>CM028135.1:64800000-66166250 GCA_016271365.2 Neoceratodus forsteri | reverse complement strand
AGGCATGTGGCTTGCATAAATCCTGACATGGACACCACACAGAAATGGAACATCATTAAGCTGGGGCTGGTGAAGGCCACAAGCTCTTTCACTGTGTGGAGGAGTAAGATGACTAGGTCCAATAAGCCATGCTGCTGGTCGAGGGAAGTACAAATAAGGGTGAAGAAAAAAAGGGAGGCCTTTAGAACCTATAAGAGGACCTCTAAAGAAGTGGATAAGGAGGATTACATCAGGTGTTCCAGGGAAATGACCGGGGTGGTAAGGGCAGCCAAGGCTGCGAAGGAGATAAAGCTTGCTCAGGGGATTATCCAGGGCAAAAAGGGGCTCTTCAAATATATCAGAGAAAGAAGGAAATGGAAGGTGCAGATCTCTAGAATTAAGATGGATGAGGGATGGGTGGAGAAAGGAAGGGGACAGGTAGAGGTATTAAATGAATACTTCTGTCATATTTTCACAAGGGAGAGGGAGATACCTAGCCAAAAGGGTCAGGACAAGGTAGAGAAGATTGATGGAGCAAGGATGGTTGACTGGGGGATCCCAAGGCAGAGGATGCTAGAGGGTCTAAAGGCTCTGAGGACAGATAAAGCACCAGGACCAGATGGGTTACACCCGATGATACTGAAGGAACTTGCGGAGGTCCTGGCAGAGCCTCTGACAGACATATTTAACTCGTCCCTTAAATCAGGATGTTTGCCCCAAGACTGGAGGGTAGCACATGTGGTGCCCATCCATAAAAGTGGCTCTTGGGATGATCTTGGGAATTACAGGCTGGTTAGCCTCACATTGGTTGTGGGTAGCTAACAGAGACTATTCTGAAGGAAAAATATGGGCATTTCTGGAGATAAATGGTCTTCTTGATGATAGGCAAAATGGGTTCACACAGGGAAGGTCTTGCCAGACCAACCTTGTGGTCTTTTATGACTGGGTAACTAGGGCTCTGGATGAAGGAAAGGCAGTGGATGTCCTGTACTTAGACTTCAACAAGGCCTTCGACTCTGTGCCACACAGGGGTCTGATAGGCAAGCTAAGGGACCTAGGGGTAGGAGATAGGGTGGTCAGATGGATTGGGAACTGGCTGGAAAACTGGCAGCAGAGGGTTGTGGTAAGGGGAACTATCATCACCGTGGGCAGTCATCAGAGGGGTCCCACAGGGCTCTGTGCTGGGGCCGATGTTATTCAATATCTTATTTTATTTATTTAGTTTTTGTTGACCGGGTAAGTGCACTAGACAAATCCTGCCTATTTTCAGGCACAACCCGGGGGAGGGGGATACAGATGAATGCCAACTGAGCTTGAACCAGATTAAGCTGTTGGAGGTATTTTTAGTGAATGAGGGAAATTTGGCCAGGACACCGGGGAAATTCCCCTACTCTTTTCGATAAGTGCCATGGGATCTTTAACATCCACCTGAACTACCACCAATCCAGGCAGATGGGACCTTGGTTTAACATCTCATCTGAAAGACGGCACCTCAGAATTGCAGCACCCCTCTCATGCTGCACTACGTTGTCAGTCCAGGGATATTAACCCAAGTGCCAGATGTGGGAACTGAACCCATAGCCCTCTGATCTCCCGGCCTCAGAGGCGAGTGTGCTACCTACTGAGCCACTGACACTGACTATGACTAAGCATCTATGTAGAAGATATGGCAATTTTAGTTCACAGTCAGATAAATATGTTTGCTGATGACACCAAACTGGGAGCAGTGGTGGATGGGGTGGGGGGGATGTACTGCAGAAGGATTTAGAAACATTGGAGAGGTGGTCATGCACCTGTCAGTTGGGCTTTAATGCAAGGAAGTGCAGGATTATGCACTTTGGGAATAAGAATCCTGGATTCACTTACCAGCTGGGACTCGGTGTGCAGTTATTGGTATCTGCTGAGGAAAAAGATCTGGGTGTGTTGGTAACAGGCCATATGAATCACTCTGCAAGATGTAGGAAAGTGGCAGTGAAGGCCAATAGGATGCTGGGGTGCATAGCCAGGGGAATTACTTCAAGGGGTGAGGGGGTGATCTTGCCACTGTACAGGGCATTGGTGAGGCCTCACTTCGAGACCTGCATGTAGTTCTGGCACTCCTTCTTAAAGAAGGACATCAGATTGTTGGAGAGTGTACAGAGAAGAGCATCCAAGATGCTGAGTGGAATGAGGGATATGCCCTATGAGGTTCGGTTACAGACGCTCAATATGTACTCACTGGAGGACAGAAGGGACGGGGCGAAATGACTGAAACCTTCAAATACTTGAAGGGCATAAACAGGGTTATCCATGAGGGCTTGTTTAAAGTTAGAAGGGAAGGGATCACAAGAGGACATAACATGAAGCTGGAAGGGGAAGGTTCAGAAGGGAGATGCAGAGGAACTTTCTCACTGATAGAGTAGTGACAGCATGGAATGCCCTACCTGAGAACTGGTTTCATTAACATCAGTTGGAGGATTTAAGGGGGTGGATTAGATTTAAAGGCACAATCAGAATGGGGAAGGGGGAAGGTTGGGGGTAATTCAGATGGAGTTAACAGTATGGATGGGGTAGAGGGGTATGGGGGGCAGCATCAGTGCTCAACACTGAAAGCTGCACACTAAAGCAGACTAGATAGACTGTTAGGCCTATATCTGCTAGCTTCATCATATGTTCGTATGTTTTTGTATGCAGTTGTTGACAAGAACTAGTAGTAGTAGCAGCAGGGAGCAGTACCTACTTACCTTCCAGATTAGATAACTAGTACTACTAGTACTACCAAGTAAGTCTGGGACATGAAATGCAGTTGCTTACTGTATTACTGTATATGAACTCAGACCCACTGATGTTATTATTTTTTGTGCTGTTCACCGTGTTCATCCAGGTAATCCTGCTCTACCGCTGTCCGCCTTTGACCTGACTTATTTAAGCGTGCATTGTAGTAAGTTAATAGACCCTATTCACAAAGCATTTTTCCCACAGGCACAATGGGAAAGTGTTTGATGGGAAGGGCCTGCTCACTTAAAGTCAGTATGCAAATGTTTCATTCAGGCATCATATCTGAAATTAAAGTGGAGAATTTTGACTTTCAGGAATGTCAAATGCTCAACGTTTTCTGGTGTCAAGGAGGATCTTGCATCAGTAGCAACATTATTTATTTATTTATTTCATTTTGGTAACTGGGTAAGCCTATGGGAACCAAAGGTCCCTTTTTCAGGGGTGACCTGGGATTAATTACATACAAGCAATTGAATACATAGTACAGCAACACAGAGAATGAGGGGTAAAATCACTAGCAGCACAGATCACAATCTACGGACATTTGCACAGGAATTAATACTTACATATAATTACTGGTCAGCAATTTTTCCTATGCTGACCGAAGAAGATTTGCTGTAACAACCCACGGGTTATTACATCATTCACGCTAGCTGTACCCATCAACACTGACTGCCTTCGCTGGCTGCAACTATTGGAGAGGGTGGGTTGAACAGTTCCACAAACATGGTGGCTCCTTATGTCTGTTACTGAGGAACCACTGCCAAGGAACCGCCGCAACAACAGTCTTCGCCACCGCATAATCGTTTTTCTTTTTTTCCCTATCTGGTTGATCCTACCCTTAAATATAACATAAAAAATCATATCTGGTTGATCCTGCTATTCGCCAGCCTGAAGACAAACCCACTACTTGCAGGAATGGCCCCATGGCTAACTGAGGTAAGCACGACCCTGATCGTGACTTCAGTCTACAACTGTGGGACAAAAAAAATAAAAAAAAATCACCTGTTGAAAAAGGTGGAGGGACAGAAAGAAAACCTGTGTGTGTGTGTGTGTGTCTCTGCCTGCCTGACACACAAGCTCACAGTACTCCAGCTGGAAAAGAATTACTAACCAGCAGTTATAAAAATTAAAAGTTGGGGAAGTGTGCATATGAGAATTTAATGTACACGCTCGGTGTGGGATGCTTTGATAAACCCCTCGGGCTTTATATAGCATCCCACACCTTGCGTGCATTGAATTCTCATATCACTCACTTCACCATCCTTTGTTCTATATATAACAGTAAAATTTTGGTCATATATGAAAAAAACATTTGGTAACCTAGCCTAGGGGGCACTTGACAGGAGATTGTGGAGCTGGCAGGTGCTGTAAGGGTTCACAACATCGGGGACAGATACTGGGTCATCTGGAACAGACACTTAATCACCTGGGGCAGAAACTCAACCTGAATGCATACAGTTGTAAAGGTAATTCAGGTTGGTCATAATACCAGTCCGGTAACTAGATCATACAACCATGGTGACCTTCACTGAATGATGTAAAACGCTCAACAAATACAAGAGCACTGGCAGTGCTCAAATAGGAGGAGGATTTTCAGGCCCTTTCTAAAACTGATGCAGTGTCCCGTAGAAAACACGAAGCGCTGGGGTAGTGTGCTGCAGGTTCCTTTGTTCTACTACAGACTTTCTGTTGTATTTATTTTTGTATTTTTGGCTGTGTGCTCCCCTTTGTGTGTTTTCTTCAACACTTATATGCTGGGGTAGCACCCGCTCGTACTGAGAGCATGGGTCCGCCTGTGCAGCTTTTTCCTTTTTTCCTTTCTAAGGAGCTAGACATTTGCAAGTCATCTGGTAGGACCAGCTGAACTAAACAATCATATTGAACAGACCCTAGTTGGAGGGCAATTTATGTACTTCATTGCAATTTGTGCTAAAGCAGGTCACTTATTTTGTTTTGATTTCCAGTATTGTAAAGGATCAGCATTCCAATTAATACTGGGCTCTGCCAGGTACATCGCAACAATGACCTGTGCTGAGGCTGTGCTAAAAGAAATGGATGAAGATGTCACAATGACATCTTGTTAGTGATTCCACAGAACTGAAGCTGAACCGCGTGGTACAGTGCTGCTGTATTTGAATTGTGGTGAAGAAGAAGATCCTACTGCAGTGGCCGAATAGGAAGAGGGAAAAAATGCTGGAATATCAGAGGAGGGGCCTCCTGATGTTGTGCTGTGTTGTGACAAAGGCTGTTAATCTGATTCTGTACTCCGCTGCATGACAGCATGTCCTTCATCAATTGTTTCTTATTTGTTTACCTCTAAAAAAGTGTCATTATCACTCAGTAGTTGCTTTGATTTGTATTGTGCGCCCAAGATTGTACTGCTCTGACTGAAGCATTTTACGAGTTTTTCGCTTCATCAACTTTTGGATCATTCATCTTGTCATATCCTTTGTAATCTAGTAAGCCACCAATCAGCACCACTGGTGGCATGTGTGATGGAATTGTCTGTGTTCTCTAAATTTTCCCTAATCAGATTCAATATGAATTTTAAAATGTTTAAGGGTATCACCTGGCTCAGAGATGCTGTGTTTGCACTCACCTCTCTGGTGATGTCCTCAAATGACTGAAGGAAAAAATTACTAACTCCAGCATGGCCCACTGTGGTGGAGTAATACAGCCATCTGCATCACCAGTGTTGTTTTCCAAGGTGTACTGTCTGACAGCTTTCTGTTGTTCAGTAGCCCATGGAACATAAGAAAGGTTGAATTCCACCTAGTAGAAATGTTATGGATGTCTGTGCAAAGGTAAATTGTGCTTCTCTTGTATTTTTGAAACAAGTGATGAGCTTTGCTTGACTGAAAAGAGTGCAGATTCTTTAGCAGTGCTAACACGAGCCTTAAAGGAAAACAACACTCTCATGTCATTTAAATTTTATTTGTTTCCATGTCAACAGACAACTCCTTTCATGTAGCTGTTGGGGATATATGTGTTAGCTTTAGTTTGTTTCACTGCTCAAGGTAGCCCCTGTGACTGCCCTGGGAGTCTCCATTTCATAGTTGTTGAAATCATTGTCCATGAGAACTGCATTAGCATATGAGAACATGATGTCAAATCACCCATTCATACCATGTATCTATATGCTGAAAGAACAACTACCCTGCAAAACTCTCTGAAACTTATAAACTGAATGAAGTTTAAAGGGAAAAATCTGCATTATAACTCAGTTTACAAAGCACACTGAAGGTAAATGTGGTATTTCACAACTTCTGGCTGCTTGTTTCTTTTAAGAGTAATTAAGCAGACAGGTGTACTGGGGAGTTTGAAGGTTGATTATGCATCATGTTTTCATATGCTAATGCAGCTCTCAGGGACAATGATATTTGAACAACCATGAGAAATGGAGCCTCCTAGGACAGTAATAGGGCCTAGTACAAACTGTGAAAACAGACTAAAGCATTTGCATACATCCTAAACAGCTACATGAAAAGAGTTGTCTGTTGACATGGAAACAAATAACATTTAGAAGATATGAGGGTGTAGTTTTCCTTTAATGTCCCTGTCCTCATCAATAAAACTGTGAACTACTAAATTCAAGTAGTGTACAAAGCAACAGATGTGAACAAAGCCCCTCTCTTCCAAGACCTTCCTTATGTTGGACCCATTATCTGCAGCTATAAAGCCAACTGACAGTCGCTGTGATGTCAGTCGTTACTGTATTAGTTGTCTGAGCTCCTCAGTGATATTGTGTGAGTTATGTTCAGATGAGAAATTAAACATTCTTAGAACAGCAAACTGGGATTCACTGTCCCCACAAGAACTATCAAAACATGCCCAGTGTGCAGTGACAGACATGAACTGTTCATGCTGACTGCTTGTCCAAATATCTGTTATGGGATGCACGACCTCCCAACAGCACTGGCCAAAAATCATTTTGTTTTTTTACATACGACATTGTAGAGATCTGAGGCTAGATTTTCAAGGTATACTGTTACCTGGGTGACACAATTAGGTGATGAGAAAAGATCATGAGTGAGATGGGCATGCTGAATCTTGCAGCGCCCTGCACTCACAATGTTTTCACCACCGACACTGTTCTCCTCCAGTCCACTCATGCCCAGACCTGGAGAAGATAATATTTAGTGTTGGGGTGTGCGGGGAAGGGGTAAAGAACCCTGCAAAAACTAACTCTTCTCCCCTGCTGTTCCTTGTCAGATAGCTGAGTTGTGGTGGAATGTGGGTCTGCGGTCATTGTGGATGACATGTTTCTGGTGCCCTAATTTATGGCAACCAGATTTATGTCACAGCACAGTGGTGAACCAATTTTCAAAGCTCTCATAACTCCTGCAGCTGTGGGAAAAAAACTGGCACAAGTGAGTCTCCACTTGTGGAGCCACAGTTCTTCCTGCAGCTATGGTATTTACAAAGTGGAGCCAGTTGATGACTGGCTCCATAATTATGAACGTTCAGCTGCCATTTTTGGGTGCAGCTGTGGGAAAAAGTTACACCTGGTGGGACCAGGCTTAACATCCCCACAGCCGCACTGGTTGAAAAATACCAACCTCTGCAGCTGCAAGATTTCAGACCACAACTGAGTTGTGGTGTGGGACTTAGTCCCACATCATGTTGAATATTTGGCCCCTGGAATCCCTGTTGAAGAGAAGTATTTCTCAATGGTCTATTATATTGAGGTTTGAGGTACTCAAGCAGCCATCTGAGCCCTACATGTTCAATCATGTTATGTGGTAGCAAGTCAGTGGCTAGCATCTCTGAAATTTTCTTTGTTACTGTAACAGCAACAGGGTGGGTTGACTGATATTTGAATTTACATTCATATATTTCTGAGATAGTTTTGAACACATGGCCACTACCAGCAACAGTAGGGCTCAGAGTTTTGGAAGGAAGCACTGGTGGTGTTTCTGTATTGCTGCAGGGGCTGCTACTGCTTCCATCTATTGGAGTTACCCCTGAGTGTAGTGAGCTATCATCACTGTCATTTTCTCTTCTATTTTCAAAAATGGATTTCTCTTTAATGTCATGACATCTGACTAGGTGCCTTTTCAGTGCTGAAGTTCCCAACACTTCTTTCTTTTACCCCTGCTGATTGCCTATTTACAAATAGCGAATGTTGCCACCAACTCATTAGAAGCACTAATGAAGAAGTATGACCAAATAAAAGATTACATCTATTTTTTTATGCCAGGTAGGCACTGCAGATCAGTCACCTTTGGTTTTTGTTTGTGTTTCAGATTTTTCTTGGGCCTCTTCCTGTTGCGCTTTATTCCCTTCCTCTAACCTGCTGTCCTCCTCCTCAACCATTGAATTAGAAACATTTGCTTCTACTTCCTCATTTGCAGTTTCCATCCCCCCCAGTAAACCTGCCCCATCACTGCCTCCTTCGTCATCTTTATCTTCTTTACCCTCATCAGTCCCAGCCTCAGAGAAATCAGATGTTGCCTGTGAAGGGACTAATAGCAGTGTAGTATGCATTTGTTCCATACCTGGGACTGCCTCTGCGGGTGGTGCCCACCAACCCTTTTCTTTTAACTAAAGAACCTTTTTGGGGGGACTGATCTGGCAGATGTACAGTACCTTTATTATGCTCAAGCATTTGCTTGGAAGATGACACTTTAGACTTACCAGAAACACTTTTTGGGGTTTGATTGTGTGGGCCCTGTGCAGGACAATCACTTAACTTGTTATTTGGCCCTTCATTTTGGTTGTCTAAAGCTGTAGTGCCTACCTGAGACTCAGAATTTGCCTGAACATTTTCATCCATTTTTTTGTATTTTTCGACTCCCACACCATCCTACAGGCCCAAATTTTGTATTGTAATGGTACATAGCATCCAACAATCTGCACTTCCACTTCCTTCTCCACTCACTGCAGAAGAGTGACTTGGAGTCTGACTCCTACTGTTACCATTTAGTGACTAATGTATTCTGTAGTAACTCAACAATGTACTACCACGGCCTTTGAATATACATTGGTGATTTAGATGTCTTGAACACAGTGATATAGTGGGGAATTGTTATTGATGATAATGAACAAATCGAAAAGCATGAACTATGACTGATGATGACACATCTATACTTTTACTGGGCAGTGTGTTGTCTACAGTTGCAATACCTCACTCTCAATAAAGCAATAAATGAATGAGAAAAAACAGCCTGCATGGAATTTCTTTCCTTCTTTTGCTGCCAAATCTGTATTTTTTTCATTATAGAACTGTATTTTTTTAATTAATTATTAGAACTGTATTTTTTTAATTAATGATTACTTTGCTTTGCCTTCCCATGGATTTCCTAGAGACAGCAGCACTGCACCAGCTGTGATCGTGACCCTTGACAACTTGTGTTAATGAATGTTTCAGTCCCAAGTAAGACTACACCCCTCATTTGCTTCAGGGGTGGAGCAGGTGTTTTAGGGTTGGAAACCCTAAAATCATATTTCCCTATGTTTGTTGCTTTATCTTCAACCCTAACTGATGCATTAGCATAGTTTTTTGCAATGCATTTCCTTACTTTTGAAATAATGTAATCATAGCCTTATTTGCCTGTGGAGCACATGGCCCTCTAGACCCCAGCTTACTCCCCTGTATAGTTTTTACTCTTGGTATTACTCTCAGTTAGTAAAAGTGGAAGTAGGCCCTAGGCCCATCGAGACTTTCCCCACAATAATGGGGGGTATCTATGTAGAGTTTCCCAACAATATTCTATCTAATTCAATTTTAAACTGTCTACATGATGTCTGGTCCACTATGTGTTGTGGTAAAGTATTCCAAAGCTCCGCAGCTCTTTGAGTAAAATAACATTTTCGTTTATTTGTGAATGCCCTTTGTATTTGAATTTGCCTGTTATTACATCTTAAACCATATATGTTGTCCAAATATTTTAAACCACATGCATTCATAAGATTTTTATCATTTAAAATATTAAATAACAACAGTAAATCACCTCTATCCTGCCTCACTTGTAGATTATATAAGCCTAAGGTTTTACCCTTCTTAACATGTAAGATGCCTTATTTCTGGTACTAATTTTGTCCCTCTTCTTTGTAAGCTCTCCACCAATTTTTTGTCTTTTCTAAATATGGTGCCCAAGCGGAGGCTGCATAGTCTGTATAAGGTCTAATGTACATATGACTTATATAATTTTGTAATACATTCTTTATTACGTGTTATAAACAATTTTCTGATAGCAGTAATTATACGATTACATGTATGGATTACTTTATTATATTGATTACTCCAACTAAATTTGTTATTCACCATGACTCCTAGATCTTGTTCATGACACCCTGTCTTGATATCAGTCCCACACAAGATATAATCAGTGTTGGGGTTTATTTTCCCCAGATGCATGATCGAACATTTTTCAGTATTAAAAAACATGTTATTTTCTTTTGCCCATTTTTCAATACTCAAGAGATCTTTTTTTAATGTGCTTATTTTTATTTCTGTGTCTACTTCTGCCGAGATTTTAGTATCATCAGCAATTTTACTTATCTGATTAGAAACACCTGAGTGTAAGTCCCCAATAAATATACCAAAAAGGGTGGGACCCAGGACAGAACCCTGTGGTACTCCACTGGTAACTAAAATGCTACCAGAGATAATATCACCTATCCTAACTTTCTGTGATCTATTCTTTAACCATTCCTCAACCCATCTTATGGTATAACTATTGAATTCTAACGTTATCAACTTTTTAAGTAATAGATCATGACATACCTTATCTCATGCCTTTTTAAAATCCAGGTGTATGATATCCACTGGAATATTTCTGTCTAGACTGGCACTAATGTTCTCATAAAAAAGATACTAAATTTGTAGTGCATGATCTACCTCTTCTAAAGCCATGTTGTGCATCATCAGCTATTCCCTTTGTTGTCATTTCTTGGTCCATTTTTTGTTTTAATATTCTTTCCATAATTTTGCACAAAATTGACATTAAACTAATAGGTCTATAGTTATCAACTTTATTTTTATTACCCTTTTTATGTATTGGAATCACTATAGCTGATCTCCAGTCTTCTGGTACATCACCATTCCTATATGATTTATTAAAAATAATGTACAAAGGGCATATAAGTGCATCCAAAGTGTGCTTTATGAAGAATATATTTATTTTATCAGGACCTGGTGAAGAGTTATCTTTTAAGTACTTAACTGCATCTTTTATTTCCTTGATAGTTATCTCCTCATATTCACTTATGTATGGAATAAACCATGTTATTAGTAAGATCTTTTCTTGAAAACACAGAACCAAAATAGTTATTAAATGTATTTCCTATATCAGACCCATTATTACTTTCTATCCCTTCATTTACTATAGTAGTAATAGAAGAGTTTGTATTTCTATTATTATTAATGTATGCGTAAAAGGTTTTAGTATTGTGTTTTGTGGATGATAATTTATATTCAATTTGTTTTCTCCTTTTAATTATAGTTTTAGTGATTTTAAGTTCTACTTATACTTAATTTTATTTTCTTCAGTTGGATCATGTTTTAATTTTGTTATATACCTTTTCCTTTATTCTTATTTGTTTTTGTATATTAGGGGTTAACCAAACAGGGATTTTCCCCCAATGATTATTAATTTTGTTTTTAGGAATGTATAGTTGTTCCAAATCATATATTGTGTCCTTAAGTATTTGCCAGCATACATTAGTGCACCTATCGGTGAATAGTAAGTTCCAATTCTTAGCATAAAGTTCTTCCCTAATTTTATTATAGTTCCCCTGATAATAATTATATCGATATATATTTTGTTTACTATTATTATTGTTTTGTTTTATATAGACTATTACTGCATTATGGTCACTAGACCCCAATGGTTCGACAATTTCAATCTTACTAATTATTTCTGGGGTATTTGTTAAGATAAGGTCCAAGATATTTCTCTCACACGTAGGTTCTATAACCATCTGATCTAATCCCACCTTTATGAATGTTTCTAAGAAATGTTGTCCTATCTTGGTAGATGCCATAAGCTTTTGCCAATCTGTTCCCGTAAATTCAGATCCCATAATTAATACATCTGATGTTTCAGAATGATCTATCATTAGTTTGATCATAGATGAGTCATAAGCAATATCTGCATTAGGTGGTTGATAGATGTTTATTAATGTAAACTTTTTATTTGCATACTGTAACTGTATACAGCATCCTTCTATTTCCAGTTCCTCATCTAATTGAATAGGGATTTCTTTTGTTATAATTGTGTTTTTTTATAAATACATACCCCACCACCACTTCTATTAATCTGGTTTCTATAGAACAAATTATACCCTGGGATAGCATTAGACCACAATGAAGTCTCATCCCACCAAGTCTCAGTTATTGCTATTATATCTAAATTTCCCTGATCTATTCTCCCAGCTAATTCAGTTAGTTTAGTAGTATTTATGCTCCTGCATTACACATAAAAAATGTAAGTTCATTTTTATGGCATGGAGGTTCCATAATAACACTCCCTTTTTGCCCCCTGGTATTTAGTTTAAACATTGTTCAATAACCAACAAGATCTGTTTTCCAAGATAATGACTCCCCTTTTTACTAAGACGTAAGCCGTCCCAACTAAAAAGGCTGTAATCATTATTAAATCTTTCCCAATGGGTGATGCAAGTTATAGTGTTATTCAATGCCCATTTCCTTAGCCATTCATTCACTTCCTTAATTTTTGCTTCTAGTTTCGCAGATGCTAGGGGTACAGGCAATATTTCAGACAGACATATTTCTGATTTAGTTACCTTTAATGTATTGACTAGGGATATGTAACTATTCTTAATATCATCAGTAGTAAATTTGTTTATGTCGTTAGTTACAGCATGAACCACTACCAGAGGATTAATACCTGCATCTTTCATAATGTTTGGATCTACTCTCTCAATATCCCTGACCCATGCTCCCCTAAAACTTGAACACATTCTATTCTGTTTATCTGTTTTACAAATGTGACCATCTATATACTTAACAGTAGAGTCTCCCAATACTATTACCTGTCTAGAGTTGGAGGGTTCAATATTGTCATTACTTATTTCTATAGGACAATCCATATTCCTAATTTTAATATTGTCCTTGTTCTTGTTTGAATTTTCAACACATTCTATCTCCTTCATCTGTAAGGTACCATCTTCTATAACCTTGGGTGCTGATGGCACAATTGAATTATTTTCCATTGATGTTATCTGGGTCATATTTAGGCTACATTCTTCATTATGTACCTGTGCAATAATTGTCATCGTATTCTTCTGGTTATTTTTATGATAGACTCCTGGGTTACCTATGCTGCCATCAATATTTGTGTCACTCCCATTGATTAATCCCATATCACATTCTGTGTCATCATCTAGGGTCTGGAACCTATTTTCTACTGGGATTGAAAATTTCATTGCCCTCCTTCCTTTATTAGTTTTCCTTTTATTGATTACTGGGCTCCATTCATCACTACTTTCACTATTTTCCTCCCTCCCTCCCTCTCTTCAGGGAATCTTCATTTGTTTTATGTGGAACTATGGAAGTATAGTGGGATACAAGACTCCAACACCAGTGTAGATGGAATTGCACTGCAGCAGTTTTATTCCAAAATAAATCAAATAAATGCAAGCAAACTGTTCGATTATAAATAAAATAAAACAAAACAAGGAGGAATACTTCTCCCAAGGAACATACATAGAAATTCCCAAATAAATATGAAGAACAAGCATTCAGCTTTCCTTAGAACACACTAAGGTACTGGGGTTAGTGCCTTGCAGCATCCCTGGGCTAGATTAAACTTTGGATACCTCTGGGCTTACAGTTATAGTGCTAGGTGAACATGTGATTCTGAAAACCACTCCTTCTTATATAACAGGTAACAAAAGTTTATAAAGCAAATAAATATTATTTTTAAACATTCCAGATGTTAAACAATGAAATCTCAAATATGTAGAAGGGCTGGAGTGTAAAAATAATAAATTTAAACTCATTTGTACCCCATACATGGGTTGTTCCTATGCTCTCTGGACTCCTCCCACTCAGACTCTGTATAAATGTTAGAAAGGTTGGGCCGGCCAGTGCTTAGATAAACAGAGACTAAGCTGGAAAGGAGACCCTAGCATACAGGATACAGAACTGAGTATGGGGAACACTTAAAATATATGTGCCTCAGGTAACAAATTATTTCCCCCTTTTTATTTCAGCAACAGTTCAAACCAGACAATACTATAAGCTTAGCATTAGTCTAAAAGTGCTTCTTTTACAGCAACCTTTGTTAAACCTGGAAGAGCTGGTCTGCAGGTGAGAGTTGTGTACTTCCTGGTGTAACCCTGAATATTTGTGATGCTTAGAAGCCTAGAAAAGGCATAAGTTAACTTAGTATGCAGTCTGGGGTCTCTTGGCTTAACATTTGTATTTATTTTCTTTGAGTCCCCTAATGCTTGCACTGAAGTAGGCTTTTCCTGCACTGCTGGGCATCTCAGAACGCCTGAAAACTCCTATTTAGGACTGGGACTGCTTGGTTTACTTATGAGGGGCTGTCTGAATACTAAAACACTACAAATGCCATTTTTACTATTGGAAACAGGTTCCCCACACAGTACAAGCTACAAAAACAGGGAAAAATGAACATTCGACCGACTACTCATTGCTGCATAAAAAGCATTAATCGTGATAGGCGAAAAGCGATCGCTCATGGAGGAGCGAAATGATATCGGGCTGCCTTTGGAGACTGGAACAGTGAAAATTAAGCAAAGGGATAGAAAGAACATTAGGTAGGTGGCCTTCCTACCTAACAGTGATTCAGAAAGGGACATTACAGAATCAGGGACACAAAGATTAGAAAGGGTGCTGTTGCAACAGACTGGGGACACAAGAGGAAAGTTCTAGAGGTCAGGCATCCTATCATAGGAATGCTGGTAAATAAAGGCTGGGGATTTTAATCTCATTTAGTTTAAAACTTAAAAATTTGTTTTGTTCTTTTAATTCTATAATCATTTTTTCTAGTATATCCACTTTATTTCTCAAGTCTGCATTCTCAATACATTGTGTGCATTTTAACCCTTCAAATCCTGTACTAGACTTTAGGCAGAAATTGTGACATAAAATGCATGTCATTACTACCTCCCATAGATAGGTGACAATGCCCTCATTAATATTCATTTTAAATTGGTATTAACTGAACTTACTTCAACTTGCTACTAATATTAAACAAACTCAGTAACCAAAGACCAGATATGTTTAATGTGCTCTTATCCATATAAATTATACTTTATATTTTCATTTAAGATAAGTTTCCAATATACGCAGTTATAGACTTAAAGACCCCCAGCAATAGAAGGTAACAGTTGGGGTAAGATACTTAGAAGGTCTGTGTATTTAATACAGTATATTTTCTTACAGAACTGATGCTGTTTCCGTTAATTTATATCTCTATTATCAGATATCCCAGTAATATAGCTTATACTTATAACTAGATTTTCCTTATTTGAGCTATACCAAAGATACTTACACTACAACTTTAAACAGAGTTGCCTCCTACAATATATTTGGAGCACTTTTATTTACACCACTGGTGCTTGTTTGCAATTCCCCCTCACATTTCCACATACACTAATTAAAATCGCCCGATCCGCCTGACATGCTTGGCATGCGCTAAGACACGTGTGTCTTTGCACGCATCTTTGCACGCAGTGCCGCACGCTCGCCCTGCTCGCCACAGGGCATTGCAAAATACACTCCCGGTGACCCAGAAGGGCTATAGGGATCACTGCACTGATAAAATTTACTAAAACAGCGCTGAAAGTGCTAAATTAAATAAATACACTTGTAAATCGCAGTGTCAACTAACAAGTACTATGGGGGTGAAATTCCCTAGTTTTACTGCTAGTCCCTCAGCATTTGTAGTCCTCAGTAGCACTGACATGGACTACAAAGCTCCTCTTCCTTCCTTTGGATCATAGGACTTCGAGTCACCAATTAGGGTTCCCAATACGAATACAGTGTAATACTCACATAGTCACTATTTTGTTTAACTGCAAGCAATCAAAGTATATTCAGCCACGTAGTGCCAGTAAGACCAGCAGCACCTCTGGCTATTGTGCAGAAACGCTCGCTGCAGGGCATTGTAAAATACACTCCCAGTGACCCAGAAGGGCTATAGGGGTCACTGCACCGATAAAAATTTGCTAAAATGGTGCTGAAAGTGTAAATTAAATAAATACACTTGTAAATCACAGTGTCAACTAACAAGTACTATGGGGTGAAATTCCTAGTTTTACTGTTAGTCCTTGAGATTTGTAGTCCTCAGTAGCACTGACATGGACTACAAAGCTCTCTTCCTGCTTCCTTTGGATCACAGGGCTCGAACCAATTAGGGTTCCCAATATGAATACAGTGTAATACTTGCACAGTCACTATTTTGTTTAACTGCAAGCAATCAAAGTATATTCAGCCACATAGTGCCAGTAAGACCAGCAGCACCTCTGATTTTTGAGGTAGAATAATCATATCATTATTTGCCTGAGGAAGTGCAAGGCCCTTTGGGCCCTGCACTCCCATCCCTCCATAGATGCATATATATATATATATATATATATATATATATATATATATATGAAGCTGTGGAATGTAGCTGTGAAAGGGCCCTGCACTTCCATTTATAGGACAACAGCAACCAAATTGTCAGCATAGACATCTTATTTCCCCACCTCATGTACCTGGTACTAAAAATTTGAATCCCTCACCAAAACATAATTCAACTGCAACACCACTCCATGCCACAGGTGCGAAAGACATTTTGACCAGGATTTGAAAAATGACAGCTGTGACATACATGGGGCCATAAGAAGTCTATGTTGAAAATTAAGTCAAATATTTAAAATGTCTTAAGTTACGAGCCTGCATAATGAAATTGCAATGAATGGTCATAACTCTGCAATATCTACATATTTTGACCCAAATTTCAACATAGCCTTCTTATGGCCCCATCTCATGAATAGGGTCAAGAACAATTGTCAAATTCCACCCAAAAGGTGAATCTGACAACTGATCACAAAATCACCTTTGAGGGAATGTGTAATGACAGTCATATTGTTCATGAGGTGGAGTCCCAAAGGCCATGTTGAAAATTTGGGGTCAAATGTCAAACAATGGCTGAATAATGCATAAAAGTTGAAAATCCCTTTGAAACACACTGAACCACATTTACCTTAGTTTCTCATATTGCAGTCACTGGTTCCAGCAGCAAGATATGTCTTCAATCAGAGAGCGGATCTTGGACCCGAGACCTGTTAAGGTGAGTGAGGGTGTGTGGGATGTACTGGGGTGTGTGGGGCAGTGGGTACTGAGTAGGAGCTGGGGTTGGGGGGAATGATTGTTGAAGGACCGTTTCTTTTTTTACAGGAACAAAAAGAAATTTGAGGGATGGTTATCTTTATTTTAGAGACAGATACGGATGGGGGTGGGGTGGGGGGTGCTACTAGACACCAGGAGCATATACTGGGCAGCACACTGATGGTGATTGGAGAACGGGGGAGGGGATGGACCAATACTCCCTCGCCGCCTATGACTATCCAGCACGAGTCGCGTTTCCAAGATGAATGCAGACAGTGATTGAAATAAAAAAAAAATTACCAGTAAAGGAGCAGAATTTAACTTTCTGAATAACATCTACAGATGGTCATTGCAGGCTAAATAAAGTAGTGTGTTCATTTATTAAAACTGTTTTGGTTAAGTCTGTCACATCAAATCATCAGGTTAGTTGTAGCCCGGTCTTTCAATAGCTTGCAGTTATTTGCCTCATATTTTAAAAAGTCTCATGTGGGATGAATTGCTGTCGCTTCTTTTCTTATGTGTTTTTTTTATTTATGTTTCATGATGCCAACGGCTGTGTAACTATCAGTGGGCATCCATGGATATACTGATGGGTAAATGCTTTCCCACATTAGTTTTGTTAGGCAAAATACTTATAAGCTATGCTAATCAAAATCAATTTGCCAATTAAAAAAAATCTGATTTACACAAAATACTACTCATGAATAAATATGTATTTTCCAATACATGACTACTAAGGTTGTGGCTCCATTTTTTAAATGGCAAATTGATTTTGACTGTTTACCGGATTCCCAGCATTGTTCTCCATATGTTCACAGAAAATACATTCACAATAACTGATTCTCGGTTAAACTTTCAAGACAAACACCAAATATCTGTTTAATTGAAAACTGTCATGCTAAAGGAGTTACGCATCAATCCACATGTGAATGCTCACTGATAGTAATACGGTCGTTACCATGATGAAACATACATAATAAAAAAAAAAAAACATGATTAAAGAAGCGTACAACCATTCACCACATATGAAACTTTTTAAAATATGAGGCAAATAACTGCAAGCTTTTGAAAGACTGGGCTACAGCTAACCTGATGATTTGATGTGACAGGCTTAACCAAAACAGTTTTAATGAATGAGCACACTACTTTTTTAGTCAGCAATGACCATCTATATATATGGTATCCAAAAAGTTAAATTCTGCCCCTTTACTGGTAAAAAATTTATTTTTATTTCAGTCACTGTCTGCAGTTCACCTCAAAACCCCCACTCATGCTGGAAAAGTGCAAATGGTTATTTATTGTTGAAACAGTAATGTTCAAACAGTTAACAATTCGAACAGTAATTACTTAGTGAGTGATTGGGGAAATGATTTCAGTAAAAAAACATATTTGGACTGTAGATATACTCATTTTAATACAAAGGTCGAACAAAGCATATCACTGAGACCTAAATACAGGTGTTGTACTGTCCTTATCATGCAGTAGTTGTGTACAAAACTATTTTCAAATTGTTAGAAAAACAAGATGGCTGACATCACGAACAGTATTTCTCTGAGCAGGACCAGTAAAATGTACAGTTCAAACAGCAAGTTTATAGTTTGAACTGTTTTCATTACCTGCCTGTCTTATGCTATCACAAAAACCATCATAATTCAAAATGGTCAATTTTTTTTTTACCAAACCATCCAAAGGCACACTCTTGTCACAGACCCCATCATTCCTAAAATGTCAGAGAAAATGTCATTCTGTCTGGTCTGTAGATGATGGCACAAAATCCATGTTAACCAATTGGGATTTTTTACCACTTTATAGCTCAAAAACCATACAAGATTTCGCCACAAAACTTTTCACATCTTGAGATTCTGGCAGAATGACCACTCATGCCAAATTTTGGGCTATTTTGTCAAAGTATGCCAAAGTTATTAATGTGCAAAATTTTGAATTTAACATTGAAGTAACAATAAGCAGACCGGGGTGTTCACCCCCGGTACCGCTTCTCTTGCACCCCTCCCCTTCAGGTTGCCCTTCCCACTTCTGGACACATGTGGACAGTGCTGCTGAACATCAGAAAGCCATCCCTCCTTGATTTTTTCTTAAAAAAAAAAAAGGCACCTGTTAAATACAGCTTGTGGCGCCAGGGTCCCCCAGTGCCGCCGAAAATCCTCCCAACACTGGGGTGGCCAATCCTCAGTGTTGGCTTCTGTCTCCTACAATAAAAAAAAAACTATTTCCATGATGTTTTCACTTTTTGTTAAAGGAGTAGTACACACTCATATCTTGTAAATGTAATTTGTTTCCTTGTCAATAGACAACTCTTTCATGTAGCTGTTGGGGCTATATGTGTTTGCTTAGTTGTTTTCATTGTTCATTCCAGCCCTGTAACTAGCCTGCAGGTCTTCATTTTCTGGTGTTGAAATCTCATTGTCCTGAGGCTGTATTAGCATATGAGAACATAATGTGTCACCACCTTTTAGACTCCACAGTATGCCTCTCTGCTTACTTAGAATTCAACAGAAGAAGTTACAGCAATTTGTAAAATACCACATTTACCTTCAATTAGCTTTACAAACTGTCTTTGATGTAATGCACTGTTTTCTCATTTAAACTGCATTCATTCTGTGTTTCTAGAGAGTTCTTTCAGGTTATGTGTATTTTCAGCAGAGGCATACATGGTGTAAAGGGGTGTTGTGGCATCATGTTCTCATATTCTAATACAGCTCTCAGGGACAGTGAGAGCTCAACAACCAGAAAATGGAGATCTCTGGCTAGTTACAGAGGCTGGTGTGAACACTGAAAACAAACTAAAGCAAACACATACAGTATATTCCCAATAGCTACACAATAAGAGATCAGTTGACAAGGAAACAGCATTTACAAGATATGAGGATGTACTACTCCTTTAAGTAAAAAAAAAGTCCACTGGCGATCTGCCCTCCACCACATCGCCACCTGCCTGTCTGTCTGTCTGTCTGTCTGTCTATCTATCTATCTATCTATCTATCTATCTATCTATCTATCCTGTCCCCTTATTATGTCTGGTAGCACCAGATTGCCCACTCCTGGTGCCGCTGGAGATCCTCTGAACACTGGGGTGCCCAATCCCCAGTGTTGGCTTCTGTTCCCTTATAATAAAGAGAACCATTTTTCATTGATTTTTTTTTAACCTGCAAAAAAAGAAAATGTTTCATCAGTGATCTGACCACCCACCCACCCACCCCGACCACCCACTCAGCACCCACAACTCTACACACTCTTACTTACCTGAACAAGTCCCATGATGTAGATCCACTCTCCAATCGATGACATGTCTTGCTGCTTGAACAAGCGACTGCCATATGAGAAAATAAGGTGTGGTTCAATGTATTTCAGTGGGGCATTGGATTTTGATTCATAACTTTGCCATTTTTATATATTTTGACTGCAGATGTTCAACCTGACCTTTTTGGGACCCCACCTCATGACCAATGGCAGTGGAATTATGCAAATATGGCCCAAAAGGTGATTTTGCAGTCGCTTGGTGAAATAATCTTTCAGGTGGGATTTGAATGTTCATAAGGTGGGGTCATGAGAAGGCTATGTTGAAAATTTTGGGTCAGCATATGTAAAAATGGCAAAGTTATGGGTGTAGATTGACATTTTTCTACGCTTGCTCATAACTTTGGTAATTTTAAATATTTTGATCCCAAATTTTAATCATAGCCAGTTTTTCACCCCACTTCATGAACAGGACAGCTGTCATTTTTTAAATCCTGGCCAAAATGTATTTTTTGCACATGTGGCAAGGAATGATATTTCAGTGGCGAAGAATGATGTTTCAGTGGGGATTTGGGAATTTTCACCTATCGGTTCATGAGGTGGGACAATAAGATGGCTATGCTGAAAATATGGTGTACTTAATACAGTAAAATGTCCAGATTATGAATAGACATTGCAGTATTTCAATGTTCACTCATAACTTTGCTAATTTTCAGTATTTCGACTTCAAACTTTCAACATATCCATTTTCCACACCTTCATAAATGTGACAGGTGTAATTTTTAAATCCTGGACAAGACATGTTTTGCTCTTCTGCTGAAATGACATTTTGACCAATATACTATAAATGATACATGTCATGTTTATAAGAGGAGTCATATCTGACAACCTTGAAATTTTGGGGTTGAAATTAAAAATATATATATGTTAAGAAAGTTTGTGTGCAGTGCCAGTCTTGACCCCAGCAGGTATGCTTTGTGATTCCATGATGGTGGGCTGAGTTTGGGGTGAGCTCAGTGACCCAGCTGGATGGAGGAGGGTGGGGAGAATGCGCTGTATGCAACGCCCCCGCAAGAATGCAAGCTGCAAGGTTGTCTGCACAGGCCTGGGCACCATATAGTGAACACAAGTTAACAACTGTCCTCATTCACTGTTTACATACTCTCACTCTTCACACATTCACTTTGTTCTTTCATATCTCTTTGCCTCCATAGATCTGAAAGAACAAAGAATGAATGTATGAAGAGTTAATGTGTAAAGAGTGAATGTGTAAAGAGTGAATGATGTCAGTTGTCTTCACTATATGGTATCCAGGCCAATGCAGACAGCCCTGCAGCTTACATTCCCTGGCTGGTGGGGGGAGTTGAATGTGCCAGGCCCTGCCCTTCTGTAGGCGGACGGAGTCTTCCCATGGTGCAGGCCCAAAGGGCTCTGCCCATCTGCACCTGTTCACACAGGTCCCAAAGGGACCTGCATAAATGAGAGTATGATTCCACTATCTCAAACAGACAAGAAATTCTTTGTAAAAAACTTTGTTAATGCACCAGTTAGGGTAATTTAATGAGACAAAAGTAGAGAAATGTGGTGTTAGGATTTCCAACCCTAACTCCCCACCCTCACCCCCCAAGCAGCAAAAGGAAAAACACATTAGGGTTTTGGGTCTCCAGAGTCTTGAAAATTATAATGGGATTTTGCCTGGGGTTGCCTAACCCTAATGCCCACCCTCATTCCTGAGCAAACAACGTCACACATGATCTCTTTCTTCATGGAGGCCCTCCAGTGAAGAAAGCTACAACAAACTGTGTTGGGAACATGTGGTAAGACATACTTCTCTACCTTTGAAGAGTGTGTCACTGTGAGGCACTGGCTTGCAGCTGTACCTTGTGCTCTAGACTGGAGCCCATGGGCTGGGAGGATGGTGAGCATTACGGTTAACAACCCCAAGGAAGACCCCACCACTGATTCATCAAGATTCCAGAGACCCAAAACCCTAATGTTTTTTCCTTTGATTGCTTTGGGGGCAAGCATGGGAAGTTAGGGTTGGAAACCCAAACGCCACATTTCCCTACTTTTGTTGCATTGTTACCCTAACTGGTGCATTCATGAAGTTTTTGTAAAGAATACATACATATATACATATATATATATATATATATATATATATATACACTAACTGGACATCCATTTTTTCAATGGTGATGGCAAGTTATTGTTTGCTGTAATAACCAGCTGGTTATTATGGTGAGCACACGCTGAAACCCAGGAAGTACTGTAGTTGCACTCGAATCTGACTCAGAGCACAGCATTCTGTCACATGGTAGGCCTTTTTTTGTTTCAGCAGTTTCAAACTGCTGACCAAGCACATTTCACCAAATAATAGTTTTAAAACATGGATTAACCTACCAAACAAGAATTATATCTCCCACTAGCCAAGAAGCCGGTTTAGTTTAGAGATTTAGCAGACAAATTGGTCTCTTTTTTTTTTTTTAGAACTTAGCTTTATTAAGTGAAATGACATGGCAGTATATCATACAATAGGCGATATAACAATCAGCTATTACCGAAGTCGATATCCAAAGCATTAACAGAGTTATACACTCTGGGTAGAAGATGAATGTAGTATACAGAGCTGCCGTATAACAATTACAAAAACTTGAAGCTAACCCTCCATAAGGAGGGAGTAGTGAAGAATCATGTCTATATAAAAATGTTAATTAACTAAGAAAAATATAACAACAAAATGAAGAAAAAAACAAGATGTTGTAACAAAGGGGCCCAAAACAAGGGTTGGTCTGTTTTGAAAGATAGAGCTGCAGCCCTTGATAAGAGGAGCTAGAGTGAACTTAGAAGGCAGACTCCTACACAGTGCAGTGCTTCCATGTCTGCTTCAACTGGGGAATTGATGGCCAGAAATGATACAAAATAACCATAGGGTGGAGTGCAAACTCAGATTTAACACACTCGGTGGTGATGCTTTCATAAAACCCCTTGAGCTTCACACTTGAGGTTTATGTAGCATCACATACCTTGGCTGTGTATTGAATTCTCATAATGCATTCAACCCCATACATTATTCTCTATACACAGAGACAGAAAGAGAGATAGATACTAAAGGATAACAATGGTTAATATAGAAACTGCAGCAGCTGCTGCAGGGCCACTCGATTACGGCTTGTAGCAATAATACATTTTTTTTCAATATCTTTAATACCATTTTTTCAAGATTTAATACCTGCGCTGACCGCCCTGTTGGCAGAGCTGTCTGTGGCCATCCTGTGCACACTCGGTAGCTTCCTGAGCACGTGTTATTAATGATGGCTACCAACTAATAGCAGAGTTGGTTAATACTGTGATTTAGGACAGTAGTAGGCATGTGCCCATGACTGCTGACCCCACTGCTCAGTGGTGGTAACCATTGAGTTTACCATCCTGTATAAAATTATCCAGCGCTGACTTAAAGGTAGCTAAATTTGGTGCATACACCAAATCACCTGGCAACTGATTCCATAATCTAATTATTCTGGGAATAAAGGCATAGTTCCTGAGCTCAGTTCTTGGAATGTTATCAAACAGTTGTTTTCTGTGACCCCTGAAGTTATGGCTGTATTCCTTGTACCTAAGTCCCACAGTACTCATTAACTCAGTATCCTCCAGGATCTTAAACATGAACAGCAAATCACCACGTGTTCTCCTCAGGCTTAGGGGGCAAAGTCCCAAGTCCCTTATTCTACCCTCATATGATTTTGCTCTATAATGGGGAATTATCCTAGTAAATCTGTGTTATAGTCTCTACACCAGCTCAATATCCTTTCTGAGATGTGGGCTCCAGAATTGGGAGCTGTAATCCATGTGAGGCCTAATGGAGGATTTATATATCGGTAGTAAAACCGATTCAGATTTTGAGAAGAAGGATCTCCTCATGCAATTAATTAAGTGGGTAGTCTTGCTAACCACTTGACTGCAGTGATAACTATTCTTAAAGAGGACCTTTCATGATGGTGCAAAAAGTTACAGCTTGTAGTCATTATATGCAGTACTAGACCTGAAAAGGTGTGTGCATTTGTTATTTTTGGCCAAGGTTTATGCTGCCTTTCATAATTTGGACTTGTTTTTGAGCTGTGCTGCACTTGCCTTTGCTGTTCAGCTATTGGGCTGCTAGCTCCTGATGACATCACTATAGGGTAGAGGAGTGACTCACATGGTGCAGTACCATGCAGTTGCAACGATGCTGCAAGGGAAACCTAGCCATACTCAGTGTACATACTGTGTTTCCCCCCCCTTCCCCAAGACACCCTGTTAGCAATGCATTATGCCAAAATCCAAATGCCTTGTCAGTATGTTTTTTTTTGTGAAACTGACTCTGCCCTATAGTCATGTCTGCAGTACAGCCCTGGGCCCACAGCAACACCAGGCTTGCTATAAAAGCTCTGATACACCCTGCAGTTTTTAGCAGCTCAGAATGCAAAATTTAACTGCAGCGGACAGTAATGAAATACAATTCCAGAATCACTGCAAGAAGGGGTAATGTATGCATGAAAGTCAAAAGGACTGGGGAAGGTCCTCTTTAAGGTCATTGGTGACAAATACGCCCAAATCCTTCTCCCTGTCAAACTACTTTCAGCTTGGTGCCATAAATGAAGTAGTCCTACAAAATATTATTTCTACCTAAATGCATAACAGTGCCTTTTTCAATGTTAAGCTGCATCCAGTTTGCATCTACACAATCGACAATGCATTCCAAATCCCGCATCATGCTACTCCTACCCAAGTTGCTGTCGACCAGTCCTCCCAATTTGGTATCATCTGCAAACTTTATGAGCCTATTCCCCCCAGTTACTTCTAAGTCTTTGATGAAAATATTAAACAGAAGAGGACCCAGCACTGAGCCCTGTGGGACCCCACTAGTCACTCTCCCCTCAGGTGATAGCAAATCATTGACCCAGTTCATCTGCCTTCTATCTGTCAGCCAATAAGCAATCCATCTAACCGGTGGTAGGTCTACTCCTATACTCAGCACTTTTGATACCTATTCTCAATGTGATAGCATATCAAAGGTATTTTAAGGCAGTGTCAGTGGCTCAGTAGGTAGCACACTCGCCTCTCAGGCAGGGAGATCAGAGGGCTGTGGGTTCAGCTCCCAAATCTGGCACTTGGGTTAATATCCCAATACTGACACTGTAGTGCAGCATGAGGGGGGTGCTGCACTTCTGAGGTGCCGTCTTTCAGATGAGACGTTAAACCGAGGTCCCATCTGCCTGGATTGGTGGTAGTTTAGGTGGATGTTAAAGATCCCATGGCACTTATCAAAAAGAGGGAAAATTTTTATTCATAAATCAAAACAAGTCATACAAAGCGTAATACTTTCCTTCACAAAACATAATGTTATTTGAACATAAAAGAAAAAGTACATAACTCAGTATTACCTCATACCTACTTCACAGAAAAATTCAAAATGTAAGGAAAGGAAACAATTTCCGTCTAAAATATACCCCCTTTTGCTTATCCCACCCATGTCACATTTTTCCAGAGATAATCACCTACCACTTGCCCCACTGTATTATATTCATACTGATGAATTTTATCCAGCTCATTCTGAATTTTAAAAAGTACCTCCTGTCTATTGGTTTTCAACATTCGGAATTTCCCCGGTGTCCTGGCCAAATTTTTCCCATTCACTAAAAATAGCACCAACAGCTTAATCTGGTTCAGTTTCAGTTGCTTACCATCTGTATTCCCCGGTCACCCTGAAAAGGACTTCTAGGCCCAGTGGGCTTACCGAGTCAACAAAATTCAATCAATCAATAAAAAGACCACATCAACCTCCCTACCTACATCAAGATTTCTACTGACAAAATCATAAAATCCAACTAAGTTAGTGGTGCAAGATCTGTTCTTTTAAAAGCCATGCTGTGTACAGTCAACCAGGCCCTTAGTGTTTAAAAATGCACCTAACTCATCATGGATGAAACTCTCAATTATTTTCCCCATGACTGACATCAGACTTATTGGTCTGTAGTTTCCAGTAATGGCTTTACTGTACTTCCTTTTTTATGGATAGGTACCACTACTGTTTTTTTCCAATCCAATGCAGTTTGGCCCGCGTAGAAAGATTTGTTACCAACTGCCGTGACTGTTGGTGCTAAAATACTGGCCAATTCCTTTAACAACCTAGGATGTAGGCCATCAGGACCTGCTGCTTTATTCCCATTTAATTTTTGTAGCTTTTCATATACAAATTCACCAGTGATATATTCTTTATAATGTATGTGAAAGGCTTATTACTAGTAAAAATCAGCAAGATTACATCCTTGCAATCCCATCGCTTTGACGTCAGGATGTTGTTAACCTATCTTAAGTGTGTCATAGTGATGGGATTACAAAACGGAACACCGTCAGTAAGCAGTATTCTTTTGCTACAACGCTGATCACTAGTTCCTGTAAGTGTTTCAAATGTGAATTCCACTCTGGCAGTTACAGCTTGCAGGAACTAGTGATCGTGAAGGCAGCTACAGCAGTTTTAAACAGTGCAATCTCCGACTGCAAA
The DNA here is from genome assembly GCA_016271365.2 of Neoceratodus forsteri. Classification (NCBI taxonomy): domain Eukaryota; kingdom Metazoa; phylum Chordata; order Ceratodontiformes; family Ceratodontidae; genus Neoceratodus; species Neoceratodus forsteri. The sequence goes on along the minus strand of CM028135.1, from coordinate 66,139,401 downwards.
AAGTGTATTTCTGTACACATTTTAGGCACCTTAACGTTTGTATCTCAAAATCAGTCCCGATGCATGCTGCTGAACCCTCTGATCTTTGTGAAGAAAACTCGCTGATGTTACCCTGCAGTCCCTGCTACCTGACGCCATGTGATGTCAACCATCCAATTGGATCTTTCCTAATGGATTTATTTAAAAATGGCTGCTATTCTAAGTTGTTTTTTTCTCTCGTTGCTACTTAACATGTATATTCAATCAAAACAAGTGTTTCAGTTTGACATTAGTTTGCGTGTATTCCACTTTTCTTCCAATAAACATTTTTAGATGCATATAAATGGCTGGTTTTCTGACCTCCGTAGGTAAGCCCTAGTATCTGAATGGTTGTTATGGTGTTTTTTAATCATTGGGCATTGGGGGCGGGGGGTTGTAGCTATGCTTGCTAACCCATGCACTATAAAAGCTAATGTGTGGGGTTTTGATTAGTAACCTCACTGAATCCACTTCTCGAGGTTACTATGGCAAGTTTGTAAACCGCTTGAGCTTTGCTCACGAGGTTTACTGTTGTCATGGTAACCTCTCAAAGCGATTACAACGTGGTTACTAATCCAACCCCATACATTATCCTCTAGGTTGTTATAGTGAGCCTGATCCAGCATTGGAAGGGAAACTTCATCATTAAAGGTGTTATATACAGAGCAAAATTACTCATTAAACAACTTAGCCATGTCTTCTGGATTGCTATAAATCACATCATCTTTTATGAGCAGTCCTGTGACTCCAGTATTATCCCTCTTCTCATTGATGTACAAGTAAAAATTCTTCAGATCGTACTTAGAGTGGGCTAACCTAAATTCTGTATTCATTCTTTCCTTTTTAATTGTATCCTTAAGCTGTTTCAATGAAGCTCTATATTTACTATTGTTTCCAGCCGTAGGATTCTTTTTCATTGGGTAATACCTATGCTTCTTTGCAGAAATAAGTTTTCTAACCATATTAGTATACCACATGGGCTTTTTACCCCATTATACATTTTTTACAAGGGACATATTTAGCCTCTAGTGTTGAGATAGTATCGGTTAGAAGTTTCCAAGAGTCTTCGACATCCAGTGATGCCAATAATGTGTTGCAATCCATCTTTCCCATTTCGGTTCTAATAGCTACTAAATTTGCCATTATAGTTCTTATAAATCATTGCTCCCCTAGTAATTTCCATCTTCTGTTTATTTCAAATCAAATTATATTATGATCACAATTCCCCAATGGAGGGTCGATATAGACATTCTGCATGTCAGCAGCCACATTGGTAAGTAAGACATCCAAATATTATCTCCCCAGTGGTATAGTTGCAAGTTTAATGTTGAGCGAGGAAAATGCAGAAATTAATCTAGACTCCATCAGACCAGTAGTCATGCTATTTACCCATCAATATTGGGTAGATTTAAATCTCCCATGATTAAAACATCACTACCATCAGCTATACTGATAAGGTGGATAACTAAATTACCCATATCTTGGGTTGCACTGTCAGGTGGCCTATAAAAGATGCCAAGCTTCAAATCCTTTCCTTTTAGGCCTGTTATATTCAGCCAAACAGACTCTACAAGTTCACGGTGATCTTCACTAATATCTATAAGATGACACTTGATGTTTTCATTAATAAAGATAGCCACTCCACCACCCCTATAGCCCAATCTTTCCCTGCTGAACACTTGATAACCAGTTATATGTTTGTTCCGCTCACTGTCTGAATTCCACCAGGTTTCAGTTACTCCAATAATATCAGTATCCTGATCCTTGATGATGCATTGCAGTTCAGCCAATTTCTCTTTTTTAAAACTCCTAGAATTCAGATATAGCACCCTGGCAATTCTTCGAGCCCTCTGCCTGGTAGTCACAGTGTTAGAAGTACGTGCCTGAATTTGTATTCCCTGCGCCACCAAACATATTAGTTTAAACTGCTAGTAATTGCCCATTCTAGATGCATCCCCAGCATTCTGGTACCCTTATAGTTGAGGTGGAGGCCATCCTTACAGTATAGGTAGGGATTATTAAAAATAAATCCCAGTGCCTGATAAAGTGATAGCTCTTTTCCCTTGTCCATGTCCTAAACCAGGCATTGATTTAACAGATGTTTTGCTGTTTCTGCCTGAAAGCCCTTGGTACAGGCAAGATTCCAGAAAAAAATATTTTCACAGCCCCTGTTTTCCAATTTGCTGGCTAACTTAGAGAAGTCCTCCTTATTTCGGTGTCATTTTTCTTTCCTATATCATTCACCCACACATGGATTACTGTCAAAGGTTTTTCACCAGCACCAATTAAGATGTTATCAGCTATTAAGGTTAAATGCTGGATTCCTGCCCCTGGAAAACTACTAACCATTATATTCTCCTTATCAGCTTTTCAAATATACCTATCCGTATATTTTATAATGGACTCACCCAGTACAACTCTTTGTTTACGGCTGCAGTCACTGAGAGGTGAGGTTTCCACTGTATTGATGGTGGAGCTGTTATTCTCTAACACAGGGTGTAGGACACTATGTCCCTCGATATTCTCTAAGGCGGAATATCTGTTAAACAGTGATATTGATGGAGCTCTTCCTTCATGATGTCCCTCCTTCTCATTACATTCTCTTGGGGTCTACTAAATTCATATCCCTCACAACCACCTCCCACATGATGAGGGTGAAACTCCATGATCCTGGGTGAGGTGCATGCTTCGATATTACTGGAGTCCCTAGATCAGCGATGGGCTCCAATGGGCTTCTACCCATTTCCCTCGCTTTACCGATGTAACTGTGCACCAATCATTGTCTTCAGCTATATTGTATCATCTCCCTGGTGCTTCCTTTTGGTGCCCTGGTCCATAGTGGCTTGACTTCATGACTGTGGGAAAATCTAATTATTACCGATGATGGCCTTGATTTTGTTTGCCATCTCCTTCTGGCTAATTTCAATTAATTCTAATTTACTACAGAATTTAGTCAGCTCAATGCAAAGCTCCTTATTTTCTGTACATTTGTCACAAACATACATTTCTGGAATGCTAGCGGCCTCAATCAGCCTGTACACAGAGCAACGGGTGCATTTAAGCTCTAGCTCCCCATTCAAAGTCATTACTGTCACTGCCATTTTTTATTTTATTTGTTTCTTTCCTCTCGCTCTGCGCTCCCTCTTTCTACCTACTAACAATGTGTTTCACTTGATAACTGCTCAGAGAAGGACACTTACTGACTACAGCCTATCTACTATGTTGTATCTGTTAGCAGTATAATGTCAATATACTAAGGCACTTGAGGTCAGAGTAGAGTCAGTTGGGAGATGTTTAATACAGGGCAGGGATCGAGGGGAACCAGTTAATGAGAGACAAATGAATAGTGCTTGTGCTACTCTTAACAGACAGATACAGCAATATCTTATGCACCTGTTATCTAGTCAACAGCACTGTTATGTACTGTCCCACCACCCAGTAACAAATATCCAAACCTCTAATTTGCCCCTAATCATTTACCCCAGTATACCACTGCGTATGATGCTGATTAAAATATGCAGTCCTCAACTACCTAAAAAGATTACCTTATTATACTTCGTGTTAGTGTTACTAGATCTAACAATCCCTCATTACTATAACAAATGCACAGGAAGCCTCTGCCGACAGGATGGTTGGTAGGGATATTAATTAAACCTTGAGAAAAAAGATATCAAAGGTATTAGAACATTTTTATTATTGCTAGAAGCCCTAACTGGGCAATTCTGCAGCAGCTGCTGTACGTTCTATATTAACCATTGTTTTCCTTTAAGTGCTGGAAAATTATCACTTCTGTTCTTTTTGCTGAAACCTTAAGTGAGAGCTGCTTTTTATGTTGATTACGCACATGTGCAAGAAACATGTTGCGGCAGCTTTCACCAGAAGCAGGTTGTGGAGGCGTGGCACTGTTGTGGCCAGTGCCCCCACAGCCCGTAAAGGCTTGTCCCACTTCCCCCAATGCCATGGCACACTGCTGCTGACATTAGTTCAGCCAGCATGCTACCAACTTGTAAAAAAATATCCACTGCAATCAGGGGCCGCCCCGTCATTGCAGCATCAGCCATTCGCTGCAATGAGGGAGTGACCCATTATTGCTGGGTGGAACGTTAGTACTGTAATATTGTTTGTGAACTTGGTGGCGGCTTGCTACCATGTTCACAAACAATATTCATCAGCTCCCCACTGCCGAGGGGGTGCCCAGTCCCCCTCGGCACCATGTGCCCTCCCCACAACAGTTTTGTTTACTGGACGGGCCCAAATCCCGTCGGCATCCCCACCCATTTGAAGTTGCCGACAGGAAGCCCATACCCATCAGTATAATGTCCCCGGGAAAAACCTTCATTTTTCTGCTGGGGGTGCGATCCCCTCGGCTCATGCCCTCCCCTTATGTGCCAATGGGGGTGCCAATCCCCACTCCGGCTACTGCCCCTCCAAAAAAAAGCGGTCGGGTGGCATGCTGGGGCCCACCCCAGCGTGCCCAATGCCCTGTAAAGGAAAAAATCCCACCCTGCCTCCCCACCCCCCTCACCCCATACACTTACTTCTGGAGTCCGGCCACGATGATCTTCGGTGGACAGGGAACACGTCTGCACTCTTCAAAGCCGACCGCGAACTGAGGAAATGCCGGTAAGCTGTATAATGGTATAAATAGGGTTTTTTCAACTTTTTTGCATAGCTCAGGCATTTTTTTGGAATTTTGGCACCAAATTTTCAAAATGGGGTTTTTGGGGCCCTCCTCATGAATTCTGCCACTGTCATGGTGTTATTTGACCCTGAAAGGTGATTTCACGGTCACTGCGTGGAATCACCTTTTGGACCGATTAACAAAGCACAGTGCCAGTGTTCATCGCGGTGGCTCTCAAAAACCTATATTTAATTGAATTGAATCCAAAAATCCAAACAAGACTGTTTTACGAACGTGTGTTGCGCAGTTGCTACGCACGCTCGTAACTTCGCGAATTTGCAATATTTTCATGCCAGATTTTCAACATTGGCATTTTTCTACACCTCCTTGTGAATAGTGCAGCTGTCATTTTTCATATCCTGGCCGAAATGTGTTTTCACACTTTCGGTGCAGAAAAGCGTGGTTGCCCTGGGGAATCAGTGTTCGGGACAGATTATGAAAATGACAGTGAAACTGTTCATGAGCAGAGGTCCTAAACTGCCTATGTTGAAAATTTGGTGACTATACTCTATAAAATGACTGCGTTACAAGCGTGTGTTGCGCAGTTTGCAGGCAGGCTCATAAGTTCGCGAATTTATAATATTTTCACTCCAGGTTTTCAACATTGCCATTGTTCTGCACCTCCTTATGAAGAGTGCAGCTGTCACTTTTCACATCCTGGCCAAAATGTGTTTTCGCAGTTCCGATGCAGAATAGCGTGGTCGCTGTGGGAAATCTGTGTTCGGGACACATTATGAAAATGACAGTGACAGTGTTCAGTAGCAGAGGTCCTAAAATGCCTATGTTGAAAATTCAGTGATGAAAGCCCATAAAATGAGTGTGTTACAGTGTGCATTGCCCAGTTTCCACGCACACTACGTACCTTCACAACTTGTAATATTTTCACTCCCAGATTTTCAACATTGCCATTTTTCCACACCTCCTTATGAACAGTGCAGCTGTCATTTCTCACATCCTGGCCAAAATGTGTTTTCACTCTTCCGGCGCACAATAGTGTGGTCGCTGTGGGAAATCAGTGTTCAGGACACATTAACAAAATCATATTGACACTGTTCATGAGCAGAGGTCCTAAAATGCCTATGTTGAAAATTTTGTGATGAAACTCCATAAAATGACTGTGTTACGAGCATGCATTGTGCAGTTTCCACGCACCCTTGTAACTTCTCAAATTAGTAATATTTTCATGCCACATTTTCAACACTTGCATTTTTCCACATCTCCTTATGAACAGTCCAGCTGTCATTTTTCACATCCTGGCCGAAATGTGTTTTCGCCCTTCTGGCGCAGAATACTGAAGTCGCTGTCAGAAATCAGTGTTTGGGACAGATTAAGATCGAGCAAGTAAGAGAGGGGAGTGACCAAGCTCAACTGAGCTCTGTCGGGACTGCTGCGGATTTCTTTGTGTGGCGGGGAAAGGCGCAATGCAGGCAGGAGCCCAGTACAAAGGGCCTGCAGTGCGGGACACAAAAAATGAGTGAGTGAGGGAGGGGTAAGTGAGCTCAGCGGAGCTCTGTTGGGACTCTGTCGAGTTTCTTTGTGGGAGAAATAGGCAGCAATGTCTGAGGCCCAGTACAAAGGTCAACCTGCAGCGGGAGAAACAGAGCGAGCTACTGAGAGAGGGGGGGAGTGAGCTTAGCGACTGTATCGACTGCTGTGGATTTTTGGTGGGCAGAAAGGGTGTAGCTGAGGCAGGAGCCCTGACAAAGTGCAGCCTGCAGCGACGGCAGAAATGGAAGCAGCGAGTGACAGAGGGGAGGAGTGAGGTCAACGGAGCTCTGTCGGGACTACGGTAGATTTCTTTGTGGGCAGAAAGGTGCCAACAGAGGCAGGAGCCCAGTACAAATGGCAGCCTGCAGTGCTAGGAGAAACAGAATGAGCGAGTGAGACAGGGGGACTGAGCAACCTCAACAGAGCTCTGTCGGGACAGCTGCGGATTTCTTTGTGGGCAGAAAAAGGTGCCAACACAGGCAGGAGCCCAGTACAAAAGGGCAGCCTGCAGCGCCGGGAGAAACACAACAAGCAAGTGAGAGAGGGGGAGTGAGCAAGCACAACGGAGCTCTATCGTGACTGCTGTGGATTTCTTTGTGGGCAGAAAAAGGTGTCAATATAGGCAGGAGCCCAGTACAAAAGGGCAGCCTGCAGCGCCAGGAGAAATAGAATAAGCGAGTGAGACAGGGGACTGAGCGACCCTTAACGGAGCTCTTTCAGGACTGCTGCGGATTTCTTTGTGGGCTGAAAAAGGCAGCAATGCATGCAGGGGCCCAGTACAAAAGACCAGCCTGCAGCAGCGGGAGAAACGGAACGGGAGAGTGAGAGAGCTCAACAGAGCTCTGTCGGGACTGCTGTAGCTTTCTTTGTGGGCAGAAAAAGGCACCAACAGAGGCAGGAGCCCAGTACAAAAGGGCAGCCTGCAGCGCCAGGAGAAACAGAATGAGTGAGTGAGACGGGGGAGTGAGTGACCTCAACAGAGCTCTGTTGGGACTGCTGCAGATTTCTTTGTGGGCAGAAAAAGGCAGCAATGCACGCAGGGGCCCAGTACAAAAGCACAGCGGTGGGAGTAACACAATGAGCGAGTGGGGGGGGGGGAGTGAGCGAGCTCAATGAACCTCTATTGCGACTGCTGCAGATTTCTTTGTGGGCAGAAGGTGGCAGCAATGCAGGCAGGAGCCCAGTACAAAAAGGCAGTCTGCAGTGCCAGGAGAAACAGAATGAGCGAGTGAGAGAGGGGGAGTAAGCAACCTCAACAGTGCTCTATCATGACTGCTGTGGATTTCTTTGTGGGCAGAAGGGCAAGCGGCAATGCAGGCAGGAGCCCAGTACAAAACCAGCTTGCAGCGCCGGCAGAAGCGGAATGAGCAAGTGAGAGAGGGGAGTGAGCCGACCTCAATGGACCTTGTGTCGACTGCTGCAGATTTCTTTGTGGGCAAGAAAGGCCACCAAAGAGGCAGGAGCCCAGTACAAAAGGGCGGCCTGCAGTGCAAGGAGAACAGAATGAGCGAGTGAGAGAGGGGGAGTGAGCCACTTCAATGGAACTCTGTCGGGACAGCTGCATATTTCTTTTTGGACAGAAAAGGATACCCATGCAGGCAGGAACCCAGCACAAAAAAGCAGCCTGCAGCACTGGGAGAAGCAGAACGAGTGAGTGACAGAGGGGCAGTGAGCGAGCTCAATGGACCAACACAATCAACATTCGGCATTGACAAATGCTTGTTTTTCTGACTGTAACAGTTAATCTGACAGCTCCTTCATGTCCAGCTCTCTTTACACTTATTAATAACCCATATTTCTCTAAGGCTCTTGGCTGCATTCCCACAGTTTTAAAATGTTTTAAAGTGGCAGCGTGACTTCATTTTATTTAACAACTCCACTTGCCAGTTAAAATTATTCATAAAAATATTATCGTAATGTTATCAGGGCTTCAGTGGGGAGCAATATATTTCAAAGTTGTTTTCCTAATCTTGATCCTTTGTACTGCCCACTGTGGCACACTTAACTGTGACTGGCATGGCACGTGTCTTAATTTGGACACTGGGGAATCTTCCAACCGAGAGGACACAGTGACACAGGAGGGTAAACATGCCAGAGAGCAGTCATAGTTTTGTTTTCTTGAAACACAGTGAATTTAAATCAGCCATTACAATGAACAGTGCTGTCACAGTGCCCTGGCTGACAGGTCAGCAACTTGCTTCACTAATGCTGCAACCAGACAGTTGAAAATGTACCTACTGTTCACTTCTTGCCCCACTTTGCGCCCTTACTCACAGAGAACCAGGCCTTTGGACACTCGAACCCCTATTCACTTCAGGCACTTCTGAGCATGCTTCTGTAGTGCAAGCAGTCTTAGTTTACCTTCAGTACATGGTGTCAGAGATGGAACCCAGAGTTTCCAGTGAAATAAGTTACCCGTGCCTTTTCAAAGTAAGAAGATTATGTAAATATAAAACATATTGCACCTGATACATAGTAGCAATTGTTTATGGAGCAAAATGTGTGCCCTGTTCTGCCAATGTAAAAATTGCTATACTGAGAAACAACAATCTGCACAGGAGGCAAAGACCCCCCGGCACAGATACTAACATTTAAATGATGGCACCCAGATATTACTGTGCACAACCACTGTAGATGTATATGGGCATGACACAGGGCTATATATATGTGAGTGGCAGCACTGTGAAATATTTTTCCCCCAGCCCTCTGCCTCATACCTTAGAGCTACTTGTGGCCCAGAGCTTAAAAAAGCAGTATGTCTGGGCTGGCCCAGTGGCACTGAGGGTTGAGGCGCTGGATGACTCACCTCGCGCCATGCCGGAGTCGTTTGGGGGTGAGCCCGGGCCACAGGGGGTCGGTGGGGGGCGTGGCTGGGAGATGATTATAGCAGCTACTGGGCTGTTCTCATCTTCTGGAGTGGGAAGGCACATTTCCTCGCCTTCGGCTGACACCTGATGGAGGCCAGGTGTTAGAGCAGAGTTGAGGACTGACGTAACATAGAGGAGGGTGGAAGGAGTACTCGGCTTCTGGGAGTGCGTGCAAGCCTCCACATGTGTGCACTTGCGGTGCACACCATTGTTCTAGGAGGACAAGGGAGAAAACCACAGAAAAACTCATGTCTCTTCCTGGCCAAATGTGATGACTTCTGTCACCTTTCGACCCTGCTCCTTATGGATTCCCACTGGTATGACAATGGAAGAAGAGGCTGAAGGAATTGGGGGCAGCAGGCTTTGATGACAGGAGAAGAAGGCCATGGAGGAGAAAAAAGCTATATAAAAAAAAAGCAGTATGTCCCACGATGTCATCTGTGGTGGTCCAGAGGTCCCCCGACCTGACCAGCAACAGTAACCTATGTATGGTAGTCCAGTGGATCCCCCATCCCTAGCACCAGCTGCCCACACACTATGAAAACAAACCAGTCTCACAGCTATCTTGGTTCCCCACGTTCTGTGCACACCTGGCACAGCTCTCTGATGATCCCCTACTATAATATCTTTTCTGGCGGTATTTCGGGCCACTTCAAAGTGCTGCAGCAGGTGCAACATAGGTAGTTGGCAATGTGAATGGCATTGTGTGCTATTTACATGCCAACTCTGTCCCCTTTAGGCCTGTCTGCACAGGGGCAGGGCTTCTACTCATGATGCCAGTGACCTGGGTTCAGGAACAAGCTTGGGTCATCGGAGGGCTGGTCTAGGGAGAAGGACTGAATGTCTCAGAGGACACGCTCCTCCTTTAGGCAGGGAGGGTCACTGCCTTGATGCAGTGCTGCCACTTGGGTGACCACAGGTGGTACTGCAATGTGAGGCAGAGTGCGAGGGAAGATGCCAGCTGGGTGTTCAGCCAGTGCACCACTGTGTGCACCCACGCACTGTGCCCCTAGTGTGCCAGTGTTCTAGTGGGCTGGGAGAAACATGTAAAAAATGGCACCAGCACTCACAGTGATGAACCCCTGTATATCCTAGGTGTCATAAAAATGTTGGACAAGGGTCTTTATACCATCAGATTTGTAGTTTTTGGAGTTTGCTGCCTCAGAGCATTAGGGGCTCAATTCTTGAAGGTGGACACAGTGCTTGCACAATCCCTGCGTCAAACACTGCAGTACACAGACACATTGTGCACCTCAGACCAATTCTAAAGCGGTCAAATGCATTTGAGACCTTACCTTTTTACAGGGACTTGCACCAAATATTTGGTGCAAACCCTGTAAAAGGTCAGCACAGTTAGACCAGAAAAGCTGGTCTAGCTTGGGGCAAGTGGCAGATGGATAGAAAACCTGAACGCTGTCCGTGGAATGCCAGCAGCTCCATGCACTGCGTGTTTGGCAGTTCCAGGTCATAATAGTGAAGACAAAATAGCCATACAGTACCGCTGAGTGTAATAATACCAAAACAGTAATGGCGGCAGTGCACTACAGGGAGCCCAACATCAGCAGGCATCACAACACTCTATAAAGCCTAAAGTTCCTTACATTTTACTGGGGCTGTGCCCCTCACTCCCCATATAGGGGCTTTGCCTCCCGCACTCCTCTCTATTATAATCAACTCTGAGGGGAGCCTGACACTGGGGTATGGGAGGCAACTTGAGAGGGAGCTATTCAGGGTAAAGGGGGAGACGGGGACCATGGCGCATAGTTCTGGAGAAGTAGAAAAAAACAAACAACTAAGTACCACACACTCATAAAAATCTGTACGCACCTAGCGAGGTCTGAATCCAGGTCTTCTCACGCTGGAGGCACTGACTCAAGCCACAGCACCAAGTGACTAGCTGGAAACTGTTTGGGCCAACTACCACCCATATAATTCTTCCCTATAGCTCCCTCTACCATTCGCTTTACTCCTCAGCCGCCGTTATTCCCCTTACAGTGTAGCTCATACCACGCCTCGCTATGCTCTTCCATTCACTCAACTTGACAGGTGGTTGAACTGAATTGCTTATATTGAGTTGCTCAATTTGACTCGTCCATATCACTGGATACCGTGTTCGGCACACTCGGGGCTTGTGGCATTCTAAATCTTTTGAGAATCGAGCCCTAGGAGTTTGAAGAAATATAAATCTTCACTTCTCACTTAGAAATCATATCAGTACCATAGATATTCGTAAATGTTATGGATTAATAATTTATTGTTTGTATTCATTATTCTATAATGTTATGATTAATAATTAATTTATTTTTTCTATCCATTATTATATGCTATTGTTTTTATGTGATCTTGTCTGTATAGCCTTACCATGGTTACCTATGAAAATGGGCAATTTTGTCCACAGGCTGTCATTTTAATAAATTAAATATCCAGGCCCTGTACCACCACTGGCGTTGGTGCCTCCTGTTCTATTTCATCATGGTGATTGTGGAATAGCAATCGTTTTGGGTGAGTGCACATCGCGAAAATGAATTACGTTGATGTACACTTACAGTGAACTGCAAGGCACTGAAGTGACCGAATTTAAATGTATGGGGGGCTGTCCCCGCCCCTCCCCCACTTAAGGATTCTCAACCCGTGGGGTGCATGTTGGGTGGGGTGAAATTCTTTAAAAAAAAGCACCACTCCGGACCCAAACCCTGCACACCTCAACCAACCACCCTCCCACCACACTCGCCAACCAGGTCAGCAGCTGCCTGCCACACTCCCTCCCATGTCTCCCTACCCCTTCCTCCCCCCAGTGCGCACTCGCTTCCCATCACCCTACTCGCCCACCCAGGTATCCAGTCGCTACCCTTCCAGGTAGCCCTGAATAGAGGCCATAATTGGGTCACTGTTTTTGTAACCACTCAATTGCGGTCGCCATGTTCACAAGATACCAGTGTCTCCTGTTGAGATAAAAGACTTGGTGTAAATTCCTCCCACTCCATCCTTTCTTGGGGGCTAAGCCATGGCTCAGGGAAGGATAGTGATTGCAGGTTGGAGTACAGGGCATCAGCTGTGCCTTGGGTGCTCCTGTGAGAGGTGGGTGTTGCAGATAAGAAGGGGGCATTAAGAGAAATTAAAAAGAAAGTCTGCCCCCATCCATCCATCAGTGCATTTTGATACTTTGACGTGCTAACATCGAAGTGATACCTATGTTCTTGGAGTATAGCTTGAGTAGGTCACAAGCAAGGGACTGCTGATATATCAGTTTGCATCAAATCTGCACCAGACCCTTGTGACTGAGAATCATGCCCTTAATATATACGGAATGTACAAGCTATACAGACAACAAATAGGAAAATACAGGACATACTAGGACAATCAAAATAAACAGGTTTGTAAATGATAAGAAATGTAAAAACGAAAAAAATCTAAACTGAATTCAGTTCTAAGTTCTTGCTGCACAGCTCTTAGAAAAGGTTTTTGCACACAGCTTCAATTCCCAACTGAATGCACAGAAGCTAAGAACTGTTTTGCACTCTGACACACATAGCCTTCTCTGTGGGGATTTCTGACTGTCCAAGCACAGTGAAGAGAAAGAGACCTGTCACCCGCCTGTGCACCCTAGTTGAAGTGTGTCTTGAAATGCATTATACCACAAAGCTGGGACATGGCACCACAATTTTATTTTATTTTTTTTACCAGGGGAGACACACTAAGCTGAAGCTTGTTTACAGGTGTGACCTGGGAGCACAAGGAAGTTAAGTGACTTGCTCAGGGTCACACAGTATGCAAGTGGGGGCTGTGGGATTCAAACCCAGTTCTCCAGGTTTGCAGCTCAGAGCCTAAACCACTGCGCACACTGCCTCCACTGGCAACTAGCTTGTTGTTTCAGCAACATCCAATCAGCTCTGTTCAAACACCCATCAGTTTTGACTGCTTCAGGAGTTGCTCCTCTCATGAGGCAAACAAGTTAAGCTGCACAGTCATATGCTAAGATGGGATGTATCCACCTGCATGGTATTTTTTTCTCAGAGGAGCAGCTCAATGATCCCCCTAGTGAAGCTACTCTGCAACACATGCACCAAAGCTACTAGGTTAGACAAGGCCAAATATTTCAACTCCACTTTTCACACAAACTTAACTCTCCATCCAAGTTTTGGATAGTTGTCCATGCCCTCTTCTTCCCCCCCACCTCCCTCCCCTGTCCTTAAAATAAATAACTCTCTTATAGCGGATCACGCATAAGTGGCCGATGAATTAAATTCATACTTCACATCATGTGCTTCAGCTCTTCTAGCCTCTCTAACCACCTCACCCAACTATGCCATCCCCTCCAAATCTGCCAGTTGTAACCCCTGCCTAACTCCGTGACCACCTTCCTTCTCATTCTCCTGGTCATGCCGGCTGACACCTACTGCCCTGCTAACCATTAACCCATCTAAAGGAAGCTCTCCTGATGAACTTGACCCTAAGCTCTTCTATCTGTCTGCCTCAGCTATTGCCTATCCTCTTTCTGAGATCTTAATCCTATGCTTTATGACAGCTGTGGTCCCCACGCCCTGGAAGCATGCTATTGTACTCCCCTCCCAAAGGCTGTGACTCCACTTCCCCAGGTAACTATCATCCTATTTCTTTGCTCCCTACCCTCACTAAACTCCAGGAACATCTAGTTCTTTCCCAGATCTCCTCCTTTTTCTCCAACTCCAATCTCTTCACTCCTTTCCAATCTGGATTTCGTAAAATTCATTCTACCACTACCTCCCTACTCAGGCTTACTGATTCAGTCCTCACTGGAATGGGTAATGGCCTGATCATCTCCACCATTTTTGTCGACTTCGTCATGGCTTTCGATATGGTTTCCTACACCCTGCTTCTTCAGTCACTCTCCTCAGCTGGCTCTCACTTTCTGCTACTAACTGGTTTAGAGCCTATCTCACAGGGCATGCACAATCAGTCAGAAAAGCAGAATCCAGCTCCCCTCCTCGCCAAATCCACACTGGAGTACCTCAGGGCTCAGTGCTGGGCCCTCTACTCTTAAATGAGTTACAGTCAGCCTGCTTCTCCTCATCCATACATATGTATGCTGACAACACTGTTTTGTTCACCTCTGGCCAATCCCCCTCTGATGTAGAATCCAGACTCCAGCTTGACTTCAACAAGATCCAGCACTGGCTCGCCTCACATCAACTCTTTCTAACTGCCAAGTAAATAGTCTCCATGACCTTTGGCACTAGGCAGAGACTTGCTAGGCTCCCTGTTCTACCCACCTTCCACACCCTGGATGGGACACTGCTTGAGGACACCTCCTCTTTTAGATACTCACCTTCTCTGGTCACATCAACACCATTCTGAAAAAGCTGCAGCCAAGCTTGGTGAATTATACAGGAACTGTAATTGCATTCCACTTACAGCCAGACGTGAGATTGTCCAAAAGATGATTCTCCCTATTTTCAGTTTCGGTGATATAGTCTACAGTGCTGCTCCCAAATCCACCCTATCCAGATTGGACCCCCTTTTCAATTTTTTCTGCCACTGTGCCCTGGACTCTCCTGTACGTACTCACCACTGTGATCTCTATCACTCATTGTCTTTCCCTTCTCTTGCTAACGGGCGCCTCTCCCACTGCACTAAACTCATCTCTAAATACTAAACTCATCTCTAAATACTGGCTAGGTGCTCTACCACTGTGCCTGTCCTCCTATTGCTCTACCCCTCTGCCTCCCACTCGCTCCTTAAGATTCTCTGACTCACGCAACTTTTTGATTCCCCGCTGTTCAATTGCTGGTCAGTCTGCTTTCATTATCGCTTCCCCAAAATCTGGAATGCCCTTCCCCATCAAATTCGACATTCCTCTACCCTCATTCCCTCTCCTCTGCACTTCATAACTTCCTCTCCTCTCCTCTAACTGCACTTGCTATCCTCAACCACAACCATCTCTTTTCCTTCTCTAGCACCCCTCTCCTAGCCGGGATTGTAATTTTATTTTATTCAGTAGCACTTATGTACAACATACTTGCACTTCATTTGTTCAATTTAGTTTTGTTATCTGCCTTACCCTTTTGTATGTTTGTAAATCCTGTATTCCAGCCATTGCTGTATTTCTTGTATTGTTCACATGTACTATTTAATCCCAATGTCATGCTTGATCTGTGTATATGTATGTGTTCTCCCTGTTCCCTTTCCCTCCAGGTCGCACCGGGAGACGAGCAACTTGTTGTTCAGTGTGCCTTCCTGGTAAAACATTTCAATAAATAAAAATAAATAAAACACTACCTCCCAGTACGTGACCCTATGATAGGGTGAGGCTACCTCTATCACAGCGTATGAATTAGGTGTGGTTCGCAATAAGCGGGATCACCATGACAATGCCCTTCACACCTGATGATACCAATCAAAAACTAAAATGTCATTTCTGTACTTTATCTGCCCCTTATCTATACTTTCCTGCCTGAGAGAGAGGTAACATGCCTTTTATTTGCCGCTCCCCTACAACTGCTCCAGGAAAGGAACTGCTGAGCTCCAGCTGGCAGGTAGCAATTGCCTCGGCTTAAGGTTTCATACTTGAGAGCTACATTTCCTGCTTCTTGGGTCTCAGAGCCAATGGATGACACAGACCATTGATGCACTTGCAGAGTATCGGGTGGCTGGGTTGGCAGCTAGGGAAATACGGTATGCCTCTAAGCCTTATGTCTAAATTTTTAAAGAAAGGTGTCCCTTTGGTCTTCTGGCTCAGTGTACCCCCTTGAGTTTGTGTAGCCAGTAGAGAACAAGAATGGGAATGAACCCCAACCTTGGGATCCTGAAAGAAGCTGCCCACGCTACCTGCCCTAAATAAGCAGCAGGCAGAGCAGCACTGCAGGCACTGTGCTTTGCTCCTTGGGGCCCTATTATTAGTTAAAAAGGGACTGGTGCCCACAATGAAATTGATAAAAAAAGGAATATTTTTTATCTGAACTGCCAATGTGACAGAAGTAGGGCAGCCGGGTGAGAAAATCAAAGGGAGCCGTGTGCTCCTGGTTGGTGTCCTATGGCCCTAAACAATCTCTATAGCCTACCTCACTCCACCAAGCTTCACAAGGGAGATTTAAAAATGGCACTGGGGGACATTTAATGTTAAAATAAAGGGTGCTGAGAAACGGAGAGCTCCAAAAAGAGAGCTAATTAAACTTTCAGGTTTATCCACTGTGGACTGTGCAAGCATGGCAGCTAGAAGAGAAAGAAGAGGTAGTGAAGTCATATGCTTCACAAAGGTGTTTGGTCCGTGACATTAATTTTAGCAGACCAGCAAGAATGTTGAGCCTCATCAAAGGAAAAGGGACTGCAGTTATGTAAAACAAGAAAAACACCTTCAGCCCAGAACAGAGGAATGCTGTTGTCCAGAGGCCTGAGTGGTGTTTTGTCTACCACGAGGGTTCATACAAATTGTAAAGCCAGCAGGAACGCTGACATATAATTGTTCGTTTATATCTCTTGTTTAACTCACTATATATGTGTGTGTAGTACAGCTTAACTATGAGTAAAGGCACTAAGACTGCTTTACAAAAGTTTGTCATTGCAAAACCTGAAAAGAAAAAAGATAAAAGATAATTTAAGCATGGTGTCTTTCAAACATACCTGCCCAAGAAAACCCAGCTAGCATAAAGGTCGAGTGAAAATGTAATTACCTCTGTTTCTATGATGTAACCCAGAAGGTCTGCCCATAGGTGGAGTTACACCATAATGAGATGCTCTTATAAAGGTTTTGCTTGATTTCAGAATAACTTTACTAAAATGTCAGTCATACATGATCTTAAAGAATATACTTATCTGAATTCATATACTAGTGGTGATAAATGTGTTTATCACGCTGCCTAACCTCGGATATACATTTTACATCACTCACAGTCATTTACCTTAAGCTTTGCATAGAACAGGCGTGGGTGCAGGAATGCATGGAGTATACATTCCTACACCCATGGTTCCATACGCCCATGTGCCTTTGAATTAACAGATGAAGAAGCCTCAAGCCCTGAAAAAGGCCATAAAGCTACCTAGTAGAAGGGTTGTAATTCTCTATAGGTTTACCTGCCATTTAAACGAAGCTGCTTAATTAAAGACTGTCATTTGGTTACAGTTACAACAGCCTCAGCCATCCAGAAGTAAGTTAATCTGTGTTCTGAACCGTTAATTTCCTAACTATTCCAAAATATGCAATAAACGTATGCCGTGCCAGAGGCGTTTAACCTGACTTTTGTGCTTGTCTGACTCTGTGACCCACGCCCCTACGACAGATCCATTTCGTTCCACTTTGAGCAACAGAAGCAAACATTTTAGGACCCCATAAAGACTTTTGTGTACATCTGAGTGGAAGAATTCATCACACGTGCCTGTTGGGATCACATTGTGATCCAGCAGCCTTTCTTGCCACCTGCTAAGCAAGGTCTGGATTCTGGGGACAGATCTAAAGGAATCTGACTAAGATGAACCGAATGGGTGGGGTGGGGGTTTGTCTAGCTTGTCTAGTGGTTTGTGGACCCCCTAGTTGTCAAAAATACATACTAACATATATAGTCATTTAAGGTAATAAGGAACTCTAAGTGCATGGAGTCCCCCTTCCCCCGCTTCATGTTTTGCATTCCTCCTTCTCTCATTCCATCTTCTCTTATTTTTCTAAGTTTTGTATTCCTCCTGTTCCACCCTCTCATGTCTCCTGGCTAACTTTAACTCTCACCCCTAACTTGGGCTGTTCTCAGGTGTCTGATGAGTAAATGTGCTGTGCGAAAATTCATTGTCTAGCTGACCGCTTTGTCAGTATCTTGTACTCACGGGTTTCTACGGTAAACGCCATGCTTTTAAATAATTTTCACTGTATCACTTAACTATCCTTGTCACTCAGTTGCTTTGCAATGCTCTGTACAGATCAAATCGAATCATCGTGATTATGTTAAGTGTCAATAGCTAACTCTGTCTGTAACCTCCAGGGTCGTGCCTGAAAATAGGCAACTATCTGCCTAATGCACCCTACCCAGTAAACAAAAACTAAATAAATAAATAAGGAGGTATGAATAACTATGCTATGCAATTTAAACAGACTCCCTGCCCACTCTACTATCCAGTGTACCCTGTGATTCCCTGTTCTAAATCTTCCGGCAGCCTAAGGGTTAAGCAGAAATTTGTCCAAGCTTTTCCTAAATGCCTCTACTGTCTTCACAGCCATAGTCTGCACCGCTCAGCTATTCGGGAGCTACACCACCCTTTTGGGAGAAGTTTCTCCTAATTTTACCACTGAATTTAGCACCTGAGGACACTGTATCAAAACCCATCTGTTCAATCATGTTGATACCCTTGAGTATGCAGATGACTAAAAATATGCCCCCCCTCTAGGGTAGTAGCAGCTCCTCAGTAGTCTGTCTCAGATTCCAATCTGGATCACCAGGAATTTGCTGAAATTGCTTCAAACCAAGCCAAGGCAGCCATGGGGGGCAGATCTGACATTAGAGTTAGTTCACTTGCAGAAAAACACAGAGTAATTTTTTTTTTCTTGTGCTAACTTGCACTGTGGTTTCAATGCAGGAAGCTTTTCTCAGTGACAACCTGGCCAGTAATTTACTGAGAACTACTTTGAGCTGACAGAATATTAATTAGATGGAGCCACTGATGTGGGTTTTCAAAGCCTAGTGTTCCTACAAATCATTTCCATTAGCTAATGACAGTCTGATTAAATGGCTGAGGTGCAAGTGCATTTCGTATTGATGAGTGGAAGGTTAGACGTTACTGCTGCTGTTAATGTAGAGATATACACATGCAGGCAGTAGTAAGCTGAAGAGCTGAGGTAAGACTAGCCTGGAAGATTACATTATACATTTCTAACTAAAATTACCACCAGCCTCTAAAAAAATTGAAATCTACCCATGTACAGATAACAGCCCCCTCCTGCCAGTAGAGGGTGGGGGCTTGGTTACTACAGTCGTAGGCCCAGAGAATGTCGATTGGTAGTGCCTCTGACTAGAGACTACAGAGTCCAGTGAGGGGAGCTTAGGATGCCAATGTGTGAGAGAAGAGTACTACTTGTACCTTCGGGGTGCCATGCCCCTGGTCACTCGCAAGACTGCCTGTGGTTGCACTGACAAGGACCTCACACAGTGCAGATGTTGATGGATCCAGCTTTTGAAGCCAACTTATCTTGATGCCCAGTCACCTGATAGCCCTCAGGGAGAGGCTCATGACAGCAGTGGAGATTCCAGGGCTCTGGGATCTGAGGGCATTTTGTGATTATCACTTTTAATTCCTGCATACACTGGGAGGGTGTGGGAACCCTGAGGGGCTTTCCCTCGAAGGGAGTGCCTGACAGTCTTGCAGTGCAGGGAGGATACAACCAGAGAAAGTGTTCACCTTTTGGGGGGCAGTTGCGGTGTTATGCCTGAGAGATGCTGCAGGACGAGTTGCTGCTGGGGACAGCTCTGGTGAGAGAGACTGAGCTGCAGACCAAGGTAGGAGATGCGTTGACACTCTGTTCAAGAAATCCCGAGCTGAGTCTCAGAGACACCATCTCTGGCAGAGGAGTACAGATGATTGCCAACTGCTACCAAAGGGCAGGCTGGAGAACACGTTGGCTGGATTGTACCCAGCAACCTGACAATGTGTGGTACTATGCAGATATAAGGCTCAGAACAGAAGTAATCTCAGGGCTTCTGCAGGGGAGAATGGTCTGGATGAAGCTATGGTCCTCTGTACCAGTGTACCCCCTGGATGCCATCAGTGAAAGAGGTCTGAGAGTAAAATCCATACAGCGATGATGCGTTCTGTACCACCCACTGACCAGACACTGTGGTGTCACTAAGTGTGTGTAACACATTCACGAAACCCGAAGGGTTTATCAAGGTGGGAGATTCTGGTAAAATAGACTAAGCTCTAACCTGAGGTGCAACATTACACACTGGCATTGAAAAGAAGAATAGGAAGGGTCATTTGGCTTCTGATACATGTGGAGGAAACACCTATACAAAGAGACCCTACAGCCCTAACTCATGTCTAGGGTCAGGACTACACATGTCTGTACAGTGTTAACCAGGAGAGCTTTCAGGGACTGTGTTTCCATGTGTGTAACTGAAAATATGTCATTAAAGAGTGACTAATGCTTAATACACCTTTGCAGTGTGATAATTTCTGTCAGAACAAAGGCCCAAGTTGAATTCACCCCACAGCTGGGTGGAAGGGGCACAGATGTGTGACTGATGTGTGGAGAACCCTCGGTCAAGCACACCACCTTACCCCTAGACACAGAGGATCCCCCTGGGCTATGTCCAGCCCCTGCTGACACCAAGCGAGGCCTATCATATGGTGTAAGTCTCAGCTGAGAGGCATTACAACAGCAGCTGAGTGAGTTTCATGCGATGTAAACCAGTAAGGTGTTGCATACAAAATGGTGTGCTTTATGTTGGTGAGGCTGCTATGGAGTTCTGTCTGCACTAATGTAGTGCACTCAGTGGTATGCCATCATAGATGTAGACTGTCATGGTGCTTTGTATTAGAAGTAGTAATGCATCTGTGCCACAGCATTCCATGTCATAAACATATGCTGGTGTTCTGATAAAAGTACATTATTTTTTGCATACAGATTTTTCCCTTATCAGCCCATCCGCCTTCAAGCTGTGACCAGCAACCATCCATCCTATCATTCACTAAACCCACTGCTGCCACAGTCTCCCAAAGTTCTTCCCTCCATTGCAAGGGATGGTCCATGGGAGGGACATCCTTTCCCAGCACAAGTCCAGATCCAGTTGCGGGCAGTGGGGCTACATTTTCTGAAGTCCAGGTGTGCTGGCAGTCTTTATACTGGGTAGGACCAGAGAGTCTTCTCCCTCATTTACACACCAACTCATCTCAACTCTCCCACCATGGGCACATCTACTTTGCTTGCCTTGAGTACGCACAGCATCCCCTGCAGCAGAAGCAAGCTACCTGGCTCATCTACAAAGGTTGCTGTGGTGCCACTAGCTACCTGAGACAGGCCTGCTTCCCAATGTGAGTGACCAGAGTTTGCTACCCTGAACCTGATTCATCTACACAGCAGTGCATCCGTTTATCAGGGTGACCCAGCATAAGTTCATTTCTAATGCACTGTGGGGCATTGCAATCCAAAGTAAGCATGATATAGTCTTTTGGTGAAAATACATTTGAAGTCCCAGTTCTCCTTTACCATTTACATACATCCATGCATACATATGCATAAACTAAAAGATGGAAGCATGCCCTACAGCTCATCTAGCCCAACCCCTGCTATTTTTAGTGGTTATATACATTTAGATACCTAGATAACCAGAACCCTTATACTGGTCCAGCTGTGAGTTAAATGATGTGATTATCTTGCAGTGACCTTTAGCTTCTGGGGAACTATTCCATATTGTAACCACCATTTAGTTAGGTGACTACCTCTGCCCCCCAGCCCACCAACTACTGGCATCCTTTGCAAATCCACCTGACCTGGCAACTAGGGGTGTGCGAATACCTTATTTTTAATATTCGCTGAGCATTTGCATTCCGGGAGTCCCAATTATTTGTTATTTGTTATTTAGATGATGGGACTGGCTGTGAGACTACAAGATCTCCAAAGACTTCCTGTTCGATTGGAGGCCACTTTTGGAGCTCGCTGAAGAGAGGTCTTGTCACTCAGCGCTCGCAGAAGCTGCAGGCAGGAGAGACAGATGACGTGAGCTGCTGTAGAGAAAGAATCTACTTCCAACCACTTGTTAAAACTAGACAAAAGTCAGAAATCTTGACAATTTTTGCTCCTTCTCTAAACCCCAAGCTAGAGAGTGTAATTTATGTCACAGTTTTGTCACAGTTATCAGTGTTTCTCAGAAGAACTGCTAGGAGTATTTTTTTCTCTATATACTAGGCCTGTTTCTTCTCTGCAAGCAAAAGCAAATAGTCACAGCCTGGCTGATAGGGCTTGCTTAAGGGAGTGTTAGTTGTCGTCCTTTGGCTATCCCTTTCTTACTTATTATTTATCGTGAAAGAGCAGTCTACTGATAGCCACTTCTTAAAATTAGCCAAAAAGCAGAAATCTTGACAGTTGTGTTCCTGTCTAAATTCCAAGCTAGAGAAGGTAATTTTTTTGACACTTCTCTTTGATAATTTAAATGTTTGGTGTTTCTCAGGAGAACTGCTTGGAAAGTGTTTTTCCCCTCAAAAAATGGAAAACAATTAGTCGTACTACTACCATAGGCCAGACCTGTATTTGCTCTATAAGTAAGTATCAGTCACAGCTCTGGTGCAAATTCTCTTTATTTTGGCATAATGATAAAGAATATCTCATTAGGTGTAACGGCACAGAGAGGCCACTCAGCCCGAAATTGCAATTTACACAAAGCCAAAAAATACAGAACATTTCCAATATCATGTTGTTACATTGTTCCATTAAAACCACACATTAACTGCAATGGTTCACTGATAGGGATTGTTTAAGGGGAGTGTTTTTACTGTTGTCATCATTTTGGTATCCCTTTCTTACTTGTAATACTTTATCTATCACACAAATAAAAAAGGCTGTCTGCTTTTATGAATCTTTTTTATGTCCTTTCATTTCATTTTCAAGGAAAGTCCAAGGTCAAGGCCTTACAGAACATTTTTTTATAAACGCCATGTTACTCTCCTTGCAGGGATCCCCAAACCACTAGGAGACCAACATGGCACAGTCAAAACGTTTTGGTTGTGTGGCCATCCTGAAGGGCCAGGTTCAGGAGGCGCAGAGCTGGGTGGGTGCAGTTTGGTGTAACGGGCCCTGACAGAAAAAAATTCCCTGCTGTCTCAGTGACAGCTCATACAGCCTGAACAGGGTATATCCAATTCCCTGTCTGATTACATCGCACATTATATCCCTATCTGTTTTGAGGGTACATCTCCTTCTGATCACAGGGTACATCCCTGGTGGATAACAGGAGGGGAAAATAATAGATTTAAAAAAAACAAACAAAAAAAACAACAAAAGAAACCACAGTGTTTTTGGTTTCTTAGAACGAAAAAAAAGCCAGTCCTGTAGAGTTATAGTACCATCAGTACTGATAACTACTCAGGCTAGCTGAGTTTCTGAATGGACCTTGGTCACTCGGAGGCCAGCCAGGAGAGAGAGGACTGAGCATCCCATACATGGCTCTTCTCTCAGGAAGTGGGGGCACAGACAGTGTCGCCATGTGGGACAGCCACGGCACCCTAATATAAGCTGGGTGCCTGGTGGCAGTGGATGCATGATGAAAGAAAATGAAAAGATTTTAAAATAGCAATAAAAGCAGGCAGACTTTTTTATTTGTGAGAGAAATAATTGCAAGTAAGAAAGAATAGCAAAATGATGAAAGTAGCAAAACGAGTCCCCTAAACAAGCCATATCTGCAAAACACAGTTGGGGTTATGTGGGAATGGAAAAGGAAGATGATTTTGGGAATGTTGTTTTGTAGGCTTTATGCAAAATCAGAGTGGTGAGCAATGCACTGTGCAGTGCACCCAGTTTCACAACCTCATTGTTATGAAGTCAATAACCTGAGAAGCAAGTTATTAGCACCCACTGGGTTTTGATTTACCTTGGGTATATTATAGCTGTGTTTTTGTTCAGCATCAATGCTGTTTCTAAGATACATAATAACATATATTAACACAATAAGATAAGTTAGTTATAAACAAAGTCAGTATTGAGGGCTTGTCTAACATAAAGGGTGCAGGGATAACAAAGAGACATCAGCTAAAGTTGGAGGGGGTGGAATTTAAAAGAGATGCAAGGAGGCATTTCTTCACTGAAAGGGTGGTCTCAGGATGGAATAAGCTTCCGGAGTAGATAGTTTCTGCCAAGACTGTGGGAGGCTTTAAAAGCAGGTGGGATATGCGTATTGGGAAAATCACACTGAGGACGGGGGGATGGTGGAAGCAGAGGGAGAGAGGGAATTTTGAGGTAGGGGGAAGCTGAGAGGGGGCAGCTCTACTGAAATCTCACAGTTGAGCTGCACTCTCGAGCAGACTAGATAGCCCGTAATGGTCTTTATCTGGTAGGTTCATATGTTCGTATATCCGGTTCTAAATAAGTTAATATATTTAATTATATTATAATGAAGGTGCATGCATTAAACACTATAGAAAGAAAGCATAGGGAAAATATACAGGTTAACTTTATGAAGAAAAACAGTCCGCAAAAACGGACTTGAGAGACTATATTTCTATTTTTATGGGGGAAACTCATATTTGTTCCCAAGTAATGGCAAACTAAGCTTGATGACAGCAAGCTGTTGGATGACATCAGGGTCTACTGAGGCTCAGCAACATCTACAGCTGTACTAAACATCCTCTCGGATGGCACACTCGTGTGTGTGTGTGTGTGTGTGTGGGGGCAACTAATGTATCTCACAGCCAGTTGAAGAAGAATCAGCATTTATATAGCGTTTTTCATACCCACTGTATCCCAAAGTGATTTACAAGCAGTGAGCGACTGGGGACTCCAAGTGACGTCATCCCCCTAATGGCAGCTTCAGCCTGCTGCTCCGACTACCCATTGGACAACATCTATTAACATCTGCCTCTTAAATTATGAATTCTCCAGCTAAAGGCAGCTGCTGCAAAGCTCAAACTGTTTGACAGCGAAGGACACTGGCACAAAAGCTTGAGGACCTCCTGCTAGCCGACAAGACCCATTTATATCCGGAAGTGGGAACCTTGGATTGCCTTGAAGCGCAGCATCAGGCCGACATGGAGGAAGCCGCAGATTTGGTGACCACTATCAAGTAAACGGCCATGAACAAAATCAACCATTCACTAACACAACTGCGTTCAGAAAGTAATCAGAGAGAGGCAGCACGGAAGTGAAGGAGCAGGAGACAGAAGTAGAAGTGTGGATAGACCAGCATGACTGCTCCTACTATATCTACTGGCATAAGATAGAGAGCTCATTCACAAGATAGACAACCTCGGGGCAAAGCTGAAGACAAAATTTCAGAATATATGGAGTGCCAGAGGATGCTAAAAGGAGTGCAAAGAGCACCATAGCCTTCCTTAAAACATTAAAAAGAAGCTCTTCACCTACCAAAACTACGATCTCAGCATGGACCGCATACATCCCTCGCTGGGCCTCAAGTCTGCTAATGTAGAGCACACCTCTGATCCTTCATTGTTAAGCTCACCTCATATGCCACTAAAGAGGATCTCCTTAAACGAACCTGGCAACATGAAGAGCTCAAATACAAGAACTCTCACATCTCACTTGATAATGACTGCACCACCGTCATACAGGAATGCAGACGCACCATGTGGAATGTATTAAAACAATTAAAGGTGAAGGACATTAAAGCCCAGATCCTGTATCCTGCCAGACTCCGACTGAAAACCAGCGCCGGTCCTAGAACACTTGCAGACTTACTGGAAGTGGCCCAATACCTTGAAGAAATAGGGTGCACCTCTTCACTTGCCAAGGAAAGGCTTGAGAGAGACCTTCTGCAGTTTGCCTGGGAATCGCTCGAAGAGGCCACACAAGCAGGTTAGCCACAAACTCTACTGGGAACAGCAACTCAAGCTGACATCAGTCCCCTTTGCTGCAATATGGTGGAATCATCAAGCAGTGCTCAAGCCCAGACCAAATCCAGGAGACCCTGCGCATCTGTCAGAGAACCCTCAGACTGTCCAACTGACAAAGATCAGCTGGACAACCAGTTGAACAATCTTCCTGCACTAAATGACTTCAGTGCTAATGCTGTAGTTGTGATCACAGTTGTGAAGTACTGCATTGGATGATGGGGAGGAGGGAAAGAATAATGACTAAACTGTCTGATCTAAGGGGACTTTGAGACATTTTTTAGAGAGGACCTAACAGCCTGATTTCAGTTAACTCTGCCCTCAGAGAAACAGGGCTCCAGGCCTCCTTACACAGACCACAGTGTGCTACTAACCAAAGAGTGGGTGGGGCTGAACCCCAGACTAGCTTGACTTGGCACTAAACTGCAGATTAGGCAGACATTTAACTTATATTAAAACTCACAAGCCGGGGGTTGGAGGTGGGGTGGGGGAAGGCAAGGAGATGAACACACATCTTGTCATCGTTTTTTCATTTTTTTATTTAGAAGGATATGGTGATGTATGGTCAACCCCCAGGCCGATGGCTCATTATCATGAGCATAATGGGATGACTCTTTCCCCCTTACACGAGGGAAGATAGTGTTACCGGCGACACACCACAAGCGGCCTCCCTTGACCTAGGAAGCAAAGGAGGAAGGGTAGAAGGAGAGGATGCCCCAGACATCTGTATGACAGTCCTGAAACCCCAAAACTCCAAGCACACCAGACCAAGGAATTTAACTGATGTGAGGAAGGGGTGCTCACTAATGGAAAGAACACATCACACTCAAGTTTTAGTTAATGGTTTATTGTTACGACTGCAATGTATATTGGATTCCATTCATGATTTATTGTTAGGACTGTTATTGAACTATGTTCGAATGAGTGATGGAATGATTTGAGAAGGCAGTATAACACAGTGGTTTAAGGCTCTGAGCTGCAAACCTGGAGACCTGGGTTTGAATCCCACAGCTCCCACTTGCATACTGTGTGACCTGAGCAATTCATTTAACTTCCTTGTGCTCCCAGGTCACACCTGTAAACATGCCTCCACTTAGTGTGTCTCTCCTGGTTAAAAAAAAAAAAATTTCTGAGTACGTGTGCACCCAAAGGTTAGCAGCTCAGATTTCAGAAGTTTCTAGAATAAAAATGGAACTGCAAAAGAAAGATTGGAAAAGATAGCTAGATTCATGATAGGAAACTAACTAAATGCTTAACTTACAATGTAAATGGCATAAACAACCCAGTAAAGAAAACAATTACTTAAATACCACAAAACTCAGCAGGGTGAGCTGATTTTCCTACAAGAGACACACTTGATCCCTGGTGAAGCACTTAAGTGTAAGAAGAAGGGGTACCCCAAAACTTTCCATGCATCCTTGGACCATGGGAAGAAGTGAGGGGTTATGATACTAATTCCTATCTCACTTCCATTTGAAGAAACTGAGGTGATGGCAGATCCAGGCTCTAGATACCTTATAGTGACAGGATCAATTCAGGACACTCCTGTCACCCTAGTCAATGTCTATGTGCCGTCTGGCTCAGCCTACAGTTTTTACTTGTACCTACATAATCTAGTTATGGAAAAGTTGAAGGGAATGCTTATCATTGGGGGATTAGAACCTGATATTCAACAGGGCCCTTGTTACAACCTCCCAGAGTCCAAGTCCAAACAACAGAGTAACCAAAAAAATCAAACTTCTACTAAAAGAGTTAGGCCTGGAAAATGTTTGGCAGAATAAATATCTAATGGCCAAGGACTACACCTGCTACTCTCACTGATTTAAAATATACTCCAGGTTGGCTACCTACTTCACATACAAACAAGGCATGACCAAATTCTCCTCTATGATGATAGGTACGTCCACACTATCAGACCATCAACTGGTCTTTTTGGAGGTTGACCTCAACCTACCTTTGAAGAAGACACACTGGAGATTGACTGTCTCCCTCCTTAGAGATCCCCAGATCACGAAGGACCTAAAATCAACCCTACAGTCAGTGATTAACTGAAATGACAAACCAGGAACTTCCCTGCAAATATTAAGAGATACAGTTGAAATGGTTTTATAGAGAAAGTTAATATCTATAGCGGTGGCTGGCCCAGTGACGCTGAAGGTTGAGGCGCTGGATGCCACACCTCGCACCACGCTGACGATCCGGGTTTGGTAACAGACTCAGGTTGCCAGGGATCAGCAGGGGAGGGAGAGGACTGAGCATTTGGAGGGCAGCTCTCCTCTCCCTGGGGAGGGCTCCAGAGTTGCTCGGTGTCCAGGTGACCCCCGATGGAGATCGGGGGTAATGCAGGTACACCAGCCAGAATGCATGGGGGTGGAGTGCGGCAGACGCCAGCAGGGCAGTCGTGTGCAGGTGTCATTGCACGCTGCACTCTGAGGGGAGAAAAAAAAAGGAAATACCCCTGATGGCTGGGTGAGGTGATGGCTGGTCTCCGGGGGCTGACTCCCACATGCTCAACACCAGCCATGATCTTGACCCTACCCCTTGGGGATCCTTGGCCTCCTCCTGTATGGGTCTGGCAGGAGAGGAGTGGATCCTGATCCTGATGTCTCGGTCGGGGGATGTGGTTCAGGTGAGCGGCTGGGGGAACTCAGAGTAAGCCAGACCGAGAGAAGCCCCGGACCACCAGGTGAATAGAGTTGAAAAAAATATATATATATTTATAGTGGTGCACAAAAAAATAGAACGGCATAAGAAACTGACAGACCTCACTAGTACTATACAGGAATCAGAGATAATCATAATATTGAGATAATAGAGGTAGGTGGTCTTGTGCAAAAAATATCCCTGTACATGGATGACATCTTATTTCTGGCTCATCCTGAGATTTCAATATCTGAGGTCTTGTCAGTCCTGGAAACATTTGGCCAACATGCAGGATATTGTCTTAATAAGACAAAAACAGAAGTCCTCAAAGTTTTCTATAAACCCTTGGACTACATCACCAACCTTCTGCCCCTGAATTGGACTGTGATGCAAATCAAGTATCTGGGGTTGCAAATCACCAACAACTGTTTGATCTGAACTTTGCACCACTAACTAAGAAGGTATAAGCTGATTTAAATTGTTGGGCACTGCTTAACTTCCCAATATATTCTAACATTCACTCAATAATCATGAATGTTTTCCCCAGATACTTGTATCTATTTCAAAGTGTCCCAATTACAATCCCAAAAAAACATTTTCAAAAATGGCAGCAGTCCTTCTCGAGATATATCTGGACTGTGAAATGCCCCAGAATTAAATATAAACTCCTACAAACTAATAAAATGTCTGGGGGAAGAGGAGTGCCAGAGTTAGAAGACTATTTCCTAGCCACACACCTAAAAACCCTACTCCTGTGGACCATCCCTGAATGTAAAGCTAACTGGAAGATGATAGAACAGAGAAATGAAGAGGGTCCTCCTCTAGCTGCATGGGCCATGGATCCAGCTTTCAGGAGGAGGAATGGGGACTTGGCCCTGCTGACTTGTGTTCCTCCCTGTACAGAATGTGGGACAAATTCAACATAGGGCATCTTATCTGGCTCTTTAAATAGCTCACCTGGGATGACTCCTTTCAACTGTCCTGAGTAGATCTAATCTTCCAACAATGGACTCGTAATGGCCTCTGTTTCTCAATACAAATCATACGAGGGGGAAACCTCCCAGAGTTTCAAGCAATAAAACAGCAATTCAACCTGCCCAATGCTGATCACTTCTGATATCTCCAGATTTGGACACACATAATGTCAAGAAGTGGTGCAACACCAGAACACCCCTTAGCTAAACCCTTACTAGACACTATGGAAGCAATCTTAAAACAAGAAATCACAAAGGGGCTTATCTCAGCCCTCTGTAAAGCATTCAGGCTTTACACAGCAATCCATAACCCAAATAAAACAAAAGTACAATGGTTCATACAGTGGTTCATACAATAGCGAGGAGCGAAAAAGATGGTTGGCCCATAAGTGCTCCTATCCAATCACCCATAATAAGTTGGTTATGTTACAATCATTATATATGTGTCTAGCCTACTTTTGAACTATTGTTTACTTTCACTGATAACAACATGTAATGGAAGTCTGTTCCAGGGTTTTATCACTCGGTGCATAAAATCCTTTTCTCCTAGTAGTATTAAAACCTTGTGGCCTAAGCTGTAGGGGTAGCCTCTAGTACTAAGTTTGTCACTTTTAAATTCGAAGCCCATCTCACTTAGTAGATATTCATCTTGCATAATGTCAAAAAATAATAGCAGGTCTCCACGTATCCATCTAGTCTCAAGTGACATCAATCTCAGCTGTTTTAGACGATCCTGGTATGAATGGTCCTTTAAGTCATATACCAGTTTTGTAGTCTTTCCTTGTACTCTCTCTAGTTCATCACTCCTTTATTTACTGGACCCCATACTGGGCTACCATAGTTCAATAGTGGTCTGATATAATGTCTGTACAGTGGCATAATCACTTCCCTACTCCTACTCTTGACGTTTTCTTAATCATATACAGCATTCTATTTGCTTTTACAATCTGGCTTTCACAGTGTGTGTTTGATGTTAACTTGTTATTAACTATCACTCCAAGGTCCCTTTCCTGCTCAGATACTCTCAACGGTACTCCATCTAGTAGATATGTGGCTATGTTTGACAGGTTGCCCAGATGTAACATGCAGCATATTTCTTTGTTAAGTGCCACCCCATGTTCATAAGCCCATTTCGAGATTTTGTTCAGGTCATTTTGTAAGTCAGCCTTATCCCTTGCTGTTTGTACCAGCCCTGCCAGTTTTGAGTCATCTGCATATTTTGTTACCCAGTTCATAACCTGTTTTTCCATGTCTGAGATGAATCTCTGAAATAATGTCGGGACGAGGACTGAGGCACCTCACGCGTCACTGGCTTCTGGTCAGAATATAATCCTCTAGTGCACATCCTCTGGGTCCTGTTGCTCAACTAGGACCGGATCCATTTAATCATTTTCTAGTCTAACTGAATTTCTGCTAACTTTTTGATAATTGCTGTATGTGGTACGGTGTCGAATGCATTTGAAAAGTCAAGATATACTCAATCCACTGGTAACCCAATGTCTAATGCCTTGGAGATTTTTTCATAGAAGCATAGGAGATTAGTTGTGCACAATCTTTTTGCCCAGAACCCATGCTGGTTGTTATCTGCTATGTCTTGGTGGTTTAGATGTTCAGTTATATAATCTTTCATTATTGATTCAAATATTTTACCTGGATAAGATGTTACGTTTATGGGTCTATAATTGTCACATGTTGTCCTACTTCCCTTTATGTATCAGTATGACTGAGGCGCATAACTAGTCTGTAGGTACAGTACTACTATTAAAGGATTGTATAAATAGGTATTTTAATGGTTTAGCTATGTAAGGTGTTAGGAGCTAAGTCGAGTGAAATATTGTCCGGTCCTGATGAGTGAGTGTTTTTAACTGTGTAATTTTTTGTATAATTAGGCCTTCTGTGATATTAATATTTAGCAATAAGGCACGACAAGGTGTGTGTTATCGTGTAATAACGTCACTCCTGGGGTGGGTTGAAAGCCTCGTGCTTCCACCACCCCAGGAGTGACGTTATGACACGATAACACACACCCTGTCGTGCCTTATTGCTATTACACAATGACTCGTTGTTAAACAAAATAAAAAACATTAAAAAAATGTTTTTAGTAGATTGTTATTGCGACAGTATATCTTTGTTTCTAAAAGATGACCTCAAGTATATACTCATCCATACAGTGATGTTATTGTGTAATAACATCACTGTCTCAGGCACCCACTGACCAACCAGAATACAGGAAATTTCCTTGCCATTGTATAATAGTGGTTAACACTGTGTTTAATTTCCCTTTATAATTGTTTTTTTTTTTCTGTAAATATGGAAGAGAAATATTCATTAAATAAGTTAGCCATTTTTGTGGGTTCATCTATAGATTCACTATTTGTGATGATCATGTTAACTGAGTTGTTTTACGTAGTGAGTTGACATATGCATAAAATGTTCTCATATTATCCTTTTTACTGTTACTTGCAATATTCTGTTCCATTTTTTGCTTGTTCCTCTCAATCATGTTTTTGCATTGTTTTTTCATTTCTTTATATCTTTTCCAAGTTGTGTCCATCCTGTCTTTCTGATACATATTATAGCTAGTTCTTTTCTTTCTAATCAATTTCTTTAAACTTTTTGTGAGCTGTTTTGGTTTGATGCCTTGCCAATTGTATTTTTGTTGTTTTTTGATGTGTTTGTCACATATTTTAAAAACATGTAACTTAATGGTTGTCCAGATTTCCTCTGTTGTTTTGTGTTTTAGTTCATTTTCCCAGTCTATTGCATTTAATTCTGCCTGAATCTGTGTATGGTTTGCTGTGTTATAATTATAAGTTTCCCTGCATCCTCATGTGATCTTACAGCATTCATGAGTTGAGAACAGAATACCATTATGGTCACTGGGTCCTAGTGGAGAGTCTATGATACAATCTGTGAATGTTATCTCTTCTGTGGTTAATATTATGTCAAGTATTTTATCTATACGAGTTGAGGATTTCACATGTTCTGTTAGTCCCAGTTGCTCTACAGTATTTAGACATTCTTTGCTCTGAGGTTTGGTTCCTATTAATGAATCCCAACAAACATCACTGAAATTTAGGTCTCCCAAGAAAGTGACCTGACCTAATTCGCAGGCTCATTCCAGTTTTTTGCATTATGTGTCTGTTGATGTCATTATCTGTGCTGGGTGGCCTATAACATAAACCATAGATTATATGTTTCCCCCTAGAGCCTTCAACCCTGATCCATATTGATTCTACTTCGCTGTTGACTGACTTGATTTTCTCAGAAATTTTTACGGACTTTATTGAGTTATGGATGAAGACTTCTCCTCCTCCCTTTTTGCCTTGTCTATCATGTCTATACAGCTGGTATCCTTGGACTTAAGTTCCCCAGACATCCCCAGAATGCCACCATGTTTCTGTAATAAATGCCATTTTGATGTTACCATTTGGCAATAACATTGTTCTAACTCCGCTTTCTTATTTCTAAGACTCCTAGCGTTGCTTAAGTAGCATTTTACCTCAATAGTTTTCTTTTATTTTCTCTTATTGAGAGTTTCTTCTCTAGGGATGGCCCCTCCCCAGTGCTACTTTAAAGTGCTAGCGGTAGTTTTTCGCTTATCATATTTGCTAGCTTATTGGTGCCCTTTGAGCTTAAGTGTAGGCCATCTTTTGCATACATGTTCCTTTGCTGGTAGAAAGATTCCCAAGATTTCATAAAGGTGACATTTTCTTTTTAAATCTGTTTTCCAATCTGATATTTATATACTGTATCATTTTGTTCTTTTCTGGATTAAGGTACCTCTTAACACTGGTAATATTCCTGATATCATAGCCTCCTCCTTGATTTCTTATTATTTATGAGATCCATAAGGTCACCAACTATCGCTTGTGGTCTCTACCAACATCGTTAGTGCTTCACATGCAGTACCACTATTTCACCTTCCTTATTTGGATCCATGACTTTTGGTAGATAGTTTTTTAAGTCATTGATTAAAGCTTCTGGTAGGCAGTTAACTTCTCAACTGGCTTTATCACTGCCACATATTATTGTGTCTGTTCTTCTCAAAACAGAGTACCCTATCACCAGAATTGCTTTATTAGCATCTTCACCACTGGTATTGTCATCTGCATTGTCTATTTCTACATCATCCGCCTCATGAGTGCTCAGTGGAGCATAGCTATTTGTAAGTAATATCTCCTCCTGCCCCATACCCCTTCTTCATTTGTTACTTTTCTTATTAGCTGCTGATGTCCAGTCATTAGATGTTCCCCCCATAACACTATTTGCCATCTCACCGTCCTTACTTGAATCCTCATCAGGCATATTTTTATCGACATTAGCCCTTTTCCTTTTCTCATTTGGTTTGGCATTACTTTCATGCAAGATATGAGATTTGTGTTGTTCACGTAAGCTTTTATTTTCACTTAACAGTTTTCCTATTTCAATACATTTTAGTCAAATGTAGGTACCTGCTTGATTTTCATCTGCATTTGTTGTATACATAAAGCAGCTGCCACATTTAAAGACTGTATTGTCATTGCACATGATAGATAACAGATCATCTGATGGGTTATAGACCTCCATATTTCTTTTTTTTTTTGCTGGTCCTTTCTCTCCCAGGCCCCAGTCTGCCTACCTTATGTCTTGGCATCCCCTGCCATCTGGCCACTGTCCCAAAGATCTCCCAGCTCCCATTCAGGTCCCGCAGCTTCTACCTCCGCAGCTGGCCCCCCATGGTGGGGTGGTGAAGAGCCCCCCCATGCCTGGGCCCACTGAACAGGATCCAGTATGCGCCACGCACCTTCGGAGATGAGTGGTCCCCATGGAGACAGTCATCATGCTGCCATGACTGGTGCCTTCTTTTCCTGGCTTGGCATGGGCTGGGGCATGCATGATGCCAATGGAGGTAGCATGCATGCATCCGCACGTGTCCTCCCAGCGCCATGCCTCAAGCTCAGCCCTTCCATGCAGTGCCAGTGCACCACCTCCCAGCCTCCGCTCAGAGGTTGCAAGGGCTGACAACTGGTGACCTCTGGAGAGGGAAAGCAGTCCACAGAAGCTCAATCCTCTCTGCCCCTGCCGACCCCTGGTGATTTGAGTCCATTCCTGAACCCGGTCACCAGTGTGGAGTGAGGTGTGGCGTCTAGCGTCTCAACCCTCAGCGCCACCGGGCTGTCAACCTCCATATTTCTTACTTACTGCTAAGAATGATAGTGATATTAAATGCTGTTCACCTTATAAGTCCTAGTACTTAGGTGCTTACCTTCCTGCCCTAGTCCCGCTATCCACGCCGAACATACAAGACACACACCAAATGCACGTGTCTCTGTGCATGTCTCTGCACGCAATGAACATGCGCTCACTCACTTGGAGTGGTGTTTAAATATACCGTGGGCCAGAAGTCGCTCTCTGGGTCATGTGAGCCTAGCTCCAGGATATTCCCCCAAAAAGTGGATTAAAAATAATTATTTGCAGCAGTTGGACACAGGGTTTGCTCTTCTGTACCCCCAATTAGTACAGACAAGGTTTTGGTTTTGTAACTTTAGCTCCTGTAATCCTTAATGTACAGCGTGGACTACACACACCACCCACACTTCCTGTTGTCCCCTAGTTGCTAGGCAACAATCCCCCAGTTTACTCCACACACATACACACACGGTCAAGTAACAGCAAAAGAGTTAGGTTTTGTTAGATAAATCATGACATAGAGCTCTCCCACAACCTGAGCTGTCACACAGTATGTATCTAGTGCAACTGAACCAAATGGTCCCAAGAAAATTACTTAGATCTCATGGACAAAGACTGGACCATGATCTTCCAGTCAGGACTGAAAAAACACCAGCTTTCTCTTATGGCAGAAATGTGCCTGGAAGATCAGAACCCGTTTCTTCTATGTGCCAGTCACACAGGGAAAATGGAATGCTCAGGTTTCACAGGCCTGCTGGAGAAAGTGTGCAGAGATGCAAGTTCACCACTCGCACATATTCTGGACATGCCCGACGCTGGCAGATTTTTGGCAACAGGTCACTGCGACGCTGAAAGATCTGTTTATGATCGATGTCCCACTCACTCTCCTGCACATCATTCTAGATCTTCCCCCACCTGGAGTGAAAGGACCAGATAATATATATTTATGGAACATAAAGCTGGCCTCTGCACATAAGGCCATCACATGAAAATGGCTGAAGAGCCCCACACACACAGGCAATGGCTAGATATAGTGGAAGAAATACAACATATAGAGGAATTAACCTAGAAGATAAATCACAGAGCCCCCTCTTCATGAGAAGATGGGTATACTGGATAATATATAGAGACTCTACAAGCACCTAAGTGGTGAAATCATGGTGTGGGACAAGAATCCACAACCTTCCACTGTGCCAAGTGAGGGGATGAATGCATCTTCTGTGCCCAGTAACCTAATGGATCAACCTGAAATGGCACAAGAGATTCAGCAAAATAGCTGTTCAAGATGTTTTCCACAGAAAAAGACTGTGACTGTGTCCTCTTCTGTTTGCTCTTGATGTAAGGACGTGCTGAGCAGGGCCCACTCACCCCATCACTGCTACTGTTAGTAACAGGTATTTCTTCCCCATTTCTACCAGTGGAACCAGATCTGACAGATGGAATTTCCCTCTCTATCATGACCTTTTGTACCAGCAGTGACACCAGTCCCTGCATGCAACAGTCAGATCATCACACAGCTCTTGACAAATATTAATCACTGTGTGGCTATCCATAGCCATGTTAAGGATCCCACATTTGAACCAGGGATCCAGCATGGTTGCAAAAATATGGCTGAGACTATCCAACACTTTTGTAAATCTTGCAGCCAGTTCAGCTTGCAGGTGTTCAACGAGCACAGCTGCCCCTTCTGGAGTCTTTGTGTTTTCCTCTACGTATCTCTTTGTGGATGCTTTCAGTATATGCACTGCTGGGATCACCTGACTCAGAGTGGCAGTGGACGCACTTAGATCATGGGTGCTCCTCTCAAATGGCCCAGGTACTCTCACCATGCTGTCAACCAGTGACCACTCAAATGTTGCACTCCCTTGCCTTGTCATGAAGTGCGTGCTTTTGTTTGAGCAGTCTAGATTGCATCAATTATGATGAATTCCATCTGGTACTGACACCTTATATGCAAGCCTAACTAGAAAATTCTCAGAAAATAAATATTTTTAAAATTTTGTCTTGGGTAGAAAGCCACAAACTTTCCCAGAATAAAAAACTTCATTTTAAATTGTTTTTACATACTGACATCTTGCATCAAGTGATGTTGAGACAGCTAAGGCAATGTTGCACTTCTCTTAGTTGGTTAGTCACATTTACAGAACAATGAAAATGAGCACAGATGGAGTGTGCTGTGGAGACAGTCTTGCTAGCCTCAGTACCATGACATGACACAGATGTGACCACTAGACTCCAGGTGTGGGCAAAGCAATGAATGCCGACAAAATTTCCATCAGCAACTGCTTTCACCACTAATTGCCCTGTTATCCGGATGAAAAGGCAACTTGTAGATTGGTACCAACTGTCCATGACTGCAACATGTCTTGAATAAATG
The DNA here is from genome assembly GCA_016271365.2 of Neoceratodus forsteri. Taxonomy (NCBI): domain Eukaryota; kingdom Metazoa; phylum Chordata; order Ceratodontiformes; family Ceratodontidae; genus Neoceratodus; species Neoceratodus forsteri. Next base: position 66,102,672 of record CM028135.1, on the reverse strand, counting down.
CTAGGAAGTTCAGTGACATGTGGTCTTTCTCTATTAGTTCAACATTTAGAAGAGAAGACCTGGAGGGGCTGCCAGACTGTGAAGGGATGAGGGTTCTTCACAGAGAATGTCTGATATTGAATTTAAATTATATTTAATATGAAATCAAGTCACTCAAGTCTCTGCAGCAATGCTGAGCTGACAAATCTCACTCACTATAGTCAAGCCTGACTAAATTCTCAGGGAAAAAATATATATTTAAAATTTCTTCTTAGGCACACAGTCACAAACTTAGAAATATTTCTTAAGTGCACAGCTGTGCATACACACAAAACAGAAAAGCAGCTAACTGAAGCAGTGGGAGTCAGTCCAGTCCCACCCTACTGTGCACTTGCACTTGCTTAAAGGAAATGTCCAAGATTAAGACGTGGGCTTTTTTAATGCCATAGCCAATTACCTAATGATGGCAAAAGTCTTTTGAGTCATTAATTACATTTTTTTAAGTTGTCCTCTTCAGGGCGGAAGGGATCATAACTTGAGCAGAACAGACGGCCAGCCGATCCCTTCCACTTCTCAGTCTATCAGCCCTGACCCCGTGCTTAGATGTTTCGTGACATCTAATTAAGGAGAGTGTGGGGGCACACCCTTTGAGGGTCTATGGGGACAATTTTGAAAGAGCTTTATATATGTTTAAGCAACCTTTGATATAAATGAAAGCCAGTGCTCAATTAATAGGGCCCCAATTAGTTAAGCACTGGCCAACATCGGACTCAGACATGGAAGAAAAACCTAATTGTGGCTGTCACCTACATTCCCACAATATGGTTGACTCTGGTCTAGACTCCTTTCCTGGTCTTGTCACTTGTCTGAACAGATGCCATGACAATCTCATCCTAGGTAATTTCAACATTGACTGGCTCTCACAACATGCCAAGCAGTACAAAAACAAACTGACTGACTTCCACCTCAACCAGATGGTCAAGTTCCCTACTCATGTCAACTACAAAAAGTCAACAGAAACACTTATTTACTGTATCTTGCTTTCCCATCCCAAAAGGCTCTCATGTGTGGTGGTACTACCAGATCTGATTAGTGATCACTCTCCTGTCTTCTGTTTCAGGTCCACCAGAAGACTGAGACCTCCTCCAAAATGTATCTACACCTGCTACTTAAAGGGAGAGAGACACATTGATCATCAAACTGCCTTCATAACACTGATTGGCAATATCTGGACTGTATTTCTGACATCAATCTTGCCTTGGACTTCATCTCACAGACTTTCCAAACTATATGTGACCACTTTTCTCTACTAAGAAAGAAGAGAGTCAGAGGAAACACTAATTACTGGCTCACCTTGGAATTCCTTGCTCTCTTCCAAGAGTAGGACAAACTGTGGGTCTCATACAAAGAATTGGGTTCCCACCAGGCCCTACATAAGTACAAAGAGTTGAGAAACTGATGTAAATCTGCCATTTTTAAATACAAAAGCAAACTCTGCAAAACTAAAATCTTTGAATCCGGTAACAATTCAAGGAGTCTTTGGGATTCTATCAATGAAGTCGTAGGACAGAAAAGCCACTTCACCCTCAACATTCTTAATGTCAGTGGAGAGAACATCACTGACCCTCAAGCCATCACCAAGGCATTTAACTCTTTCTTCGTGAATGTGGGCAAAGATCTACTCACCGGCACCCAGCCTAACACACTAGGGTTGTTCAGAATTCATGAAACGGAATCATCAGATTCTGATCCATTTTTAGGATTTAGGATTTCCTGATATAGAGGCCAAAAATCCTAAATCCTAAAACTAGCATTGGATTTGGATTCCAAAATCAGATCTTATTAGCAGGCATGAGTTTTAGTCTGCAGTAGTTCCTCCTGCCTGTCACTCCTTGCTGTGGTTGTAGTTCTTTTTTTTTTTTTTAGATTTTTATCTCCTCCCATGCTGACTGGGCCCTTACTGGTCCCCCAGCCCCATCACCCCGATGTCCACCGGGACTTACCTCGATGGCACAGAGGTCCCCAGCTAGTGGGGTGAGGAGCCTGTGGGGGACCAGCCTCATCCTGCTGGTGGGCACCATTATCCTCCTGTTTTCACCCCCCCGTGCCATGGCCATGGGTCTGTGTGTGGAGGCATGCGCATGCCGCAGTTACACAGTGCCCTCCCTATTCATGCCACCCACCCATCTGCACTACCCCCAGGCCTCCACCTGGGGATAGCTGTACTACAGAGGCGATGAGATCCCTCCCCAGGATAGGAGAGCTGCCTATTGGCTGCTCAATCTTGCTCCCCGGCCAATCCCCAACGACCCAGGCTTGTTCACGAACCCAGGTTGCTGGCATAGCCCGAGGTGTGGCATCCAACACCTCAATCCACAGCACCACTGGGCCGCCTTTGTGGTTGTAGTTCTGACAGTTTCATGGGGTGAGGTTAAGTGAAGAGCCACTACTATCCTAGTTTAGCCATTCTTGGTCTATTAGGAATTCAATGAGCATATTTTCTGCCTTTTGCTACGCTTGCTAGCCAATCCATCCTCTGTCGTTCTGCTCTGCTGTCTGGGGTCAGGTAAACTTAAAGTATAATTTTATGTTCACTTGCAAAGCACGCAACATTTTGGTACCAGCTTGAACTGTAGGAAGACTTTTGGGAGCATGCCCCTCCTTCACCTATCACAGCTCCACAATACTGAGTCTCCTCCCTAATCCCACCCACTGTCCACCTTTCTCCTCCTGTTCCCTTTGATGTCCTTGCCCAATAAAAAGGCATATAAGCCACTGTCTAAGAAAACAATAATTTTAGGTGTAAACCTCTTCATTTCCCAATCATGACAATCTCTCTATCATAATTTGTGTTATTAATTTGTTAATTTTAACTGCTGTGCTAGCTATGCCCAACAACTGCACAACAAATACAAGCAAGTGAACATTTGGAATTGGTCAATGCTTATTTTTCCTGTGCTGCTGTGCTCTGTCTGTTGTATCTGTGTGTAGGCCCAGAGATCTTCACAGAGGTTTTTTGTTACCGGTTGACTGTTAACCAGGTGTTGCCCACTTACTCCGTGCTAATTCACATCAGTGGCTTCAGTCGTTGTTTATAGTTACTGCCTCACACCTGTGTCATCTCTACAGAGGAGTTGTATGCTACACTTTTAAGCAGTGGTTTTGTGTTTTTTACTACAGTATTACTTTTATAATAGTGCAGTATCACAACAAAACTACTAAAAATATTTTTTCCTGTAGGATTTTTTTTCTCTCAAAGTGCACAGCAGCAGTGTACTATTTTCTATAAAATTATCGATATTATGAAACTAAAATTGTTTCTGAGATGTTTGGAGACAGCAGGGGAGCTGTTAAGCATTCACATGCAGACGTTTTGTATGGGAATGTAACATCACATGATGCTGGGAGGTGATTGGTTGGCATCATTCCATAAACCAGCATCAGTGTGTGGAATTAGCACCAGCAGTGATGCAATGGGTGTAAAACATCTCGTGTCACTGGGCAAGTTAATGTGAAAATCAGTGGTGCAAACCAAACTTCAGCATAGGGAGAAGAGTGGCAGTGGCAGTTAACCATTATCCTCTAACCCTGCTACTGATATGCCAGTTTCTGAGGAGCAGGAGGACCAATACTTATGTAAAACATAAAGAAACTGCCAGTTGTAACCCACACCGGCATATCACCTTTGGTACTCATTCAGCATGCAAGCACATCAAGGTGTTAGCCCAGTGCCATGCTTAGTGTGGTTAATCATACCATGCACCCCCATACCTGTTACTATTGACCTTGACCTCAAGGAAGAACAGCATGAGGCAGAGTAGACCAAAGAGGAATAGGCAACTTCGGAACCATCTTCTGATGATGGGGATGTTAATTATGACCCCCTAGAGTTACCTTGAAACAAGGATAATGAAGAGGAGGAACACCATCCTTAACAGCAGAAGAAGAGGGGTGAGAAATCTGCTGCTCCACCAGAGAAGCCATGTGGGAAGAATACTGCCAAAGGGAGGTCAACTGTCGAAAAGAGTAAAGGTCGTGCTGCTGTACCTTTGGGGGTGGCGCTGGTTAGAGTCGTTTGGGGTCTCATACAACAACACCAGCTAAGAAATCCAAAGGCTGTGGTTTCTGATCATATTTTAAAATATGTAAAACTAACCTCATATGTGCTCGGTGCTTGGTCTGCTTTGGTGAAGATCAGTAGGGGGCAGCCACTGGCTCTTGGAACCTCAGGTCTGCGCACCCACTTACTCACCAATCACCACTGAAAGTTGGTGGCAATGACCAGGAACCAGAGGGAGGCAGAGCAGACCTAGCAGAGCAGGATAGGCCAGCATTTCCTTCCAGTTCAGCTACCATTGGGTCCAGTTGAGGGAGTCTGAACTGGCCATCACGCCATCCCCAGATATTCCAGTTATCCCTAGGCGGCAGCGGACCTTGTATCAAACTGTAGAATGCACTGTGAAGTTTGCCTCAGGACATGAAAAGGTGAAGGAGATTAATAGGCAGTAGTTGAGCTGCTGATAGAAATGTTAGCCCTTCTCATTTGTTTCCAGTTCTGCATTCCACAGACTGATGCATACAGTGGAGCCTTGGTACTCAGTCCCTCCAGGTCTTTCTTCAACTGAGTTGCTTTGCCTGAACTGTATCAGATTGTGTGTGCTGAGGCTCACCATAGCCTGAAGCAGTCTACAATCTCACATGTGCCATATCAGCACTGACATGTGGACGAGTGGTCAGGTACTGGATTATATGGCTGTAACCGCACATTGGGCATGCCTCAGTACAAAGGAAAACATCAAGGTGTTGGCAGCAAATCTGATGGATTTAGACATCATGCAGATTTTCTGTCGCTGGGTTTGATAATACACACACCTAAGATCACCTGTTGGTTAGGCTGGAGGAGGTGATTGACAACTGTCCAACAAGTAATAGGCTGTAGACTGTGGTTGTTGTGACAGAGAATGCCCAACACACTTACAGCTGTGGATGATGTGCCATGTCTTGCCCGCTGCCTACACTTGGTCATGCTTGGTCAATAGCCAGAGATCAAGTAGGGTCTACAGTAATACTGTAGGTAGGGAAAATGGGCAGACTGGGTGGATAAGCGGTCCATATCTGCTGACAAATTCTGTGCTTCTGTGCTTATCTGTTGAGCAAGAACTGAGAGGTGGAAGACATTGTGGGTACTGTGAAAAAATATGTACACACTTGTCTCACTTGGTGAAAACCAGAAAAGAACTGTAGCATTTTCAGTGGGAAAAGAATCTGAGTGGGCATGCACTGATAAAAGACTGCATTATGAGGTGAAGCTTGATGTACCATATGTTACAACTGTTCCAAGAGCAGCAGCTGTCAATATGGGACTATCTGCTACATAATATGATCAGCAGAGAAAATATCATGGTGTCATCTAGTAGCTGAGATGCTGTGAAGACTGAAATTGAGATCCTGAAAACATTTGAGGCCATAACAAGGGAAGCCAGTTCCACCTCCTTATGTACGAACATGATTCTGCCACAGTTCAGGATTTTTATATGCATTCTTGGACCAGAAGAGTTTCAAGTATGGATGAGATAATGTGGATGACAGAGGATGCAAAGAGCCTTGCCGATTCCCTTTTGAATTTCCTCCATAACAACTGCATACACCAGATGTGTTTTGAGAACCATTGTGTCCCTCTACTATGTTGGATGCTCAGTTCAAGAATCAGTTAGAAAAAATATTTTCTCCTCAGCAGTGATGTGGATTATTGGCAGACGCTCTGCCTGATTAGTGGTAAAGATGGCTGATTCTACAGATCCTGATGTTAAGAAGCAAATGAAAGGCACTAAGGAAGAGGAACTGAAGATGATCAAAGGTATCAACCTTTGTGCAGCCATCCCATAAGGACTTTATCTTGAAGGCTCCATGCACTCACACATCAAAATTACAAGCTGCTGCTGCTGGAACTGATGTTTCAGCACTCCCAGCTGAACTGTGAATCCTCTGATCGCTGCCCTGACCAAACCGGACATGTAAGTGCACCCACTCAGGCCTGACTTGGGGTGTGAAACAATGTTTAACTTTGTATTAATACAGACTTTTTTGAAAAGGCTGCCTTTGGTTTACAAAGCAGCCATTTTCGTCACCTCTGACCTGAGCTGACTTGGTGACATGGTGGGTGGGTGACTGTGTAACCAACCAGTGTCAGAGTGCTTGACGAGAAAGCCTAAAGGGTCTGTGGACTTGTAGTTTACTTAACTAATTCCAGTGCCTTTGCAGCATCCAATCGCCTGTTGTATGACAGACATCCAGGCCTGCTAACTTTGACTGACAGCATGAGCCACCAATACAGAGCTGGAATTTCCCAGTGAACAGCAGGGCTGTTCCAGAGCTAATTCATCTAAATGAGCCTGTAGCTGAGTGAGGCAGAGACTGGAGCCTGTGTGCTGTTGAAAGAGACAGCCTACTGCTGTGCTGTGCCAAAACAGACCGCACGTCTGCGAGAGACAGAAACAGAATGTGAGAAGCAGAACTCTTGCTGAGAAAAGGAGGTGATGGCATGCTAACTCAGTATAAAGTGAAGCAGAAGGCTGCAGCTATGTCTTGAGAGACTTGTGCTGTGCTGCAGTGAAGACAGCTGAACAGAGACCACAGCTAGTGTGGGAAGCTGCTTAGATAGCACCCCAGCCTGGTAAGTTACTGCCATCCATTATGGAATGGATGGCAGGACGTGGTGTGTTGGGCAGGTAGGATTGGTTTTCACAGGCTGAGCTGCCCTATGTGATGCGGAGGTCAGAAGTATCTTGACTGGGATCAGTAGAAGCAACCATTTGCATCAGCCAACACTGAAGGGCTCAGAGGGAGGAAGGTGAGAGAGCATGAAACCAGCCAGAGAGGGGCTTTCTAGAAACCATGCAATCACCCCCTGTGCATCACGGGAGTACTGTTGTCCGGGAGAACCCCAAATAAACTCAGAACTTGCCCAGCAACCTGCATCACATTGTATCATAGTCAGGAAAACATTAAATGGGCTAGGTCTTCTTCAGCAACCTGTTCTCTGGGACCAGCACAGAATCTAGCACCAGCTATCAAGCAAGCCAACTCCTTCAGTGCTGCAGTACCTGTTTCCAGCATAGAGCTCAACACCATCAAAATAGCCAGCCAAACACTTTCTCCAGCAGCCCTGTCTCGCAACATTGTCTCTGATACCAGTGTAGAACCTGGCACCAGCTGTCAAGCCAGTCAGTCAGACTCCTCCAGTAGCCCTGTGTCTGGTACCAGCATATAACCCAGGACAGCCTGTCAAGCCAGCCAGCTAGCCAGCCAAACTCTTCCAACAATCTGATCTCTGGTACCAGCACACAACCCAGCACCATCAAGCCAGCCAGCCAGCCAGCCAAAAACCTCCTCCAGCAACCCAATCTCTGGTACCAGCATAGAACCCAACACAGCCAAACTCCTGTAGCAACCTTGTCTCTGGTATTAGCATATAATTCAGTACCAGCCAAAAACCTCCTCCAGCAGCCTTGTCTCGGTACCAGCATAGAATCTAGCACCAGCCATCAAATCTTTCAACCAAACTTCTACAGCATCCTGGTCCTTGGGACCAGCATAGTACCCAACACCAGCCATCAAGCCAGCCAATCAGTCAAACTCCTCCAGCAACCCAATCATTGGTACCAGCTTAGAGACCAGCACCAGCTGTCAAGCTAGTCAGCCACAACCTCCTCCAGCAAACCAGTCTTAGTCCATGGTTCCACAAAGTCCTCCTCCACAAGTGTCTCTCATCAGGGCCTTTCTTCATCTGTTGCAGTGGTGTCCGTGTCCTCCCTAATAGCACTGGTTAATTGATATTTCCTTGACAGCACACTGGAGTCACTGACCCATGATTGCCTGAGAATGGGTTCCAACTTATCATCTGTCACATGTCACATGTTCTCTGCTTGTGTCTTCCTGTTCTTGCAGGTACAACCAATGCAAGCTAGTCCCTGGCATCAAGAAATCCTCTTCCAGCAATTCGCACAAGGATAACATCAACACCCAGCTCCACCAAGTCATTCCCCATTAGAGTATCTCTTCAGAGCCTTTCTTCATTTGTTATGATGACAAGTGTCAGTCTGTTTCCCTGACAATAATGCTTAATTAATGACCTCCTAAAGCAGCATTCTGGGAATCAGTGACCTGTGCTTGCAAAGAACAGGTTCCAGCTTATGATCTCACGCACGTCAATAAAACTATTTTGTTTCCTTGCTTGAGTCTCCCGTTCTTGCAGGTATAACCATTGTCATGAAGACCAAAACACAGACTCCTCCTTCCATGACAAGGTTAACAACCTCCAGTATAAAGCTGGGGCCTCCAGAACTCCAGGTAGGGACACCTCCTCTCCTTTCGGATAAGATGGTAAATTCTGTTATTCTGTTTTCCTGACAAAGAACACTGATTATTCTGCACCCATCAATAAAACTCTTTTCTGTGTCTTCCTTTCTGCAGCTGCTGAATGATGAAAACCAATCTCCTCTATGACTCAGTATGACTTTCTTCAATGCCAGCATGAAAATCGTTTCTGTCAACACCTCCTCTACAGTCCACATGACCAGTACAAAACCAACAATTCTGTTCAGAGCCAAAATGGCTCCTTATGTTTTAGTGTGATAAGAGATTTAGAATAATGTATGGCTTAGTTGTAATTTACATGTTGTATTATTGTGATGTAAAAATCCCACATTTACTGGAAAATGGAAAAAAATGGACAAGGAAAACATTTATGGGGCATGGATTCAGCTAACATCTAGGAACTACTTGAAATAAGGTGGGGGAGGTCAAACAGCTGGTATGCAATGGTATAGATTCCTACACAATCTATAGCATTGCACTGCAGCTGTGCTGTACCTGAGATCAGCACCCCGCTGACCTTCTCCCTTGGAGGGGTTAAACAGAAGAGTTCCTTTTCCAGTTTGGACATGCCCAGCAGATCGCTAGCAAGAATTCTGCTTTCAGTGTTGGAAACTGAAAGAATTTGCTGAGTGAACTTTGCTCCAGTACCGAACATATCGGACGGGGGACTGGGGCTACTGTATGTTTCTTCATTATACAATATGTTGCATTTTTACACTTAATTTAGTCCACTTTATGCCTTTAGGGGTGTGCACTGTACATGGAAGCAGACCTTCCTCATTTTACTGTTGGAACTGAGTCAGACTTTTATTTTCTCTCCTGGAACGGAGTTTGTCTCATTTCCACTACTGACTGCTTTAAGCTTCACTAAGTAGCCTTGAAAATATGACAGAGGGATGGCATTAGGATCTAGTGGTGAGATCACAGACTTGGGAACCAGAAAATTCAGGTTAAAATCCCACCAAAGTCACTTATGCACTGTTACCCAAGCAGATGGTAGTAGCTCTAAGGGTAAGAAAGGTTCTGAGATATCAGAATTAGTATGGTGTTTGCAACAGGCTAAACCTGCTTTGTTCTGCTTCTGTTTTTTCATCTGTTCTAATGCAAAGATGTGTAATTGCTTGCATTATGGTCTTGAATTCATACAGTTCCTCGATAGGCGTCCAGTATACTGCAATCAGAGTTCTAACTGACCAACCTCAGATGTAAAGGTTTCAGCTGGCATTGCCACTCTCTGCATATCTATGAATACTGGAGCAATTGGTGCCTGTCTCCAGACCCCTACTGGGCTCCAAGTCTGGTCTGGCAGCTTCCATTGTCTGCCACCTGCTTGCCTAGCTGCCCATCCCTGAAGACGCTAAGGCTTGTCTCCAGCCCTCTACCAGGCTCCAAGTCCCATCTGGCAGCTCTCAGTGCCTGCCACCCACCTGTCCATCCCTGAAGCCCCGAAGGCTTGTCTCTAGCACCTACCAGCTCCAAGTCTTGTCTGGCAACTCCCAGTGCCTGCCACCCACCTGCCCATTCCTGAAGCTCCGAAGGCTTGTCTCCAGCCCCCTACCAGGCTCCAAGTCTCATCCGGGGACTCCCAGTGCCTGCCACCCGTCTGCCCAGCTGCCCATTCCTGAAGCCCCGAAGGCTTGTCTCAAACTGCCTACTGGGATCCAAGTCTCGCCTGGTGGCTCCCAGTGCCTGCTGCCTGCCTGCCCATCCCTGAAGCTCAGGCTTGTCTCCAGACCCCTACTGGGCACCAAGTGTCGTCCGTGCCTCCCAGTGCCTCCAGCCCACCTGCCCATCCCTGAAGCCCTGAAAGCTTGTCTCCAGCCCCGCACTCAGGCTCCAAGTCTCATCCGGTGGCTCCCAGTGCCTGCTGCTCACCTGCCCAGCTGCCCATCCCTGAAGCCGCGAAGGCTTGTCTCCATCCCCCTACTGGGCTCGAAGTCTTGTGTGGTGGCTCCCAGTACCTGCTGCCTGCTTGCCCAGCTGCCCATCCCCGAAGACTTGAAGGCTTGTCTCCAGCCCTCTACCGGGCTCTAAGTCTCATCTGGTGGCTCTCAGTGCCTGCCACCCACCTGCCCAGCTGCCTATTTATGAAGCCTCAAAGGCTTGTCTCCAGCCCTCTACCGGGCTCCAAGTCTCATCCAGTGGCTCCATTGCCTGCCACCTGACTGCCCAGCTGCCAATCCCTGAAGCCCCAAAGGCTTGTCTCCAGCCCCTACTGGCTCTAAGTCTCATCTGGCAGCTCCCAGTGCCTGCCACCCGCCTGCCCAGCTGCCCATCCCTGAAGCCCTGAAGGCTTGTCTCCAGCTCCCTACCAGGCTCCAAGTCTCATCCAGCTGCTCCCAGTGCCTGATGCCCACCTGCTCAGCTGTCCATCCCTGAAGCCCCAAAGGCTTGTCTCCAGCCCCCTACCGGGCTCCAAGTTGCATCTGGCAGTTCCCAGTGCCAGCCACCCACCTGCCCAGCTTCCCATCCCTGAGGACCAGAATGCTTGTCTCCAGCCCCTACCAGGCTCCAAGTCTCATCCAGCAGCTCCCAGTGCCTACTGCCCACCTGCCCATCCCTGAAGACCCAAAGGCTTGTCTCCAGCCCCTACCAGGCTCCAAGTCTCATCTGGCAGCTCCCAGTGCCTGCCACCACCTGCCCAGCTGCCTATGCCTGAAGCCTCGAAGGTTTGTCTCCAGCCGCCTACCAGGCTCCAAGTCTCATCTAGTGGCTCCCAGTGCCTGCCGCCCACCTGCTTAGCTGCCCATCCCTGAAGCCCTGAAGGTATGGGTTCTAGTGTGAGAATTTTTTTCAAATCTGGCACCTTTTTAATTTACAGAACACAAATCTTGTCCTTGCACTCTGAGCTGTCACTAAATGTCTCGCTTCTTGAGCTGCTTTTCACTGAGCTTGATGTTACTGGTTTTACTGGCTGCTTGCACAAATTATTCTTTAAAATTGCACTGCTATTTTAATTGATTTATTTGTTCTTTATATTTTTCCTTTTTTTCCTCTTTCTCCCCATCCTGCTACATTCTTAGCCCAGCTCCAGCCCACGCCATCCCCCTGCTATGATTCCTGCCTGTTTTCCCATTTGCACATTATACTGCCTGGCCACTTGAGGCTCCATGACATAACCCCTAATCTTCTGACTACCTGATCAATTTCAGTCACGGAGGATGGGCTTAGAGGAGGGGGAGGGCTAGTCCAGGTTGAAACCCCCTAGAAGCAGCAACTCGCCATTTGCCATGTGGGTTGATATAGAAGTGATGATGGAGAGTAGGGTGTCAGTTGTTGTTATAGGTGGAGTATGAAGAGCAGGGCCAAAGAAGGGAGGGAAATTTATGCTTGGAAAACTTCATGTGAGGAAGTGTAAGATTCTTTGAAGGTAATAGAGCAGGGGAGAGATTGTCTAATGTGAAGGGCAATGCCGCCACCTTGCTTGCCTCGGTCTTGCTGGAATAAGCTGAAATCCTCCATAAAATCAAAGCCCTAAACCTTACAAATTTCATCCATGAACCAACTCATATAAACCTCTGCTCTCAAAATCATTCACTGCTCGATTGGGTGTTGTCGTCTCATCCCCACTGTATCACTGCAGCTGGGATCTTACCCAATGCCCTCAGCGACCATTATGTCACTTTCTGCATACACAAGATTCACTCTTGACATGCTGCCCCCAAATACATATGGTCCTTTCCTCTCCACAATCTTGATGCCACTGCTCTCCAACATGATCTCGCTGAGGCAGACTGGCAACCTATCTATACAGCCAATGATGTCGACTCGCTCAAACTCTTTTCTCCAGCCTATTCCTCCGCATCTGGAACCACTATGCCCTACTAAAGAAATCCAGAGTAAGAAGACTTCATCATCCCTGGATAACTGCTGACCTGCTAACAAATGCAGAGCCAGGAACAAAGCTTGGTACCACTACAAGAAGTCACTATCCCAAACGGTCCTCCAAGTTTACCTTTTGGAACAACTGCACTAAGGCCATCCAGCTCTCCAAGGCAAGCTACTTTAGGCAACACCTGCAGAAGGATAAACAAACACCAGCTTCCTTTTGGAAATACTCCACTCACTCTTTGACCGCTTCACCAATCAAGCCTCCTCGGTTCTCAATGTTAATGGCACCACAGTCTTTGACCCTGCATCAGTCGCTGAGTCCTTCAGGTAAATTCTTTGCCACATGCACTCTCCCTGAAAATCAATCTCCCTTATTTCCAGACCCCCCTCGGTCCTTTTGGATGCTCCTAGGCAGCCCTCAAACTTCCAATTCCCACCTCCACCCCCCCTCGAAGTCTACACTGCCCTCCTTGCCCTTAACCCAACCAAGTTCAGCCCTGATGGTCTCCACCCCAGGCTTCTCCACGTCTCTTTCCCCCTGCTATAACTGCCCCACTCATTCACATTCTAAACCTCTCTCTCTCTCTCTCTCTGTTCACCTCCACTTTCCCGAAGGCCTGGAAATCTGCCAAAGTCTTACCCCTCCACAAGGGAGGTGATCCTTCTGCACCGAGAAACCACTGACCTATCTCCCTCTTTTCCTCGCTCGCCAAACTTCAGGAATCCCTCATTCACTCTAGGCTGTCTGAATTCCTGGCCACTACCAACACACCATCTCCAGTACAGTCTGGCTTTAGAAAACAACATTCAACTACCTCCTCACTATTGTGAGTTACGGATTAAATTTTTACAGTTATGGATCAAAGCCACATTACTGCTGCCATCTTTATTGACCTTCTCAAGGTATTCGATTTTATCTCCAACCCCCTACTGCTTCAAAACCTTAATATGTTTGGTCTTGCTGAATCCACTGTAAACTAGTTCCATTCTTACCTTCACAGCAGGCAGCAATCAGTTCAAATAGGTGATGCTCTCACCAGAACCTCTCTGGGTCCCCAAGGCTCAACTTGGTCCTATCCTTTCTTCCTATTTATAAACAACCTCCCTCGGTCTGCAAATCCTCAAATATACACGTATGCTGATGATACCATTATTGTCATCTCCAGGCCCTCTGCCATCAGTGTACAGTCCCCCCTCCAGGAAGACTTCAATAGCTGATCGACTATAATGCCTATAAAGCTGCTAGAAATAATTGCACAAGGTTGGTCAGGAATGCAAAGGTAAACTATTATAAGGATTTACTGGGCAGGTCTTGGGGTAACGGGAAAGAGTTTGGGAACAATATTAAAACCCTGACTGGTAGGGACTCCAAATCTCCACCGGACCTGATTATTACAGCATCAGACACGTTGCAGAAGCCAAACGATCTGGCAAATGCCTTCAACATCGCATTTACAGACCTAAGTGTGGTATTACCCCTGGAGTACCTGACAGACCAACCCCCATGCAAGTCCACCTGTAACAACTTGCACCTAACCCGGAACCCCAGCCAACTGCTATTTTATTTCAAACAGATTTCTAAAGCGCAGACCATTAAATATGTTAGAAGAGTACTAGACAAAACAAGGAGTGGAAGTGACTCGACAGACATGAAACTCATAGCCCTCACCCTGGACCTAAATTGCTCTACCTCTCACCAAACTATTCAATTTATCACTAAGAACAGGAATCTTCCTAGATAAATAGAAGATTGCTCATGTTACCCCAGTTTTTAAAAGTGGAGACAGAACATGCCTGAGAAACTATAGACCAATTTCAATACTACCACCACTCTCGAAAGTCCTTGAGCGAATTGTAGCCGACCAAGTAACTGAGTACCTAAACAAACACAACCTACTGTGTGCACAACAACATGGTTTCAAAAATCATAGCATTATCACCACCCTTATTGAATACACCACATACCTGTATGATGCCCTTGACAATGGGAAGTCGGTAGGGTCTATATTTATAGACCTCACAAAAGCTTTCGATACTGTGAACCATCAGATCCTACTCAACAACCTCCTGTTTTTGGCCTGTCATATGATGCAGTAACCAGGCTCACCAGTTACCTATCCCATAGGACTCAATGTGAAAATTAGAGGAATAGCATCCGATCCTAGGATGTGACCCTGGGGTGCCAAAGGGTCTATTCTTGGCCCACTGCTTTTCTGTCTATTCATAATATCATTACCCTCAGCATGCCTGGCAAAAATGTTGTTATATGCAGACGACGCTGTTATCTCCATACAGGATTTCAAATGACCAAATTGTTACGGCCCTCCAAAATAGCTTCAGGTAACTAGAGACTTGGTTTTCTCATAACAAACTCCTGCTAAATTATAAAAACAAAAGTTATGCTCTTCACACTCTATAATAAGAAAAAAGGCCCCTGAACACCCATAGCTAAAAGTAGACACTATAGAACAAGTCCACTCCTTCAAATACCTTGGCGTACACCTTGATGATACCTTGTTCTTCACCAACCACATCGACCACATTATAAAAACAGCGAACACTAAACTTGGATCCTCTATCGGCATAGGCAGGCTATGACTTCTGAGGCCTTGACCCTGGTAAATAGGAACTCTATCTTGTCCACGATAGACTATGGACTTATCATCTACAGCACTGCTATGGACACAGCTTTAAAAAGAGTTAAGGCACTCCTAAACAAAGCATCAGGCTTGTCCTAGGGGCAGGTCACTTTATACATACCTGTACTCTGTACTCTGAGACAGGGTGGCTCCCCCTTCTTCTAAGGGTCAAGTATCAGGCCTGCCTAATCGTAAAAGGCCCAACTTGACTAACCCTGCCTCAACAGCTGCCATTTTCCAACACTCCCAATCCACCAAAATGACTAGAAGATCTACTAAGGGTATACTCCACGTCCCATTTAGGCATATTGCCTTTGCCCAGAGAGCTTTATCTGTTCAGGAGCCTCAATGGTTTAACAACCTCCCAGTCCACCCGATTGATTGTGATAAGATTGCTCCTTTCAAAAGTCTCTGCCTCTTCCTAGCACAGGCAAATCATTGTGACTACCCTGCCTGAATGAGCGTTTCCCTGTGATCTTTTCTCGCTTTGTCCACACCCACCTCCCCCCATACTCCTTCTTCCCCATCTGTCTCTCTCTCTCTCTCTCCTTTCTTGACAATGCCTACCCAGGCTGCTTTTTATCTTTTGCCTAGCACACAAGCATAGGCAGATCTTTTGTGACTGCCCCACCTGTTTGAGTGTTCCCTGTGATCTTTTCTCATGTCGACCTCCCCTACTTACCTCCTCCTCGACACTCCTTTTTTCTCTATCTCGCTCCCTTTCTTGACAATGCCTACTCAGGCTGCTACATTTTTTCCAATTTATTGGCACTTAAGAATCTCCTACATACTAAGTTGTTCCTCATCACCAAGTGTCCACTTTGTACACTCTTAGAGGTTGCTGCTACTAGGCATCGCAATTCTGTTGTTCCACATTTGTTATGTACTTACCTGTTTGCCTTGCAACTCTGTACATTTTTTTATTATGTTTAGTACCTACAGTTAACCTTGCAACTCTGTACATTTTTGTATTATGTTTTGCACCTACTGTCTTGTACCTTGTACTAAATTGAATTGGAATCTTTGTAAAAGAGCCTTCTGGTTCAAAGGTGTTGATCCAAATCTGCTATAAATAAAATAAATAAAAATAAAAAAGAGTTTAGTACCAGTTGTAGAAAAACAAACTCAAGCTTAATGCCAAAAAACAGTGCCCATGACATTTGGCTCCAGACAAAAACTGCCCACCCTCCAGTCCTCTCCTGTTTTCACAAGCCTGGATGGCTCTCCACTAGAGAATGTTACTGCATTAAAATATCTGGGGGTTTAGTTGGATCACCATCTGGACTTCCCTAACCACCTCGACGCCATCTGCACTAAATTGTGCCCAAAACTGGCTGTCCTCTATCGACATAAGGCCAGCCTCCCCATCTGCCGTGAGTTGGTTACCAAAATGATACTTCCGATCTTTGCTTATGCCGATGTGGTTTATGGTACTGCCTCTCAATATTCACTTACCAGACTAGACACCCTCCTGAACTCTTTTCTCGGCTTCACATTCCCCATACCCACCACTGTCTCCTGTACACCTCCCTCGCACCCCTGTCCCACAGGAGAATGGTTCACTGTGCCTCTTTTGTTGCAAAATTCTGGTTTGGAACCATCCCCACCTACCTCTCTGCCCATCAAGGGCATAGCTACCGATACGCCTGGCACGCCATGGCGTGCTGCAGCAGATCAACTGCGGTAGCAGGAGCCAGCTGGTCTCTCACTCTCTCCGATTCTCTCTTTCATTTTTTTTTTCACAGGCTTTCCTGGATGCTCTTTGTCCTTTCTGATGTTTTAAGGGAGGAGGGTGGGGCCTCTAAAGCTTAAGCTATGAGTGGAGTGATGCGGTCGCGTACTAGCTTCATCGTACCTGATTGAGAAAATGTTGCTGTCTTCAATCAGGTCCACTCTACAACAAAGGAGGTATGGCAGTGGCTAGAAAGGGTGGGTTGGGTGCATGGGTTTCTTTAAATGCCCACATAACAAGCGATGTGGTTTGTTGCATTGGGAGTTGGGAATGCAGAGAACGGAGACCAGAGTCGGGAGATTGTGTCGGGACTTAGGAGCAAGGATTTTCCAAATTCCAGCGGGAAGCAGTTGCTGCTACGCTGCCTTAATGTGAGGTTGACCGCTGCTGAGAATTTAAATTCGGAGGAGAGAGAACGAGGATTCTAGTCGGAAGACGAGAGCTGAGCTGCAGCCATGATACGCTTAATCCATCCATTCTTCAGAGAGACTGTCTAGATTCAGAGCCTAGGAGACTGAGTTGAACTGAGGCACTGTCTGCAGGGACATCTTCAGGGACAGTGAGATAAGTGAGCCAGACAGTAGTAGTACAGACAGTTGTTGTTGTGGTGATGTGGTCAGTCATTACTTTGTCTCCCCAGTACGCTGGTGTAATGTTGTAGTCATTGGGGCTGATTGGGCCCTTGGGCATGTGTCTTTGTCTCAGTCTGTCTGACAGTGTTTCTAGCAGCAGCTCGATGGGAGGCTTGAGAGGACTGTGGTAGTAGACCTGAGCAGTGAGCAACTTACAGAAAAAGCAAGCAATAAATTAAAAAGTATGAATGCTGCGTGCACTCCAGAAAAGAAGCACTGAAGCTGCTGGGTTAATTAAAAAGGATTTTACCTGAGTGAATCGTGATTCACTGCAGTCACAGTACAGTACATTCCAGTTTCAAACTTTCTAGTTCAAACTAAGCATTCCTATAGCGCCTTGACTCTCGTGAGTGTTCAGTTGTGGTCTGTTCAAGTAAAATCATTTATTTTAATTAATCCAGCAGCTTCAGTATTTCTTTTCTGGATTACGCATCGCCAATGGACTAGTACAGTAATGGGTCATTTATTTGTATACGTAACCTGAGTTCACGAATGCAACTTTTGAAACTGAACAGAAATTCATAAAATGTGAACTTCAGGTGCTAATAGCTACTGTGCTGGCTGCCTGACACTGACAGAAGGGTTTTATTTCTGCCGATCAGACGAGGAAACTTAATATACATTTACATTAGGGTTGGACCACCTTATTTGACGTGGTCTAGGGAGAAAAGCTAAATGCTTGGGATCGAGCTATGCTTTTGACCGTAGCCAAACACACTCAAGAGGAACTAGCTGAATGTGGCTAGTTTCTTTTCCTAACAAAAGTTTAACATTACAGGCATTTTCCATTTTTGTTAGTGCCTTTTGATTTGTTTTTAGTGGGTTGTGCTTCTGAAATGATCTGGAATTAGTGTAATAGTGAACCATTGTTATGTTTTTGTAAATTTGTATATCCCTATCCCCTTTCCCCTGGGCTAATCTGGAAATGAGCATTTATCTGCTTAGTATGCCTTTCCTGGTAAAACTTTTAAATATATAAAACACCACTAGAAAACTTCTTTTCATTTTAAAAGAAATCTACATGCAAAAATTAGTAACAAAAAAAATTGTGCATCTGGTATTTGTTTCCCTGTTTCCCTGAGTTCTGTCACCTATGGAAAGATTTTTTCCTACTGTCCCTGCCAGTTTTATGGTCCCTGGGTGTGACTGAGCTGACGGCGCTTATTATGAATCAGACTCTGAGCTTTTTTAATCTTTGTTTGTCCTGCTGCCACTTCCCGAGGAATCGGATGAGATGAGAGGAATGAGAATTAGCATGTCGGGGGGTGGATTCAGTGCAAATCAGAGCTGTTATTTTTTGTTCTTTGATTGTTGCCCTGTTTCACTTCCACCTACTCTTCCCTGAGGATGAGATAAAACTAGCATGTCGGGGGCTTCATCTTTATTCTGTTTCCACCGTCCCTTCCCTGACTGAGGATATGACTGAGAATGAGCGGGGCTCTTCAATGCCTTAATCAGAGCTGTTTTGTTTTTAATCGTTGTCTGCTTCCACCTTCCCTGAGGAAGAGAATCCGATTGAAAAATTGAACTTGAGAAGTTGGACGACCGTCCGAGGACTGAGCAGTTCAAATAGAATTTAGAAAAGCTTAAAATTGCACTAGTTCTGGTTAGCAGAGCTTACAAGTTTTAAATAACATGGGGATACAATGTTGAAAGCATGATATTTTAACTGACTGCTCTTTAAAATTACAGGTTGCAGATGTACCATTCCAAGTATCACAACCTGACTCTTTCTAGTAAATCCCAGTGTGGCTAGCAGTGCTATAATTATAAGCTCAAAAGCACATCCTAGCCCTTCACTGCCTGTATATTTGTAGATTGCTACTATAACATGCTGTACATTCGTCTGGGCATCAAATACTTTCTGGGCAGAACTTATTCTCTAATTCATTGTTCCTATTTGTTCCTATTTAAGAATTGATGATGGAGTGGAAACCATATAAAAACTGTACTAACAGGATAATTAATAGGCTAGTGAAATGCCAGAGTCTGACTTGTAAAATAAAATAGAGACCCTTTTGCCCCCCTTCTTAGTGTAGTGCTATAATATCCCCTACCCTTTATTTTCCCCCCGGAATTCTGCTGCCCCCATATCTCACTGATTGGTGGTTACCCCCACTGCTTAGTCTTCATGGTAGGGGCTCCTGGGGTAGGATCATCCTCCCCCAATACAGTCCATTGTGTTTTTTGATGTGGTGGTGCCGGTAGGCACTAGGACCTTGGGAGTGACAAAGGAACCAGTCGTCATACAGGCACAAGTGGAGGTCCCCATATTTGGTCCCTCTCATCACCCCCCAGATGTGCCTCCTGTGGGACCTTTTATGTATGTAATTTATTTATTATTTTATTTATTTGAACATTGGTGACTGGGTTAGGCACACTGAGCCAAGGCTGGTTTCCAGGTGCGACCTGGGTGAAACAGAAGCGAAGAGCAGTTACAAAGAAATACAAACCAGGTTAATAACAAAATTGCAACAATGACATAAAATGCATAAGTTGAGCACTGTACAGACAGCAATTCCAAATATTGTACAATCCAAAGATACTAGTGCACACCACCTTGACATTGGTGATTTAGCTTACTCAAATTGGAATTCCAGTCTGAAACTAAGAGGACCCACTCCTCACATGGAGCTTGAAGTAAATATAGCCAATTTTGGCAGAGGAAAATTTAAATATGCTTTGCTGTGTGTGTGTGTATGTGTGGGGGGGTGCACTAGTATCTCTGGATTGTATGTGTGCCACATCCTAGCAGCACCCCTTAGAAGAAATGTGAATTCCAGTGTGTGAAGTAACATAAAAGGTTTGAGCATGTTATTTTTGGATTATAATTCTCAATATTGTGACAGGGCTCCTGATAAAGAGGTGTCTGCAGTCATCTGACTCTGCTCATTTTTGTACCTTATGAATGTGCCACAGGCCTTTAATCTGTCAATGGCCTATCTATTCATACTCATCTGTACTGCTCCCTTATGCCTATCTTATGCCTGTTTGAAGCCCTGCACTATCCATCACTTCCTGAGGTAGGCTGTTCCATGCATCCACCACCCTTTCTGTGAAAAAGAACTTCCTCACATTACCCCTTAATCAGCCTCCCTCAAATCTCATGCTGTGTCCTCTTGTTCTGCTATTTTTCTTATATTGAAATACGTTAGACTCTTTCACCTTGTTAATGCCCTTAAGACTGAATGTTTCGATCATATCACCTGTCTCCCTCTTTTGCTCTAGGGTATACATATCGAGCTCCTTTAATCTGTCATTTGTTTTCTGATGCAGTCCCTGCACCATTTTGGGTGCCCTTCTCTGGACTACCTCCATTTTGTTATGTCCTTGTGCAGGTGCAGCCCCAGTACTACATGCAGTACTCCAGATGGGGCCTAACCAGTATCTTGTAAAGAGGGATGGCTGATAGTGGAGGATCCATTTCAGGGCAGACAGTCAAGACAGAAGGAAGGGAGGAATCTGTATTTAGAGATTAAGAGAAGCACTTAAATGGCTAAGACAACCACTTACCCTCCACCTCTGTCTGGGCAGGAAGGACTCTGGAGACAGTTGATGGAGAGGCTGGTTAAAAGCTGTTTTCAGAGTTGATAAGTAGGGAGACTTTTAGTGTCTGAGCTATACACAGAACAGAGGAAGCTGACTGGTTTGTCAGGCAGAGCAGAAAGGAGGTATTTAGGGCCCTTGTCAGTGCTACTACTGAGCAGGAGAGGGAAGTAAATAAAAAGCCCTTATCAGGATAGCGAAATGGGGGCACATTTGTTAAATCCGTGTCAGGGCCATGTAGCAGCTAGTGGATAATATTTAATAGCTCTTTTTACAGTGTGCACCATCAGTTATTAAGCCCATTTCAGGGCACTGTATGAACCATGGGGGCACACTAGTTGTTGTTAGCTTGTATGAAGAAACAGAAATGTAAAAGTAGTAAGGAAAATCAACAGGACAGGTACAATTGCTGCGGGACAGTTAGATTCAATATTACACCTGTCCCTTGGACAGCCATCTACAAAACATTATTTCTAGCTCTGGGTCTCTTGAGGGTTTCTCTTCCCTACATGCATGATCTTGTGCTTTGCATTAAACCCCAGTTGCTACTCTTCTGACCTGCTGCTAAAGCTACTCTCTTTTTATTTTTGAGAACTGTGTTCTTTCTCTGCTGTTGTTTTTTAGCTTCTAAGAGGGCCATAATTCATGAAGAAGAAGAATCAGAATCAGCATTTACATAGCTTTTATACACAGTGTACACTTTACAAGCAATGCTAGACTGGTAGTGAAGTGACTGAAAGTGTGGTGGCAGCCATATCGCACATCATCACCCACACACAGCTTGGATAAGTGCATGTAGCATGTACCAGTTTATGGGAAGAGGAATGTTGGCCAGGACACTGGGAATGTCCCCATACTCTTTGCAAAAGTGCCCTGGGTTCTTTACTTCCACCTGGACAACACCAGGATGGGTAGAAGGTACCTTGGTTTAATGTCTCATCCGAAGGACAGCACACCCCAGCAGTACAGCACCCTCCTAATACTGCACTCGGATGCCAGTGATTTTTAGGTGCAGGTCCAATCCCAGTGTGGGACGAGAACCCACAACCCTATCTGGTCCAGAGGCGGATGTGCTACCAGCTGAGCCACGCTGACATGGAAGTCATTGGTCAATGTTGACAATGAACTCTGCAGAAATTTGTGCTTTGGGAACTGTTTTTAGAGAGATGTTTTCTTTCTCTACTGGTTTGTTTTTTTATGACCAAATAAAGGTCTGTCAGTGGTTGTATGGGTTTTTTATTTCGTATGACTGCTCCTTGGTCCTGAATGAGCACTTAATGCATAATAAAAGTAATGCTTAAAGTATCTGCTGCTGTTAATGCTGTCCATGAAAACCTGGTAATTTGCCTAAATGTGCTAAAGTATTACATTTATTATTATGAGAAACAGTTGCACTGAATTTTGAGAAAGCACTATCCAGGTGCTAACGACTGCAAAGTTAGGCAGCCAAACTGTTAATCACATTATGATCTTGATTTTGAAAACTTGAGAGTGAGAGAAGTGTTCTTTCTCTACTGTTCCTTTTAAAGCAGTACTACCCAAACCAGGAAGTAGGCTATTACGACCATTGTAGTGCCACAGAGAATGTCAGCTGCCATCTAGTCAATGGAGCAGGTGGCAGAAATGTAAACAAAGGATAACCGAGCAAATCTTAGGGCGTTAGTACATTGCCAGCAGGAAAAGTACTAGGACATGCTCAGCAAAACACTGAATAAACTGTTGAAAAGTGCAGATAGTGTTACATTGCACTGCTGCTTTAACTCCTAATAAAAGGTTTGTGAGTGCTAGCATGGAATCTTTATTTAGCATAACTTTGGGGTGTTGGCAGTGTTCTGTGTTCCTTGTTCCTCCACATGTTTCTCATATGGCTTTGGCTTAGTAGTACTACTGCTGAAAGGATAATTAGTTGAGCTACTCTTGCCTACCTTTTCTATTAGGCCAGTGTATAGGCATACCATTTACATAGCAGCAGCAGCAATTTAGTACCATCCCTGGCATTAGGATGTATACCAGGCTGATTATCTAGAGGCAGAGGGGCCGGGGTATAAGTTGCCAAAAATGAACATTTCTAAACTACAACCGGGTCCCCAGAAGAGAGGATGCTAGGGGTGTTCTAGGCCTAACCTGCTGAAGGAGGCACCAGTAATCCACACGCATGCAAACATGTGAACGTCCAAGAACTCATAATGCATTTATTGAACTTTTGGAATTACGACCTTTGAGTATCTTAGCATCCAGTTGATTTTTGCAGCATACTTGCCTCACTTGCCAAGTACTATCTGTGTGCATATTTAGTAATCTTAAGCTCCTCCTCCCCACCCACCTACCTTGATTATTAATAGCTGCCTTTTTTTGTCCTCCTCCTGCAGTGCAGTCGCGAGGGCTGGCAGTTCAAGCCCTCCCCACAGCCTCCAGAAACCCCCTGCGGACAGAGCCATTCCCCTGCACTAATCAGGTAGAGTTCCCTGCTCACAGCTGCCTCCAGAGTTTAGCCCCTCACCACAGCCGCAGGCTCCCCACCACCTCCACCACCACCCTTGGTCGACTCTTACTTATGTAGTGTGACCTCCATCAGCCCACTTTCCCATTAGCTCCTTATATCTTCCTACCACCAGTGGCCACCCTTGAGCTGTTTCTCAAATCTCATCCTTTGGGTACACATTGAATCAAAAAAGAGAAAATGCAGTTCCTTACCTTTACAATCATCATGCTTGGCCCCACCATATCCTCCCTCCCATCATCTTCCTACCCCAAGCCTCCTGACACATCACCATTTTTCTCTACGGTCACCAAGCCACCCCTCCACTCCTCCTCCTTGGCACAAGTGGACCAAAACCTGCCCCACTGGAGAAATTGGCCACTTGGGGTCTCTATCCTTCCTCCTGCATTCCACGCTGAGAAACCTGCTCTTTTTTTTCCCCTCTACTCAGGCCCTAGGACTGACTTACACTCACCTAACTCCTCCACTCATTGTGAGATCCACATTAAGTCCATGCGGCTATTAAGGCACATTCTGGCCCTCCTTCTTCTTATAGCTGGGGACGTTGAACTTAACCCTGGTCCACCTGCATCCATAGCCTCTCAACCTCCAGCATCAGCTACGCACCTCCCTAAAGGACTTAAAATTGTCCACCTAAATATATGAAGTATCCTAAACAAAATAGCAACCTTGCAAACGACTGTCCTTGCCCTTCGCCCTGATATAGTTATCATCACTGAATCATGGTTAAAGCTGCACAACCAAGATGCAGAATTCTCCATTCCCAGGTTCTACCTAATCCGCCAGGACAGAAAGAAGGGTGTCGGCACTGCCATGTATATCTCCTTCAATCTTCAGTTCTCTAGAATCCCCCTGCCCGCCCCTATTATTTCTATGGACTCCTTCTAATCAAAACTCCTGCATCACTCCATCCCAATATGTATCGCAGGGTCATACTGCCCACCTGGTACACCTCTGGGTTGCATTATTGACCATCTTGGCAACCTGAGGTCACACACGGATGGCGGGGAACTTCATATCCTTGGAGATTTCAACCAGAACTGGCTAGGCAGCGCAGCCTCCAAGTTGTGTCAACAAATAAATGCCCTAAACTTGTCCCAGCAAATAGTGGAACCCACTCGTCTAAACCCCAAAACCAACAAACACACACTCCTGGATTGGGCTTTAACTACCCACCCCCATCAGATCATTAAAGCTGGCCTTCTACCTGACTCCCTTAGTGACCACCATATGATTTATATCATAAGAAAAATCTTCCAACCCATGGCCCCCCAACCCCGTGTACTGCACAACAGAGCCTATAAATCTCTTAACCTGACTGCTCTCCTAAATGACCTCTCTAGTATTGATTGGTCTTTCATCCCTAGGGCCACCTCTATGGATGATGCCCTGAACTTTTTCTCTGTAAATTTCCTCGCTATCTGGAACCGACATGCACCTCTAAGGAGATCCCGGGTTAGAGGTTCCCACTTACCATGGGTAACAACCGCCCTCATGGAACACCTTCGTTCCAGAGACCGTGCCTGGAAATCTTTTAAGGCTACAGGTGATCAAACGGCTCTGCAACACTACCGGTCATTAAGAAATGCCTGTACAAGACTCATACGACAGGCAAAATCAAACTACTTTAAAACCGCATTCAACAACAACTTCTCCCACCCTACTCATTTCTGGAAGTCAATAAAATCCCTCCTCTCCCCACCTGCCCAACCCCCTACTCCCACTCTTAACATTGCAGGAATTCCATTATTGATCCTAGCTTGGCAGCCTCCGAGTTTAACTCCTACTTCTCCTCCTGGCCTCTTCCTCCGCTCCTCTCATCCCTATCCCTGTCCACCGCCCCAACTTCTATAACTATCTCGGCCACCTTCTCTCTCTGTCCAGTCGCATCTAGCCAGGTGCTAAAAATACTGCAGGCGCTAAACCCATCAAAAGGCAACTGTCCATCGGGCCTCGATTCCAAAATGCTCCTGCTCTCTGCATCTGCCATAGCACACCCACTAGCCCTGCTCTTTAACTTGTCTTTTAAACTCAGGGATGTCCAAAACTTATGGAAATAAGCCACCGTCATTCCACTACCTAAAGGAGGGGACCTCTCCTCCCCATCCAACTACCGTCCTATATCCTTGCTCCCTGTCCTAGCAAAGATTCAAGAGCGACTCGTTCTCTCCCAGCTCTATCACTGTCTTGATACCATATCCTTTTTCACCCCCTTCCAGACCGGTTTCAGGAAAAATCACTCCACCACCACCTCCCTCCTTCGCCTTACTAATGCCATCCTCACGGGAATGGATAAAGGGGAAATAACAGCTGCCATTTTCATCGACCTGGCAAAAGCCTTCGACACAGTTTCTCATCCCTTGCTGCTAGCTAAACTTGCCCAAGCAGGACTGTCAAATAATGCAAATAACTGGTTCCACTCTTACCTGTCCAATAGGTCCCAATCAGTCCGCATTGGCTCGGCCAGATCCAGCTCACTCCGTCACCAGTGGTGTCCCCCAAGGGTCGGTACTCGGCCCGCTGCTATTCTCTATCTTTCTAAATGACCTGCCTGCAGCCTGCCTACAATCATCTATTCATATGTATGCTGACAACACGGTGCTGTTCGCCTCTGGCCTATCTACTAGTGCCATGACAGCAGGCCTACAGAAAGACTTCGACTCCATCCAACGTTGGTTCACCTCAGATCAGCTATACCTAAAC
This sequence comes from Neoceratodus forsteri, assembly GCA_016271365.2. NCBI lineage: Eukaryota > Metazoa > Chordata > Ceratodontiformes > Ceratodontidae > Neoceratodus > Neoceratodus forsteri. The sequence goes on along the minus strand of CM028135.1, from coordinate 66,076,734 downwards.
CCTAAAAAAACAGTCTCCCTCACCTTCGGCTCCCGGCCCAAAATAGCACGGCTTCCCGCTCCTCCTACGTTCTATACTCTGGATAGCTCCCCACTCGAGGCCTATACCGCTTATCGTTATCTTGGGGTCTGGCTTGACCAGCATCTTGACTTTTCAGTGCATATTGATGCTTTACACAAAAAATTGCACCCTATGTTGGGTGCCCTCTACCGGAATAACAATTGCATTCCTCTACATACTAGACAAGACGTTGTGCAAAAAATGATCCTACCTATTATTGATTACGGTGATGTTGTTTACTGTGCCACCCCCCCAAACTTCCCTAGCTAGGCTAGATACCCTTTTTAACTCTTTTTGCCATTTCTCATTAAACCGCCCTCCCAACACCCACCACTGTGCCCTCTACCAATCCTTGGACCTCCCATCTCTTCATAATAGAAGACTGCTTCACTGCGCTAAAACCTCTGCCAAGTTCTGGTCACACTCCCTCCCCTCCTACCTGTCTTCCTCCCTAGCCACCCTCCCTCCTCCTACTTATGCTCTTCGAAATATAGATGCTAGGCTCCTACACATCCCCCACAGATCCACCCAGTCAAGCCAGGCTGCTTTCAGTTTCAGCTTGCCCAAATTATGGAACTCACTGACAGCCGATATTAGACATTCCACAGGTACTCCTCAACTGAATGCTCTTCTCAAACTGCACTTCGCTACCAACTGCAACTGTTACCCTCCCCTTAGCACCCCCTCTGCTCCAAAATCCCCCAGTTGTGCTGCAATCTACTTTGACTCTAACTCGTAGTTCTGTTCCTTATGCTTGTCTTGTAGTACATACAATATGAAGTGTTTAAATTACTTATGCATCTGTACAAGTACTGTCTCACCCATTGCTTGTAAACTGTCTATGTATTGTTCTTGTTTTTTCTGCTGTTATTTCCATACCATTTGTAACCCCTACCCCCAGGCGCATCTGGAATCGAGCAGTACTCTGCTCAGCATGCCTTCTTGGTAAATCTCTAATTACAAAATAAATAAATAAATAGGACAAGCTGGAGTACTGACTGGAGTTTTTTGTTCCAATTGTTTAACCAGGAGAGACGCACTAAGCTGAAAGCTTGTTTACAGGTGTGTGTGATATAGGAGCACAGGGAAGTTAAGTGCCTTGCTCAGGGTCACACAGTATGCAAGTGGTGGCTGTGTGATTCAAACCCATGTCTCCAGATTTGCAGCTCAGCCTTAAACCACTGCGCTATACTGCCTCCCATGTTTGGAGTTTTGGAGTTTGGACGACATGAGCTGCATCGTGCAAGGTTGTCTCGCAGGCGGCAATGCTAATATAATGTATGGTAAGTGCCTATTAACCACCATAATCAGCAGCCACACAGCTTTGTTATGCACTGTTTAGAATTTTAAAAGTTGTTAACCACACTTTGGAACTTCCAAACAGTGGCATAAGAAAAAAGAATGCACCAGAGTTCCATAATTCTCACACATAGAATGCAAACAGTGTTTTTTTGACCATACACTATAAAAGATGATGGCTGGGGATCGGGTGACAACCACGCTGAAATCACCTCTCAAGGTTGCTAGAGACTACGGTAAACTCTCCAGCCACGCCCCGAGGTTTACCATGTTGCCCTAGCAACCACTTGAGGTGATTACAGTGTGGTTATCACCCGATCCCCAGCCATATCCTTATGTTATTTGTATTTTTTGATAATAAATTCTTAGTGGCACATTGCCAGTAGGTGGTTTTGCAGCATGCTTGTATAGGATACCTGAATAATGCAGTTAAGTGAGAACTTGCCTGCTATTCAGGATTAAGGTTTCGTCAGTCAGCAGACTGAGACTTTAATATGTACTTGCTGGTGGAGGAGGGACATTGTGGTCAGCATTGAAGTACCTCAAGGGTATAAACCAGGTGCAGGGCTTGCATGAGCCTTATAGCTGTGAGATGTGAATAAGGCTTTGTGCAGCAGGTGGTCTAGCAGCACCCTTATCCCCACTTCAACAGGCAGTGTCCCACCACCATGCTCTCCTGAGCCGGCATCTGGTGCAGACCCCCACTCTCCTCCACCGCTGACAGGCAACTGAGCTGTCAGTGAGCATGCACGGTAAACCTGTTACACATATACATAATATGGAGCATACTGGAAGGTAGCCCGTAGAGAAGTACATAAATAAGCTTAAATTAAGCTTTCTAACAGTCACTTTACAAGGCATGGAACTGGAATTTCTTTAGGTAAACCTAAACATATAATGTAGTACATTGGTTGATAAAATTTACATAAGAAATGCTGTCCGTATGAGTGGTGCAGCAGAGGTCGGATATTTGGTTGCTAATCTGTTTACTACAAGGACTTACATCACCTTATTACCCAGCTGTTTACTTGCACTGTGCTTTGCTGCTGGACAGACAAGTCTGGACTCTTGAGATCTAGTCGGATGGTCAGCGACAGGGGTGACTCGAGTGCTGAGGACATGCCGGTCGTGTTGCTGCATTGAACAGTACAGCTGTTGCACATCAGAGTACAGGCGGTAGCTGTCCCATTTGAAAAAGAACAATTGTAATCCTGCAGTAACCATCCATGTGGAAGGAACTGGTTGGACTCTAACAGTGGAGCTTTGTGCTCTGTTACAGAGCAGTTGCTTGCATGGGTCTGAGCGTCTAGGTGTTCTCAGATTTAAACGGAAATGTTTCTTCATGCTACTTGAAATCAAAGGCAGCCCTGGAAATGTTTCTGTTCCTTTATGCTACCTTGGACAACCCTGTTAACTTTGTCTGTACAGGGCAGCAATTTTTTCAATTGCAAAATAGCGCATTCTAATTCTAATTTCTATTTTTAAATTAAGGGTTCCATCTGAGGTTGGGTACACAATGTGTTGGGTACAAGGGGCATAAGCTGCACGTGGTGTGTTTGGGGAAAGTGTGTTGTACACAGCAAACAATAGAGTCCATTAAGAGAAAACAGCCATCTGGGTCACAGGTCCGAAAGGCCAAACGGGCCAGAATGGAAGAAATGCACAAATGTCTCTGCTGATGCAGTCCTCCATCATCTGACCCACATCCACTTCAGGGTAAGCTTTTCTGATGGCACTGATCCATCCACTTGTGTGTAAACAAATTCATTACATTCTCAGTTTTACAATTTATTTACTTGTATTGTTTTAGTGGTAACAGTGCAGCTCCACTACAGATGCAGGAAGTCTTAACACAAGACCTGTGCAGATTCTAAATGCATCTGCCACTGAAACCCAAACCACCAGGAAATCACAGACCTCACAACCTGCATCCCAAGAACCTGACAAATCTGACCTGCACTCCGTGATGGAGCCTGTCGAGACTGCCATTGTGCCACTGACAAATGTGTAGATACCTACTCTTGTTGAAGAGTTGGACTTGAACCAGCCAGACATGGAAGACCTTGGCTGTTTGGATCGTGGTCACCTCACTGATGCACAAAAGAAATGCATCCTTGAAATACAGTGGAAACTACCATCTGGATTTCAGTTTCCTTCCTGGCTAATGGGTTCTGAAATAGTCAATCAACTCTTAAGGAGATTCAATCCACAATACCTGCAAACATACACATTTGCAAGATATTCAAAGTCTTTAGATGTTGTGTTTTGTGCCCATTGTTTTGTGTTTAGTACTACAAGTGGCACTGTGTTGATATCCACACCAATGAGGGACTGGACAAACAGCAAAAAAAACCTTGAGAGGCACAGCAAATGTAAAGAACACTTGAATGCCACTGCTAAAACAGATGGTTTTCTTTCTGTCTGTGATGGCAAGCTGGTAACTGCCTACCAGCCTCTAACTGACCAAAATACAGGGGTGTCTCAGCAGACCAACCACTTCCTGTGCTGAACTGTGAAAATAATATTGTTTTGTGGAAGAAACAACGTTGCCCTGCCAGGAAAATATACAGATGGCGGAAACTTTTTTTTTTAGCTTTTGTTGACTGGGTAAGTGCACTAGACAAATCCTGCCTATTTTCAGGCACGACCCGGGGGAGAGGGATACAGATGAATGCCAACTGACCTTGAACCAGATTAAGCTGTTGGTAGTATTTTTAGTGAATGAGGGAAATTTAGCCAGGACACCGGGGAAATTCCCCTACTCCATTGGAGGTGGTTGCTGTGACGCTGTGCAAACTACTGCAGAGTTTGCTAGGGCATGGAGGAGTGCAGACGTGTGGAAGGCTGAGGTGCTGATCACCTCCTTGGCCTTCCTTTTCTCCCTAGTGATCACAATGTCTTTGGGTGTACCTGTACAGGGGGGGTACTTTCACTCCGATGGATCAGGCTTGTGTCGCTGCATCTTCTACCATGGTTTCTGACGATATGTTGACTTCAGTGAATGATTCTGCACCGGATGGCATTCGCAGGCAGTTGACCTTGGAAGAAAGTCGGTACCTGGAGGTACGGAACCGCTTGTTGCAGGATTTAGAATCCGCACAGAACGCTACTGGTGCTACACAGGAAGAGGGAGTGGTGCTCCTTCCTCATTACGACGATGGTATGCAGGTTGATGTGGCTGAAACCTCTGCTAAGGTTCAGCTGGTGGATTCTGCTGAGGATTTTTCCCTGCTAGCTCTTTCAGAGAGCTCTGTAAGTACTATTGGTTCCAGTCTTCTGCTGAGGGAGTCGGTTACGCTGAGTAGTGCTTTGAAAGTATCCCCTAGTTCTGTTTTTTGCTCCCAGTCTACTGATGTTTCTGTTACCTCACAGCCTCCTATATTGGCTTCTGATAAGTCTGACTCTGTGCACAGCAGTGTGCTGTCTCTACGCCTGCCTTTGACTTCTCTACTGATTGTCGGCGGTCTGCTTCTTCTTCTCTGCCTTCTCTGGACAACACCCTTTCTAATGATGCTGATATTGCTCCTGAAGTGTGGGTTTCTCAGGCTTTGGAAGCGGCAGGATGGGTTAGGTCCTCTGATGGTGCAGGGTGGGATCTGAACCTCGTACCTTCTTCCCCTGTTAAAATTTGTGTGGATACTGAGCAGGCAGATATATCTTCTGCCTCTCTCCCTTTGGGTCAAGGTTCCCCTGCAGCACATATCCCTACTGATACTATGTCTCTTTCTACATCTCTTTTGGATGAAATAAGATGTTTAGAAGGAGAATCTTCTTCATTGAACCCCCCCCGGGTCTTTACAGACTACTGTCCAAGATGTGTCCTCAGAAGGTCCTGCGGCAGTCCTAGCGGAGCCTGTACCTGCGTCAGCTGCTGTCCCTTCTGTTTGGCATGCTGGCATTAAAGAGAAACTTTTTCCTGCTACTTTTGGACTTTTTTCTGAACCAGCAGCTCAGCGTAATGCGGTGCGCCTGAAGTTTAAGGGTCCTGTGTCTGAAGTTCCTAATAGACAATTTGTTGGTCGAGACCTTTTGAAGGGGATCATGAAGTTCTATGCCTATGAGATTTATGCTCTAATTTGTATGCCTGGAGATTCTGTCTTTGACATTAGTTTTAAGACCCCGTCTGGGTTGGATTGATTTTGGAAACAGTTTCAGCTCCTAAAACATACTCCATTATGGAGTTCCTTTATGGCCATACCTTTGACTAAGCCTATAACTAAGAAAATGACAGTAATGTTTCGAAATGAAGGTGTTAATAATGCTGACATTACATATTGGTTGCAACAGCATTGTGTAGTGAAAGGACAACCGGAACCTATCCTGGACGATGTATGTTTATGGACTGGGGGATGGAAGTTTTTGGTAGATTTAAGCATGGAAAATAGCTCGACCCAGCATTTACCAAATTGTTTTTTTGGGAGGGACGGGGTAGTTTTACCCGGGTCAGCCTCGAGCCTGTTATAAATGTGGGGCCTTGGGGCATCTTAATAATGTTTGTGATCGACAAAAGTGTGGTCTCTGTGGTGATCTAGGACATACTGGTGCACATTGCAGGAATTCTCCTACGTGTAATCTCTGTGATGAAGTGGGTCATACTTTTAGACTCTGTTCTTGAGCTTCCCATAACTATGTGGATCCAGCTATTAGGGCAGAGCAAGACATCTGTGTAGCAGCAGCTCAGAAGGAGAGCCAGAAATTTCAGGCCTTGCTTACCCATTCCCAACCTTCTCCTTTGCCCCCCCCTCCAAAATCTTTGGTTCCTGTAGAACTCCCTTCTACCTCTAATTTGGTTCCTTCTACTAAAGTTCTTCCTGTAATGGAAGTAGAATCGGCTTTGGCTCTAGATACTCCTGTGATTTCTACTGAGTTACCAGAAAAAGCTTGTATAGATGATGTGGCTCAGGCCTCTTCTTCCTGCCCTTCCACTTCCATGGCCCATACTAATATGCCTCCTCCAGAAATGCAGCAGGAGGCCTCCTTTCATAGAATAACTCGTTCTAAGGCCCATAAGGTTTCAGTAGATTTTACTATTGATACTGACCCCCTTCCTTTACAAAATGCCTATACGCCATTACAGGATCATGAAGAGGAAGATGATGGTTTAGCATCAGACATTTCTTCAGTGGCCTCTTCCCATGCAGACACAAGTTTAGACATTGGTGTCTGCGATAAACCGAAGCCAAAAAAATGGAAAAAGAGGAAATGATGTGTCTTGGGAGGCATGAATTGTTTACTTTTTTCCTGTTTTTGTTCCATTTCCTTGAATATCATTTTCTATGGATACTGGAGTGACTTTCCTGACTATTAATGTTAATAGCATTAAAAACTCTCGTAAGAGGCAAGTAACTTTTGCTAGTTTACGGGAATGTCGGGGTAATATATTATTACTACAAGACACTAGGTTGCATACTTTGTTACAACTTAAAGCAGCTGAAAAAGATTGGAGATGGGATGTTTCTTTATGGTCCCTGGGTGAGGATGTTTGTGATGGGGTGGGTATATTATTTGCAGATCTTAAAATTAAGATATTGAAAGCATTTGATATCTTTCCAGGAAAAGCTCTGTTGGTGGATTTTGTCTATTCAAATTGTGTTTATCGCTTGATTAATGTCTATGCACCTCAACAAAAGGCGGACAGGGCAGCTTTGTTTCGTAAAATTTCCCCATATCTCCATACGTCCAAACTGGTCTTGTGGGGTGGTGATTTTAATTGTGGCTTGGGTCCCCGGGATTGGGGTAGACAGACCAAGAAAGTTTTCTGTGATAATAACGCTCCTCTTGAGGTACTTACATGTCACAATTTGGTTGATGTTCATGATATATTACATATCACCCCATCCCACACCTTTTTTAAGGGAAGCTTATCTACCCGCATTGATTTTTGGTTTTTATCTTGTAGAATTACCTGTTCTGAGGTTGCTCTTCTTCCCTTGGAAACATCGGATCATTTGGTAGTGCGACTACGACTGGGCCCGTACCAACAACTTCCTATGGACTGTGCTTATTGGAAACTAAATGTGAACCTATTATATGATGCTATTACTGAAGGCCAGGTCCATGACTTATTTGCTGCACATGCTGATCTTTGTTTTCTTTATGATAGTCCACTTGAATGGTGGGAAAATGTTAAGTTAGACTTAAAATTATTATTTATACAGGTTTCTAAACACCAAGCTAGAAGTCAGTATTTGGACTATTTAGGGTATAGGGCCCAATACATTAAGCTTCTGGGTCAGGTGTCAGTTTCAGATGATTCTACTTTATCTAAACTTCAAGATATTAAATTGAAAATGTGTGCTTTTGTAAAGTCTTGGGAAGATAAGAGTTTTTTCCAGCAAAAGTATTTGGTCTCTGGTTCCAAGCAGCAAGTCAATCCATATGCTTTTTCACACTTTACGGAACGATTTGGCATGTCTGTCTTACTAGATGATGACGGTAATCAAGTACATGATGTGAGAGGTATTTGTGGAGTTGTACAAGCCTTTGTTACTTCTAAATTTCAGGAAGTACCCCCAGCTACACCTAATTTCTTTTTTCATAATTTAGATATTCCTTCCCTTTCGATTGTGGATCAAGAAACTTTGGTGTCTCCTATCACTGTAGAGGAAATTTCATTTGCTATTACTAAATTATCTACTCGGACTGCTCCAGGCATAGATGGTATTCCTAATGAATTTTATAAAACTTTTTCTGATACTGTGAAACCTTGGTTACATGTTCTTTTTCAGTCAATTTGGTTGGAACAGAAGTTGACTCCTAGTATGTGTAATGGTATTATGGTTTTTCATTATAAAAATAAAGGGGATTCACAGCAGTTATCGAACTGGAGATCCATTAGTCTTTTGACCTCTGACTATAAGATTCTGGCCATGATTCTGACTGCTAGACTTGCTAAAGTGGCCGGTCACCTACTTATTGCAACACAGTCATGTGCTGTTCCTGGTCGAAATATTATTCATAATTTAACTTATTTACGTGAATTAATTGAACTAGGTTTGTCTCAGTCCTTGTCTGGTTATCTTTTATCTCTTGATCAACAAACTGCATTTGATGCGATTCGTCATGAGTATATTTGGACGGTTCTAAAGTATTATGGTATACCTGCACACTTTCTTGCTATATTAGTTGTTCTGTATTCTGGGTCATTAATTACTCCCTTGGTGAATGGATATCTGGGTGTCCCCATTCATCTTAATGTAGGAGTGCGGCAGGGGTGTCCCTTAAGTCCTCTGTTATTTGTTTTTGGACTTGATCCTATTTTACGGTATATAAATGCTGACTCTCAGGTGGTGCCTATTTCTTCGGTAACAGGTGGTGTATTTCACAAAGTTTCAGCGTATGCTGACGATTGTATATTTACTGTAGCAGATTTAAAGTCTAGTATGCGAATTCTTCAGGTCTTTCAGGAATTACAGTCTGTTACTGGTATACAGACTAATTATTTAAAAAGCAGGATATTGGCTTTGGGGTCTACTTTGATTTCAGATTCCTTTGATATTCCGATAGTGCAGGGTAATGTGAAATTATTGGGTATCTATTATGGCACTTCTGTGGCCTCCCAATATAATTGGGATATGGTCTTTGATATTGCTCAACAAAAGGTGGCTAAGTGGCAATCTTGGAAAATGACTAGGAAGAAAAGGGTATTTCTTTTACGTTCATATATTCTTCCAATTGTTTTATATGTCTCACATATATTTCCCCTTCCTTTTAGTATGCATGCTAAGATTATGGGTCTTTTTTTTCCTTTCTCTGGGGGAGTCTCTTAAATCCTGTTAAACAGGCGCATAAATACAGGGCTTGGAAGTCAGGAGGTCTTCACATGATACAGCCTTTAGTATGTTTTTTTGGGAATTTTTTTTATAGTACCATACGTCCGATGTTACTAGATACTGATGGTATGGGACCGTTATGTATGAGTTTATAGGGTACTGAATTTCTTACGTCCTGGGGTAGAGGTAAATGGCATCGGTCAGAAAAATTACTGCCAGAATATGTTCAAATCACTTTAAAATATATTAGATTATGGAAAATTGAACTTCTTTGGTTTCTGTCACATACAAAAAAAGTATTTTATACGCATATAATGGAATCTTGTTTTTTTGAAGATCCTTTATTTCTGGTCCCTACCTCGGTAAATACTGACTTACTGTTGGCTAGCATGATTGAACCTAGAATCCCAAAGAAAATGCAGGATGTTGTTTGGCTTTGCGGACATCAGAAGCTTAATGTACGGAATAATCAAAAGCATAAGCAGTTAGGTGACAGATATTGCTCTGACTTGTCTTGTACAGGATGTCTAGAAACTATGCATCATTTGTATTTTGATTGTTTTCAGATACAGGGTTTCTGGTCTACCTTGGCTGTTCTGTGGGGTGAACCTCTGTTTCAGTTTATGATGTATGATATTTTAATTTTGGGACAAATTCCTGCTGAATGGCGTAAATGGCATCAAGGCACAGCCTTTGTAATATTGGCTTGCCTTAAATGGGCCATATGGCATGCTAGATGTTTACGCAGTCTCCAAACTAAACTGTTCTGATGCAAGATGTTTTTTTCCGTATTCAGAATGATTTGGATGCTTTATATGAATATGAGTTTCGTACACTGGGGTCTGCTGTTGGTAGTCATTTATGGCACCATGTTGGGTGGGTGGGTTAATTCCACTGGTGTTTTCTTGCTTTTTGTATGATGGTTATATTGTTCATCTGTACTTAAACTTATATTTTTGTTTTCTACTTTATTGTCTTCTTGAACTGCTTTGTTGCTTTAATTTTTTTGTATTTCTATAGCTTGTATTACGTTTTTGTTCTTCAATAAAAATTTCCCCTACTCTTTTCGATAAGTGCCATGGGATCTTTAACATCCACCTATCCAGGCAGATGGGACCTCAGTTTTAACATCTCATCCGAAAGACAGCACCTCAGAAATGCAGCACCCCTCTCATGCTGCATTACAGTGTCAGTACTGGGATATTAACCCCAGTGCCAGATGTGGGAACTGAACCCACAGCCCTCTCATCTCCTGGCCTCAGAGGCGAGTATGCTACCTACTGAGCCACTGACACTGCAAAAAAAACTTCCAGGAACTATTACAGTACACAGCAGAACTGGACCAACAATTGCAAGATCACCTGAGACTAGCTCCCAGAAATGCAGTCTACATGTCTCCTCAAATCCAGAAGGAGCTGATCCAGTTTATGGGCCTGCAACTGCAGCGAAAAATTTTACAAAAAGCCAAACAAGCAAAATAGTTCAGCCTAATTGCAGATGGTATGACTGATGTATCAACCAAGGAACAGATATCCTTATGCGTTCGCTATGTCCACCACAACAGCATAGGCAACACTGACACACATGAAGATTTTGTAGAGTTCATGGAAGGCTTCAACAACACAGGTCATGGACTGGCAGATCTCTTTATGTGACACCTGTCTGCCTGGGGCATTGACATCAACATGATGAGAGGGCAAGGATATGACAAGGGCAGTAATATGAGTGGCAGAGTTAATGGGGTCCAAGCCAACATTAATGCTGTTGTGCCAGAAGCCTTGTATACAATCTGCAAAGCACACAGCCTCAATACTGCAATTGTTAACTCCTGCTCCATGAGGCAAGTATCTAACATGTTTGACACTACGAAAAAAATGATTGCCTCATTAAAAGCATCAGCCAAACGGAATAATATTTTCCTTTCGGAAACGAAGGAATTTTGCAACATCCCCAACGATTATGATGAACCTGCAGATCACATCAGATCTATTCCAACAGCAGGCAACACAAGATGGATGAGCCAGGCTGACTCTCTGTCAAGGTTTAAGGAGAAATACTTGGTGATTTGTAGCGCACTGGAGAAGATATTGGAATTTGAGGATGATGCTGAATGGTTTCTTTATTCCATTACCAAATTTGATTTTGTTGTGACCCTGAGCTGTGTTGATCACATTCTGGCCTCAACAAAACCCTTGCAGCTTTATATACATCGTGTGGTCATAGACCTCATTCAAGCTTCTGAGGAGGCTACTACTTTGTGGGAAGTATTGAGGGGCATGAGGGAGTCCTCTGAAACTCATTTTGGGGAACTGTACATGACATCCTGTCACTGGCACCCTCAGTGTGCAAGGAGGAATCTGTTCCCCGCACCTGTGGAAGACAAATGCAACATCAGTGCCACTAGCCCTAAGGAATATTACAGGCTCCACATCTTTATTTCATTTCTGGACCGTGTCATTTTGGAGCTACAAGAGCAGCTGATTGAGTGTCAGCCTTGCTTCCTTGCTCAGTACCTTGTCCCACAAAAGTTACATTTGCTAAAACATGAGGAGCAGGTGTTGGAGCTCTTTAATGCTTACAAGGTGGATTTGGGCAGCATGGCAGAATTTAGGATGGCACTTGTAAGGTGGTGTGCAAAGTGGACAAATGTTCCAGTGAAACAGAGGCCAGAATCTTTAAGTATGACACTGCAGCACCTAAATTCGGCACTGTATCTGAACATTAATGCCGCATTATCCATCTTGGCAACCATGCCAGTAAGTGTAGCAACTGCAGAGAGGTCTTTTAGTGTACTGCAGTGATTGAAGACATGGCTGAGAAGCACTGTTGAGGAGTCACATCTCACAGGATTAGCTCTGCTGCATATCCACAGGGATATGGAAATTGATGTGGAACAATTGCTGAAGGACTTTGACCCATGCCAGTACAGGTGCTTTTCTAAAAGATGACCCCTGCTGTGTCTGCATGTAATGCAATAAGTGAGTGTCTGGTTTGAGCATGTTTGTGCATGAATGATGTGTGTGTGTGTGTGTGTGTGTGGTCAGTGTGGGAGCAAAGATCTACTGCAGTGAGTTGTGTGGCATGCAAAGTGAGTAAATGTTCAGTAAAGTGGATCTGACTCCCAAGTCAGAGTGTGAATGGTCCTCTGTGGGACTGGTTACCTTGTCGTGGTACAGAGGCTTGACACAATTGAGAAATTGTAACTAAAAGCCAGTCTTGGTCTGAATGTGAGTGCATTTCATCTTTACATTGTCATATAGAGATGCTGCAAATGACATGTCAGAGGGGTGGGGCATGGAAAAGTGTCAGAGGGCAGGGCATGGACAAGTGTCTGAGTGTGGCAGAAAGGCAATATGGATAACAGTGGTCTGGGGTAGCAAAGGGGCAGCTTGGTGTACAAAACTGAAATGTCTGGCTACACCCCTGCTGCCCATCTCTCCCAAGCTGCTTCCTCTACCTACTCGCTTCATCACTGGGATCCATGTACTTTTGCCATCCCATGCCCCCTCTCTGCATCTGACTAATCTGCTCTCTCCTTTCAATTCCCTTCTCTATGGAATAAAATCCCCTCTGACCCCAGACCATCCTCCTCCCCGTTCTCACTCAAATGGCTACTCAGATTTCTGCCTCACCTACAGTGCTCCCTGTGCATCCTAGCTGTGCCTCTTAAGCATTTGTTAACCAATCACCTACAGCTGCAACCCCCTGACAACCATATCTCCTTGTCCAACAGGAACCAACCCCATTGTTGTAATTTGCGCCTTGCTCTCTGTATTTCTTTTTACCCTGACCCGTTAATTATTTGGTGCAATGGCCTGTCCTACAACTGGACTGTGGTGCTATTTGTGGATAAACTGTTTTTTATACTTTAATGTTGTACTCCTGTACCTTGATGTTATCTACTGTTATGGGTCTTGTAACCATGACCCTTATTTCTTGTTATTGATGTGTTTTTTTGTCATATGTAAATGTACTATTTTCCCATGTTGCCTTTCCCTGGGTCGTACCTGGGAATGAGTCTCAGCTCATTGGTGCTTTTCCAGGTTATCAACTTTTAAATTAACAAATACATAAATTGTATCATTCTCTCAATGTGTCTGTTTTCTCAGTACATATATGGAGGTAAAACATATGTTTTTGCTATGTCAGTTGATGAGAGAATTGCTCCTTAGTAGCCAGCAGCATTCTTCTAGTTGCAGAGCTGGCACAGAAAACAGAAAAAAGTGTCACAACCATAGATTCATAAATAAAGTCGATCTGGGTGGAGTAAGGGAAGATAGAGGGAATGGGGCACAGCTAGACACAGAAGAGTAGAGATATCATGCACATCAACAAGGGAATGAAACTCCACTGTGGAAGTAGAAGGTAATAAGTGCCAGTTCCTGTTTCTGTCTGCCCTGCTCCCTCTCCTCTTAGTAGCAATATGTTGCATTGCTATCACTGCACAGCCATAAAAACAAGACATCTCTCCATCCAACTTTGCCTGCCTCACATTTTGGATCACCATTCACCACCTACAGAGATTCACATGTCTTAATAAATAACAAAGTTAAATATGTGCAAATCGTTTCCTATCACCTTTAAAAGGGAAATAAATGTTTTACACAGGGAGTTGAATGTTAGCTTGAAAAATAGAAAAATATGGGAATTCTAGGCAAACTATGCACTTTCTTGCTTGAAGTTAGTCTGGTGTTTTGTTGTGATAGCAGCTGAAACACATTTCGCAGCCTTTCACAGATTTTGCTATCTGGCTCCAAAAAACTGATTTTGATAAACACTTTACAAGGTTCACAAAATATGTATGTTTTGTAATTAAAGCCGTGTATAGCACCTCTCCTACCTTATCAGTGATTCACAGGTGAAAGAAGGGCATAAAGTTGCAAATATGTCCTTGTTTTATAAAACAGCCTTTCTCAGATCTTAGTTTCAAGTTAGAAGGGGGAATGGAGATCCGATCTGACCTGATAGTGCTGCTCCCGGGGGAAAGGGTGGGGCACTTGCAGTGTAGACAAACCAAGGCTTGCACCTCAAGCCAGGGAAGGGGCTACAGGCTGGCAGGAGAAGGGTTAAGGCTACCAGTGGATGTTCTCCTCCTGTGAGGAAGACTGAGTGGCACTCCCAACTGCTCTGCTATCCCCCTTTAATGGCCCTGGAAAGATAGTGGCAGTAGTGGTAAAAGTGCATTTGGGGGTTTGTATTGGTGGAGTTGGGCTGTTCCACTTGACGTTATGCACCCAGTTATAAGCAGGAAGAAAAGGGTGAACAAGAAAAACTCTAGAGGGCTTGGTGGATGACACTCCTCTATCCCACACAAACTGCCAAATTATTATTACCTTCCGCAGGAGCAAAGGCTCCAGCAGTGGGAGAAAGGTTCAGGGGATCCAGGTGGTTGGGTGTCGGGTTGCAGGATGCCTGACGTTGCAGCTGGTCTTCCAGTGACAGAAACTTCATGGCTTGCAGCATGCCGAAGGACAGCACCCCCTCCCAATCAGGAAAGAAAACAGGGGAAGGTAAAAGTTTAGATTCAAAATGGCATCTTATTGTATGGGTGAGCTTTCTTTATGAGACACTATAGAAGCACAAGGCTCCAGCAAAATGTATGAAAAATTAAATCCTGTACCTTGCTTTCATACTGCCAACCCAAAGAGCTTCACAATTTAATATAGTGCAGCCAATTACAGTGCAACTACACTGTAGCTATTAAAAGCTACATCAAATGAATGTCTTTAACAAGATTTGAAATGGCCCAAGTCATTACAAGATTGAACCAAAACAGGAAAGGATTCCTGTAAGCGAGAGCCATAACAAACAAATCAGCAAATGGAGTCAAATGAGACTGAGAACTATGCAGCAATTAGCTAGAAAAAGCCTGCAATGGGATTACGTCTTGTCACTTACAATGATGGGATTCAGCAAGAGCCTGGAATCGGATCTGGGATGAGATAAGGAGTCCTGTAAGTGGGCAGCTACACTAATCATTCCACTAAAGAGAAGTTCCCATTTGCGGGGTAGGATTGCTTAACTTTTCCATTACCTCAGCCTTTGACAACCAGATGGCACTGCTGTTACAATTCCTCAGGACTGTAGGACTCTGATATTGCAATGTCTCACATCTACAACAGATGGAGTGGTTCACAGACTGTAATTCACATATACTGCAGATTGTACATATCCAACACCTCGGTGCCTTCTGAAAAGACTGTATGTACTGCTGCCCTATCAGATCTCTAAGAAGGACACCTTCGAAAAATGAGGTAACATCATCTCACTGGGATAGTTCCTCTTTAAACATTTTAAATGAATAAAAACAATGTTTGCCACTGGCTAATTCATGTTTAACTAAGGTTTATCCATGTCTGACCTTGGAATGTTTGTAGTCATGAGAGTAAGCTTTACTATACATTTATATGTACAGTTCCGGCATCTCTAATGGTTATTATAGATCACGGGGAGTGCTTCTGACCAATCAGAGTGCTCCTTTCTTCTGCACGTGAGACACTCCTATTCTGTGAAGAGTGTCTCACTTGCAGCTGCCCCACAACCGGGCTGCTGAGACCTCTGTTATAATCTCAAGCGTGGTCTCACTTACAGTTGTAGCCAAAGACTTGGTCAGATATTTCCTGCTAGTTCTGTTCTCTCTGGTGGCCTTTTAGTGGTTCTGCAGGCAGGCACATCATTTCTGTAGAGATGTCACAGAAATTTCAGGAAATATCTCACCCTGCCTTTTGCTGCAACTGTACATGCTTAATGTATATACCTTTGGTTCACAGTTCTCATACAAAATTGAAAGTGGACAAGGCAATGGGACCGGGACATCCTAGAATATTAAGAGAACTACAGCAGGTGCTGGCAGCACCACTGGCAGCCTTGTTCAATGTTGATATGGGAGTGGTTCTGGAGGACTGGAGGAGGGCAGATGTAGTCCCTCTTCACAAAAATGGGAGTAGGGCGGAGGCTGGAAATTACAGACCAATCAGCCTCATCTCAATAATGGGGAAAATTATGGAATCACTACTTAAATAAAGGATTGTGGAACACCTTGAATCCAGCAGAGCACAGGATCTGAGACAGCATGGATTCACAGCGGGAAGTTCATGCCAAAAAAATCTAATTGATGTCTTTGACTGGGTGACTTAGGTCGTGGATCAGGAGGAGCAATGGATGTAGCCTACCTGTACTTCAGTAAGGTCTTCGATACCGTTCCACATAGAACACTTATGAACAAGCTGAGCAGTCTTGGAGGGGATCACAAGGTGGTAAACCGAGTTTAGAATTGGATGAGTGATAGAAGACAGAGAGTCATGGTAAATGGTGCTCAGTCTGAGGAAAGGAGGGTGACCTGTGAGGTACCTCAGGGATCAGTCCTGGGACCAGTCCTGTTAATGTCTTCATAAGTGACATTGTGGAAGGGCTGGAGGGGAATATGTGCCTCTTTGCAGATGGCACTAAGATCTGCAACAGGGTGGACACTCCAGGAGGGGTGGAATAAATGAGGAGGGACCTAGGTAAACTGGAGAAATAGTCTAGAGTGTGGCAGCTGAAATTCAATCCAAAAAAGTGCAAAATCATGCATTTGGGGTGCAAGAACCCAGGGGAGGATTACATGATGGGGGGAACTGATGGTCACTAAACAGGAAAGAGATTTGGGGGTAATCATATCTGATGACCTAAAGGTGGCCAAATAATGGGCCACAGCTGTGGGGAGAGCCAGTGGGATTCTGGGGTGCAGAGGGAGAGGTATCATCAGTGGAAGGAAGGATGTGGTGATGCCACTGTACAGATCATTGGTGAGGCCTCATTCAGAATACTGTGTCCAGTTCTGGAGGACGCATTTTTGTAGAGGCATAGACAGGGTGGAGGTAGTTCAAAGAAGGGCAACAAAGATGGTGCAGGGCCGGTGCCAGAAGTCATATGAGAAGAGACTGGGAGACCTCAATATGTATACCCTGGAGGACAGGAGAGATGGAAGATATGATAGAAACCTACAAATATCCGATAGGCATAAATAAGGTACAGAAGGTTATATCTTTCAGAAAAGGAGATGTCCAGGAACGAGGGGGCATGACATGAGGTTGGAAGGGGGTAGACTAAGGGGTAGCATGAGGAAGTATTTCTTCACAGAAAGGGTGGTGGATGCATGGAATAGACTCCCAGCAGAGGTGGTGGGGGCAAACACAGTAGGGGAATTCAAGCATGCATGGAACAGGCATAGGGGAACCCTAGCAATAGGAATGAGGAGCTAAAGCAGAGATCAAATAAGGTCTGCAATTTTTACAGTAGGCAGGGAAATTGGGTAGACTGGATGGGCCTAGCGGTCCTTATCTGCCAACAATTTCTATGTTTCTATACCCTAAGAATATGTGTGTGAGAGACCACTCTTACAACCATAAGCATGGTCTCAGTGGTGGTATTAACATTTATTTTTAGTTGTTTAACCAGGAGTAGCACACTAAGCTGAAAGCTTTTTTACAGGAGTGACCTGGGAGTACAGGAAAGTTAAGCGACTTGCTCAGGGTCACACAGTATGCAAATGGAAGTTGTGGGATTCAAACCCAGGTCTGGTCTGCTGGATGTCACCAGATTTGCAGCTCAGAGCCTTAAACCACTGCACTATACTGCCTCCAAAAGTGTTCTCTCAAGTTCTTTGGGTGAGAAAACTGCAAAGCTAAGCATCTGTGGCATATGAAGGACTTGACAAGGCACTCTTATAACGCTAACGGATGCTGGAATGGTACATATAAACAGATCGTAAATCATGTTAAAGACTCCTGTTTTTAAAAATGAGAACTTGTATCAAAAAAAGAGAAATCCCTGTGTGGGGAAATGGACTATGCCAACCGAACTTAGAACTTCAGAATTTTAGAACTGTTTGCATGAGAGATCATCTTATGGTTGTAAGAGTGGCTAGAATGTGTAGAACAATTCGGATTGGCTAAGCATGATGTCATGAATTTTAACGTTATATGGACACTGGTTGCCATTGTTGAGCTTATAGTACCTCATGTGGTATCTCAAACAATTTGGGTATGAAAAATACAAATTAAGACTAGGCAGATCTGTACATGAAAAGTCCAACAGAAAACAGCATTATACTACAAAAGGTAGGTGCAAGGACACCTTTATGTTTATTTTAAAGCAGAGAAACATAGAATCTGTCAGCTGAAAATGACTGCTTGGCCTACCCAGTCTGCTCAGATGGTCCCTGCCTAGTCTGTCTCCACAGACCCTAACTGGTCTCTGGCAGCCCTTCATCCTCCCTGCTTATTTACTAATATTCCCCTATGTCTAGCCCACAATCGTGTACAATAAAAGGGCCTTTTGTATACTAAACTGCATGACAAGATACAGTAGGTTGAGCTGGCCCAGTGGTGCGGAGGGTTGAGGTGCTGGATGCCACACTTTGTACCATGCCGGCGACCTCGGGTCGGAAGTGAGCTCAGGCCACCAGGGGAGAGAGGATCAAGCATCCAGAGGACTGCTGTACTCTCTCAGGAAGGATGGGTTGTGGCATCCCTGCTATCAGCGACTCCCAGTGGAGTCTGGGTGTGCTACAGCAGAGGCCACCATGGAAAGGGTGGGGGCGATAGCAGATATCCGTGGAGAGTGGTGCGGGAGTGCACCCACCCTGTGCTGGACATCATTGCACATCTATGCCCTTGGGAAGGAAACAAGTAGAAATAAAAATGCCACCTGGGAGGTAGACGCTGGCTACCTGCATGTCCGATGCCGGATCTTGCCCTCCAGGGACTTGCCAACCCGCCATCTTCACCTCCGTTTAGAGGCCTGATTGATAAGGTAAGCGCCAAGGAGCTGTAAGCGGCCCCGCCCCAGGGGGTCATGACTGGGGGTACACCGATGGTGTGTCGTGGGTGGTTCAGGGGAGCAGGTCCACTGGTAGGGAGGGTCTTGGGGGATGGGACACGGGCATCTGGCTGAAGGGGCCACAGATAGCAGTGACCGGAGGGATATAGAGTGTAAAAAATAAAAAGATACAGTAGGTCAAACTGAGCTAAGATATGCAGGAAAGTTCTGAAATAAGGATTCCTGATTGGCTGAAAATGATCCAATGACTGATGATGTAGTATCACTAAAAATACCGCCAATGGTCTAATCTAGTTCAATTTTTGTTGAGAAGCATCTGTAACACAACTCTAGTTGTCCTTTCCCAGTTAACATAAACTAAATAAATAAATAATAGATGTTATTTATTTATTTGACAAGTTTCACCAGGAAAGACAACATGTGCCACAAAGAGCTTGTTTCCAGAAGCATCTTGGGGGTAAAGGGAGAATGAGATACTGTAAACACAGCAGAGTACAAAATATCATGAATTGAAAAATGTAAACAAATTGTACAAAATAAAGTTGAGCACGAAGGGTATAATAATATATATATATATATATATATATATATATATATATATATATATATATATATATAAATGTAATGATAGTACATTTGCAGACATATATGTAATATAGAAAACATACACCTACTACATAAAAACATACAGCCACATAAGATAGTATAGAAGGGAGGGGCGTGGAAGGGAAATGAAAATTAGGGAGGGAGGCAAGGGTAGGTAAGAGAATCAGGATAGATAGTAAGAAAAAGGGATAAAGTAGTGAAGGAAGGAAGGGTCAGGAACAGTTGCAGGATGGGGAAATATATTTATGGAGAAGACAAGATGATGAACTAGTGGAAAGGGCAGACAGGCTCTCTAAGGGGAGTGAGTTCCAGAGATTAGGAAAGTAGTAGAGGAAGGCAGCCCTACCAGAATTGGAGCTTCAGGCAGGGAGGGCAAGAGTCCTATGAGTAGAGTTATGGAGGGAATGGGAGATAGAAGAGGAGGTAGAAAGGACTGCGTTAAGGTAGGACAGAAGGGAGACAAACTAGAACTTACCAAGTAGTGAAGCACAATGAGCTAGGTGTCTGGCCCAAAGAGGTGGGAAGGAGAGGGCAGTGTAGAGGTTGCAGTGGTGTGTACGTGGTGGATAATTTAGGGTAAAGTGGCAGAAAGAGTTGAATAGGGTGTCCAGTCTGGCGAGGGTGGTCTTAAGGGTGATACTGTAGACTACGTCTCCAAAATCAAAAATCAGGAGTATCATCTTATGGACCATTTCATGGTGGGCTTGGGGGGGGGGGTCTGTAAAGAGCTCCAAGTTTGGGATGAATCTATTTTTGAATAGCATCCACATGTCCAGAGAAGGTTGGAGTTGGAGTATTGTGTACAGTACTGGTGCCCATACCTCAAAAAGGATGGGAGATTACGGAGGGGGTGCAGCGTAGGGCTACAAAAATGATATTGGGAATAGAGGAGTAGCCGTATAAGGAAAGGTTGAAGGAGCTCAACATGTACTCTCTGGAAGAGAGAGGGAAAGAGGGGCCATGATAGAGATCTTTAAGTACTTGAAAGGCATAAACAAAATCAGGGTGGGAGGGAGGGAGGAGGAGTGTTCCACTTAATGGGGAAGGGTCACTAGCGGAAAGTCTGAAGTTGGAAGGTTTAGGAGGGAGATGAAGAGGCACTACTTACAGAGAGAGGGTGGTGGTTGGAACACACTATCGGAGGAGTTAATCGCTAAAAGACAGTGGATAGCTGTACGGGGTTGGGATCGTGGTCAAGGGAGGTTAGAACAGAAAAGAACTCAAAGGGGAGGATCAGGAAAAGGAAGAAGGGAGGGTTTGGGTGGGTAGGGCAGCTGTAGTGATATGAAACTAAGAGCTGCACAATCAGGCAGACTTGATAGACTTGTGGGCCTTTTTCTGCCGGCAATTTTGTATGTTCATAGGAATATAGGAAAGTGTCGGCAGAAAAGGACCTTCAGGCCCACCTAGTCTACCCATTTGCCTAGCACCCCCTAGGCTTTCCCTGATTACCCACCTCCTTTCAACAGCCCCATGTCTGTCCCATGCCCTCCTGAACCCTTCCACTGAATTTTCACCCACCACTTCCCCAGGCAGCCCATTCCAGGTGTCTACCACCCTCTCAGTGAAGACGTTCTTCCTGATGTTGCCCCTAAACCTGCCGCCTCTAGCCGGAGATTATTGCACCTTTTTCTGGGACACTTCTTCAATTGGAAGGGGTTCTCAGTAGTCACCTTGTTTATCCCTTTGGGGTACTTGAAGATCTCTATCATGTCCCCTCTTTCCCTTCTCAACTCCAGAGGGTATATGTCCAGGGCTCCCAGCCTCTCCTCATATGGCAGGTGACTAAGCCCTTTTATCATCTTGGTTGCCCTCCTCTGCACCCACTCCACCCTCTCCACATCCTTCTTTTGGTAAGGTCTCCAGAACTGTATGTTCGTATGTTCCTATCGAGCCAGAACTCACGGTACTTAAAGAAGGAGACATTTTCCAATGGGGGACCATCAAGAGTGTGGAAAGTAGGGGTGGCTGTAAGCCTGGTGAGCCTTCGCCTGGTGGCAAAGGTCATAGAGACCACCTTTTTGGCATAGAGGAACAGTTGTTAGAACAGAACCAATGTTGAACATTGTTGAAAGCCAGTTGAAGGCTGGTCGCCACATCAGAGGGGGAGGTACTAGAAGAAAACAAACAGTATCATCCGCATACATGTGGATATCTGCTGACCAGCAGGCAGAGTGTAAGTCATTCAGAAATATCAAGAAGAGCATTGGTCCAAGTACTGAACCTTGAGGGACACCATTGTTGACAGGGAGAGGAAGGGAGACGGAGTTACCTACCCTAACTGATTGGGACATACCCTTAAGGTAGGAACTAAACCAGCTACCACCATTCTTAGTGAGACCAGCTGCAGCCAGCTTGGAGAGGAGCAGGGTATGGGCAACAGTGTTGAAGGCTTTGGTCAGATCGACAAGGATGGCAGAGGTGGTATGGCCCTGATCCATGCCAAAAAGAATGGAGTCACGGAGCCAAAAGCAGGGTGGTCGTGGTGCAATGTGACTTACAAAAAACAGAATGGAAAGGGGTGAAGAAGGAGGTGGAGTCAAGGAATGGTGTAAGTTGAGCCAGTACTAGGTACTCTTGGAGTTTTGCAAGAATTGATAGTGGGGATATTGGGTGGATGGGCAGTAATTATCTGGAATAGAAGAATCACCGAAAAGGGACAACAGAGGTGAGCTTCCAAGGGTCAGGGACAGTATACAGTGAAAAGGAGAGGTTCAGGAGGTAAGTAAGTGGGACAGCAATGGTGTGGGCAGAGAGGTACAGAAGCTTGGGGTCAAGCCCATCCAGACATTTGCCTTTATGGGGGGTTAAGGGCTAGCAGAGCTTTTAGGATGTCATTGGTGGAAACTGGTGAGAAGGAGAAACAGAGTGGTGGGGATGTAGAAGGAGTGGAAGGTGCTGTCGGAGTAGAAACTGAGTGTGGCAGTGAAGCAAGGAGGGAAGAAGCACAGGTGGTGAAGAATGTGTTGAATTCAACAGCTACAGAAGTATGGTCAGAGATAGTGGTATCACCTATCTTTAAGACTGAGGGATGGGATTGGGCAGGTAGACAGAAAAGGGCATGAACTACTTTCCTAAAATCTGGAGGGGTTGGTTCTCCTGGAAAGAGGAGGAGAAATATTATTTTTTTGCTAGTCTGACAGCTTTAGTGCCGTAGTCCAGGCATTCCGGAGAGAGAGAGATTTTAGCAAATCAGCAAGAATACCAGAGGCCTTATAAGTCTGCCATGCTTGGTCATAAGCCGCTGACAGGCCAGAAGTTTGACTGTCACCCATGGGAGATGGGAGCCTTGAACTCTGTTTTTTCTTATTGGAGCATGCCAACCCCAAACATTCAAGAACTGGGTTTTGAAGCAGGCCAAAACTGAGCCAAGAGGAGGCACTTGTTATTGAAGACCAGTCAATACCGACAGGTTCCTCCATGGAGGGGTGTCAAGTCAAGTGACCTAAAAGAGTGAAGGTTATTAAATATTAGTTATATTAGTTAGAAGATATTAGTATATCTCAAGTCAGTGTGACTCAGTTGGTAGTGATCTTGCCTTGGAACCAGAAGGTTGTGGGTTGAACCCCCCCCCCCCCGAGGATTCAGTCACTCAGTTAGGGTTGCCACCTATCTAGTTTTTAGGGTCCTTATCCAGTCATCCAGTTTTGATTAAATGCAGTCCGTTTTTTGGGCCATTTTGAGTTCTCATATACACTTAAAACTGATGTGTGAAATCATTCACTGTTTTGGCTGCATTGCATGTCCAGGTTACAAAGAAGTTCTGTTGTTACGGTCATTCAAACCTGCCTTTGTTTGCAAAACCAGTCTGTCTGGGAGGTGTAAAGTATGGCAATTAAGATCATTAGCAGTAAATTAACCTAATCTTTTCCACTCTGAATTTTAAGTATGGTCTTTTACTGCTATGACAGGAAACAACTTTTACACCTTTATGTGCTCTCGTGTTTCTTTTTGTTTGCCCTATATTCTAGTATGTTTTAGACCCATTTTTGTTACATTAATAAGCTAACTTTTATTGCCTTTGTCACCACATTTGCACTCACCTTTTGTATTATCTGAACATTGCATGATATTAGCTACACTTTTACAGGTCATTCAGATAAACAGCATGGAATGGTGTGTCTGAAATTGTGGAATGTCTTAGAAATACAAAAAGAAACAGCAGTAGCTGCTGAGGTCAAGGGGAACACAGTGCAGTATTAAGGGTACAACAGCATCGATAATTTAATTATCAAAAATTGGTCAAAACATCAGAATACATGACTGGCATGGAAAGGAAAATGGGAGAGTGTTTAACAGAGGGTTGAGCAATAAGCTGTGAATGAGCTTGGCACACCACCTGAGCTTGATTCCTACAGCCTCCACTTACATACTGCGTGACCCTGAGCAAATCACTTAAAGGGGCACTGTCAGCTTTGCTGGGCAGATTTTTTATGTATGGATGCAGTGTGCCTCCTGGCATGCAAGTACAACTTACTGTCCCTAGTTTTCCCTTATGTATGTCAATCATAATAAATTTTCTTACTTTTGCTTATTTTTTAATTAGAAGCTGGTCGCTTGGCCTGAAGTAAACCACCCGTGCACCGGAAGCATTATCTCACCGAGACCGCGTGGTCCTGAAGTGTGACATTTGGAGATGTGAGGTGTAAAACTCAATTCCTCTGGTAGGTCTGCCTTTATTTAATCCTTGCTGCTGTATACCGCCAAAAAACGAGCAGGGAGAGAGGAACAAATTGCTTTTTAAAACCGTGACTGAAATCCCACGCATGCACGAGAGCGTCAAGCTCCTACGCATGTGTGGCATCTTTGCTCATGCCACGCTTGTGCATGTGCGGGATTTCGGTCACTATAAAGGACAGTTCATACCTGAACCCACACCTGAGCCTTGAGGAATGATATTAGTCCAGTGGTTTAAGCAGAACTGAGAATCAGTATATACACACGGTTCTGATCTAACCAAAGAGTTTTTTTGCACTCTCTGACCATGAGCAACACAGAATTTCATGGCCGATAAAGACCACTTGGCCCACCTAGTCTGCCTATTTCCCTACCTAATGGATAAGCTGCAGATCCTAGTTAACCAACAACCTACTTCCTCCTACATCCCATTAGAATTGCCTTATGTCTGTCCCATGCATTCTTGAATTCCTCCACTGTTTTTGACTCCATGACCTCCTTAAGAAGGCCGTTCCATGCATCCATAATCCTCTCTGTGAAAAAATACTTCCTCACATTACCCCTGACCCATCCCCCCTCTATCTTTAAATTGTGCCCCCTTGTTCATGCACATCTCTTTTTCTGAAAGATGCTACCCTCTTGGACTTTGTTGATTCCCCTGAGGTACTTAAAAGTTTCTATCATGTCCCCCCCTTCTCCCTCCTTTCCTCGAGAGTATACATATTAAGGTCCCTTAGACTCTCTTCGTATGTCTTCTGGTGCAGATCCTGCACCATTTTAGTTGCCCTCCTCTGGACAGCCTCCATCCTGTCTATGTCCATGTGGAGATGGGGTCTCCAGAACTGTGTGCAGTACTCCAGATGGGGTCTCACCAACTCTCTGTACAGAAGGATAGCAACTTCCTGTTTTCTACTGGTGATGCCTCTCCCTATGCATCCCAGTATCCCCCCAGCCCTCCTTACTGCCTTCTCACATTGCTTGCCCACCTTTAGGTCATCTGATATGACTACCTCCAGGTCCCTTTCCATTTTTGTTGTTGTTAGTATCTCACCCCCATTGTGTACTTTTCTCCTGGGTTTTTGTTACCCAGGTGCATTACTTTGCACTTCTTTGTACTGAAACTAAGCTGCCATACATTTGTCCATTCCTCTAACCTTGCCAAGTCCCTTCTCATCCTTTCCACCCTCCCTTGTGTATCAACCCTGTTGTAGATCTTTGTGTCATCTGCAAAGAGACATACTGTACTTTTCCTTCCAGTCCCTCCGCAATATCACTTATAAAAACATTAACAAGGATCAGTCCCAGTACTGAATCCTGTGGTACCCTGCTAGTATCCCCCCTTTCTTCAGAGTGGACTCTGTTTACTATTGCTCTCTGTGTCCTATTGTCCAGCCAATTTTTACCCAGGCTACCACCTTGAGACCTACTCCAAGGCTGGCTAGCTTGTATATTAATATTTTGTGTGGGACTGTGTCAAATGCCTTGCTAAAGTCTGGGGAAGTCATGTTCACAGACTCTCTCTGGTCTACTACCTTGGTCACCCAGTCAAAGAAATCTATTAGATTCGTCTGACATGACCATCCTGTTGTGAATCCATGCCGCCTTGGGTCCTGTGCCCCGCTGGCCTCCAGATACTAAACAATTCTTTCCTTCGGAAGTGATTCCATCATTTTCCCTACCAAGTAATTTAACCTTCAGTACTAATCAGACTATCCCAGCTGTATAAACTGGGTACATGTCCCCCCCACACACACACACTAAAAGCAAACTAAATACATCAGAGGTAGAATGCACGTTAAAACATGTTCATACATTCACAACATCAACCTCATGTTTACCTCCTTGCAATCCTAGTTTAACACCCTGTGCTATAAAAACTGTCATCCCCCCAGCACGCATGTATAATTATGTAGATATGAAGTGTGCGTGTGTCTTTTCTACAGATCCATTCACATTTTAAAAGAAATACAAGAAGACAGAGAGACGTGGCAGTTGTGATTGGCTACAGCACAAGTTTAGGAACCTGGGCATGGAACCAGCATGGATACACAGCGGGAAGATCTTGACAAACAAATCTGATCGATTTTTTTGACTGGGTGACCAGGAAAGTGGGTCAGAGAAGGCAGGTGGATGTGGCTTACCTAGATTTCAGCAAGGTTTTTAAAACGGTCCCTTAGGAGGTTGGTAAATAAGTTGGGCAGCCTGGGAGTGGGCCTGAAGGTGGCAAACTGGGTCAGAAACTAAACTGGTTGAGTGACAGGACAAAGTCATAGAGGAGGGTGGTGGTGAATGGAGGTGAGGGGGGTGACCAGCAGGGGGCCACAGGAATCCATGCAGGGACCAGTCCTCTTTAATGTCTTCATAAGCGACATTGCAGAGGGGCTAGAGGGGAAGGTATGCATTTTTGCAGACGATACGAAGATCTGCAACAGGGTTGAGACTCCGGGGGGGCGGGGATGAAGTAGGACCTAAACATGCTTGAGGAGTGGGCATCCTTACAAAACTTGACAACATGTCTGGAGGAAAGCTATGTCTGGGTTGGGATCAACATTGTATCTCTGTACACATGTATTAAACACCAGCAAGATGTACTTGCTTAGAGGTCTTTTTTAGAAAACCATCCAGATAGTAACTCCATGCCAGTGGATTTCATGCTCCAGTCTCTTGAATATATACTAAGTCCTGTTTCTGAATTTGAAAATACAGTAGGTATTACCTACAGACATGCAGGACAGCTACAGGGACACGTATGGCATAGCCAGTTATAGTTGTTCCCATATGTATTGGTCTCCCCCTTCACTCATAGCAAGGTTAAGGTCTGACTGCACCCCCAATCAAAACCATCAAGATGAAACCCCTCTGCTTGTGGATCCCCCCCTTAACCTTTCACCCTTCCCTGACATGCAAACCACTCATAGCAGCAAGTGAGGGTAAAAAACAGCAAATAACTGCACCATAGCTGAGGAGGATTGTTCACAAATCTTGATGGACTTGTGGCCTTACTGATGTGAACTTACAGCCCAGTTCCTCTCACCAGGAGCTGGTGTACATTATTTATCCCCCCTTTTAACCAATCTAGGGAGCTCCCTTATAAAGTCCCAGTGTACCCAGTGTTGAATCGGTGCTGACTCCCATTAATGTTGCCATGGTGGGATGACAGGCAAATTTGCATTTTAAATTAAATGCTGGGCAGCGGACACCTGTTCTGATAAACCCCAACCCACAAAGGCCATGTAATTGCAAAAACGTCAGTCTTCCTTAATCCGTCCAGAGGTATTTGTACAGACTACCCTAGAGCTCTTGGCTTAATGGCCAAATGCAAAGAAACAATGTCCTAGCCTGCCGGTAGTTGCCGACCTTTGCTGGGGATACTGCTGGCTGGCTGTGCTGATGGCCGCTCTCCTCCGACCTCCTCTGCTGCTCACCTCACTCTTCCAAGGCTCCAGTTGTCCTGCTGGCTGCTCTGCTGCCATGCCTCAGGCCACCCGGATGGTAGAGGACCCTCACCAACTACCACCCGGAGACCCAGACATTGTAGGCCTGTCACCTGCTTAAACCAACCTCCCACCCTAACCCCGCCCAACGTGTTCAAGTCGCCCGATCTGCCATTCGCTCTACTCCCCAGCCCCCTCTACAGCAGCACCACACCGCTAGTCTGCCGCTCAGCTCAGCCTGCTGGCCTCCCTTTTACAACTTACTTGTTGCCTGGCGGTGTGGTGTGGTGTGTCCAGGACTCCCGAATGGTCGACTCCCGACCCGGTCTCAGACTGTCTGTCTCCCGGCTGATGGGTTACTGACTCCCGCCGCACCACCACACTGGTCTTTGGCACTTGTTGCTCTCCTGATAAGCTCCTGGACTGGCTGGGCTACTGGACCACCACCTCTCTTGTCCCGACTCCTTAGTTTGACTACTTCTCCACACACAGGCATGACATTATGGAATTAGAAATCGTTGCCCTTGCCTGACTCCTGAGTGCTTCCTCACTCACAGAATCGCCCATATGCATGCGTATCACACCTAATAAACCCTCCCCTCCTGGCCATACACAAAGCGGCAAGTTGCAAAATGGGACTTGCCAACCAGTCAAAATGATTTTTGGGGGCAATGACAAACCAAGCAGACAAAAGGCACCATCCACGCCAATTTTAAATAATGCCAGCGCTTCGAGGAAATTAAACAGCGGGGGGAGGGCGGCACGGGCACAGTCAGCAGAGGGCTCACACACAGACAAATCAACCAGGGGAGAAAAAAAAAAGTATGTGGTAAAATATTGCTGGGGCTCAGCCCAGGTCAAGAAACATTGCTGGGGCCAATGCCCCACAGGCCCATACAACCTGACGCCTATGACAGAATGTTTTTAACAAAATTTTGGCAACTGGAGTAGCACCTAGGAATTTTACCGCTGCAGTAGTGATATTTCTATACAAAAAAGGAGGTAGGCACGAGACAGGAAATTGGAGGCCCATTAGCCTCCCAAATACAGATTATAAAATTTTGTCTGCAATATTGTGCCACAGATTACAGAAAATAGCCCCGGCATTAATCCACCCGGTGCAAACTTGTTCTATTCCGGGTAGGAATATACAGCAAAATCTTGCTTTCTTACAGGATATAAGTGAGTATGGAGATTAAATGAAGTAACTAGTTATATTTTAGCATTGGACCAGTCCAAAGCATTTGATAAAGTTTTGCATGATTTCTTACACCAAGTGCTTGAGAAATATAGCTTTTCTTCTATCTTTAGGGGCTAGATAAAGACACTGTATAAGGATGCTATAATATATCCCACAGTTAATGGAGCTATTGGTGATAGTGTAAGTTTAAGGCAGGGAGTTAGGCAAGGGTGCCCAATAAGCCCCTGTTGTATACTTTTATACTGGATCCAGTCATCAGGGAAATTATCAAGACTGAGGATATTTATGGGCCAACACCATCTTTGACGGAGCCTCAGAAATTAGCTGTTTATGGAGACGATATGTGCCTTTTAGTTAGGAACACAGAATCTGGGAGAAGAGCACTCCAGCTTTTGGGAAAATATGCTGCTTTGGCAGGTACAGAGGTGAATCAGAAGAAAAGTATGGGCGTTTTCTTGGGAGAAGGACCCTATGAATCCAATATTGCACAGATTAAAATAACTAATTTGACAATTAAAATCTTAGGGTGCAATTTTGGGAATGGGAATCTGGTGGACGTAAATTGGGAGGAGAAAATTGCAGTGGGGGAACAGAAGGTACAAATATAGAAAGCATGGTCCTTTTCCAAACAAAAATAGGGTAATGGTCATAAAAACATTTTTGCTTCCTCTTTTTCTTTATTTTAGTGCCATATATCCAATTCCCACAAATGTGGAGACACGGGTGTTAAGTGTCTTTTTCCAAATGTTATGGGGTAGTCATTTAAACCCCATAAAAAGGGATTTCACATAATTAAAATAGAAACAGGGGGACTAGGGATGATACAGCCACTTGTTTTTTTATTATTCTTTTTTTCTAAAAGCGTCTTTTGGGGAAGATGACGGGGAAAATAAACATGTGTGGGATTCTTGGACTATAGAGCTGTTTCAACCTTTCATGTAGCAATGGGGGGATGAGGTTCCTAAGGTAAGGGCCTCCTTGGAAGTTCCTGTTTTTGTATATCCAGCAATAAAAAAGTTGAAGACGTGGGTATCACTAAGACAAGTGCAGGGGTACCACAAAGATAGTCACTGTATACAGAGATCATGGGAATAAATGTTTTAGTGCAGGTAGATTTTCCTAAGTGTGTACCCTCCAAACTAAACATTGCCTTGAAAATTTTAAATGATACAAGAATTCCCACAATGATGTGGGATGTACTTTGGCTTAGCTGCCATGGGAAATTGGGGGTCAAGTGAAATCTAAAGCATAAACCCACAGCAGAAAGGCAATGTACTAGACCACAGTGTATGGGATTGGAGGAATCA
Source organism: Neoceratodus forsteri (assembly GCA_016271365.2). Lineage (NCBI taxonomy): Eukaryota > Metazoa > Chordata > Ceratodontiformes > Ceratodontidae > Neoceratodus > Neoceratodus forsteri. The sequence continues at coordinate 66,046,556 of CM028135.1, read as the reverse complement.
ATGGAATATTTTTATTTAGCGTGCAGTTATGCTCAGCAATTTTGGACAGATTTGGGCATTAGATGGAAGTGAGGGCCTATGCAACACACATCATGTATGAAAGTCTGGTTTTAGGAGACTACTCAGGGTTTTTACCTTGGTATAATCTGAGTACTTTAAATATGATATTTGCTGGTATCAGATATTACATGTGGCAAGACAGGTGCCAATTTTCCCTGCAACACACCTACATGCCAACCTTAGTTTTGATAAAGTAAATTGAATTATCGGTACACAAAAGGGAAAAGAAAGAGGGATATTTGAGGTTCAGACATTCGATAGGTATTGGAGACATGTACATTGGATAAAGTGATACTTGTATATGGAATCCGACTTTTGCAGTAGGCAAGGAGTACAGAGCAATTAGGGATTAAGATCTATAGAATAGTCTGCACAAAATTGTTAATATGGAATCTTTTTGTTATTTCCCTTTTGTGATGTGTGGGTAGGGGGTTTCACTGGGTTTCTTTTGGGGTAAGGAAATGTTTTATATCTGTACAAATATCAGAAATGTTTATTTTTTTCTTTATGTTTTGTATATTTTAAGCTTGATGTTTTTTTTTCATAATAAAAAATTCCCTACTCTGTGCAGGGGGCGCTGCTGCCTTCCTGTTGGTAGTGTGGATGTTCAGTGGAGAGGAAGGAATGGCATCCAGGGTGGAGGAGAATGCCTCTCTCCCCACCCAGGCAACTTCTGAGGTGACGGTGAGTGTTTCAAATGGTTCTAACGCAAACCTAAGTAAATTATGTGCATTGGAAAGCTTGATGAAAACCGATGCAGTTGTGAATGGTGAGACGCCAATACAGGCAGCACGTGTGGTGAACCAGAAACCAGCCCAAGAGAAAGATTTCACCTCCAGATGGGAATACCTGCTGTTTTTTACTAGAAATGGAAGAAAGAAACCGTGAATTCACAGAAAACAACCAAAAACAACCAAACACTGGGAAATGAGCAGATGGAGATAACCAGATCTTCTATAACCTCAGAAACTCCAGGGAGAAATACAGCTACAAATGCCACTCGAACAGCACATGAGAAACAAGGTACTGTCCCAAGTAATGAAAGTACAAACTTAAATTTAAACACTAAAGTCAGAAAGCATGTGCAAAATGAGGAAATGCAAAATCAGGTTTTCCAGTAAACTCAAATGGGGTTTGGTGTACATCAAGTAAACCTGAGCAATACAGAGCATCCAAAAGAAGGAGGGGGACATGAATTGTATGGAGGTGGAAGAAAGCAATGCAAAACATGTAAACAACTTGAAAAGAGACATCACAAGAGAAAGAGCAAATGTAAGTCGCAACACCAATGATAATCCCCAGACAGGGGGCATGCATCCCCCCACCCCCAATTTTGATGATAATGTTTCTGCCTCAGGGGTTAAAATTTCTGAAGCTCTGGAAAAAGCAGGGTGGGTAAGGCTTGACAAACATCATCCTCGAAATCCCCAGAAAAAGTACCAGGAAGATCTGTAGAAGCGATACTGCGGATGGCCTGGATCTCCCTGCAACCTTTAACCTGACACAAAACCCGGTTCTACAGCTCCAAATTAGAAATATTGAAACTCCAGAAATAACTGAAGAGGACAGCATGGAGTATGTTCGCTCATTTTCAAATGAGACAAACCATGGAGAAAAGGAGCTCCTCCCCCCATCATTTTCTCATTCTCAAATATCAGATTCTGCCAATGACAGTAATAACCAGACTGGGACAGAATCTAATACAAACGTGAATGCGCAACAGGGATCACATCCTAACCAGTGCACCTATGCGGGACTATTTCATACTCCCCCTGAACAAGCAAAGAGACGCAATGCAGTCTGCATAAGATACAGAGGAGGATTACAGACATTCCCTGATCGAATCTATGTGGAGCAAAAGTTAATCAAACAAAGTTGGGATTTTTTACCAACAGAAATCTATGCCTTAATTCATATTTCTGGGATTTGAACTTTGAGCTCAGCTTTAAAATGGCAACAAGTTTGGAATCCTTCTGGCAAAGATACCAACTAGTAAGACATACTCCTCTGTGGTAACCATTTATTGCCATACCTCTATCAAAACTGGCAGTCAGGACTGTCACAGTGTTATTCAAAAATGAGGGGGTAGCTGTGTCAGATATACTACACTGGATGAAGTCCAACTGCACTGTACTGCCCCCCCAACCCATTTATAGACTCAGAGCAGCTTTGGACAGGTGGGTGGAGAATAAAGATCAGACCTCCACAAATGAATGGGACAATACAACATCTACCTAGCTGCTTCTATCTAAGAAAGATAAATGCTTTATATTCTATGCAGGTCAACCAAAGTCTTGCTTTAGATGTGGGGCACAGACACATCTAAACAGTGCATGTGACAGAAAGAAATGCTCTCTGTGTGGAGGAATTGGCCATTTAAGTATTAATTGTGCCAACCCAATGCATTGCAATCTCTGTGATGAAAACACACATGGCTTTAAAAATTGCCCATGGGCCTTCCATAATAATCCTCCACAAAATCAGTAAGACCAGGATGATGTGGTCACAAGGGCCCAGCAACAGTCAGCCACAAGATCCTCTGTACTTTCAAGAACGGAAAGGCTTGCAGACATCCCAGTATATTCGAATGGAAACCCGCTACAACTTGAGGACAATAATTTAACCCAAAGGCAAGCATCTTCAGATACGTTAACATCTCTACCATGGACACCCACAGCAGCCACCCATACTGCAGATGTGGTATTAAGGAGCAGGCAACCTTGGACCATCCAATTGCAGAGGCAGTCATAGAGACAGAAACTACTCGAGGATTTGCAACACAAGAACAAATACAGGACATGCCCCCACCAGAAGAAACCCCATGGAAACAACAGGCTTCCCAGAGGATCACAAGAAGTAAATCTGGCAGAAACACCTTAGAGGTTAAGTTACCTCTGATGAGTCTTTAAAAACAAGCAATAGGTATGCTCCCCTGGTCAAGAGGAAACAATAGACAGACTCTGAGGAAGACTTGGATGTCTCCTCGATTGCATACTTGCAAGCAGAACCTATGACAGACACCGATCTAGTCTCTAATGACTCTAAGTCATCAAGCAAAAAAAAGTCCAGATTGAAATCCCCAGGGAAGGTAGGCTCAAGATGATATTTAAACTCATCTTCCTTTTAAGCTATGGTGCAAAACGTCACTTGTGGTTCCTTTAACCTGAACAGCATATAAATGCAAAAAAGAAGCACCATCTTCTCAATATTAATGGACCTAGGGCTGGAGGTGTATTTTCTACAGGACACATGGTTACATTTGATAAAAGAAACCAATCAGGCTTCCAGGGAATGGTTTTGTGGCCCCTCATTTTGGTCCTTGGCGGAGGAAAATTGTGTGTGGGGGGGGGGATATTATCCAGTACACAAAGCATAAAGGTTACCTGATTAATAAACCTCATACAGGGGAGGGTACTAATTTTAGATATACTTTTTGACAATCATGAATGGAGATTAATCAATATTTATAACCCTCAAATTAAAACACAAAAAGTGGAAATCTTCAAAAATATCCAGCCCTATTTACATACGCCAACATTTTTGGGAGGGACTTTAACTGTGCCCTCTCCTTATCTAATAAAATAGGGACCACTCAAAAATTGTACAATGACTCTAAATTTTTACGCAGTATGTGTGCAACTGCTAGATTAAAAGGCAGTGCTTCCTGTGGATTCACACCTCCAAGGCACCCTTTTCACAAAGGGAGGTCATCTTCTAGAACAGATTTTTTCTTTCTGTCTGAATGGATACCATGTTATAACTGCATGGTCAAACCTATAGAAACATCAGCCCATAGTTTATTGAAAATCCAGATAGGCCTTTCTCGAAACAAGCCAGGTTCACATAATCATTGGAAAATGAATGCCTCAATTTTAGAGGAAGAAAGCAGGTGGTAGATTTAAAAGAGATGATTGCTGAAAAAATAACAGTTTTTGAGATATACGATAACCCTCTGAGATGGTGGCAGGAAACAAAACTGGAAATTAAAAATTATTGTAAAAGGACTGCAAAAATCATGAATAAGGAAAAATATATCCAGTATTTAGAATGCAGAAGGCAACTTCAGAAATTAACCTCACTTATGGCAGAATTTGGCCTAGATTATTCTACCCAAATTTCTAAAATAAAGAAGGAAATGTACAATGTTCAGTACAATAGAGCTAGCACTCTTTTTTGGAGCAAAAATTCGGCATGCAAGGCAAAGTACAAACTGTAAACCCATATGACAGTTGTAATCAAAGTGTAGAAAAGAAATACATGGAACAACTACAAAATACATCAGGAGTCTTAGAAAAAGATAATAAGGAAATATTAAAAATTGTAACTACTCATACAAAAACCTTATTTGGTCAGCAATCATCAGTATCTATTACCCTGGATACCATCCTTTCTGATTTAGATATCCCTTCTATACCAAAAGACATTAAAAAACAGATGATAAAACCCATTTCAGAAGATGAAGTAAGAGTGGTGGTAGCCCATTTGAAGAATAGTACTTCCCCTGGCCCTAATGGCATCCCCAATGAGTTCTATAAAAAATCTATAGATCTCATAGTACCATATTTGGTGATCATATTTAATGAAATAATAGAAGATAAATGCTCTTACCACCAATCCTGGTGGACAGTTTATTAATATATTTACATAAAAAGAACTCAAAGATAATATTAACAACTGGAGACCTATAAGTTTAATCAACTCAGATTAGAAAATCTTAAGTAACGTCCTATGTAACTGTCTGGCTCAAGCAGCCTGTTCACTAATATTTCCAACCCAGATGTGTGTCATACCACACAGATCTATGTTGGATAACTTAAAGTTATTAAAAGAAGTTTATGATGCACCAACGGTGGGGGGATATGGAATAAGTTTGGATCAAGCCAAAGCATTTGACCTGGTTTCGCATGACTACCTGTTTGAAGTACTAAATCATTATGGGATCCTGCCACAATTTATTAATTGGGTAAAGAAAATTTATAAATATGCATCCCTTAGTTCTTTGGTTAATGGAACATTAGGCTCACCTATCCAAATCGAAAGGGGAGTAAGGCAAGGGTGCCCTTTGAGCCCCTTGTTTTACATTTTCACAATAGATCTATTACTGAGGAAATTAGATGCAGACTGAACTATAAAACATATGCTTAGTCCAGCAGATATGTATTTTCCGTCTGTATTGGCCTATGCATGCAGATGATATCTGCTTATTAGTAGCACATCATAGGTCAGTTGCCCAGGCACTTAAAAGAGTACAGGAATTTTCAGAGTATCAGGATCTTCCCTAACCAAGCAAAAAGTGTGGGTGCAGCTATTGCAATCCATAACAAGTTACAAGCTCACAACATAGAAGGACTTCACATTCAGACAGAACCCTTACAAATTTTGGGAGTCTCCAATGGTGGGCCAGACCTGGCCACAAAAAACAGGATGGACAAAATGGACATAGCAGAAGAAAAGATTACTAGATGGAAGGCATACTCAATGGCTAGAAAAAAAGAATATATATGTTAAAAACATTTATTATACCCATATTCCTGACAATATGCTATATTTTCCCTTGCATACCAGACTGGAGACTATACAATCTTTTTTTCCACCTTTTATGGGGTAGTAGGCTGAGCCCAGTGAAACAGAATGTCACATATTGGCCCATTAAAAAGGGAGGCTTGAACATGATTAATCCGTCCTTGTTTCTTTACAATATTTTTATATTCCAATATTCTTTCCACTGTGGTAGAGAAACAGCAAACATTGGTTTCCAGTTTAAAAGCAAGATGTTCCTTTTTCTTTCTAAAATGGGAAACTCTGAAATGGGGCCCTTTTAGAAATATCCCTCCCAAAACATCTCTTTATTTGGTAGATTTAAAAAAAAAGTTACAGCATGGAAAATAACTATACATGAATGTACAATATATAATAGGAAAGGAATGTATGTACACACATGTAATACAGACTTCTTAAGAGCTCCATGTTTTTCATGTTCCCAGGAAATAGAGGAGAAATGTCTTATAGACCAGTTAACAGAAGAGAGATTAACACATAAGATGTAGGATACTATATGGATGTGTTGTCATAACAAGTTAAATGTAAGAGGAAATCATTTTAATAAATCAGTAGACGAAAGGTACTGCCTAAGGGAAAGTTGTGTGACACAGGTAGAAACAATGTCGCACTTATTTTTTGAGTGCCCATATATAAAAGATATTTGGGCACTCATATCCCAAACTTGGGATTGTCCAAAACTTGCAGATATGACGTACAACACTCTGGTGTATGGAAAATATGAACAAGAGTGGGACATTTTTTATCCAGGTACTTTAAGAGTAGTATATGCTGTAATTAAATGGTGTATTTGGCAAGTCAGATGCCAATATATTTTACAACAGAAATGTGTATCCACTCTGGGTTTGATGGAAAAAGTTAATAAGGAAATATCAGTCTTGTACCTCAAGGAAAAATCAACTATGCCCCCTCCATTATTAACGAACTGGTGGAGAGCTATCCCTATCCTTCTTTTTAAAGGAGTCAGTTAATTTTGAGAGGGATTGTGAGAGCTCAAGAGCTCATAAAAGAGGTGTATACCCTAAGTTTTTCCGTCATGTCCTCTTGTAGGAAAATAGGCTTTCCAATCTCCAGTATTAAACGGTATAGGTTAAGGGAATAATAAGGAAGGGGGAAAATGTCTGCTTAAGTATGTAAGGGTCACCTTCTTGAGTATATAATTTTTTATGTATGAAATTATGCGAAGTGCTCATATACGGATATAAAAGTGAATAGAGTATTAGGATAAGCGGATCTCATAAAATAATACTAGAGGGGAAAAAAAGGGGGGTAAAGCTTCCTGTGTAATTATGAACAAGGGGTATACTAATAAAGGAGTGATTACATGGATGAATGCTTTTTCAAGTAAATTGTTACGACTTGAGATAACATAGCGTTCATGTAAATGAACTGGAGAGGAAAAAGGGGTGGGTCCCCTCTTATAGGAAACGTATTGATATACACTAAGGGTGGGATATTCATACTGTGCCAGGCAGGGGTGCAAGCCTGGGTGCAGCACAACTGGGATGCGCGAGGGCGTGGCCTGGGCAATATTCAACAGTGCTGTGACATGGCTCAGCACCATTGAATATGGCACTGGGGGCTCCCGCACTGCACACGGCATAGTGGCACTGCGCCAACGCAAGTGGTAGGTGAGAAGCAGGGAGATGCACCGTGCAAGTGCGGGTGTGCTAGGCACAGCAGCCACGATATTCAGCGCTGGGCATGCAAATGAGGCCATTATGCATGCAAGACACAAATGGGTCCATTTGCATGTCTTTATGGCCCCACTTGCATGCGATGCGCCGATCCCTGGCGATTTGCACCTGACGTCCTGCCAGGCTGCAGCCGTCGGGGACCGACACCCCCTGCCCCTCGGCGGGCAATGGTTCCCATTGCCTGATCGCGGGTGTAATAATATTATATCCCTGGTGGTCCAGTGGACCTGCTCCCCTGCCTGATCGCGGGCATATGAATAAGTTAATTCCATGGTGGTCCAGTGGACCGGATCCCCAGCCCGATCGCGGGCATACGTGTAAAATGATAACCCTGGTGGTCCAGCAGTACCCCCTCCCCCCTACCCACTGAGAAGACCCGCCACCCCACCCCTTGAGCCAGGCACCGGTGCAGCGCCCTCACCAAGAAGCCGCCCACTGACTGATAGCGTGACAGTATGGCTGCACGCCTATTGGTCCACCGTGTGGGCCAATGGGTGTGCAGACCGTACTGTACTACACAGTCCCGAAATGTGAATTAACTATTGTATGGCAGTACAGAAATTTGAGCATGACACTAGGAGTCAGGTAAAGTGCCCCCCTCCAAAATCTCATTGAAAACTGAGACTAGAGAGGAAAGAAGGACCTCTGGAAACACTTAATAAAACTCAGATGGGAACCATCTAGGCCTTGGGATTTATTAGCCTTAAGCTGTTTCAGTTTATATGCCATTTCCTGCATGGGGATAGCGCAAGCTAAAAAAGAGTGTGCTTCCTAATGGCAGAAGTTGGCGGCGCTCATTAGCACACCGTCTGCACTGAAAGCTGGCTGGTGCGTGCGGGATGGCCATGGTTGTCTCTAGTTAAAGCAAGTTACTACAGGCATATATGAATTGATTTTTACCTATAAAAATGGTAATTTAAAATGTTTAATTATGCTTAAAACCCCTATTTTTTTTTTTACTGCAGTAGGCACAATGACTGCCTTTTGTACCATTATCATTTAAAAATTACAGTTTCACAATGCAGATCTTTCCAAATAATACACATGAACAACATTCTAAATGTTCGTAGTACAGTAGTAGTACCGGTGCCATAGACAGAGCTGGAAGAAAGGATAGAATGGAAATGCATCTCGGTGGTGCTTGAGGCAAGTATGTTGAGCGTGGCGCCTTGCTGTAGATGGCAAAAACAGTGCCAGAAGCATCGTGCTCAGCGCTGTGATGTGTGTTCTGCAAGTACTGAGCTGAATGAAAAGAGACTGGTTAAGTTACATAACTAACCAAAAGGTGCATGCATTTAATTTTTGTGAAGCTTGGACACAAGACAGTGTAGTGCACGTTTGCATTGCATAAAAAACATTTTGTTGGGCATTTATCAAAATGGGAGTTACGCTATCATTGCTATGCTGCTGATTGAGTTGGTACGCTGCTTCCTTGTGTTTTGATCAGTGAGTGCCTGGGGTACGTAGGCTACAATAAAATTACAGTATATAGTATATGATTAGGGTTTACTGTGTATGAAAATCAGTGGCTGCTAAAATCTTGTTGTGCACGTTCTAAACGTTGTTGTGCACATTCTAAAAATTATTGTGCACATTCTGTAATAAATATTTAGCAGCCCCTAATAAATATTCATCTCCCCTATGCTATGCATCATGTGACTGGATGAAAGGTAGCTCTTGAAACTAAAAATCTAAACAAACACAGTTAGCAAGCGGTTCACAGAGACGGTCTGGACATGGACTGCCATAGTTGGCTCTGTTTTACCAAACCATAATAATTATTATTTTTTTTTTTAAATCAAATGCTGACCCGAATCTTTCAGTCTCAAGAGTGCAATGGGAATGCACCACACCAATGGACTTTGCAGCATACAGAGCAGCCCACAACAACAGGAACCGCAAACACAAGATATGAAACCTTGTTACAGTCAAGCCATCAGAAAAATTACTTTTTTTTCAAATCTCGGACAACTATATACTATAAAAATTAAAGTATGGGCACTGATAGACAACTCACCCTGTGTTTCCATCTCAGGGTTGAGATACCAGCATGGACCTCTTCAACTTAGCTCTCAAGGTCCATGCGCTGTTATCTCAACCCCTCGATGGAAACACAGGCTTGTTGTGTATCAGTGCCCATACTTTAGTCCTCACATTGCATATATTTCTAATTATTTTATAATCATATTTAATATGCTGCATTGTGCTCAGTAAGGATTTCTTTCAAAATGTTATGGGGGCCCATATAAAGATAATTCTCACAAGAACACTCTACACCCCTCCTCCTGTCCTCATGTATGATTCCTGGTGTTGTTGTATGTGGACACATGAAGAGAACTGTCGCTACATTTTCATGGCTTAATGTTTTAAGTACATGGGTCTCAGCAGGGATCACCCTAAACAGTAATTAAGTGACACTATGTAGGGGACTTGGCAAAATCCAGACTGTGAAGCTGGCCCACCAGAGTAGTGGTATCACTACTACTCGCAATGCCAGTGACCTGGGTTCGGAAATGTGCCTGGGACGTTAGAGGGCCAGGGGGTGAAGGAAGACTGAGCGTCCCAACAGACACTGTCCTCCATGGGGGGGGGGTTGCATCCCACTGCTCTTCTGCCATCTAGATGTATTTATCCAGGATACCACAGTGGACATGCGATATCTCATTTTTTAATCATTTTATTTTCGACTGGTAGCCCAGGTGAAAGGCAAGTTGTCATTTTTAGTATGATCCAGTTTTCACAGTGTATTTTTCCCAGGATAGAGTGGTACAGATGCACAGTTCAGTGGGGGTGCTGCTGTACTATGGTCCTGTTTTTAAACATTTTTACTATATATTTGCCCAGGATGGAACAGATGCGAATGCAAAATCTCAGGCTCAGTGATGTACTGCTTTTACACTGCTTTTTCTCTCACCTCTCCTCCTCCTCCTTGTCCTGGCCCCCCCTCTTCTCTCTCCCTGGTCCTAGCCAACCCCACCCCCGCCACCCTCTACTCTGGTTTCCACTGCTACTCCAAGGGAACTCTCCACTTCCACTCGAGTCTTGTGCTTGGCACACTGATTGGATATTCCTGGTTACTTAACCCGACCACTACTCTCAGTAAGTGTGGCCACCTCTCTACACTGTACCACCTTGCAGTCCATATTGGACACCGCCTGGAACCTTGCAACTTCTACTCCAGGGAACAACAACCAAAACTATCTCTCAAAGAGCTGTGACTCTGCTCCTTAAAACTCCTACTCCTCCTCCTTCTCATCTCAGGCAGCGTCCATCCCAATCCTGGCCCTAGAAGCTCAGGCCACAGACAAACTCCAGGTGCCCTTATTGTTGCAACTATTAATATCTGCAGCCTACTACCAAAGCTGGATGCACTCCAAGCCTTCATGTGCCAACACAACCCTGATGTCCTTGCAGCGGTGGAAACTCGGCTGACACCTAAAGTTCCTGACTCAGCAGTAACAATACAGGGCTACAATGTCCACAGGCTGGACCAGATATCCAAAAAGGCGGTGGTTGCGCAATCTATATCAAAGACTCCCTGTCTTGGCACCCTGTAGTAATTCCATCACTTTCTGCCTCAGCCCAGATTCTGCCAATAAAAATTGTCCTAGGTCCCAAACATAAAGCCCCGACTATTGTCTCCATATACATCCCACCCAGGGACCCTAAACATGGATTCAATGATGTCCTAAACTTTATCAACTCTCATCCTTCCAAAGCTGAACTTATTCTACTAGGGGGATTTCAACATAAACTGGTTAGCATCGAGTGCCAGTGCCTATAAAGACTCCACCTCAGCTGCTAACCTCACACAAATGGTAAACTCCCCTACTAGGATTAACTACAAGACTGGCACCAGTACCCTCTTGGATTGGGTCCTCACCACTCACCCCACAAGGATTTCTCATACGACCATTCTTCCACACTCACTCAGTGACCACACCCCAGTCATGTGTGCATGGTCTAACAAATTCCTTAAGCCCCCTCCCAAAATTATCACTAGCAGAGTCCTTCCTCGTGGAAAACTTCCACATCTCAAACAACACCTGCTTCTACAAGACTGGCTACCAATCTATGAAGCAACAGATGTTAACTTGGCTCTTGATCACTTCATCTCAATTTTCAACAAAGCCTCCGACCTCTTTGCCCCTGCTAAAAGGCGCAAAACAAAATCTCTCTCTAACCCATGGGTCACCGCGGCTCTTCTCTCACAGCTGAAACTAAGGGATCACCTCTGGGCAGTTGCCAGCACCACTGGCAAACAACTGGACATCCACATTTACAAACAAGCACGAAATGCCTGCACAAAAGCCATACGGCTAATGAAATCCACCTATTACAAGGACGCTGTCACCAATACATGGGGAAATGGTCGTGCTTTCTGGGACAATATCAAGGATGTCACAGGGAAGCAGCCAAAAACCTCTCCAGCCATGTTAATGGTTGATGGATCCTCAACCCTTGACCCCAAGGTGATCGCAAACATCTTTAACACGGCTTTTTCAGACCTTAGTGCTGTCCAACCCCATGACTTTTTCGAAAACAGGGCCTACTCCCCAAATACCTCAGCCCCTCAGTCTAACCATCCCCTCTTCTACATCAGGGAGGTAAGGCTGAATGAAGCTCGCTGCTATATTACTGCAGCTATCTCTAAATCTAGATCTAGTAGTGACACCCTGGACCTTAAGCTTCTGTTGCTCACCCTCGATGAGGTATTCATTCATTAACAAAAATCCTAAACCTCTCTCTCAGCTGTGGAAAATTCCCGGACCTATGGAAAACAGCCACCGTGACACCTGTCCATAAAAGTGGGGACAAGACGATTCACTCAAATTATCGCCTTATCTCCATACTGCCCCCACTCTCTAAGGCACTTGAGCGCATCATGGCTGATCAACTTACCACCACTTGGATAAATACAATATACCTTGTCACAACAATACGGTTTCGGAAGGTCACAGCACCACCACAGCCCTTCTTGAGTTCACTGGAGCTTTGCACAAATCCCTTGACAATAGCCTTCTCACAGGGGCCGTTTTCGTCGACCTCTCCAAGGCCTTCAATACAGTACACCATGGACTACTAATACACCAACTACTGAATGCCGGGCTATCACCTGACTCTTCTCTCTGGTTTAAAAGCTACTTAGAAAACCGGTCACAGAGAGTAAAAATTGCGGACGCTCTTTCTAACACCCTGCCTGTTCGCTCAGGTGTCCCACAGGGATCCATACTGGGACACCTCCTTTTTAGCCTTTTCTTAAACTCCCTCCCTTACCACTGTTCTGAGCAGATCATACTATATGCCGATGATGCTGTTGTATTCTCCACTCACAAAGATCCTGCAACTCTTCAACACAACCTTCAACTTGGTTTCAGTTCTATAGAGTCATGGCTTCTTAATCATAAACTGGTCCTCAATGACAAGAAAACCAAATCTATGCTCTTCTGCAGCTCTCATAACCCACACAAGCTACACCACTTGGCTATCTCCACCACCCAGGGCAACACTCTAGATCAGGTGGTGTCCTTCAAATACTTAGGAATTCAGCTTGACCCTAATCTCTCCTATGGACTTCATGTAGATAATGTAGCTAGAGCTGCTAATGCACGGCTTGGTCTCCTCTACAAACACAGACCACACCTCACGCCAGAAACTTTGAATGTTGCAGTCCTGAGCTCTGTGATCTCTGTAATAGACTATGGTCTCATCATTTCTGGCTCGGCCACAACCACAACCCTTAGACGCCTCTCAACTGCCTTAAATAAAGCATGTTGGCTCATCACTGGTGCTCATCACCTCAGCCACACATGTGACCTGTACACTCAGACCGGCTGGCTCCAACTATCAAACCGCATAAAGTTTCTCACCTGCTCCATGGTCAAAAAAATCTACCTTGGCCTTGCACCTTCTGGGGTCTCAACTCTGTTACAACACCAAATTAACAAAGCGGTGCCTTAGGAGATCCACGCACAGCTACTGAAAGTCCCCCCGCTGTCACACTTCACAGGGACAACGCTTCTTGCTTATCGAAAGCACCACTTGGTTCAATGGCTCCCAGCCCAACCATCTCCTCTGCCCCAACTATTGGTGTTTAAAACTAGGCTCCGGGACTATCTCACTACCAACAGCTCCTGTGACTGCCCAACTTAACCTTGTTTCTCCACTTCCTTTCTGCTCTAGTTGTCCCCCTCTCCCTCCTCACTGGATTCTACCTCACATCTTGGTATACCCAATGCTGCACTTTTCACCTCTTGCCACCCTTCCTACATTCCTTCTCCCCTACCCTCTTCCTTCTCCCTATGACTCTGGCACTTCTTATCTGTTGTCTATTTTCTCTGACAAATGCCGCTGGCTGCCTTGTTACAATGCTACCCTTGAACTGTATTAATCTGTACTCTGTTTGCAATGTCCACATTGTTGTAATGCCTGTCTTGATGTTCCCCATAATTTGTATTTGTCTGACGTGGAACCTTTGTAAAAGAGCCATGGCTCAAAGGTATTTGTAATCCTAGACTTGATAAATAAAAAAATAAAAAAAATAATACTCTATTTAGCATGATGTCATGGTGGCACATGCTGTAGTGCTACTGCTTGTAGCACCTAGGAAATGGGTTTGAGAAAGAACCAGGAGCGTTGAGGGTTGGCTGGGACGGAGGAGGATAAGTGTCCAATGGACTGCTCTCCTACTCTTGGGTGAGTGGGATAAGGATGTAGGCAAAAGTCTATATGATGGTGGCCTGGAGTCAGTGCGCAGGACACCTCCTGTGCATGAGTGTGCGGTGCTTGATGGACGTCAGTGCAGCTGCTCACTGGAGCGAGCCTGGCATGCCTCAAACATCACTGCATGACCGAGCTTCGAGGGGGGTGGTGGTATTGGTTGTGGGAGAGCATAACAAAACACAAACAAGCACTCCATCAAGCTTATCAGGAGTTGAGAGGAGGCCTATGCCAGTCCCGGTACCTAGCTGTCTGGAGTGCCATACAGCAGAGAAACAGAGTGGTGCAGGGTTGTGGGAGTTGGTGGGTAGGAAGGGGGCAGTTTGGGGAGGTGAAAGTGGACCAACAGAGAATGCTTTAGAAAATGGAAAAGGGCGATTGGGGGGTGGGTGGTGGGTGACCAGTGGATCATCAGGGTATTATACCAGGACAGGGATATTAGGGTAGATGGCTGCAATCCCCCTGCCTTTGGGAGGGTGCAGCTCATTGCCCAATTAAGTGGAGGGTTTCGGCAGTGGTAAGCAGCTCTATTTGGGGAGCTGTTTACGCCGTAAACTCTTTAATATGTCACTGCGTTGGTATTCAAGAGAACACCCTCATTTATATAAGTACGCCCAGCAATGTTAGCATGTGGTTTAGGGCGCTCCAGGGCCTCTGAATATGGGCCCATTAGAGTGCTCATGCAAACTTGGGTTTGCGCTTGTGCTAACAATGTTACATTATGTTTATATTTAAACCATGTTAGCACGGGCGCTAACCTTTGCATATCGGTCAGGCCACAGGTAGTTTTAATTGATAATAATTGCATTTTTTCACAAGTTATATAATATATGTAAGTTTGATAATTTGATATTGTGCATGTCACTGCTAATATGGATGTTGCTTTTGTTGGAAGCGTTAACACTATCATTAAATAAAGTACCCATATTCAGTACCATACGTACATACACCGCAGCCTGATGAGTTGCACTTCTCACAGCACATGGCAGGGTGTGTGCAATATTGCCATACTAGTCTAGCGGTCCTCCATCACCCATCCTTATTGTTATACCCATGTTTCCTGGGTAATCTAGTGGCCTCCACGCTCCTGATCACCAATCCTTCACAATACCTGTATATCTCTAGTAGTCTAGTGGCTCCTGTCCCCCATCCTATCACCAACCACTCACAAAGCCACCTGCTGAGGCCCACAGGCATGCACTGCCCCTCGCCTTGACTGCCATTCACCATTATGGTGGGGGTAGAGTGGCAGTCGGCACAATTCTCATTCACCTCCAGTGACGGATGCAGTCTGATAGTCAAAGAGCGCAATCTCACTATCGGATGTGCTCCGGGGGGGGGATGCGCCAGCCAATGCTCCACAGTTAATGATAAGTGGCGCTTGGGTCAAGGAGTGGGCGGGGGTCCTTGGGTGGGTGTGGAAGTGATTATCGGATGGAGTGGTGGAGAACCACTGGACTACTAGGGATATACAGTTATATGAAGGTTTGATGATTGGGGAGGGGTAGGGGGACCACTAGACTAACACAGAAATACGGGTAACATATACCGTGGCAATATTGCACACAGCCTTCCACGTGCTATCACAAGTGATGGATGGGTGATGTGGGGGGGGCACCGCAAGACTACCATGACTGTGTAACCGCTTACATCATGTGTAACCACCCAGTCCCCTGGGGTTACTAGAATCCTATTAGTACTAGTCTTAGGCAGGTAGAAAAGGCAGCTGGTAGGGATCTCATTAGGGGCTTTCTACATAATGACACCATTGTTTACTCAACTAGCCTGCGTGAGGATGATTATGTCATTTAGAACTCTTGCAGCAGCATAACCATTTTTGAGTCAGCTGTTCAGGGGAAGTTTAGAATGTTCAGTTAGTCTGAGTTGGGGAGTCAGAGTGGCAGGAGGTCTGCCAATTGGGGCTGTCACAGGGAGCCCTGCTTCTCACCCTAGTTTGGATTAAATCTACAGCTGCCAGTGAAGTGGTGGAGACCTTTTGAAGCAGGAATCCTTGATTTCACTCCAGGGGGAGTGAGAGGGACTGCCATTTCAGTGGATCCAAGGGACAATCCCATGAAGGTCCTCGAGTGTGTACAGCTGCCTTTGAGAAGGACATTGTGTGAGAAATTCTGACAAAGCTACCATGAAGAAAAAGGGTGTTTTCTGGCTTGTTCTCCATGTCTTAAGGAAGGAGCAACAGATTTGTGAGTAAAGAGGCAGAAACTGTTCTCATTAGGGAGTTGGCTGAGGTGTGTGTGCCCAAGATAAGGCTAGATCACACGTGTTAGGACCCCCCATACACTTTGGTGTCAAATTTAAAGTTTAGAGTTCGGAGTCTTTAGCAATTCAGTGGGGATTGAAGGCTTCTTTTGGAGTAACCCTGAAGGAATGGCAGAGACTGTCAGGGCAAAGGGTGGAACGCCATCTGGAGTCTACAAGGCAGGGCTAAGTGGTTCAATGATGGGCGCCAAGATCCCCTGGGTACAGGCCAATGCCCAGGATGAAACTTAAATATGTGGCCCAGATCATGAGTTTACACTGTGAAATGTGTTTTGGAAATGGCTCAAGAATGTGGTTCAGGCCATGAGCATCCAATTTCGGAAGTGGAAATGCATTTGAAAGTAGCTCAATTATGTGGTTCAGGCCATGAGCACATTGGGGAAAAATGGATAAATAAGTTTCTGTGGAAAACTGTACTGCCTAGCAAAGAGTTTCTGGAAAAAGAGTGTACTTGTTTTGCCATGACCGACCATTGGGGGTTCACTTGTGCTTTAGTAACATCTGTGAATAACGCCATACTGCACAATCCCAGCTGCTGCATTGGACATTCTGATCATTGCTTTCTGTGTGGAATTATTGGGGCCCCCTCAGCAGTTAGGTCTAGCATATGCTTAGCATCCTCTCCCCTGGACCTGGTTGTATATACAAAGGTTAATTTTGGTAATTGTACCCCAACCCCCTTTTCCTTTAAATAATGAGCCTGGTATACACTCTAAAGTTAGGGGTGGTACCAATCTGAGTATTTCTGCTAAAAGTAAATGGTAAGCCATACGTGGGTACTAGTTCTTTCAATGGGGGGGTGCTAACTTGCCAAACGTGTTGTGGAGGTTACACATGCATCATTGCTAAGGGGTGAACAGGTTACATTGTACATGTGTTCAGCACAGAAAATGAGGGATGTTCTTAAAGAACAGGTGTTTACTTCTCACATTCTCCTCCCCCCTGCCAAAACATATATGGCAGCTTACCAGTGCCCAACTCGAATTTGGACCCAAAGTTTCTTTTTTTCAGTCTGGTTTAAAAAGTAACAGCACTTGTAAAATCACTCTTTGCAGTCCACTGGTAAAATGCTCCAACAGCCCTAGGTGGAGACATGCCACACCTTAGCACATTTTGTGACAACTGTTCAAGAAGAGCATGGGGGCATGCTCCATAGACTATAATGGGGGCAGTTTTTAAACATGTTTTTTAATACATTTGCAGGCTGATTTTGACAAAGGAATGCCACCGCTCGACAAACAAGTTCTTGTAACTACCTAACAATCTACCTGCCTGGAGAGGGTGTGTTGCCATTGTAGTCTTTTTTTTCCCTAGCCCTGTGAAAAGCTTTATCAGTTGAGGGCTATAAAGAGAAAATACTGACCCTGATGGATGAACTATGACCAACAATAGTTATGACTACTGGTAGTCAATAGTTCATCCCAAGGAGTCAAGGTTTTCCCATTATATACCCCCAAATTTCTGGTCCAGCCACCATCTTATGCCTGAATGACCCTCCCCACCACTGGATTGCCCTTCTAAGAACCGGGTCAAGATTCCCTCGCCAGTTGACCATCTCCATGCAGCTGGAAACCCTTCCAGCCACAGCCTTCCCTAAGTTGGGCGACCTCCCAGGAGCTACACCACCCCACAGCTTAGCCTCTTCCCCCAGCCAACTAACCTCCCTGCGTCAGGAAAAGCATCCAACCTCATGTCACACAACCTCCATGTAGCTGGATTACCCTCAAGCCCCCAGACTATCCTTCCCAGCAAGCAACTGTCTCTGCAACTGACCCCCCCAAGCACACAAACTAGCACCTCTCCAGTCAACCACTGTATCTACAGCTGGACCCATCCTAAGCCCTGTACCAGCTTCCTAACATGACCACACACCCTGCATCTGGATCTCCCTTCCATCCCCTGGTCTGACCTCACCCTTCAATGCCCCTCACCAGCATCCCCCAGCAGACAACCCTCCATGCAGCTAGACCTTTCCTGATCATGGACCAGCCCCCCCACCTCAACCATGAGCACCCTCCCAGAAGCTAGACCACTCCCTCCATCCCCAGACCAGCCTCTCACCCCAGATGACCACCATCCCTGGATCCGCCCACACCACCATTTCCACCTATGGACGAGTCTCATCCCCTGCAGCTATGCTACTCTTGTAGTCCCCAGACCAGCCTCTGATAAATCTCCCTGCAGGTGGAACAACCCAGCAATCCCTCTAGCTGGACCACTTTTCCAGAGCTCAGCACTCTGCCTGGACCACTCCACAGCCCCCACTCTCCTTGCAAGTGGACCCTCCCACTACTATTTCCACCAATGGAACAGCCCCCACCAAGCTGACCTTTCCCGGAGATGGTCATCGATCCAGACACCCCCACCCGCTGCTGTTATGTCTGAGTTCACAGCACCTTCTAAGTGTGGCCGCACCTTTTCCATGAGGTACAGAGCAATTCTGAGGGATGAGTGAAATGAGGGACACTGTAGCTGTATGGGAACCACCCACCACTGCAGGTGGAGCACAACCAAAGAAAAGACTAGACGTGTTGTGCTTCCCAGCCTCTCTCTGCAGTTTGGGACAGGGCAGGGGAAAGCCTGTCTCTGCAGTAGCGCAGTGATTTAGGGATGTGAGCTGCAAACTTGGAGACCTGGGTTTGAATCCCACTGTCCCACTGCCCCCACTTGCATACTGTGGGACCCTGAGCAAGTCACTTAGCTTCCTTGTGCTCCAAGGTTGCACCTGGAAACAAGCTTTGGCTTAGTGTGCCTTTCCTGGTTAACCAATGTCCCCTTTCCCTTTAGTTCAGGACACGACAGAGGAAAGGCATATACATGTGGTTTTCAGCAGCAGCTGGTCCACAATCGCCCTTGCGATGATTATGTAGATTATCGGACAAGCATATGCTGGCTGTAATCTGCTAATCCGTCACTTACACATCTTTTACTGAGTGACGTGCCAATACTGTTATTCGTTTTTTGAACTGGGGAGCTCTACCCCCCCTGTGTATTTTTTTTTCTTTTTTATATGTGTAACCCCCCTTTTTTTCCCAGGGGTTACTAGAATCCCACTCAGAATCAGCGGCAGGCAGGGAGAGGCAGCTTATGAAATGCCAATTAAATGGGTTTCACACTGTCACACTCTGTTTTCAGTTTCAGCTGACCTGGAATGATGATGTCACCATAGAATTTTCACAGCAGCATAAGCCCCAATGGAATGCTAGCTGCAGGGGTTAGCAGTAGAATGTTGGGAGAGATTTAGTTGTTCAAGAGAGAGTATGTAGAGTGAGGAGTTCTGCAGAAGGCAGTGCCTCAGACTTAGCTCTGACACAGAGATACCTCTGGAGATTGAGTAGTGTGTTCTCACCCTAGAAGAGGAACACAGAAGACCAGTGAGTGAAGTGGTAGAGACCATTCATAGAGGGTTTTTCCAGTGCCCCATCCCTGGAAGGATGGGGAATTCTAGGATTCAGGGGCAATCCCCTGGTCCAGCCTGGAGTGTGGTGAAGCTGCCTGAGATTCGTTCGTTCTGTAGTACCCAAGACTTTTGTGTGGAAAAAAGCCCTGGGGCACCTTGTTTCTGTTAAAAGTGTCAGCCTACTACAGGGTCCGGAGAGAGACTAGCCAAGCACAGAACTTTTAGGAATATTTCTGTTAAAAGTGTCTGCCTACTATGGGGTCCGGAGGGAGACTTGCCAAGTACAGAACCTTAGTTCGTGTCTAATTTAAAAGCATCTGCTAAAGTGGGGGTCTAGTGTAAAGACATTGCCAATTACAGAACTTTTAATTTCATGACACCTCTGAGGTGTGAGAGGTAGAATGTTAAATGTGAAAAACATTTCAAGATAGCACCTACAAGGGTTTTCAGAGAAAGGTGTTATTAACCAGATGAATGGCCGAATATAAATTTGGAAGCAAACGGAGGGAGACCCCCCCCCCCAATCTGAAGTAACCATGTTTACCTCTTCGGGTTCAGTTTGGGCACCATTATTTTCTCTCAGTGCACTTGGCCAGTGCCTTAAGAAAATGCCCAGATGTGGGATTTTGGATTTTCTGTGAGCTGGAGTGTGCTCTGTGGCGGTCGAGGATGCCACCAAGAATTCCTCATGAAATATGGGAAAGTCTCCTAGTACTGGCCGAGGGTGCCATGTCAAGGGAAGTGTACCAGATTCTGGCCATGTGTGCCAAGATCCATTTAGAACCTGAGGGTTTGCTGTGTGTGTGCTCTGTAAATCAGTAATCTGCATTACCAGTGGGAGTAGCCCTGTGGGGGTCTATCTTCGCTTTGTATTATTCTGTGTATGTGAATAAAAGCCACACTCTAGAATCTCAACCTGGTTTGGACAGTACAGTTATTGCTACCAGTGTCTGGATTTACTTGGATGCCCCTAGCCAGAAGTACAAACCTAGCATAATGCTGAGCAAACGTTTTCTCCCAGGGTCCCAGGTTGATGGCCATGCTAAATGGTCCCCCCAGGTGTGAGCCAGGTAGTTGCCAAACTTGGTTTGCCTGTCTGAGGATGGCAGACCATGAAGTACATGTGTGGGTAAACAGAACTGTTCGTAGTGACTACCCCATCCCTCTTATTGGCGCCACTTGTGAGAAGAGCAGCCCTGCTAGTTGAACAAGGGGGGGCCAGTGGGGGGGAGGTTACAAAATGGAGGCACCGCTGAGGATTTGTTTGGAATTTGGGAGAAAACAAGAGATGTTAGCTCAGGTTGTGGCTAGTGTTTTGTCTGTCTGGCAGTAGGTAGCCCCAAAAAAACAGAAGCTTTGCAAATGAGGGATTTGCCAGAGAAGTGCCATCCATATGTGGTGCTGTGTGCCTGCTGTTCATGTGCTGCTGTGATTGTGTCAACGTTTACCAAGGAGCTGTAAAGCCAGATTGTGTGTGCCCCTTGTCCTGCATCAGAAAGAACGTTTGCCAGATTTAATTTTCAAGTTGTGACAAGAAAAAGTATTGAGAACTGTGGGAAACAAAGAGACATTTGTGCCCTGAAAGTTTAAAATGCTTGCTGTGTGGGCTGGGGGAGTCGCTAGAGAAATTGCCATGAGAAATGGTTAAAAATGGTGCTCCCGCTGTGGAGTTACAGTTGAAAAGAAAAAAGTTGTTTTGCAGTTTAAATTTTGCCTGCTCGATGATCACCGTGGAGGAGAAGAGCACGAGAAGAGAGAAAGGCTCATTTGCTTGGCGTCGAGTGATTGGTGAGACTGCAATCAGTCCTGCACCCAAGCCAGCTTCAGAGTGCTGCCCAGTGTTCGAGAGGGAGACAGTGAGTGGTATGCGAGCTAGTTAGCCAGGAGGAGTGTTGCGGTGAATGTAAACATTCTAAAAGTTAAAACATCAGACTTTTCTGTACTAAATTGGGCTCAACCTGTATTCCAATCGACTGGGGAGAAAGCGTGGTGTTCGTAGGGACAGTCGGCAAGACCGCCAGCCCGTTTCAACCCAGAGGCCTCCAGGATTAGCTGTAGGCAGAGAATTTCCATCGAAAAGCCAGCTACTGATTCAGTGAGTACCATTCAGCAAAACTGAGCTCAAACTGTGTGTGATTTTTCTAAAGCCAGCTGGATCTGTGTGTAAACAGTGTGATTGTTTTTGCAAAGAAGGACTGTGTAAAGTAAACCAAACCCATGCAAGAATTCTGAGCATTAGACTGTGAGCATGTATTATGGATTCAGCAACAGTATAATTTTCTGAGCAATCAGAGAGACTGTGAGTTGTATGAAATGCTGCAACAAATAGGCAATCCTGTTCATGATATACTGCGGCTTTAGTGACATTAAGCAAGTAAAAGTGATTGAAAGCTAATGTAAAGTCCTAGAAAATCATATGGATGTGCTGAGGAAGCAAAACAGTGCAATCTGTGCAGTTTGAGTAAAATTTATCAGTATGCAGTAAATCGGATGCACAGTGGCTTGAGTCAGATGCAGAATGTCGATGCACCAGGAGTGCTGCCACCGCCATTACGGGGTGGGGTAGTAATGTAAACAAAGCAGCAGGGAGCCATTTTGTGGGACTGTTCAAAGTAAAGTGAACACAGTGATAACAGTGAACTTTTGTGTGTTTTCTACAGTCATGACTTCGGGATCATCTCGCTACCCGGATCATACTCGGGCTATGATAGTGGAAAAGGTTACCAAGCTGCAAGAAATAGAGAAATGTTTCTACGGTGGAAGTTTGCCTCCTCATGTTGTGATTTCCGGATACCCTGTGAGAGTATGCATAATGTGCCTCAAGGCTGGAAGGGACGTTTTCATGATTCCTCACTGTTCAGGGTGCTTAGAGAAGCAAGGCCTAACTAGTGCACCCAAGATTCATTTGGCTCCCACGTGGACAAAGCTTCAAGATCCTGCAAGTAGCAGCACACAGCACCAGGTGGAACCTGTTGGGGGGGGCAGCAGAGTGTGGCACAAAGGAAAAGGGTGTGGATGTACTGACAGAGCAGAGTCCTCGTGATGTCTCCATGCCTGTGTTGCAGATGGACAGTGCGGAGGGAGAATCAGTGGATCCATGGAGGGAGGGCCTAAGTCCTAGCCTCATTAGAGAGGATGAGGTCCGAGAGACCCTAGATTGGAAGGTGTCTACCTCCACACCCAGTGAAGAGTGGACAGTCTTGGGAGTGAGGACAACTGCTCACTCTTGGGCCCAGGTTCTAAGTGAAGGAGAGGAGGAGGAGGAGGAGGAGGGAGCTATGCATTCTTACGATGAAGGTGCTAGTCCACAGCCTCAGGCTTTTGCTTCAGAGGAATCAGAGGAAGAAGTTGGTGACTCCACAACCTTGCTCCCAGAAGGAGGGGTCAGGGACCTGATCTACATAGCTTTGAGTATGTGACACTGGCAGAACCAAGACTGGCCACCCCAAGCCAGGCTGGCGGTCGTGAACTGACCAATAGTAGTAAGGAGGAGAGACTGGTTCGTAGGAAGGCAGATGAGATCTATGGAATGTCCTTTCCTACCTTTCTTCGGAGAGTTTGGGAGGAGATTGAGAAAAACAGGAGAGCCTGGCTAGTGGAAGCGGCAACTAAAGACCTGCATCCAGGTGGTAATTGTTTTGTCAGAAGCAAAGTGATAAGAGACAAACTGCAGTATTGGAAAGTGGGCATGACACTGTTCATAGACACTGTAAGTATTGTGGACAGAAAGGGCAACAAGACTTTCTATAATGTGAATTATGAGCACCCAGACGGGGTAATAATTCTTGCATCTGACCCATTGTGGTACTACCCTCAATGTAACCTGCTTCCTGCAAATGTGACTATGCCTACCAAGTGGAAAGCAGAGCAGTGGTAGCCAGTGCTGCTATCCAGCTGTTGCCGTACCCATGTTGTTCTGCCAGTCTGGTATTCCAGGATCCAAAGGTGCGTCCAGATTCATCAGACTTGCAGTGTGCCTTCCAATTCCAATGCCTGGCCTTCCAGATGACATCAACCCGGCTGTTTCCTGATTCATCGCCTGTTTTTTCAGATGATTTCAGTCCAGCTGTTCCTTTCCTGTTCCAAGAGTCCATCTCCAGATGACGTCATCCAGAGATGACATCAACCCAGCAGTTTCCAGACGTGCCATCCTGTCATTTCCGGAAGATTTCAGCCCAGCTGTATCTGAAAAATGCTGCCAGGGAGAGTCTACAGCTGGAGATCCAGGTGCTGTTCCATTTTTCATTCTTCAAGGGACTGGTAAGTCCAGACTTTTCTTACTTTATTGACATTGCAATACACATCCTACACCTGGCAGACTACAGACTGCTGAACTGTCCACAAAGACTCTCCTCTTTGGGACAACAGTACTTCAAGAACTGTGCTTCATTGGGCTCTGGCCCAGGAGAGACTCTTTCATGGACCTTGCCTTCGGGCACTGTTTGTCACTAGTTGGGACATTTAAGGCATTCCATCCCCAAAAGGTGTATTTTACATAATGTTGATGTTTTCTACTTTTCTACTTTTTCTAAAAAAATATTTTGGGGATTCTCCAGTGTTTTAATGGTAAGGGTTATGGTCGTGTACTGTGTTTGCAGATTTGGGGTGTGTTTTTGTCTTTTCTCTTTCAGGTGGATCCTGATGAAGACAGAAGAGAAGACAAGAAGAGGATTGGAGGGACTCATCGGAGTTCCTCATGTGCTTTAAAGTGTTGTTTTTAAAGTACTGTGTAGTTGTTAACATGTGTTAACTTTTCCTTCCACAGGTGTAGTTGTGGGGAAGTGTGGGAGTGTAATGCTTAGGTGTAGTGTTAACTCATTGGTTTGGTCTGCAGGTGTCCAGGGATGGGGGGAGAGTCCCCTGTTTTGGGTAGGTTTGTTTTGGTCAGATAGGTTTTCCCTAGATGCCTAGGGGGATAGACAGGCTGTGGTCCTGACTGGCCGTAGGGGCCGCAGTGCTGGTCTATTAGGGCTTTGCTCTGGACAGTTCTTCCAGGGCCACTGGTTACCATAGTAAGATCATAGTGTAGGGGCTGATGCATCAGCCAGTGGCCTCTGGGCCCTTACTGTTGCCTGCCTGTGCCTGGCACATGGTAGGAGAAGCCTGATCACCCCTCTCCATAGGTAGCACATAGGGCAGGATGGTCTGGTGCTGGGTAGGCAATGACTGGGGACAGTCATTTTCCTGGCTAAGGGTGGGTGTAACCCCCTTGTTCAAAGGGGTTATTAGAATTCCACTTAGAATCAGTGGCAGGCAGGGAGAGGCAGCTTGTGAAATGCCAATTAAATGGGTTTCACACTGTCACACTTTGTTTTCAGTCTTAGCTGAGCTGGAGTGATGATGTCACCATAGAATTTTCGCAGCAGCATAAGCCACAATGAAATGCTAGCTGCAGGGGTTAGCAGTAGAATGTTGGGAAAGAGTCAGTAGTTCAAGAGAGAGAGTCTGTAGAGTGAGGAGTGCTGCAGAAGGCAGCTCCTCAGACTTAGCTCTGACAGAGAGCTACTTCTGGAGATTGGGTAGTGTGTTCTCACCCTAGCAGAAGAACACAGAAGATCAGTGAGTGAAGTGACAGAGACCGTTCCTAGAGGGTTTTCCAGTGCCCCATCACTGGAGGGATGGGGGGGGGGAATTCCAGGATTCAGGGGTAATCCCCTTGTCCAGCCTGGAGTATGATGAAGCTGCCTGAAATTCATTTGTTCTGTGAGTACCTGAGACTTTTGTGTGGAAAAAACCCTTGGGCACCTGCATTCCTGTGGTGAGCTGTTTTCTGACAAAGGGACTCTGTCACCAAGACTGTTTCTGTTAAAAGTGTCTACCTACTATGGGGTCCGGAGAGAGACTAGCCAAGTACAGAACTTTTAGGACTATTTCTGTTAAAAGTGTCTGCCTTCTATGGGGTCCGGAGAGAGACTTGTCAAGTACAGAACTTTAGTTGTGTCTGATTTAAAAGCATCTGCTAAAGTGGGGGTCTAGTGTAAAGACAGCGCCAGTTACAGAACTTTTAATTTCATGACACCTCCGAGGTGTGAGAAGTAGAATATTAGGTGTAACCCCCTTGTTCCCAGGGGTTACTAGAATCCCACTTAGAATCAGTGGCAGGCAGGAAGAGGCAGCTTGTGAGATGCCAGTTAAATGGGTTTCACACTGTCTCACTCTGTTTTCAGTTTCAGCTGAGCTGGAGTGATGATGTCACCATAGAATTCTCACAGCAGCATAAGCCACGATGGAATGCTAGCTGCAGAGGTTAGCAGTAGAACATTGGGAGATTCAAGTCAGTCTGTGTGGAGACTCAGGAGAATGAGGAGTGCTGCAGAGTGCAACTCCTCAGAGCCTAGCTCTGATATAGATCTACCTCAGAAGAAGGGGTTGTGTGTTCTCACCCTAGAGAGGAACACAGAAGACCAGTTGTGTGAAGTGGTAGAGACCGTTCCTGTGAGGTTTTCCAGTACCCCATCCCCGGAAGGATGGGGAGGAATTCCAGGATTCAGGGGCAATCCCCTGGTCCAGCCTGGAGAGGGAGAAGCTGCCTGAGAGTCATTTTTTTCCGTTAGTACCAGAGATTGTGTTGTGGGAAAAAAGAGCTGGGGCACCTGCATACCGTGGTGAGTTCTTCTCTGACAAAGACACTATGTTCACCGAGACAGTGTCTAAGTAAAAGTGTCTGCCTACTGTGGGGTCAAAGGAAGACTTGCCAAGTACAGAACTTTTAGACTGTGTATGACTAAAAAGCATCTCCAACAGTGGGGGTCTAGGGTAAAGACATAGCCACACACAGAACTTTTAAAGTCAGGACACCTCCAGTGAAAAGTAGAATGTTAAATGTGTAAAACATTTTGAGAGAGCATCTACAAACAGTGTTTCGAAGAAAGGTGTTGTAACCAAATGAATGGCCGAGTATAGATTTGGGAGCAAAAAGTGGGAGACCCTCCCCCATTTGGAGTAACCAGGTTTACCTCTCCGGGTTCAGTTTGGGCACCTGTGTTTTCTCTCGGGGCATTTGGCCAATGCCTGAGGAAAGCACCCAGATGTGGGATTTTGGATTTTCCCTGACAGCTGGAATGTGCTTGTGGGTGGTTTAAGGAGCCACCATCAATCTCCATGCAATATGGAAAAGTGTCCTAGTACTGGCTGGCAGGGCCGCAGTAATGGGGGGAAAAGTGGGGAAGTTGCCTGGGGCCCCAAGCTCAGGAGGGGCCCACCTGAGGAGCTGGCATTACCCCTGGCATTAGCTGATTTTGGAAACAGGGGCCCATTTCAAGTGACTTGTCCGGGGCCCCAAAATTCATAGCTGCAGCCCTGCTGGCCGGGGTGCCAAGTCAAGGGAAAGAAGAAAAGTGTTCAGTTTGGGCCGTGTGTGCCCAGATTCGTTCAGAACCTGAGGGTTCGTAGAATGGGAAGTGTGCTCTGTACCTCTGTAATCTGCATTACCAGCGAGTGTAGCCCTGTGGGGTTCCATCTTTGCTTTGGTTATTCTCTGTGTTATGTGAACAAAAGCCACACTCTAGAATCCCAACTTGGCTTGGACAGTACAGTTATTGCTTCCAGTGTCTGGATTTACTTGGGTGCCCCTGACCAGAAGTACAAACCTAGCATAATGCTGAGCAAACGTTTTCTCCCAGGGACCCAGGTTGATGGCCATGCTAAATGGTCCCCCCAGGTGTGAGCCAGATAGTTGCCACACTTGGTTTGCTTGTCTGAGGATGGCAGGCTCCATAGTAGAAGTAATGGGTCAACAGAGTTTTGCAAGTTATTTGTACTGACTACCCCCACCCCTCTCGGTGGCGCCTAGATGTGAGAGGAGCAGCCCTGCAGGTAGAATCAAGGGGGGCCGGTGGGGGGAGGTTACATAAATGTGAAAGACATTTCAAGATAGTATCTACAAGAGTGTTTCAGAGAAAGGTGTTATTAACCAGATGAATGGCAGAGTATAAATTTGGAAGTAAAACGTGTTAGACCCCCCATCTGGAGTAACCATGTTTACTTCTCTGGGTTCAGTTTGGGCACCTTTATTTTCTCTCAGTGCACTTGGCCAGTGCCTGAAGAAAATACCCAGATTTTGGATTTTCTCTGAGCTGGAGTGTGCTCTGTGGTGGTCGAGGGTGCCACCAAGAATTCCTCATGAAATTTGGTAAAGTCTCCTAGTACTGGCCAAGGGTGCCATGTCAAGGGAAGTGTACCAGATTCTGGCCGTGTGTGCCAAGATCCATTCAGAACCTGAGGGTTTGCTGTGTGTGTGCTCTGTACCTCAGTAATCTTCATTACCAGTAGGAGTAGCCCTGTGGGGGTCCATCTTCGCTTTGTATTATTTTCTGTGTATGTGAATAAAAGCCACACTCTAGAATCCCAACCTGGTTTGGACAGTACAGTTATTGCTTCAGTGTCTGGATTTACTTGGGTGCCCCTAGCCAGAAGTACAAACCTAGCATAATGCTGAGCAAACATTTTCTCCCAGGGACCCAGGTTGATGGCCATGCTAAATGCACCCCTCAGGTGTGAGCCAGGTAGGTGCTACACTTGGTTTGCCTGTCTAAGGATGGCAGGCTACAAAGTACATGTGTGGGTAAACAGAACTGTTCGTAGTGACTACCCCATCCCTCTCGATGGCGCCATGTGTGAGAAGAGCAGCCCTGCTAGTTGAACAAGGGGGGGCCGGTCCGGGAGAGGTTACATATGGAAGGGCATGTGTGGGGGGCACAGCACCCCAATTCAGACGAACTAATAACTGTATTTTCCTAATACGGCTAATTCCGTATCTTTCAATGTGTGACGTGCCAGCTACGCATGGTCCGAAACGGTATTACGGCAAATACAGTTATTAGTTTCTTTGAATGGGGGGGGACTCTGCCCCCCACATTCCTAATGCACACTACAAAAGGAAAGTAACGTGATGTGTTGCCGATGTGCTGATGCATTTACGTCACAGTACTTACGCTGGACCGATAATCTACACAATCGTCCGACTTGCAATCCCCAGAGGTGGGGTGGTTTTGCCATCCAAAGTATGGTGGCGCACTTTACGTGCCTCAGAAGGGGACGTTACAATTCTAGTCTTTCTTTCGAATTTTGTGATCAGAACTTCTGAAGTTATTTGTTTGGCTGACTGTATTCCCCGTAGTTGACGGTGTAGTTCTTTTTTGATGTGTTGCTGGCGCGAGGGCGCTAGTCAGCATGTAAGTACCATATCACGGTGAGCTTTTCTCAGACCCTCCAACTGTACCATTTTTGCCAGTACAGTACCTCATTTTAAACACTGGTACCAAGTCCTGTCAACTTTGTACCGTGTATCGAATTTTCAGTAGCAGTCCTGCTTTA
This sequence comes from Neoceratodus forsteri, assembly GCA_016271365.2. Lineage (NCBI taxonomy): Eukaryota > Metazoa > Chordata > Ceratodontiformes > Ceratodontidae > Neoceratodus > Neoceratodus forsteri. The sequence goes on along the minus strand of CM028135.1, from coordinate 66,017,525 downwards.
TTATAATTTCCCCCTATTGAATATCTGTCTGCTGACAGAGTCAGGTTGCCTTGTGTGCCAGCACACTTAGAGGAGCGTTCGCGATCCCCATGGTAACCACTAAGGTGGTTCGCATTGCTGGTGGCACCAATGGCAGAGGGGCAGGGCTCGACGCAGCTGTCTTACAACACTTGACCCCAGAAGCAGCTGAGAGTACAATTGGCGGGAGTGACAGCAGTCTGAGTGTCAGGTTATGTGGAGATTGATCGCGCTGGATCTGTGAGTGTGGCACTATCTTGTTCCAGCCGTCTGCCCCAAACCAGAGTGCAACTGAATTGTGCCGTGGCACTATATTTTAATATTTCAGCACACATGTTGGTCTGGAAGACATGAGTAGAGTGCACTGCTCACTGCTTTGTCGTCCACCTTGGACGGGACCGCCAATCTCCCCTTCTGTCATGCTTCGAGTCTGAGAGAGTGCAGCAGGTCCACAGTGCCGGAGACTGACTCGCGGGAATGTGTGTGATCCCCGGTACCAGCCAGACTACTCGCAGGGACGGTGTGTGTGACCAGGTCGGGACGGGAATGACTGAGCTCAAGGCAGCTAGGGTACAGCAAAAAATCAAATGCCTCATGATTATTCTTCAAGTGCTTGTTGAATGGCAATGCTAAATTAGTGGCTCAGGCTTGACATGATTTTATTTTGCAGCTTGAAGAGAAGCTAAATCCAACCACCTGCAGCTTACAGAGCAGTTTTTTGTGCAAGTCTGTGTATGAGGTTTTTTTCATGACACTGTGGCTGCCAGGTGCCCCTAAGCATAATGGTTTTGTCATTGTGCATAGTGACTCTCATATTTTTTGTTTGGTTCTCATCTATTGGGCCCAGATCCCTGTGCAGTTGTGAAGGACAGTTCTTTGGCAAACTTCCCACCACCCAACATCAGTATTCAGTTCTTTATCTTATCTCCCCCTCCCCCCCCGCTGACTGCAACACAGAAGTGTACCTATTTTGATCTATCAGATGTTGGAGGGTCTGTTTTCTTAAAAGCGCAAGACAGTCCGGCATGCTAAAGTAGACCGTCCTTTATTTAGAACCTTTGCATACTGTACAGTTCTACTTAAAGATATAAATTTATAACGCATGCTCTGTGTAGGCAGCACCCTTGATACGAGGGACAAATTGAGCGCCACACGACAGCGCGTCACCTGTTTGCGGCACTCCGGCGTGTTTTCCTGCTAAAGCAAGGTGGCCTTCCCGTTTTACGGCAGCCCCGGTCTGTAAGTGTCGGATGGACACAGATACACAAGTTTCGTTTTAGCCTGTGGACGCAGAGGACCTCGGGCTGTGGTTGGCGGCTTGTCAGCGGCGTAGGGCAGCTGCCCTGGTTGTCGGGTCCGTGTGTTTCGGACGGTATAAGGTGTGTTGCTGCCCTCGCCATGGCGGCGACGGTGAGCAACCTGCACGCTCGGGTCGCTCGCCTGCTGAGCAGGCAGCACGGGAAACCGGTGCTGAAGCCCAACAAACCGCTGGCGCTGGCGGACAAGGTGGCGAACCGGAAGGAACGGCTGGGAGGTGAGGACCGAGGAAGAAAGGGAGGGGAGGTCCCGTTAGAGACTCGGGATCCCTGATCTGTATTTAAGTAAAACTTTTGTTATTTTACACTAGGCAGGGGCAGTGTAGTGGTTAGAACACAGAGCGTTCAGCCAGCTCAGAAGTTCAAATCCCACCACAGCTACTGACTTGCATTGTGATCTTGAACAAATTACTTGTCTTTCCTGTGCTTCTTATTTCTCCCACATGTAAGGTCAGGACCCCACTGAAATCAAGATTCTGAATCTGTAGTTTGTTCCTCCCTAGAGAAGTCCACTTAAAAAGGGCTGCAAGCAGCTCAGTTTTCTGCTATAAGAATGATTAATGGTCAGCCCGATGGCGCTGAGGTTGGGGCGCTAGATGCCATGTTGGCGACCCGGGTTCTGGAACAAGTCCGGGTGAGGAGAGGATTGAGCATCCGGAAGTCAGCTCTCCTCTCCTGGGGTGGGTTCCAGGGGATCTCCCGCCTAGTGGTGGCTCCTGGCAGAGGCAAGGGTCATTATACCACTGGCAGGGGCAGGCAGTGGGGTACTGGCAGCGGCGGGTGTCTGTGGAGGGGGGGGCGGGAGCATCCCCTCATGCGCCGACTATAGTGCACGTCCGCATCAGTAGGGGAGGAACAGTAGAAAAACGGCCCTATCCCTGGTAGGCGAAGGTAGATTTGGGGACTCTGCACCCATGCCCGCCTACTGGTCTCTCTCCTCCTCTGGTGATTCATCGTCTGGCCGCTCTATCCGATTCTAGGTAGAGCGCCAGATAGAAGTAGGTGGTCCCACCCTGGGGGACTCCGAGCCGGGTGGTCGAGCAGTACAGGCAGTGGGAGTCCCAGTCGCTGGAGATGGGGAAGACTTCAGACTGGGTGGGAGAATGCGAAGATCGAGAAACCTCACTGGAGAGAGTCCTGGGGTAGGGAAGTAAGAAGCATGAACAGAGTATACAAAAAAAAAAAAATGATTATTCGAACATCTGAAAAAGCCACCAGATGAAGGCCATCTGGTCTATCAAGTCTGCTCATATTGCAGAGTCCACAGCTTGAGCTAATGTTCCTGCCCTCATCCCCCCCAACCCATGATCCTTACCATCCCCCTACGCCTGTCCCAGTCTCTCCTAAAGTTGCCCACTGTCTTCAACGAGATGACCTCCGGCAGTGCATTCCAAGTGTCCACCACTCTCTGTGTGAAGAAGTGCTTCCTGACCACCCTCCTAAACCTCTCACCCTCCTGTTTAAGACTGTGTCCCCTCGTGTTATGGTTGCCACTCAGCTTAAAGACTCTCTCCTTATCAACCTTATTTATCCATTTCAAGTACTTGAAGGTCCCAGTCATGTCCCCTCCCCCTCTCGTGTCTTCCAGGGAGTACATGTTCAGTGCCCTCAACCTCTCCTTATATGCCTTACCCTGCTGACCGACTATCATCTTTGTAGCCCTCCTCTGAACCTTCTCTAGCAGGTTGTCGTTTTAGAGGTGTGAGCACCAGTACTGAACTCCACACTCTAGATGCGGCCTTACCAGTGACCCGTACAAGGGCAGTATAACCTCCTCTGTCCTACTGATCCCCCTAAATATGCATCCCAGCATCTTGTTTGCCTTTATACACAACCCGTGGTGTTCTGTGCTTCTGCCTCTTAGATTTGATGTCTCACATTTTGCAACTCCCCTCCCCTGAATTCTAAGGGACGGTGTCTGACATTTGGATGATAAATGGTTGGTTGGTGTGGGTGCAGTGTATCAGCCCTTCCCGTAGAGTTCAGGCATACTTCCTTGCCAACATACTCCAGACTGCCGAGGGCTAAGGAGCACAGCTAGCAGCTGAACGTGGATCTTCTGCATGGTAATGTCTCCAGGCTGGCTAGATGTCCATAAGTGAAATTGCATGACAGAGCATATAATCATTAAGACAAATATGCACAACTTGGGGGGTTGTAGCTTAAATCGGAGCAGAGTGCCTATACCCCCCCAACACAAGAAGTGTGTATATCATCACTATCTCATGCCCTGAATTGTAATCGCATATGACACTTATACAGCAGGTGCCAAAAATATTTGGGAAAATCATAGTCCTGCCACAGAAAAGGACTGATGTTACAAAAACTATAACAGGGGAGATGCAGGAAGATGAGATAAAGTCCAAGGGGACACAGATAATCTTTATGCAGATGTCCTTGGTCATATTAAGAATGAGTGGACATAAGTACAGAAAATTAATGAATGTAAGTTAAATTGAGAGAACTTTCCATAGAGTTTATTCTCCTGACTGCTGTCCCGCTTCCAGTCGCCCACCCCGTCACACACCATCTCAGGGACTTACCTGGGGTTGAATCCCCATGGATATTCCCCCTGGGGAGAGGGTTGCCTCCCTTCTCACCCCCAAATGCAATCCAGAAAGTCCCCATGACCTAGTAGGAGGTGTGTGTTTGGGGGGGGGGGGAGAGACTGTGACTATGGAGAGTCATCATGCTTTGATAGTCTGCTGTTTTTCTTCTATGTTCTGCCCATACCTCTCCCCCACCCCTGACACAGTTCATTTCCAAGCCTTGTCATGCACTGCGCACCTTGTGAGGAAAAGTTTCACGGCCTGCTGCAAGGTGTCCGTGCGGTGGAACACTGTGCCATCCGTTCCCGAGTGGGAGAGCTGCCATGTGGCAATATAGTCTCCCAACCCTTTTCTGGAGCTCATTCCACAAACTTGGCTTGCCTGTGTAGAGGAGCCACGGCCTTTTTACCATTGGGCCATCAAGGCGACCCGAACATTGTATTTATAAAAAAAAAAAAAAAAAAAATTTTACTGCATGCTAGAAAAACGCATAAAGACGGTTAGGATTGGCTCCTTCATTTCATGCCATCAGACATTTTCACTGCATAGGAATGTTATCTGTCTAAGCAGCTGATTGAGACCTATTTTGCTGGGTTGAAACTTGGTACTAGCTGGTGGGAAATAAATATGCTCTGTTAGATGGCTACATGGCATTATTTACCCATCAAGCATCCAGCACTTACAGTCAGTCTTTGCACCCCTAGCACCTTACCTGTCATATTCCTTCGACAAGGCCCCCTTGCCCACCTTCTCCCCCCCCGTATCTCCACTCCTGCCCCTGTCCCCAACCACCTTGTAGTCCCCTTACCCTCTGCACCTCCTACCCCTCGATCTCCTACCCCCACCGACCCCCCCCCGTCTTGCTCATAGCTCAAGTCTTTGTACTGGTTATTACATGTCTGTAAGTCAGTGACTATATGTTTGTAACTAAAAATGATGACTGTTGCACATGCTGACGTGGAACCTTTGTAAAAGAGCCTCGGCTCAAAGGTATTGCAATCCTAGATTGAAATAAATAAGATCTTTCCATGGGTTCCCAAACAAGTTCACATTTCCTGACATTGACAGGGATATCACCAAGCTGCAGCATGAGAGACCTTAGCAAAAATTTTTTTTTTTTTTGATGCAGCATCTTGTTTTCAGTGGGGTTCTTCTTTTGACCCATATGTGCTCCTGGGTGAAATGATGCACTTAAAGGTTAATGACTGGTAGGATTTGAATCTGAGGCTTATACTGTCCAAGCCTGTGCTCCTGGAACTAGACCATGCTGGTTTTGTTGTGTGCATTTTAGAGGCTTTGACATTTATTTATATATGTATTAAGCTGATAACCGGGAGAAGCACACCGAGCTAAGGCTCGATTCCAGGGAAGGAAGGAGTGTGAGTACAATACATATATATAAGAGCAGCAGGCAGGTTAACAGTGGATATCTCTCCCCTCATCCCAGTCTGATGATTTCCTTGTTCACATCCCCATAGTGCCAATTGCACCTGAAGTCTAAGCTATCTATGCAATGCAGACTATCACGGGTGAACAGATTAGGAAAACCTAAAGCAGTATAGTGGGTTGGGCCACTTTGAAGCTTGGTGTCTGTCTTTGTTAGAATTTTTTTTTTTTTTTTTTATTTGTAACACCTTTTTTGGTTTTTTATTTTCCCTTTTCCTTTCATAATGCCACACTATTTGTTTTTCAGAGGCAAGCTGTATTACCGAGATGTCACTGATGATGGCCTGCTGGAAACAGAATGACTTCAGTGATGCTGCTTGTGCCAGTGAAATTAAGGCTTTCTTTGTGTGCAGTGCCAAAGCAGAGGTAAGTAAGATGCCTCAACAGGTCAGCCTGATGGCACAGCAGAAGCAGATGCTGCTTGACATCCGAGTGACACCGGTGGGAGGGTTTACATTTTTTGCTGCAAGCATGCTTCCTTGGTGAGCACTGGTGGCTGTGCAATTTGCAGGAGCATGTTGGGAGGGGAGGATGCATGTGCCAGTGTGGTGTGTCTTGGGAGTAATCCTGGAAATGGGAGGTCCTTGTTTGGGTAGATGGTGCCGTGTCTCACCCCCCCCCATGTCACTTAGGGCTTCATTCCTCTGCACCAGAGAGGACATCAGGCACCTCTTTCCCTTACCAGTGATTGCCGTATTTGTGGGTGTCGCCCACCATGGAGCTGAAGGCAGAGTCCTGTCTCCAGGGTAAGCCTTGGTGGTGGATTGGTCAAGCGGCATTCCGAGGTTCAAGGGATCAAAAATAAAAGGGGCTCCTGAGATGGACAGTTACAGTGGCAGGGGTGAAGGCTTTGCATGAGAGCTTGATCTAGGAGGAACAGTGAAGGCTGAAATTTATTTATTGAAATGTTTCCCCAGGAAGGCACACTGAACAACAAGTTGCTTGTCTCTCGCTGTGACCTGGGGGGTACAGTTGGATGAAGAATTAGACATACAGTTTAACATTTAACATATCTGTGAAATTAAAAATTCAGTTACATTTGTAACAAGACATACAGTTAAATATAAATAATCATACAGTCATATTTGTGACAAACAGTTAAATATATCATACCTGTGGAATATGCGTTTAATTACAAGTGGTATATCTGAGGAACCTAGTACAGAAATTTAATGTAGCTTTGTAGCCAGCTCCTTGCAGGAATGGCTCACAGCTAAGAAGCAGATTATTTAGCAATTATTGAATGAGTGTGGTGCAGTGAGGGGACATCAAGGAGGGTGGGGTGGGGTGGGGTAGACAGGGAAACATTGCTGGGGAAAGGAGAGCATAAAGATGGGGGAACATTACCGGAGCAAAGTGAGCAAAAAATCAGTTGCAAGGGGCAAGTTAACAGAGGGCTAGTGCAATCTCAGAGCACCTCAGACAGAACAAAAAGTGCAAGTTATTAGCTCAAGAGAACTAATTCCTGTAAGTGCAGGGGGGCAGGAGAGAGGTGGAGGTAAGGGATGGGGTAGGGAAGGGAAGGATGGGTCATACCTGGAACTGGCCCCATTAGAGTGCGGAGATAACTGCCAGTGGTGGAATGAGGCGAGGACTTAGAATATGGGGCAGGAGTGGGCAAGGACAGGTTGGGTAGAGATAGTAGAGGGGATGGTAAAGGGAAGGAGGAAGAAGGGTGGGAGAAACCGGCCTAAGACTAGGCCTTTTCAGGATGCTGAGAACCCTGCCAGAGAGCAGAGGCAGGTGAGGACGAGTTGGGTAGAAAGGATGGAGGGAAAGGAGAGTCATCTCCCAGTGCTGGACCCCTCCAGGATGCCAAGAACCCTGTCAGGGGGCAGAACTAAGTGAGGACAAGTTGAGAAGAGAGGAAAGAAAGGATGAAGAGAAAGGAGGTAAAGAAGAAGCTTGCTTAAGACTAGGCCACTCCCGGATGCTGAGAAACCTGCCAGAGTGCATAATCAGGCAGGGACTAGTTGGGTAGAAAGGATAGAGGGGAAGGGGGAGTAAGGGAAGTGTAATTGCCCATTGCTGAGCCCCTCCAGGCAGAAAACCCTGCCAGGGGATAGAATTAGGCGAGGTCAAGTTGGACAGTGGGAATAGGGGGGATAGGAAAGAAACTTACCTGAGAGTACACATCACCAGGGTGCTAAGAATCCCGACAGAGGGCAGATTTAGGTGAAGACAAGTTGGATAGAAAGGAGAGAGGAGGGGAAGGAGGAGGCTTACCCAGTGCTAGACCCCTCCAGGATGCTGAGAACTCTGCCAGAGGTCAAAACTAAGAACGGGCAAGTTGGTAATGGAAGAAGGTTTGGGAATAGGAGTGAGGGGGTAAGTAGTGAATGGAACGCAGAGTGTGCTGAGAAGCAGATTCAGGGGGAGGAAGGTTTAATAGGAGATGTGAGTCATGGAGAGGAGCAGAGATATAGTAGGACAGTTGGAGGCTAAAGCAGGAGCAGTTGGAGAAGAAAGTTATATGAGCAGAGGCAGGGGGAGGAGGTGCCATCTTTTGGAGGTTCCAGATTTATGGGAAACGATGGGTGAAGTCTGACTGACCGATGAGAGTGGTTCGATGGGGGACCAACAAAGTGCGAGTGTCAGAGTATTTGAGGGAGAGGGAGGGGGGAAGAGAGTGAGCATGAGAGGTAAGAGGGAAGTTCTTCTAACCAGAATTTAGAAGTGAGTTTGGCACAATGAGTGAGGCGCCTGTTGGCGAGCGGGAGAAGGGACAGGGCATGGCAGAGGTCACAGTGATGAGTGCATGATGGAGCATCAAGGGAAAAATGACAGCAAGAGTTGGTGTCCAATCTGGTTAGGGAGGATTTGGGAGCAGCACCATAGACTACATCACAGTAGTTGAAAATGGGGAGGATCATCTTCTGAACTAGTTCACGCCGCGCCGTAGGAGGGATGCAACTACGGTTCTTGAATAAGCCACCAAGCTTGGGGTACAGTTTTTTTTTCAGGATGGCGTCAATGTGGCCAGAGAAGTTGAAGTATTGACCCAACCAAACCCCAAGGTATCTGAATGAGGAGGTGTCCGCTAGGATTGTCCCATCAAGGGTATGGAAAGAAGGTAAAGAGTGGAGCCTAGAGAGCCTCTGCTTAGTGCCAAAGGTCATGGAGCTGATGTGAGGCAAACCATAGCTGAAGCTGGTGGAAGTCATGCTGAAGGGTGGTTGCTACATCGACGGGGCATTTGCCAGAGGAGAACAGGACAGTGTCATCGGCATACATATGGATAGAGGAGGAGCAGGAGCATACTGAGGGCAAGTCATTTAGGAAGATGGCGAAGAGAATGGGTCCAAGCACTGAGCCCTGTGGGACTCCTGTGGAAATAGGGAGGGGGGGGGAGACATTGTATCCTGGCTCTTGACTGAGGGTTGGATGGATAGTTTTACATCACACCTTCTATTAATCCCACTCATTGAGTATCCAGGGATCCTTTTTGGCCCCCCATGATACATCAGCACTGTGATGGACACCATCCTAGGCTTCTCTACAAATCTGGAAGCATGGCTCAGAATTAATGGTATTCTTTTTCATTTCACTTCATAAGTGACACTGTGGAGGAGGAGCAGGAGGAGAAGGTGCGTCTCTTTGCAGATGACAGAAAAATCTGCAACAAGATGGACACAGGATGGAGTGGAGCAGTGACAGCGCTAGGGGGGTTTAAAACATGGGTCAAATTGGACCCACTTGTGTTTAAAAAAAAAAAAAAATAAGGTGGGTCTAAAGAGGAACCCACTGGGTCAAAACATAACCTGGCAGATTTTGAACAGTTCATATTCCCTTCTTTTAGGTATTGTTATAGAGGAGGTGCATCAATTTGGACCCACTGGCAAAGGAAAGAGGGGTCAGTTTTGGAAAGGTTGCAACTTTTGCCCTTTTGGTGCATGTTAGCACTATCTCTGGGGTGGAGAGGATGCAAAGGGATCTGAGGAAACTGGAGACATGGTCTAAGGATTGGCAGCTGGGTTTCAGTGCCAAAAAGTGTAGAGTCATGCACCTAGGAGTGAAACCGGGGGGGCGGAGTATAAGATGGGGACAAGGTACTTACAGTTACCAAACAAGAGAGGGACTTTGGGGTCATCATATCTGATGATCTCAAGGTGCAGGGCAGTGTGACAAGGCAGTAGGCAAGGTGAGCCGGATGCAGGAGTGCATAGAGAGGGAGATCTCTAGTAGGAGAAGAGGGGTGGTATTGCCTCTCTTATCGCTCACTTATGAGATCCCACCTGGAGTACTATGTGCAGTTTTGGAGGCCACACCTCCACAGTGACACTCACAAGGTGGAAGTGGTCCAGAGGAGGGCTGCTAAAATGGTGTGGGTGTTGCACAAGCGACCATACGTGGAGAGGCAGAGGGAACTCGATATTCACTCTCTGGAGGAGAGACGAGCGAGAGGGTACACGATTGAGACCTATAAGTAACTCTGTGGGGTGAACAAGGTGCAAGAGGGGATCTTGTCACGTGGGCAAGAGCACCAGAACATCGAGGTATGCTGTGAAGTTGGGGAGGGGGGGTAGTTTAGCTTCAAACTTGTATTGGATGAGCACATGTGTATAAAAAAAAAAATAAATGGGGAGGAGGGAGGGACACTTGTGAGCAAACAGAGTCCAGGGTGTAGTATTAGACAGGGATATGGGGCAGGCTAGGAGGGCCCATCGTTCCCTTCCTGCTGACACAGTCTGTTTCTGTTTGACATTTTGGATTTCAGGGCAAAATATATATATATTTTTTTTTTTGCAGTTCCACAGGTGTTTCAACCTTAGTACTACTGCTTATGCAGTTTTATGTTCAGTGCTGCTGCGCACCATTTCTTCAGGCCCATGGACAAATGAGCTTTGAGACAGATACCAAATTTAGAGCTTTCTATGTTCCATGTCATCACTGGGTTATTTATAACTGCTGGGTAATTGTCATCCAGATTCTTCTCAGCAGAACGTTGCACTAGGCTGGGGTGCTTCTAGGTAGTAGTCAAACAGAATTTCAAAAAGGCCAGCACTCACCACCACAATACAACACGCTGCTCGCTGCTTCCGTGCAATATTTCTATTCCATCAACGTGCCAAATAAAATCTGCACACCTTGACTAGTTTCGGATCAAGTCCTTCTTCAAAAGGTATGCTGCATCTTTACAATGATCGCCTTTTATAGGCACCATAAAATGACATCATCACCCAGTGTCACACAGAATCACCACTTGGAGTGAAATAATCACCTCATAAAATGACACATACACACATCACAATCAACATTCAGAGCATAAAATACATATACAACATCCATAGATGAACATATTTACCAATAGCCTAAAATATATTACATGTCCTATTCCTACAATGGAAATAAATTCATTCCAATATCTTTATGAACTAAAAAGAGATACATGGCTTAATAAGGGATCTAAAGGATGTTTTCCATGTAAGAGATGTGTTTACTGTACAGTTATCTTGTCAGGAAAAGAGTTCTATAGCTGTAATAACAGTAAAATATTTACTGTTTGTCATTTAATGACATGTGATACTGTAGGAGTAATCTACATGGCGACCTGTACTTGCGGTGCCTTTTACATAGGTAAAACTGAGAGACACTTTAAAATTTGTGTAAGAGAACATTGTCGAGCTATAAAAAAAAAATGGTGACACTACATATGCAACAGGTGCACATATTCGAAATTCTATAGGGGAGAGCATAGATTTATTTTTCAAGCCATTGATAAAGTTATATCAGATAAAAAGGGTGGCGACTATAGAAATTTGATTTTGAGATGTGAAGGTTTCTGGATATATACATTGGGGGCGTGCAGGCTCCCAGGATTAAATGACAATATTGGTTTGATACCTTACATAAAATATGGATAGGAGAAATATATAGTCTTTATAAAATGACCTCTTGTAGCAATAATAAATTCCATATTGTGATTACAATTTGATGTATAGCTGTATGTGGCCAGGAATATGTGAATTTAATAATAAATACAGTAATGTGCAATAAGGGACAACTTTTAAAGATAATTAAAAGTAAAGAACTGTTTTTTTTTTTTTATATCTAGAATAAAAGGTTTTCTCATGTTCCATATAATTATGTAATAATAGGGAATGGTGCAATTTCGAAAATAAAATAATTTGTTGGTGTATGTGTGTAGTGCTATGCTATATAATATCATGCACATCAAATGAAAAGATTGGAATGGAAGAAAATTCATGTGTATGAATATATTATATATAGATATTGGAATGAATTTATTTCCATTGTAGGAATAGGATATGTAATATAATATTTTAAGATATTGGTAAATATGTTCATCTATGGATGTTGTATGTATATGTATTTTATGCTCTGAATGTTGATTGTGATGTGTGTGTATATATGTCATTTTATGAGGTGATTATTTCACTCCGAGTGGTGATTCTATGTGATACTGGGTGATGATGTCATTTTATGGTGCCTATAAAAGACAATCATTGTAAAGATGTAGCATACCTTTTGAAGAAGGACTTGATCCGAAACTAGTCAAGGTGTGCAGATTTTTTTTGGCACGTTGCTGGAATACAAAATATTGCATGGAAGCAGCGAGCAGCGTGTTTTTTATTGTGTTGGTGAGTGCTGGCCTTTTTGAAATTCTGGGTAGTTGTCATCCTGCTGGGGACACTGCCACTCACAAATATGTGACATCATCACAGAACATAAACTTAATTTTTAACGCTGCCAACTGTAGTCCTGATAGACTTTTTCTCTGGGTTACTATAACGAGTCTTTAGAATCCGGAAGAGGCATATTGCCCAGTTTTTACTACAGCAGTTAAGACCTCATCACAGTAAATGCAGAACATGCAGCAGAATGCCAATTTCATTTGTTTTTCATTGTTTATCAGAACACATTGAACATGTGAATTATTCCCCAGCACAGCAGTATTTTTTAACAAAATATAGCACTTGGAAGCAAGCACCATGGAAAAAAATACATATCTAAAACAAATCTGTTTCAACTCTGGACTCAAACCACTCAAGATGCTGTTTAATTTCAAGTAAACTATAAACAATCTCTCCAGTTAAACCACAAAGCTGTAAAGTAAAACTGTTTATCTCTCCACTCAGACCGCAGCTCGAGATGCGGTTCAGTTTCACAGCTAACCCTCCTCCCCCCACGCACAGCCCCGCCTAGTTCCCAAATTAACCATCTGTTTACAAAAATGCAGATAGAAAAATATATGTCTTCTTTACAAACATGCAGATAAAGTTAAGTCGTCTTTGCAAACATACAGACAGATACATTTTTTTTTTAGTATTAGCATGTACTGGGAATAACAATAAAGTAAAAGGGTAGTTAATCATTATGTGTTTACAATTCTTCATCCTCTAAACTATAGACTTCCATCCAATGAATGTGGGTCTGTCCCGAGGTGAAAGGTGCTTGCCAGAGGTGCGTATCATCCTGTGATTGTTCACTCCATCAGTCTGGTTGCCCACTAACACTGCCATGAGCGACTGACTTGCCCCACCCAAACCATTTTTTATTCTTACTTGCTATGCCTGCTCTTGCCATATGTTGTCCTCTGTCCACAAGGGCAGATGAGCAGTTGTCATTGTGGCCAGTGTCAGTCCCTCTCCATGCTCCAGTGCCACGTGGCCTGTATCTTTCCTCCCCTTCCAGTCCCTTAATGAGAAAAGTGAGGTCACTCACAGTCCTGAATCTTCTAGGTAACAGCAAAAGGGGTTGCCACCGTAGCACTAGACTGCTAGATGCAAGAGTTTTCACTTTTTGTTTTTTTTAAACATATAAAAGTCAGTGGGTCTCTCTTTATGGTTTATAAGAAGTTTATAAGAGCTGCAGGTTTTGCCTGGTGCCCTTACTGGACATTGCATACCCTTGCTAGTGGACTGGGCCCTAAGTTGTAACAGCTGGCAATATACCGAGAGGTCATATCAACTCAAGTTGGGTAAATTTTAAGCACCTTAAAAAAATAAAAAAAAAAAAATGGCGAAAGAATTATCCTTTGAGCTCTATACCTTCCAAGCATAATGGGGCAATTTATTTCGTAGGTGCCATATTCCAGGGTGTCGATAACTACGTATACATTTTATTCTTGTGAAGTGCCACTATCTCTCTAAGCAGAAGGTCTCACACCTGTAGTATTCAGTCAACCCCTGACTATCAGTTTCTTGTACGATTCCAAATTTTCTGGTGTCTGGTTGGCTTGATATTTCTTTGTTTTGTGGACAGCCCGATCAGAGAGTGTGCTGCAACATAGTGAACCATAATCCACCATTGCTGATGTCACAGTGCAATATGTCTGTATTGTGTGCCGCTGCACAGACAGATGTATAGTATGCCTGATTCTGCAAATGTGGCAGAGGAGAGGGGGAGCGGAATAAGTGTTTGTAGGCAGCATTAGGCAAATATGTGCCCATTCTTAACCCGTCACATTGGGCACAAATGTTTCATAGACCGTTACCGTACATTTACGTTGCAGTTCTCGGTGCAGATTGTGCTATGACATCAGCACTTCAGTTGGATTGTGGGTACAACAGTGGATTATGGCTAACAAAAATACAGCAGACTTTCTGATCAGAGTGTCCACAAAATAAATGAACTGGGCACTCAAAAATTTGGAACCACGCCAGCAACTGCTAGTTTGTGATGTCCACAGACACAGAATTCTGTCTGTAAGAAGAGACCTTTCCTTTAATTCTGGTTATAACTAAGGCATAAAAAAGGTGCCCTTATAACAAAGCAGTGCTGTCACTTATTTATTTATGAAGATGGGTTTGTAGGGTAAAGTAAGAGCAACCAAGGGTTTTCCTCTGGCATCTTCCATTTGCCTTACTTCTGTGACTAAATCTTGAATTCACATTTCGGGTGTAATTGTTGAAATTTATGACATATATAGATTAATGAAGGCTGGTTAAAGACGTGAATTGTTTGTGTAACCTAAATCATGTGAATGTATGTCAATGACTGTATTTTAATATACTGATTTTTAATTTTTCAATCTGTGTATGTTTTAAGTGTTTGCTTTTTTTTTTTTGACATACATTTTAATAAACTAATCTGAATCAGCACCACAAAATCCTGTAGGGAGTGCAGATGAAAAGCACACAGAATGCAAAAATGCTGTTCCAGCATAATCTCCTTGTATATCAGCGACGGTACAAATGCCAGCAGCACGAGTAGGTGCTGCATTTCATTAAAAATACCAGAAACATTTCATTCTTACCCCAGGAGTCCTTTAGCATCAGTAAATTTTTTTGCACTTAGCTGGCTAGGTGCAGTTGCCCCGGAAGTATACCTTTAAGAGATATTTAATGAGCGTAGGGCCAAGCCAATCAAAAGACAGGAGGGGGTGTGAACTGAGTGAGAGCTGTTGACTGCTTCAGAATTTTTTCTCCGCTGGACTGAGCAATAGTACCTCTGAGGTGTCTCCCAACTTTCCTTGTTGACAGCCTCCTAGTGCTTATCTGGGTAAAGTTTTCCTCACAAATTATTTCCTTTAGTGTGCTAAGTGAAAGTTTTACTTTTTCATTAGCGCTGCGCACATTTTTTATTTTTAGTGCGACGGCACTATTTAGATTTTATTTTTACCGCGACTATTTAGTTTAAAGCCTAATTTTATCGCGGGTGCTTATTTTCGATGGTTTCCTTCATTTTTGGACAAATACTTTTGGGAACCGTCGAATTAGGGACAGTTGCCTTGTTTTTTACCTCAGACCTTGCGAGGTTTACCGCGAGACACCTGCAGTAGATTTCAAACTTAAAACAGTGCCTGGGGGTTTTCTCTCTAGATTGGCAATTACGAGGAAACCTTTTTTGCTATATTACTGGACCTTAGTATCACCCGTGTCAGGACTGTCCGTAAGGGTCCAGTAGCCACCTATGCGCAATTGAGTATTACTGGGTTTCTATTAAGATTGGCACTGGTATAGATCTCAGTTTTACAACCAAAAAAAAAGGCACTGGTAATAGAGTTTATTAACTGGGGCAGGACTGGCCGGTGGCATTTTCACAGAAACCTGCAATCAGTTCGTAGGTCCAGAACTGGTTTGCTTTGCTTAAATTGGTGAACATAGCAGACAAACCTTTGATTATTATGGCTGAGAATAAATCGGAGGCTTCCGATGAGGGGCCATTCAAAAGTACTAATACCAAAAGCAGAGGTGCTGTGGAACCCTTCAGATCACAGCAAAAAAAAAAATAAAGCTTCCAAAGATGAAGTTTCTCACAAATTGAAAAATAATAAGATTGACGAAAAAAGGAAACTTGATCAAGCCTCTGATAAAGTGGCTGAAAAGAAACTCTGTCAAGACAGATATGATCCCATTGCTTCTGGGAAAGCCAATAGTGAGACAACAGGCAGCTTAAAGCACACAGAAAAAACAAAAGACTTACAAACTGCGCAGATTCTTCCGTCAGTGCAAGATATGGCAACTGTTTCAGACTCTTCAAAAGATAGGTCCTCGATTTACTGGGGCTGGCAAGCACTCTTCCACAGTTCTCTGTTCTGTAGACTGTCAGGGTGGTGCCGATGATGATCAATTTTATGATGCCCATGACATGGGTTTTGAGGACCTTGAGCCCCAGGAGTCCCCGGACCACGAGGATCCTTCCTCTATGTTTACATTTATACAAAATATGCTGGATACACTGGACCTTCCTATGCAGGAGCCCAACCAGGATGCCAATGACGACGAAGATTATAGGGAGATGAAGGGTCTTTCATCCTCAAAGACCCTAGTCATCCCTATCTATAATGCATTTAGAAAAAAATGCCATGAAGGTGCTTCAACACCCCACTTCAGTACTGGGGTTGATAAGCGGCTTGAGAGAAAATATAAATTGTCTAAAAATGGTACAGAGTTCCTGTCTGCACACCCTAGCCGCGAGAGTATAGTGCAGCAGGCAGCTTGTAAGAAAGCTGGAGTCTCCTTGTCACCCTCTCCCCCTGACAAGGATTCCAAGAAAATTTACTTTATAGCAAAGAAAATGTATGCCACAGCTTCCCTGCTTCTCAGGCTTTCTTCTTGCATGGCATTCACAGCCAAATATCAGAAAGCCCTTTGGAAATCTGTCCAGGCTATTGCCCGCAACGGATCAGATTCTAGGTGCAGGAGCTGGTGGATACGTAAAAAACTGCCTTGGAAGCTACTATGTACCAGTTCCACATGGCAGATGACAGTAATGAAGCAGCCTCGAGGGCGATGGCCTATGCCATCTCTCTGAGATGCTTTGCCTGGCTTAGAACAACCAGTCTGACCACAGACACTCAGAACAAGGCCGTGGATTTTCCCTTTGATCAAAATATGTTTGATTATAGAACCACTGACTACATGAAAAAGGTCGATGAGTACAAGGCCTCCTGGCAGAGCCATTCATCCAAGTGTAAACTCCCAACCCCTCAGAGATCCCGTCCCAGGGGCGGTAGGGGCAGAAGTTTTGTTCCCAGGCCTTACAGTCCCTATCTCCAATCTGACTTTAGCCAGTACCGGGGGTCTTTCAGAGGCAGGGGCAGAAGGGGCCAAAGAAGAGCCACCTCTACCCAGCCATCTGACTCTCAGTCTAAGTCCTGATGTGAGTGTCCAGGTCGCCTCCCCGTTTCCGGTTGGAGGCAGACTCTCTCACTATCTTCAGCACTGGTCCCTCATCACGTCGGACAAGTGGGTGCTGGAGATGGTGGAGAAGGGTCTGCCATTACAGTTCAAGCAGCTGCCAGACCTCAAGCGTACCCAGGTGTCAAGACCCCTGTCCCCATCACAGATACCGCTGTTGGAAATGGAGGTACAAAACCTTGTGGCTTTATGAGCAGTGGAGAGGGTCCCCACCCACGAGAAGGGCAAGAGCCTCTACTCCAGATTTTTTCTGACACAAAAGAAAACTGGGGAGCGGGGACCTCTCTTAGATCTCATATATTTAAACAAACATCTGAAAAACGCCAAATTCAAAATGATCACTCTGCCACTGGTCATACAGTCCTTACAGCAGGGCGACTGGCTAGCCTCCCCCGACTTAAAGGACGCCTACTTCCACATACCCATAAGGAGCTCTCACAGGAATTTTCTCAGGCTCAAACTTCCTTCGGGTTACTATCAGTTCACCGCAATGCCCTTCAGTGTGTCCTCGGCCCCAAGAGCCTTTACGAAGTTTCTCCCAGTGGTAGCAGCACATCTCAGGAGACTAGATGACGCTCTCTACCCCTAGCTGGACGACTGGCTCATAGTAGCAAAGTCTCCTTGCCAAGTCAAAGAATCTCTTTCCCTCACAGAACGCACTCTGGAGTCTCTGCGTTTCTTGGTAAATCTCAAGAAATCTCACCCGGGAACCCACCCAGCTGCTGACCTTCATAGGTGCCCAGCTGGACACTCAGAAGGGATATGCTTTCCTCCCACAGGAAATAATTCAGAGTTTCCTTTCAGTGGCAGATTCTTTCACCCAGGGACAACCAAGACCAGCCAGACATTTCCTCAAACTTCTGGGACGTATGGTCTCTATAACTGCAGTAGTACCAGGGGTCGGGTACAGGATGAGACTCCTGTAAACCTACCTCAGAGCTCGCTGGTCTCAGAGAAGCAACAAATTTTCAAAGTTAATACTGGTGTCGGAGTAGTTCCTCCAAAACTTGCTGTGGTGGAAGGACTCTGCAAATTTGCAGGCAGGGATTCCCTTTCAAGTTCCTCTTCCTACAAAGGTGATCACCACAGATGCCTCCCTGTTGGGCTGGGGAGCTCATCTAAACAGTGCCTCAGTAAGTGGCAACTGGACTCCAGAAGAGTCACAGTTGCACATAAATCTTTTGGAACTCAGAGCAGTCTTACTAGTTCTCAAAGCTTTCGCTCCCAGCATAGAAGGGCAGGCAGTTCAAATTCGAACGG
Source organism: Neoceratodus forsteri (assembly GCA_016271365.2). Lineage (NCBI taxonomy): Eukaryota > Metazoa > Chordata > Ceratodontiformes > Ceratodontidae > Neoceratodus > Neoceratodus forsteri. The sequence continues at coordinate 65,999,330 of CM028135.1, read as the reverse complement.
ACAGCACCACTGCAGTGTTCTACATAAACAAGCAGGGTGGTACCAGATCAGGAATACTCTGTTTGGATGCTCTGAAGTGCTGGTCTCTAGCATTCTTCCTGGGAGTTGGCCTCTCAGCTGTTCACCTCCTAGGCAAACTCAATACTCTGGTAGATGCTCTAAGCTGCGTCAGTCAAGGTCAGAGCGGATGTACACTGAGCAAGCAAGGACTAGCCACAGTGTTCAGGCAGTGGGGCACACCAGACGTGGATCTGTTTGCCTCGCCTCTCAATTTTCAGCTTCCTCAGTACTGTTGCAGGCCCCCAGTTCCAGGAACACTTCCTCTGGATGCCCTGATCCTGGACTGGTCAGGGAGGTTCCTATGTGCGTTTCCTCCCTTTCCCCTGATATTCAGGGTTTTGCTGAAACTCGGGCAGCAGTCTGCATCCATGATCCTAGTGGCTCAGGACTGGCCCAGGCGAGCCTGGTACCCTCGCCTTCTCTCAGTGTCCTGCAACAGGCCCATTCACTTGCCTCCAACTCGCTCCCTGCTGACCCTTTCTCAGATGGGAGTGCAGTACCCAGACATACACTCTCTTCACCTCAAGGCCTGGTTTTTGAGGAGTTAGTTTCCATCCTCATAGTGCTCTAAACAGGTCCTTAAGATACTGAGGATGGCTAAAAAAGAAACGAACACTAAGAAGACTTATGCTGCCAAATGGAAAAGGTTTTCCCTCAGGTGCAGGAACGAAAAGGTCGAACCCCCATCAGCTTCAGACCCTCAGCTGCTAGACTACTTGGTACACCTACAGGCGTCCGGCTTGAAACCATCTTCACTCCAGCTACACCTGGTGGCAATTTCAGCCTACCTTTCGGTGGGAAAGAAAAAATCATTTTTTTCCCCATGACACTTTTAAACAGTTTTTCAAAGGCCTCTTGCACCTCCAGCCTCCAACCAGGGAGTCTGAACCTTTGCATAGATGGGCTCATGAATCCACCTTTTGAGCCTATGTCCACGGCCCACATCAAGTTTGTAACTTGGAAGACCGTCTTCCTGATAGCCATTACGTCTGCTAGGAGATTTCAGAGCTACAGGCCCTGTGCACTGAGCCGAATTACATCATCCCTCACAACGATAAAGTTAAGCTTAGGACAAACAGGAAATTTCTGCCAAAGGTGGTTTCAGTTTCACTTGAACCAGTCCATTACTCTGCCTGTCTTCTTTACTGAGAAATCCACTCCCGGTGAGCAAAAGCTCCACAGCTTGGATGTCAAAAGAGTCATCTTTCACTACCTAGAGCATACTAGATAGCCCAGAGGCTCTTCCACTCAGTTGTTCCTCACCTACGGGGATGTAGGTAGAGGAAGACCAGCTACCAAGAGAACTATTTCTCATTGGTTGGTCTCTTGTATTAGATTCTGCTATGAGAAAGCTGGTCAACAACCTCCAGTGGGGCTCAGGGCTCATTCCACTAGGGGCACTGCAGCCTTGCTTGCAGCAGCAAGGGACATTCCCCTACTGGATGTCTGCAAAGCAGCTACCTGGGAATCTGTGCACACCTTTGTGAAACACTACAGTTTGGATGTGCAGACCAGATCTGATGCCAAATTTGGCAGGGCAGTTCTGCAGAGCCGCTTTCTTAAGTAGGTTCTCTGCCCGCCTCCTACTTGGTACTGCTGGGTAGTCTGCAAAAAAGTTACTGATGCTAAAGGACTCCTGGGGTTAGAAGAAAAAATTACTCGCAGCAGTAATCTTCTTTCTTCCATGGGGTCCTTTGGCATCAGTAAGCTCCCACCCTTCCTCCCTGGTTCACCTGTCGGAGAAGGGCTCTTATGTCACCTTTTACCAAATTTGGCGTTTCTTATTGATGAATTTTTACCTCGTGTTGCTGTTGTTTCTATTTCCACTTTTGGACATTTGCATGTTTTTTGAATCCTGTTAATTCTTTTTTGGAGCATTTGCCCTCGTTTTTCCTTGAAAAAATTCTGAAGCAGTCAACAACTCTTACTCAGTTCACACCTCCTCATGTCTTTTGATTGGCTTGGCCCTACACTCATTAAATATCTCTTAAAGGCACTCCGGAGCAATTGCACCTAGCCAGCTAAGTGCAGAAAAAGTTACTGTTGCTAAAGGACCCCATGGAAGAAAGAAGATTATTGCGGTGAGTAATTTTTTTCTTTTAAGCAAAGAATACAGACGGAACAGAAGTGTGTGTGTGTGTGTGTGTGTGTGTGTGTGTGTGTGTGTTAGATGCATTTTGGAGAAGAGTATCATGATAGAACTGTTAAGGAGCAGGCTGCTTTGTCACATTCACACACTGATACATCTGCTACTATGCTGGCAGCCAACAACAGGAAAAAGAAAAACTAAAGAATACTGGCACATAGAGTATAATGTATGGGCAGTCATACACAACAAGCATGTGTCTGCATCTGGAAGTTCCTGTGGCAATGAGGAACCTTTAGTGAAGCTCAAGCGGTTCCCTGGTTGCCATAGAAAACTTGAGATGAAGACAGTCTTGTCTGTGTATAGAGGATCATACCCATACATTCTTTAATAGTGTTTGGGCATCCATACCCATTTCAGACACTCCACTTCCTTCCTTCCTTCCTTTCAGTGAACTGGCAGTTGTTGGGGGTGGGGAGGCACTTGAGGGTTGATGGTGAGCTCAGATTCCTGATTCAGTATGCAAATTCTGTAAATTCATGATTGGCTAGAGGAAAGCAGCTGTGTGACGGAATTCTGAGTTGCTGTGCTACATCAGTGACATCACTACTGTAGCACAACAACATGATGATGTCACTCCTGCAGCATAGCAACCTCGTTCTAGAAATGGATTTCCATGCAGAACAACGCTCCACCATACACTGTATATAGAATAACATATAGGCAGCCATGCACAACCAGGCTGGGATTCCACTGAGGAGGTGTTGTGATGACATCATAGAGACCTGTAGAGGTCCTTAAATCCATCACAACCCTAGAGATGGAAACATGGGCTGAGTTTGTGTGGTTGACCATTTCATTATCTTATGTTGTTTATAAAAGTTGACTTCTCATATTGCATAAATTTTAGAATTTGTGGTCATGTAGTTCTATAGAAGCGGCTATGATACGCCGTGGCAGGCCCAATTAAATATAAATTACTGCTGTCCGGTTACTGTGTCTGAAGTATAGTTTGCATGCCTCAACGGAGTTACTGCGCTGGTTGATGATCTGCTGTCTCTTGCAGCTCTGCGTGAGGTGTCTGCTGTGTTCATCACGTTGTGCTGCATGCTTCACTGTGTGGTATTGCTGCTGTGGTACAAGAAGAAGTCATTGTACCATGGGAGCTACATCACTACTGGACTGCAACAGCATTTGGGAGTGCATGCAAATCCATGCACAATAATACAGATAACGATGAATTGATGATGCGTTGCATAACCTGAGAATGGCATCCTTGTCTTATTTTATTTTTAAATTCTTCACTTTCAGGCAGAGCGTAAGGCCAAGGCAAGTCAGAATGGGGTCGATCGACAGACCGGAACTTTACCCCCTAAACAAGTGATCAAACTGCTTCAAAGATTCCCTAACCTCAGATATGAAATATAAAGAAGCTGTCAGACTTGGGTGTATAAAGATGAGCGTTTAAATTCTCTCCAGGGAACCACAGGAAGTGTGGAGCTGACCTTCCTTTGGAGTTAAAAGGAAAAGTACAGTGTGCAGACTCATTTCCTGAAGAGGCAGTCTGCTGTTGGTCACCATGCATTACCAGGTGGCTGTATGCTTTCTGTATATATTCAAAGGTTCAGACATTAAGGTGGGAAAGGCATGATGGGATATTTATTCTAAAGCTGATTTGGATCTGTTGTTAAATTCAAATTCATTCTTTGTTATGAAAATGTCAAACTTTACATTAAAATAAAAAAACTACTGCAGTTCACAAATACTTACTTGTTTTTAAAATTTATGTAACCAATAAAGTGACCAGCATGACTGAAGGAGGACCCTTTCTGTGAATTTAAACTGTGGGGTGTCACAACATGAAATTGATCAGTGTGAAAACAAGCTGTAACAGTGTCCTGGGATTGCTGGTATGTTTTGGAATCCCTGTGTTTTTTTTTTTTATTTTATTTTAAATTATGGTTTATTTGTGTACCTCAGCTGTACTGCTACCTGCCCCAATACCACCGAATGCCTCCTCCATCGTCATTGAGAGCTTCATGCCTTTTTTAAAGAGGAAGTAAACATTGCTGGGTCCCTCAGATTATTGAAAGCCAATGAAAAGAGCTTTCAAATGAGATATTGAGCTTCTTTGTAGATGTAAGGAGTCCTTACATACAGATATCAAAATTGTCTGTAAATTTAATCTAGGTCGCAGCCGATTCATGGAATCCTGAAAGAGAAAGTGCTGTCACTGAGGGGAGAGCTGTGCTCAGACAGCTGCTGTCACAATTTATTCTTTGGTACAGGCAGCTTATAGTAAGGAGCTTCCTTCCCCAGGACCTCAGTTAGCTACTTTTTTCCAGCTGGCATGTTGCTTCTTGATGCTGCTTGAGTTGCCGAGTGCCTGCTGCAGCCCCACCCACAAAACTGCATTTTTAATGATGTGATGTAGGGAGGGGTCTACAGTACTGTAGATAGGCTTATAATGTGATCAGGCGCTGTGGTGAGGCTTATAATGCGATTAGGGGCTGTGGTGGCCTTTAGATGCGATTTGTAGACTTTTTTGGCCATTTCACATGTTAATGGGTGGGGTGCATGCCTATAATACTACCTCCCCTTAATGTACAGTTACCTGCCACATGGGGCAAAGCCCTGGGAGACATCAAGGCAGGCGAGTCCTGAGGGGGGGATAGTAGATGGTAGGGGAGGTGAGCAGGGGCTGAGAGCCCTGCCAGCACCTTGGGAAGAAAAACCTCTATAGAGGAATCCTATTAGCTTTGACATAAAGATTATTTTCTTAGGCTGCCTTAAAAGTTCTTATTCATTGGGCTGGCTCAGTGGTGTGGAAAGCTAAGACGTTGAATGCTTTACCTCCTGCCATGCCGGCGACCCATGCTCGATGGGGGGGAGAGGATTGAGCATCACAGGGACAGCTGTCCTGTACTGGGGATGGGTCGCCAGCCATCTTGGCCTGTGACTGCCACCAAGTGGCGGCCTAGTGACAGTGCAAGCTCCAGTGACTAGAAGGGAGGGGCTGCTGCAGTGTAGTATGTGCGTGCCTCCATGCACCCATACTGGCGCCGTAGCAGGGAAGGGGACAAAGAAAACACAAATCATGACGCCCTTCCAGTCTTCCTGGCACCCACTCTACCATCCAAACTAGCAAGACTCTGGATTTGTTTTCTGGAGGGGATGTCCCTCCCCATGGCCCTGCTACGGGGAAGGGAGGAGGGGGAATCTGCGGGGAACGTACACCCCCAGAAATCAGAGGGGATAGGAGCTGGTCAAAGGAAAAGGGGACAGGGCCGAAGAGCCACCTGTCTGACCGAGGGTAGAAACACATTTATGAGCAAAGTCCTTCATTTTCTGCATTTTATTGAGGCAGACTGCCAAGGATGAAAAAAACACCGAGACTTATGATCATGAGGTCCAGTGCGGGGAGTATAAAGTTTAAGCAACTTGAATATGTGAGGTGCCAGAAAGAAATAAAAATGAATGCAGAAAATGAACAAAGACTTTTACGGTGGTTTGAGAGACGAATTATCATAAGTGACAGCTGATTGGATTTATTTGATTTTTAAAGCTGCTTTGTACTATTTTAGGACCTCACTGTGAACAGATTTGTGGAGGGAGCTTTTGGGGCTCTCAGTTATAAGAATCGAAGGAGCAGCCTGCCAGGAAGGGAAGTATGAATAATGCAAGAGAAAGTTGAAAGGTTTTGGGCCTGATTAAATGTCAGTGATGGCATGATGAAGCAGCAGAAACGGTGGCTATGAAACATTGTTTTACTATTACGGACTAAATGGACTAAGTGAACAAAAGATGGATATTTGTTTTGATCTAGCCCATTTACTGCTGCTTAATAAACGTCATGTATGCCTGTGTACTGCATTTTTTACATTAACCGTATTTTATCTTTTATGTACAGTACCTCTTCCCGGTCCCCTTTCACATGGGTCACACCTGGAAATGAGCTTTAGCTCAGTGTGCCTTTCCTGGTTACCAAAATTTCAATCAATCAGTAAGATATATGCCATGGGAATGACTGTGACGTCCACCAGGTTTCCCAGTAGGTACACTCAGTTCAGTTAAACCGTGCACGGTTTAAGGGGGGGCTGTTATTTGGCACACTCCAAGATACAGCAGCAGAAAATACAGCCATACCAAAGCAACTCCGTTCAATTCCTTCAATTCTGTTCTCTTAGCAGCAGCCATGTCCACCACATGCTAGCCTATCGCCCAGTTTAGCCTTCATCAGGAGAAGGTTCTTTAAAAAAAAAAAAAATTCATAAAAATACACAGTGAATGTTTATACAGGAAAAAAAACCTTTTTGGTATTAAGCAGGAGAATTTTCATCAAAAAATATATACTAAGATCACATCCCTATGCAAGCAGCTTTCTTGTATGTGTTCACGATCTTGCTTCAGTTGTTAACTCACTGACTTTGTAGGCCATTATTCATTCATCTGTGAGGAATATTGCATGGAATATATCTCACTGTCATTTCATTTTAGTCTATCATATTTTTATATCCCATTAGAGACGCACATGCACCCAGTATAAAACCCACATCTCAATATTGTAAACCACCGTTCGAGTGCTACAATAACATTTTTATGCGCTGCCAGCTGCCTGCCGCACATCATATTAATTACAATGTGCTTAAAAAATATTTAAAAAAAGCGGTGTCAGGATAAGTTGATTGGCACTCAGTACATTAGAGAGTATCCAGTGTGTGAAAGAATTTTCTTTCACAAGAAAAAAAGTAATGTTATAGTGAATTAAATAGTATGTGCGCATTTTTTCATTCTTCTTCTTTAATTGGAAATTGCGTTTCTCACCAAAGGCCTTACTGGCACTCAGCAATTACTGCTGTTGCCACTCACTGCCTTCACTTTGGTTCCCATAAAAATATACATCATAGTCTCTCAGTGGGCTATTATCTTTAAAGAAATTTATTTTGTGTAGTGGGCTTTCAAGTTTCTCCTTGCCATGTGATTCACATGTTATCCATTTGTTTTATGTTTGCTCTCTGTTAAATGCAAAATGTATAAAAATTGGTAACTATCTGCAAGCTGCAGTTAATAATCTCACCAAGCATGTTTTTTTTGGTTTTGTTTTTGTTTGTGAAGGAGAGTGGCACTGCTGTGTGACAGCAGACTTAACCAGCACTTGCAGTGAGCTGTTTGCTCCAGTGTTCACACCATGGCATTCTTTAGCTGTCTGAGCACTTAGCCTGGTTGAGATTTGTTCTGCCAGCTTAAGTGCATGTCATATCATGTGACGTGTCATGCCTTACAATGACTGTGTCACAGCCTGCCCTGTCCTGCAACCAAGCTGTTGCCCGAGAACTATTAAAACAACTGCTAGGCAGCTGCAGGATCACTGAACTGAAAGCGGTAATTTTGTCGTAGGCACTCCTTGCGATACATCCGATAGTTATTCACCCCCCCCTTTGTCTTCCAGCTTGATTATCACATTTATGTCCTTTTTCAGATTTTCTAATGCTTTCTTCTGTTGTCTTGTCAGATTGTAGTGAATGTGGGCATTTCTTTCCCTGTCCTCCAAAATCCTGTTGATAGGTTTCTACTCTGACATTGTCCTACAGGCAGACTGAACTTAAATGTTACTCCTAAACCTGTTTTTATAGCCATTTGCCTTTCATCAACCCTGTTATCCTTTTTTAAGAAAAGGTCTGATAGCTGCACCCCAAAAAAAATGTTTGGAGGTCATCATCTAAATCAAAAGTGTTTAGTTCCCTGTGTAGTAAGACATGCCTGGGTGTTGGTAGTACTGAGATACTTGCACACATGGGGCATAATGAGGCACAAGGCCACAGGCCGAGTACCTTCAGCCCCTGGGTGTGCCAGTATCTCAGTACTACCAACACCCAGCCATGTATTATTGCGCAAAAAAAAAAAAAATGGTCTTTTATTTTTAAAATATGTTTCGGTATGAAAATTTGCTTTTTGAACCGTAAGTAAAATGAGTTTGTGTTTTTTATATAAAGTAGTCCTTCCACCTACTGGGACTATAATTAATGTTTTGTTTTAGGCCTTTTGACCCAATGTAGAGTTCATAGTTGTAGTTTTCAAGTGCTAAGCCCCAAACCCCAACCCCCTCATGATTTTATTATACATTTTTTTTTTAATGAGAGAGCCATTTAACTGTAAAAGAAACAAAGACAATGCATTTTTCACAGACATTGGTGCTTTTTTTTTCGAGCATCTGTTTCCTTGCCTAGCCACCCACTTACACAATCGCATTGCTGCTTGAAGCCGAGGTCTGTCCTTCAACACATGACCACCTGCACACTCTCGCTGTACTGCTCATTGGCTCACTGTAGTGTTCCCATCCGTCCTCCCTGCTTCTGCACTGAAAGTGCTCTCATTGTTCTGCCACCTGTAGAGACAGCTGGCAAATATAAGACTGAGGACTTGAGGTCAGGAGCCTGCTGGGGGTTCAAAGGCTTAAGCTAGAGCCCCTACCTGCTCATTCACCCCCCCCCATCTCCTCATCCTACCAGTCATCGGGAGCCCTTGCACCATAGCCACGCCTCCACTGGGAGCCTCAGCCAATCAGGAGGATCTGTTCACAGCAAGGACTTGGCTCGGAAGCCCACAAAGTTGGAGCTACTGAAACAAAGGACTCCTTCTATGCCACACAGTGCATTAGATTCAGTACTTCAGGTTGGGAGGATCGGGGTGAAGGTAACACCTGAAATGGCTTCAGTATGAGGGTCTTGGCAGTAACAATATTTCATAGTGTGGGCCTTATGGTTGAGACTGAGACACTGGGCTTTGAAATGAGTTTTCCTGAACAGATGGTTCAGGATAAAAACAGACAATGTATTCAAAACAAAAAAAATGTTTATGTTTTACATTTTTCAAGCTGTGCTCTTTAGGGCAAACAAGACAACAGTTAGGGTGATGAAATGAGTACATACAACAGACTGTTGGGCTGCATGCCCAGTGTGAGTGAAGAAAAAAATGACTGCTATTCAATATTTCTACATTCTGATATAGCATCATTTGTGAGAAGGCTAAATTCCAGGATGACTATGGACAGTACTGCATTCATGCATGGTCGGGTAACTGGTTCTAGCCAATTAGGATTTGAGGATTTCAGTGCCCATTTTATAAGAGTATGACAAACCTGTTTTTGTAGTAGTTCCTTTTCTGTTTGATTCAAAGGTCTGGAACTCGGGTTGAACATTACTTCCTGTGCCTCAGGTAGCCTCCCTCGTTGGCCTTGCGTCTTCCACCTCCTCCTCCTCCTCTGCGGTCTGACCAGTCTATAAATAATGTTCCTCTGTGTCTTGCTGTCTCGTCCTCAAATTGTATATCCCTGGTGGTTCCTCTCTCTGTTCTTCTGGTTGGTCTCTTCCCCATACTGGATCCTGGTTCTGTTACTTTGTTCTCTAAAAGAAAAAATACTCAGAAATGACAAAGTTACAAATAAAAGTTCAAACCCCATTGAAACACATTAAACCGGGCTTACTTTATTTCCTCACATTGCAGTTACTGGTTCCAGCAGCAAGATGTGTCTGATCAGAGTGAATCTGCGTCATGGGGCATGTTCAGGTGAGTGAGAGTGTGGGTTTGGGTGCAGAATGGGAGGGTGGGGGTCAGATCTGTGAGGACCATTTTCTTAGTTTTTTTGTTTTGTTTCAACCTGTAAAAAAAAAAAAAGGATGGTTTTCTTAGTTCCAGGGGACTTTCCGACACTGGGGATTGGGCACTCCATTGTCATGTTACTGTTTTCGGAGGCACTGGTGGTAGGCACACTAGTGCCACCACACATATAATGAGAAGGGGGGCGGGTGATCTGGAGGAAAGGGGTGAAGAGAATCAGTTCTAGGGGTGGGCACACTGATCCCCGGCATGAAATTAAACATGGGGAAGAGAGTGGTCAACCTGGGGGAAGGGGGAAAAAGAAGCGGTTCCGGGGGTGGGCACCCAGGTCAGCTAGTAATTTTAATAGATAGCTATAAGGAAACATAGACATGCAGGCAGGCAGACAGACAGATATAAATAGAGAGCAGGAGATGATCATCAGCTCACTGCTGTAACTGAAGTCGGCAAGACCCACTCCAGCTGGGGCTTCACATTTCAAGAAAGTCCAACTGTTCTCATACTGAGAACATGGGTGAATGCCTCTTTTTGCAAAGCTGGGCACCCAGGATTTTTGGGCGCCTGGAAACATTATTTAAGGGCAATTTTCAAAAAACAAACACCAGAATCTAGCTAAACGAGTCTTGTCTGCGTAGGTTGAGGTGTTTGTTTTTAGAAAATACATATTTGTTGTGTCAAAAAAATAAAATGGCAGCTGCCATGATCATTTACTTTTTTCTTATGACAAATCATTTCTCACGACAAGCAGTATAGCCTAGAGGTTAGAATAATAAGCTGTGAATGAGCCTGGCACATCCAGCAGACAGTCTTGAGTTTGATTCCCACAGCCTCCACCTGAATACTGTGTGACTCTGAGCAAGTCACTTAACCTCCCCAGTACTCATTGGTTGCCCCTAAAAACAGGCACCTGTGACTAGTAGGCCTTACCTGCTTACCAAATAATAAAATCATGAAATAAGCACTTGCAATCAGTGTTTTTTTTTTTTGCCAGTCGAGCTAGGTTATACAAAAATTAAATACTGTAACCTTATTGTGTTTTTCTATGAAATCTTCAAAAGGCACTACCTCAGTACAGGCTGCACCATCTAGACTGTGCTCAAGAGCAAAAACAAAATTATTTTTTGCATTTTTTGGAGTTCCTTATCTCGAAAACTAAACAAGAGGCCATCACAAAACTTTTCATGTTTTGAGACTCTGGCAGCCAGAACCCGCATGCCAAATTTTGGGCTATTTCATCAAATGCTGCCAGACAGCCTACTCAACTCTAACTATAGGGGTGCTACCGCATTGCTGTAATAAATTTATATGCAATAGATAACCCGCTGCAGGGCGTGCGGTCATGCTCTGATATAGGCATGCCTTGATGTGTGTTGCGACGCACGAGGCTGCAGGCCAAGTCGTTAAACCACCAGGTTCGTATATACTGTATACCCACTCGCATGCCCTGTAGTGGGTTATCTATCTTATAAAATGGCCACAAATACTGGGGGTGGGGGACAGAAAGTAGCCCCTGTCTGTCACAAATAACTGTTTTAATTTAAGTAGGTGATCTGTTGATCCTGCCATAATTGTGATACTTATGTGATAGTTATCAGGTTGATCCTGCTATGATTTAAAAAAAAAAATGTAATTTACAAAAGGTATCTGGTTATACTGGCCTGCTGGCGCAGAGGTAGCACTACCGCTTGTGACACCGGCAACCCGGGTTTGGAAGCGAGCCCGGGTTGTTGGAGGGCCAGCTGGGGGGAGGAGGATTGAGTGCCTATAGGACTGCTCTCCAGGGAGGGTGGGACAAGAGACCTGCTGCTCTACTGCCACTTGGGTGACCACGGTGGCAGTACAGCGGGGGCCGCAAGCAATGGGAGGGGAGGATGGCGGCTGGGGTCCAGAGCGGCGGCACATCACGGCGTGCCCCACCTCCTTGGACCTCCTAGTATGCTGCCACCCTCGGGGACTGGGGCACCAAAAATAGAAAAGCCGAGTGCTTGCTCCTGGAGATGGGCCCCGGTGACGACTGCCAGATCAGGCTCAGAAGGGGCTCAGTGGACCACCCGACATGGGGAAGGTCCTGTGCTCCCCCTCTCCTAGCCCGGGGAGAAAACTGCGGCTGGATGGAAGATGGCCACTGAAGCCCCTCTGAAGCCTGACAGATCTTTACAGCCGCCTTGGGAGTCCTGGACAGAGAGGAACGAGTGCAGAGAGGAAGGGGGCATAAAAAAAAATATATATACCTCATCTGGTTGATCCTACCATTTTCAGACTGCCTTATAGTGTAATCACTTTCACTTTTTTCGTCCGATAAAGTAGCATCACCGAGCGGTGTTAATGGCTGTAAAGGATGTGGAGCCAGAGGTTTACAATAAGGAATTCTGCCTGGGAATACTATGTAAAAGCCATTTTTTATAAAAACCATTCACCTTTTTGTAAAAGAAGCTGCCGACGGTACACAGAGGAGACCGAGCGGAGAACGAGTGAGTCGTCAGCTTCAGAAAAGCAGATGCAAGCTCGAGTGACTGTTGCTATAGCAACATTCGGTCACGCTTGTGTATACTTTTCTGAAGCCAACTCAATCACTGTCTGCTCGGTCTCATCTGTGTACAGTTAGTGGCTCCTTTTACAAGAAGGTGAATGAAGTTAGTATGAAAAATGGCTTTTACGTAGTATTTCAGCACAGAATTCCTTATTGTAAATCTCCGGCTCCATGTCCTTTAAAGCCATAAACACTGCTCGGTCATGCTACTTTACCAGAGAAAAAGTGAAAGTGATTACACTATAAGGCAGTCTGAAAATGGCAGGATCAACCAGATACGTTCGTTTTTAATTACTTCTTTTTTTTAGATTGTGGCAGGATCAACCAGATTATGCTAGAGAATGTGGGACTGCCATAGACATTTAGTTGTGGCTGTGGGTGGCAGACTATATGTGCCAGCTGTGTGTGTGTGTCAGCCTGTCTGTGCCAGGTGTGGAATGATCTTAGTGCTGGTAACAAGGTTCTGAGGGTTGGAAAGTTGTTCATGCATGCGGTCATAATGGGAGGTGCGCGGTCATTGTGAAATAATGTACTGTCATTTGATACATTTTAGCCAGTTGGGAAGCTTGGATTTCACAGATTTTTCTTACCCATTTTATAAATATACATGTCGATATATATTCATCGCAAAAAACTTTGTTAATGTACTAGTTAGGGTTAAACTGACAGAAGCAGAGAAATGTGGCATTTGGGTTTCCAACTCAAACATCCCACCCCAACTCTTCAGGCAGCAACAGGAAAATATGTAATAGTTTTTCCTGTTGCTGCCTGCAGGGTGGGGGTGGGTTGTTAGGGCTGGAAACCCTAACACCACGTTTCCCTACTTTTTCTGGTTTAACCCTAACTAGTGCAATAGCAGCAGTTTTCTGCAATGAATTTCCTTGCTTTCTGAGCTAGTATAATGGAACCCACTTCCATCACCAGCCAGTCACTTCAGAGAAAAGCAGTGTTGCCCACAAAGAGTTAATATTGGCATTCCCCAGGGCCGAGCCCCAGTGCAAATACACCCCCACACCCACAACACTTGCACATACACTGTGAAATAAAATAAATGCCCTGCGTGTAACTCATTGTAACCCCACCCCAATGCACACGTAATAAATAACTTATTGAAATTATTCTCCAAATATAAACTGTTTAGTCACCTACGATGTAAGTGCTGTTAGCGAGCCATTAGGAAAACAAGTATTTATTCCCCTTTCTGTTAGCTGGCGTGGCGCTCAAGGTTGGTGGCTCGCAGTCCACACTGAGGTAGAGCTCTTACAGCAGTGACAGTAACAGCGGGCAGCAGTGTTGGGCCATGTGTCGCTACCCGATGAGCCGACAGCTGCTGACAGCCAAAAGAACTCCAGGCATTTGCGCAGTAGTGTAGCACATTGCCTGATCATGCTTGGGGTTATCCCAGCGTCCCCAAGCCTCTTGTTTTCCTAATGGCATGCTGGCAGCACTTACATCGTAGGCGGGTAAACAGTTTATAGTCTGAGAATAATTTCAACAGGTTATTTATTACATGTACATCGGGGGCGTCAAATGATATGGAAAAAGTAAATGTGTATTTTTACATTGGCGCTGCAGTGGTAGGTATGAGCTATATAATACAGTAATATTAAGAGAGTGCAAGTGGCATGCAGTGCATTTATTTAATTTCACAGTGCATGTGCAAGCCGAGGGGCTTCAGTAGCTAGCGGGAGGGTGAACTGTGGCCATGTGGCTGTGTAGCAACTAGTCAAGTGTTGTGGGTGTGGGAGTGTTAGCTCTGGTGCTTGGCACCGGGGAATGCTAATATTAACTCTTTGTGGGCAACACTGCTTTTCTCTGAACTGATTTAGCTGGTGATGGAAGCGGGTTGGTGAATTGGGATGACTAAAGTAGACAATCGTGACTTGAGATTGCACGTGTGTGTGTGTATACACAGACTCTCTCTCTCATGGGAGTATTTCAATAATTTATTTTCAGGAGTGGACTCTTACTCAAGGCAGTGAGATCACGCCTTTGAATCTCACCCCAGTCAATGGCTCATTGTGTAATGCTGAGCAAGTCACTTGACCTCCCTGTGCTCCAGTCCTCTCAGCCCTAAAGTTGTCTGATAGTGAGACCTTCACTTAACAGGAAATGTAACGTCCTGTTGCATTGGAATCCTTCCCATAGGTAAATGAATGAAACAAATGAAACAAAGGGCGCCTAACCCATAAACTGGATGGCGCTGTACATGTGAATCATAAAGTTTGTGGATCAAGATGCAAGACTTCTGTTATCTCGCACCTGCATTATTGCTGCATAAGATGGGCTTGCTTGTGGCAATACTGAAAGTCCTTGGAGGGCTTTGATCTTCTTACATTGCTAGGTCCCCTTCGGTCCCTTTGATAATAGAAAAAATTAAAAATTTGAGTCACGTTGAGCTGTTCCAAGTTAGGCTGAAAGGGAGGGCATTTCTATAGCTGGAATTACTTTGTTGCAAGTTGATCATTTATTTTTCCTTGGGTACTTTTGTTTTAAAGGGAATGATTCACTCTGGCAGTGCTATGACAGTTGTCTTTTTTTTCCAGCACACTTGATATGCTTAGAAGAGGAACCCGTTAATGGTGTCTGACAAGCGATCCCCTAATTGATGAGGTGTTTCTTTTCTGCCTTTTTGCTGTGAAATTGTGAAGTATAGACGAGCAGCATGACAAAGTGCTGTTGCATTGATTGAATGGAGGGGGGGGGTGCCACTGCACCAAGCCAAGCGAGAACAGTATTATTAATGAAGAGTTTTCAGCTTTTTTGTCTTTTAACTAACCTTTCATCTGGATGCATCAGAACAGCCCCCCACCAGCACCTTTCTTTAAAAAAAAAAAAAAGCAATACTGGTGCTGCACACCTAGCGGCAAACTGTTTTTGCCCTTAAAAGAGATACTATATGGCTTTTACATTTCCTTCTTTCTCCTTTTTTTTTTTTTGTTTACACTGAGCTTCTGTATGTACATAACATGAAACAGTTTGAAAAGCATAATGTTGGTTAGGTATTACCAGCCCTTACACATGAATGTGTATTTGTTTATCACACTTGCTGCTGTGAATAACTCAAAATTTAAAGGATGGCTGTCCCGCTGGCACAGTGGTAGTGTTACTGTTTGTGACACCAATGACCGGAGTTGGGCAGGGGACCTCGGCTGTCAGAGGGTTGGCCGGGGGGGAGGAGGTGGAGCGTCCAAGGGACTGCTTGCCTTCTACGGGAAGGGAGGTGACCTGGCACTCAGTGCCTACCGACCCCTAGCATTGGCTGGGGGGGGCACGGCAGCCCAGGACCATGCTGCCTGGCCTTGTTGGATGGGGTTGGCAGACCTCTGCATGTCAAGGCACCTGATAGTGTGCCAAGGTCATTGCACAACTGACTCCACCCAGTGGGTCATGGGGGGGGGGATTTATACCTGAAAAAACACCTTGCTGTGAGCCCAATGATGCCCAGATCCTGGCACCTACTGGGACCAAGCTGATGTGGGGGGGGGGCCCTGGCCATCAACCAAGACCAAAAGCATAAGAAAAAAAATACAATTTAAAGGATGAACTGGTTCTCTGTAGTAGACTGACAGGAAGATGTCACAGGGAAGTTCCTCTATGTAGTTGTGGCCTTTAGTGTTTAAAAAACTTCGCAAGGGCCATATAAGTTATTCAATAACTTCTAAGGAAGTCTTTCAGCTTCAGATCATAATATGAATGTGCACCTTTGAGGAAGATAGGACACATATTTATCTATGCTCAGAGTGAGTTTCAAAGATATAAATAAAACAGTTGCTACAGATCTGTAGTGTGCTGCCCTGATTATCCCCAAGACCCCATCCCCCAATAAATCATTGACATGCAGTCCTCATTAACATCGCCAAATTCTGTCTGATGACTTTTGCTAGTATAGAGCTAATAAATGTACAGCATGCAGTAGTGACACAAGCCTCGGATAAGAGCAGCAGTGTGAGATACTGCTTTTTATGATTTCTGTTTTTGCAGTGTGCAAACACGTTTCGCCGGGGTCTCATATGTTACTGTACACAGTTTTGTAGCTGGTGTTTAAAGCCTAACTACCACAGAGGTGCCTCACCCAGGGACTCTTGCAGGTTCTGAGTCATAGGCAGTGGGGGCACAGGGAGCTGCAGTAGCTGGGTGCGACTCTTAACTGCGGGGGATGCAGGCACTCGCCACTTTGTGAATGTCAGGGAGCCGAGCCTGTGGACCAGACCGTTCTGCCACTCTCAGTCCAAAGTACTCGCATGCTCCCAAACGGTTCTATCGAGCTCGAGCCCTCTCGGCACATTAGACTATTCGGATATGCAATTATGAATCTGCATGGAGGTTGCAGCAGTCAGGAGATGTGGAGACTCTAGGCCTACTTGTGTCAAAATGCAAACCAGAGATATAAGTGCACATTGATGTTAGAAAAAAAAAACAACTTTATTTCTGCTGCAAATCTGTAGTGTGCTGCCCTGATTATCCCCAAGACTAAGACTCTCCCCCCTCATTTTAAAACCTTTTCCCGTATCCCTCTCTCCCCCCACATCACCCAGCCCTGCCCTATCACCTACTTACGTAACCCTGGGTAGATTCCTATCCAGTCCCACCCCTCTGGCTATTCGACCCCTTATTCTGTCACCCCTTTGTCTCTGCCCCACCCTCCACCTACTCTCATCTATTCCGTCCTCCCTCCTTTGGTCACCACCACTTCTGACCCCCCATAACTCTACCTGCTCGCTCTAAAGCTCAGCTACCACTATAAATTCCTTGCTCACCTTAGGTATGCTCTTAGTACTGTTGCAATAAAGTTGACCTCTCCTACCTGATGTATTTTAACTGTACTTGCTTGAATCTGTATCTGAATGTACCATAATGTACTTGCTTGCTGTATATACCCCTGTCTGTTTTGTAATGTCTCTGTGCCTTGTCTATTGCCTTATGATGTGGAACCTTTGTAAACGAGCTTTTAGCTCAAAGGTGTTGTCCGAGATTCCAATAAATAAATCAGTGACATACAGTCCTCAATAAAAATTGTCAAACTCTGTGATTGACTCTTTTGCCAGTGTACGTTGATAAGCATACAGCGTGCAATACTGACACAAGTCTTTTTTCCCCTTTACGGAGCAGCAGCAGTTCAACAGGGCTGTAGTCGGGCTTTCAAATTTACCCCGTTCTAACCCCCCCATCAAAAAACAAAACAAAAAAACACTTGCTGCCACCACCACTGTCACTCATCAGCTGAACTGGTCTTCTGAATTGCTGGAAACTGTCCATTTTGAGCTTACTGGTTTTCTGAAATGCTGGAAACAGTCCATTGTGAGCTAGCTTACTTTTACGGAGCAGCATCACATCAGTTCAACAGGGCTGAAATCAGGCTTAGCTTCCCAATGTGTGGGTATGGTGGTGCAGCTTCACATCTCCCAGAATGTGTGCTAGAAATCAACTGAATTAGATTCAGGGTAGTGTAATGTAGTAAGCTCACTGGGCATTTAGAGTGGTACAGCACTAAAAAAGGATGTGAATAAACTTTTAAGTTTTCATGCCATTTTGTCGTCCCATTCCTCCATCCCACTCCCGATGCTGATAACAGTACAGCAGTGTCCTGTTGTGTGCTGCTAATATGATACATTTTAAACACCTGATCAGTATTTTGAGTAATACAGGGTGTTCATTAACCCATTCCTCACTCCTCAAAGAAAGCAAAAGACAAATCTTACCTAAAAGTACAACCTATGTGCACCCACTGTGTTATCCTAGTCTTCCTTTAAATTCTATATGGTAAACACTATAATGGAAATACATTGTATCTACCACTCATAAAATCTTAGTTTAGAGTAATAAAAAATTCACCCCCACACCAGCGTTTTTTTAAAAGAAACTAGCTTTGATATTTTTGACCGCTAAAGGCACACTGAGCCACTTGTATGAGAACTCCTTCCAGGGCAGGTTGCAAAGTAGAATTAGTAGTTCAAATCACTTTTCCTGGTTCCTGAACCAGAACTTTTTTTAGTTCGAACCAAGAAATCACTCGGGGAAAGAATTGTGAATGTGTGAAATATAAAATTTTGGCAAATTTCCCCATAGACAGGCTATAAAATCTTGCATAGGGAAAACATTGTACATCAGGGATGTTTTAGTTTTGCTAAAACTATCCCTTTATAAGTGTTTTCCAACTTCAGTAGTAACAGAAATAACAAAACAAGATGACGGCTGTCCCAAGCAAAAAAAAAAAAAAGTGGTTTGTGAGACCCATTTTTCAGTCATGATACATCAGATTTGCAAACCAAAAAACACTCTTGCAAACCAGAAATTTCTGGTTCGTATGTGGAGGCTATTTTAAAATCCTTATAACTCAGGAACTGTTTACTATTTTTTCACCAGAACTTCAAAAGGCACTGTCACAAACGCACTCCGAGGGTCGGGCCCTCTGCTCCCACAGTGCCAACCTCAGGGCACAATAGTGTGAACAGGATACAGACGCCGTAACCCTCCTGTCTGTTTTGGGTCCTAATCACCTTTAGTCTCAAGTTCTTGGGGGATTCAAACTGTGAACCTTATGCTAACATACCCAAATGTACAGGCTCCTATAATATTCTCTTGTGGGGACTGCAATATATCTTTCACCTAAGGTCACCTAACCAGGTATCCAAAACGAACCCTTTTAACTCTGTAAGAGACCTTAGGTATATTCTTATCTTTTTCCAAGCTTAGTAACACCATCAAGCTGTTGAACAGTTTTGTCAGACTTAACCCCTATACATCACATGCAAAAAGAACTGGCAGACACCCAAGCAGTCTTTCAAAGAAAATGTACTTTACTAAAAGATGATAAAAATATAAACACAGAACAATATATCAAAGAACTCACAATCACATTAAAGAACGAGGGAAAATTACAAAGCAAAACTCCTACCACAATACATTTAGATTTTTGCTATGGTATTACCTCCTGGAAGTGCTTTTAGTTAGGTCAGAGAACTGTTTTTCTCTCAGAGTCCCAAAATAATATGACATTCATTTCAGACACCAGTATCAGTTTAAACTCTGTTTCCACCCCCCCTTCTGTGAGTCATCTAGCTCCTCCTTTTAGAATAAAAAAAATACAAACATGTTTTCCTATCAGGAGGTGTAATAAGGGATAAAGGAGTTTGTCCCTATATTGCAGTCTAACCTTATTTTGGTCTAAAATATTATGTGCCTGTGTAGCAAATGTTGACCTATGAAGCTGAGTCATATGAGCTTATAAAGCCATAAAGGGAAGCTAAACTACAGTTGCAATATTAAAGTGCCTTCTGACATTGTAGATGTGAGTAATAGCAAATATTTGACCTATGTGATTGCAAGCAGGAACACAGGATAGTGTCCAAATTCCCCTCTTGACTAATCTTTAGTGCTTGTCGTTATGTGGACAGACCAAAGTGCTTGTTTGCGCATTTTTAAGCTAAAACTTATCTCTTCCTCCTGGACTTTGGTAACTGGTAGGACAGCTGTTACTAGCCATGTATCTATATTTGTGCTGACCAAGGATGAGATCATGAGATCATACACATGCTAAAAACAAGTATTGCCTTATAGGTTGATGTTTGTGCTTTTTTTGAACCAATCATAGAAAACCATAAAAAATAATTATGCTGTCTTTCACTATATAAGCAAGCCTGCACTCACTGTTATTTTGAAGAATGTACCACCTATAACCTCTCGCTGTGATTATTACTATAATCATTAAATTCTTCCACCATCAGTCTCGTCTCCGTTCGTCTCATTTCTAGTAACTTATAATTTTACAACTAAATTCAACGCCTACAGGAGGTATATTAAATAACGTGACATCAGCAAAAACCCATTTCCCAAATTATGAGTCTTTGACCAACCAGTTCCTGTGAGGCTTACAACCCTGTAGTCCATTCACCTAGGTGGGAGACAGCTAACAGGAATCAGCTAAATGATGTCCTGTCCTGATGTAATAAAATGTATGTTTAGTTTCCAACTTCAAAAGCATTTGGTAATAAAAAGGTCGTAAAATGCAATTTCTCAAGGAAGTTAATTACATTACAGAGATCTTCTGGTTAGTGTAATATATCCTGTGATTTCAGCTGCTGACACCTTGTAATTTAAAAGGGCCAAACCCCACAGACTGACATTTCATACACTGACCATTTATTTATACTACCAATATCATAAAATAATCATAACTAGCTGGCCAAGCGTCACAATCCTCCCCACCTAGACTAAATTTGGGGGTTTTATCCCCTGCATGGGATGAGCCCCCTAAGCCAGTTCACTTCTCATATAGATGTGACAAGCCCTCTGCGTTCTGATTGGTCGCTCCAGCCCAATGTAAGATTGTCAAGGAAGACTCCATCTTAATAGTCTACCGTTAGTTTTTCCCATTTGTGTCAGCCAAACCAGGGGGCTGCGGTTAGTTTAAACCTCAAAATGCTGCCCGTATAAGTATGGCTTTAACTTCTTTAGGGCCCACACTATGGCAAGACACTCTTTTTCCACAGTAGAGTAAGCCTGCTCCCTTGGAAGTAACTTTTTTACTCAGGTACACTACAGGGTGATCTTTCTCTTGGTTGGATGTCTGATTCAGTACTGCCCCAATACCCACATCTGAGATGTCAGTCTGGACTATAAAGGGTCTGCTGTAGTCAGGACTTGTCAATACAGAAGCACTGCACAGTGCCTCCTTCAGTCTGGTAAAGTCTTTTTCACAGGCTGGTTCCCGGGTAATTTTCTTGGGCATCTTTTTCTTTACCAGGTCAGATAGGGGAGCAGCGAGGGCACTGTAATTGGGTACAACTTTCTTATAGTACCCTGCTGTCCCTAGAAAACTCCTGACCTGGTTCTGCATTTCTGGTCTAGGCCATGCCTTGATCACCTCTATTTTTACTTGGTTGGGATGGAGCTGTCCCCGGCCTACAACATGCACGAGGTATGCCACTTCAGCCATGGCCACCTGGCACTTCTCAACTTTGACAGTGAACCCGGCCCTCTGTATTCTGCCCAGCACTTCCCCAAGGTGGGACAGGTGTTCCTCCCAGCTGGAACTAAAGATGGCAATGTCATCCAGGTACACCATGGCGTACTCCTCAGCACCATTTAACACCTGGCTCATCAACCTTTGGAAAGTGGCCGGCGCGTTCTTCATTCTGAAAGGCAGTACTTTAAATTCAAATAAGCCTATCGGAGTGATGAAGGCCAACCTCTCCCTAGCTCTGTCAGTTAACTCTACCTGACAATATCCCTTTGTCAGGTCAATAGTCATAAGGTATGTCGCGCCTCTCAATTTGTCCAGGAGTTCATCTGTCCAGGGCATCGGGTGGGCGTCTGACTTTGTGACTGCATTCAGTCCACGATAGTCCACACTGAAATGAGTAGAGCCATCTGGCTTGGGCACAAGGACTACAGGTGAGGCCCAGGGTCTGTGGGCTCTCTGGATTGCCCCTAAATCCAGCATTTCTTCCACCTCCCTCCTAATGTCCTTTTGGGCAGCCTGTGACACTCGATATGCTGTCCGCCATATGGGCATCTGTGTCCCTGTCTCCACATCATACATCGCTAAGGGGGTTAGTCCAGGCTTGGCATTAAGCAGTGGGACAACGTCTGCTAAAACCTCCCTTACTTCCTGGGTCTTGTCCAGGTCCAGCTGGGGTGACAGTTTAACTGCCTCCACAAAGGACTTCCATTTGCTTTCTTCCAGCAAGTCCAGAAGGGGGTCTCCTTCGCCTGTCTCCTCCCCAGGACTGCATACTGCAAACACCATGTCAGCCCTATTAGCATATGGCTTCATCAAGTTGACATGGTACATTCTTTCTGTATATCTTCTGTCAGGTAACACTATGATATATTTCACATCATTTACGTTTTTAACTATTTTGTACGGTCCTGCCCACTCAGCCTGCTGCTTGTCTTTCCAGACCAGGATAAGGACCATGATTTCCTGACCCACTGTGTATGAGTGAGCTGTGGCTCTGCGGTCGTACCACACTTTTTGTTTCTGTTGAGCAGCTGCCAGGTTGCTCTGCACTGTCCCCATAAGCTCCTTCAGTCTTTCCCTAAACCTAAGGATGTAATCTACTATGGGAGTTCCCTGGGTGGCGTGCTTGCCTTCCCAGTCCTCCCAGATCAAGTCTAGGAGCCCACATACCCAGCGTCCATATAAGAGCTCGTAGGGGGAAAACCCTGTCGACTCTTGGGGCACCTCCCTGTATGCAAACAACAGGTGAGGAAGGTATTTCTCCCAGTCCCTCCGATGCTGTTCAGCAAATGCTTGGAGCATTGACTTCAGGGTACCATTAAATCTTTCCACAAGCCCGTTGACTTGCGGGTGGTAAGGTGTCATGCGCCTCTGTCCCACCCCACACTTCTCCCACAAACATTTCATCAGGTCCAACATGAAGGAACCCCCTCGATTGGTGATAACCTCCTGTGGAAACTAAATATGAGAGAAAACCCCAAGTAAGGCATCTGCCACTTTGTCTGTCCTCAGTGAGGATAGGGCAACTGCCTCTGGATACCGGGTGGCATAATCCACCACAGTCAGGATGAACCTTTTCCCGGTGGAGCTGGGGGTATTTAAAGGCCCCACAATATCCATTCCCACCCTCTGGAATGGCTCCTCCACTATGGGCAATGGAATTAGGGTGGCTTGGGTTTTCTTACCCACCTTTCCTATTTCTTGGCACCGGTGACAAGACCTGCAATACTCCTTCACCTGCTGGGTGAAGTTGGGCCAATATAAATTCTAAGCTAACAGCTGCGTAGTGCGCTTGATTACCAGATGACCAGACAAGGGAATATTGTGTGCAATCTTGAGCAACTGCTCATGGTACCCCTGGGGAACGAAAAGCTGCCTGCCTATCACCCCTCCATCTGTCTTAGCATCCTGAGCATACATCAGTCCATTTTCCCAATGAACTTTATGTTTTCCGTCACCTCCCTGTGCTCTGTCAAAGTCTGCCCAAGCCCTCAGCTTCTCTAGACTAGGGCCACTTGTCTGAGCAGCTGCAAACTCCTTACACATTCCCAAGGCATGGGACAGGTCCTCATCAGTATCTAAACTAGGGTCCCTAGCTCTAGCATCAGGGCACTCAGGATCACTGTCATCCCTAACCCTCTGGCAATGGGTCACCCCTCATTCTTCAGAGTAACCCTCTGTAGCTGTTTGGTTAACTGCTACTGGAAAATTTTCTTCCCCCTTTTTATTAGTCTTCATATCAGGAGACACAAGCTGGGGAACCAGCCTCCCAGTGGTTTCCACAGTGGCTTCTATGGGGTCCAGGGAACTACAATTTTCCTTTGCCGCTTGGCTATGGGTAACTGCACACACCATTCCATTTGAGATTGTTGCCAAGGATGACGTCAACTGCTAAAGTTTTGGCTACAGCCACCTGTTGCACAGTTCCCCCCTCTTTCACCCCAGTCTAGGAGAACACTAGCGAGTGGCAAGGTTGTCTCCTCCCCAGTGAACCCTTGCACAGCTACAAATCTATTGGGTATAAGCTGACCAGGCTCTACCAGATCCCCTTTTACCAACATCAGGGATGCCCTTGTGTCTCTTAGCCCTATGTGACTGGGTGCATGTGTTCCCTCATGTTCACAGGCATGCTTCCAGGCACACACAAACAACCCACTTCTTTCCTCACCCCATTTTGCCTATTGCTCATCCTTTTGGGGCACTGTCTGGCAATATGCCCAGTTTCTTTACAAACCCAACATTCATTTCTTTTCTCAGAAAAATCTTTTCTTAGAAACCTGGGGCTAACTGGTTTCATTGGAGGCACTGAGGGTTTTAGCTGCCCTGAAGGCATGCTTTTCCCTTTCTGTGCTGCCTCGCCCACCCCATTTGCTCTCAGAGCAGGTCTGCTGTAGGCATAGCAGTCCAAGAGTTCAGTAGCCTCTTGCACTGTTTTGGGATCTCGGTCCTCCAGCCAGGTTTTCAGCTCTGCTGGGCATGCCCAAAAAAACTGCTCTAACAATATAGCATTTTCAATTTTATCTACAGAGTTTGCTTCAATTCCTTCCCACCAACGTTTTAAAAACTGACGTTGTTTCATGGCTGCCTCCTCATAGCTCATGTCAGGGCTTCTCCTGAGCTTATGGAAGTTAGCTCTGTATGGTTCTGCAGTTAAATCAAACTTTTTTAAAAGTGCAGCTTTAAGCTTGCTGTAATCATTACTGTCCTCATTGTCCATTTGACCCAATGCATCCGAAGCTTTCCCGGTAAGTAGCAGGGATAGCTGGAAGCTCCAGGACCCTCTAGGAATCTGTGCCTGAATACAAACTTTTTCAAAGGAATTTAAAAAGGCATCGATATCCTCCCCCTCTTTAAATTCAGCTATTAATTTGGAATTTAATTTGTAACCCAGTCCTGTAGTTCCAGTTAAACCCAAGCCACTTACCTGCTCTGGTGCTGGTGGTTGGAGTCGTAGCTTCTCCAGTTCATGTTGCCTCTGGCGCTCATGCTCTTCACAGTCCGCCTCTCGCTGTTCACATTCAGCTTCTCGCTGTTCTCATATCCTCTTCTCCTCTGCGGCTTGCTGGTGCTCATGCTCTTCACAGTCAGCTTCTCGCTGTTCTCGCTCCCTCTTCTTCTCTGCAGCGTGCTGCTCTTGCTTCTCTTCTCTCTGGAACTCTAGCTCTATCCTCCACGACTCCATCTGCAGCCTGATGGCTTCTGGCTCCAGAATGCTGGTGAACTTCCCCTGCTGCTGTGGCCCTTGCCTTGCCCTGGCCCTGCTATCCTCCTCACTGGATCTGGACACTGCACTGGCCGCTGGCCACTCCATGCCCAAGGTTTGGTCTTTTACAGTCACAGTCTGTGACTCGACACTGTGGGCATCAGCAACCACCAGAGCATCCACAAGGCTCTGCTTGGTGGCTCTCCCCTTGTGCAGGACTCCTCTCTCCTTGCACAACTGCTTTAGGTAGTCTGCAGTGTGCTCACTGTAGTTGGAAGCCATCTTCTTCTCTAACTATGGTTACACTAACTTGCACTTTGAAAAAAATTAAAACAGGTAGAAACTTTGACTGTAAGCAAAATGTTATCGTTCTGTTTTCTCTTTTAAAAATAAATCACTGCCTTATTTTTGCAAGTGAGCTGTACAGTATTAAGCTGACACACTGAACAGTTAAAGCTTGTGTTACCAAATTTATCGCACCACTGCCAACCAAATCTGTCACAAACACACTCTGCAGGTCAGGCTCTCTGCTCCCACAGTGCCAACCTCAGAGCGCAATAGTGTGAACAGGTAACAGACAGGGTAACCCTCCTGTTTGCTTTTGGGTCCAAATCACCTTTAGTCTCAAGTTCTGGGGGGATTCAAACTGTGAATCTTATGTTAGCGTACCCAAATGTACAGACTCAGATAATATTCTCTTCGGGGGGGGGGGGGAATGCAATATATCTTTCGCCTGAGGGCACCTAACCAGGTATCCAAAATGAACACTTCCAACTCTATAAGAGACCTTAGGTATATCCTTACCTTTTTCCAAGCTTAGTAACACCATCAAGCTGTTGAGCAGTTTTGACAGACTTAACCCCATATACGCCACATGCAAAAAGAACTGGCAGACACCCAGGCAGTCTTTCAGAGAAAAGGTACTTTACTAAAAGATGATAAAAATATGAAAAATGTAAACACAGAACAATATATCAAAGAGCTCACAATCACATTAAAGAACAAGGGAAAATTACAAAGCAAAACTCCTACCACAATACATTTAAATTTTTGCTATCTAAGGTATTACCTCCTGGAAGTGCTTTTAGTTAGATCAGAGAACTGTTTTTCTCTCGGAGTCTCAAAATAATATGACATTCATTTTAGACACAAGTATCAGTTTAAACTCTATGTCTCCACCCCCCTTCTGTGAGTCATCTAGCTCCTCCTTTTAGAATCAAAAAAATACAAACATGTTTTCCTATCAGGAGGTATATTAAATAATGTGACATCAGCAAAACCCATTTCCCAAATTATGAGTCTTTGATCAACCATTTTTGTGAGGTTTACAACCCTGCAGTCCATCACCCAGGTGGGAGATAGCCAACAGGAATCAGCTAAATGATGTCCTGTCCTGATGTAATAAAATGTATATTTAGTTTCCAACTTCAAAAGCATGAGGTCATAAAAAGGCCATGAAATGCAATTTCTCAAGGAAGTTAATTACATTACAGAGATCTCCTGGTCAGTGTAATACATCCTGTGATTTCAGCTGCTGACACCTTGTAATTTAAAAGGGCCAAATCTCACAGACTGACATTTCATATACTGACCATTTATTTATATTACCAATAGCATACAATAATCATAACCAGCTGGCCAAGCATCACAGGCACTACCTCAGCACAGACCACATGTACTCTGAAAGTTTTGTGCAGAAATTCAGTACCTATAGCCTGTAGATGAGAGTAAAAAAAATACAAAAAAAAAACATGTTGAGTATAAGGAAAAAATGCTAACTTTTACAAAATAAGGGATATCCAGATCTCAGAAACCACACAAGGTGCTGTCATGAAACTCTCCACATTTTCACATCATGGTACATCAGTGGAAAATGCAAATTTTTGGGCTATCCCGACAAACCCCACTAAAGTTATTAAACTGCAAACTTAGGGGTTTAACACTGAGCACCCTACTCAACCCTAACTATAGGAGCTCTACTGCGCCCCTATTTTCTATCGATCTACCAATCAATCTATCTAAATAATATCTGATAGGTAAGTGTCAGATATGAGGAAATATCACTATTGAGGGGTCGAAGATGTCATAAAGCCATAAGTCTGAAGGGTGAGTGGCCTTTATGCACTTGTTCGGTCCTGAGATGGGGATATTTCATGAACATCTGGGACTTACCTATCAGATGTTATATATATTATATTAGGCTGGTCTATTATGCTTTAAGATAAAGTGTCATGACTTTTATAGGAACATAGAAATTGTAAGCAGATAAGGACTGCTACGCCCATCCAGTCTGCCTGTAAGCTCTAAGCTTTACTGCGTCCTCTGGTCCTATCTGGCCAGTGGCATGTTCCCCCTTCTTCCCACCTCTAAGGTTCCTTTATGCCTGTCCCAGGCATGTTTAAATTCCTCCACTGTGCTTGCTTCCACCACCTCCCGTGGCAGACTGTTCTATTTGTCCACCACCCTCTCTGTGAAGAAAAACTTCCTCACATTTCCCCTTAACCTGCCACCTTCCAGTTTCATATCATGCTCTCTCATTCTTGTACTCCCCCCATACTGGAAAATCCCTTTTCAGATTTTAGCCTTTGCCCCAGGCTCTTCAGCGGCCATGGCCTTGGCTCCTCCGGCTGATGACTGCCACGCCTGAAGCCTGCCTTCCAGCAGCCGCGCCTGGGATCCACCAAGATTTTAGCCCTTGACCCATGCTCTGCAGCGCCTGTGGCCTCGGCTCCTCCAGCCAATGGCTGACACTTCTGAAGCCCGCTTTTCAGCAGCCGTGCCTGGGATCCACCAAGACTTTAGTCCTTGACTGGGGCTCTGCAGTGGCTGTGGCCTCGGCTCCTCCGGCCGATGGCTGCCACCTCCAAAGCTCACCTTCCAGCAGCCACGCCTGGGATCCACCAAGATTTTAGCCCTTGACACAGGCTCTGCAGTGGCTGTGGCCTTGGCTCCAATGGCTGATGGCTGCCATCTCTGAAGCCTGCCTTCCAGTAGCCATGCCTGGGATCCACCAAGATTTTAGCCCTTTGACCCGGGCTCTGCAGTGGCTGTGGCCTCGGCTCCTCCAGACAATGGCTGCCACCTACGAAGGATGCCTTCCAGCAGCCGCACCTGGGATCCACCAAGGTACATCTCCTGGGGATTCCTCCAGCTCCACAAGCTGCCGCCTGATTGGTCTGGACTTGCTGAGTGAATGGTGATTGGACACCACTCATCCTTACTGCCCTGCCATTGGCTAGCTATTGAAACTTTCCTCCTTGGTTCTTGCTGTGGAGTGCAACTTTTTTGAGCGGCTCCCAGCTAGCTATTGTTCAGCTAATTTTTCCGGCCCTCCTGCCCCAATCCCAGTCACTATTAAATACACCTAAGTACCGCCTCTCCTCACCCTAATTGGCTGCTTACCACATAGCCCAACTAGGGGATAATAACAGTCGACCACCTGAGGGCAACATTAAACCATTGATCCTGCCAGCTCTCCTTCTTAGTGCCACATTTTTCTAGGTGGTTAAACCTCTGATCCTGCTAGCCCACACTCTTAGTTGTACATTGTTCCCTGCCACCAAATTTCAGAATAAGCCTTGCTGGCCACAGTGTACAAGCTTACCCTGACTGCCCTCCCCCACCTTCTCATCCTCTCATTCTTACTTGGAATGTATCCTTTTGGGGGATTTTAATTTGAACTGGAACGATGACAGCTCCATGAAACTGAAGGATCTTGCTGATGCAGTTGGTCTGGTACAAATAACACCTGCAAACACCAGACCGAATAGAAAATATCCGAAATGTAGCTCTCTCTTGGACCTTATGCTAGTAAACAAGCCACATAACTTCTCTCATGCTGCAGTATTCTGCAATGATGTAAGCGATCACTGTGCTATTGCCTGCGTCAGGTGCCCCTCTTAAACAAAATCGGCCCTCAAATTTAATTTGGTAAGAAACATGAAAATGTTCTCCCAAAACGAATTTCTGAAAGATCTAAGTAACATCAGATGGCAGAATTTCTATCTAGCTCCCTCCCTTAGCGAGGCATTTAATATCTTTCACAATCTCCTACTGGGTCTACTAGACAAATATGGCCCATTTAGGTTGATCAGGTCTGAAAAAGGACCCCCTGGTTGGTTCTCTTCCATCTTGAAGAAAGCGATCAGGGACAGGGACTATTGGTGGAAAAGAGCAAGAAAATCTCACGTAGAGGCAGACTAGGTAGCATTCCGCACCTCTAGAAATGCCTGTACTAAGCTAATTAGATCCAAAAGAGCTAGATACTTTCAAACAGAACTAGAAGCCAACAAAAACAACTCTGCCAAATTCTGGAACATCCTTAGAGAGGTTGAAGGTTGCTCTGCCGGCACATCAATCCCAGCCAAAATTTTGGCCGCTGGAGCCACCTACACAGACAGAGATGATATACTAGAGCAGCTAAATGAGCATTTCGCCACCGCCGGACTAGCATTCGACACCTCATCTATCAACAAAATCATTCCACCGGACAACCCTGCTACCGATCCTAATGTTAACCCGACCCATACCCCACCTTATCCTACTACATTCAGCTTCCACACAATTACATTTAAACAAGTAGAGGACCTACTACTATCCCTGGATACTAAAAAGAGTGCAGGCGCAGACAATATCGAGCCTTACTTCCTAAGACTCGGCCATCATTACTTGACCGCCCCCATCACCCATTTATTCAACATTTCGTTGAAACAAGGAGATCTTCCTCAGCTATGGGAAAACTGCCTACATTTTACCATTATTCAAATCTGGAGATCCATGCAATCTGAATAACTATCGGCCTATATCTATATTATCTGTCCTGTCAAAACTCCTTGAAAAAATCCTCAATGTCCAAATCAGAGAGCATTTGGATTCACACGATCTATTAAATCCGGCACAATCTGGATTCAGAGCCAAACACAGCACTGTAACTGCCCTTGTGAAGGTAACTACAGATTGGCAAATTGCATTGGATTTCAAGAAATATGTGTTTGCCCTTTTTCTCGATCTTAGTAAGGCCTTCGACACTGTGGACCATAACGTCTTGCTCTTAGCCTTGAGCAAAACCGGGCTCGATAATTCAGCAATCAAATGGTTCTCCAATCAGGTCACCAACGGATTACAACAGGTCAAAGCTGCAGGTGATCTGTCTCCACAAAATACCCTTCTAAGAGGTGTTCCCCAAGGTTCCATACTTGGCCCTATTCTCTTTGCAATCTACATCAATAACTTGGATTCTCATCTCCGCTCAGCTAATGTCCATCTATTTGCAGATGATACCGTACTATATACCATAAATTCCTCCTTGGACATGGCTCATGAGAGCTTACAGCAAGATTTTATCACCCTCCAACATAATCTTATCAGACACAAGCTCCTCCTCAATGCCAAAAAGACTAAAGCTATGATTTTCTCTCCAAAGCCAGGCCCCGGACCATCACATATACCCCAGATCCTAACACTTCTAGATGAACCTCTCGAAATAGTTGAATCCTTTAAATATCTTGGATTCTGGCTGGACAACAAGCTTAACTTTCTATACCATCTGAATGAAGTCTTGAAGAAATTAAAACAGCGGCTAGGCTTATTCTATCGTATTAAACATCTGCTCACCCCAGAAGTCAGAAGGAGACTAGTACAAACCACATTCCTACCCCTATTGGACTATGCTGACTTTCTTTACATGCATTGTCCCGCAGCAGTGCTCAACAAACTTGACACACTCTACCACAGGGCCCTAAGATTTATCTTCAACCTACCTCTTCGCACTCACCACCTGCTTATTGTACCAGGAATCAGGGTGGCCCTCACTTCCAGCTAGGAGGAAAAGAAATGCTCTACTTTGGCTTTATAGAGCACTATCCAATAAGCTGCCTACTTACATATCAAGCCTCTTCACACGGGCCAAGGGATCGTATGGCCTGAGACGTTTCTCCTTACTCTGCTTCCAGATTCCTAGAGTGAACATGACATATGGCGCGGCTGCCATCAATTTCTCACTCCCATTGATATGGAATACCATGCAAAACTCCTTAAAACGTGCCTCACTCCCAGGCATATTCACATTTAAAGATGCACTAACTGTACTGTTGAAGGAAGCCTGTAACTGTTTACGTAGACACTGAACAACCTACATCATGCTCTTCAAACAAAACCTACGGCTAAAATGTTGATTAACATACCTCGCTGTTAGGGTTATCTAGCTCTCTTAATTCACTCTACTTCACTCTGGTCTTCTTCTACCTTTCATCTACCTCTAACATACCTATTTTCTTCGCACCTGTCTCCCTCCATTCTTACCTATTCTGCTATCTGTAGAGTTTATTGGATTTTTGCCCCTCTACTTTTACATAATTTTTGCTCTGAATTGCATGTGTTCACCATTATGACAGGCTTCAGATACTTGTCTTCTGTGGTTCACCTGTATATGTTTTTACATTTTTGTTACTACCCTATTTGTGTTATGTTTGTTTTGAACTGCAGTGCACTATTTTGCAATGTTTCCTACATTTTTGTTACTACCTTAACCTATCTGTATTTTGCTTGTACTGAACTACAATGTACTATTGCCCAGGACCATCTTGAAAATGAGCTTGCTCAATGATGTTTATGCCTGGTTAAATAAAGTGATTGATTGATTGATTGATTACTCACCCTTGCAACACTGACCCTAACAAAGTTCATCCTTTCGATAAGTATATTGGATTTAACCTTCACTACAACAAAGGGTGGACCTCTGGGAATTTTTTCAGCATCACAAATGGGCCATGGTTTTCCCTTTTTAACCATCCTCACCTTAATAACTGGACATCTGAGCCGGCCCAGTGGTGCTAAGGGTTTATTTATTTATTTGTTTTTGTTAACCAGGTAAGCACACTAGACAACGAGTGCCTATTTTCAGGAGCGACCCGGGAGGTTACAGTACAGAGAAACATGGTACAAATACAGGGTAGCATACAGGCCCACAACTACAAGTGGACCAAAATGGAAAACAGTACCCAGGACATTGAATGGACAAAAGAACAATCACACCCACACACAGGTGGGGCCAGGGTAACAGCATATAGACAATAGTACATGGTCAGAGCAACAAACGAGAATACAACTACACCACACTGGCAACCTGGGTTCAGGAGCGAGCTTGGGCTGCCAGAGGTTGGCAGGGGAGGGAAGGGATCAAGCATTCGGAGGACTGCTCTCCCTTCCCGGGGAGGGTGTGGGAGTATGTGACACTCCTGAGCAGCCTCAGCTGGTAGTTGGGGTGCACCGTGGAACCTGCGCACAAGCTGTTGCAAGGGTGGAGCTGCGGCAGATGTTGGGACGTCATTGCACGTCCGAGCTCCAAGATGGGGTGGGGTGGGGCATGGAAAAAGCAAAAATATAAAAAAATAACTGGACATCTTATCGCACGCCTGTTCACAACAATACCCCCCATATCCCATCATCTACCTCTCTCTCAGCAAGAAATAAAAAGGCACCACAGCAGCTGAAGGACTGTTAAACATTCATCAAGGCTGCTAAGAGAACAATTCCTTAGGACTGCCCTCCTGTTACTTCTACTATCAGGCAACATCCACCCTAATCCAAGCCAGCAGGTTTGTCTACAACTGATGCCCACCGTAAGCAGGGTACTCTAAGCTTGGCCACAATCAACATCTGTAGCCTGCTATGCAAAATTGACCCCTTAAAGCCTGGGTTTCACAGCATGACCCAGATGTACTCTCTGTCATGGAAACATGGCTGTCCCCCAAAATACCTGACACAGCGGTTGCCCTACCTGGCTATACAATATTCAGACTGGATAGGTCTTCCAATTGTGGTGGTGGTTGCGCCATCTTATCTAAAAAAATCACTGAAGGGTCTGGCCTTGCCTGCGGCTCACCTAGGCTGCCCCACCCAGGCCTTGGTGATTAAAGTACTTCTGGGTAGCCCACCACAAGTCACTCACAATGCTGTCTGTTTACATACCCCCTATAGACCCAACCACAGGTCTCTACAAAGTCCTGGATTATCTACAAGCCCAAAATCACCTTGCTGAGGCAATAGTTCTAGGTGATTTCAATACAAACTGGCTGTCCCCTGTCACTGGCCCCATTAAGGATGCATTGTCAGCTCTACACCTTACACAGCTCATCAGCTCTCCTACTAGAGTTAACTATAGACTGGGACAAGGACCACTCTTGACTGGATACTCTCAAATCACCTTGATCATATCTCTAATGCAACTGTGCACCCTGACTCACTTAGTGACCACTCAGCTGTTACCTGCTGCTGGTCTAACAGATTCTGTACTCCCCCACTGCAAACTTTTTGTAACAGAGTGCTAAAGCGAGGCTATCTGGAACTCCTAAAACTAAAACTGAACTGTCAGGACTGGACTCTGTTGAACTCCACTGATGACATTAATGTAGCGCTCGAGCATTTTATCAAGGCCTTCAGTGCCACCTGTGACATACATGCATCTCTTAAGAAAATGAAGGTTTGGGGCACAGTTCTTCCCTGGATTACTCCTCAGCTAATAGATAACATGAGACTACGGGGCCATCTCTGGCACCATTCCAAAGCATCTGGTAAACTGCAAGAACTGCAAGCCTATAAAGCTGCAAGAAATTCCTGCACTTGGCCTATTCGTCAGGCAAAAAGTAATACCATAGGGGGCGACTGACCAATACTTGGGGAGACAGTAGAAAATTTTGGTCTAAAATTAAAGATGTCATTGGTAAAGACCCAAAGAAGTCACCTGCTGTGCTAAATGTTGATGGAACCCCCACCCTTGACCCACTTAGAATTGCAAATATTTTAAATGGTGCTTTCACCAACCTGGGCAGTGTCTTTCCGCAAGATGTCTTTGATGATATCCCTGAAGAGTCAGCTTGCCACCCTGAGAACAAGACCCCTGTGCTTCCCCCTTCTATTTTAAGAAGGTCTCAATAACCCTAGTTAGAAAACTTCTGAACAAGGTGTTGGGAAAATCCAGACATAGAGGTGATTCTCTAGACCTCAAATTTATTGCACTACCATAGAGGAAGTTCTCCCACCCATTACCAATATACTGAACCTCTCTCTTACCGTGTCACAATCCCCACAGGTATGGAAAACAGCCATTGTGATACCAGTTTATAAATCTGGTGAGCGTGCCTTACATAACAACTACAGGCCTATATCAATCCTCCCTCCCTCCTTCCTCTTTCCAAAGTACTGGAATGAATTGTTACCAATCAACTTGTAGAGTACCTCGAAAAATATTCCATCCCATGTTCGCAACAGCATGGATTTAGGAAAGGACAGAGCACCACCACAGCACTACTTGAATTTACCAGTTTTGTTCAGCAGTCAATGGAATGGGGCAACATTGTAGGAGCAGTCTTCATATAATCAACAAAGGCATTCAACACTGTTTATCCCCACTTCTCCTCAAACAACTCTCTGTAACTAGTCTCTTGCCTGATACGCTGTGCTGGTTTAGAAGCTATCTAGGTGACAGATCCCAGTGTGAGAATAGCTAGTGTTGTCTCTGAACAGAAACCAGTCCAATCTGGAGTACCACAAGGATCTATTCTTGGTCCACTCCTTTTCAGCACATTCCTGAACTGCTTGCCATCTGCATGTCACCTTCGAACCCTGCTCTATGCAGATGACGCTGTCATCTTTGCAAGCCTCTCGAACCGTAACCTGCTCAAAAGCAAGCTGCAACTTGGATTCATGGAAGTTGAGCAATGGTTTGGAAAGCATAAGCTAGTACTAAACTACAAGAAGACAAAAGTCCTGATGTTCTCATCTTCCCACAATAAACACAAGGCACATGCACTTACTATCAGAAATAACCAAGGAGCCCCTTTTGAACAAATCCAGCACATTAAGTAGCTAGGTGTAACTCTGGATAGTCATGTAACCTATGCGCATCACATCGAGAGTGTTGCCAGTGCCATCAACATTAGGATTGGGCTCCTTTACCGACGCAGGAGTCTAACCCCTGAAGCGCTCAACTTGCAATTCACTGTTCTGTGCTATTGATCATTGATTATGGTCTAGTTATTTACGGAGCTGCTTCCACCACCGCATTCAAAATGCTAACTGTTGCCCTAAACAAGGCCTGTAGACTTTTAACGGGTGCTGCTCATTTCACCCCCATTTGTGAGCTCTATGCTCAGTCTGAGTGGCTCCCGTTAAGTGCGAGGATTAAATACCAAACGTGTCTTCTGACAAAAAAGGTGGTCCTTGGGCTAATGCCACCAGGTGTGGAATGCCTAATTAACAAATCTGTCAGGACTCAACACACTCGCACCTCTACAACCGAACTCCTTCTTGTCCCGAAGTGCCGCACTACCCAATGCCAATGCTCCTTTCTCTTCAGAGCCCCCTTTTGGTTCAATGGGCTGCACAGTGAACTGGCTAACCTGACTAAACTGAGCCAGTTCAAACACATGCTCCAACGTCATCTCTCAACTGAAAGCTCCTGTGATTGCCTCTCCTAACTTACAGGCACACATTTCCTTGATTTCTCACTCCTCTGTTGCACCACCTCACCTCCCGTCACCCCCGCTTGCCTAGCATCTACAAGCCTCCCTGCCTCCACCCTTTCCAAGCCTGCTCCCTCACCTTCCAGTTCTTTTCTTTCCACTCCCTGCTTCCCTTTAATGAAACCTTGACAATGCCTCTGGCTGCTACTTTTCCCCCTTGGGCTAATTAACCCTACTACACTCCATCCCTCACCTTATTCCCTCACTACCTCTCCTTTAATGTTGCTGCATATACATCATGCACTGTAATAATGAAAATTGCTGTATATGTTTTTTAGTATTCACTCTGTTAGTGCCTCCTTTTGTATGTCTGTAACCCTTCCCCTCTGATGTGGAACCTTTGTAAATGAGCTGGATGATGCTAAAAGGTCATTTGTAATCCACGATTGAATAAATAAATAAATGTTTACCTCCTGCACCTTGTTTATGCCCTTAAGGTACCTGAAAGTTTCAGTTATGTCCCCTGATCCATCCTTTCCTCCAGTGAGTACATAGAGGTCCTTTAATCTCTCCTCATATGTCTTCTGATGCAAGCTCTGCCCTTCTCTGGACTGCCTCCACCATGTCAATGTCCTTATGAAGGTGCAGCCTCCAGAACTGCACACAGTACTGTAGTTGAGGCCTCACTAGTCTTTTATACAATGGCATCACTACTTCCCACCTTGTGCTAGTGATACCTCTGACTATACACCCCAGCATGACACTGGCCCTCCCTGCAGCCTTTGTAGTCTGCTTAGACACCTTTAGAGCATCTGAAATGGTAACCCCAAGACCCCTTTCTTGCTTGGTGATCGTCACCAGCTCCCCCCCCCATCCTATAGGTCTCCCCAGGGTTCCCTCATCTCAGGTGCATTATTTTTCACTTCTTTGAATTAAACCTCAGCTGCCACACCTCTGACCATTTTTCTAGCTTCTTCAGGTCCCTCCTCATTCTCTCCACCCCATCCAGAGTATCCACCCTGTTGCAGATCGCATTATGTGTGCTTGTTTAATTTATTTGCTTAAGTCAGTGTGCTTCCTTAGACTAGTGTTGTTCCTGCTAGTGTTCCCCTTAGTGTGGTTCCTTAGTGGAGTGGCATTTCAAGGGCTGCATAGTTTTTGCCCATGTAGATTTCCATAGTGTATTGGCTTCCTATAAAAGGAGTTGTGGTTCTGGTGTGTCATCCCTTAGTTCTTTTTTTTATTAGTGCAAAGAAGGAGCAGCATGGAAGCAAGAGGCATTGAAGGGAAAAGCAAAAGTGGTTGGTGAGTGATTCGGGGGGGGCTTTGTGCAATGTAACTCGGAAACTTTCTTTACACAGGTTACATTTGTTTTACAGGTGTATGGTTGTTTGTTTGGCAAGTGATATGGAGTCAGCAGCCAAAGAGGTTAGTAGTGATTTGGTGGGGATGGGGGGTTGACTTTGTGCAGAGTAGCTCAAGGACATTTTCTTCACACATGTTAACTTTGTTTTACAGGTATAAGGCTGTTTGACAAGTGATGGGGGCCAATACTGTGAAGTTTAGGTTAGGGACACTTTCTTTTTACAGGTCTATTGTTTTCTTTTTTGCAGGGGCTATAGCTAGAGAGGATGTTAGGGCTATGATGTGTGAGGTTTATAGGTTGTTATGTTTGCTTGCACACCTGTGCAAGAAACATAGTGCCATCATCAGTGTGTTTGCAAGCGCGGCCGCAGTTCTCCAATGCCTGCTGGAGCTTTCTGTGACAGCAGTCCAAAATGCAGTGGAGTACAGTTGAAAGAGGAGCTACGCTTCAGTGAGCAGCAATAAGATATACGCCTATCATCAGCGTCCCCCACACCGCTTTACCCTTCCTTTTCGCCCCAGCACACTGTGTAGCGGCGGGGTGCCCAATCCCGTCGGCTGTGCTACGCCCCAAAACAGAGTTCCATATGCCACGCTGGGTGCCCACCCTAGTGTGGCTGCACATCTTTAGCCAACGGGGTGCCCAATCCCCTCGGCTCCACTGGTTCTCCCCCCCCCGGAGTACAGGGTGCCACGCTGGGAGCCCACCCCAGTGTGGCAACACATGCTATTGCCAATGGGGGTACCCAATCCCCCGTTGGCTCCACACACCCCCACCAGCCATCCTTGTGCCATGCTGGGAGCCCACCCCAGCGTGGCAAATGTCCCAGCGCCGCATTTTAAAACAACAACCTGAAACTGGAAAACTGTCCTCGCTGTCTCTGCCCCACCTGCGCCCACCCACTGTGCACCCTGCTCCCCACACCCCCCTCATCCCATACTTACTTCCAGACTCCGGTGCGACGATCTTCTGTGGACCGGGGACACGTCTGCATTCTTCAAAGCCGACCGCGAACTGAGGAAATGTATAATGTAAGCTGTATAATGGGATATATAGGGTTTTTTCAACTTTGCTGCATATCTAAGGCATTTTTTGGAATTTTTGCACCAAATTTTAAACATGGGATTTTTGGGACCCCTTCTCATGAATGCTCTCACTGCCATGGCATTGATTGGGCCCGAAGGGTGATTTCGCAGTCACTGCGTGAAATCACCTTTCGGGACCAAGTAATGAAATGTCACTGCCACTGTTCATAAGGTGGGCTCAAAAGCTTATGTTGAAAATTTGGTGAAAAATTCTGAAAATGACTGTTTATGATGCATGCTATAGTTCTCCGCACGCCGTAAGTTTGCGAATTTTCAATATTTTCACTCCAGATTTTCAACATTGCCATTTTATTACACTTCCTTATGAGCAGTACAGCTGTCATTTTTCACATCTTGCCCAAAATATGTTTCCACCCATGTAGCGCACAATGGCGCAGTCGGTGTGCAAAATCAATGTAGGGGACACATTAAGAAAATCACAGTGATACTGTTCATGAGCAGAGGTCTTAAAATGGCTATGTTGAAAATTTGGTGAAAAAATTCCTAAAACTGACTTTTACGGGCGTGCATTGCGCAGTTCCTACACACGCACGTAAGTCTGCGAATTTTCTATATTTTCACTCCAGATTTTCCACATTGCTATTTTCTTACACTTCCTTATGAACAGTGCAGCTGCCATTTTTCACATGTCACCCCAAATGTGTTTCCGCACATGTAGTGCACAATGGTGCAGTTGGTGTGTGAAAGCAATGTTTGGGACAGATTAAGAAAATCACAGTTACACTGTTCATGAGCAGAGGTCTTAAAGTGGCTATGTTTAAAATTTGGTGCCAAAAGTCCATAAAATGACTGTATTACGAGTGAGCATTGCGCAGTTTCCACGCACCCTCGTAAGTTCATGACTTTGTAATATTTTCAGTCCAGATTTTCACCAGTGGCATTTTTCCACACTTCCTTATGAACAGTACAGCTGTCATTTTTCACAACATGGCCGAAATGTGTTTTCACACTTTCAGTGCAGAGATGCATGGTCGCTGTGAGAAATCATTGTTCAGGACAGATAAAGAAAATCACAGTGACACTGTTCATGATCGGAGGTCCCAAAATGCCTGTGTTGACAATCTGCTGTAAAAAAATCCCCAACCTAATTACATTACAGGTGTGCGTTGCACAGTTTCTATGCACGCTCGTGACTTCACCAGTTTTTTTAATATTTTTACTGCAGATTTGCAACATTGCCATTTTTGCACCTCCCATGAACAGTACAACTTGTTATTTTTCACATCCTGTTCGAATGTGTTTTTGCACCTGTGGTAGCTAATGCCATAGTCGCTGTGCATAAGCAGCTTCAAGCACAAACTGATATTGCCACTGTTCATGAGGTGGAGGTCACAAAAACATGTTGAAAATTTGGAGTGAAAATACCAACGAATGCCTGAGGTGCTAGGGTTTCCAACCATAACGCCCCATCCTGTAGAGAATGACAGGCATCAGGGGTGTGACTTGGGATTCTTGCCTGTAATGCTCATACCATTCCACACCCTGCAGCTAGTGAGAGGCATCGAGGTATGCCTTGGACTCTTCGGCCCCAAAGTTCACCCCATTCTCCTATGCCGCACCCATCTCACCATATTTCCTGATGGAATGGAGTGCGCATAAGGGCCATAGACCCCAAGGCACACCGTGACACTTGTCAGTGTCTGCAGGGTAGGGTGTGGTGAAATGGCGTGGCCGTTATGCCTGACGACCCAAAGGCACACCCCAATGCCTGTCACTCTCTGCAGGGTGGTGGTGGGGTTGGCTTCAGTTCAATACTTCACTGCCATTTCTATTATGCAGCTCCGTAACTTCTACACTACTAATGCCAATGCCAGCAAGCAAATATTCGGCATTGACAAATGCTTGTTTTTATATGTGATATTCAGGTGGTTCTTACACATGTAAATATCATTGTAATGTCATGTATATTCTGCCCCTATGCTTGTAATAGTTAATGAATAGATTATTCATTACATTGTAATAATCTATGTAGTTTCATAAGTAGTGTTAAATACTATCAAATATGGCAAAATACTGATGATTTTCATAATGGGAAAAGGTCCCAACCATTTATCACTGGCCTTCCTCTGTGTACACATCATTGTGTTCTGTACCAGTCTACTAAGGTTTTTCCTTTTGGTGAGCATGTAAAATGCACAGTTTCTGTCTTTTCCCATAAAATTGCACTGGGGAAGGGTCCTTCCTTCATCTCAGATCTGTTTTTGTATTCATTTTAATGATTGTTATACAAGATTACAGGTACAATATAATTCACAATACCGCTGAAAAGAAGAGCTCTTGGACAAAGGGCTCTGGACTTTGTTGGTTCTCGGTACTATAATAGTCTTCCAATATTTGTCAAATGTTGTAGACCAGTATTTCAGTTTTAAAGAAAAGTTATCATCTTTGCTTGCTGACCAATCTTATTGTATCTGTTTTTAATGTTTCTTGATTGTATTTTGTTTTTGTCTGTATCTCTTTTGGACATATTTGAAAATGAGCAGTTTGCTCAATGTGGCTTGAATTCAAGGTAAACAATGACATGAAATGAAATGAAATGTAAAATATAGATCTATGTATAGCTATATTTAAAATGAAATGAAATATACAATCTATATCTGTATCTCTATTTCTGGGGTATGCCATGCCTCCAACTGATATCTGTGATATTCCTCCCAAGTGCAGATTGACCTTATGACATCAGAAGGAGTGGTGGAGCCATGAGGGATGTCAAAGGTCAAAGGGCATACTTCATTTATGCAACATTTTTTCTTGTTTTAGCCAAGAAGTTGTTTCATGGCCCGTTTTTTTTTTTAACTTTAAAAAAAATTGAGCTTTCAGATAACTGAGCAGTATTTTTTCAGTTTGACACACATGATGCTTGTGTGTGCTGCATCGCTGTGTCAGTATGTTGCATTCACATGTTTGTATTGAGGGCAGAGTGGAACAGGGCATGCTGAGGTGATGGGTGACGGTTTGTGGTGCATCTGAGAAAAGGTGCTGCTATTGCCAAGGAAATATGAGATACCAGTTGGGGAGCGAAAGTACTGGACAAGAACATGTTGAGACCACCTTGTGGAGTGCTGACAGGGGGTGAGAGGTGGGGCGGGGGGGTGACTGATCAAAATGGGCAATTGTTTGTGGAAAGAAAAAAGAATTGCTGTTTAAATATTGCACTTTTGGGGGACAACCTCCCTGTATGAGTTACAGTGAAGGAGTGGGAGGGAGAGGGTTAGAGCCAGCACACAAGTCAGCAGGGACACTTGAAACTGAAAGTGTGCTGCTCGTGTTGCTGGCTGCAACCAGTCAAAAGCTAAAGTGAGGATACTTTTGCTCATGGGGGACCTAGAATGAGAATATTTTGGTATGTTCACTCTAGGTCTCTAGGGATTGAAAATATTTATTCATTTTTATTTAACCAGGTGAATGCACTGATCCAAAGGACCATTTTCAGGCATGACCCGAGCCACAACAATGGAGCAGATCGTAAAAGTACAATATCATGGGTAAGTGCCCAAAAATATCCTCACAAATAGTAGTAAAACTTTTATTCATTCAGAAATGAATTGGAAAACTCATCTGAGACATGCTGATTTCCAGTGGGGTCCCTGGTACAAAATATTACAGTTTCAATATCTAATAACAATTCATTATTAACATTTGACAAAGACAATACAATATGTAATATTGATTGTGGAAAGAAAAAAATAATTGCTATTTAAATATTGCACTTCTGGGAGACAACCTCCCTGTATGAGTTATGGTGAAAGAGTGAACCAGCATAATATTCTGTGGTGATTTGCATCTGCAGCCCATGATGCTTTGCATTATGGGGGCATGTGTTATTTTGTATTTCTTTGAAACTTGGCTTCCCGGCCAATGCCCTTTGGGGTAACCATTGCCACAGTGCTTGCGCACAGAGGTTCTTTGTCTTTTAACTTGTTTTTTGTTTTAATTGTGTCCACCACAACGTAACCCAGACAGACCATCTTAGGGTAGCTGGTTCATTCCACTGGGGTGTCAAACAGACAAGGCACACTGATGAGTCC
The DNA here is from genome assembly GCA_016271365.2 of Neoceratodus forsteri. Classification (NCBI taxonomy): domain Eukaryota; kingdom Metazoa; phylum Chordata; order Ceratodontiformes; family Ceratodontidae; genus Neoceratodus; species Neoceratodus forsteri. The sequence goes on along the minus strand of CM028135.1, from coordinate 65,957,409 downwards.
TGGTAGGATGAAACACGTGTCTATGTCTTCTCTTGGCACCCTTTGTAAACCGTGTGAGAGGCCTTTCGGCACCCTGCATTTCTGCTTAAAGTTGAACCATCATAATATTCTGTGGTGATTTGCATATGCAGCCCATGATGCTTTGCATTATGGGGGCATGTGTTATTTTATATTACAATATATAATATAATACACACAATACATAAAATGGGGGAATACCCTTGTTTACGTATAAACATTAATAAACACTATAGCAAAGTCTTATAGACAAGCAATACAAAAGTATTATATTATATTAATTCCAGTAATCATTCAGGGTGGATCTGCAGCTAAATTCTTTATAGCCCTAGAAAAAAAAAACATTTTTTTTATCTCTCCTATTTGAATTTTGGTATTCACTGGCCTAAAAGAAAGTGACAAAATGTTCCAAATGGGTGGGCCAATGTGAAAGAAATGAGATCTGCCCAGTTCAGATCTACATCTTTGGACTAAAACTTCTATCCTTTCAATGATCTTAGTCCATGTTTTATGTTCCTAATTTGTAATCTATCTATTATGTGTACTGGGACCTCACCCTTGAAACACTTGACCATATATAGTAATACATGCAAGGATCTTGTATCATTGAGGTACATCCAGTCTAATGATTTGTAAAGTTTATTTATTTAAAAGCTTCACCAGGAAAGGCATACTGAGCAGTGAATGCTCATTTTCAGATGCATCCATGGGGAGAGGGGACGGGGATAAACAGTAAGCATGAGCAGCAAAAAGACAAATACAGTGTAATAAATGGATAAGAGATACGATCATCAAACAGGATGACAAAATTGATAACAGACATTGCAACAACCCAGAAAAAATACAAGGAAACTATAATAAACAATTAATTGCATGAGTAATATAGAATACTGTAAGTGCTAGCCAGGAGGGGGTGGTATGGGGTGGAAGGAGGGGGTTCTCCCCTCCCTTTTTTCCCTCCATTACTTCTCTTTTGTCGTCTCTTGTTTTATTATATGCATGCAGCTAATGTTATCAGGTCTCTGTTCTGGTTGTTACTGGATTATGTGCTGCTTAAATCTCAATAAAGTATAGTAAATGGGAAAAAAAAAAAGAATACGTGCTAGCCTGCATAACGAACAGAGAGGCAGATATGGTGAGGGCGGAAATTAAGTCCATCTGCAGGAAGGGGAGAAAAGGTCCTTAAGGAGGGAGAGAGGTGAGGACCTGAGGGGAGGCAGCACGACCAATGGGCAGGGGGAGGGAGTTCCATATTTTTGGGAAGCGGTGTGAGAATGCTGCCTGGCCAGCTGTGGTGGACCTGGGTGGGATGGTTAAGGCACGGTGGTCAAGGTTTCTAAGGAAGTGAGAAGAAGGTGGTTTGAGGGAAATAGAGGAGGAGAGATAAAGGGGGAGAGAGTGAAACCAGAATTTAGCAAGAAAGTTGGCACCATGGTTCTGGCGCCTGTTCACTAGAGAGGGAAGGGGGAGAGAGACTGGTATAGAGTGCAGTGATGGGTATGGGAAGGACAGTCAAGCGCAAAATGGCAGAAGGAGTGGAAAAGAGAATCCAGCCTGGTTAGGGAAGATTTGGGAGTGGCACTGTAGTTCATATCTATGTGTTCTTTTAGGGACATTAAGAAAGAACAGAAAAGGAAGTGCAAAAAAAGAAGGAAACCACTTTGGTTCTCAAATACAGTAGCAGAAAAGGTCAGAGCCAAAAGGCTGGCCTTCAGAAAATATAAGGGAACACAGCGGGATGAAGATAGGGGGGCATACCAAACTGCCCTAAGGGAAGCAGGTAAGGCAGTAAGGCAGGCAAAGTCCCAAACTGAGGAAACACTAGCACAAACAGTAAAGAAGGTGACAAGACTTTCTATAGATACATTAGTGAAAGGAGAAAGTCCAGAGGGGGTATGCTAGCTTTAATGGAGAAAAGGGAGCATGTGAGGAGGAGGACCCTGTAAAGGCATCTATCCTAAATAGATACTTTTGCTCAGTATTCACTGAAGAGAAGGTAGGGCGGCCCACAGCTCAGCATCATGGACACAGGGAGGGAGGTGAGCACTACTCCCTTCACAAAGAAAGGGTCCTACAAGAGCTTGCTAAGCTCAGGGTGGATAAGGCAATGGGACCTGATGGCATACATCCCAGGGTACTTAAGGAGCTAAAGGAGGAACTAGCAGAGCCATTAGCAGAATTGTTTAGTGAGTCTCTGAGCACAGGAGAGTCCCAGAAGACTGGAGAAGGGCTCATGTGATCCCTCCACAAGAGTGGTAGCAGGGAGGAGGCGGGGAACTACAGACCAGTCAGTCTTACACCTCAGTAGTGGGCAAGATTATGGAAGCACTCCTTAAGGAAAGGATAGTGCAACACCTGGAATCCATAGGGGCACAGGATCCAAGACAGCATGGGTTTACAAAGGAAGGTCCTGTCAAACTAATCTCATAGATTTCTTTGACTGGGTAACCAGAGTGGTGGACCAAGGGGAGCAGTTGATGTCGCCTACCTTGACTTCAGCAAAGCTTTTGACACTGTTCCACATAGAAGATTGATAAATAAGCTAGGTAGGCTCGGGTGGGTCAGAAGTTGGTCAACTGGGTGGCAAACTGGTTGACTGGCAGAAACAGAGAGTGGTGGTAAATGGTATACAGTCAGAAGAGATGCAAGTCACAAGTGGGGTACCTCAGGATCAGTCCTGGGGCCAGTCCTATTCAACATCTTCATTAGTGACCTAGCAGATGGACTAGAGGGTAAGGCTTGTCTGTTTGCAGATGACACCAAGATCTGCAACAGAGTAGATGATCCAGATGGGGTGGGCAGAATGAGAAGAGATCTGGATAAACTAGCAGAATGGTCAGAAGAGTGGCAACTGGGATTTAATGCAAAGAAGTGCAAAATCATGCACATAGGGAAGAGAAACCCTGAAGCCACTTATAGGCTGGGAGGAGTTGCTAGCAGTCACAAAGGAAGAAAGAGACTTGGGCATCATCATCACTGATGACCTGAAATCATCCAAGCAGACCTCTAAAGCAGTAGGTAAGGCTAGGGGGGTGTTAGGGTGTATTAGTAGGGGTATCACAAGTCGTAAGAGGGAGGTAATAATCCCTCTGTACAAGACATTGGTTAGGCCCCATCTGGAGTACTGTGTGCAGTATTGGAGGCCACACCTTCACAAGGACATTAACCAAATTGAGGCAGTCCAGAGAAGGGCAACCAAAATGGTGCAGGGACTGCATCAGAAGACATATGAGGACAGATTAACGGAGCTCAATATGTATACCCTTGAGCAAAGGAGGGAGAGAGGTGATATGATCGAGACATTTAAACACCTTAAGGGCATAAACAAGGTGAAAGAGTCTAACATGTTTAAATATAAGAAAAATAGCAGGACAAGAGGACACAGCATGAGATTAGAGGGAGGCCGATTAAGGGGGAATGTGAGGAAATTCTTTTCACAGAAAGGGTGGTAGATGCATGGAATGGCTTACCACAAGAAGTAGTGGCTATGGAATACAGTGCAGGGCTTCAAACAGGCATGGGATAGGCATAAGGGAGCAATACAAATGACTATGAATAGATAGGTCACTGACATAGCAAAGGCCGATGGCACATTTATAAGGTAGAAAAAGAAATGGGCAGACTGGATGGGCCTTGCGGTCCTTATCTGCCGTCAACTTCTATGTTTCTATGTTTCTAACAGGGCCAGTTTATTATAAATAATGTCTAGTGTAAGTAACTGTGAGGAGGACGCCCCAGCAAACGTTACATCCCCAAAATCCAATAGAGGTACCACTAACACAATAACTATGCATTTCCTTACTGCATCAGACATACAGGGCAGGATTCATAATGTGGTTTGGGACTAAGTCCCACTCTGCAACCCCAGTGGCGCTCCCAAATTGCTGCAGCTGCAGAGCGCCCGATTCACAGCCGCAGCAGCTGTGGAGGGTGTTACAGTGGGTCCCACTGTCCGTAGCAGCCTCCCGCAGCTGCGGTGCTGTCCTTGGCAACAGCACCTGAATGCTGCCGTAATCTGTGGAGCCAGTCGTAATCCGGCTCCACCTTTGTGAATACCCGCCGCTGCGGGTAACCTGCAGATTTGCAAGTGGCAACCCCCTTGCACTGAGGTTTCCCCACAGGTGCAGGACCTTCCCCAAGGTTTGTGAATCCTGCCCACAGTGTCTAATGCGATATAGTGCCCCTAGTCACTTTCTAGCTTTTTTTGTAACATATTCAATATGAGTATTCCATTTAAGTGAGCTATTCATGTATAATCCCAGATATCTGTAACTCAAAACTTGTTCAATAATAGATTTATCCAGGGTTTCTACCTGTAAAGTTGTCCCATGTAGACTCATGGCTTTTTCCCTAGAGAACAGCATAATCTGAGACTTCTTTGGGTTTAACACAAGCCTAGATTGAAGAAAAAAATTCTGTAGCTCATCAAATGCTCCCTGAAGTGTATTCTCAATTTGTTTTACCAAAGATCCCTCCACAAAAACAATAGTATGATCTGCGTACAAATGATACCTTATGTCAGGATTAGACAATGTAAACTTATTCATTTACAGATTATACAAAAATAGGGCCCAAAACAGATACATAGATACATGGATACATAGTGTTGGCAGATAAGAGACTATGGCCCACCCAGTCTGCCCATTTGAGCTTATAAATTCAGTTTATGTTTTCCTAGAAGTCTGTTGCCCCTTACCCCTGACCTCCAGAATTCCTTTATGTCTATCCCATGAATTCTTAAATCCTGTGATTGTTTCAGCCCCCCCTCCACTTCCTCTGGCAGGGTGTTCCACTTGTCCACCACCCGTTCTGTGAAGAAATTCTTCCTCACATTTCCTCTCAGATCCCTGTGGAATGCCTGAAACAGTAGTTATTAGATCAGGGACCCAATATTCAAAACTTTGCCTGGTGGGCAAACAGATTGTGCGTGCTTTGCGTGCTATTTGCAAACAGATTGTGCGTGCTTTGCGTGCTATTTGCATGCTTGTGCTATATTCAAAAGCCCGATTAGCGAGGGAAAACTGGAATATCGCGGCACAAAACAATAATGTATGCACTGGGCAAAGCGAGGAGGCGTCTATATGAATACAGATGCTATGCTGTATTCAGTGTGTTAGCGCCGCGCAAAGTGTGTTTGCATGACACATAGCGTGACGCAAGTTACCACCCAGAAAAAGGTAGCCTTAACTCTGGGCAAAACAAAGATGGAGGGTGTGGACACAACACCAACAGACAACAGGGCTGTATGCAACAACAGCATCATGGTGCACCTGATAACTGCAGCCATTGGGCAGGAAGAGAAGACGGAAGGCCACCCTGGGCCACTCCATATGCCAAGGAAGAAATATGTTGCAAACCGATGGTACCAGCCATGAGTCCTAGCACAGTACCCTGGCAGTGCCCACTACACCTTCATCTGGCACCAGTCCCAACTCTGCCAGGCAGTTGAGGTGGCCTAGTACCCAGAGGGCACCCTGTTGGTGAGTACATGCAGCACACACACCCAATCCCTCCATAGGGGGTACACCAACACAATACAGCACACACATGCTGCATTGAGGGGAGGGAGGGTGGTGAGGGAAGGGTGTACAGATGCCCAGGATGCACCACATAGTAGGTTGTGCCACACAGCTGGGGTCATCCACACAGTGCATATGTTCCAGTGATTGGAATGCCCCTGACATCATTGAGTCTATATGATGGTATGTGGCTGCTCCCCCCAGAACATACTGCACACCTGTACATGCACGCCATCACACACGGCCGGCCATGTGTGTGGTACTGTGAGAATCATATGTGAGTCACAGGACAGTATACCAGTATTGTCCACTGTTTGCACACACCTGCCAGTGGGGCCTGTCTGTGGACAGCAGCATTTAATGTTACCTGACACACAGTATGCATTGATGTGTCCCTCACAATACTGGCTACCCATGGGACTGTAGCATAATATACACACTGTAGCAGAAACAACAATATGTCTATGGCATGCAGCACAACCACCCATGCCTATGGTGCTTGTCCCCTGGGGCACAATAGTCTCTGCTGCTGTGTATACACCCAGTCTGCAGCTACCGACTTGTAGTTCCAGTCTGACATACAGGTGGTGCTGTGTGCACCCTGAAATAGCCCAGGCAACCTACACATGGAAATGCATGCAAATCAGGCCATAACGACATGCGTATGTGGCTGTTTGTCCTCAGAATGGCTAAGTAGGCTCATTTGCATATCCATTTTGAATATGGCAAAGTTTTGCCTCAGGCAAATGTGTTTGCCCTGGGCAAATGTGTCTGACCCTAAGTGTGGCTCTACAGTATTTTGCCTGCACTGTTGGTTGCAGTTGTTATTCAACACTTCTTCGCTAGCGCCCACAGTGGCCATCAGCTGTGCCTGACTCCACCTTTGTGTGCTCCGGGCTGCTGCTGCTGCTGCTGTTTGCACCACCCAGTTGTGATATTCAGTGCTGTCTTCTTTGCTGGGCTATCTTTGCACTGCACTCGCAGCTATGTTTGCCTACCTTCGCCAGCCAGTTAGTGCAGTGGTTGGAATTCTGCGTGCGATGCTGGCAACCCGGGTTCGGGAGTGGACCCAGGTCATTGGAGGGCCAGCCGGGGGGAGAAGAATGGAGCATTCTGTGGACTGCTCTACTTCTCTGAGGGGAGGGATGGGAGCACGACCGGTGCTCGACAGACCCCTAGCAGATGCCGGGGGTACTGCAGCAACTGGTCGTCTTATCATTCTGGGGGTGGGGCTGACAACATCATTGCACGTCCCCTCCTCCTTAAGGGGAAGAAAAATGCCAGCAGCTCGAAATGACACCACCCCGGCACCTGGCTTCTATGGCTCTCCGCCGCCTCGCTGCTCCACTGACTCAATTCTGCTCCACGGCACCACTGCAAGCCCTGAACCCCGCCTTGGGGGGTAAGCCAGGGAGGCAATGTTGGCTCTGCCGACACCTTCCCCCATCATTGACGGGCAGGCTGTGGTGTTATGGCCCCACCCTGGGGGGTAGCCAGGGAGTTTCAGTGGATGGCAGCTATAGGAGAAGTGAGGTAAGGTGACTGCAAGTGGGGCTGATGGCAGAGCGTCTGGGAAAAAAGTACACTAAATAGGAAAATAGGAAAAAAAAATGTTTGCCCACCTTTGTTTGCCCGCTATATTCAGCAGTGTTTGCTCCTGGGCTGTTCATTTGAATATTGCATGCTATTGGCTGTGGTCTAAATTTGCCCACTGGGCAGTGCAGATTTTGTCCCCGGGCAAAGTTTCAAATATTCAGCCCCAAGTGTCCAATCATTATTGGACACTAGCTGTTGTCTCCCTTTTAGATATACTTTAAAATCAATTCACTACTGCTTCAGACATTCCAGAGAGTTTTGAGTCTGGACAGGAGGATGTCATGGTCCAGGGTATTGAACGTCTTGGATAAATCAATAAAAAATTCCCCCATTGACATTCTCCTGTCCAGAACCTTAGTAATATTATCCATAACCTTAAGTAGGGCTGAGGTGGTACCATGTAAGGGTCTAAAGCCTAATTGTAACTTATTGATAATTTTACCTTTTTCCCAAAAAATCTTGTATTTGCTTAGCCACCAGTTTTTAAAAAACTTTAGCGACTGTTGGCAAAAGTGAAATTGGCCGATAGTTTTCTAGATTTTTTCTGTCACGATTTAAAAATAGCTACCACCTTAGCTGTTTTCCATTCTCTAGGGAATTCTGCATGAGACAATGACATGTTAAACATTCTGGCCAATGGATATGAAATAACAGGAGCAGCATATTGTAAAAGGATATTTGGTATCCCACATAGCCTCCAGATTTACTAACATTCAGTTTAAGTAGGGTTTCTTGTACCTCTTTTGCAATGATAGAAAAAAAACAAATCTCTTGGTAATGAATCTACTACAGTATTATTAGTTAAATTATTGGGAATCTGTGCTAGTGCCTTCGTACTCATGGATACAAAATATTCATTGAATGTATCGACAACCCGATTACCCATAGGAACCTTTAGACCTTCAGTCTCAAAGCTATCAGGAAAATCTGATTTTTATACACCTTGTAACATTTTCATGGCTTTCCAAAATTCCCCTGGGTTTCTGGTCAGGTTGGTGGTCAATTCTTTATTATAGTATCCTTGTTTGGACTTCCTTAACTCCCAGGTATATTGATTTTGCAATTATTTATATCTAACCTAATCTGGATTATTTTTTGAAGCTTTGCCCATTTTCCAAGTCCTGTCTCGCTGTTTCTTTATTTTAAAAAGATGTGTGCTGTACCATGGGGCATTTTTAGATTTTATTTTCCTAGATTTTAATGGAGCATATTTATAGCATAATGCCACAAAGCCATTGTAGAATAGTGACCAACGATCACGTAACAGTAGGAATCAAATCAAGCCTCTCCCCCTCCCAATTATATCCTTCTAGGGCCAACATAAAATTTATGTAATCAAAATTCTTAAATGATCTAAACTTAAAAAGTTCTCCCAGGGTCTCTTCTCACTTTTTGTTTCCTTATACAATAAATCAACTGATTGATAGTGAGTCAGGAAGGAAGTATTGCATAAATATATAGAAATAATCACTCAGTAAATAAAAATAATAAATAAATATTGTACTGGCGAGGTAGCCAGTAGTGCCACTATACTTAGGGTTGAGTAAGGTATTTGATGTTAAACCCCAGTTTATGCACCTTAATAATGTTGATAGTGTTTGATGAAATAGCCCAAAATGTGGCATGCATGGTTTGGCTGGCAGGTTCTTAAGACGTAAAAAGTTACGTAACGGCATTGTGTGCTGTTTCCGAGATACAGAATGTTGATTTTTAATGAAAATTAACTTTTTTTCCTATACTTATTACACTTTCTTTGGCTCTCATATACAGCCTAGATGGTACAGGATTTTTTTCCTGAAACTTTAAGGGTAGAAGAGGCTGGTGCTAAAGTAGTACCTTTTGAAGGTTTCGTGAAAAAATTATAATCAGTTCCACAATTGTAAGGATTTAAAGGTTTTGCTTTCTGAACATGCTCAGTAGGGTTTTGAGTTAACCCTCTGATACGAACCAAACATTTTTGGGTTGCAAGACTATTTTCATCACCACTTAGCTGTCATGAACTAAAAACTATATTTTGGGTTGTGATGATCACCATCGTGTTTTTATTTTCAACTAAATACATGTAACATATCTAAAAGTGATGTATTTTTTAAAAACACCAGAATCTGGCTAAATGGGACCCTTTTAGCTAGATTATGTGTTTGTTTTATAAAACTACAGCCATAAATACATTTTCTGTCCACTCCCAAATCAAATATATGCTTAGCAAAAAACTGCATTAGTGTACCAGTTAGGGTTCAGTTTGCCATCTCAAAAGTAGGGAAATGTAGAGTTAGACTTTCCAACCATTATTCCCTGCCACACAACAAAAGGATAAGACCAGACAAGAACAATAGAGAATCATCAGGCAAGACAAACAGCATACAACTGTTTCCAGATGATACAAGTGCAGTAGCACTGATGCGCTATCTTTTTGAATTTGTATCTGTGGTACACACATCGAAACACATATACACTCACTTCTGGCTGCAGATAGAGATCTATGATACTCAGATCACTACTCCACTTCTGCAGGATCTGTGTGAACAAATACAGATGCACAGGGTCCTGTGGGCCCTGTGGCAAAGGAAGAGTCTGTCTGCCTGCGGAAGTGCAGAGCACTCTAGGCAGTGCACTCCCATGCAGCAACAGATGTCAAGAATTTGTGGAGCTGTCTGGCAGGCTGTGGAAGTGCAAGGCCCTCTGGACCCTGCCCTTCCATGTGGCCACAGATACAGACAAGCAGGTCAAAGAGCCCATCTGTCAGCTGAAGAGCAGGGCCTTTCTGCAGCCATGGATGCAGAGCTGCAGGGCCCTATACCAAGAGAACAGTTATTTTCACTATATGGTACTTGGGCCCTTGCATGCAACCCTGCACATTCGTTTCCCAGATGGGGGGGGTGCCACATAACAGCACTATCCCTCCAGCCTCACCCCATCCACCTGGCTCACTGAGCTTACCCTCAAACTCAGCTCACCGGCACAGGATTCCAAAGCAGTACCCTCATGGCCAAAAGCTGGCTCTGCACACAGCATTTTTTAACACTTTTTTTAAAAAATTTGACTCCAAATTTTCAACATTAATTTTATTACTCCCCCTTATAAACATGACCTGTAATAGTTACAGAAAAGTGACCAAAATATAATTTCATGCCACAAGTGCGAAAACACATTTCGACTAAGATTTGAAAAAAACACCTGTCATGTTTTTGAGGCGGTGTGAAAAAAATGGCTATATGGACAGTCTGGGGTCAAAATATTGAAAATTACCAAAGTTATGAGGGAGCATGGAAAATTTTCAACATACATTCATGACTTTGTTGTTTGTTAATATTCTGACCCCTAATTTTGAACACAGTCTCCTTATGACCCCATCTCATGAACCCAGTAGGTGAACATTTTCTAATGGCACCTGAGAGGTAATTTCACAGGGTAAATATGAAATCGCCTTTCTGCCCAGATTTGAAATATTTCCACCACCTTGTTCATAAGGTGGGGTCCTGAAAAAGCCATGTTGAACGTTTGGTGGAAAAATATTGAAAATTAGCACACTTATAAGTGAACATTGCAATATTTCAATGCTCACTCATAACTTGGCCATTTTACCATAGTTTGCCACCAGATTTTCAATATTGTCTTCTTATGACCCCACCTCATAAACCCGGTAGGTGAAAATGATAAAATCCTGCCCGAATGGTGATTTCAAGTAGTGACTGAGAAATCACTTATCAGGATGGATTTGAAGAATTTCACCTACTTTGTTCATGTGGTGGGAGTTCCAAAAAGGCCATGTTGAAAATTTGGTGTAAAAATATTTTAAAGTGACAAAGTTATGATTAAAAGTTCAAAACGCATTGAAGTACATTGACTGGATTTACCTTATTTCCTCATATTGCAGTCATGGTTCCCGAGGGAGGACATCTTTCAGATTGGAGAGTGGATCTATGACATGGAACCCTATTTAGGTGAGTGAGAGTGTATGGAGTGGTGGGTGGGGTAGAGATTTATGGTAGACTCTTTTCTTCTCTGCAGGTTAACATAAAAAGTCAGAGAGATATGGTAGCTGTGTTAGTCCAGTTAACAATGTAGAGAAAAAAATATAACAGATATGTTGCAGGTGATACCTTTTATTGGACAAACAAAATTATTTTTAAGACTAGCTTTCGAGAGGTGAAACTCTCTTCCTCAGGTCAAAAGTGAAAAACAGCTGAGCAGTGTGACAGATATAAAGGTTGGATGTGGATTTGAAGCCTAGACTAGCAGGTTACAGATCAAAGCATTGCAGTCAATTTGTACCTCTTACAAATAGGAAGACTAATTTTCACTGGAGTGTGTCTGTTGGAGAGATCAACTTGTAAGATCAAAAGGCTGCCTAATTTTACTCTGACTCTGGACCATTAATTAACATTTCTAAAAAGTCAAGGCATAAAGAAAATACATACCTTTGCAGCCCCCCCCCCCATCCAAGCACTCTGCCTTGGCGCTGATAAGTCTAACTACCTTTTGTCTTACTAAACTGCTCAGATCTAACCCACCTCTAGAGTAGTAATAGAAGTTTTTTTTTTTTTGGCTAGTTTTCCATTAGCAGGTTATACAGACCTGCCACTAGAGGGATTCTTGGTCTCCTACATAAATCACTGTACTCATTCGTGGGCAATATGGCCTGCATTATCATTCTACTTCTTTCCCGGTGCTGCTACAAAGGGTGGTTGTAGTTGAAGTTCCCCTAAGCTTCACTCAACAGGCTGACAACTTCCTTAATACTGCCTGTGCGACAGCTCTGCAGCTGAAAACAGGAAGCCCTCAGTGTCTGCCATCCACCCTTCAGACTCAAGTCAGATAGACGCGGAGCACCCTATTATTACCTACACTACGCGGTCATATCGATAGATACCGATAGAATCCTCTGCAGAGAGCCAGCATGCTGGGCACCCTTGATTGGTGCGGCACTGCCCTAGGGGATTGTGATTGGCACGCCCGCTTGTCTGCTTTGCTCTGATTGGGGCACCTTCTCTATAGCTTGTTACAGTGTTCCTTCTTAATTCTGACTTTCAGCTCTCGCCTGACTTGGAAATTTTCTCCCAACCCCACCACCCCCCTCTCCCAGGCCTCCTTTAAATACACTCATGATCCGCCTCCTATATCATATTACTGCTTCATTGGCCTAGTTTCGACTGCTGCCAACCTATGATTGGTATCTGAGTGTGGCCAATAAGACTGCCCTGTGTGAATATCTCTTGAGCCCCGCCACTAACTAAGCTGCTCCTGCTCTCCTTGTTCCCCTTTCTGCTGTATTTTCTCATCTAGGTTTTAAGTGAGTACCTAGGTGGGCAAATTACTTGCCTAGAAAATGTTGCACTAATACAAATCACGAGACCACTCAATCTGGGACCATGGCTCTCTTTATTGTGTTTTATTGCTCCTAAGGTGCAGAGTTCTCAGCAATACAGTGCACCAAGTACCTCAATGCAATTCAGTTCTCCAATGTACCTTATCAATACCTAATGTTATAACGGTCTACCGTGCAGACACTATGTCATTCTCCTCTCCCCTTTTAGCCTATTCCCCCCGGATAGTCTACACCTCCTTGCTACTGTCCTCACCTATGTCTATTCAAGCACTTACATTGATCACGATAAACTGTTATTACATGGTGACGCCTCTTGCGCAGCACGATATGGGTTACCGCGAAGAAATAAAAAAGCAGTCTCCATTCTTATAAACTCCTTAAAGAAAGTTATACTTCTGCTTCTTCTCTGCTCAGGAAATGTGGAGCTCAACTCTGGCCCCCCCCCCACACACAACTTACCTCGCCTATCGATTTTGCTGAGGCCACAGGTCTCAAAATGATGATGGTCAACATTTTAAGCCTGCCTAAAAACTTGTACAGTTGCAAGCCTGGCTGCACACGTTAACCCTGACCTTATCATAATTACTGAGTCGTGGTTAAAAAGACGAACACTGATCAACAAATATCACTGCAGGGCTACAATTTATTTAGAGCAGATAGAGGTCTAGAGGCAGGGTGTGGTTATCTCGCCAAATCTAAGTACTCGGTCACCAATATTAGTTGCAAATCTCTAGCCAAGGAATTTGAGTTAGTTTCTGAGCCTTCATCTCCCTCCTCGAATGTATCACTATCCTAGGTGGCTATAGACCCCGCCTGGTGGTGATGAAGTCCTTAATCTTTTGAATCCATGTTCAGAGATGCAAAAACTGAAACAATATTTCTAGGAGATCTAAATATGGACTAGCTGTCACCTAAATCACACGGCCTCAAATCCCTTTGTGATGAGCTAAGTCTTGGGCAATTAGTCAGTGAACCCACTAGGAACAACACTCTAAATACTGCCAACAGTTCCATTCTAGATGTGGTACTAACCACCCATCCACACAAAATATCTCATTCGGCAGTGTTTCATAACGACATGAGCGATCATGGAATTGTTGCTTGCATAAGATCTCAAATTAAGGCCCGGCCACAACCCATCTTTATAACAAAAAGATCCTTTCGCAAATTCAGTGCAGTAAACTTCCTATCTGACCTGAGCATGATCAGATGGCAAGATCTCTACCTAGCCAAAGATGTCAACAAGGCAGTTTACATCCTTAATGACAAACTCACTACAATAATAAATAAGCATGCCCCTTTCATCAAAGTAAGGGTATGGAACAATTCCAACCCCTGGTTCACCTCGGATCTCAAGGCAGCCCGTATAGTTCAAGATAAGCTCTGGGCTAAAGCTAGACATTCCAAAGAATCTTCAGATTGGCAGGCCTTTAGAACAGCCAGGAATAACTGTGTGAAAAAACTTCGCTCTGCTAAAGCTAACTATTATATTTCTACTCTCGAACAAGCTGAAGGTAACCCTCATAAAATATGGAAGACTATCAAAGCTATAGAAGGACGTCCCATGGCCCCCTCTGTCCCAACAAAGATAGTTGCAAGTGGCAAGATTGTGGAAAACAAGTCCCTAATCCTGGAGGAACTTAACTCCCACCTTGCCACAGCTGGATTAGCTTTTGACTCTTCACCATATGCTGGTGCTCTGGTGAGCCAGCATACCCCTCCCCCTACATCTAGTCCTGCACCCAGCCCCTTCCAATTGCACGAGATAACTTATAAAGAAGTAGAAGATTCTCTTCTTAACTTAGACACCAAAAAAAGCACAGGGGACGATGGCTTGGAACCCTTTCTCCTAAGGTCAGGCTACGCCCATCTCACTGCCCCAATTCTCCACATCTTCAATCTTTCCATTACATCTGCTACTGTGCCGTCCTGCTGGAAATCAGCACATATCCTCCCTCTGTTTTAATCTGGTGACCATGCGGTGTAAACAACTATAGACCTATCTCCATATTGCCTATCCTTTCTAAAGTTCTCGAAAAACTGATCCATATTCAGTTAAAATCTCACTTGGAACCCTTCTCGCTCATTAACCCAGCTCAATCCGGCTTCCGGGCTAATCATAGCACAATCACTGCACTAGCAAAAGTAACCAATGATTGGATCTCTGCTATAGATGCTAAGAAGGTAACTGGCGCAGTCTTTTTGGACCTCAGCAAAGCTTTTGATACTGTTGATCACAAACTATTAGTCAATTGCCTTGCAAAGTTGGGTGCCACATACCATACCACCCAGTGGTTCTCTAGCTACCTAACTGGGAGATCCCAAAAAGTAAAGGCGGAAGGCTTTTTTTCTGCTGCCTTGCCAGTTGCAAGAGGAGTCCCCCAAGGATCCATCTTAGGCCCTATCTTGTTTTCTTTGTACATTAATGACTTAGAGGCTAACATATCTACGTCCAATCTACACTTTTTTGTGGATGATACTGTGTTGTATACTTCTGGCTCATCGTTATCTGAAGTCAAGGGAGTGCTTCAAGTGGACTTTGCATAACTTCAGCATAATCTAATAAAGGCTAAGCTTCTGCTCAATGCTAAGAAGACTAAAACAATGTTATTCTCCCGCAGTGCTGTCACAGGCCCCCCCAATACCCTTGCCCAAGACTTCATTGTCACCACGCTAAACGAGCCTCTGGAAGTTGTAACCAAATTTAAATATCTGGGTATCTGGATCGACAATAAATTATCTTTCAATGACCACGTTGAAGATGTCTCTAGAAGGTTAAAAGCAAGGTTAGGTTTCTTCTACAGAAATAGGCCCCTTTTCCCCCTTGAAACTCGAACAAGCTTGTACAGGCCACTTTTCTCCCCCTACTCGACTATGACGATGTAATCTATTCCTCCACCACTCTTGCAAATCTAAGTAAACTAGACATCCTTTATCACCGTGCGTTATGGTTCATTACCAACTCCCCTTACCATTTGTATCACTGTGACTTATATGCAGCTGTTGGTTGGACATCCCTTACTACTAGACGCCTGCTCCATGCTGGGCTATGGACTCTTAAACTGCCCCTGCAGAAATTGCCAAGCTATCTCTCTTCCCTTATTAGTATCTCACATAGTGCATACTCATTAAGAAAATCTGACTTTATTATGCTTGACATACCAAGGACGCGACCTCCTTTGGTAAACGTATATTGCATATGCCCTTCCCTCCATTTGGAACCAATTATAAACCGCATTGAAACTAATCTAGCACAGTTTCAATAAACTTCTACAAATCACTAAGTTCAGCCAAAATAAAAGACACCTGTAACTGTCATTAAGTTTCTTCCTTCCCCATGTGTGCCATATTTATCCACTGGTAAGGTATAATTGCTTTGTCATATTAACTGCTTTCCCTTGCCCTTCTACTCCTGGCTTTATCTATGCTTATGCTCCACTGCTACTCTATCAAATCACTCCTCCCTCCCATATCAGTTGTAGTCTGTTGTTTGTTCTAGCTGCCAAAATACATGTATTGCACACACCAGTCATCATGATTCATTTATCAGTATGCAACCTATAAGTCGCTTCCCTGTGTCATATTAATGTTTACCACCTGCGGTCACCCTATGTGGTACCCTTGTATGTATATCCAGCCTGTATCATATAACGTGCATTTCATGTATATACTGTTATTACCTATCTATGTTTGTACTTTAAGTGTTTATGTCACAGGACCTCCTTGTGAATGAGCTTGCCCAATGTAGTTTTCCTGCAATAAACTTGAACTTGAACTACCATTGTCTTAAGAAGGTAACTGTTAAAACAGCCCGAGGGTGCTGATGTGAGGGTTTAAAAAGAAACTCAGAAGCACTGCTTTAAGAATAATTACTGGTAGTGTATTAAAAAACCAACATCTTTATTAAGTCATTTTTCTTTAGTGTCAAAATATTATATCATTTTTATTTCAAATGTTTTCCGATCCTGGCTGTTTTTGAAGTTCTCTTTTAACACTCTGACAGTAAAATCACTGGTGGAGTGATCTGGTCTAGAAAAAGTCAATGAGGGGCAGTTTCTTTTTTACAGGGATGGACCGACACTGGGGATTGGGAACCCAAGTGTCTGCATATTGTGTTCGGTGGCACTGGCAGTGGGCACCAAAGTGTGTGGGGGGGACGTTTTGACAGATCAGCTGATGGCGAACTCAGACTCACATCTTTAATGCCATCAATTTTGACAGCTGACAGGACTTAATTGGGAGCCAAGGTAAGTGTTCGGTATAGCCAATTGTTCATTATATCAAGGTATTCACTTATCCCTTCCCTCTCAGCTAAGCTAGCCCTCCCTTGTATTTCCCTGAAGTATTTATTTTAAGTCTGTATTTTATGATACAATTTTAGTGTGTTGTCAAAAACTACTATCATTTATTGTTTACATCCGCTTGTTGAACTGTCTTTACTTGTTATGCCTATGTGTTTTTATCATGTTGTACTCCCGGGTCGACCCTGAAAAAGGGGCTGTAATTGTCTCAGTGGACTTACCCGGTTACCAAAACTCAAATAAACAAATAAATAAATAAAAGCAAACCAGGGTACCCACCCTGGTACTGCTTGCCTACCACTCTTCACTCCAGGTCATCCCCCCATGAATAGGTGGCGACACTGGGGTGCTCACCTCTGGTGTCATCATGGAGTTTAATCGATACTAGGGCGCCACAGTATCAGATCCAATAATGATTTATTTTGTAAAACCTGAAATAAGAAAACCGTCCCTTGATGTATTTATTTATTTATTTATTTATTTTTATTTGGGTAAAACCTGAAACAAGAAAACCATCTTTCAATGTCTTTGTTTTTTTTTTAAACCTGAAAAAAAGGAAAATGGTCCCATACCAATCTGACCCCACCAAACCCCCACTCAGGCCACCGACCCCCATTCAACACCCACCCCCAAACACCTCACTCACCTGAACATGTTCCATGACATAGATCCACTCACCTTTCAAAAACACATCTTGCTGCTGGAACCAGTGACTGTGATATGAGAAAATAGGGTAAGTCTAGTTTAATGTATTTCAATGGGGTTTGAATTTTTATTCATAACATAGCATTTTTGAATATGTTTACACCAAGTTTTCAGCATGGCCTTTTTGGGGGTATGCTACCTTTATGCAACACTGACACAGCAAAATACGTACCTGTTGGCAAAATCGACACTTTACTGACAGGTCGCTGTGTTGGTGTGCCCGAGACAGGGGCATGCTGTCTCCCAGTCCTGCACCCCCGCGCCGAATCAACTCTAACTGGGTTGAGAATCCAGAAAGATGGGGGCAGGTGGGCACCACATGGGGGTTGGAGGGCAAAGCCCCCCAATAAATAAAAACAGGACCGGGAGACACACAGGAATCATGTCGACCGCAACTTGCGTTCGACATGATTCCAGTCAGTGAAATGCCAGTTGACATAAAGAATGTTGAACCGGTATGGTAGAGCCCTTTTGGGGACCCCACCTCATGAGCAAGGGCAGTGGAATGTTTCATATCCAGTACAAAAGGTGATTTTGCAGTCGCTGTGCGAAATCACCTTTTGGGTGGGGTTTGAAAATGTTCACCTATTAGATTCATGAGGTGGGGTCTTGAGAAGCTATGTTGACAATTTGGTGTCAGAATAGTAAAAAAGCAACAACATTATGAGCAGATGTTGAAAAATGTTCTACTCTCACTCACAACTTTGGTAATTTTCAATATTTTGACCCAAAATTTCAACATAACTATTTTTTACACCATCTGATGAACATGACAGCTGTTGTTTTTTAAGTAGTGGCCAAAATGTGTTTTTGCATCTGTTGTGTGAAATTACGTTTTGGTGGGGATTTGAAAAGTTTCATCTCTCGGGTCAATAAGGTGGGGTCATAAGAAGGCAGTGTTGAAACTTTTGTGTAAAAATATGGTGAAATGACCAAGTTATGAGAGAGCATTGAAATACTTCAATGTTCAGTCATAACGCCACTAATTTTCAAACTTTCAGCTAGCCTTTTTATCACATCACTTGATAAACGTGACAGGTGTCATTTGTTTTAAATCTTGGACAAGGCATGTTTTTGCACTTGTGCAAAATGATGCTTTAGCCAAAATACTATAAATGTCACATGTCATGTGTATAAGGGGAGTCATAAAATGACTATCTTGAAAATGTAGGGACAAAATAAAAAAAAATATTAAGAAATGTGTGTAGTGCCAGACTTTACCCCAGCAGGTAATGCTTTGTGATCCTTTGCCAGTGAGCTGAGTTTGGGGATGAGCCCAGTGAGCAAGATGGATGGGGTGAGGGTGGTGGAATGGTGCTGTTATGTGACAACCCTCAATCAGGGAAGGAAAGGTGCAGGGTTGCCCACACAGGCCCAGGTACCATACAGTGAAGACAACTCTTCAATTGGAATAGGGCCCTGCACCTCTGCACCTGTGGGTGTCAGAGGGCCCTGTGCATTGGCTGAGAGCTGGACTCTTTGCTCTGTGCATCTGTATCTGTGGCCTCATGGAAGCGCAGAGCCCAGAGGGCCCTGCCCTTCCACAGCCCACCAGAGAGCCTCATGAATTCTTCACATCTATACGTAGGTGGAGTCTTCCCTTGACACATGGCTTAGAGGGTGCTGTGCATCCACATCTGTTTGCGCAGGTCCTGATGAGACCTGCATGAATGAGGATGCGATTCCATCATCTCAAATAGAAAGGAAATTCTTTGCAAAAAACTACATTAATGCACCAGTTAGGATTCAACTTAATGCCACAGAAATAGGGAAATGTGGTGTTAGGGCTTCCAACCCTAATTTCCCCCCAACAAAGCGGTAAAAAGGACAAGACTACACAAGCAACCACAGATCGCCATTATCAGGTAAGACAAATAACATACAACTGTTTCCAGATTACACAAATACAGTAGCACAAATGCGCTACCTTCATGGATTTGTATCTGCAGTTTCATAAGTACAGGCCCCACAGGTGCCTGTGCCTATGTAACCACACCTGTGTGAGTCTGTTATACTGTGAACACGAGTATGTGTGACTGCAGAAGCACAGGCCCCACGGGGACGTGCCCTTTTGTAGACAGAAGGCCCTATGGGGCCTACGGCTCTGCAGCCAGAGGTACTCATGCATGCTGTAGGAGGTACCTCGATAGATAGCATAATCTGTTAGTGCATGCTTTTCTATATGCATCTGCATAACAGAAAAATTGCTACCCCCTTGAACAATTTTTAGATCTGCAGCTGAAACCATTATACCCACTTTGCCACAGTACATCAGTCTACATAACTGCATGCCCCACAGGGGCCTGCTCTGCTGAAGCCAGAAGTCAGTGTGCATTTCTTACACCTATAGTTGCTGCAGTTTTGGTATCATGGATTTTGTGGCACTTGCACTTCTACAGCTAGAGGTCAGTGTGTATGTCTTATACCTGTGGCTGAAGGAGTGCAGGCTGGTCAAGTGTGTGTGTGTGTGTCTTACAGTGTGCATAAGTACCTGAGGCTACAAAAGCACTGCCCCATAGAGGCGGTCATTTCTGTAGACAAATGAACTCTTGTAATTTGTGCATCGTGGATTTGTATCTGTGGCTGCAGGTGCCTGTGCTTCTGCAGACAGAAGCAGTGTTGTGATTTGATTATCATGGATTTCTATCTGTAATAACAAGTAAGTGTGTATGGCTTGCAGTGTGCATGCTGCAGATACAGATCCATGAATGTAGCACATCAGTGCTTATGCATTTGTGTCATCTGAAAACAGTTGTATATTGTTTGTCTTATCTGATGATGGCTGTCTGTGTTTGCTTGTGTAGTGTTGTCCTTTAGCTACTGGGGGTGAGCAGTTATGGTTGGAAATCCTAACAGCACATTTTCCTGCTTTTATGGCATTAAACTGAACCCTAACTGGTGCATGAATGCAATTATTTGCAAGTATATACTGTATATATTTATTGTCTGTGTGTGTGTGTGTGTATGTAGAAAGAAAACTGTGGTGAGTTTAAACTTTTTTAAGTTTAAATAGAGTATAGTGAATATATGTTGCTTATAAAATTAAAAAAAAACATTTTAAATTGTCATTGATCTTTCAAGGACACATTAAAAACATAATTGGCATAATCCTTTGAAAGGAAGCAAGATGCTCCGAGATCAGAAGTGCTAATTAACTAGTCTTTGGTTAGAAGCCGGCCACCCCGAGCCCCATTAGAACTTGTGAGAGGCCCCACGGACCCTGGACTGCTACATGATGCTGCTTGTTGTGACTGTCACCTGACACTTGAAGCTTTCCAGGTAAACAGTATCAACGTTTTGATTACACAAAAGGAAAGGGAAAGGGTTTTAGTAATAACAACAGGAACAGGAGTTTAAAACAAAATTAGCTATTCCTGGTTGTTTTGTGCTGTAAATAAAGGGAAAGGAAGAGGACTCCCACCCTGTACATTGATTGCAACGAAGAGCTGATTAATTTCCTTTGGTGAGTTCAAATGGCAGAGGATATGGGTGGCAAGAAAATGCGCTGGTATACAGGAAAACCACTGTAACACTGTTAGCTTAATACTATCTTCATTCTGCTCATGGTCTGTTTTATAACTTGCCATCCATTTACATGTTTATTTTATTTATTTATTTTTTTACCCATTCTGTTTCTTGCTCCTTCATCCTCTGGCCCCTGCAGCCCCATCACCAACAACCTCACAGACTTACCAGTCATCCACCACTTGCCCAGGACCACACTCTGTTAGGTGGCCTGTCTTGTCAGTCGTGCAGTGCTGGTGGTGGTGGGGGATGCTGAAAAGGGCCAGGACATTTTCCTCTGGTGCTTCCTCCCTGGGCATCAGCATGCAGTGATGCACATGCATGTGCACATTGGCTTGCTGTGTGGCGCCATCTGCTGACAGCCCTGCCCCCTCTGATGCTGTCGCTCGCACTACCGTATGGTCACTTGTAGGTGGCAGTCTTGCAGTGAGACCCAAGATCCCCCTTCCTGAGAAAGGAGAGCTGTCCCTAGGATGCTCAACTTTCCCCCCTTGACTGCCCTCCAACCTGTGCTTGTTCACAAACCTGGGTCACTGGCATAGTGAGTGACAGCCCTACCGCTATGCTGACAGCCTGGCTACATGTTTGTGGTTTTTATTTACATTTTTTTTACCATTCCTGTTTGAAATTCTGAGCTATCTTGGGAACCTCACTTATCCACCCTCCCTCCGTCCACCACCAATCTTGGGAATCATCTGACAGCAGTGTTCTCCTCAACCCATCAGATCCATGTTCTTCTGGTTCTGTCACAAACCTATTCTATCCAGGAAGTGGAAATCCCTTGCCAAAAGGGGCACTTATGCACTGGCCCATCATATAATTAATACCATTGAAATTCTGATGTTCTGTGGCCAGTACACAAAGCTTCCAACCTGGCAGCAACTAATGTGTTTGAAAAATACTAGTTTTCCACAACCCCTGGCTCTTTCCTCTCTGTTTGTCTTGAAGCCCCCACATGCTCAATATCGGATGTTATCAGTGATATCATGTAGTATGCTAGCCAATGAATACATAAAAATCCTTACAAGAAGTAAATCATTTTTGCCTCAGAAGTTTTTGAGCCCTGTAGCAGAAGGTAGGTCTGAGATGTCTCAGAGAATCCTGGGCTTTGCGTATAACCCCCTCCTATCAAAGCAGTTTTCCAATCTTAAATCTTACCTACTAGTCACAAAAATCAGTCTTCAGTATGGCTTTATCTAGATTTTTAGAAAAATGTTTTTATATATAACAAGCAAAACATAAATTTCCTTGATGCATTGGAGGGGGGAGGAAGGAGATAGGTAAGGGACATAGCTTAGAGGCTTGTGAGAACTCTGATTATTTTTGGGTGGTGCTGATAATGTGTTTAGCAGAGAGGCCAGGAGCATCATCATTGATTGGGCTGCTGACTACAGTTCACATGATGTGGAACTTCCAATCCAATGGCAAGAAGAAGTGATCTGGGGACCTTAAACTTCCAAGTACAGGTTATTACAATTCCTTGCTGCTTTGGAAGTTGAATTTGGGAGGAGGGAGGTAAGGGACACAGCTTGGAGGCTTGTGGGAGGGCAGATTATGTGTTCACCAAGGAGGTTGCAAACACCCACTAATCTCAGAAGGTCACGTGATGTGGTTCCACCTATCCAGTGGCAAGGGGAGTTTTCCCAGCCTATTATAAGGGACAGAGATAGAAGTGACTGTAAACTGTGAGGATCACATAGGAGGGCGATGACGTGTGCAGGGCATTCGCAGGGAACACTATCTGTTTGTTCTGGTCCAAGATAAGATCTACTTGGGTGCACCAACTGATGGTAATCTTTATTGGTTGTCATTTTTATGTTTGCTGTGCATGCACGCACACACAGTGAACATTTTGTTAAGAGAGTGGGTTTTGAGATGTGTGACGCTGTCAGTCCAATGCAGAGTGATCTGCAAGGGGCTTGTCAGTGACACACCATTCATCAGCCAGGCTGATCATGACACCGTTTTGGCTTGCTGGTTGGAAACTTCATGTAGTTCAAAGGACAGAGTCAACCCAATCATAGGATGGTTCTTTCCCTTGAGCTACGTAAAGCCACCCAGCAAGCACAGCTGATCTGTCATAGTCAGCCTGCTGAAAACCATCTCTCATAGTTCTTTTGGTTTGTTTTTCAATTACACCCAGTAAAAGAGAAAACCATCCATCAATGTCTGTTGTTGCTGCTACCATAACTGTCCCCCACAAGCCCAACCCATGCCTATTAATATTCCAGCATGGGGTGCCCAATCCCCCATGCCAGCTGCTACCCCCGCTCTGCCTGTTTTGATTCTGAAACACTGGGGAGCCCCCCAAGTGCTGCCAAACATAACACCAACACTTAGAGATGCCCAGTCCCCAGTGTTGGTACCTGAAATAGAGAAAACTGCCCCTTGTAGTTTTTTTAATATACTCTATAAAAAGGAAAAACATTCATTGATGTCTGTTACTGCTGCTGCCATTACTCCCTCCACCCAGCCCTTCCACACAGCACCCACCACCCTACACCCCCAGCCCAACCCACGCATGTTAATATTCTGGCACGAGGGTGCCCAATCCCCGTGCTAGCTGCTACCACCACCCTGCCCATTTTGCTTCTGCAACACCGGGGATCCCACCCCTGGTTCTGCCAGACTTAACACTGACACTGGGGGTACCAATCCCCCAGTGTTGCCACATGAAATAGAAAAAAATGCCCTTGTAGTTTTTTTCTATGCCATGTAAAAAAGAAAAATGTTCATTGATGTCTGTTGCTACTGTTGTCATTACTCTCACCCGACCCTCCCACTCAGTACCCCCCCAAGCCCTTACTTATCTACCAGAGTCCAATGCCATAATCCTCTCTGAACCACAGAAATGCCTTCACTCTTCATAGCTAGACCGCAACTGTGGAAATCAGGTATACAGTTCAATGTATTTCAATAGGGTTTTGAATTTGTCATCATAGCTTGGCCATTTTTGAATATTTTTGCCCCATATTTTCAACATGCCTTTTTTGGGACTCCCACCTCATGAACAATGTCAGTGAAATTAGGCAAATCTGTCCCGAAAGATGATTTCATGGCCACTGCGCAAAAATCATCTTTCGGGCACGAGTTGAAAATTTTATCCTTGATCATGAGGTGGGTTCATAAGAAGGCGCTGTGGAAAATTTGGGGTAATTGGCTCTGAATCCCCCCTTTCTCCCTTCCTCTCTGTCTGCACCATGCATCATTGCCTCCGCTCCAGCCACATACGCCCCTGCACATTCTCAGGGTATCCTCCAACATGGGGAGTCGAGCCCTATCTGTGGCAGCCTCCACTCTGTGGAACTCCCTGCTCACCGAACTGCACACTAGTGACTCACACCACCAATTAAAAACTCATCTTAAAGACTGGCTCCTATTAGCATCCTCTTGCAATTGCTTCAGGGTGTAGCCCCCCTCTTGTACCCTCACCTCCCCCAATCTCACATGACCATCCCCCCACCTCCTGCCTCATTCATCCATGCACACTTTCTCCCACTCACCGATAAATTGGCCTGTGAGATATCCCTGTTAGTGTACTATGGTTATTTTTCCACACAATTGTTCTCAGTCCAGCCGGGCTCTTGTCTCTCTACTTCCATCAGTCCAATGTGTTATCTGTATTTTTGCATGTCAGAGTCTTTTCCAATTCTATATTTGTGTTGCTTATGATGGCTTAGAAACATAGACTTTGATGGTAGATAAGGACCACTTGGCCCGCCTAGTCTGCCCATTTCCCTACCTAATGGATATGCTGCAGATCCTATTTAACCAACAGCCTACTTCCTCCTATCCCCCACTAGAATTGTCTTATGTCTATCCCATGCATTCTTGAATTCCCCCACTGTTTTTGACTCCATAATCTCCTCAGGGAGGCTGTTCCATGCATGCACCACCCTCTCTGAGAAAAATACTTCCTCACATTACCTCTGAGCCATCCCACCTCTATCTTCAAATTGTGCCCCCGTGTTCTTGCACATCTCTTTTTCTGAAAGATACTACCCTTTTGGACTTTGCTGATTCCCTTGAGGTACTTGAAAGTTTCTATCATGTCTCCCCTCTCCCTCCTTTCCTTGAAGCTATACATATTAATCTCCTTTAGTCTCTCTTCGTATGTCTTCTGGTGTAGACCCTGCACCATTTTGGTTGCCCTCCTCTGGACAGCCTCCATTCTGTCTATGTCCTTGTGGAGATGGGGTCTCCAGAATTGCGCGCAGTACTCCAGATGGGGTCTCACCAACTGTCTGTACAGAGGGATAATAACTTCCTGTTTTCTACTGGTGATTCCTCTCCCTGTGCATCCCAATATCCCCCCAGCCCTCCTTACTGCCTTCTTACATTGCTTGCCCACCTTTAGGTCATCTGATATAACTACCCCCAGATCCCCTTCCATTTTTGTTGTTATTAGTATGTCACCCTCATTGTGTACTCTTCCCCTGGGTTTTTGTTTTCCAGGTGCATTACTTTGCACTTCTTTGCATTGAAACTAAGCTGCCATACATTTGACCATTCCTCCAACCTTGCCAAGTCCCTTCTCTCTGTACATTGCTATTTGTATATTGTTACGTAAAATGTTGTATATTGTTATGTAAAATGCTGCTACACCATGTGGCACAGGTCATGCCTGAAAACGGTCCCTGGGATCAGTGCACCTACCCGGTTGCCAAAGTCAAATAAATAAATAACATAAATAATTAAATAAATATTTAAAAACAGCAAAGTCATGAGTCTATGTTGAAATTTACAAACACAGGCTTGTAACTTTGGTAATTTTCAATATTTTTACCACAGATTTTCAATATAGCCATTTCTTCACAGCACCTCATGAATGTGACAGCTGTCATTTTTCAAATCCTGGCCAAAATGTGTTTCTCACTTGTGGTGCAAAATCACTATTTGGGCAGGATTTGAACATTTTTTCTACCCTTGTTCATGAGATGGGATCATAAGAAGACTATGTGGGTCATAAGAAGGCTATGATGAAATTCTGGGTAAAAATATGAGAAAACAGCTCTCTCTCTATCCCTGCTCTATCCTGGGTAAATGTATAGTAAAAATGTATACAAGCAAAATCCGGTACAACAGCAATACCAGTGGCAAGCATTCGGCATTGACAAATGCTTAGTTACAGCTGTAAATGTGTTGGTTAGCTGTAAACACAGAACAAACACATTGTGCTAAAACCTGAGACGAGTAGGCTGCTGGGTAGTAGATTTTACATTGTGACTGCACAGTGAATCTCTCTCACTGTGGCATTCTGTCAGTTTCACACTGTTGGGATAAAGCCAACACCCTAGCTAGGGCACCTCTAACCAAAAGAATCGATGTAGGGTACACGTGTGGAAAAACCTCTCCTAAGCTCTTTAGACTTAAAGGGGAACATTCAGTACTAACAGCCCAAAACCCAAATATGTGGCTGGTCCCAATTTGCACTTGGTGTGCAAATTTTTTTTTTCTTTTACTTACTGTTTACTGCAGTACAGTAGATTGTATCAGACTGATCCCACTGACTTCCAAGCTGACGTTTTCTGTTACTATAAATCCCAGAATCCTCTGCAGTTGACATCAGAGCAGGGCTGCAGTAGTAGGAGACTCAATTGCATGGCAGAGGTTTTAACGAAGCTCTTGCAGCAAAGTCTTAGGGTGGTGCTGTATAGCTGTTGGAGTCCCATGAGTAAGCTTCAAGAATTTTACTACAGATTGATGCTAATTTGTATGTGGGCATTTTTGGCATATTATGCACTTTTTGCCATTTGCACAGCCTTGATGTTTTGCAAAGCTTTTTACCAGTGAATGGAGATACATTAAAAAAATCTGGTAGTTTCAAAGCCTATTTAACGAGTGGCATTTTGTGCTATTGGTACAAGATGAACTGTGAAAAATAGTTTGGTTAGCCTCTGCTTATCTTACCCTGTGCTGGATTTAGGATTTTTATAAACTCTGATCTTTTGTTTGCTGGTCCTGCTGTCTTCCCTGGGTTAAGTACAGTCACAGAAGACTGTAAGTAGCCTCCAGGAGAACAGCAGGACCAGCAAACATAGCGAGGGGTTCATTACAAGGGTCCCTAACCATAAACAGGTAGGGGGAAAGCTTCAGAAGGCATGTGACAAAGGATGTCTTCATGGGAGGAGTGGTGGAGAAGTGGAGAACCTTCTGATGGGGTAGCTGGTCAGTGCCAAGATGGGCACGGGTTTCAAGAGGGGGTGGGACAGATACACGTTGTTAATAATGATGGTGTGGGGGGTAATAAGGCAAACCAAGTGAAACTGTGAGAGCTCTGCATAGGACTTGCATTGCTAGGCTGGTGGGGAGTTCGGCAGGAGCCAGACAGACTGGATCAACAGTGAGTTTTTTTCTGTCTGCAAATTTCTCTTTAATGGACTTCAGTGTTTCTTTCTGCTCAATATATATTTTAAATTACTTAAACATGCTCAAACTCCTCTGATAGTGCATAACAAGAACTAAGTAAACGTACATACAAGAATTAGAAAAACAATAACAAAGGATTGTATTCGAGAGTATTCATTTCCTCCAAAATCTGACATTGCTATGACCATCATGACATAGTAACTTAAGGTCAGAAGGGACTCGTGGTCCACCTCCAAATAAGTATGTTGTACAAATACTATATACTGCTTTAAAGGGGTCCTGTACCCATTCTACTAGTCAGGGTACCCTGGCCTGGTGAGGAATGTGCCACCTTTCCAAATTTCCCCCCAAAAAGGACTTGTTGGTCTAAGGAAAATGTAAAAGTAATTTTAGCACTCCCTTGATTTTTTTGAATTGTGTGCCTCCCTCCAAATTCTCCAGTCATGATGTTTCTGTGTGTGCGTGGGGAATTCCAGGACCACTGGCGCACCCTTAACAAATTGACAGTTCTACAGGCTTCAGCCTGCTTTGCCTCTGCCCCTTTTCCCTCGTTTTTACTCTTACCTCCTTTTATGTGAACTCCCTCCATTACTGACCTGTGGTGTGATGGATAGGATGTTGTATTATCTAAACCACTCCCAGTACAGCTGTAGAAGGCATATGAGTAACTGTAAGGAAGGGGAAATTGTTTAACCAGGAAAGGCACACTAAGCTGGAGCTTGTTTCCATATGTGAGCTGGGAGCACAAGGAAATTAAGTGACTTGCTCAGGGTCACACACTATGCAAATGGTGGCTGTGAGATTCAAACCCAGGTCTCCAGCTTTGCAGATCAGTGCCCTAAACCACAGTGCTATAGTAACTACCCCCCACAACAGAAGTCTGAGAACCCTACTTCTGCCATACCCTCTAGATTTCTCTAGTCTGGTGGTGAGGCTCCTGACATGAACCTGGGTCTTCCATGTAGTAGCACAGTGTTATACTAGTTAGCACCAGGACAGGTACCAACGGTATTTCTAAGGAAAATAGAAAACTGCTCAGAGGTGTTTTACATTCCCACACATTCTCTATTAAATTTCTAATGAGTTGTTTTTGTAATCCCCCCTGTGGTTGCTTATCTTACTTGCCCCATCCCCCCTTGTATGTGCGCCACCACCTGGCCCAAGTTCTTTGTGCCCCTAAAGCCTCTGTCAAGCCCCTAGATTATTTTTCAGTCTAGAATGGGGCTGGAGGAGTGAAGCTGTGGAGCAGCGGAGCTGTAGCTGCACAAATGTGCAAGCTGGCAGTCCGAGCATGTGCAGTAGCGCATGACCGTTTTCTTACCATTGTAGCGGTAAAACAAAAGCCTTTCCGGCAGTCTCGGTCCCCAAATTTAGCTAGTCGGGGGGCTGGAGACATGGAGGAGGTAGCAGAAAAGTTGAAAAAATGCTTTATTTAAAGAGCGCCAATAGCATTTGGAAACAGCCTCGTGAATATTAATGAGGCATGGTATATTAATTAACAAACCTGCCTAGTGCCTAGGGACACTGTATTTTGGCACTTCAGGCTGGGGACTGAAGTTAAATTTTAAACTCTGCAATTGTTTAACAGGGCACAAGGACTGCTTTAAAACTTTGGAGCAGTTAATAAATAAAAATGCTGATTCTGGCTGCACCAGGACTTGAATGTTGGGACATGTATGGACTGCATATAAACTGTTTATGTCAGCAGCCATGTTTGCAGCCTTTAACCTTAGTTCAGCCAATCAGAAAGCCAGTATTTTTGCCAAGGACTTTTGGGACTATGCAAAAGACTTGTGGGGGAAAATACAGGGACAATGCTTGACAACCATTTGAAGGACCAATCAGGCATTGAAGGATCCTGATGAATATTATTTTTTTAAAGGAACAATTGTTTCAGTCAATCAGGAGCTGCTAAATGCTCCCAAAACCCACAAGACTTTTGATTCTGAGTTTAGTTTTGCAGGAGCCCCTCCACAGGCTAAAGAAATGTGGCTGATAGGCTTGAGAGTGGCCTACCTGGGGGTTGCCTGCTACGTGTCCCCCAGGGCCTGCATGTACCTTTCCAAGTTTGGAAGAATTTGTATATAAAATCCTGATTTGCAACTTCAGCTGTGAGAGCACTGTAGGAATCCTGCCATTGCAGTTGTGAGAGAGCTGCAAGCACCTGCAACCTCAGCGGTGAGAGCGCTGTAATGACCTGTGACTGCAGCTGTGAGAGGGCTGTGAAGAAGCTACACTTCAGCAGTGAGAACGCTGCCTAGAATGTTTCTGAGTGAGAAAGCCTTCTGTGAAGTTCAAGTGAGAGGGAGCTGAGTAGCCACTAGTTCCAGGAGGTGCTCAATTCTATCTGTTGCCCTGCATTGACTCAGCACCAGAAAGAGGATGGATGTCTGCATGATGAATGGCCGTTGGATGGTCCCGGTATACAGAGATGATATAAGAGTCTCCCTGGGGAAAGGAGCTCACCAGTGATCGCCTTTGAGAAGTTTAATGTCCCGCTTGGGGCTGTGCAGCCATACATGCCAAGAGAAATTGTTTGCTTGTGTTTCAGTTTATGGAAGTTAACATGTAAAGTGTATGAGCTACAATGTGAGAAGTGCTTAGCTTGGTTGGGGGCTTGTCTTAATCCCTAGTTTTCATCTCCAGAAGTGAGAAGAGAGACCTTCTTCTGGTTTTGAGCACCTGCAGTGAGGAAAGTGATGTCTATTATCATGGTACTGTTCTAGCAGAAGGTGTGTGCCTTCAGTATAAGTTTAATGGTCTTCTGTGAAGCTGATTAGGTGTGCCATGGCTGCTATGCTGGCAGTGTGGCTGAGATGCCAGAGATTACCAAATGGACTGGAATATGAAAGAGAGAGAGATTGAGAGAGCGAGAGAGAGAGAGAGGACTACTTTAAAGGAGAACTGCACTGAACCTGTGAGGCATTTTCCCAGTGGAAGCTGTTATTAAGTACTGGTTAAAATTCTGTTATTTTTCCATCTCTACAGGCCTTTCAGTAACCTCAGTGTGTGTTTCTGCATTATAGTGTGATAGTAAGTACCATTTTAGAACTGTATGATGTAGTTTACGTCTCTCTCAGTCACACAGACATACAGTAGAACATGGGTGCATTGTGCTAACAATAGAAGAGCAGAATAGGGACATAAACTACACCATACAGTTCTGAAATGGTTCTTACCAGCAGAATGTAAATTAGAAACATGTGTACACTATACAGTACAGAAAGCTAAATGACAGTTCAGTCGGCACCAGCCGTGGAGGTGTGTGGAAGGCTGTGCTGGTGCCAGCTCTATTATGGGATAGGGAGAGCTGGGTGGTGGGCACTACCTGCTGGGGTGGGAGGCCACTAGATCACCAGGTTGAGGGATCTTCAGTTATTTTGTGCCACTGGTGGTATCAGGGATTATGGGGGGAGGCATGATTATGCATATACTTTACCGGTAAAGGCAGTATCGGGGATCGGGGAGGGGGGCATGATTATGAGTATACATTAACAGAAAAGGGCACAATTGGGGATCGAGGAGGGGGCATGATTATGAGTATACATTAACGGACAAGGGCACAATCAGGGAGGGGGCATGATTATGGGTATACATTAATGCACATGGGCAAAATCATGGATTGGGGAAAGGGCATGCTCACTATATACAGTATGGATAATGGCACATTTGAGATTGGGGTGGGGGCATAATTAATTTCATACAATAACGATAATAGCACTATCAGGAGGGGGGGCTGCTAGCCCAACAGGGACTGGAGTGGTGCACAGCCATCCTGCGGCTTGCAACATACACTGTCAGAGTACCATCTGTTTGGTGACCAGCTCTAGTTGCTGCAAGTCATGGAACTTAGCTGACGGGACCCTGTCCGATTGAGAATAGGGTGCAGGGTCCCTGGCTCAAGGGTGTAGGCACAAGTTGCCATTTGCTGCAGCTTGCGCCAATCCAAAGCCCCTTTTGAGAATCAGGCCCCAAGTTTTTCTAATGATGCATGCCTAATATACCAGAGTACATCATATTTTATTGAGGCTTCTCTGATTTTTTATGTGTCATAGCATTTGGATTTGCTGATCTGTTGTGGCA
The DNA here is from genome assembly GCA_016271365.2 of Neoceratodus forsteri. Classification (NCBI taxonomy): domain Eukaryota; kingdom Metazoa; phylum Chordata; order Ceratodontiformes; family Ceratodontidae; genus Neoceratodus; species Neoceratodus forsteri. Next base: position 65,925,964 of record CM028135.1, on the reverse strand, counting down.
ACCTGTGAATGGTGTATTGCGGTGATCTTGTCTGTTGGTTAAAGGGAACAGGACATTTGTGCTAATTTGCAGCATTTAGTAATGTTCCTAGTACCAAAAATGCAAGATGTACCTCCAATTGAGCCATATTTAACTGTAACCTGAATAAGCATTGATGTGAACCATCAAAACGGTCAAAAATATTTAACTGTAACCTGAATAAACATTGATGTGAACCATCAAAATGGTCAAAAAGGAAATTAACCTGCTGGAGAAGGTACAGAGAAGGGCTAAAAAGATGATAGCAGGTCAGCAGGGTAAGGCATATGAGGAGAGGTTGAGGCACTGAACATGTACTCCTTGGAGGACAGGTGAGAGAGAGAGAGGGGACATGATTGGGACCTTTAAGTACTTGAAAGGGATGAATAAGGTGAATCAGGTGGGTCTCTTTAAGCTGAGTGGCAACCATAACATGAGGGGGCACAGCCTTAAGCTTGAGGGTGGGAGGTTTAGGAGGGAGGTTAGGAAGCACTTCTTCATGGAGAGGGCGGTGGACACTTGGAATGCACTGCCAGAAAAGGTGGTCTCATTGAAGACAGTGGGCAGTTTCAAGAGAGGCTGGGATAGGCATTTATGGAAGGTAAAGGTTATTGGTAGGGAGGATGGGAGGAGTGGGGGGGCAGGGACAGTAGCCCAGCCTGTGGACCCTGCAGTATGAGCAGACTAGATATACCAAATGGTCTTTCTCTGGTGGCTTCTTTGTATGTTCATATGTTTGTATGTGAAAAACTACTTTTTTTTTCCCCAACTCTATTTGTCACCGGCTCATGCTTCACAGGATTGCTCCATGAAGGGAAGGAGCTTGTCAGTCCTTCTTTAGCTCAGTAAAAACACAAGAGACCCAGCACTCATTATCTTCCATTTAGAAACTGCAACACTCACCAGTTTATGTAGAAAACTTGTAATATTTTGTTCTAAAAACCAAACACAAATATAGAAGAGATGTAGTACCAGGGAGACCTCCACACAAATTCCTACATTTGGAATGGCCTGGATTAAATGATCAAATAGAATTGTCATGATTGTTGTAAAAAAACATCTTTTGCAAATATATGTGGACAGGAACATGCATAGTAACAAAAGGATGAAGCTGTGTAAAGAAGTGCAGTTAGGAATTTTTTCCTCTGCCAGCATTTTTTTAAAATGTAATATCCTCCCCAGCTCGTTCGTTAAAGGGAAATAAGAGCCAAGTTCCTACATATTTTATAGCAATATGAAATTTGCTTGTTTATGGAAAAGAAAGTATTTTGAAACGAGTATAAAATAAGTATAAATAGGTCCTGCTCACATTATAGAAAGATTTAACCATTGTAAGTAATTGAAAATATAGGAATTTGCAACTTTTTTAGATCTTGGTGATAATGAATTGTAGTATAAATATTGAACACCATGTGGTGCAAATACACCTTGACAAAGCGTTCGTAAGGAACGTGAAACGTTGGTCTTTTGTGTGGAGGTCTCCCTGGTGCTACATCTCTTCTATATTTGTGTTTGGTTTTAGAATAAAATATTAAACATTTTCTACATAAACTGGTGAGTGTTGCAGCTTCTAAATGGAAGATAATGAGTGCTGGGTCTCTTGTGTTTTTACTGAGCTAAGAAAGGACTGATAAGCACCTTCCCTTCATGGAGCAATCCTGTGAAGCAAAAGTGTGTTAATTGGATACATGCTTGAGGAGATTATCATCAAGACTCACTAAAGAAGGGTGAGTTAAAAAAGATTTGTGTGTATAAACCAAATGGAGAAGATGGCAAATGGTAGTGGAACATCTACTAGGAAAATTCCCTTTAGTTACTCATCAATGTCTTTTTTGGACACAGCAGACAATGATTTAATCTTCATACAGAATAAAAATATAAAGGGGACACATGAAAGGGATATGCAAGAGAACATGAATGTTTTCACATCTGAACCTCTGACAATCAAAAAAGTCTTTATTAGCTATGAAAGACTAGCATTAAAATCATGGAGGGTGTTTTGGCTTCTGAAAATGATGAAAGCATATTTGGAGGTCCAACGGGTCCCAAGAGGTCTGAGAATTTGGAAGAATCCTGCTTTTGGAAAAGAATGGGCCATATTCATGTTGGAATGGAAAGAAGAGCTACATAAAGGTTCTTTGGGACTAGTGGGCTGTATCATGAGAGATGCAGAATGACTACAAAAGGAATTGATGGAACAGCAACAAGAAAAGGAAAAGGTAATAAATCAATTTTCTACATCTCCTGATTTTGACTACTATCAAAAATGCGTAAAGGATGCAATAGATAAATGTGATGCAATAACAAAGGCAAAGAAAGCGAAAAAAATCATAAGGGATGAACAGGACTATAAAAATAATAGAGTAAAGAGTATTTGACCGGTCTAAAAAATTGAAATCAATTTTGAAAAATCCAGAGCCAGGGACTAAACAAAGTGAAAATTAATTTAATTCTTATGACTCGGACTCAACGTTTTTTTGCGAAGAAGAGGAGTTATTGGAAACAGAGACTGCACTGATACCATTACCCCACCCCTGCGAAAGAGTCCAAGAAATCTACAAACTATAAACAGGGGAATAAGAGGAAGAAGAGGACCCGGAGGGGTAAGGGGGGGTGAGGAAGTTGGAACAGAGGTCAAAATTACAACAGTGGCCGATTTTACAGAATGAGGGGAAGACGTGTACATTTTCAGAACTATTAGATCTAGAATGGCAGGGATCACTGGGAAGTGGACTAAACCCTTCTAGTAATGATTTAAACGACTGTAATATTGATTTCCCTTTTAATTTAAATGAAATGCTTAATAAAGGGATGACAAATTTGATTCTAGGGGATATACAAACAGTAATAAATGGAAATGGATTTGTGATGAATGGTGGTCTAGAACAAACAGATCTTGGGGAAAGTTGAACATGCAGAGTTGGTATGTGGGATACAGAACAACAAAAGAATAATGTAATAAATTTGTCAAGTTATGTCTTAACAAGTACAGAAAATGAAGTGTTAAATAAAGGCTTAAATTTTGTACTATCTGCATTTATAAATAAATTTGAGACGTTTTTGGATCTAAACAGATTTGTTCGGCTACTTAATTTAAAGTGCTTTTTCCAAATTGAGACAGGTGAAAGAACACGTGGAGAACATAATCAGGAACAATCTAATTTGAATGATTTAAAAATGAATGAGCAGGGAGAAAAGGTAAAAAGTACTAATTTAGGTTGGAAAAAGAAATCAACCTTTATTCTCCCAATGAATTCAGTAGCTAATGTTTTCTATAAGGCATGCATAGTAGATTTAGAACATTTTTATGAAGCTAACCCACATAGAATGAGCTTTAACAATCTATCCAATCAGGAAAGAAAGGCACTTAAAGATCTGGGTAATAATTAAGCAATAATGCCCGACAGGGTGTGTGTTGTGCTGGGATAACGTCACGCCTCAGGTGGTTGGGCATGAGGCCACAGGCAGTGTGTCCAACAACTGGGGCGTGACGATATCTAACACACACACCCTGAGGCATTTAAATATACAATGGCTCATTGTTAAATATAAAATAAAAAATAATTTAAAGAATGTTTTCATTAGTGTGGAAAAATACTTTTGTTTCTTAAGAGGAGATGCAAAAAAAGAGTTCTAGGTTCAAAAAAATCATCAAGAGGTTCACAGTGAGGCTGAGACTAGAGCCGTGATGTTGTGCTGGGATAACATCACGGCTCCAGCCCAAGACTGACCAATCAGAGTCCAGGATTTTTTCTTGCCATTGTATAATTAAGCAATAAGGCACGACAGGGTGTGGTATATCATGGGATATCGTCACGCCTCGGGTGGTTGGGCACGAGGCCGCGGGCAGTCGTCGCTGAGTGACGATATCTGCTCTCTGTCTATGCTAATATGAACTGGATTAATTGATATTTTATGCCTTTAATGTAAAAATAAAGTTTTTAAATATTTTAATACTGTTTTTATATGAGTGTAGGTAGACATTTAAAAAAAAAGTTTGTGTGTGTCATGTTTTGGCCAGTAGGTGGTGCTGTTGCAGGAGGATTTTGTTACAGGCTTAATTGTTGTGGTATTGATCCCCCCCCTGCCCGGAAGTTTAGTTTACTGACTTGCGTTAATATTGTTTTTTTTTTTGTTGAGGAAGTGAAGATGAATCGTGCCCTACTTCTGAGGAAATCGAGAAGGTAAGGGTCAAGCCTGAGGAGCGGGTTGTAGGTTTTGCCGTTTGGCGCGAGGCAGTGAGGCGAGCAGTAGTTGGTGCTCACGAATGAAGCAGCTGCGGTAATGAAAGTGAGATTTTTTTTTTCTGTTTGTAGCGCGTCTGCTTTCGGCGACCTGTATAGGGAGGGCAATTGTGAGGATGTGTTTTTTTGTTTTGCCTGTTAGTCGTAGTGGAGGTCTGACTTGCTTCGCTTGTGGGGAAGTGGAGAACATTGCGCTGGGAGTGAGCAGGCTGGTGGCCGGAGGTTTTCTGAAGCCGTGATGATGTGGCCCGATATCATCACGGCTTCGATACGCTGTCGGCCAATCAGCTTGCTTCATTTACGATCGCCGGTTCATAATAATTCAATAACAATCAAAGCTGCTGATAAAGGAGGGAGTGTTGTAGTCATGGATACTAATGACTACAGTAAGGAAGTAAATAGACAATTAAGTGCTAGAAACGTGTATAGACCACTAGTTAGTGATGCCTCTAATGAGCTTCAAAAGAAAATAGATGGATTTATTTTGCGAATACATGAGGAGGGACACATTAATAAGAAGGAGATGGAATTTTTGGTAACCCAATCACCGTTGCGATCAGTATTTTACTTATTACTGAAAGTCCATAAGACCCTAGATAATCCGCCTGGTAGGCCAATTGTTTCGGGCAGGGATCATTAACCGAACCACTTTCCCAATTTGTTGATAGCCACATAAAACCTTGTGTGCAGGGTTGAGGTCATATTTAAAAGACAGCTTGGATGTGATAAACTTAACAAAGGAGATCTTTATGGATGTAAATAGATTTTTGGTCACGATGGATGTGGTTAGTTTGTATATGAATATACCCCATAAGTATGGGTTGCAAAGTTTGACTTATTTTCTAGAACAAAGGGAAAATAAAATTCCAGAAACAAAGGTATTAATGGAAATGTCTAGGATGGTGCTGGAAAGTAACATTTTCAGTTTCATGGGACGACATTTGTTACAGAAACAGGGAACAGCAATGGGGTCAACATTTGCCCCCAATTATGTGAATCTGGCAATGGGCTATTGGGAAAATGAAGTGATGTACACTGATAAAAACCCTTATAGAGATACAATAGAATTTTACAGGTGTTTTATAGATGACTGTATTATGATTTGGAATGGAACAGAGAATGAAATATTAGATTTCAAAGAGTATATAGAACAACAAGAACCAATGTTTAACTTTGAACTCAAGTATGACATAGGGATGATTAATTTCTTGGATTTGGCTATTACTAGAACAGTGGAAGGTGACCTTGTGACCTCCCTCTTCAGAAAACCCTCTGATAGGAATACGCTTTTAAAAGCAGATAGTTGTCATCCAAAACACACAATACAGAATATTCCAAAAGGGCAATATATGAGGATAAAAACAAATTGCACAGAGAGAGAGAGAGAGAGAGAGAGAGAGATTATTTGGAATCTGCAGCAGACCTAACAGATCGTTTGAAGGAGAGGGGATATGGTCACAAGGTCATAGAAAAGTCTAAAGAAAAGGTGGACTTAATGCCTAGGAAACAGTTGCAGTAAGAAAAAAATAAAATAAAAGATGCAAGTGAACAAAATAGGCTGAATTTTGTAACTACTTTTTCAGATAGTGCTTTTGCAGTTAAAAACATAGGCCGGGATATTCAGAAATCGCCAGAAGAAGGCGCAAGAGAGTATAACACAAGTACAGTCGTCATGGCGCAATGGGCATAAATATCAAAGGTTGTGCATGACAGGATGCGCCTGCACAACATGGCTGAATATCACACGGATGCACCATAGCGCACCCAGGGATGCGCCAGGGAACATGTCATGAAGCGCAATAGCGCACCCAGGGATGCGCAGGGGAGCAAGCCAAGGAGCAACACACAGGCATCCAGCACACAAGGCACTCACCACATGGCCTGAAAGGACAGGCCACAGCCACCCCACCCATCCCAAGGTGGAACACCACCAGGTACAAACCCCCATCCACCCCAGATGGAACACACAGCAGCCATGCACACCACTGCAGCATGGCTCCACACACCAGCTGCAAAGCAGACATGGACACAGACGGTTAACCAAAAATAATGTAATGCAACAATGAAATATAAACTATGTACAGATATTTACAACAGATAGGGAAAGGAGGGATCACCCACAGACAGGGAGGTCAGGGAAGGGAGGCAGGGTGCAGGGGAAAAGGCAAAGGAGGGTACACAGGGAAGGGGAAACAGTCAGGCACATGTGCCCTATGTCCGTCCCCGCCTCACTGTCAGGCATTGCTGGCATTGGTGCCTCCGTCCGTGTAATGTCAGTGCCAGCTGCTCTACCACCTGGAGTGTGGCAGTCGAGATATGGAGGATCCACCTGAGGAGCCGTGCATGCATATCACTGGGCCTGACACCTAGGACAGAGGAGGGAACACCATATGAGTGCATGTCCAGAACACTGTAGTCCACCCACCGTGTGCAGTGGGTATCGGTGACATGCGCCGCCGGACTGGCAATCCGCCACCCGCAGTGAGAGTGCCCACACAAGCCGCCTACCCGGGGACCCACAGCCATGCATAACACTGCACACTAACACCGCCCATGTGCAGCGCACCACAGCCATGGCAGGCAGGTGACATGGCCATGCAGGCAGTTGGCAGTGACACAGCCAGGACCCAGGTGCACCCACAGCCCACCTGCAGCAGCCACCCACATGTGAGAAAGCCACAGTGCAGTGCAATGGGCACCGCAGGCAGTGCACAGCTGGAGTGTGCCATGCTCACAGAGGGCTGTGTCCCACTCCCACCCCTGCTGCCCACCTGCCACAACAAAGAAGCATGTACATGAGCCTACCTGCATGCTGAGGCACACCCTGTGGCTGTCCAGCCTAAATGCCCATGCGTCCTGCAACTGGTGTACCACCCCCGGCGGTGGCCCGACCTGGCCCGGCCACAGCGCCAGTGAAGCAAGCCCGCCTCTGATCTTCAGGGCCTAGGAGGAAAGTATGGAGAAGGACACATCAGCACTGGGCAACACCACAGGGCCCCCGCAGCACAGTGTGACACCCTGCACAGCATGCCAGTTGCACAGTGGCATGGGGCAGCCACGGTGTACCACCACTCCCAATGGGGTGCAGCCCCCCCCCAGTAAGGCGAGCCAACGGCACCGCCTTCCCCGGATCACTGGATGAGAATGTGCACAGGTGCTGTACACTTACCTGACTGTGGCATGGCGCCCCTTTGGATGCATACCTATAGTGCCCATAGTTGATCTGGGTCCCTATGCTGCAGGTCCCCATACTGATGCCTGCACTGCTCCCCAGTATGCCACGCACCTGTGGCCTCCTCCCGTGTGTCTGCCACCTCCTGCCACACCTCAGACTGAGGCCTGTTGAGAGGCACCTGTCCAAACAGGGAGCTAACATGTGGCACCACTACAGCCACCAGGTTGACCAACTCAACCTGAGTCCAGTTCTGTGCCCTTGGTGCTGTCCTCCGTGGCATGATTCCAGCTCAACAGGCAAACCAAAATGGTGCCCAGCAGCACATGTGCCACACATGCTGGGGATGTGCGCCTCGCACCGCGATGTGCTGCCACCGCCAATTGCACAGTCACGGACACGTGCAACTCGGGTAATGCAGCACTGAAACGTGTTGCAGGGTGCCTACAAGGGCAAAAGGCACCCATGGGGTCAAGGGACAGGCCACGCACCCTGTGCCTCAGCACTATTGGGCATGGCATGCATGCTGCGTGGTAGGACCATGTGGCAGCCATAGTACATGGCCCCATTGCGCATGGGCACCATAGTACCCATAGCGCAGGGGCACCATCGAAGGCATGGTGCCAGAGCACCATCAGCTGAGTGGCACCCTAATGCCATAGGCCATACAGCGCTTTAGCGGATGGGCACTGTACTGCCTACTGCGCACATTGCGAATGCCGCACCACTGGCATACGTGATGTCCACACACGCATGTGCATGGCACAGGCTGTTGCGCATGTCACAATGTTGCGCCTTGACTTGTGCATGCACAACCCCATTGCGCAATGCACAACCACACGATATTCAGCAGAAATATGCAAATCAGCTGATTAGCCTATCCATGGTGCATCAGCTGCATTTGCATGTCATTACAGTTGCGCAGACCCTCATTTGCATGCGATGCACTATAAAGGCGCCGGGGAATGCACAGGCTAGGAATGGCTTTGCATCCCTTAGAGGTGAGTTACACGCTGCGGGTCTGGCCAGACAGTGGAATAGGATGGTGGGTGGGGACTTAACAGCCCAAACTAACACATGTCAATCTCCACAGGAAGAAGCATGTCTGAACATGAGGAGAGTGAGGAGTGTGGGCCTGCATGCAAGCGCAGGCCCAACTTTACCAGGGCGGAGTCAGACGCCCTATTTCAGGCATACCAGGGCCAGGAGCCACTCCTGAGTGGCTCCACAGGCACCCCACAGGCTCGGGCACCAGCAGGGCAGCCACCAACGGTCTGTGCAGGAGTGCAAGAAGAAGGTCAGCACAGACCGAAGGTGGATCAAGGAGAAGGTGGCAGCCATCTGAGCAGCGCGTGCCACCACAGGCAGGGGTCAGCCAGCCTTGCCCAACCTTACGCTGCAGGAGGAGATGTTGGCAGCCACCATGTGGTGCAGCGCGGTTGAGGGCGTGCCCGGCGGAGGGTTCCAGACAAGTGGCAGCCCATCACTGCACGGTAGGCATGGCTGAGATGGGGACACGGGGGCTGGGGGCAGGGGTGGGTGACAGCAACACTAATGCGACTGTGTTCCCTTTCAGCTCCTGTGCACCTTCATGCGGTGGCAGTGGTGGGGGTGTCCGCTGTGGGGGCAGTCCTGGCCCCGGAGGATCATCCAAGCACCTCCAGCAGGCACCGTGGCCTGGATTGACTGCAGGTCAGCACCGCTGTCTGTCCTGATGCCAGTAGTGCGGTTGCAGACGAGGCTCTGGCTGTGTTTCAGTGTGACACCAGGCATGGTGTCCTGTGTGCTGAGACACAGATTGGGGTTGGGTCCGGATCCAATGACGACAACAACCACATCCTGGACAGCGATGTTGTGGCCGCATGGGAGACACCCATAACACAGGCCCGCCACGGTAGCGCAGCTGGTGACCCGGTGGTGGTTGCCTGCACACCGGCCACTGCAGCTGGCATAGCCGAGGCTGCCACAGGTGCAGCACTGGATGGCTGTGGTGGTTGTGGTGGTGCAGCCATGCTGATATTACCCTGCGCACAGTGGCCGGAGGGGCAGCAGCAGCGGATGGATGATGGTGAGTGGGGGCCTGGGGCAGTGCCCGCTGCTGGTGCACCGCATAGCACCCAGCCCCAGGGGGGACCCACTGTGCAGCATTCACCTTCACGGGGTGCTGGGCCACAGGGTCGGGATACACCCATGGGTCGGCATAGTCACCTTGCACCCCCGTTGACCCCTTGGACAGGCACCCATCTGCTTCAGGCCTCTGTTGATCAGCAGGTGCAGCTCGTGGCAGGGCTGCATGCGCTCAGTGAGGAGCTGTGCCAGGTGGCAGAGCAGCAGGACAGGGACTTCACTCTGCTCCTGGCAGAGAACACGCAAATGCGGGTGGACACGGCCTCAGCCATGGATTGGCTGACCGCTGTGATCATGGCCGGACTGGCACCTCTGGCCACCTTGGTGCATGGCCATCCACCGCTCACACCGTGGAGCGCATTCTCAACCCCTCGGGCCCGGCGGTGTGCGACCCCCTCGGTGTCAAAGCCAGGATATGCTGTGGGCATTCCCAGCATGACTGGTGTGGGCATGGTTTGAGGCCTGCAGACACCTGCATGGACATGGTCGCGGTCCCGCAATGTCACCCCCGGGGGACCATCTGTGACACCCCCTGTGGCTGACGCTCAGCCTGCAACTGCTGTGCATTCTCGGTGGGGCCATCCACGTGTCCGCGGTGGCTGTGCTACTGTGCAGCATTCCTGAACCACCCACCTCCATGTACAGCATTTGCTGCTGCCCTGTGTGCACATTGGTGTGGTGTGTGCATGTGCATCCCATGGCTGTGGCATCTGTGGTTGACCCTGCACACAGCCCATGTGCTCACCAACCCAGCTGCTGGACACTGTGGTGTGTGCATGATGATGCTGGCACAGCACTGACTGCCACTGGACAGCGCTGCTCAGCATCTGACACACGCCTGGTGCCCACCTCTGTGCAGGGGCATGATGGGTCCTATGTGCATGTGTGTGTGTGTGTGTGTGTGTGTGTGTGTGTGTGTGTGTGCGCGCGTGCATGGTGTGCGGGCCTATGCTGCGTTCTGCTTCGGTATCTGTGCCCCACACCTGCTCACGCCCCCCTTCCGCAAACCCTGGCACAGGGGACGCACATGCCCTCCTGTCCACTGTGCCCTGGGCCCTGGCCCTTGCATGTGGCCGTGTACACCTAACTGCGTGCTTCATAATGCTCCTCAGTGATTGTGTCCCTGTGCTGCTGGGCCATCCTTAGCAGCCGGGGATCCTTTTGCCCAGGGGGGGCTGCCCAGCACCAGGCCCAGTAACCTTGTCATCCCCACTGCTGTCCCCCTCTTCGACCTCGATAGCTATCCCACAGTCAGTGGCCATGTTGTGGAGTTTCAGCAGGCCAGGAATAGGCTGCAGGCTTATGAGGGGCTGTACTGTAGGGCACCACCAGACCTGTCCAGGCAATGGAACCGAGCCTTCAGCAGCCCAAACACCTGCTCAATGATGTTCCATGTGCTGGCGTATGCCTCATTGTATTGCTCCTGTGCTGGGGTCGACGGGCGCCGGTATGGGGTGAGCAGCCATGACCAGAGTGGGTAGCCACTGTCACCTATGTGGAGAGATGTCTGGTTAACATGGTGGCCTGTGTCATTGCCCCCCCGCCATCCCAGCCACATCCCCTGGCACCCATGCCCTGGCATCCCACACACCCTGCCCTGCTGTTCACGGCATATTGCATACACAGCATACTCACCAACTAGGTTGCCAGTGATGATGTCCCCACTCTCAAACCTCTGGCACAGTGCCGACTGGTGCCAGATGAAGGCATCGTGTGCTCCCCCAGGGTGTGTGGCACAGACATTGATTATGCGCCCCCTGGCATCGCACACCACCTGGCAGTTGACACTGGGGTAGCCCTTCCTGTTTATGTAGGCTACCCCCTCCGGGCCAGGTGGTGCACGGATGCCAACATGGGTGCCGTAGATGGTCCCTAGCACACCAGGCAACCGTGCCACCCTGTGGAACTCCTGCATGTTTGCTGTATGCTCTGCCTGTGTGCTGGGGAAATGGATGTACTCCACAGCATGTGGCAGCAGTGCACTGAGGAATTGTGTGAGGAGTCATGATGCGGCTGACTGGGTTATGCGTGTGGTATCCCATGTTGGTCTCTGGAGGGTGCCCGTGGTGAGCAGGCACATAACAGCCGTGACCTTTGTCTCAACAGACAGGGCATGGCTCCGTCTTGTGGGTGCCTGCATCTCCTCACTGCACAGCTCACACAGCCGCCTCAGAATGGCCTGGTTCAGGCTGTACCAGCCCACAATCTCTGTTTTACTATACAGTTCAAAGGTGATGCGGGCACGGTACCACCTGTTACGGGCATACCGCTGACAGGCCCTTCCACGGCCATGCTGGTGTGCATGCTGCCTCCTCACACCCCTCATTACTGCCTCTATCTGGAATATGGCACTGGCCATGGCCTGGGCTGTACATCCTCCCCCCGGGTGGCTCTCTCCCTTGGCCCCCCGGCTGTTGGCTGCTGTCAGTGCCCCTGCACTGTGCACACCCCTGTTTGGGGCTGCCTGGCCTGCAGTCTGTGGCCTCCACCTCCCCCCTCTCCATGCCCCTGTGTAGCCCCTTCTGTGATGGGTGTCACAGACACTCACTATGGGTTATCTTGCACCCTGTCTCATGCCCACACACACATACATACACACACACACACACAGTCACACTCACACTCACACACATGCTCACAAGCCTACTGTCTGGGGCTTTCAGGCTCCCAGGTCTCCAGTCTGTGCCTCTCTCAGCCTGCCTTGCACTCTGTGGCTCCCCTTTGGCTTTTCGGCCTGCCTCCTCACTCTCCCTCAGTCTGGCTCCCCTGTGGTGCAAGCCTCTTTCCCTAGCTTGCTCCCTCTTTTTATGTGCTCAAGTCTGCTCTGCGCATGTCCGTTACTCCTTGCTTGCACCCATTCACCTACCGTTGAATATGGCACTCGCATATTCATAATATATACAGTTGCATTACAATTCATTACCATTGTGCATTGGAACTTGCACTGCGCATTTGCTGCCACTGAATATCACTCTCCGACGCATTGCTGCACTTACGCTGGCGCATCCCTGTTGCACATTGCACAACTGCTCTGAATATCCTGGCCATAGTATATAGTAATTGGGGGATTTTGAGAACGGAACCACATCTTATAGAGACAGTGAAAAATCTGCCCAGAGTAACATACAGAAAGGCACAAAATATAAAGGATCAGGTTCTTCATAGCATACAACCAACAGAAAAGTTAAAGGACAAAAAAAGTTTTTTGCTTCACTACCCCTTTGATGTAGATGCTGAGGCAGATGTAGATATTGCAATGTGTTAAGCAAAACAGATTTTTTTTAAGCCCAAAAGATGGAAAAAAATATAAAAGATTACATTTTATAACATGTGATACTAAGAATGTTATATATTTATTGTCATGCAGCTGTGGTCTATATTAAGTGGGCAGGACTAAAAGGAAATGTAAAGAACGAATGGGGGTACATATGCAGGCGATAAAAAATAAAGATTTGAAATATCCGATGGCACGTCACCTAAACGGCATAAGAGAGGATTCTGAGCATGTTCCTCTCTTTGTAGGCATAGATAAAGTGTCATTGGGACCGGGAAGGGGGGGATGTTGAAAATAGATTAGCTAATAGAGAAGCTTACTGGATATACCAGTTGGGAGCCCTGAAATGGCCTGGATTAAATGATCAAATAGAATTGTCACGATTGTTGTAAAAAAACATCTTTTGCAAATACATGTGGATGGGAACATGCGTAGTAACAAAAGGATGAAGCTGTGTAAAGAAGTGCAGTTAGGAATTTTTTCTTTGCCAGCATTTTTTTAAAATGTAATATCCCCCCCCCAGCTCATTCGTTAAAGGGAAATAAGAGCCAAGTTTATACATATTTTATAGCAATATAAAATTTGCTTGTCTATTGAAAAGAAAGTCTTTTGAAAAGAGTATATAAATATGTATAAATAGGTCCTGCTCACATTATAGAAGGATTTAACCATTGTAAGTAATTGAAAATGTAGGAATTTGCACGTTTTTTAGATCTTGGTGATAATGAATTGTAGTATAAATATTGAACACCATGTGGTGCAAATATACCTTGACAAAGCGTTCATAAGGATCGTGAAATGTTGATCTTTTGTGTGGAGGTCTCCCTGGTGCTACATCTCTTCTATATTTGTGTTTGGTTTTAGAACAAAATGTTAAAAGTTTTCTACATAAACTGGTGAGTGTTGCAGTTTTTAAATGGAAGATAATGAGTGCTGGATCTCTTGTGTTTTTGCTTTGTCACTGGCTTACCAGGGAACTCTCTCAGGCATACCCCCGCACCACTGCTGTTCTACCGCCCTCCCGGAAGTCCGGTCTCCTGGAAATCGGGGACAGATTCCCCCATTCCAGCCTGACCCAATGGACACCCTGGCTCTGAACCCTCCGAGGCAGGGCCGCTGTCCACCCTGGTGCTCTTTCTATAATCCATGCGCCGAGCCAGGCCTGGGTGAGGGATCGGGAGAGCTGAAGAACTGAACCCGACATTGGACATGATGCACAGGGCTTTAAGGGGCTGCCATTAGCTATCCCTGGGGCTGGGGTTTTCTACTTTTTAGGTGGTTTCCCCTGGAACATGGATGTACAATGACGTATGCACACATAAGTGCTGATGTATGCCACTGCTCCACCCCTTGGCTGCATCACTCCATGTAGGACCCTCGATGTCCACCCAGGGCTGCTAAGGAGCAATGAGACATCCCCAACCCACCCCAGGAGAGGAGAGCAGTCCTCTGGATGCTCAAGCCTCTCCTCCCCTGGCAACCCCTGGCAGCCCGAGTCTGTTCCTGAACCCGGGTCGCAGGCATGGCGTGAGGTGTGGTGTCCAGCGCCTCAACCCTCAGCGCCACTGGGCCAGCCTGAAAAACTATGTTTTTAGTTGTTTTCTTTTTATAGACAACGTTCTGCACAGTTCTCTTAATGGAACCAGTAATCTGGAGTTTTTACTGTGTCACAGTTTGTATATGGAGTGTTATCTTGGCAGAAGACACCAGGAGACAGGACTGCTGTGTGACTGGACTTCTCTGCTGGGACTAAAGTAGAAGAACTTTTGTACTTGGACCTTTAATTTAGGGTAAAAAAAAACTAACATACAAAACAAAAAAAAAGGTGTGTGTGTGTCTGTCTGGGTTAACTGAACTGAATGGGTATCTGAACAGTTATAGGTGTAAATCTCAGGTGATTGAAAGGACTTAACTGCTGTGAGGTTTAAATTACTGGTAGAAAGATCTAGTAAGTAGGGGGAGTGGCTTAGCTAGAAGGAAGCTACATTTAAAGACTGCCTTAGAAAGATTCTGCTAATATATTGGCAGAAGACACCAGTAGAAAGGACTGCTGTGTGACTGGACTTCTCTGCTGGGACTATATTGCCCTCCTTCCCTCCCCTCCACCTCTCCACCCAAAACTAGTTCTATTTTTATAGGCACAGGATTTGACTGACAACAGGAACTTCCTGTTTGGGAGCAGGAAGTGAGTGATCACAGAACCACCAAAGACCCACCATCCTAGAAGGGCAGGAGTAGCTCTCCGGCCCCATCTAGCTGCTGGAGGTCTGCCTCTGAGCAAGTAAGTGGTCCACTGAGAAACACAGGATATTCTTGTCTCAGAACAGGACAATCAGGAGCTTAAAGGGCACACAGGCAGAAAGTAAGGAGAGAGAGAGAAAAAAAAACGGAGGAAAGAGTAAGGATTGAAAACAGTTAAGGGGCCAGAAATAAGACATGATTGGGGTGGTGCAGTGCAGCGGCTGTGGAGCAGCAGTCTTCCAGGAGACATTCTGGAGGATGCAGTGTTGTCCCATCTGCAGGCACCTCTCTGGGCTGAGGGAGGAGGTTGCTCATCTCCAGGCTGAGTTGACCAGGATTTGTGGGACCTCCTCTTCCATCCAGGGACCACCAGTGCCACTGCCGTTGCCTCAGAGGTTGCCAAGAAAGAGGAGCGGTTGGATCACAGTGGGCTCAGGGAGGGTGAGGGTGGTGGAACAGAGGTGCATCCCTCCAGTTGTACCTCTCCACAATTCCTATGCCATTCTGGCAAAGTGTGGTTCCTCTATGGAGGCACCCACAGTGGAGACCAAGGAGGATGCTGGGAACCTCCACAAAGGAGACCCACAGGAGGGTGGCAGGGGACCCTGCAGGGGAAGGAAACAACTCCTGGTGGGGGACTCCATTGTTAGGAAGGTAGAACTGGGGGAGGAAGGGGAGAGGGAGGTAAGGTGCCTGCCTGGCGCCATGGCTTGGAGGGACAGGGAGCGAATCCTCAGGATTGCCGGAGCAGCTGCACAGGGGAGGGAGCTGGATGTCATTGTCCACCTAGGGACAAATGACCTGGCTAAGAAAGGGATTAGAGAAGTGCAGAAAGAGTTTGTGGAATTGGGGAGGGGCCTTAGTCAAGTAGCACGCACGGTAACCTTCTCAGAGGTGCTGCCCATCTATGGCATAGGAGAGGATAGGGTGTTCCGCACCATGGGATTCAATCAGTGGTTGAAAAACTGGTGTGGAGCTCAGGGATTTGGCTTCATTGGGGACTGGGGGTCCACCTGGAGTGATGCAAGCCTATACTGGCATGATGGGCTGCATCTGTCCGGGAGGGGAACCAGGATCCTAGGTGATAGGTTTAAATGCTTCATTGGCAAGCTTTTAAACTAGCCAAGGGGGGAAGCACTGGAAAGGAGCAGGGAAATCCTAGCCCCCAAATAATCACGGTAGTAAGTGCGGCAAACACCAACATAGAGGTGTCGATAGGGAGAAGGGCAGGGGTAAATGGAGAAAGTGACAAAGGCAAGAAGGACAGGGATGGGGCAAAAGGGAGTAAGGCCATCAGGAAATGGAGGGTAATGAGTACCAATGCCCGTAGTCTGGGCAACAAGCTCCCTGAGCTGGTGGCCTTGATGGAAGAGGGATGCCTGGATATCGTAGCAGTCACAGAAACGTGGTACACAGAGAATGTTAACATACCAGGGTACATAACCTACAGGAGAGACAGGCAGGGGAGAAGAGGGGGAGGAGTAGCTCTCTATGAAAAGGAAGGGATAAAAGCAACTGAACAAAAGAGTAAACAGGGGAGAGGAGGCACTGTGGGTCACCTTGGAGACTGGAAAGGCACCACAATCCGCACAGGGGTTGTGTACAGACCCCATGTCAGGGAAAAGAATGGACAAGGATATGATAGAAGGCATTCTTAGAATGGCAGAGAAAGGGAGATACTATTGATGGGAGACCTGAATATGCCAGATGTTAACTGGAGCACATTTGCTGCAGCCACATCCAAGAGCAGGGCCATTCTTGATGCCCTAGGGTGGCAGGCATTAGGCAGCTAGTTTCAGAACCCACTCGTGAGGGAGCAATCTTAGACCTCGTGCTCTCAAGCGGGGCAGTGAGAGGATCTCAGATCTGGAAGTGGTTGCCATCTGGGGACAAGTGACCATCAAACAGTGTGGTTCACGTTAAACTCAGCTACAGAGTCAAGCCATACAAAAGTGAGGTACTGGACTTTAGGAGAGCTGACTTTGGCAAGATGGAGAGTGCCTCAGAAAAGCACTAGCAAACAGGCTAGAAGGAGGTGTGGAGCAACAATGGGGAATCATCAAAACTGCCATCACAGAGGCAACAAGCCTTTGTGTGAAGCAAATAAACAAATCAAAATGAAGAAAAGCACTATGGTTCTCAAAAGAGGTGGCTGTGAAAGTCAGGAAGAAAAGATAGCATTCGGAGTATAAGGAAACACAGAAGGAGTAGGACAGAGAGCTGTACCAGTTAAGGCAGAAGGAAGCAGGGAGGAAGTCAGAATAGAAAGGCCCAAACTGAGGAAAAGATAGCTAACTCAGTTAAGAAGGGGGATAAAACCTTTTATAGGTACATCAGCGAGTGTAGAAAGACAAAGGGAGGGATAGTGAGGCTGAATAGAATGAATGGTGGGTGGGCAGAGGGGGACAGTGAAAAAGCAGGGATACTGAACAAATATTCAAACACCATGAAGTCTTGCTATATTATGACTTAAGGCAGTTAGCCACAGCACTTGAACTGCCCCAGAGAGGAAACAGTTAACTCCAGGAAGACTGGAGTTCTAAAGCGCGAGAGCGCTATGCCAAAGCTCTATCTGGCAAGTTTCAAATGAAACTGCCAGATTCTTTACTCCGCTTCACTGAACAGTCGCTCCGGAGATCAGCTCCTTCAGCTCGGTTCATTTCTCGGTTCAAGCGTATTTGTTCATTTGAACCGGCAAAAGATTTATTTTACCGCATTTTGGTTCAAGCTCTATCTGGTAAACCGTAAGTACAGGATTTAAAGTCTGTGTGGAAATTAATTATCGGTTCGGTTTTGAACCGATCGGTTTGCTAAAATAAGCATTTCTATTCATATTTTGGGCTTTTTATAGTGCAGTTCCGGTTCTTATCAGTTCTAAAAACCTATACTTTTGGGGTTTTTCAAATACCCGTGACACGGTTAGGAACCGATAAGGTGTCTTGCCTGGCACTGCCATCAAAGGGGCAAGTTTTGGATAGGCTGGCATTATGTCTGAGAAACCCAAAGAAAAACGGGCCACTGGGTTCAACACTGTGATGTCTGTGGGGAAGCCTTTGCCAGGGCTGACCCACACACCACTTGTGTTTATTGTCTGGGGGCTGACCACCTCTTGTCAGACTGCTAGGTGTGTAAAAATTTCCATGCAGGCACCCTGGAGAAGAGATTGGGCCGGCTCAGGGAACGAGAGGCCAAAAAGTCTGCTGACCCGGATGGCCAGCCCGGTCCAGCACCCACTGGACCAGAGGAGTGCCCTCTGACCAGGCAAGACTTCCTTGGCAAAGGAAGGCTGGTTCAGAGGAACCAGTCCCAGTAAAAGACAAAAGAAATCAGCAGGTCTGGAGTCCAAATTGTCTCTCCAACTGCTGCAGAGATAACTAAAGCCATACAGATTGTCCAGTCACTGTCTCAGGGACCTGTCGAACCACCAACAGCTAGCAAAAGGTTGGTTCGTTCAATTCCAGTGGTTCAAGAGTATGATGTTGAGGAATTTTATGAACCACAGGAGGAGGAGGAATTTGATCATTATATGTGGCTGGGAGGGTCTGGACGTGCCATTAACCGGACATTTCTCCAGACAGACCTTTAGAATCTCTCCCTATGCTGTCTGGGTCCCTTCTCATTTTATGTTTTATAAAAAGTTGCAGAAACCCTCCAGCTTCCTTTAGAAGAGGCTGTGGATGAGCAAGAGGAGCCTGATTATGTAGAAATGATGGATATACCAGAGTCTAGGAGGTTGTCTATTCCTTTGCATAAGTCATTTAGGAAGCAAACAACAAAGATTTTAAAAATCCTCATTCTGTCCCTCCTGTAGATAAAAAATGGACAGAAGGTATACTTTGTCAGGCCCTGATACAGACTTCCTCACTGAGCAGTGTAGTCATGTGGGTGTGGTACAAGCTGCAGCCTGTGACAAGGCTAATATTCCCTGGCCTCACATCCTCCTGATAAGGACTCAGGAAGATTGATGCCATGGCAAAAACAATATATGGCAGTTCTTTGGGACTCAGGCAGGCAAATTATATGGCTTATGTGGCTAGATATCAGAAATCTAGATGGGACACAGTATTGCAGTTAGTCAAGCAGGCCCATGGCCAGCTGGCTAGTGAGTTGGAACAGGTGGCTGCCGGATGGCATTGAGCTTCTAAAGTTCAATTTCATACTGCTGTTGATGTTAATGATGTTTCCTCTAGGGTCATGGCCACTTCTGTAGCTTTCGGAGGTTGGCATGGCTCAGATGCACTAATCTGTCCCAAGATACTCAGTCAAAGGCTATGGATTTTCCTGTAGTGGGAAATTCTCTGTTTGGGAACAAACAGAAAATTATATGAAAAGATGGATGAATACAGAACTACCTACAAAGTGCCCAGGCCAAGGAGAGGCATGCTACTCCACAAGGCACGCTCCCAGAGATAGGGGCAGGCCTTTCCACAGGCCTTTTACCAATCTCAAGCCTCCTCTGCGACACACGAGGGGTTTCTTCAGAGGCAGAGGTAGACGAGGGCACAAGTAAACCGTCCCCTCCCCTCAGCCTAAGGCTGCTGCCAAGCAGGCACACTGATGTGGTGGCTCAGGGGCGATTCTCCTGTACCGGTGGGGGCAGGTTGGCTATTTCAGCCAGAACTGGCTGTCCCTAACTTCGGACAGATGGGTTCTGGGTTGTAAGCCAGGGTCTGGTTCTCAGCTTCAAACAGTTTCCAAAGATGAGAGCCAGACATTTTCCACCTGCAAATCCTTCAGAAGCCCTTGCTTTGGAAGCAGAGGTTTCTTTCTTCTAGACTGCAAAGCAGTGGAAAGGGTCCTCCTTGCCACCAGGGCAAGGCTGTACTCAGATACTTTCTTACCCCAAAAGACAGGAGAATGGCGCCCATTCTAGATTTAAGGTACCTGAACAAGCATCTTTTGAAACCAAAGTTCAAAATGTTAACTCTGGCAATGATTTTGCATTCCCTGAGGCCAGGGAACTGGCTAGGTTCCCTGGACCTCAAGGATGCCTATTTTCATGTCCTGATCAGGCCTTCTCACCGAAAGTACCTCAGGTTCGAACTGCCCTCAGGCCACTACCAGTTCAGAGCAATGCCATTCGGCCTTACCTCTGCTCCAAGGGTGTTCACAAAATGTCTAGCTGTGGTAGTGGCTCATTTAAGAAGGCAAGGGTTGCTGTGTTTCCTTACCTGGATGACTGGCTCATAGTGGGTCAGTCTCCAGATCAGGTAAATCCACTTGCAAGTCACCCAGCAGCTTCTCACTTCCCTGGGATTCCTGCTGAATTTACCAAAGTCAGTTCTGGAACCAGTTCAGGTATTAACTTTCATAGGTGCAGAATTGAACACAAAGTTAGCCAGGGCATTTCTCCCTCGGAAAGGGTAGACAGACTCATTTCCTGGCATCCTCCTTTACCCTGCGGGTCTCTCGACCAGCAAGGCATTTTCTGCAACTCCTAGGGCACATGGCTGCTTCCACAGCTGTTGTGCAAGGAGCAAGATTCCAGATGAGGGACATTCAGTTCCATTTGAGGGCCTATTGGTCTCAAAGGAGGGACCCCCTTACCAAATTAGTCCCAGTGACCCAAACTTTGATCCTGGCTCTCCAGTGGTGGCAGGATCAAAGCAATCTAACACAAGGGGTTCCCTTCATTCCCGTTTCCCACTCCCTCATCCTCACCACGGATGCCTCCTTGCTAGGGTGGGGGGCTCACTTGGGTGACCTTTCCACTCAGGGAGTGTGGTCCCCTCAGGAATCTCTGCTCCACATCAATCTTTTGGAACTCAGAGCTGTCTTTTTAGCTCTTCAGGTTTTTTCAGCTTCTGTCCAGAACAAAGTAGTTCAAGTCAGGACAGACAACACCACAACAATGTGGTACATCAACAAGCAAGGGGGCACTCGGTCATCAGCCTTGTGCACCGAAGCAATGAAGTTGTGGTCTCTGGCTTACTCCCTGAACACCTCCCTGATAGCAGTTCACCTTCCAGGGAAGGACAATGTCCTGGCGGATGCCCTCAGCAGGATTTCTCAGGGCCATCACGAATGGGCTCTGAATCCTCAGGTGCTGGGGTCAGTCTTTGCCAGATGGGGCACCCCTCAGACAGATCTTTTCGCAGCCCCAGACAACCACCAACTTCCTCTGTTTTGTTGCAGGCCTCCAGTGCTGGGCTCAGTCCCTCTGGACGCCTTTCTGTTGGATTGGAAGGAAGTTCCTATATGCCTTTCCCTTCCCTCTTCTCTTCAGGGTATTAGTAAAATCAGATCTCAGCCCTGCAAAGTGATTCTGATTGCTCCAGATTGGGCCAGACAGCCCTGGTACCTCTGCTTCTGTCCCTGACAGTCACACCTGCCTGAGCTTGCCCAGAGTCCACGACTTGCTGGCCTGTGCACAGGGGATAGTGTGGTATCCGGACCTCAAATCCCTCCATCTCAAGGCTTGGCTCTTGAGGAGTTGGAATTGCTGATTTACACTCTTCCCAAGGTGTCCTGGATATTTTAAAGGCTTCAAGGAAGCCTTCCACTAGGAGCCACTACAATTCTAAGTGGAAGAGGTTTTCCATCTGGTGTTCTGAGAAACAAATTGTCCCAGAATCTGCTGATTTGCCCATTTTACTGGACTATTTGGTTCATTTAAATTCCTAGGCCTTAGGCCAGCTACCTTAAAGGTTCATCTGGCAGCTGTCTCTGCTTTTGTATCAGCAGGAAGCCTGCTTCTCTTTCCTCTCATCCTGTGTTTTCCAAGTTTTTTAAGGGGTTACTTCACACTAACCCTCCTTTTTGGGAACCAGCTCCTGCCTGGGACCTGAATGTTTGCATTGCTCAGTTAATGCAACCCCCCTTTGAGCCTCTGTCTTCAACAGATCTCAAGTTTCTAACTTGGAAAACTGTTTTTCTAGTGGCTATCACTTCTGCCAGATGCATAAGTGAATTATAAGCCCTTGTCAGTGGGAAAGATTTTATATCTTTCACAGAGATAAGGTGATCCTCAGGACTAACAGAAAGTTTTGCCTAAAGTGGTTTCAGATTTCCATCTGAACCAATCCATCTCTCTTCCAGTATTTTTCACTGAGCATTCTTCCTCGGTGAGAGGAGACTGCACAGTTTAGACGCCAAAAGAGCTTTAAGCTACTATTTGAATGCACCAAGGGTCACAGGTTCAATCCTCCAACTCTTCCCTACCTATGGCGAGGTTGGCAAAGGGAAACCTGCCACTAAGAGGACAATTGCAAGGTGGATTGTCTCTTGTATCCAATTTTGTTACCAAAAACTAGGTAGAAAACCCCCTCAGGACTGAGGGCTCACTCCACTAGGGGTACAGCTGCATCTCTAGCGGCTGCTGAGATATTCCATTCTGGAAATCTGTCAAGCTGCTACTTGGAAAACAGTTCACACTTTTACTAAGCATTATTCCCTGGATGTCCAGTCCAGGAGAGATGCTCGTTTAGCACAGCTGTGCTTCAGAGCCTATTTCCTAAGTAGAGTTCTGACCCTCCTCCATGGAGGTACTGCTGTGTAATCTGCCTTAAGTCATAATATAGCAAGACTTCATGGTGTTTGAAGAAAGAATTACTCTCCTTAGTAATTGCTTTTCTTCTCATGGAGTCTTGCTATATGACCACCCCAACCTGCCCCTCTCAGAACTTCTACTGGGTAGGGGTTGGCAAATTAGTGCAAGCACTGTGTCATGCCATTTTAGTTCTTCCTTTCCCACTTTTATTTAGGGTTAGAAACTAGGTATTTCTGTTTTTGTAATATATGGCCCCTTCCGGGACTTGAGTCTTTGGGGAAGGGGTCTAATAGTGCTTGTTAGGGTGAAACTAATAATATTATTATCATTGTTATTATTATTATTGCTCTTGTTGTTGTGTTTGCTGTTGTTATTCCTACTAGTAGGTAGCCACTTGGCTAGTGTAGAGCTTTCCACACAGACTTGCTGCTTAGTATTAGCCTGAAAGATCTGACAGTTTCATTGAAACTTGCCAGATAGAGCTTTTGGCATAGCGCCTGCTGGCTTTAGAACTCCAGTTCCCTGGAGTTAACTGTTTCCTCTCTGGGGCAGTTCAAGTGCTGTGGCTAACTGCCTTAAGTCATAATATAGCAAGACTCCATGAGAAGAAAAGCAATTACTAAGGTGAGTAATTTTTTCTTTCTGCTCAGTATTCACAAAAGAGGAGGGGGAAGTGTCTAATCCAATTAACAGAAGCACTCTTGATAGGGGGGTAGATCCCAGTCCTTTCACAGAAGAAAGGGTTCTGCAAGAACTCCTAAAACTGAAGGTGGACAAAGCAATGGGTCCTGATGGAATTCACCCCAGAATTCTAAAAGAATTAAGGGAGGAACTAGTGAAACCACTGGCTACTCTTTTAATAAATCATGGAGGATGGTGTGGTACCCGAGGACTGGAGGAAGGCGGATGTGATTCCCTTCACAAAGTGGGACCAAGACAGAGGCAGGAAACTACAGACCTGTCAGTCTGACCTCTGTGGTAGGGAAAGTGATGGAGTCACTTCTGAAGGAAAGAATAGTTGAGTACCTAGAGGCCAGTGGAGCACAGGACCCAAGGCAGCATGGATTCACAGCGGGAAGGTCATGTCAGAAGAATCTAATTGATTTCTTTGACTGGGTGACCAAAGTAGTAGACCAGGGAGGGGCTGTGGACATGGCCTACCTAGACTTTAGCAAGGCTTTTGACACAGTCCCACACAAAAGATTAATAGTCAAATTAACCAGCCTGGGAGTGGGTCCCAGGGTGGTAGCCTGGGTAAAACACTGGCTGCACAACAGGACACAGAAGGTAATTGTAAATGAGTCCACTCTGAAGAAAGAGAGAGGTTACTAGTGGGCACCGCAGGGTTCAGTATTGGTCCAGTCCTTTTAATGTCTTCATCAGTGACATTGCAGAGGGACTGGAAGGAAAAGTATGCCTTTTTGCAGATGACACAAAGATCTGCAACAGGGTTGATACACAAGGAGGCGTGGAAAGGATGAACAGGGACTTGGCAAGGTTGGAGGAATGGTCAGAAGTATGGCAGCTAGGATTCAATGCAAAGAAGTGCAAAATAATGCACCTGGGAAACAAGAACCCAGGGGAAGAATACACAATGGGTGGGGAGGTAGTAACAACAACAAAAAGGAAAGGGACCTGGGGGTAATCATATCAGATGACCTTAAGGTTAGCAAGCAATGTGAGAAGGCAGTAGGGAGGGCTGGTGGTATACTGGGATGTATAGGGAGAGGCATCAGCAGCAGAAAACAGGAAGTTGTTATCCCTCTGTACAGACAGTTGGTGAGACCCCATCTGGAGTACTGTGTCCAGTTCTGGAGACCCCATCTCCGCAAGGACATAGACAGGATAGAGGTAGTCCAGAGGAGGGCAACTAAAATGGTTCAGGGTCTGCAAGAGAAGCCGTATGAGGAGAGACTAAAGGAGCTTAATATGTATACCCTTGAGGAAAGAAGGGAGAGGGGACATGATAGAAACTTTTAAGTACCTCAGTGGAATCAACAAAGTCCAAGAGGGTAGCATCTTTCAGAAAAAAGAGACTTGCAAGAACAAGGGGACACAATTTAAAGATAGAAGGAGGGCGGTTCAGTGGCAATGTGAGGAAGTATTATTTCACAGAGAGGGTAGTGGATGCATGGAACAGCCTTCCTGAGGAGGTTGTGGGGTCTAAAACTGTGGGAGAATTCAAGAATGCATGGGACAGACATAAGGCAATTCTTGTGGGGGGTAGGAAGAAATAGGCTGTTGATTAACTAGGATCCACGGCCTATCCTGTAGGTAGGGGAAATGGGCAGACTAGATGGGCCAAGCGGTCCTTATCTGCTGTCAAAGTCTATGTTTCTATGTTTGTATGTTTCTATAACCATAAGCTGTTGACCTGTCATGACCTTTCTTAGAGTTCTGTACAGAAACCCTGACATAGTTAAAACTCCAAATCACTGGCTCCTTAAAGAGAACTGTAACGGAATGTTGCACATAAAAACAAAGCAAATCAAAATAAAGCTTTTCACATCCTCATCTACTCAGGTACAGTTACATATACTAACATACTAAAATGCCAGCAGAATAGGGCTAACGGTCTTTCGTGTCTGCTCGTTTGGTCAGCCCCCACCCTGGGTGCTGACCTTGCTGCCCCCCCTCGCCTTCTCTGGCTTCTCCCTTCCCAGTTCCGGATATTCTTGCTGCATTGGATTTTGCTTCCAGAACCCTTCCCATGTACCTGTCCCACCCGCTCTTGAACCCCTCCACTGTCTCTGCCTCCACCAGCCCCCTAGGCAGCGCATTCCATGGCTCCACCACCCTCTCAGTGAAGTAGCACCTCCTCCTTTCTCCCCTGAATCTTCCCCCCTCCAGCTTCCACCCATGCCCTCTAGTGGCCCCCTCCTCCTTCCTTCAAGCACCCTGACTGTTCCTCCCTATTTACCCTCTTCATGTACCTGAAGACCTCTATCATGTCCTCCGGTCCCTCTCTCTTCCAATGTGTATATATTTAGCTCTTCAGCCTCTCCTCATAGGTCCTGTCCCCAAGCCCCAAATCATTTTGTTGCCTCCTCTGGACCCTCTTCAGGAGGTTAATGTCCCTCTTTAAGTGTGGCTCCAAAATTGCACGTAGTACTCAAGGTGCGGCCTCACCAAGCAGTTAACAGAGGGAGTATCACTTCCTCCTTCTGGAGGTGATCCCCCTAGCGATGCATCCCAGCATCCTGTTGGCCTTGGCTGCTGCCCTCCTACAAGTCTCAGAGTTGTTCATCTTGACATCCACCACCACCCCCAGGTCCCTCTCAGTCATCGAGACTTGTAGCATTTCCCCAGGGTGTACACTTGGCCCGGGTTTCTGGCCCCCAGGTGGAGTACCTTGCATTTCCCTGCATTGAACCTCAGCTTCCACTTTCTAGACCATCTTTCCAGAGCCTCCAGGTCCCCCTGTAGGGCCACCCTCCCCTCCTCCCCATCCACCACCGCCCCCAGTTTCGAGTCATCCGCAAAGAGACTCATCTCACTCCTGATTCCTGTCCTTATGTCAGAGACGTAGGCGTTGAACAGAAGGGGCCCAAGGACTGATCCCTGTGGGACCCCACTAATGACCCTCCTTGGGGATGAGACTATCCCTCAACTACGACCCTCTGGGTCCGGTCCTGGAGCCAATTGCCTATCCATCTGATCATCTGGTTCCCCACCCCCATGGATCATTTAGGTTTAGGAATATAATTTCTGTAAATGGAAATGTTATTATAAATAGTTACCAATTCAAAATCATGCCCCTTGACAAAGGCTAGCTTAGTTGACATGCCAGGCCAAGGCTGTCCTCCAGGTAGCCTTTCATGTCTACAGTCTGTTAGATCCAGAAGCAATGATTTGATACCTTTTAACGGACCAACATAGATGTAACAACAAGAACAAAGTGCTCTAGCTTTCGGACCAACCAGTCCTTCTTCAGAAGCCTAAAAGGTATCAAATCATTTGCTTCTGGATCTGTTCTTACAAGGACCAATACGGCAAATACTAAATCTAGATTACAGTCTGTTAGTACATTTCTAATTTGTTTGCATTTTTGGTTCTACTGGCATGTTATTTAGAGTGCAGCTCACTCATTCTCGAGCTTGATGTTTGGGCAGGCCACCCTTAGCTGCACCCCCAGCTGTATCCTGTGACATGCTATAAACAGCTTTTTTCAGTTCAAAATTATTTCCTGCCCTCCTTAAGGAGCTTTCTGGGCTTTTGCAGGGTAACATCATAAGTGCGTTTTGTGCCGGCTGGTTGCTAAGAACAACTGTTCCAGCATTGTGTTCTGGTTCTGTGATGGAATCAGAAGTAGCAGCACACTGAGTTTCACTCAGTTCACCGAGTTCTAGCATACCAGGAATAACATTCTAGACTACTAAGTGTTTTGTAAGAAAATTTAGCTTGTTATTTGTTTTAGCCTTTAAAGCGCTAGTGTACTACCTTGCCTTAAATTAATGTTAGACTTTAAAAGCAGCCAACCATTACCTTTTATATCTGAGGTACTTTTTCTTTTCCCTTTGTTCAATTAGAAGATTGTTTACCTGACGTTAGTAGATGTGATGTGTGGAACAGCTCTTAGCCTGGCAGCTGACATATCTTGCTGTACGGCCCCACACTGCATCATCAGCATTGTGACCTCACTGACTGTGACATCACTACTACTTAGGAACAGCAAGTGAGTGACTGCCAGGTCATTTGCCTGTGATGTCACTGTCAGCGAGATCATAATGCTGATGATGTAGTGTGGGGCAGTGGAGTTAGACATGTCAGCTACCAGGCTAAGAGCTGTTCCACACGTCCAGCACATCACATAGATAACTTTCTGATGAGCAAAAGGAAAAACAAAAATACTTCAGAAATAAAAACTTGCAACTGACTACTATTTAAAATTTGTATTATTTTCCTATCTGCCTGGCTTGGCTCCACAAGCTCTTTAAATGAACTACCAACGTTAAGGGAGTAAGTAAGGGAAGTGTAAGAAGTATGTGTGCGAGTAAGTTGGAGTGTGTTATAGTTAGGTTTTATAGCTACATCCTATCTGGATGAGCACTAAGAGTTAATTTAGTACTTGTGTTATAGTTGGGTCTAACAGCCATACCCTATTTGGGTGAACACTACAAGGTAGTTTTTATTTCTGTTTCCTGTGCTTTAGCTGAGCCTAACAGCTACACCTTATCCGGGTAAGCACTACGAGTTGACTTAGTATTTTGTTAACTGTGAAACTGCTGTTGGAAATACATATCAGCTAGGTTTAGCCTTATTTAATGACCTGTAAAGGGAATGGGTTCAGAGGGGAGACAGTCAGTTTTGGTGGCTGTGGGGTGTTGTTCTCTAGGGATGTGCTCTGGAAGAGGGGGCACTGCCCCATCTGCAGGACCATGGCAGGGCTCCAGGCCTAACTGAAGCAGGAAGGGTAGAAGTATCTCAGCTGTGTCACCAGCTCAACTGGAGCCGACACCCACATCCCCAATCCCCAAAGAGATCCAGAGATCCAGGGGGATGGAGAGTGGTGGGGAGGGAGAGAGGGAGGGGGGCAGGGGCAGCCATAAAGAGGTTGGCCAGCCTAGCACCATCCAGATGGTGAACTGCTTCTCACCAATAGAGGAGGCTCAAGCACCTGATTCGCTGGGGACCCAAGTCAGTCAGTGGAAAGGCAAGACAACGGATGGCACCCAGGGGAGCAAGTCTACCAGAAGAGTCTTGGTGGTTGGGGATCTCATGATTAGAGGGTAGAGAGGGTGATGGATGGGGGTTGAATGGAAGGGGATCAGCTGGTACCTTCCTGGTGCATCAGCATCACGGATTTAACAGGATGGGGGATGGTAGAGACGGAACAGGGGAGCTGAGGGTGCTGATACAGCTGGGTACCAGTGATCTGGTGAACCAGTCACTAGAGATGGTGAAGCAGAACTTCCATAGACTGGGGACAGCTTGGTTGCACACTCAGCCTCCCTGGCCTTTTGCAAAGTCCTCCCTGTGTGGGGCAGGCAGGGGAAGCAGGATAGAATAAGGAGTGATGTAATTGAGGAGGTTAATGGGTGACTTACAGGATGGAGTCAGGAGAAGGGGTACCACTTTGTGGGGGATTGGGGGGATGTCTGGGATAGGAGACTCTTTAAGAGTGATGGACTTCACCTGTGTGCTGGGGTAGAAGTTTGATGTCTATATCAAATGTTTAAACTGACCACAGGGGAGACTGGAGCTAGGGTTACCATGGTGGCAGGTGAAAAGAAGGGGATGCTAGCTAGTACTCCTCCATATCTAGGGGCTTGTTGCAACACAGTGGATGCAAAGGGGGTTGTGGTTCCAGCTGGACTAGGTAAGGAGACATTAGAGAGGGGTAATGCAAAGTGTGCAAATACCAAAAAAAAAAAAGGATGAGAGTACAAGGAAAGCATAAGGGTAGTTGCAATGGAGGATCAGGGGGTCAGATGGAAGGGGTATGCCTTAATGCCAGGAGCCTGGGTAACAAAATCAGCATGCTCCAGGTGCTGATGGTGGACACTGAGGTGGACCTAGTGAACATCACAGAAATGTGAGCTTTGGAAAATAATGAGTGGAACCTAACAGTCCCTGGGTATGCATTGTTTAGGAGAGGAAAGAGAAACAGGCAGAGGGGGAGGAGTAGCCCTTTTTGTCAAGAAGGGCATTGAGGTGGTGGAATGAGGGTGCATCTGGGGTAGCAACAGAGCGACTGAGTAGCTTTGTGTACAACTCATGGCAGTCTCAGGCAAGAAACTGCACTTGATGGTGTTCTAGAGAACTCTGGGGCAAGGGGAAGAGAGAGGCAGAGAGCTCAGAGAAGAACTTGATAAGAGGGGGGCAAAGGGGAAGTAGTGCTGGTGGGTGTCTGAATCTGTCAGAAATCAATTGGGATATTCCAGTGGTCAGGAGTACCAGAAATCAGGCCTTGCTCGACGTCTTCCAGTACTGTCTGCTGGTATAGCTGGTTATGGACAGAGCCCCGATTTTTCTGCGGCACTTTGGAGCAAAGTTCTGCAGCAGGGTTCCCATTTGCCGCAGAACTTCTGCAGCGGCGAATGGTTATTTCTTCGGCAATTCTACGGAACATGATTTTCACACTATTCCCCTTATTTTCATACTTTGTTTTGTTTTCTCCATAATTGACATTTTCAGTCCAGTCAAGTGCTCATATTGTAACATTCACCCTTGGCTTTCATCCTTAATTAACTGTATAGAAATCTGTTCAGCCGCTAATAAATCCTTTTCACAAACTGTGTGTGTGTCTTCTTTGTGTTATTTGTACAGTGAAATTAAAGATGCCACATTCAAGGAACACCACCTCACATACAGTATTTTTAGGAGAGTCAGAATGGGTAATGCATGCCACACAATATCATATTTATTAGTAATACTGCTTTGCCTAGAACACACACGCCACAAAAATCATAAGCATTTTATTCTGTCATACATCTCTATATAAATATATAAATTTTAATTTCAATTATAAGTGTTGTCACATTACTTCATTTACAGTTGACAGATATAGACAGATAGATAGATAGATAGATAGATAGATAGATAGATAGATAGATAGATAATCTGTGCTCATCACATAGGGTCACATATATTTGATTTCCAAATCCACAGATCCAATTGTACTAAAATGATTATTGGTTGACAGATGTAAATAGATAAAGTAATAGAGGGGGAGCCAGGCAGAGAGGCAAACAAACAGAGACATTGTGTGTTGTGGTGGGTACATTGGCTCTATAGGGCAGAAATAGGTGAGAAAGTCATCATTAAATACATAGTTATGCAGAGCAAATAATGATATGTAATAATGATCAATCTACATGCTGTAGGACACCCTAAACAACCCCCACCTCCCATTTACTACAGCATGAACATTTTATAGTAATGAAATGCTGTTCTTTGCTTGCTCAATGCAAACCTAAAATGAGTATTTAAAACTCTTTGCAGTTGTTCAAGACATGATGCTTTACTTATTCACAGATTGGCACCTTGACTGAAAAACGATTTCCGGCTATACCACTGTTTGTGGATGCCCAGTGACTATGCCCAAACCCCCGTAATTTTATCAGACAGATCCAATCATATACAAAATCATTATAAATGGGGTGTTCAAATCTGTTTTGAATGTGCTTCAAAACAAAACAATTCTCTGAGTCTCTGGGCACTGAATAGGAAGAGACAGGCAGTGGGATGGGCTGGGTGGGAAAAGCAGGACAGCAGCAGATGGGCGCACTCAGTGAGCGAGTGACAAGCTAGCAAGAACCGCTGACCAGCGGGTTGGAGATTCAAATAAAAGCTTAAGCAACTAGTTAGAGGAAAGGTTGGACAAACAGCTGCATGCTTTTTGTGCAGCAGCAAAGTGCAGCCTGTGCTTTTTATACTCTTCTGCAGCCGTGTGCAGATCGCAGGAAACCAAACAGCAATGCAGGGTAAATATGTCGGGTCTATGTCATTTCTCTCCGCTTTCTCGCCCTGACATTTCGCCTCCCGACATCTCCTCCATCGTTACTTAGCTTCCACTAACTTCACTCCCGATACTGCACTTCACCCTGAGAACTATGGCTGATCAGATTTATTTATTTAAAATTTTGGAACAGAATGCAATTTTCAGGAAAACAGGATAGAAATCATAGATCACCTCTTGATTTATGCAAAAAATATCAAAGTGCTAATGGCCCCTGCAAAGAGTTCTGGTACCAGTGACAGCCTTACATCTCAGTTCAGATGACCCCACTCACCGAAACTTGAACACTCAGCAGTGATGCGAGCCCCAGGGGAGAGTATTTGAAAACTTAGGACATCAGCACCTCAGCCTTACCAATAACTGCTGCTGCGATATAAATCCTGGTGCTCCGGCTGGCTTACCTGCAGATCTGGAGTGTCTTGAAATGTGATCGGGGGGGGGGGGTCTGGGTGTTCATCTGCGGCAGTGGAGGTGGGCAATGCAAGCCACAGTAAGGCATTTATTTATTTTAAATTTTGGAAAAGAATGCAATTTGCAGGAAAAGCCACAGCAAGGCAACCCTGAAGGAGGGTTCTCTTCAACATCGATAGTAAATGACACTGCGGTGGTTTACCTTGCAACCTCCTACGTTGCAAATCGTGGACATAGTAGTGTAAAAAAAAGCACAATTAGCCCAATGAGCCAGCTTGTGACACTAAAGAAGCAGGACATCATTGTGAGTGTGCTTAAATTCTACTCCACATGGAAGCTATCCTAATAAACTTGTATTGTGGTTATACTGGGGGCTTCTATCCTCAGTATAGTATTGCCTTTGTAGCCTTATGAAGGAGGCGAAATTGGCGGAGTGAGATTACATGGGAGTGAAATTAATCGGAGTGAACTGTCCGGAGTGTAATTAGGCGGAGTGTAATGACGGGAGCGAAATATCATGCTCCCAATATGTTCAAAGGGAGTTTTTTATTATTATTTATTTCCAGATGCTCGTCATTTTGTCTAAGTCTCGGTCAATAAAACCCTAAGGGAGATCACTTGAATGCCTGGCAGGGAGAGACAATTTGATGGGGAGTTCAGTGGTCAGCTGTAACTTCTGCGGTGATCAGGCACTAATTCCGCGATCTGCCTCAACTTCCACAGGTGACAGGAATTTCCGCGGGTGGCTACAAATTCCGCGGCTAAGTCTGCGGTCAGCCGCGGCCACGGAATCGCGGAAAAGTCGGGGGCTTGGTTATGGAACCCATCAGGCAGACTGCATTTCTCAATGTGGTGCTGACCAACTAGGAGGTAATTGGAGCTGTGAGAACAGGGGAGCCACTGGGGAACAGCGATCATAACTCCATTTGGTTTGAACTTACCCTTGAGTCTGGAAAACCCCAGTCGAGAGTTGATGTCAGAGCCGTAGGAAGGCATTTTGGTGCCCTGGGCAAGAGACTAATTTTACGCCCCCCACCAGAAAACAGCCGCTCTAGGTTGTTTACATGCTCTGTAGTGAGTTTTGGGTCTTTTCTTGAAGGAAAAACATACTTTTGTTATACCCTCCCTACCCCTGATTTCAGGGAAAACTTTGCTCCAATAGAATCTGAGGTGTGGGAGTCAAAGATGCTGGCTGGCTGTCATCAGAGTGTGCAGTGTAGCTGCAATTGTTGTGGACAACTGTCTGACCAACAGTTCCATCGAGAGTGGCTCATGGGGGCATATATATATATTTATTTTTTTATTGAAATCTAGGATTACAAATACCTTTGAGCAGGAACTGCTCGTTTACAAAGGTTCCACGTCAAGGAATGGGGTATACATACATACAAAGGTCAACATAATAATACATAGTTACACAATAACAAGAAGTAAGAGACTGAGGCTTAGGAAATTCCAGTAATTCAAAATGTGCCAAATGTTAGGTAGCATGACATAACCAGCCAAGGGCAATCTTGAAATAAGCACTGCAGGTGAGAGGGAAGGGGTATGCAGGCAGAAGGCCATTGTCAGAGGGTAGAGGGTGAGGGTAAGAGCTCTAAATGGGAGAGAGAGAGAGAGGAGGGATAAAAGTCAGGAAATGCCCCGGGGGAGGAAGGGAGGGGGCAAGGGGGTAGGCAGGTAGAAGGAGGCAAGGCGGGGAGAGATAGCTTTCAAGACTGAAGTGGAGGGCAGTGAATGGTGGGCCCCCGATTAGGCGAGGCAGTCACAATGACTAGTTGAAATTAGATGAAGTCGGAGTTGTCTCTTAAAAGGGCCAAGAGCAGCAGCAGTAAGAGTTTCTTTGTTGAGAGTATTGTACCACTGTGGTGCTCTGTGGGCAAAGGTCCTCTGGCCCATGGCATCTGGGGACAAGGAAGTTTAGTTGTTGTGAACTTCTAGTTCTCTGGGTGCTGTGGTGGTCAATAAGTAGCTTTTCAATGCCTGGGGGCATGACTCCGAGGAGGACTTTTTTGGCTAAGAGGCAGGTTTGATACTGTATCCGGCTGATGAGAGGTAGCCATCCTGCCCGAGTGTACAGGTCACAAGTGTGTGTAAGTCGATCAGCCCCAGTTAGCAGCCTGCATGCTTTGTTGAGTGCAACTGTAATTCTGCGGAGGGCAGAGGCGGAGGCAGAGCCATATATTGCTAGCCCGTAATCGATGATGGCGGTGATAGAGCTGTTGATAGCCAACCGGAGAGTGTCAGGAGTCATGCAGTGTTTGTGCCTGTAAAGCAGGCCTATACGGATGTTGGTGGCTTTGGCGACAGAATCTATGTGCCGATGGTAGGACAGTGAGCTGTCCAATGTGACACCTAGGTATTTAAAATCAGGAACGTGTTCAAGTAAGGTCCCTGTTTGGTTTAGAATGGTGAGGTCACGGGATTTGTACTTGCTCCTGGCGTTGTAGAAAGTCATAACCTTTGTTTTGCTGTAGTTCATGACCTGTTTGTGTGACTTGAACCATTCTTCGATGCGCATGAATTCAAGCTGTAATTGTTTCTCGAGGAGCTCTGCATTTTGGTGGTTGGTGAACATGACTGCGTCATCGGCATAGAGCAGTAATTTCTGGTGACAGACACTGGGAAGGTCGTTGAGGAAGAGGCTGAAGAGTAGTGGCCCCAGGATGGACCCCTGTGGGACCCCTGAAAGGACTGGCTTTTCTTCCGAGGTAACACCAGCAATCCTAACCCACTGGACCCTCTCCCCAAGGTAGCTTGAAAACCAGAGCAGTGCTTCATTGGAGAGCCCAATGTCTGATAATTGCTTGAGTAGGAGTGGGTGGTTCACAGTACCAAAGGCTTTCGTAAGGTCGATGAATACTGACCCTATACAGTTTCCTTGATCAAGTGTGGTATGGATGAAGCCTGTGAATTCTAATAGTGCAGTGGTGATACTGTGCCCTTTTCGGAAACCATGTTGCTCAGGACACTGGATGTCGTATTTTTCCAGGTACTTGACTAATTGGTCTAAGGCGATGCGCTCCAGGGCCTTAGACAATGGAGGGAGGATGGAGATAGATCTGTAGTTGGAGTGCAGTGCTTTGTCTCCACTTTTGTGTACAGGTGTGATGGTCGCCTGTTTCCAGCGAGATGGGAACTGGGACATCCTTAGTGATAGATTGAGGACCTTTGTCAAGGGTTCAAGGACTTCTTCAAGGACAAGTGCTAACAACTTCAGGTCAAGGGAGTCACCGCTGTAGCCTGCATTGTGAATGGCCTTCTGAATATAGGTTCTGGCTTCATGTACTGGGATCTCCTTGAAGTAGAATTGTGGGGCAGGGTGTAGGAGCAGAGTAGTTGCAGGAGGGTTACTACCAGAGGGGGCATCAAAGAAATAAGAAGGGAGGACACTATCCAAGTTGGAGAACGCATTGTTAAAGGTGTTGGTGATGGTGTACAGGTCAGTTGTTGGTGTTCCATTTATGTTTAGCATGGTGGGTGGTGACTTGGGGTCCTTGCCTGTAAGGTCTTTCAAGTTACTCCAAAAATTTTTTCCATCACCCCAGGAGTTGGAGAGAGTTTCCTTGAAGTATTTGCTTTTGGCTCTCCTAACTGCCCGTGTGCACTCATTTCTGGCAGCTTTATATTTATGAATATCCTCAGGTTTGGATGTTGCATGGGCACAGTGTCAGAGATGATCCCTATGTTTGAGTAAAGTGATTAGATCGGGGGTTATCCAAGGGTTAGCTCTGCCCCTGACCTTCAGCTTTTTGAGAGGTGCAAAGATATTGCAGGCCGCAGTGAAGTGGCTGATGAAAAGGTCTAAGGCTTGGTTTACATCAATGGCAGAGTCGATTGGTGTCCAGTCCAGGTGGCATAGGTGTATCTTTAGTAGTTCAAGGTACCCCTGCTTCAACACTCTGGTGTGGATTATTTTAGAAGGGGGCTAAATGAATTTGTTTGTCCAGGTACATGTGACCGGTGAGTGGTCACTGATCCCATCAGGGAACACTGAGACTTTTGAGATTCATTCAGGGTGATTAGTTAGGATCCAGTCCAGAAGTATTCACGACCCTGTCCTGTAGTTGCATCTGGTGGGGGTGGTAACAAGCTGGGTGAGGTTCTGTGATGTGACAGCATCCTTGTAGTTACTGGCCTCCAGTGATAGCCAATTTATGTTGAAGTCACCTAGTACTATGAGTTCAGAGTTATGGTGTAATCCCTGTAGGCTTTCCAATATGCTCGTAAATCCATTGTGCTGATCTTTAGGGGGTAGGTACACAGAGGCAATGGTGAGCTCCTTGTTGTGCGCCCCTAGTAGAACTTTAATAGCGAGAACCTGCGAGGGTGGTTTAGGGTTTGAGAACGGGAAGACTTGACCCAGATAGGAATTCCTCAGGTAGATGGCACAGCCCCCACCTCGTTTGGAAACCCTGTCCTGCCTGAATATAGAGTATCCAGGGATGGTGACTGCAGCATCTGGTATCTTGGGGTTAAGCCATGTTTCGACATTTCGATATAGGCACCTCAGTGGCATAGATGCAGTCCACGAGTGCTGGACACATGTACCTCTGAGATGCCCCACCTGCAACCACCCATCCTCACATAGGGGGATGTAGCCCCATGAGCCCACTCACTCAGCCCTGATGGCAGGCTCCACTACCCCTGTAGTGGAATCACCACCACCTAACAGAAGGAAAAGCCTCCACCCCCAGACCATCCTTCCTTCAGCTAGACTATCTCCAGCACTCAATGCTGCTTGACCACCCTTCTAGACCATAATCAGACTCTGCCCCCCAACCATCCTACAGTGGCTTGAACACCTCCACAACACTACACTCACCTTAGCTGCCTACCTTCCTATAGCTGAACCACCACCTCACACCAAGACAAGCGACCATGCACCAACAATCCCTGCAACTAGACCAACTGCACATACCTCTAAACTGTCTGATTTTGCAACAAAATTTGCATTTGTCCATCATAAAGTTTGTTTTATGGTAGAGGACAGTGGGTGGGGGTTAAAATCACGAAATAATGTAAAACATTAAAGTTACAGACTTATTCTTCTTCAGAAAATGCAGATGAACAAAATCCCCTTTTTCTATCAGCTTTCTGAGTGAATAGTGTCAATTTATAACACCTGTCCAAGATTTTGGGTCTTTGTCCCTGATTATTTTAAGTCTTGTCCCTGATCCATGAGGCAAGAGGTTGAGAGGTATGCAACCCCAAGTCTAGCATCCCTCCAGAGGACCACTCTTTCTGCGGTGGCATCCCCCCCACCAAACAATATTCTGACTGTATCCAATCCCCCCACCGCAGGAACCACCCACAGAAAAGCACCCCTGCATCTGCCTCTACCCTCCCCACAAGTTGGGAGAGGGCCAAGGACGTAAGATTCACGTCATAGAACCGCTGCTAAGGTGCTGTCCAGGGTCCCACAGTATAACTTCTGGCATATAAAAAAATGCGCTGCTCCTCTGGTCCCTCCCTCTCTCTTTCCCCAGCTCAGACTCATATACTCTATTGGCAACCATGAACATGGCAGGTATTTTTATATGTAATTTATAAGTGCTGCAGAAACTGTCAGACGTCAAGATCCAGAAACGGTCAACTGACATACATGATTTAGGTGACATGCTCAGTCTACGCAGTGTTATAAATTATTAATAAAACTGTAATGTTCATGGATGCAAGCCAAGCAGACCTAATGAGTCAGGAAGCTTTCCTTTTCTGCCAGAAGTTTTACTGTGGGACCCTGGACAGCACTGTAGCAGCAGTTCTCTGCTGTGGATCTTCTGCTTCCTGGCCCTGTCCTGACCTGTGGGGGCTGGGCAGTTGCATGGGGTAGCTTGTCTGATGGGGGGTCCTGCTGTGGGATGGGGATGGAATACATTATGTAGTAGTATCCCCAAGCTGTAGTGTCTAGGTGGGGTCCTGTAAACAAAAAAAAAGAAGAAAAAAAGGCACCGACAGGGCATGATAGGGTGCTTGAGCTTGAGGACCCCCAAGGACCCATTTAGTTAGCCCTGGGGAGAGACAGTGAGGGCCCCATGGTGCAATGAGAAGTGTCATTAGGGGAAAACATTCTGCCTAGCCTATACCAGTTTCTCAGTATGCCTTAGCAGTGCAGCACCTCTCCTCTGCCCAGTAAATAACCCTGCACAGCCCCTCAGTACAGCTGAGCCAGCCCAACTGCTCCAGTCAGCATCCCTGCAGCCAGAAGGAGCCCACTCCACATCCCTCATTCCCTGATTCCATCAGTTCCCTCCACAGCCCAAGCCAATCCAGGTACATGTAACTGTTAATATGTTATGATCTAAACTGTACAGATCCCCTCACATGGCATCCAAGACAACTAGGCAAGGCAGTAGCAGGCAAGGCCTCATTTTCTAAGCAAGACAGGTGTGGGTGGAGGGGTGAGAATGGAACAAGGACTCTGCTAGGGAGAATCAGAAGGAGAGGACACAAAAAAAAAGGCAATGGAATGGGAGTGCAGGAGGGACGCGGGTCAAGAGGAAAGAAAAGAAAATGTAGCAATGTGGTGGACAGAAAGGATGGTGTGCCGTGGCCCACGCCATGGCAGTCAGGCCAAGGCTGAGGCAACTGCTTCAAAATCTTCACTCCCATCCCAGTCCCCAGTCCAGTGCATGAAGTTCAAGTGAACTACACAGTGCTGCCCACCCGCCCCACCCGCCAGCAGAGCCGACTCCAAGACAGGCCTGCAGGCCCAATAATTCAACGGCAAGGAAAGCAGATCTTTGTCTCCCGACTTCCTGAGTCAGACTATCAATCCCCACCCCACCCCCACTGCGCCTCACCACATAGATCCCATCTCATCATCTCACAATTTGGATTCAGAAATTAATTTGAATAATTCATCGCTCGCGGTTCTTTTTCTGCTTGTCTGCAGTGCCATCACTTTTACTGCAGACACTCTGTCACTGACGAGTGACAATTACCAGTCTTGTCTACATTGACAACAACAGACAGAGTACTTAGTGTGGTGTGCATTCTGCTTATGCTTATGCTTACATTACACAAGTGATGAAAAAAAAATACAAGACAAGGATCTCTTCTGTCTTCTCTGTCTCTCGTGACTCATCTCTCCTCTCTGACTCTCTCACTTTTTTTAGTCTCTGTGGCTGTCTACTGCTCTATGCTAGTACGCTCAACAACTTGCTCCACACTCTCCCTGTCTCCAACACAAAAACACCTCTCACTCAGTGCCAAATGCTCCGCCCGTACCTTTTATACTAATGGGTGGCACGCTGGGCCACTCACAGTTCCTCTTTCTCAGCACAACATGATTATTATTTTCTGCAGTAGACTGTGCAACCATGTGACCCCCCCACCACCACCACCACTTTCTGGTCCTTGGTCCGCAGATGCACCCCTGCTGACAGTCATTTGTAATTACAGAACCAAAATAAAAAAAAAAAGATTTAAAGTGGCAGCGCAAGTGAATTAGAACATGAGCTTCAGTGGAAAAATGCGCCCCTTGGAGGCTTGCGCCCGGGGCGGGAGCACCACCCGCCCCACCCTTCCTACGGTACTGGTTGATGTCCTGGATTTCGGAAGTGTGGACTTCAAGAGAATGAGGGAGCTGGTCTGGGAAAAGTTAGGGGGTAATATGCCTAGGGATCCCAGAAGAAAGGAGCCACTGCAGCATAGTTGGGTTTAGAAAGAGTAAATTAAAAAAAGGACACAGTTATGATTCTCAGCAAGAGTTCGGGAAGCGGTGAGAACAAAGAAAAAGGCCTTCTACAAGTTTAAATAAAAGCAGGGGGGGGAAGGATGGGGAGAATACATGCTGAAAAATAGGGAGGCAGAGAGGGCGGTTAGGGAGGCAAAAGCAGACACAGAAACAATTTTACCAAGATATTGGGGAAAAAAGGAAGAAAGGAGAGAGAATTGTAAGGTTGGCAGAGAGGTGGTGGGTGATAGAGGACGGTCAAAAGGCTGCCATTCTTAATGATTACTTTAACTCAGTTTTCACTAACGAGAGTAGTGGACCCTTGCCAGAGATTGGAATCAAAGTGGCCTCTAAGGAGGTCCTGGAGATGAAGCAGCCAATATTTACAAGTGAAAGGATCCAGAAAGGCCTGGCAGCATTAAAAACAGATAAGGCCCTGGGACCAGATGGGTTGCATCTGAGTTTATTCAGGGAGTTTGCAGCAGAACTGGCTGAACCCCTGCTAGGGCTGTTCAACGGCTCTCTAAGGATGGGGTAGTTCTGAAACACTGAAGGGTGGCAGATGTAGTTCTGCTGCATAGTTTGGGGGAACAAGGAACAAGCAGGGAACTGCAGACCTGTCAGACTTACCTGTATTATAAGGAAGCTGATGGAGTCACTGGTCAAAGAGAACCTCTTGGACTACCTGGAAAGCAACAGGCTCCAGGATAGTAAACAGCATGGCTTTGTGGCAGGGAGGTCCTGTCAGACTAACCTGATAGTTTTCTTTGACTGGATGATGAGGGAATTGGACAGGAGCCATGCTGTAGATTTGCTGTACTTCAACTTCAGCAAGGCTTTCAACTCGGTGCCACACAGATACTTGCTGAAGAACATGGAGGATCTGGGTGTGGCTAAGGTCATAGTAAACTGGGTAGGTAACTGGCTAAAGGGGAGGCAGCAAAGGGTTGTAGTTAACAGGGTAAAGTCAGCAAAGACGGAGGTCATGAGCGGGGTACCACAGGGATCTGTTCTGGGGTTGGTCCTCTTCAATATGTTCAAGTGATCCTTCCCTTACAGAGCTCCTAACTGGATGAATGGCCTGAGCTGTGAACTGACTAGCATACCTCAACTTACCCAGTTCAAACATCTCCTGCATCTGCACATCTCGAAGGAAAGTGAGTGTACCTGCTTTAATTAGTCATGTGACTTGAACCTCATCTGGCAGCCTGCATTCCCCAGCCTCCTCAATAAGGCCCCTAGCTGCATCCTTTCTCCCCTGCTCAATCGCCTCTCTCACCTTCCCCCCTACCTGTCAGGTCCTGACCCTCCTACTCTGTCCCACTAACTCGCCCACTGTGACCCACAACTGACTCTTTTCCACACCTTTCATCCTCCCTTCCCCTCTTCCCTCCCTCCCCCACACCTCACCATTCCCTTCCTCCTGTCACCTTCTCCTTCTGTGCTTGCTCCCGCTCCCACCTGTTCTACCCCTTCCTGCCTCACTCAACATGCTTGACAATGCCGCCAGGCTGCATCACCCCGTTCTCTGTCCCTGCTACTCTTCATCCCCTGACTCACCCTTCCCAATTTCCAAATGGGATTACCCACCCACGTTTTCACTTATAAAGTCCTAGAATGCCAACTATGTATCTAATTGCAATCATCTCACCTATGTTTACTATATATTGTGCTGTTTTACTGTTCGCTGTATTTGATATCTGTACATGTTATTGTACTTTATACTCAAGGCCCCTAGAATTCTGCGGGCACAGAGGTACAGAACTTCAATCTACATAGAACTTCTGCAGCGCTGGAGAATTCCAGTTCTTGGTGATTTTTATTAATATTTCTGTTTATCCATAGAATCTGGTTCCCTTCCTCTCTTTTTATATCCAAAATCCCTCTATGCTCAGAATGTGAAGCTGTCATTGCTATAACATCATAAATTAGCTAATGAAATGGCTGCATTCTGCAACAGAAATGAACAGTCACTTATCTACCACAGATCCCACTGCCAGAGACGGTGGCACAGCACATCAGGCATGGTGATATTTGCTCAACCTGCACTACAGCCTAATACAATTTTCCATCTTACGTTATTGCACTAGGGCTAACTTAAACAAAATCTTGTCAATAGCACAGACCTGTTAAG
This sequence comes from Neoceratodus forsteri, assembly GCA_016271365.2. Classification (NCBI taxonomy): domain Eukaryota; kingdom Metazoa; phylum Chordata; order Ceratodontiformes; family Ceratodontidae; genus Neoceratodus; species Neoceratodus forsteri. The sequence continues at coordinate 65,884,715 of CM028135.1, read as the reverse complement.
TCCATACCTCACTTTGTACAAACTTGTTTGTGCCTTTAAGGTATAGAGATGCCTTCTAAAATGAATAATTGGTAAAATGAATTAACCTGTCATTTTTAAGAAAAATAAAGTAATTATGCCCAGAAAAGTGAAATATAATAATGTGTAGACCTGCTGAAAGAACAGACCTGTTAAATAAATAATTGCGCTGTACACATTTTTGCTGGGGTTATTGATTACATGTTGTCACTGGTTGATAGTCACCCAAAAGTTATGGAGAAATGTGTTCAGGGCCAGCTGTTGAGCCAGAGGGTAGCATGTTGTGTTTCCATACCAGCAACTCAGGTTCAGAGATTAGCTCTGAGAGCTGGCTGGGCAGCACAAGGATTGGGGGAACACATCACTGCTCTGAGCCTGGGAAGGTATGATGCAGTGTTCCGTCACACGGTGGACACATTGTGATGGGCTGGAGAGCTCTATCTCACTATTGGTTCACATGCATGTCATAGCCTGATGGTGTTGCATAATGTGTCAGGGGAAGCAGGTTGGCATGAAAAATAAGTTTTGCAATAACTCCTCTATTCCATTTATTCCATTTCTAATGGGAGTAGTATGAATGAGGATGCAATTTCATGGAAATAAAAAAAAAAAAATATATATATATATATATATACACACACACACACACACATATATAGTATCTCTCACACTATGCACACACACTACTATTTTGTATGTATTTTACAGATTGCGTATAAATATATAAGTGATACACAGTGGGGACCTCATGAGTGGTGTAGAAAGCACATATAAATATATAAGTGATACACAGTGGAGACCTCATTAGTGGTATAGATAGCATGAGTATAGAAATACCTTATTTATCACATGCGGTCCCCTCTGCATATTTCATTTATGCAATAGGCTAGGACCTTAAGGGAGAGATATTTGTTTGGCTTTTTCAGGCATAAAATTATTTCTGTAAGTCTGTTATTTTTTGAACTAGTGTTACTGTGCTTTCCCCATCCTGATTGCTATAACTACTGCCATGGAAGTGAAGTCAGGGTGACAAGCTGACACTGTGATATGGTAGTTTATTAGTGCGACAGAACATCCACAGAAATTACAAACCACCGCTGCAGAAGTTCTGTGGCAAATGGTAATCATGCCGCAGAACTTGGTCCCACTGTGCCACAGAAAAGTAGAGGCCTTGTTTATTCTCAATCTGCTGTGTAACCCCCTCCCCATTATTGATGTGAAACCTTGTAAATGAGCTCCACTGTGCTCAAAGGTATTTTCTAATCCTAGACTGAAATAAATAAAAAAAAAAAATAAATGTTCAATATTGACATTGGTGAGGGTATCCAGGGCAGGCTGACACTAATCTGTGTGGGAAAGTTGATAATGACAAGGGAATTGGGAAAATACAGAGTGACATATGAAAGCTAGAGGGGTGGTCTAAGGTTTGACAGTTGAAATTCAATGCCAAAAAGTGCAAGGTAATGCATCTAGGGAACAAGAACCCCAGGACAGAGTACTGGATGGGTGGGGTGAGACTTAGCACTACACCTGAGGAATGGGACCTTGGAGTTATCATTAGTGGCTCCCTCAAACAATTGAGCCAGTGCAATGAGGCATATAGCAGTGAGTAGGATGCTGGGATTTTTTTTGGGGGGGGGAGGGGTATTGATAGCAGACAGGAAGAGGTAGCACTTCTTCTATATAGATCCTTAGTGAGGCCACACCTGGAGTACTGTGCCCAATTCTGGAGTCCTCACCTCAGGAAGGATAGAGATAGTCTGGATATGGTGCAGCACAGGGTAACAAAAATGATTCAGGGCCAAAAGAGCACCTCAAGACACTGAACAGGTACTCACTGGAGACCAGAAGAGAGAGGGAAGATACAACAGAGAACTTCACGCTCCTAAAAGGAATTAATAAGGTGAACTGTGTGGAAATATTTAGCTTAAATATTAGATCATGGTCACATGGACATAAGTGGAAACTGACAAGAGGGAGGCTCCGAAGGGACACAAAGAAGTAATAGTTTACATAAAGGGTGGTGGAGCCATGGAGCGGTCTGCCTAGCATAGTGCTGGGTGCTACAAGTGTTGATGGGTTCAAGCATGGTTGGGATAGACTGAAGGATATGGTGGCTGCTTGGGGTGGCAGGAACTGGGAGGGGTATGTGGGGGGAATATGGGGAGGGCTAAGACCCTGGAGGGACAGTAGGTCCCAGGGCTCATTGGGGAACTCGGGCAGACAGGATGGACCATTGGTCTTTTTCTGCCATTGATGTGTATGTTTCTACCTTGTTTGCATGTATTTTGGGGGCTGGTTGAAAATTGTCTGGCCTAGGGTTTCAGCTAGGGCTAGGCAATAATTAGAGTTAAGGGGATGCGTGCCTCTGCAGGTATCCTAGGTTCAAACCGAAGGGAGTGTAAAGAGGAATTCTGTAGGCTTGCAGAGACAGGAAGAAGGGAGGGGGAGCATTTCCAGGCTGTATGGCACCAGGAAGCATAAAGGGAACTTCTTACGAGTGGTGGTGAACAAACTACTTGAAATGTGCCACTCAGTGAACAGTCATGAGAGTAAGTGCTTGGTAAGAGGGAGACAGGGGGCAGTAAACACTGCTTAATAGTTTCCATATCCGGTCAGTAGCTTCATCGGTCACTGTTACCATGCTCAAGCAGATAGGAGGGTGGGGGAGGTAGTCAGTTGCAGGGGATGTGGCATGACCAATATCTAGAAGGTTCTTTGGAAGATGGGAGGGTTCCAGGTGTGAAGGAGGTTTAAGGTCCTTATGGCAGAGGTTGTCCACATCAAAGCTGAGGTTCAGTGCCTGTGGGGAGAACATGTATACAGGACCCGGGAAGCTGCTGTTCCATTACCCCAAAGGCCCCCAAGGGCCCCCAATGGACTGTAGTGGAAGGGAGGGGAGGAGGGTTGGTTCATGCAGGATAGTTTTTCTAGGAGTGAACACTCAGAACTGCTTTGCCAGTCTGGCGGCGTAGGCATGAGATGACCGACTCAACCTTGTGGGTGCAGTCAGTACTTCCAGGGAAGAGGAGCTCCATCTAGGATTGATGAGCCAAGCAGGAGGGTAGAAATCAAGATCAGAGGAATGGGGAGGCTGGTTAATGGCTCAACACCAAGAAAAGTATCTGTCATATGCCTCTCTGGGGTAGACACCTGTGATGGTACTTTCACAGCTGGAGAGTTTGACTAGGGTAGTGGGAACCAGATATTGTGATTCACCTAGTAAACTATGATCTGGTGCACTGCAATGTAGATCAGGTTAAGGAAAGTTGTAGACATAGTAGCCTTCTCAGAGTACTGCCAGTGCCACATACAGGAAAAGGTAGAAAGGTCAGTATTCTGAAGATGACAGCAATCACAGAGGGGTTGGGGGTAGTGTTACTCTGGATACAGGTGATGGAAGGTGGGGGGAAGGGGTAGTGCACAGGCCATCAGATCAAATGATTGAGATGATGAAGCCATGGTGAGGGAGATAAGGAAAGTGGCATGATCAGGATAAATCATGTTACTGGGAGACTTAACCTTCCAGACATAGGTTGGGGAGGACAGTGGCTAGGAGTCAGAAAGGGCAAAGATGTGTGGATGTCATTTAGGACTGCTTCATCACAAAGTTGGTGAGTGAGGCTACGGGGGAGGGACAATACTAGACCTGGTGATATTAGATCAGGACATTATTAGGAACATTAAAGTGAAGGTCCCAATTAGCCAGAGTGTCCATTGTATGGTGAAATTCAGCATGAGGCCCGAGTTGTGACGAGTGGCAATTGACACTTGGATGCCAGACTTCAGGAAAGCAGATTTCAGGAAAATGAGAAAATGCAGGAAAGACACAAGGACTACAGAAGATCAAAGAGTAAAGGAGATGTGGGCAGCATTAAAGGGGAACAGTCACCACCAGGGGCTCTTTGCTGGTCCTAATGTACACTTTGTGCACAGAACATATTGGTTTACTTACTGGTCACTATAGGGTGTATCAGATTAATGTTGCTTAGTTCTAGGCTGACCGCTTCTGTTATTAAATCCTGGAATCCTTGATGACATCAGAGCAGCAGGCGGCAGTGAGAAGATTCAATAACCTGCAGTGCATGTTAGAGTTTATGTAATCTTTGATCTTTTGTTTACTGCTCCTGCTGTCCTCCATGGGCTATGTACAGTCACAGGGAACTGTACTTAGCCCCTGGAGAAAGGCAGTCCTGGGAAACATCTGATCGGATATTATAAAACCTCTAACATGCACTGTAGGCTATTGAATATCCCACTGCTGCCTACTGCTCTGATGTCATCTGCAGGGGATTCCGGGATTCTTATTAAAATAAGTTGTCAGCCTACAACTATGCAAAATTAGTCTGAAATAATCTACTGGCCTACAGTAAACAGTAAGTAAATAAAAATATTTTTGCTGAAAAAGTGCACCTTGGGACCGCAGTCCCGCACCTGAGTGTGGGGTCCTTTGTGCTGACTGTTCCCCTTTGAAATAGACTATTACAAAGGCTATACAAGATGGCATCAGGATTATAAAAATCCCCCAAAACAGAGAAACCCCTTATGGTTAGATGGGCTGGCAAGGCATGCCGTTGAGTACAAAAGGAAAGCATTTGGGGCTTACAAAGAAGAACAGAGTGAGGCAAACAAAAAGAGATATACGGAGAAACTGGGAAAAGCACAAAGCTCATTATGAAGAAGAAGACAATTGAAGCTGGTGGAAAGTGTCAAAGAGAACAACACATTCTTCTTTAGGATAAGTTAGGATGGGGTGAGCACAGGGACATTGTGGAAAAGGCAAATATACTGAATGAATACCTTTGTTCAGTGTTCACAGTTGTGCAGTGGCTCTGTTGCAAATTTAGTGTAAGCCCCTCAAATGGACTGACCTATGAGGGTATGGTCCACGCTCCTCAATGCTGTCCCTAGCAGTGGCCCTGGTGGAATTTGGGCCAGCTGGCCCCGTTGGTGCTCTGTGGCCATCTTGTAACCCCAGCCCATGTTTCAAGAGGGGCCAGGGTCTGATTTTATTTCCATGCCTCCTGGCGCTTGTGGGGGCCTTGTGGCAGTCCAGTGTGAGAGTGAGATAGCCAGACTACCACAAATGTAAACCAAAAAGATGGTGACTGCACTCCCTCTGCTCATGTGTGGCCACCCTAGCCAAGGAATTTAAAGGAACCTTAGCTCCATTTATGGTTTTGGCCACGTGACCACTAATAACATATATCCCCGGCTACAGGAAACACAGGGAAGCTGGGAACTGAGTAAAATAGAAACCGGAAAGCTTCCAGTTTGGGGGATCTGTTTCCAGCCCTTTTGAGTGTGCATGTAGAAAGATAATGGCTGAAATTGTTTTAGGGGTAATGTACACAAAGATGGCAGCCCCCATAGGGATACAGAAAAAAGGGGGCTGCTGGGATTATGGGCCAAATGGCACTGGAAAAGTCCAGGAGTTAGGCAGCCAATTAGGAGAAGGGCTGCTTGAGGGACTATAAGAGACTGGTTTGCCTGCCAGAAGAGGGAGCCACAGTGAGAGTAGAGAGGGATGTGTGGGCTTCCAGCCCAGAGTTGGACTCAGGCCTAATGGCCTAATCACCCAGCCTCTGGGAAAAAATTCACAAGTAATAAAGTGTGAAAGTTTGCAGCAGAAACAAAAGAACTGTTTCTGGAGTGTGCTGCAGACAGTCAGAGCCCGAGTGCTCGGGGAGGAGGAGGGAGATATATATATATATATATATATATATGGGAGCAAGTTTCAGACATCCCTAGATTAAAGAAGAAGGAGAGGACCAGCAGCAGAAAGATGTCGAGAGGCCTGCCTGGGGACAACTGTCTATAAAGGTCACCCGTTGAAGCTGGAAAGGCCAGGCAGGTGAGGAATCATTTCTTTCGTTTCTCCAGTCATTCAAGTCAACAGCCTTTGGGAGCTACAGTAGAACCTGTGGCCAGAGACGTTGAGAGGCTTACCTGGTGAAAACTGTTTACAAAGGCCCATTGGTGAAGTTGGCAAGGCCAGGCAGGTGAAGAAACTGCTTCTTCAATTTTCCAATTATCCAGTTCTGCAGCTTCACGGCTACATCGCCTGGACACCTCCACAGTACCGTACAACTGCCAGTTGGACTGCAACTAAGCCATCCAAACCCCCCAGTATATTACTGAACTGTAAGTACCCTGGGCTGCGGCTTTGGGGAGTCTTTATCAGATAGCTAGCTAGTTAGTTTACAAGGTGTAAAGTCTGGGCTGGACTGTGTCAAGTAAAAGCTGCACCCAGGCCATTTGGTTCGAGTGGAACCCAATTTTAAAGTTATCTGGGCCCTGTCAAAAGTTCTCAGGCCTGCATCACCATCCAGTGAGGTACCCACCACATCAAAGGACATTCTAGGGTGCACCCTGAGGTGGGAAGTAAAGTTATTGTTTGGGTGGTGTAAAGTGATTAAAGTGATCGTGGTGTTTGTTAATTCCCTTTTTCCCTTCCCTCAAATAAATCTCACTACTGTTTGCATGTTAATTCTTGTGGCCTTGACTTTGTGGGTTCAAGTTATTGTGTGAGGGGGGGATTGTTATAGTGTGGGGAGAGCATGCCGGGGGGCAGATATTGTTATTTCCTGGTGGGTGGTAATCTGCAAATTGCCTATAGGTATTCCCTGTCACAGTCTCAGGTGAAGGCACTGCACAAAACCCATTGTCCAGTTCTGAAACCCAGGCCGGGCTGCTCAGAGGTTGTACCTTGTGGACACAAGGGCCACGGAGCAGCCAAGGTGAGTCAAAAGGCTGTTACGTTAGAAACACAGAAACAGAATTGACAGCAGATAAGGACTGCTAGGCCCATCCAGTCTTCTTGTTTTCCCTACCTATAGTGCAAACCCTCTTGACCCTACTTGGTCACTGACTTAACCCTCTTTCCTAATGCTAGGGTTCCTTTATGCATATTCCATGCATTTTGGAATTCCCTCACTGTGTTTTCCCCCACCACTTCTGTAGGGAGACTGTTCCATGCATCTGCCACCCTTTTTTGTGAAAACAACACTTCCTTACATTACCCCTTAGTCTACCTCCTTCCAATCTCATGTCGTGCCCCCTTGTTTCTGAACAACTCCTGTTCTGAAAGACGCTACCTTGTTGTACCTTATTCATGCCCTTTAGATATTTGTAGATTTCAATCAGATCTCTCCTCTCTCTCCTGTCTTCCAGGGTATACATGTTGAGGTCCTCCAGTTGCTCCTTATATGACTCTCGGTGCAGGCCCTACACCATTTTTGTTGCCCTTCTCTGAACTGCTTCCACCCTGTCTATGTCCTTCTGGAGATGCGGCCTCCAGAACCTATGCACTCCAGCATCCCACTGGCTCTTCCCACACCTTTGGCACATTGTTTGGCCCCCTTGAGGTCATCTGATATGATTACTCTCAAATCCCTTTCCTGCTTGGTGACCATCAATTTCTCCCCCCTCATCATGTAATCCTCGCTTGGGTTCTTGTGCCCCAAGTGCATGATTTTGCACTTCTTCACAATTAATTTTAGTTGCCACACCTTGTACCGTGTTTCCAGCTTACTTTGGTCCCTCCTCATATTTTTCACCCTTCCTGGAGTGTCCACCCTGTTGCAGATCTTTGTGTCATCTACAAAGAGGCACACCTTCCCTTCTAGCCCCTCCGCAATGTCACTTATGAAGACATTAAACAGGACTGGCCCCAGAACTGATCCCTGTGGCACCCCACTGGTCTCCCTTTCTTCTTTGGATTTAGCCCCATTTACCACCACCCTCTGTCTTCTATCCCTCAGCCAGTTTCTTACCCGGTTTGCCACCTTGTGACTCACTCCCAGGCTGCCCAGCTTGCTTACAAGTCTTCTATGCAGAACGGTGTCGAAGGCCTTGCTGAAATCCAGGTAGGCCACGTCTACCACCTCCCCCCACTTTACTACTCTGGTCACCCAGTCAAAGAAATCTGTCAGATTTGTTTGACATGATCTTCCCATCGTGAACCCATGTTGCTTCGGATCCTGTCCTTCAGTGGATTCAAGGTGGCCCTCAATCCTTTCTTTCAGCAGTGATTCCATTATCTTCCCCATTCCTGAGGTGAGGCTTACTGGACTGTAGTTTCCAGCCTCCTCCCTGCTTCCACTTTTGTGGAGCAAGACCACATCTGCCCTCCTCCAGTCCCCTGGGAACACCCCAGTATTGAGCAAGTTGCTGAACAGGGCAGCCAGTGGTGCTGCCAGCTCCTCTCTTAGTTCCTTTAATATTCCAGGATGTATCCCATCTGGTCCCGTTGCCTTGTCCACTTTCAGTTTCGAAAATTCCTTTAGGAGTCTCTCCTCATGTGCATATTGCAACAAATTTGCATGTTGCACGCTACATGGAGTATTTGCGTAGTGCACACTTTGCAGTTTGCCTCAACTGTGCAAATTTTACTACACGGATTGATGCACTTCACCACTTTGTGGTGAAGCGTGTCTATCTGCATAGTAAAGTCACACAATTGTGGTGAATTTCATAGCGAGAACTGATGCAATTCATGGCAAATTATGCGAACTGCGGAGCTTTTAAAATTCACATGCAGCTATCAAGGAGGCATGCTACTCCCTAACTGCAGGAGAAAATGTTAAGGGGATACAGGGGACATATTTAAAAGGGGTTGATAACAAGAAAATGGGTACTAAAGGAATTAGAGACCCTAAACACAACAAAATCATCAGGGCCAGGGGGGGATTCACCCTAGAGTGCTGAATGAAACAAGACAGGTGCTAGAAGTGCCACTGGTAGCCCTCTTTGGAGAATCAGTAGCAACAAGTCTAGTGCCTGAGAACTGAATGGTGGCAAATGTGGTTCCCTGACACAAAGGGAGTGCTGGGGAAAATACTGGCAAACTACAGACTGGTGAGACTGAGATTGATAATGGGGAAGCTTCTGGAGATAATCGTTAAAGAGAGGATAGTCACATTCTTCCTGGAAAAGGGCTCAATGGATAATGTCCAGCATGGATTCCCTAAGAACTGGTTTTGTAAGTTTAAATTAATTGACTTTTTTAATGTGGTGACACAAATGGCAGACGGGGACCAGACTCTGGAAGGTCTACACCTGGCAAAGCCAACAATTCAGTGCTACATAGGGGATTGGTTTAAAAAGTGAATGATCTGGGGATAGAGGAAGAAATAACGACATGGGTCAAAACTGGCCAACAAACCCAAAGGGTTGTCTTGATAGTGAATTCTCTGTGGACAGGGCAGTGACTAGTGGGACACCAAAGGGGTTTGTTCTGGGACTACTCCTGTTTAATACGCATTTCTGTGACTTAGGAGAAGGTATCCAGGGATAACCTGAGCATGTTTAGTGAAGATACCAAACTCCCCAGGAAGGTCGAAGGTGATGAAGGGGTTAATGTTATGAAATAGGATGTGCAGAGACTGAAGAAGAGGTCCAGTATTTGGCAGCTGAAATTTAATGCCAGAAAATGCAAGATGGTGCACATAGGAGGAAAAATCTGGGAACAGTGTAGTACATTGATGGGATGCGGTAGAGAGCATGGAAGACGAGAGGGACCTGGCAATGGTGATCAACAATAACCTAAAGCAGGCTCTTCAGTGCAACAGGGATAATGGGAGGGCTAACAGAATGGTAGGGTACCTAGGGAGAGGGATTACCAGCAGGAGAATGTAGGTGATGTTGCCACTGTATGTACTGTATCACTGGTGAGATTGCATCTGCAATACTGTGCCCAGTTTTGGGTCTCACACTTAAAGAAGGATGGGGTAGAGTAAATCAGAGACTGGGCAATGAACGGCTATGAAGCTGGTCTATGGCCAGTGGGGCAAGGTGTATGATGAGAGACTGAAAAGTCTCAGCATATAGTTACTGGAGGAAAGAAGGGAGAATGGGGACATGATAGAGACTTTGAAGTTCAGTAGGGTTCAGCGGGCAGACACAGCAAGCCTGTTCAAATTAAAACAAAACAGTGCATCCACAAAAACATGTGCTCCTGGGGTGGGGTGGGGAGGCTGTCAAAAAATACATTAGGAAGTATTACTTCATGGAAAGGGTGGTGGATGGATGGAACAAATTTCCTGACAAGGCTGTGGAGGCAAAGACAATAGCAGGATTCGAGAGGAAGTGGGATGCATATAGAGGAGTTACCAGAAACAGAGAAACAGAAGTTGATGGCAGAGAAGAACCTCTTGGCCCACCTAGTCAGCCCTATTTTCCCTACCTACTGTGCCACCGCAGACCCTACTTGATCTGTGATCTTGGCCCCCTTGCCATATTTCTAAAGTCCCCTTGTGTCTATCCCATGCATGCTTGAATCCTGTTGCCATTTTAGCACCCACCACCTCTGCTGGGAGGCTGTTCCAGGTGTCCACCACCCTTTCTGTGAAGAAGTATTTCCTCACATCTCCTCTGAGTTTTCCTCCCTCCAGATTCATAGCATGACCCCTTGTCCTTGGACATCTTTTTCTATGTAAAATCCTACCTTCATGTACCTTATCAATACCTGTGAGGTATTTATTTATTTATTTATTGAGGTCTTGGAATTATAAACCTTTGAGTCTGAGACTCCTTTGCAAAGCTTCTCATCAGACATCACAAGAATTACATATAACATAGCAACCAATGGGTCAATACAGATTTTAGTACAAATACAGATTTCAGTGCAAATATCATACAGAGAGCAATTTAAACACAAAAAATGAGAATGACAGGTATATACATGTTACAGTACAAGTGTCAAACTGTGGGCAGGAGCAGTCCGAAGTGAACTTTGTCAGGACAGTGAGATGGGGTGCTGGTGAGCAGAAGGAATGGGGAGTGGGGTTAAGAACAGTCACAGCAACCTGAGGCCAGGGGGTGCTGACAGAGACGCATCTTAAATTGACCCAGTTTAGACAGGGAGGAGATCTCACCAGGCAGGGCATTCAGCCACAGTGGCGCCCTGTACATGAATGCTGTCTTGCTCTAGTGAAGTCCTACAGTGGGGTACTTGGAAGGGAGATTTAGTGGAGCTTCTGGTAGTCCTAGAGGTTGGGGGAGTGAGGAGGTGGAGGAGGAAGATGGATAGAGCCCCAAGGTAAGAGGCAGGTCTGATATTTAAGCCTCCCATAAAATGTAGCCAGTTCATCTGAGAGTAGAGGTCAGCATGTGTGTGGTATGCCACAGCCAACTACAAGCCAGCAGGCCTTGTTAAGAGCGACCTTTATCCTACCTAATGCACTGTGCTAGGCTGCCCCGTATATAACAATGCTGTAGTCTACTAAGGAAAGGCCAGAACATGTAACAGCTAGGTGGAGGGCATCAGGAGGCAGGCATGACCTATGCCTATAAAGAAGGCCAATCCTCCTGTTAACAGAGTGCAGACTAGGTTAATATGTTCAAGGTAGGATAGGGAGGGTCAAGAGTGATGCCAAGGTATTGAAATTGTGTACTTGTTCCAGCTGGGTGAGCTGACAATTAAGTATGTTCAGAAGGGCGCCTTTGTGCTTATTTTGAGGTAGCGCAAACAACATTACTTTGTTTTTTTTACAGTTCAGTATGAGTTTATGTCTGGAGAACCATAGTTCTGATTCAGTAAAAAAATCTCTGGAGGTCATTTTGCAGGAGAATCAGATTAGGGTGGCTACAGAAGACTACAGTGTCATCGGCATTTAAAATATCTTCCCAGAACAGGCAGAGGGGAGGATGTTGATAAACTGAAAAGGACTGGGCCAAGGATTGAACCCTGGGGTACTCCTGACCTGACTAGAAGACTAGAGGAGAGGGTATTGTAAATTTTAACTTGTTGAGATCTTCCATGTTAGTAGTTGGCGACCCATGAGGTGGCTTCTTGGGACAGGTCCACGGAAGAGAGGGAATCTACAAGAAGGGCATGGTTGACCGTGTCAAATGCCTTAGTCAGTCTATGTAACAACGACTAAGTGACCACGGTCAAGGGCTTTCTGAATAAAATCTGGTATATTCCAGGAGGGCAGTGGATGTGCTGTGGCCCTTCTGGAAACCATGTTGTTGGGGACACTGTATATTATAGTTCGCAGGTATTCAGTGAGCTGGTCGAGACAATTTTTCAAGAGCTTTGGAGATGGGGGTAGGATAGAAATAGGCGATAATTGCCATGGCAGTTCTATCACCACTCTTTGGGATGGGGGTGACAACAGTTGATTTCCACTGGGTGGGAATTGGCTGAGACACAGGGAAAGATTAAGAATTTTGGTAAGGGGGACAAGACAGCATCAAGGACAAGATGCAGGAGTTTTAGATCCAGAGAGTCTCCACTAAATCTGGACTTCCCAAGGACCCTAGATAGATAGGATTTTGCTTCATGCTGGGTTACTATCCTAAATCAAAAGGGAGGGGGTGTTCGCAGAGGGTACAGTAGGGTTGGTGCTGTTGTCAAAGAAATCAGGGGGAGAGAACTGTGACAAGATCAGTAAAAGCTGTACTGAAGGTATTGGCAATGAGTAAGGGGTCCGGAGTGAGTATACCATTGACGTTGAGCAGAGTGGGGGGAGGGAGACAAGGTTTTGCCATTAAGTTCCTTCATATTGTCCCAGAACTTCCGCCCCATACCCCAAGTGGAGGCGAGGTTGGTTTGGAAGTGTGCAGCCTTGGCATGGCGAATTTCCCTGGCATAGAGATTTCTGGCTGCTCTGTATCGTTGCCTGTCAGAAGGGAGCCCGGTTGCCAAGGCTTTGTGCCAGAGATTATCATGGATGGACATAAGGTCCAGAAGTGCATGGGTGAGCCAAGGTGTATCAGGATATTTTGTAACCCTCATTACGTAGGGGGTGGGAAGATATCACAGGTAGAGTTGAAGGAGGCAATAAGGAAGGCCAGGGCATTATCAACATTAGTGGCTATGTCAATTGGGGTACAGTCCCAGTTTAGGAGGTAGTCTTTGAATTGCTATAGAGAGCCTTTTTGAGGAGTGCTAGTATGAGGTCTTCGGGGTGGTTTTCTGATGGAGCTGGGCCATTTGCAGAGGACAGGGAGTAGTCACTAAGGGAATCAGAAGACGCTAACCTCAGTAATTCTCTCTGGGAAGTTAGTGAGAATGAGGTCTAACAGAGTACTATTTCCTGAGTTACAGTTGATTCTAGTGGGGGTTTGGACGACTTGTGCTAGATTAATGGCCACAGCTGCGTCCCTAAATTGAGCAGTGGAGGGGGCCAACCAATTGATGTTAAAGTCTCCTAATGTGATTACCGCAGCCTTTTTTGGCAGTTGGGAGATGCAGTCAAGGATGGCATGGAAAGCAAGCTTTTGGTTACATGGTGGGATATATATGGACATTACTAGCAGTGTTTTGCTAGAATTCCCAAAACCTAATTTAATTGTTAGAGCCTGGGCTCTGTAGCCGGGGGGAGGTCTGGAGAACATACCCTTGGAGGGAGTCCCGAAGGGAGAAGGCTCACCCGCCTGCCCTTTTCCCCACCTTGTCAGTTCTGAAGATTGTGTAACCATTCAATGTCACAGCTGAGTCAGGGGTTTCAGGAGTAAGCCACATTTCAACAACTGAAAGAACATCGAGTTTGTACTTTGTGGACCAGCCTTGAGAAGAACATGTTTCTCTAATAGGCTGCATATGTTCAGGAGGCTATAAAGTCCACCCACATGGCAGTTAGAGGGGTGGGCGGTGAGAGTGGCGCTGGGTTGGGGTACACATTGCCAGAGAGGAGAAGCAGTAGTAGGGCAAGCCTATAAAGGACTCGTTGAAGCCATTTAGGTTTGATGTACGGTTTGCTCGGGGGGGGCTTGGAGATAATGAATGGGATGGGAAGGGAGAGAACATGCAGCAGAATGAGATAGGAGAGTAGGAAACAGTGGCTACTAGGGCCAATTGCAGCTACCAATGGTGGTGTGGTGAATGATGGGGGGTTAGCACAGTTTGTACCACTCAGCAGTACCAGTGGGTTTGTAACTAGAGGCGGGGCAGTGGGTAGTGGAGAGTTGGTGGAGGGGATGGGGGTGAGACAAGTAGTAGAAGGAGGAGGAGGATGGGAGGTATGGTCTGAAACATGGTCCCCACGGCAACCAAGGGGGGGAGAATATCAAAGGGGGAGAGCAGTGAAGGTATTAATGACGAGATAGATCTATAATGGTAGGCCAGAAGCTATAGTACAATGGTTTGGTCACTGCCTCTGGTGTAGAAGGTCATGGGTTCAAGTCCCGGCAGGTAAAGGGGCAGGCAGGTGGAATAGAACAAAGATCGGGAGAGGGGCCAGCAAAAGTGGATGGGCATATGGTTTAGGAGATGGGGTAGACAGGTAGAAGAAGAGAAAAAAAGGATGTTCAAGACGACCCCTAGACCCCTAGTGGTCAGAAACTATAAGTAGCAATAGGTCATGTGACCTGGAAGTGCCTATAAAAGTAGAGGCTGTTGACGTCAAGTGTCGATGGGCTAACACCCCCATAGAAATCCCTGCACACAGGACCGAAATGCTCCCAGAAGGTCTCCGTACCTGGTGAACTGGCTCCCGCTGCAGCTCTATCCGCAAATGGAGCAGGGTGGAGTGGGTTTGCTTGAAGGAGCCTAGAGGGAACAAAGGAACAGGAATGAGCGGTGGGAACAGAACAAAGGATTGGGGTTCGACTGTACTACGCATGCGCATCACCAGTCATGGAACAAGCAGCACTGGAAAACGCCATGCAGGTAACTCCGAATTAACACTGAACAATTCATAACAAGCTCGTCACACCAGTTTACACAGCCTTAAGGTTACAGAAAAAGCACCCTACTAATTACAGGCACATGTCCCCTAAGCTAGGCAGACAAAAAGCTATCAGAACTGTCTGCTGGATAATAAATGTAAATTAAAGTGCACAGTGCAGTCCATCCAAATGGCAGAGTAGAGACTCAATTAAATCTTTTTCACCTCGACAGAAATCCCTACACACAGGACCAAAATGCTCCCAGAAGGTCTCCGTACCTGGTGAACTAGCTCCTGCTGCAGCTCCATGTGCAAGTGGAGTGGGGTGGGGTGGGTTTGCTTGAAGGAGCCTGGTGAACTGGCTCCCACCGCAGCTCCGTCTGTGTATGATGTTCCTATCATGTCCAACGGGAACTGGAGGGGGAAGGGCTGGCTGGAAGTGAGGAAGAAAAGCTAGTAGAGCATCTCCAAGTAGGGAATCTTGGGACAGACTAGGTGAACTGTTAAGATCTTTTTCTGTCCATCACTTTTCTATATTTCTAATGCCACCTCCGTGCACATGTGGAGCACCCCACAGCTCGCACATAAGCTGCTGCACCCAGCCCTCCATGCCCAATCACCGCGCCGTCCATGCATCCACCTGGGTAGCCGGGATGGGGTGGGCCTGAGAGCATGTCCAATTTGTGCAACAGTTTTGCACTGTGAAGGACAGTAATGTTGAGACTGCCCTTGATCATTTTATTTCAACCTTCCTGTCCCTCCGGAACATACACACGCCTAAGCGTACTAGGTGAGTTTGGGTTAGGCAGACCAGGTGGTTACACAAAGACCTTCTTTCTGTCATATGATCGCATGACAAGAGCTGGAGCCACTTTAAAAACTCAGGTCATCAATGTTGACTGTGATACTTATAGAGCACACAACGAACGCAAAAATAAATCTTGCAAGCAAAGAGTTCGTGATTGCAAAGGCCTACTGAACGAAGCTGCAGGTGACCCAAAGAAATTCTGGGCATGTAAAATCCTACCTGGGAACTTACCAGTCTCACCATAATAATGACGTGGTCCTTGATGGAGTCCACTGTAATGACCTCTAACTATTGTAAACTCTTTCAATAAACTCTTTGCTGACCTATCAAAATACATGGCCTCTTTTCCATCAAATCCAAGCTTGCCACCTTTCTCTGGAACTAATAAGCCAAAACACCCACCTTTCTATTTAAGGGTATATCCAAGGCTGATGTCCTAAAACATCTCAGCTCAATCTCAGACAGCACCAGTGTTGGCACTGATTGCCTTGAGCCCAAACTGCTGAAGCTAGCCACTCCTTTCATTGCTGCCCCCCTAGCCAAAATCTTTACCATGTCTCTGTCATGGACATGTTCCAAACATCTGGAAAATTGCCAGAGTCACCCCTAAGTTCAAGAAAGGGGACAAAAAGGACATTGCCATCTATAGGCCTATAGCCATTCTATTAGTGCTCAATGAAATCCTAGAGAAAATAGTGGCCACCCAGGTCACGGAGTATCTCTCAAACACAATCTGTTATCACCCACTCAGCATGGTTTCGAAAGGCATAGCACTTCCACTGCACTGCTAAAACTCACAAATGATATCCTGACAGTGCTGGATCGAGGACTTATGATGGAGGCAGTGCTTGTAGACCTCTCTCAGGCATTTGATTTGGTGGATCACCCTCTCCTGCTTGCCTGCCTTTCTTCTCTTGGTTTCTCTCTACAGTCCATCAAATGGTTCCACAGCTACCTAGCTAACAGAAGCCAATAGGTGAAATTCAACTCTGCCGTGTCTGACCAGCTCCTATGAATGTTGGTGTTCCTCAAGGATCCATTTTGGGGCCTCTTTCTTCTCAGTCTTCATAAACAGTATATCTCCCAACTCACCATCGTGCAAACAATTTATATGCCAATGATCTTGTGCTCTATACTTCATCAGTGGATATACAAGCAATAAACAGCTGTCTTACCTCTCGTTTATCTCCATCCAAGACTGAATCCATAATCACAGGTTTGTCCTAAACATCAACAAAATACAGGGCACACTCTTTGGATCCATAGTCAAACTCAAGTTAAACTGCAGTCTATATGATGTTTCCTGTGCCGATGGCTCATTCCTCATGATAGTAACCTCTTTTAGGTATCTAGGTGTCCTGCTTGATGAAGCTCTCAGCTTTGATGAGCACATTATGGTCACATGCAAGGCAGTAAACATAAAACTTTGCGTCACTTGTAGGACTAGTTGAATGCTTACTCCCTCTGCCAGGCTGGCTATAGCTAGGGGCATCCTCCTTCCATCTTTTGTGTATGGTGCAGTTACTTATATAAATGCCTTGGAAAGCACCCTAAGAAAATGGGACATCACATACAATAACATCTGCCGTTATGCCTCAGCCTCCCCTCGACTAAAGCATCACTGTGTGCTATATGCTGACCTAAACTGGCCCTACCTGTCAGCCCATAGACATATTGCCTTTGGGTGTGTGCTCGACAATATTATTAGATCCAACTTCTCCTCCTCCCTGGCCTCTATGATGGTGCCTCATGTCCTCCTCCTCCTCCTATGGCCTTTGATCTAACAGTGTCAGTGGCTCAGTAGGTAGCACACTCTGCCTCTGAGGCCGGAGATCAGAGGGCTGTGGATTCAATTCCCATATCTGGCACTTGTGTTAATATCCTAGTACTGACACTGTAGTGCAGCATGAGAGATGGGTGCTGCACTTCTGAGGTGCCTTCGGATGAGACGTTAAACCGAGGTCCCATCTGCCTGGATTGGTGGTAGTTCAGGTGGATGTTAAAGATCCCATGGCACTTATCGAAAAGAGTAGGGGAATTTCCCTGGTTTCCTGGCCAAATTTCCCTCATTCACTAAAAATACCACCAACAGCTTAATCTAGTTCAAGGCCAGTTGGCATTCATCTGTATCCCCTTCCCCTGGGTCGTGCCTGAAAATAGGCAGGATTTGTCTAGTGCACTTACCCGGTCAACAAAAGCTAAATAAAATAAAAATAAATAAATAAATAATGAGCTTTCACTTCTTTGCACTCCTAGGTGTAGAACGCAGAAAGGAACCCTAGCATTCTCAAGCTTGGTCCCAAAATACTGGAACTCCCTACCAGTTGAAGTTCGCTCTGCACCCACTCATGCTGCCTTCAAAAGATTGCATTATACCTGTCTCATCAAATGTTCCCAGTGTACTTGCTTTAATCCCCCTTAGGTTACTCACTACCCCTCTTGCTATGCTCTCTCTAAATCTGAAGCTATTATCTACTATGGCACTTATTGTTAGTCTGTAATGTGGAAACTCCACTACCGCCATATGAATGTGCTTTATTATGCCTATATGTATTTGAAATGATTGTGGTCATTATTGACTGTATATATATCTTGTGTATCATTTTGTTATCGTCTCTTGATTTTTGTGTACGTTTTCTCCTGTTACCTGTAATGTGTGCTCCCCTGTTGCTGCTTGTCACAGGTATTCCCTGATCTGTATGACATAAACTGTTTCATTGATTGTAACCTCCCGGGTTTTGCCTGAAAATAGTTGCTCTTGTGTCTGTGGCACCTACATGGTTAACAAAAACTAACTAAATAAAATAAATGTTACAGGAAGGGTGGCCTCACAGTAATGTTTGTGTGCCCTCCTGCATGCCTCCCCAGCTGTTGCCCCAGCCCTCTCATATGGCATGGAGGGCTGTGGTCATGAGACGACAATTTATTCCTTATATGGGATAAGGCACTCCTTGGACTGCAATATTGGACAATTACCTGCTTCAGGCAGAGCAGGGATCCACTCTGGTGCCAACGCAGGCATCCAATTAGGTGTCCAGCCCCACTTCACCATCTCCAAATGCCCCCAACCCCTGTGCATTCCATTCTGTATATGATGTGCAGAAGTCATGGACGGCGGCTTCAGCCATGTGTGTCCAAACTGCAGGGTGCCCAGGCTACACTGGCCCCATATCTGTAGATCTGGCCCTGAGGCTGTAAAGGTGATGACATTAGAGATGAGTGTGGCCAGGTTTGAGACCTTTGCTGGGGTGTGTTAGGAAAGTAGCTGAGAATGATTGAACTCACTACACATGTGATCTTTGGCAATGAAAGACGCAATGAAATGCCAGGAGGTAGACAGAATGTCTTTGTTTAGACAGCTCAGTGACATGGAGGGCTGTTGTGCTCGGTACCTTACCTCCAGCCATGCCAGCGATCCAGGTTTGGGAACAGATGCAGGTCGCTCAGGGGCTTGCCAGGGGAGGGAGGATTAAGCATCCCTAGCATAGCTCTCCTTTTTTGGGGAGGGTGAATGTGTCCTGCTGTTTATCTGCCAGCTGAAGGTGTCTGAGTGGCAGCACAGTAAGACAACATGTTGGAGGGACCCCATGCTGGGCACTGGGGTGACTCGGACAGGTGCAGATCACACATCACGCCCACTGCTCACAAGTGGGCCTTGGAAAAACAATTCAGAAAAATTTCCCAACCACAGGATGAAGGCCCTATCCCTGGAAGGCCCTCACACCAGTGCCTGGGTGCCCCAACAGTCCTGTGTCAGAGGATGACGGGAAAAAGGTAAGCCCCAGTGAAGCGAGGTGACAGAGCCAGAAGGACCGGTCAGAAAGGCGCAGTCATAACAGACAAGTCAGCAAAAACTGTGAATAAAAAAAAGAATGTCTTTGTTACTTTGTTTTGCTTCAGCCCAGTCTCTGTTGAGGTAAGGGTCACAGTAACCTTGTTTAAACCCATTTTTAACAAGGTTGGGGAGAAACCAAATGTTAAAACTATACATGCACCAGCATAGAATAACCAAACGGGGGCTTTGCCCTAATAAAGTTATAAAAACCCAAATGAAAGGCTGGACCAGTGGCACTGAAGGTTGAGGTGATGGACCACACCTCACGTCACGCGGTGACCTGGGTTGAGAACAGACTCAGGTCGTTTAGGGGTCAGCTGGGGTGAGAGAAGATCTCCAGTGACAACTCTCCTTCTTGGGGAGGGGAAAGCAGTGCGCTGTAGACTGACACCCAGCAGAGTCCACGGTCAGCACAGGTGCGGTGCTTAGAATAGGGTGGACCCATGCACAGGCATAAGACTGCCTGCATAGAGGTATAGACATCTCCCTGCCCATTGCACGTGCGTGGGTCTAGGGCAGAAAACCGGAGGAAAAAATGGAGTTGGCAGGCTCCATGATGGCAGGCTGTGCCACAGCAGCCCCCGGTGATCTAGATGTTGGCTTCCGTGGTGGGAGGAATTCAACGCCCCTGCCACTGGCCCTGTCTCAGGGAGGTGGGGACAACCCATGGGGATTTGCTGGGTGGGACTGATGCGAGGATGTCTGCTGTAGAGACGGAGGGGTCAGAGCCGCCTGCCAGTGTCCCAAGGTGGAGGAAAAGTACTAATTAAAAAACCTAAATGAAAATCTAGTGCTTTGTTAACACCAGACGTGAACCTTTATTTAGCAGACAAAGCACTGTACCTTTAATGGAAGCTACTGTGTCTGTACAAGCAGCCTCACTGAAAGATTTGTTCAACCACATTTCCGTTAAATTAATTTATTGGAAAAAGCACCAATTTAAAAATACGAGCAGCGTAGCACAGCAGTCAAAAGTCAGGGTCTATAGCATTGATTTCCAGTTTACAACACACGACTGTTGAAATGCAGGGCAGCATGAAAGCAAGCATCAGCTGGTTGCAGTGGTATGCTCTGACTGGTAAGAGCACAAGAGCTTCAGCTGGTCATGGTACTGGGCTTTGACAGGTCACAGCTCACAGTTTTGACTGATCATGGTCTCCTTGTGATAGGAGAAGAAAACTCAGCATGGTGGCATTGCCTGATGTTTCCTGATAGAGAGGAAACCCCAGCAGCAATTAATGTATGGATTTTTTCAAACCTGTATGCAATTGTTCTGTCTTAAAGAGCTAGTGCCCTGCCTAAAGCTATTATTAGTTTTAAACACCATCAACCATTACCTTTAATATCTGAGGTACTTTTTCTTTTCCCTTTTTTTTAGTTAGAAGACTGTTGACCGGATGTTAGTAGCTGTGATATGTGAGACAGCACTCTTCCTGGCAGCTGACATGTCTATAACCCCCCCCGCTACATCATCAGTATTGTGACCTCACTGACTGTGACATCACTGCTGCTTAGGAACAGCCACTCAGTGGCTGCCAGGTTAGTCACCTGTGATATCACTGTCAGTGAGATCATAATGCTGATGATAAAGTGGAGGGGAGGGGCAGAGATAGATATGCCAGCTGCCGGGCTAAGAGCTGTTCCACACATCTAGCACAATATTATTGCATAGAGGACTTTCTAATGAGCAAACGGAGAAAGAAAAATACTTCAGAAGTAAAAATTACAACTCACTACTTCATAAAAAATGTATTATTTTCCTGTCTGCCTGTTTTGGCTCCACTAGCTCTTAAACTGCTTTGAGCCTGACTCAACTGCATTTCCTCTGGCACTGCTTATTGTATTTGTAATTAGAGGTGTGCTGAACCTCCGGAGGTGAAACCAAGCCCATCCCGAACACATATGGCTTGGTTTCCATGAGACCTGAGCCAAACCTTGCCAGCTCGGCTTGGATATCCAATGTTTTTTTTTTCCTTCTTCTTGAGCTCCTGCCTGTCATGTAACAGGTGAGAGCTCGTCAATTGGCGGTTCAAGTGAAAATATTCTGGCTTGCACATGAGCAAACTGGAATATAGCTGGAAGGGTTCTCCTCCTCTGTGCCACTGGAGTTGAGCCACTGAGGAGAGAGAAGCTCTTTCAGTTGGGCAGGAACGGAAGGGTCTCCAACTGAGGTCGGAGACAAGTGTGTGGAGGAGTTGGACACTTTGAGAGCACTCAGCAGGAAATCAAAAATGAGCATAAAAAAAGAAAAAAACTAAAAAGACAACAAAACTGAGAGGTTCGGGTGGGGACTTGAGAGGGACATGGGTCAGGGACTGGGGAGCGGGGGGACAAGGCTCTGAGCAGCCGTGTGAGAAGGAAGAGACGGTTCTTGCCTGAATCCGTTTCTATCCATACCACCAATGAAACAGAGAGTCAGAAAACGTAATAAAAAGCTGAGAGGGTCGGGACTCAGGCCAGGGACTGACTCTCTGTGTGTGTGTGAGTGGGGGTGGGGGACAGGAAGTGGTGCTGCAGACTTGCAAGAATTGTGTACTGTGAATGGGCTTGGTGGGACATCCAACAGCAGACAATTCCCACTTTCCTGGTGCCTCCACTTGCATACTGTGTGAGTCTGAGCAAGTCACTTAACCTCCCCAGTACTCCTGGGTCACCCCTGAAAACAGGCACCTGTGCCTAGTCAGCCTAAGCTTAGAGAACATTGACTGAGCTCATTCAGCTCAGGAGGGATACTGGGTTGGCATACTGTGAGACGCTGGCTGAGGAAGTCACAGTGTAACCACCCCAAAGAGCAGTGTCACTAGCTATTTCCCACATAAGCAGGAGTCAGACAGGATGGTCCATATATATTTTTTCCTGTAGTCCTGTTAAATATTCTGTCAAATAAAGGCTTGTGTGTTGCATCATGTGCGAAATGTTTTGGAGAGAGGGGCAGCCTGGCAGTTGAGTAGCCTCTGTCTACACAGTGTTACCAGCCATTTCCCACACAAGCAGGAGTCAGACAGGACCATATTGTTTTGTGCAGTCCTGTCAAATAAAGGCTTGCGTTGCATGTGAAACATTTTGGAGGGAGGAGGCAGCCTGGCAGTTGAGTAGTCTCAGTCTGCACAATGTCACCAGCCATTTCCCACACAAGCAGGAGTCAAGATAGGGACAGGACCATACTTATTTTGTGTAGTCCTGTCAAATAAAGGGGTTGTGTGAATGTCACATGTAAAACTTTTGTAGGGAAGGGCAGCCCAGCAATTGAGTAGCCTCTGTCTGCAGTGTCACCAACTGTTTACCACACAAGCAGGGGTCAGGACAGGCTATACTGCTATACTCAACTGTTATACAGCTTCAGCCTATGTCTCTTTATTCAACACGTCTTGTCTCCTGCCATTTATTGCTAGAAATTTAGATGGCAAGCTAATGAAGTGATGTGCTTATTCACATGTAGTACTGGCTCAAAATACCTTACAAGATAGATAATTTCCTGTGAACTTACTAACAGTTGGGCCTTGCTAACTGTCATGCTATTAAACTTTTCTGCAGAATTTAACCAGTTTTCCTTTATATTATGCTATAAAATTAAGGTAAAGACCACATATTGTGTTGAATGAATATTGGCCATGAATCCAAAACCAAAACCAGAACCAAAACCAAAACCAGAGGTGATTTGGCAAAACCAAAACCTCCCTGGTTGTGCACGCCTCTACTTGAAATGTTCTTTTGTGGCTATGTATCTGATGTGGAACCTTTGTACATGAGCACTTGTACTCAAAGGTAATCACAGAATTTTCAATCAATCAATCAATCAGCAATCAATCAATAACTAATTAAATGTCAGAAGAAATATTTATTGCAGCCACTATTATTTTTTTTCTGATTAATGTGGGTTTGTGGGAGGAAGATCCTGTTAGACAAACCTGACTGACTTTTTCGATCAAGTGACTAGGGCAGTGGATGGGGAAAAGTGGTAGATGTCATTTACCTGGACTTTAGTAAAGCCTTCAAGTCTGTGCTGCATAAGAGGCTAATCATCAAACTGAAGGATCTTGGGGTCGGGAGAAAATGACAAGGTGGATGGAAAGCTGGCTAAGTGACAGAACCCAGAGGGTGGTGGGGGGAGAGTTATCCAGTGCCAAGGAGGTCATCAGCGGGTCCCGCAGGATCGGTGCTGTGGCTGGTGTTGTTCAGTGTCTTCGTAATGACATTGGGGAGGGCTGCCAAGATGTGCCTGTTTGTGGATGACACCAAACTATGTGGGAGGGTGGACACAATCGAGGGGATACAAGACCTATGGGAAGACCTCAGGAAACTTTAGAGATGGTTGAGGATTTGTCAACTTGGCTTCAATACAAAGAAATGCAAAGTGGTGCAGATTGGGAACAGAAATCCTAGGACCGAGTATTACTGGACGGGGTGGTCCTGGTAGCAGCATCGAGGAAGAAAAGATCTATGGATTGGTGATCACCATGACCTGAAACACTCCACACAATGCAAAGGCAGCGGCAAAGGCAAATGGATATTGGGATGTATAGCCAGGGAATCAGCAGTAGGCAGAGTGAGGTCATACTGTCCTTTTACAGGTCACTGGTGAGACTGCTTTTAGAATGTGAGGTAAGGTGCTGGAATCTATATCATAATAAGAACATCAGCTTGGTGGAGAGGGTACAAAGGAGGGTAACCAAAATGATCAAGGGTCAGCAGGGGTAGTCTTATGAAGAGAGGCTGGGGGCCTTGAGAATGTACTCCCTGGAAGAGAGGAGGGGGGATATATATGACAGAGACCTTTAAGTACCTTAAGGGAATAAATAAAGTGGATAGGGAATGTCTCTTCAAGCTAAGTGACAATAGAAACACAATGGTGCATAGTTTGAAGTTGGTGAGGGAGCAGGTTTAGGAGGGATGTTAGGAAACATTTTTTCATGGAGAGAGTGGTGGACAAATGGAATGCACTGCCAGAAGAGGTGGTCTCAGTGAAAAGGGTAGGTGGCTTTAAAAGTGCTTGGGATCGGCATAAAGGGAACCCATGGAACCGTGGGTGGGGTGGGGGGATTATGAAGGAAAGAGTGATGGGGGGCAGGTTCAATGGCGTAAGCCAGGGACACTGCATTACTAGCGGTCAGACTCGATAGACCGATTTGGCCTTCTTCTGCTGGCTCTTTCGTATGTTCACACATGCGCAGTGTTGGTCTGATAGAGTGTGCGATGGCCATTTTAGATTCCATCCATGTCACTGCCCTCCTCTAGTAGAAGGGTTGAAATATCCTGTTACTATAACATCTCCTTATGGTTGACTTATGGCATTAGAATGGACACACACACACACACACACACACACACACACACACACACACACAGAGTCATTCTCTTGTCCAGGGGTCAAGGGTTACAACTCATTTACCCAGTTAGCTGTAACATTTCATTTTCATCGGGATCCTGTTTCTACCCATTTCCACTGCTAGGTGGACTGGGTCACTGGGAGGTTAAGTGACTAGCTTAAGGTCATACAGTGTGTTTGGCTTGATGGGATTGAACCTGCACATTCTTGGTGGAGCTTAGGCAAGGCTCTACCCACCAGACCACACTGCCTTCTAAAGGTTACAGTGGATCACCACACTGCGAGTGTATGAGGGATAAAATTAGCACCTGCCCCCACTGAGACCTATACATCTTGGACTGAGAGGCATTGGAGTTAGAAGAACAAGCCCATTGCAGATGCCTTTTGAAGAATAAAATGATGTCTTTAGCAAAGAAGTTTGAAAATGTTTTAACCTCTAGTGATTTTTTAACTCGTTATAATGTTGTTTTGTTTTATGAAGATTGTAAAAAGTAGCCACATAAGATTTCATTAAAATACCAACAGAATTCAAAGTTGCACACGTCACGTCAAGCATGTATAGTGGAGCCCGCCAGGATGCTGTGCAATTCTGAAGAATTCAGCATCTGGCTTTCTACAGGAAACAAAGCAATTTAATTTGCAGTTAATCTTATTTGTCATGCAGGAATCTGTGACAGATGGGAGGCAGTATAACGCAGTGGTTTAAGGCTTTGAGCTGCAAATCTGGTGACGTTCAGCAGACCAGACCTGGGTTTGAATCCCACAGCTTCCACTTGCATACTGTGTGACCCTGAGCAAGTCACTTAACTTCCCTGTGCTCCCAGGTCGCTCCTGTAATAAAGCTTTCAGCTTAGTGTGCTACTCCTGGTTAAACAACTAAATAAAAAAAAATATATATATACATACCTTAATACAATAGTAAAAATATGGCTCTTATTTAATTTCATAAGCTATATCTTACAGTATAATACTTAATTCTAATATGGCTTTCTTCCAGGTTCTTCAATTCCATTTTACAATATTAAATAATGCTTTTTTTCCTCTAAGTAAAAGTTCAGTTTAACTCATATTTAAAATAAGTCCAGCTCCTGAGTTAGTTTGATTTTAAAATTAGGCACAAATGTTTTTTTTTTTAACCTCAGTTTAGTTAATTACAAAACAACTGATGGGTTTGTTGTTTGCAAGATTTCCCATCTATCTAGGCAAGTCTTACTATACTGGAGGGAGAGGGTTGTCCCATCGTTTGTGAGTATTATTCTCTTTAAACCTAAACAATCTGCTAGGATCCATAACTATCGTGTGCTTACAGATGAGCCAAGGATATAGTTTTATCCAAGATAAACAATCAACAGTCTCGAGAAATACCTGATTTGCATCCCTTAGAACACATTGTATAGCGATCCCTCTTCATGACCTCTTTCCACACTTATCTATTTTAGGGCTGCCCCATAGTATATGTCACAGGGAAGCATGTGGGCATTTGTATCTCCAACATGGCATGAATGTAATCTTTTCTAATCTCTCAGGAGTGCTATCCAATGATGGAGAATGCTAAACTGGATTGGTCATCCTTGAAATGCTCTACTGCATCTGGCAGCATTTTCCCATGACAACTGAGTTTCCTCAGAAATTTTTAATTCTTTTTCCCATTTTGCTTTTGCTTTAATTCTCAGGTCTTGCCAATTTTAAATATCTCATATTGTATCCCCAATTTTTCATGCTGACACCCTTAAGGCCCTTTCTTGGCCTGGATTGGCCCTCATTCTTTGTGACAGCTGCCTATGTTGTCTCTGTCTCCAACATCCTGAACATCTCCTTCATGTGCTCCAAAGGACTTTAAGCTAGGAATGTGACTAAATTCTTCCCTCTCTTTACATGGGAGGGACACTTCATCAGGCAGCTCCTGGCCCATCTCCATCCTCCCTGCCAGTGCAAAGCTATGAGAGTATTTGTCTGCTCATACTTCTTAGACTTCCTATCTGACTTCTCTTTTTAACCCTTTCCAGTCAGGCTTCAGGCCAATGACTCCAACATTACCTCCTTGCTACAGCTCACTGACTTCATCCATACTGGTTTAGATCAGGGATTCCTCACATCTGGCACTTTTATTGATCTTTCTGAAACTTTTGACATGGTCCCTACCCCTTTTCTTAACAGGTAAAAACAGTTGAGGGATGTTCTGCTCTAGCTGTCTAGTTGTGTGTGTATAGCTTGTGACATAGGTGGGTGAACCCCCCAATTGATACAGACTTCCTTAAGGCACTAACCTAGGTCCCAGCTGTTCTTTATTTTCCTTAATGATTTGCCCACTACCTGTATCTCCTCCTGCATCTGCATATATGCAGGCAATCTAGTGCTCTTAGACTGGGGCCTGGCTAGCACTCTAACTGAATCCCAAATTCAACCCAACCTTGATGCCATTAAGACATGGTTCAGCTTAAACCAACTAACCCTGACTGCCAAGAAATCTACATTCATGACCTTTGGCTCAAGGCCCAGACTGATAATACTCATCTCCCAGCCCTCCCTAAAGAACTGTGATGGCTCTTCCTGGAACACGTCACACCTTCAAATACCTAGTGGTCTGGTTGGACCAGCCCCTAGACTTTGCTATCCACATCAACTCCATCAACTCAGAACTCCTCCCTGAACCAATGCCCTCCACTTCAGCAAATCTTTCCTTACCCCTGTTGCCAGATGGAAATCATTCACAAAATGATTCTCCCAGTCTTTAACTATGATGACATTGTCTATGTTGCAGCACCCATATCCTATAGTCCCCAGCAGATTGGGCCACCATTTTAATACCTTCTGGCCCTTTAACTCAGTTCCTGAGCATGCCTGCCTGGTGTGGGCAGCAGCTCATGCATAGAATCCTGCTGACAAATTCTGAAGCAGCACTGTCTGAAGCTATCTTCCTCAGCCCTTCCTTCCCTCTGACTATCACCTCCACAACTTTAATCCCTCTTTTCCAGCTCCTTGATGTCACTGCACTGCTGGGCAGCCAGCCTTCTTGTGGTGACTTCCTTCCCTCTGGAACTCCCTTCATACTTGGCTCCAACCCTCCTCCCTCATAGGTGACCCTTTAATTAGGCCCAGGAGTTAATTAGGCTCACCAGTGAATGCTTTACATGCTAACTGGCTGTAAACTCACATTTGGCCATTCTCTCATAGCTCCTATGCCTCCAATATACTCTCACATGCCTAGTTCCCACTTCCACCAATTTTTTTCTTTCCTAACTTTTTGTCAAATTTGCACTTTTGCTTTTGCTGTTTAATCTAGTCTTTGCCTAATGCTCCCCAGTTTACATTGCCTACCAACTTGTATCATCAATTATTCTGTAGTTTATTTTTTGTATTACTGTGTATGTAATTTCTTCTACCAATTCCCAGGACACACCTGAAAATGAGCTGTTCAAAGCTCAGTATATTTTCTCCTGGTTTATAAAATGTCAAATAAATAAAAAAATAAGGTGGGAGTCAAGGACTGTTCCAGCAATCCCTCAATATGTTACATATGGAAGCAAAATAAGCTAGAGGGGTCAAGCACCAAGCTGTGAGCCCGGAGACCTTGCAGACCTGGGTTTGAAACCCACAACCACCACTTGCATACTGTGTGACCTTGAGCAAGTCACTTAACCTCTCTGTGCTCTATGGCTGCTCCTAGAAAGGAGCTACAGCTCAGTGTGTCTTTCTCAGTCAGATATTCCAAATAAATATGAAATCAATATTTCAAAGTGATTAGATGTTGCCCAGCAATCCACATTACATGTTCTTGGGTTACTAGCACAAGCATAAACAAATAATTTTTGCACGTGGCTTGATAAGATTGTTACTTAGCCACCTAAACTTGGACTGTTTCCCATGCTGAGGCTACCTTGAAAGCAGACTGGAACTTTTCATTATTAAACTGATTGAGGTGGATTTTCAATGGAGACAGTCCCAGAATGTAAACATATCCTTTGGATAACTGCACAGACAACTGGTTGCTAAAAAGCACCACTAATGTCCATGCAATGGGAATGTTTTCTTCCCAACCAATGAGTGGAATAGAGTGATCTGAATGGTGATGGCATCAGCATGATTGTTCTAATTGCACCATCACCTCCTCCAAAAGCCTTCCCAAGAAAGGAATTTTGGAGATTGGTGATTTAAAACATTTATATCTAAGGATTTTAGTGTCCATGGATTGCTTTTTGAGCAGCAGTGTTTTCACAGTCCTGTTCAAGCGGGGGGCCTCACAATTCTGTATTGACAGTTCCTTGAAAGACTGGAACCATGATCTCACTGCACTCAATGAGCAGGCAAGAGGTACAGATCCAATCTGCAGGTGGTAGGAATATCACAGCCACCAACCTCCAAAGATCAGGCAGGATACCATTGGGTGGCCTATTGGTTAGTGGAGGGTCACCATGGTGATGACCCTGCTTCATGTTCTGGGCCTTGGCAATCATATCAGACAGCATACATTCTGAGTGTCTGTTTCAGACACCTCCTGCCATGGAGAGGGCAGGTGGCTTCCACCATGACATGACTGTACACTGGTGCCCGGGGGGGGGGGGGAATGCTGCCACCAGTGTAATTGTGGACACTGATCTGGTAGGTATGCTGTCCATTTAAGTTTTATTAATTTACTTATTTGAAAACTGATAACCAGGAAAGGCACACTGAGCCAAATCTCATTTCCATGTGTGACGTGGAGGAAGTGAACATGTGGGTAAAAAGTGAATAACCAACAGAGTGCAATAATGGCAAGATATACAAGAATTGCAGGCATACAGCAATCAATTATATAAATATACAGATACTACATTGCAATGTAGCTCTAGAAATATTATTGCATACAATGAATAGGATAGGGCCAAAAACTGGGAGCTGTATAAGATGCTGTATGGATTAAAATATCAAACTAATTAACTAACAGGAGCAATGATACACAAGGGAGACACAACGGACATGGGAAACAGATAGGCATGTAAGGGCAGACAGGTTGGTACCATCAGGATGAAGGAGTTTGAAGGGATACTGTCAGCCCACTTAGGCCCCAAATTGTCTTTAGTTTAAAGAAATGTATTTTATGATTGCTCACATTCTGTAGACATTGCTGATGTAGCTGGTAATTTGATTCAGTATTTTTTCTTTCTAAAAGTGAAAAATAGACTGTCCACCATACTGGTGGTACCACACAAAAATGTATTTGTTTACATTCTTTGAAAACTCCTAATGCATCTTTCCTGGACTTAGGAACACCTATATAGTGTAGACACTTAGCATGCAGTGGGAGGAGAGGACTACTGCATCATGAGGGGATGCAGTGTTTGGGGGTGTTCCTAATGTTCAATAAGTATATAACAAGAGTAGATCAAGGGTTTGAAACAAAGCAAGGTTGGGTATAAATACACAGTTAATATGCATTTCAGTTCTACTAAGAAAAGAAGCAGTTAAAACAACCAACATCAATACATCTTAGAGCATGTAAGCAGTCATAAAATGTAGTTTTTCAACTAGAAATAATATGACACAAAATGGATTGACAATGTCCCTTTAACAGCAAAGTGAGACTTACATAAGGGTATATCAGGGTCAGGGGACAGCACAGTGAGGGCAGGTGCAAGCAGGAGTACATTGAAATCACAAGAGTGGCTTGAGAGAGAGAGAGAGAGAGAGAGAGAGACATAAGACGGGGATAGACGAATAGAGGGTGGAAGAGAGTTTCAGAGAGAAGGCAGGTGTCCTAAGAAAGAGACTTACCCAGTCAATGAGGAAAACAGTGTCAAAACAAAAGAATAGGAGTTGGAGAACTGAAGAGAGTAGGTAAAAGCAACAGAAGGAGAAAGTAAGTCAGAGAGGTAGGAGGGAAGGGGACAGATACAGAATTTAGAAATGAAGGAGGTGCCATAGGAGAGGTGCAGAGAGGGTAGAGAAAGGAGGGAGAGGAGTTGGTAAAGGGTACAGTGATGAGTGAGGAGTGGGACATCAGTGGCAAAGAAGCAGGAGTGAAAGAGGGTATGCTGTCTGGCAAGGGTGGATTTAGGGTCCCTTCCCAAGAACACATCCAAGTGCCAAACAATGGAAGAAATGAGCTTACTTACTCATTCTACCCAGACAGAAGCGGAAGGGCAGGATTTGCCCTATAAAGGGCTACTTATTTAGGGTACAGCTTCTGATGGTGGCATCAATGTGGGCGAAGGCATCAGGATGCCTATTAAGCTGCTTGCTTAGGTATTTGAAGCAGGGGATGAGGCCAAGGAGAGTGCCATCAAGAGTTGTAAACCAGGGGACCAACTGAGCCTACTGAGCCATTGGCAAGGAAGGGAAATGTTATACAGTACTCAGTCCATCGAGGGTTCAGAGTGCTGTACAAATATGAACATAAAACAATGAGTTATAAATAAGTTGGCTAGAGTCAAGTCATGGTGACAATTTTCATTGGTTTGCACAGAACCTGTGTAGGACACTGTCAGAATCTTGCTGTAATGGCTGCTGCAGTGGTTGTGGTGGTGGTGGTGGTGGGGCACCGATGGCATACTGTGTTGTTAGTAAACATATGAATGCCTCCCAAAACAAAGAGTGAGGGGTGGTCATTAAGAAAACTGGAGATGAGCACAGGCCCCAAAATGGTGCCTGAAGGCACATTGGGGGTAACGAGGAAGGGCAAGAAGAAGGACTTTTCTACCTGGGAAGATTGGCTAAGTTCAGACATGTAGGATTGAAACCAGTGACGTGCAGAGATTGAGAGGCCAGCACACTTCAAGTTATCCAAAAGTAGAAGGCGGCAACTGAGCTGAGTAGGAGTTTCTCTTTGGGGCAGGTTGTGCCACTCTACTGTGCTGGATGTGCTGTCTTGCTTGGCTTGACTGAGGGTGCTGTCCTACCATGATGGAGGTGCTATCTTGGGCTGCAGGGTGTGCTGATCGCCCATGTCAGAGCTACTATCCTGTGGTGCAGGGTGTGCAACCAGGTCATACTGGAGATATTATCTATCTATCTATTTTGGGGTGAAGGATGTGCTATTCTGTCATGCTGGAGGTGCTGTTTTTACAGTGCAAGGTATGTTGCCCTGCCATGCTTGAGATGCTGCTGTATCTTTGGTGGGTAGGGTGTGTTGTCCTGCCACGTTGAAGGTGCTGTCTTTGGGATGCAGAGTGTGCCACCATACAGAGTGTGCATCATGCCATGTAGGGAGGTGCTGTCTTTGGGTCAGGGTGTGTATCTTTGTCATGTTGGAGGTTCTGTCTTGGGAGTAAAGACAGGGTTTGCTGCCTAGCAATTTTGGAGGAACTATTTTTGTGTGCAGGTGTGTAGCCCTGCCATGATGGTGGTACTGTACTGGAGTGCAGGGTGTGTTACCTGGAAGTGTTGGGAGGGACTGTCTTTAGGGTGCAAAGTGTGTTACACTGCCATGTTGAGAGGTGTAATCTTGATGGGCAGAATGTTCTACCGTGCTGTGTTGAAGGTGCTATCTTTAGAGGCAGGTTGTGGTGCCTGCCATATTTGAAGAACTGCATTATTTTTTAGGGGCAGTGTGTGCTACCCAACTGTATTGAAAGTGCTGTGTTGGAGGGCCGGTGTGCCTCCATGTCATGTTGGAGGTGCTGCCTTGGGGACAGGGTGTGACCCTGCCATGCTGAAGGGGCTGTCTTGGGGAAGGTGTGCCACCTTGTCATGTTGGATGTGCTGCCTTGGGGACAGGGCATGTCACCCTGCCATGTTGGAGGGGCTGTATTGGAGGGCAGGTGTGCCACCTTGTCATGCTAGAGGTGCCGCCTTGGGGACAGGGTGTGTTACCTTGTCATGTTGGAGGGGCTGTCTTGGAGGGCAGGTGTGCCACCTTGTCATATTGGAGGTGCTGCCTTGGGGACAGGGTGCGTCACCCTACAATGTCGGAGGGGCTGTCTTGGGGACAGGATGTGTCACCTTGCCATGTTGGAGGGGCTGTCTTGGAGGGCAGGTGTTCCACCTTGACATGTTGGAGGTGCTGCCTTGGGGACAGGGTGTGTCACCCCACCATGTTGGAGGGGCTGTCTTTGGGGGCAAGGTGTGCTGCCCAGCTATGTTAGAGGTGCTATCTTTGGGGCAAGGTGTGTTGCTCTGCCATGTTGAGGTGCTATCTTTGGGGCAGAGTGCATTGCCCTACCACTTTGGAGGTGCTATCTTTGATGGCAAAATGTATCACTCTGCCATGTTGGATTTACTATCTTTGGGGCAGACTGCACCTCTGTCATCTTAGAGATGCTGTCTTTGTCATGTGGAGGTAGTATCTTTGGGCAGAGTGTGTCAGTCTGCCATGTTGGTGGTGCTGTGTTTGGGGACAGAGTGTGTCACCCTGCCATATTGGAGGGCTGTCTTGGTTGCAGGGTGTGCTGCCATGCCTTTTGTTTTGAAATCTTTATTTATTCCACTTATTCCCAGCCTGGCATCTCCGACCCATCGGGAGCTCCTAGGCAGGCATCCCTCTGCCATCTACCCTACCCGAATGACCCCAGGAACCTCATGGTGCTACAGTTTAACCCCCCATGTGGGGATGTGGCAGAGCCCCTGTTACCCCATACCTTGTGTTTCCTCGGTCTGGGGCCATTGGGTGGGTAAAGGCACATATGAGGGCACGTGTCCAGGGCTGTGTCTTCCCAGCAATGGCGGGCTCTTTTTTCCTCTTTTCTCCTTCCCTCCCCTTACAGCGCGAGACCCCAGACGTCAAGGCGCAAAGCACCAGCGTCACGCTGTATAGTGGCTGCCCATCCTCTGCCACTAGGGGCTTGCAGTTCTCTGAGCCTCCGCTCGGGAGTCAGGCAAGTGTACAGGCTATGGCCTCAACCCTCCCAGAGTAGGCCAGCTGTGGGTGGGATGCTTCAGCCTACCTCCCCCAGCCGACCCACCGCTGCCCAAGTCCACCCTGAACCTGCGTTGCGGCATGGAGCGAGGTGTAGTGTCCAGCACCTCAACCCTCAGAGTCACCGGGCTGGCTTTGCCATGCCATTTTAATGAGAAATTACTTCATGCCCCTCGGACGACTTCACAAATGAGGCAGCATTCCTTTGCTTTCTTGGCACTTAGAAAACAACAAAAGAAGCAGTGCACACACCAAGCTCAATAGGGAACTTGACATTCCAGATCCCTATTAAGCTTGGTGTGTGCACTGCTTCTTTGCTTGTTTCTGAAGTATTTATTAACCAGCATCACCTTTGGGGGTTGGGAATGTTCTCCACTGCCATTCCTTTTACTTAGCACTCAAATCATGCAACTCTGTTCTGATCTGTGGCTGTCCAACACAGGTAGATCGTTCAAAAATAATCTTAAGGAACATTTTTTGTTTGTTTGTTACAACAGCATTCATGTAAATGCTCTTGTGTCTGATGTATACACCCTAACAGCATCCACCTGATCATGAGTATTTGTTAATATTCTGTTGCATAATATATTCTACTGTACTGATCCTATGTTGTCGTTGCCTGGCCTCCAGGTCATCCCCATAAAAGGGATTTGTTCCCAGTGGGCTCATTCAGTTACCGAAAACAAACAATTAAATATTGTAGATGCTATGAGGGGGCACCTTGCCATGATAAAGGTACTTTTGGGGGGCGGGATGCACCATCTTGCAGTTTTGGAGGTGATATCTTGGGAGGCAGAGTGTGCCACCCTGCCATGTAGGAGGTGTTATCTTGAGAGGGCATAGATCGCTACCCTGTCATGTTGGAGGTGCTGTACTGAGGGCAGGGTGTGCCACCCTGCCACCTGGGAGACACTGTCTTAGGTGGGCAGGGTGCTATTTCGCCATGCTGGACTGCATGGGGGCAGAATTTTCCATTCTGCCATGTTGGAGTGTACTTTCTTGGTAGGACAGGGTGTGCAACTCTGCCATGTTGTAAAGGGATATCTTGGAGACCTTCAGGTTTCACTGCCCAGCTGTCTGGTGATGTTATGTTAGGGTGCAGCCTGTGCTGCCCTGCCATTTTGGAGTCCCTGACCAATCACAGTGCTTCCTTCAGCTGTGGGTGATGTAAGAGTTTCTTAGAGGATGAGCCACTGTAACCAGGCTCCTCCCTGAGGGCTCGGGGCCCTCAGCCTTTTAAAATAAAAAAAAAATTGCAATCAATAATAATTCTATGGGTCTGGTTGGAGGGCCTGTCATGGATATAAGAGAGTCTCCTCTTGCCTCCTTAAGGCCACAGAACTGCTCACCTTCTGTTCACAGTCCTCTGGTATAAAGAACCTGCTGAGGGCGACAAGTCTTATATCTACAAGAGGCCCTTCAACTGGCCCCATAAACTTACATAAGATGTCACACCAATCATTCTTGTATAGTAGGTGCTGTTTTTATGGCTGCGAGTTTAAACAGCTAATTCTTCTATTGTAGTTTGAGTGCTTCTTTGTAAGAGATTTTTTCCACATCCCACGCCTGTAGGTTGTCCGGGGAAGTTGAAAGATCCCAGGGCAATTTTGAAAACAATGGATAACCCCCTGTCCGGTCAGCACGGGCAGTTATTATCTAAGACTGCCACTTTGTTTACTGCATTTGGATACCAAGATTGTCTGCATACCGCTAAACAGTGTCGCCTTAGTAAAACCTGAGACTTACTGCGTATATAGGAGGCTGCAGAAACTCAGATCATATTTTGTTTCTCTCTCAGTGGTAGGGAAGGGCAACTTAAACCAGTTATAATTACTGGCCACAATTTTTTAACACGGGCACAGTGAGTTATAATTTGCCGTTATAACTACTCGGCTAGTTATAGCGGCAAACCTGCCTCTCTGCTCTAGAGCACAGCGAGACATAAGGAAGTAAGCGACTTGCAGTCTCGCAGCTCGCCGTGCCCTGTCAGATCTACCGTTCTGAAACAAAACAAATACGGACCACTTTTAAAAAAAAACGGATGTAAAATAGCGACAGCAACAGCACAAGATTCTTAAGAAATGGAGACAAGATTTTAAATCGTAGACTCCCCATAACAGAACAATTTACAGTAGAGCAGCATAATCTAAATACCAAAAGAAAAACAGACAGTGACCTCCGTCTCAATTTTTTTAGCAATAATCTATTGAATTTGCAAATAAATGAATAAGGCAGTTGAAGAAACACGTTTTTTAAAATAATTAAAAACTGCAATGTTGTACAACCACCACAAATAAATTCTTCATTATACCACAACTGCCTTATTCATTTATTTGCAAATTCAATAGATTATTGCTAAAAAAATTGTGACCAGCAATTATAAAAATAAAGATACATCGTGGAAGACGTTTATGAGATTTTATTACACTCTGTGGGATGCTTAAATCCGGCTTCGGCCCCTCGGCAGGGCATCCCACACCCGGTGTAAAATTAAGCACAACCACCTGCCTCATACATTATTCTCTATTTATTGCCATTCCATTGATTTGCGCGTCACCATGCCAAGCAAATACGAGTGCAATAATAATGAGGTGTGACCTGCAGAACATAAGGTGCAGGTCCCGAAGTTCAGCGAGTTGCTTAACTATTTTGTCTCCAAATTGGACTGCAGCTGTCATTGAACTCTTGAACTTCCAGTTAGTTCTGGTGGGCACAAGGGTTCAAATAAGTGGCAATCCACCTCATAACCTGAAACAGCTGTCAGTTCCAGGACTGAGAAAATGAATTTCTTGCACGCGATGAAATGTATCTACCGAGAAGCTGTCTCGGGATTAATGTTATTTATGCAATTAGATTGTTAGTTCTTGTGGGTTTTTGATACACCTAAACCTACACAACCTCCCAATTATGCTTCACAACTGAAATCATTAAAAGCAAGCCATTGCCAGACTGTAAACAGATACTGGTGTTTGGAAAGCACACCAATGACATCACAGCTCGGCCATGGTGCAATACATTTCGTGTTTTTAGGACATTACGAAGAATGCGCCAGGTGGGTCGGTTTGTAGATCCTTATCTGCAAACAGCAGGGTTCAGACCTGCAGAACACTTGCTGCTGCTGCTGCTTCTCTGTGTGAGTCTGGTCCTGGTGCAATAAAAGGTCGTCCCCCTGCAGCTAATCTGAACAACTGTCAAACGTGCAAAGCTGGAGACTTGGAGAAAAAAAATACAGCGGGTTGAGCCTCATTAATAATGCACTTTGTCCTAACGAGAGCCACCCAGTTGGCGGTGCGCCCCGCCTGGCTCTGCAGCCAGTGCCTCCGGAATATTTCAGCACCAGAGACAGCCCCGTCTTTTCTCACTCGGCTACTCCAGCGGGCTCAGAGGCTCCTGCCAGGAAGTGAACACTGTAACAGCCAACCCACCCACATTCACTCCTGAACTGGAAAGAGAATGCCGATTTAGGGCTGCGAGGAGTTCTTCCTACTGTTATCGGGGCCCGGGGGTATGGAGAGGATGAAATATCGGTGCAGCACAGTGGAAGGATGTGAACCAAAGTGACATCTGCAGGATGGAGCTTACGGCGAGCCCAGCGCTCTATTGCACCCTCCTCCTTGGGCTCTGCTGTACTGGAGATGCGACTCAGGTGTGTAGTTATCTTACATATTGCTTTAACTTTTAAAAGAGAAAGGGATTAAAACCTCGTGCATTGCAGACTATCAGAGCTCAGCAGATTCTACATGACTGCAGCGGAGGAGCGGCAGGATTAACTATTAAGTTTGAGCAAACAAAATGTGCCTATAGAGGAGAGACCCAATTCCCTTATAGGGCAATGAAGCCTGCTAAGCCTGCAGTGCAGTTGTTTTTTTCTGTATACTTTGACCTAGAATGTATTTTTTTTCTTTCGTCTCTGAAGAGATACTTATTATGTTTTTACAATCCTCATACCCTATCTCATTAAGGTATAAGAGTATAAGAAACCTATTCAGGCTGTGTGGATGCACACATGTAAATCTGGCGTGCTATTTCCACGGATTCTGTTGTTCCACTATAGCTCACTCCACGTTTCCTCTTTCTAATTCCGGCTATATACTGCAGTATGTTTTGGGATGCAATGTGTGCATAATAACTTTGCCTGGGCGTTTTGTTTCTTGTTTGGCTGGGAGTGAGGAGGGGCATCGTTTAAAATTAACTATATGTGTGTGTATATATATATATATATATATATATATATATATATATATATATATATATATTTAGAGAGAGAGAGACAGACAGACTCATCTAGTCGCCGTTCAGAATTGCCAGTCCTCGCTGCTCAGTACAAACTTAGTGGAATGCGTTAGCATCACGTTCAAGTTCCCTGCATAAGCTGTCAATATTTATTTTTATTTTTATTGAATTGCATTCTGTGGGTGAAATTACCAAGCCTGCCGGAGTGCAAGGGGCACAAACAACTGGGGAGTTGCACTATATGTACAGTTATTGCATTAAAGAGCTTCATATGTTTTCAGAAAAAAAAGGAAAAAAAAACTTTGAGAATTCATTCAGCTCCTATTTCATATAACTTCTGTACTTCTCTTCCACTCTTTACTTATTACTAACTAAATTCCTTTGTCTATACACTGCATATCTTTGTTCTTAGCACCTCATCTGCTTTTGCTGGTTTCCTACACCTGATCTAAAGACTAAATATGATAATGTCTTACTGTCCCTAACTAACAATGATGTAGGAAGGCATACACCACATAAGCCCTGATACCGGTTTATTTTTCATGGGCAATATTTTGATCTGCCACAAGAACACCATTCGCCCCACCTTTAAATGTTATAATAAGATTTGTATACCCACTGAAAGCTAGCCAAGGGCAAAAATGCATACATCAGTGATGTGTTTCAGTTGTGTCTCTTGTTTAACATGGCATAGGAGTATACAATAGCAAAGCGACACACAGGGCACATTTGGGTGAAACAAGTAGGGCAAGGGGACAACACACAAGGTCACCATGTTCAGTGTTATGTGCAAACTTTATTTTCCTAGCTACTCTCCTGCTAATTAGGTACTCTGTCTAACTGGATATACAAATGTTCTATTGGAATATAGCATTGTTACATGATTACTCATTCGTTAACATTTACCTAGGAAAGATAATATGTCATAATCCACTGTTTATGACATCATAGTTGATTGCTGTGGAAATCATTGCAGTGTCAAAAGTGGTGGATTATGAAGTCACAAGGTAGACCTGTAGTAGAACAGGGACCCCACTACCTGCAAGATCTCCTTCACCCTTACTGCCCCCTCTGTCCACTTCACTCCACCAATGAGGGATTGCTTTAGATTCCCAGGGTGTGCTTAAAGACATCTGGGGCTCAGTGTTTTGCTTTTGCAGTCCCTACCCTGTGGAATTCTCTACCGCGTTGGGTTCGAGAGTGCCTGACCATCTAGAGTTTTAAAATAGCCTTAAAAACACACCTTTATTTACCCTAGCGTTCCTGGATTCTGGTACATGATTTTATTCCTGGTGTATGATTTTAGTTTATCACTGATTTATATTTGGTCTGGTTGGGAAGTGATTGTTTTAAGATGTTTGTTTATATGGTTTTATGTACAAGCACTTTGGTTTCGGAAAGGTGATTTTTAAAAATAAAGATTGATTTGATTTCATTTGATTAGTAACAACAAATGGGGTCTAAAGGACAGGCAAATGCCCTTAGTGATAAGTAAGTGATAAATCATCACAGGGTGTGCAGTTATATGGATCCCTCCAGTGGTTTTTGGGGTGAAG
Organism: Neoceratodus forsteri; assembly: GCA_016271365.2. Lineage (NCBI taxonomy): Eukaryota > Metazoa > Chordata > Ceratodontiformes > Ceratodontidae > Neoceratodus > Neoceratodus forsteri. The sequence goes on along the minus strand of CM028135.1, from coordinate 65,845,494 downwards.
CATAATGCATTACTTCCCATATGACCACACACCTTGGAGTGTGTTAGTCCCCCTTGTAAATTGTACTTTTATTTGTTAAAAAAAATATGTAGTTCAGTTGAGGTGTGTAGTTGTCATTAAATAATCAATGGTCATGTGATATATTTTGACTAATGAGGATACAGGATTTTCATGGCACATTTTATAAACATAGAAACAGAATTTGATGGCAGGTGAGGACCACTTGGCCAACCCAGTCTGCCCCCTTTCCCCCTACCTACACTACAGTTTCACCGTAGACCCTACTTGATCTCTGGTCCATTCCCCCTCCCCCCTTTCTTTTCCCTAAGATTCCCTTATGCCTGTCCCATGCATTCTTAAACCCCACTGCTGTTTTTGGCCCCCACCATCTTCCCTGGAAGGCTGTTTCAGTGATACACCACTCTTTCTGCGAAGAAGAACTTCCTCACATGTCTCCTAAAGATGGGATGATGCATACGGAAAACAAAACAAGCTGAACTGTGTTTACATTTATTTATTTGAAAAAGTTTCACCGGTAAAAGCAAACTGAGCTACAGTAGCTCATTTCCATATGCATCCTGGGGGAGGGGAAATGGGAAAAATAATTAGTGTATACAAAAAAAAATACAACATGATAAAATGATATAAATCTGAAACAATTACAGTGATGTCCAACTTAATGTGAGAAGAGAACAAAATAATTAGAAATATAATATTGCACATTCAAAACTTGAGATTGGAGGCCAGTCCCTTAACAGAAACAGAGTAGGTGAGGGAAGAGAGAATGAGTTAGGCTGACTGAAGAATAGAGTGGGGGAGGGAGGGATAGGGTAAAGGGGGCAGACTTTGACCTCTGGGATGCACTCCTCCAAGGGCCAGACTCAGCAGGAGCAACCTGAACCAAAAATACTGGTTTCCCAGGCCTGCAAGAAGAGAGCGATAGGTAGAATGGAGGAAGGCAACCCTTTGACCCTCTGGAGTGAAAACCCCGCAAGGGTCCAACATTGCTTGATGCACATGCAGTCAGTGTCGTGGGATACCAGCTTTCCTGGGGAAAAGTAGGAGTGGTGAATAGGAAGGAGTAATTAGGCACAGTTTTGAAAGAGAGAAATTTAAATGCAAACAGTTTCCCTGAGACATCAGTAGCTCTTTATTATTCACCTTAAAATACTGGTCATATGGGTATTGTATAACCAGGTTTAACCAGTGGAGATACTTGCTCATATAGTTTAAGAAATAATACATAGGGGATAGTCTCCCAATCTTCCTGCAATTCAATGGGTAAATAACAGGTACAGTCCTCCTTAATGATAAGGAACATATTCACTGGACCGGATGCATTAATTGTAATAAGGAAGACTTTAGTTGGTTTCAGTTCCATCATGAGAAAGAAGTGCTTCTCTTTTAAGACTGATGTTAGGAATGTGTTTGTTTGCACATTTCTGCTTCAGGTTGCTATAAAGGAATGACTCAGGATGTAAACTGACAAGGATGCAATGTGGTAGAACAGGCTGATCTGGAGTTAGGCCAGGGAACACATTGGTTAGACCTGGTTATTTTGTTATATGTTAATGTACTCGAAGCTATGGTGACATTAATTCAGTAGTAAGATACCTATGTTTTGTGCTGCTTACCTAAATCATATAATAATTTCAAGTAGTAAAAAAAAGAGGTAAAATACAAAACACCTCACTAAACAAATCTATATTCTTTGCAAAAAAAACTTCATTAATGCAACATTTAGGGTTAAACCTAAACCAGCAAAAGTAGGGAACTGTGGTTTTAGGATTTCCAACCCTAAAACCCCACCCCCACCCCTGAAGCAAATCAGCGGTGGTGTCTTCCTTTGGGTTGTCAACCCTCTTGCTCACCCCATTGTATACACTCCTGAAACATACACACCCATGTCCATCACATCTGAGCTTTCTTGCTACCGCAGTGGGGTGAACTTTAATATTGACAACCCCAAGGGAGACTCCACCCCTGATTTGCTTCAAGGGTGGGGGTGGAGTTTTGGGGTTGGAAACCCTAAAACCACAGTTCCCTACTTTTGTTGGTTTAGGTGTCACCCTAAATGTTACAATAACACAGTTTTTTGCAAATAATTTCCTTACTTTTTGATATAGCTGTAGCACAATGGCATACAGGGACTGAAAACACTTGGCTATGCTTCATGCCTTACTACACCCCTGGGGTGCAGTAATTAATTCATTTCATTTTTATTTGTTAACTGGGTTAGGATTCTGGGCCAAAGCCTCTTTTCAGGACTGACCCAGACATAAACACATAACAAACGATACATCAATACATACAATTATACAAATTTTACAAATTATACAAACACTTAGACTGTACTAACAAATAATATTTAAACTTTCATTTAAAACTTGAAAAAGATTTAATTACCCTTAACGCAACTGGTAACCTATTCCAAAGTGAAGAAGCCTGATGATCAAATACTCATAAGCTGTAATTATTATTTGCACATTGTACAACCAATACTACCCCCTGGGACATTCTCAAATTTGCCTGTATTTCCTGAACCTGAACCAAATCAAATAATGGAGACGAGCCATTTGAATAAATGGCCTGATGAACCAATTTTCCTAAGGCAAACTCATATTTAAACTGGGGCAACAACCATTTCAGTGAAGAATATAATGCTCGCAGCTGTGCCTTGTGCCTTACCTCATGCCCAGGACCTGAACACACTCAGCTGCACCTCATGCCTTACTACATGCAAGGGCATAGTAAGGCACTCAGCTGTGCCTCATGCCTTCCCCATGCCCAGTGGCTGAAAGCAGTTGGCTGTGTCTCATGCCATACTACAACCCAGGGGGCATAGTAAGGAACTCAGCTTTGCCTTGTGCCTTACTCCATGCCCAGGGCCTGAAAGTGTTCGGCTGTGTTTCATGCCTTACTACACGCAGGGGCATAGTAAGGCACTTGGCTGTGCCTCATGTCTTACCTCATGCCCAGGGGCTGAAGGCACTCAGCTGCACCTCATGCCTTACCCCACACCCAGAGGTTGAAGGCACTCAGCTGCTTTTCATACCTTACTACATCCAAGGGCTTAGTAAGGCACCTGGCTTTATTTTATGCCTTACTACACACTGGGGCATAGTAAGGCACTCAGCTGTGCCTCATGCCTTACCTCATGCCCCACTTTTTCTGGTTCACACCAACTGAGAACCACTTTTCTGGTTTGCAAACTTTGGTCCCTTTGTATCTCAAAAACCATGCAGGATGCCATCAGGAAACGTAACACATCTTGAGCCACTGACAGCCTGACTCTGTGTGCCAAACTTTGGGCTATTTTGTCAAACGATGCCAAAGTTATTAAAGGGGCACTGTCAGCTTTGGTCGTCCATTTTTATGTATATGCAAGTAGTAAGCCTCTTAGCACACAAGTATTAAAGACTGCTTCTATTATTCCCTGGTACATCACAAACTGATGCAAGTTTTCCACCTATGCTTATTTTTTAAAGATTTTCTTGCCGGTTGGGCCAACATAAACTCACCCTCAACCGTGAAGCACATGCTGCATGAGCCCGAGCATCTGGTACAAGTGCGGACCCAAAGTATAATTTTTGGGCATGCAGCATGGAAAATTACGTTTCTCAGCAGCATTGCGATCATCTGAGGTTCTGGTGGTGTGCATAAATAAAAACCGAGCGCCGAGAGTCAAGTAATTCTCTTTTTTAAAATGGGGTTGAAACCCCACGCATGCGCAAGGGCAGCATGCTCTTTCGCACGTGCGAGATCAATACTCATGCTGCCCTTGCGCATGTGTGGGATTTCAGCTCCGTTTTAAAAAGAGAATTACTTGACTCTTAGCGCTCGGTTTTTATATATTCACACCACCAGAACCTTAGATGATCGCAATGCTGCTGAGAAACGTAATTTTCCATGCTGCATGCCTAAAAATTACACTTCGGGGCTGCGCTTGTTCCAGATGCTTGGGCTCATGCAGCATGTGCTTCCGGGTGGTGGGTGAGTTTATGTCGGCCCGACCAGCAAGCAAATCTTTAAAAAATAAGCATAAGGGAAAAACTTGCATCAGTTTGTGATGTACCAGGGAATAACAGAAGCAGTCTTTAATACTTGTGTGCTAAGAGTCTTACTACTTTCGTATACACAAAAACGGATGACCAAAGCTGACAGTGCCCCTTTAAGGTGCAACATTGCAAACCAGACTACCAACCAAGAACCACTATTTCTGGTTTGTGAATGTTGGCACTCTGTATCTTAAAAACTGTAGAAGATACCATCAAAAGGCTTTCCAATTCTTGAGACTGTGACAGATTGACTAAGCATGCCAAATTTTGGGCTATTTCATCAAACAACACCAAAGTTATTAAGGTGCAAATCTGCAAACCAGATTACTAACTGAGAACCATTTTTTTCTGGCTTGCGAAACTTGGCACTCTGTATCTTGAAAACTGTACAATATGCCATCACAAAACTTTCCATGTTGTGCGATTCTGACAGCCTGACTGTGCATGCCAAATTTTGGGCTATTTTGTCAAATGATGCCAAAGTCATTCAGGTGTGAAATTGTGAACCAGATTACCAACTGAGAACCACTTTTTCTGGTTCGCACAAAGTAAGAACCACTTTTTCTGGTTCACACCAACTGAGAACCTCTTTTTCTGGTTTGCATCAACTGAGAACCACTTTTTCTCATTTGCAAACTTTGGCACTCTGTATCTCAAAAACCATACAAGATGCCATCAGAAAACTTTCCATGTCTTGAGACACTGATAGCCTGACTGTACATGCCAAATTTTGAGCTATTTTGTCAAACAATGCCAAAGTTATTAAGGTGCAAAATTGCAAACCAGATTACCAACTGAGAACCACTTTTTCTGGCTTGCACCAACTAAAAAAACACTTTTTCTGGTTTGCATCAACTGAGAACCACTTGTTCTGGTTCACACAAACTGAGGACCACTTTTTCTGGTTTGCATCAACTAAGAACCACTTTTTCTGGTTCCTACCAACTGAGAGCCACTTTTTCTGGTTCACACCAGTTCCAACTGAGAGTCACTTTTTCTGGTTCCCACCAACTGAAAGCCACTTTTTCTGGTTCCCACCAACTGAGAGCCACTCTTTCTGGTTCGTATCAGCTGAGAACCATTTTTTCTTGTTCCCACTGAGAGCCACTTTTTTCTGGTTTGCAAACTTTGGCACTCTGTATCTCGTAAACCATACAATGTGGCATCAGAAAACTTTCAGCATCTTGAGATGCTGACAGCCTAACTGTACATGGCACATTTTTGGCTATTTTATCAAATGACACCAAAGTTGTTAAGGTGCAAAACTGCGAACCAGATAACCAACTGAGAACCACTTTTTCTGGTTTGTGAACTTTGGCACACTGTGTCTCAGAAACTGTAAAATATGCCATCTTAAAACTTTCTATTTCTTAAGACTTTGACAGCCTGACTATACCTGCCAAATTTTGGACTATTTCTTCAAACTACGCTGAAGTTATTAAGGTGCAAAATTGCAAACCAGATTACCAACTGAGAACCATTTTTTCTGGTTTGTGAAATTTGGTATTCTGTATCTTGAAAACCGTACAAGATGCCATCACAACATTTTTCAAGTCTTGAAACTCTGAAAGCCTGACTGAATGTGACAAATGTTGGGCTGCTTTTTCAAATGATACCAAAGTTATTGAGGTGCAAAACTGCAAACCATGAGAAGAACTTTTCTGGTTTGCACCTAGATTTCCACTTTTACTGGTTCGCATTGAGAACCACGTTTTCCTGATGCTAACCACTTTTTTGGTTGAAACCTCTTTTCTGCTTCGCAACCAGAAATGTTTTGGTTGAACCTAAAAAGTGGTTCAAACCAGAAATTGCTCTGGAGAGATCGTGAATGTGTGAAATATAAAACTTTCAAATTTCCCCATAACAGACTAAAAAATCTTGCTTAGTGAAATCATTGAACATCAGGGATGTTTTAGTTTTGCTAAAACTATCACTTTACAAATGCTTTCAAACTTCAGTAGCAGCAGAAATAATGAAACAAAATGGCGACTGTCACGAACAAAAAAAAAGTGGTTTGTGAGACACATCTTTGGTTCATGATACATCAAATGTGTGAACCGAAAAACAGTCTCATGAACCAGAAATTTCGGGTTCTTATGTGGCTGTTAACTTTTAAATCCTTATAACTCAGGAACAGTTTGATATTTTTCACCAAGCCTTCAAAAGGTATTACTTCAGAACAGAACAGAACACATTTACCCTGAAAGCTGTGTGCAGAAATTCAGTACCATGTAGCCTGTACATGACAGCAAAAAGCCCCATGTTAAGTATAGGGTAAAAGTGTGACTTTTTTCAGTTTTGTGGCACTCTGTATCTCAAAAACTGCACAAGATGACATCACAAAACTTTCCACGTCTTGAGACTCTGACAGCCTGACTCTGCATGCCAAGTTCTGCGACATTGTGTCAAATGATGCTAGAGTTATTAAGGTGCAAAATTTGGAGTTTAACATTAAACAGCCTACTCAATCCTAAACATAGGGGTGATACTGTGCCCCTGTAATACTGAGTGCCTTTTGTGCAAATTGTATTCCAAAACACCTTACAGTGACTTAGCCATATTGATGTTTGACACACTGTAAATAAAACAGGGCTAAAATAACAAACGGAGCACAGCAGTCACTGAGCAGTATCAGTTGACACTATAAATAGCAGCTATAACATTGGGTGGGGGATGGCAGTCATAAATGATAAAGAAAAAGATGTGTTTTGAGACAGAATGTGAACTGGGGGAGTGAACAGATGATTGTTAGAGAAATAGTGAAGCATTTTCCAGATGTAGGGTCCAGCCCAGGAGCATGCTCAGCCACCAGCTGTGGTCATGCTGAGACAAGGGAACATTCTCAAGGCAGCAATCAGAGGAGGGGAGGGAATTATAAATTGGAGAATACAGAGACGGGGCAGTTAAGTAGTCTGGGCACCAGGTCATGAAGGATCTTGAGGGTGGGAAGTGCAGTTTGGATTTGCTAAGTAATATACCCCATAAAGTCTTTTCAGTATAGTCCATCTTTGTAATCCCTTCCTGTTACTTTTGGTAATGTATATTTTTATTCAGTCTGTAAAACATCATATGTCCAGCAGCATGATTCAGTTAATTACAGACGTCTGTAGTTTTAACTTAGTCCAGGGATATAACTATTTACAGAGGACTCATAGAGAACTTGAAAGAGGGGTAGCAAAGGGGGAAGTAGTGGTGTTAGGAGACCTGAACCTGCCAGACATTGATTGGGAGGTCCCCGTGGCCAGGAGCGCTAAGAGTCAGGCCTTGCTGGATGCATTCCAAGACTGTCTACTGATGCAGCTAGTTAAGGAACCCACCAGGTAGACCACAGTCCTTGATGTGGTGCTCACCAACTGAGAGATGGTGGGAGTGGTGGAAGTAGGGGAGCTGTGGGGAACAGCGACTATAACTCTGTTTCGGTTTGAATTGGCCTCGGTGCTGGCAAGCTAATCGAGAACTGAAGTCTTGACTTTAGAAGGCTGACTTCAATAGGGCGAGGAACTGGTCAAGAATAAGTTAGTAAGGGTGGAGGACATAGGTGGGGTAGAGGAGAGGAGAGATGGGGTAATTAGGGGGCCATACTTGAGGCATCTAAAGTATGCATAAGAACAGTAACAAAGAAAAACACGTTTAAGAGACCACTATGGTTCTCAGAAAGGGTCAGGGAAGCAGGAAGTGCCAAAAAGAAGGTCTTCTATAAATACAAGAAAAAGCAGGGGGAGGTAGAATTGGAGGATTATCTACAGAAAATTAGGGAGGCAAAAGGGGCCATTAGGGAGGCCATAGCTGACACATAGTTGAGTATCGTGAGAGGGGTCAGAAATGGAGAAAAACAGTTTTCAGATATATTAGGAAAAAAAGGAAAAGGAGGGAATCGTAAGGCTAGTTGATGGTGGTAGGGTGATAGAGGAGAATGGGCAAAAGACTGCCATCTTAAATGACTACTTTTGCTTAGTTTTCACTAAAGAGGACTGCAGGTCCATGCCAGTGAGTGGTATCAAATCGCCCACTAAGGGAATCCCAGAAATGAGACAGCCATTATTTACTAGTGAAAGGGTTCTGAAAGGGCTAGCTGCCCTTAAGATAGATAAGGCCCCAGGACCAGATGGGTTGCATCCTTGGTTACTCAGGGAGTTAGCAGCAGAGCTGGATGAACCACTTGCCTATGCAACAGCTCACTTAGGTCTGGGGAAGTTCCAAGGGATTGGAAGGTGGAAGATATTGTACTGCTTCATAAAGGGGGGATAAAGAACAACCTGGGAACTACAGACCTGTCAGTCTAACCTCTGTAGTAGGGAAGCTGATGGAGTCACTGATCAAAGAAGACTATAGAGGCAAAGAGGATCATAGACTACCTGCAGAGCAACAGGCTCCAGGATAGTAAACAGCACTGTTTCGTGGCAGGAAGATCTTGTCAGACTAACCTGATAGTTTTCTTTGACTGAGTGACAAAGGAATTAGACAGGGGCCATGCTTTGGCTCTCCTCTACTTCGACTTCAGCAAGGCTTTTGACTTGATACATTACAAATGATTGCTCAAGAAGATGGAAGACCTGGGTGCAGCTAAATGAATTGTCAAATGGGTGGGTAACTGGCTAGAGGGGAGGCAGCAGAGGGTGGTGGTCAATGGGGTTAGATCAGAGGAGAGGGAGTTTATGACCGGGGTTCCACAGGGATCGGCCCTAGATCCGGTCCTCTTCAACATTTTCATTAGTGACACTGGAGAAGGAATCCAGGGCAGGTTGTGTCACTTTGCAGATGATACAAAACTATGTGGGAGAGTAGATAGTGACAAGGGAGTAATGGAAATGCAGAGAGACCTACAAAAGCTAGAAGGGTGGTCAAAGGTCTGGCAGTTAAAATTCAATGCTAGAAAGTGCAAGGTGATGCACCTAGGGGAAAATAACCCCAAAACAGAGTACTGGATGGGAGGAGAGAGATTTAGCACTACAGCTGAAGAACAGGTTCTGGGAGTTATCATTAGTGACTCATTTAAGCAATTGAGACAGTGCAACAAGACCTATAGCAAGGCTACCAGGATGCTGGGATGTATCGGTAGGGGTATTGCTAGCAGAAGAAAGGTGGTAATACTTCCCCTCTACAGATCCCTGGTGAGACCTCACCAAGAGTACTGCGCCCAGTTCTGGAGTCCTCACCTCAGAAAGGATAAGGATAGGTTGGAGACAGTGCAGCGCAGAGTAACAAAAATGATTCAGGGTCAGCAGGGCAGATCCTATGAGTTGTGCCTCAAGGCACTAAATATGTACTCACTGGAGATCAGAAGGGAGAGGAGATATGATAGAGATATGAGATGATAGACACCTTCAGATTCCTTAAAGGAATTAACAAAGTGAACTGCGGAGAACTATTTAGCCTGAATACCAATTTGTGGTCATGTGGACATGAATGGAAATTAACAGGAGGCAGGTCAGGAGACACAAGAGAAAGTACTACTTTTCGGAAAGGGTGGTGGGACCTGGGAACAGTCTGTCAGCTGATTTGGTGGGTGAAAAAACAGAGGATTCAAGCAGGGCTGGGACAAAATGAAGGGAATAGTGGTTACTGTGGGTGACAGGACCAAGGAGGAGGAGAATAGAGAGAGGATGGGGAGCATGGCTGGATTAACCTGTATGCAAATTACGCCATGGCGTAGGGCCCCGAGGTTCAGGAGGGTCCCCACTGTTAACTTATTTACAGTTACTTTCTTTAATTCTGGCTGTACTGGATGACTGCTGACAGGCCGAATTGCCCAAAAAGCAGCCCCCTCCTTGGAGTCAGTCAGCCCCCCCACCTCACTGAGTCAGCCTGGTGAATGATGACACCCCCCCCCCGGAGCTGCTCTGAGCAAGTGAGCCTCTCAGTTTCTCTGATGGCTGCTCTAGCTTCACCTCTGATCCACCCTGACCCCACCACACACAACCAATCATGTCCATCAGAGGTTCTCTGGAGGTGTGGCTACTGGGGAGCGGGAATCAGTGTGTGTGTGTGTGTGTGTGTGTGTGTGTGTGTGTGTGCATGGCATCAGGACATGTGGCCGGGCAGTAATGAGGGAGTAGAGGAGGAGAGCGAGGGAGAGGCTGTTGCGGTCAGTCATCGGTGCCAGTGGTTGGTCTCGTCTATCAAAGAAGAGTCTCTGTCTAAAGACATAAAAGTAGAGAGAGAGTCTGAGCAGGCCACGGGGGGGTTACCCGGAGTCGGATTTGGCTTCAGTGCAGCGTCACGTGCTGCTGGCGTTTTCAGTGTAGCCACTAGCCAGGGTCAGTCAGTGCTGCTGCTGGTTTGGCCTTTGGTCCTGCTGTGACTATGAGAAGTCCTCCCATGCTGGGCCATGCTGCAAGGCTGAGTCATGTCACCACCACCTGTGTGATCTTGAGGAAACAATCAAGAGGACAGACTGGATTCATCACAGTCACATTCACATCAGTCAGGCCACACCAGGTATGTTGTGTTGACTAGTCATCTGCGTGCTGCAGTGTCCAAGTCATTTGTGCTGGAGAAATAACTAGTTTTATTGCATTGGAGAAACAAACTAAGCTGTGGTTTCCTCTGGTCATGGTCTGTCTGTGAGCGTTCCGTAACCTGAGTAGTGTACTGAGTCTTTAATAAGATTTGAGTTTGGCACTGAGTGGACCATGGGATGCTAATAAGTCACCTGAGGGGAACTAACTTGTGCGACTTGCTCTTGCTGGCACAGTTTTGTCTTGTTTTGATTTGAATCATATACATTACTGGGAAGTTGCAGCAGGTTGGTCTAGGAAACTTAATTTCTGAAGTGACTGCAGTCAACACCTGCAGGTCCTGCAGGGTTCTTCAGGCTCAGTCTTTTTGGCACAACTCTGTTTAGCTGCTTTGGCATCAATAACTTGGAGTAGGGGCAAGGATCTAGCAACTCTGTATTGGCAGCAAAGCAATTTTTAAGTTGACAATGGAGATGGAGGACAGGAGACGGTGGGAGAACAGACAGAATTGAGGACAAAGATATCTGCACAGAGGGTGATTGTGGAAGATGCATTGCGGAGGCAAGGAGCTTGAGCATGTCTCAGGTTTGGAGCTCGAAGGAGTCTTGAGCAGGGAAATAATGGGAGGGAGCTGTGAGCCCCACTAACTGCTTCAATACATGCTTCAGTTTTTTGGTTTTGGCAGAGAGAATAGATATTGAAGGAGGCATGTGCAGGGAGATTGTGGCAGCTACAATCTCCATTTTTATTAATTTATTTATGTGGAATTTGAATTTGATATCTGGGAGGCAGGGCACACTAATTGAAGTCTAATGTCCAGGTGTGTCTCAGGGGAGGGGAAAAAAGAGGAAGAAAAGAGGATCCATAATTATTAATAACAAAAATAGTGACAAGGTACAGTAGTGGCAAGGGAAAAACAGGATGAGTTAAAGGTAACTAAAAAGTGAAAATTTACAAAATGCTAATATTGTACTGATAAAATGTTTCTTTGTACAGTAATTGGTCATTCTGAATTGTGTTGTTTGTAATCAAGGGCATGTGACCTGTCAAGTCATGTGGCATAACACATAGCATTATAAACCACATCCTGCTTGAGTACCGTGGTCGTTACTGCAGAAGAGTGGAATGTTCGCATTTAGGGGCCGCCGGGCCACAAAATATGACTTGGAGTAGGGCCCCCACATCCATCAATCTGGCCATTGGGGAGGGTTAGTACCCTGGAGGAACTGTAGATTCCAGGGGTTATAGAGAATTTGGGCAGACTGGATGAACCTTTGATCTTTTTCTGCCATCATTGTCTATGTTCCTATGCTTCTATGTTTCTGTTTCTGCAGTACAGTTCTGGTCAGTCCAGTTATGAGTGTGTACATTGCCAACAGATTCTGGGTCACATCTGGAATTGAGCCTTGGCTCATGTGTTGCTTTTCTCGGTTATAGGAGAAGATGGAAGGTTTGATACCTTTTATTGGACCAACAAGTGTCTTGTACAAAGATGGAATTATACACAAGCTTTTGGGGCCACACAGGTCTCTTCTTCAGGCGAACAGCAAAACTGAGCAACAAGCAGTATTTATATCCACTGTGGAGCAATTAAAAATCAGGAAGTGAAGTAGGAAGGTGATAAAGTGGACTAGAGATGAAAGTCTAAGATGCAAAAAATGAGAAGACATGGGGAGGTGGCATAGTAGGAGCAGGTCAGTAGGAGATCAAATGAAGCTAAAGGGAAGACAAAAGCATGCAGATAGGATCTGAGATCAGAGGCTGGCTGAAAGGGTAGAATGGACAGGAAATGCCTAATAGATGCAAGGAAATCAAGAAATTAGTAGAAACAAAAGAACAAAGGCCTAGATAAACAAGGGGCAGGACATCAGAAAGTTATAACGGGACTTAACCCCTTGCCCGAGCAGAAGGTGGGTGAGGCTGAGGCTTTGGCAGGGAAGTTGCTCCAGGTGTTAAGGAGCCCTTAGAGGCTCTGTGAGGGAATTGAGCACCACAATGATGGTCCGACCTCTGGGGATTCAAGGCTTTTGTGGACTTTTGGTAACAGGTATGTTGTTGAGCACATAAGAAGATCATTACTGAGAAATGCCCAAGTATCCTGATTAATTACACCATTAAACAAAGCCTGATTCCAAAAATGCATCTATATGGCCTTTGAAGGACAGTGTGAGGTCTGTAGAAATGTTGTTCGCTAGCTGTCTTTTAACCTCAGCTGCACTATTGATCAATGTCTAGGACTGCTACACTGCCCATTTGATTGTAATGAGTTTATTAGTTTGCAAGTCCTTCATGGCCTTTGATTCTTCACTCGTCACATGCGCAAAAGGTGGTTCACATTCCTGCTTCATAAGGTGCTGTAAATCCAGTTTTGCAAGCTGTCAAGAAGTCACCTATCATGATGTTCATGGGGGGGTATAAATGTTGATTTTACCTTAAAGATCTTTTGAGTTCTTAAGTCCTGATTGTCCCCCTCAGAGATGTCCAGCTGAGATGCAAGTAACCCAGCATTACTGTGCTGAGAGACTGAAACTAGTGGCTGTGCTCCTTGATCCATGTCTGAGAAAAACACATTAAGTTTAACATAGAAATGTAGAAGTTGACGGCAGATAAGGACCGCAAGGTCCATCCAGTCTGCCCATTTCTTTTTCTACCTTATGAATGTGCCATCGGCCTTTGCTCTGACAATGGCCTATCTATTCATACTCATCTGTATTGCTCCTTTATGCCTATCCCATGCCTGTCTGAAGCCCTGCACTGTATTAATATCCACCTCTTCCTGAGGTAGGCCATTCCATACATCCACCACCCTTCCTGTGAAAAAGAACTTCCTCACATTACCCCTTAATCGGCCTCCATCTAATCTCATGCTGTGTCCTCTTGTCTTGCTATTTTTCTTATATTGAAACATGTTAGACTCTTTCACCTTGTTAATGGCCTTAAGGTGTTTGAATGTTTCAATCATATCACCTCTCTCCCTCCTTTGCTCTAGGGTATACATATTGAACTCCGTTAATCTGTAGTCATATGTTTTCTGATACAGTCCCTGCACCATTTTGGTTGCCCTTCTCTGGACTGCCTCAATTTGGTTAATGTCCTTGTGAAGGTGCGGCCTCCAGTACTGCACGCAATACTCGAGATGGGGCCTAACCAGTGTCTTGTAAAGAGGGATTACCTCCCTCTTCCAACTTGATACCCCTACTAATGCACCCCAACATCCCCCTAGCCTTACCTACTGCTTTAGTGGTCTGCTTGCATGATTTCAGGTCATCGGTGATGATGATGCCCAAGTCTCTTTCATCCCTTGTGACTGCCAGCAACTCCCCTCCCAGCCTATAGGTGGCTTCAGGGTTTCTCTTCCCTATGTGCATGATCTTGTACTTCTTTGCGTTAAACCCCAGTTGCCATTCTTCCAACTATTTTGCTGGTTTATCCAGATCTCATCATTCTGCCCACCCCATCTGGGTCATTTGCTCTGTTGCAGATCTTGGTGTCATCTGTAAACAGACAAACCTTACCCTCTAGTCCATCTGCAGTGTCACTGATGAAGATATTGAAGAGGACTGGCCCCAGGACTGATCCCTGGAGGTACCCAAGCAAATTTATGATTGTCCACAGTGGTGTCAAAGTGGTTGATGTTGAAAGTGGGAACTAATTTCAAGGCCTTTACTGAGAAGTGAATGTTATGCTGGGGTGAACTGGTGTGAGGACAGATTTATAACATTGTACTGTTGTTCCTCCTCCCCTTGCCTTTGTTGTTCCCTTTGGGATTCGGTTGCTCCCTGTATTTGGTTTCTGTACGCCCCTTGCCCCTCCGTGTCCTCTTGAAATTTGATTCTGAGACTCCTGCGAGGATGGGGAGGGAAGAATCCTGGCTGTCATCCGAGAGCATATCTTCTAAAAAAATAGAAGATGCCCCCTCGGATTCACTGTCAGTTTGAGGGGGAAGGTTATTTGTATTTTTGAGGATGGATTTAGGGTGTGCACTTGTTCTTTTCTTTTTTCCAACCAAAAATGTGATAGTTCTTATAATCCTCCTTGTCATAAAGGAATTTTCTCTGTTTATAAGCTTGAGTTCTAATATCTATTTGCTTAATGGTATTATCCAATTTTTGTTTGAGCTGGTTGAACTTGGCTGAATTAGAAAATTTCTGTAGCATGCATTCTTTCTCTTTTACTATGTGAAATATTGAGATGTCATTGCCAGTGATTGATGCAGACCCAGGTGCATTGTGAGGCCCAAGGTGTTTACACTAAGCGCCTGCAGCAACTGGAATTCTGGGTATCAAATAACTGCCCACACCCAGACATGTCTTGTTGTGTTTATAAAATAGGGAAACTGATAAATCTTAAAAAGGAAAAAAGCATTTTTTTTATTTTAAAACTGGTATTTTCTTTTTTTTTTAAAGTGACTAGTAAAAGTACTCTGTCCCCACCTGTCTATCCTCTGTCTGTTTACAAATTCAGTAGATGGAATGTTTATTTATCATGTAATGCAGGAATTCAAACTTCTGCAGAATTCTACTGGCAGAATTGTCATCTCTCCATACACAAATATAATAGGAGGCCTCAATAAAGCCAGTAATTCTGTTTTATTTGGACAGGGTTAAGCAGCAAAGATTTTGTTGGTAGGCTGGTTGGGATAGGAAGGGTTTTTTGATGGTCAGGAAAGATGTTCAAAGAAGTAAAGCAATGAATAGTACTTCTTTCTTATTTTGTGTATGTGTATAAAAAGGCCTTATAACGGGTAACAACATTCAAGAGCAAGTAGAATCAACAATAGTAGACAGGAAAATGTTACAGATTTTAAGAAGTAATCAGTTTTTACTTTCTATTTTAAATTTATTCCCTTTTGCTCATTAGAAAGTTTACTATGTGATAGTGTTATGCTGGATGTATGGATAGCACTGTGCCTGGTAGCTGACAATGATATCACAGGGACTGGCTTGGCAGCTACTGAGTGGATTTTCCAGAGCAGCTGTGATGTCACAGTCAGTGAGGTCACAGTGATGACAATGTAATGGGATGAACAGAGCCAGATATGTCCGCTGCCAGGCAGAGTGTTATTCCACAGATAATACATAATAACATCAGTTAACACATTTTCTAGTTACTCTAAAGGAAAGGAAAAAAAGTGTCTCAGTTATAAAAGGTAGTAGTGGACTGCTTTTAAAACTAACATTAGTTTCAAGCAGTACACTGCCTCTTTATTGTACTTTTATATACCGAGGGAGTTTCCTTTCTAGGGCTTAGCTGACTTTTTAGTAAGAGTAAAGGTGGCAGTCATGTTTGTAATGGCTGTCAGGAATATTTGTTCAAAAGGCATTGACATATTAGTGTGCTGTGTCCTAATTGCAAGCACTTTTTTCAAACGGAGGTAGTAGTCTGACATTTTATAGCTACAGATCAATTAGGATGCAATACTTTCCCTACCCATTATAGAACAACTGTTTATGTCAGTGAACTGAAAAAAAATGAAGATATGTTTGGAACAACCTGCCTCTTATGAACCCATGCTGATTCCTGTTCAAAAGGCCATTTTCTTTCAGGAATGCAACCATTCATTCTTTATATTTATCTCTAGAAGGTGCCTACTATAGATGTCAAGCTTACTGGCCCCTGATTTTCCAGGTTCTCCCTATCTGCAGTCTTGTGTAGGGGGACCATGTCAAGTGTCACTCTGCCCGTTGCTAGTGTCTCCATTATATAGGTCTGCCAAGGGTGTTTCCAGGGCCCATCTTGTCTCCCTAAGCACCCTTGGGTGCATTACATTTGACCCTGGGAATCTGCTAACTTTAGATCCTGCAGACCCATTAGTTCTTTCTTTATAGATACAGTATATCCCATCTCCAGTTTGTGACTTGCTGTATCTTTGAGTTTTTTATTGTTCCCGAATCTTTCATGTAAACACAGAATTAAGTTCTAAATATGGTATGTATGCTTTCCCACATCCTCCTCCACACTTTCCCATCTCTCTTCATCCTTTCTATGTTATATTTTTCTTTTTCCCTACTGCATCTAAAGATAGTCTTATAATTTTCCTTGGTCTCTTCCATTATCCTTAGCTTTGTGTTTGCTTTCCTCTTCCTTACGAGCTGCTTGCTTTTAATCTAGCTTTTTCTTATACATCTCCCTGTTCACCCCATTTTGCCCCTCTCAATAGACTCTAAAAGTTCTCTTTTTGTCCGGGATTGTATCCCTTACTTTTAAGTCCAGCCATATTGGTTTCTGATGCTTCTTTGCCTTACTAACAAATTCAGTGCTTTCCTGGGCTGCCTTTATACTGCCCCTTTTATTGATGGCCATTTTTTTCAGTCCCCTCTAACTTTATCAACTGATGTCTGATTCATTTTGTCAGAGTTAGTGTTCTTAAAATTAGGGACCACTGGGCTAGACTTCAGTTTCCAGGGATCCAGCAAAATGTTGAACTTCACAGTGTTGTGGTTGTTGCTCTGTCTTACTGGGTCCTCAATTGTGATATCCTTGATCATTTCCTGGCTGGGCATTATGAGTTCCCCGGTTGCCTCCCACACCCATGGGGCAAGAAAGCAGTTCTGCATAACCTCTACAAACTTCTGGCTCTTTTGGCTCCTTGCCGCCAGTGTATCCCAGTCTATGTCTGGGAGATTAAAGTCTCCCATAAGTAATAATTCTTCCCAGGCTCTCTTCCTTCCTCATTCTCCTTCTAGCTTCTTGTCTATGTCAGTTGGCTGGTTTGGCAGCCTATAAACTATTTCAATCCTGTGTTGTTTCCACCTTCTACAACTAACCACATGAAGCCATAGTGAATCCACCTCCCACCCAAGATAGATTTATCCTCTATGACCCTTATGGATTCCCCAGCAAACACTGCTACCCCTGCTCTCTTGGCATTCTCTTTTTTCTTTCCATATTGTGGGAAACTAGGTTCCAGCTAATGTTTTGATTGGCCCATTTTCAGTTATTGCTAGTATAGCTAACTGCTCTGCAGCCATTATCACTTGTGGCGCATCCATTTTATACCCTATGGCCCTTATGTTCATATACAACTCTCCGCACTTGCCCTTCTTTCCCCTCTAGTTTTCCTATACCTGGTGACTGTTGAATGCCCACTGTTCGTACACTTCACCCTATTTGCTTCTGTCTCTTTCCTTTTTTCCGTAAGTACTGGAGCAGAGTCATCTGGGCTCCCTTTTTGTTTCAGTGTGCACGCATACTCTAACACTACCCTATCCCTATCTTGTTTAAATACTTACTTATTGTTATATGTAGCTTTTGCCCTCTTACGCTGGTTTCCCCTCATATTAAGATGGAGGCTGGCCTTTGACAACAGTCAGTTATCCCAGAATGAACCGCAGTCCCCTAAGTAGTGGAACCTCCCCCATCACACCAACTCTTTGACTACATACCAAATTCTGTTTGTTTATCCTTTGTGCTGTTTCCTGCATGTAGCACTTAAAGTACTTCCAAGAAGGCTACCCTATCAGCAATAGCCCTCAACCCTCCTTGAAATGTCCACCCACTATTGTTTTTATACAGCGTTTTGTCCACTGGTGGCCTCCCCAAGCCTGCTTCAGGCTTGTTTCAGCACCCCCCGCTCCAACCACCACTCCTCCCATGGTCTTCTTCAGTGGGTATCCAAATGGGGAGGGCCCCAAGGGCCCCTGTGCCATCATTGATGTCCACAGGTGCACATGAGTTTTTCTGTTTGTTTTTTTTATCTCCATGACCTTCCCCTTCCCCAGTATCATGGCACAGGACGTGTATCCCCATGTACGTCACCTCAGTCACAAGCAGCGATGTCCCGTGGGGGAAACAAGCTCCCTCTGCACACTGCAGGGGTCACCACAGTGCTGGAACCTGGGTGCCTCCCTCTGCTGGCTGGGAATATTACTTTCTCTGTTAGTCACTGTGAAGTCCATGCTGTTCTTTAAAAAGCTGTCCCTACTAAGTATACAAAACCTTTAATAGTGATGTGTTAACATTCATCTTATACATAGAAAGATAGACAACAATGGCAGGAAAAGACCGGTGGTTCATCCAGTCTGCCCATATTACCCTATCATACTGTACCTTGGGACCTATTGTCTCTCTCTGGTCTATGCATACCCTAGTACCCCTTTTGTTCTACATGTTTCCACCTCCAATGTCCTGCTGAGCAACTCTATTCCAGCTGTGTGTGAAGCTGTTAATGATTCGGGCACCCATCACCTCTGCCGGCAGACCATCCCATGGCTCAGCAACTCTTTCTGTAAAATAATACTTCCTCACATCCGTTTTAAATCTTGCCCTCATTAAACCCCACTTTTGACCTTGTGTCCTAGCATCTCTGTTCCTGGTAAATAGCTCTTCACAGTTCACCTTGTTTATTCCTTTCAGGAGCTTAAAGATCTCAGTCATACCCCCCCCAATCTGGTTTCGAGTGAATACTTGATCTTCATCAAGGTTATCTTCTACATTGGGCCACACCTTTGGAACTGTAAGCCGTCAGCATCAGCATCAGGACCTTACAAAAAGTTTTGCCTAACTGGGGGCCACCCACAATGACATAAAATGTCGGTGCCTATAAAACTTTTTGGCCCCCTCACGCCTCAGTTCTTTTGCCATCAACATGCTTGTTAGACCTGCAGAGAAACTATGACATCATTTTACTATGTTGTTGTTTATTTGTTTTCTAACGTAAATATTTTTGTATTGATGTCGGCCATGTATGCCCCATAGAAAGAACCTTTATTTAGGTTTTGCACCTGGGATTACAAGATATACAAAGATGACGCTCACACCATGTGTGTTTGCTGTTTGTTCCTGTTCCACAATGTGAGGGCCTGCAAGATCTGCCAAGGATTTAACCAGGCCACAAGGAGATGCTGGAAAAGGCTTTGGAGGCTTTGATTACCGTTAAGGCAGTAGAAGCTCAGGTGAAAGCTATGGGATCCAAACTGTCTTCTCCATCTCAACAGCCCACCCTGGGTAAGGAGACACCCCAGTGGTCATCGACTGAATCATTGGCTATGATGATGGACAAGTCCAAAGAACAGGAAAAATCCTCATTGAAGCCCTCCTCCTGTTCCAGTTATCATAAGCATCAAGAAAAACATGCTTCACCTGTGAGGTCAAGGTCTCCATTGAAGGAGGCTAAGTCCTCATTGGTGTCCACTCCAGCTATGTTGACTACAGCTTCCCTGACCATTGTTGAGGCACCAAGGTTGGAGCTTGGCTCTGGCACAGTTGTACGTACTACAGATGGTATGCAGCCTTTGTTAATGGGTTCCATTCTGATGACAGTGGTAGTCCCAACCCCTCAACCGGCTGTCGTCAACTCACAGGTCATGCTAGCATTGCTCTCAGAAACGTTAATACACCTGTTTCCATCACTGCAAGTTCTGTTCCATTGACAGGGCCTTGCCTGTCGGCACTGTCATCATTGATGGGACCGAAAAGCATGCCTGCTGCACTGACGTTACAGCCGCCACCTCCGTTGCTAGATTCGTTGACAGCCCCCCTCGTCATCTGACATGACGATGAGGTAGAATACAATCCTAACCTCCTAGAAATGGAGGAGGATGTGGAAGATGAAGGTGGGGATGGGGAACCCTGTGATGGAGGTTTCCCTTCTTGCTCAACCTTATCATCTTGCAGTGAGGACTCTGCAGTATATAATCCCAGGTCTCCTCCAGAGGAGTCCTTCTACCAGGCTTTGTTTAAACAAATACAGGATGTGATAGGATTTGAGGGTGAAGAAGAAGACTCCAATAGGAAAAAAAACTAATGGAGTTGTTGGAAGTATCAGCAGCACCCACTATTGTGGTGCCTCCTATTTGCCCTGCCTTGGAGGATGCTACCTCTGCTACTTGGCACAGGCCATGCACTCTGCCTGCAGTGCCCAGAAAGGCTGACAAACAGGATCCTGCTCCATATGTCAAGCCTTATTATTCTTCTCAGCCTAAAACTGACTGTGGTTATCAAGCTTGCACTTGAATCTCTCTAGGACTCCTAGAGTGATGAGCACCCTGCCTCTTGACAAGCAGTCCAGGAAATTGGATGTAATAGGTAAAATGAGTTACGCCTCTTCCACTTTGGGCCTTTGCATTGCAAACTGCCAGGCTTAAAAGATTACATATCAGAACAGCTTCTGAAAGTCAGCTATAGCTATGGCACATATACTGCTGCATAGCCATGCAAGGCAGAACTGCTTAAAGCTGCCTCTAATGGCCTAGATACTGGTAAACATTTGCTAAGGTCTGCATATGATGCCTCAGATGCTGTTGCTAGATTTGCTGTCTCTGGTATATGCCTCAGAAGGTACTCCTGGCTCCAAGTGGCAGGATTTGCTTTAGATGTGCAACAGGCAGTGCTCAGTGCCCCTTTTCGTGATGAAAACTGTTTGGCCAGGATGTAGATAATGGATTGAATGCATTATAATCCTCTAAAATGACTCTAAGCCTGTGAAATTCTTGACCCCCCCCAGAATGCACACAGGGGTCATGTTAGGGGTGCTTTTTGGAAGCCTGTCTGCTGAGAAGGCTGTGGCTACCATCAGCCCTGCCATGGCAGAGGAGGTGGTCCTCCTGCTGGACCTGCTGCCCAGGGTGGCCACTACAAGGTACCCAAAGGTTCCAGTCCACGTACTCCTGCTGCCCCCAGCATTCTGACACCCCAGTTCCTTTACCCATCCACAGCTGCCACAAGGGGCACAAGTGGGGGTGAAGGATCTCCCTTCATCTGCACAAGTGGAGGGAGATTACCTCAGACAAATGGCTCCTGGAAATAGTGGAAAGATGGCATGCACTGGAAATGATCTCCATACCTCCAGTGCATTCTCCACCCCATTCTCATTACCCTCTGGGATACATGTCTTTGTTGAGGGAAGAAGTTCAGTCCCTGCTTCAGAAAAAAAGCCATAAAGCCTGTTTCTTCCAAAGAAAGGAACAAGGGGTTTTACTCAAGGTATCTTTTGGTTCCAAAAGCCACAAGAAACTTGTGTCCCAGGCCAGCCCGATGGCAGTGAGGGTTGAGGCGCTGGACACCACACCTTGCCCCACGCTGGCGACCCAGGTTTGGGGACAGACCCAGGTCACCAGGGGTCGGCAGGCGGAAGGAATTGAGCAACCGTGGACTGCTCTCCCCTCTCCAGGGAGGGTCACCAGTTGTCAGTCTTGTCATGACCTCTGGTGGAGGCTGGGGCAGTACACTGCTTTTCACTTAGAGGGGGTGAACTTGGGGCACAGTGCCGGGAGGGAGCACATGTGGATGCGTGTGTGCTCCCTCCATTGGCGTCATTGCATGTCCCAGTTCATGTCAATCCAGGAATAAGGAAAAATGGCACCAGTCGCAGTGGCTTGATGGCTGTTCAGCAGGATGCCCGGCTCTGAGGGCTCACTGCAGTTACTGGATCCTGTGTCAGTGAAGATAAGGGGGGGTCTCTCTGCCACCCTGCCATGGGGGGCAAGCCGGGTGGGGTATGCAGTGAAGCCCAAATAGGAGCTGGGGCGATCTGGATGGCGGCCAGAGTAGGTGGATGCCTGCACATGGATGGCAGACTGGGGGCCAAGGTGAGAGAAATGACTAACAAAAAAAAAAAAGAAACTTGTGTCCCAGGATGGATCTTACAGTTCAAACAAATTCATCAAATACAAAAAGTTTTGAATGGTGTCTCTTCAGGCTCTCATACCCCTTCTGCTAAAAGTAGACTAGTTTTGTACTTTGGACCTGAAGGGTGCTTACCTTCATATCAAAATCATAATGTACCACAGGTAGCACCTCAGATTCACTCTGGAGGACTGCCATTCTCAAATCTGAGTAGTCAAGGGAAGTGGTCCAGTACACAGTATCCTGAATTCAGCAGTTGTTTGAGGACCTAGGTATCACAGTCAGTGTACCAGAATCTAATCTCTCTCCATGCCAATGCCTCCATATATTGGTGTGGCATCGAACATGGCATTGTACAGGGTACTGAATGAGAAAAAGACCGAGGTAGACAGATCAGTGGGGGATGCTGCAAAAGAAGGTAAAGCCATCAAAAAATGGAGAGCAATGAGTACCAATGCCCGTAGTCTGAGTAACAAGCTTCTTGAATTAGTGGCCCTGATGGAGGAGGAACATCTGGATATCGTGGCAGTCACAGAAACATGGTACACACAAAACCATGACTGGGACATAAACATATCAGGATACACTATCTACAGGAGGGACAGGGAGGGTAAAAGAGGAGGAGGAGTAGCTCTTTACATAAGGGAAGGAATCAAAGCAACAGAACAAAAGGGAAAACAGGGAGGAGAAGAAGCATTGTGGGTAAATTTGGAGACCGGCAATGGCACCACAATCCGCACAGGGGTTGTATACAGACCCCCTTCTCAGGGGGAGGAAATGGACAAGGAAATGATAGAAAGAATACTTACAATGGCAGAAAAAGGGGAGATATTGCTGATGGGTGATCTGAATATGCCAGATGTTAACTGGAGTGCAGTTGCAGCAGCCACTTCAAAGAGTGGGGTTATTCTAGATGCCCTACAGGGGCATGCCTTAGACAACTAGTATTGGAGCCCACTCGAGAGGGAGCAATCTTAGACCTGGTTCTCTCAAATGGAGATGAAGAGAGGATCACAAGATGTAAGTGGGTAGCCATCTGGGAACTAGCGACCATGAATAGTATGGTTCACAATAAACACAGCAATAGGTCAAGCCATACAAGCCTAAATGTACTGGACTTTAGGAGGGCTGACTTTGCCAAAATGGGTGAGTGCCTAAGGAATGCACTAGCAAATTGGCAGGAAGGAGGTGTGGAAGAACAATGGAGAATAATAAAAACTACCATCACAGAGGTAACAAGCCTTTGTGTGAAGCAAATAAACAAAACAAAACGATGTAAGAAACCACTATGGTTCTCAAAGGAAGTGGCAGTGAAGGTTCAAGAGACAAATAAAGCATTCAGGAAGTACAAGGAATCACAGAAGGAGCAGGACAGAGAACTGTATCAGTTAAAGCAAAAGGAAGCTGGGAAGGCAGTCAGAACAGCAAAGGCCCAAACCGAGGAAAAGATAGCCAACTCAGTTAAGAAGGGGGATAAAACCTTTTATAGGTACATCAGGGAGCGAAGGAAGACCAAGGAGGGATAGTGAGGCTTAATAAAGGGAGGGGTGGGCAGAGGTGACTGTGAAAAGGCAGAGATACTAAACAAATATTTTGCTCAGTATTTACAAAGGAAGTGGGAGGTACCTAAAACAAACAGTAGAAACACTCTGGATACAGAAGTTGATACCAGCCATTTACAGAAGAAAGGGTTCTAAGAACTCTTAAAACTGAAAGGTGGACAAAGCAGTGGGGCCTGATGGGATTCATCCCAGAATTCTAAAGAACTAAGGGTAGAACTAGTGACACCACTGACTACCCTCTTTAACAAATCATGGGAGGATGGGGTGGTACCAAGGACTGGAGAAGGGCAGATGTGATTCCCTTCACAAAAAGTGGGAGCAAGGCAGAAGCAGAAACTACAGACCTGTTAGTTTAACCTCAGTGGTAGGGAAAATGATGGATCACTTCTGGAAGGAAAGAACTGTTGAGTATCTAGAGGCCAGAGGGGCTCAGGACCCAAGAGCAGCGTGGATTCACAGCAGGAAGGTCATGCCAGACAAATCTAATAGATTTCTTTGACTGGGTGACTAAAGTGAGTAGATCAGGGAGGGCTGTGGACATGGCTACTCTAGACTTTGCAAGGCATTTGACACAGTCCCACACAAAAAGATTAATATACAAGCTAGCTAGCCTGGGAGTGGGTCCCAAGATGACAGCCTGGTAAAGAATTGGCTGAGAATAGGACACAGAGAGTAATAGTAAATGGAGTCCACTCTGAAGAAAGGGGTTACTAGTGGGGTACATGAGGTTCAGTGTGCTTACCGGTCCTCTTCAATGTCTTTATAGCGACATTGCAGAGGGACTGGAAGAAAAAGTATGTCTCTTTGCAGATGACACAAAGATCTGCAACAGAGTTGATACACAAGTGGGGTGGAAGGATGAGAAGGGACTTGGCAAGGTTAGAGGAATAGTCAAATGTATGGCAGCTTAGATTCAATGCTAAGAAGTGCAAGGTAATGCACCTGGGAAACAAAACCCAGGGAAGAGTACACAATGGGGGTGAGATACTAACAACAACAAAAATGGAAAGGGACCTGGGGTAGTCATATCAGATGACCTAAAGTGGGCAAGCAATGTGAGAGGGGCTGCAAGGAGGGCTGTGGGGATACTGGGATGCATAGGGAGGGCATCACCAGTAGAAACAGGAAGTTATTATCCCTCTGTACAGGCAGTTGGTGAGACCCCATCTGGGTACGTGCAGTTCTGGAGACCAATCTCATGAACATAGACAGGATGGAGGCTGTCCAGAGGAGGCAACTAAATGGTGCAGGGTCTGCACCAGAAGACATATGAAGAGAGACTTAGGAGCTGAATATGTATAGCCTCGAGGAAAGGAGGGAGAGGGGGACATGATAGAAACCTTCAAGTACCTCAAGGGAATCAACAAAGTCCAAGAGGTAGCATCTTTCAAAAAAGGTGTGCAAGAACAAGAGGCACAATTTGAAGATAGAAGAGGCGGCTCAGAGGTAATTCAAGGAAGTATTTTTCACAGAGAGGTTGTGGATGCATGGACGCCTTCGGAGGAAAGGTTGTGGAGTCAAAAAAGTGGTGGAATTCAAGCATGCATGGGACAGTCATAAGGCAATTCTAGGGGGTGGGGGTAGGAAGAAGTAGGCTGCTGGTTAACTAGGATCTGCAGCTTATCCATTAGGTAGGGAAATGGGCAGACTGGGTGGGCCAAGCGGTCCTTATCTGCCGTCAAAATCTATGTATCTATGTATCTATGGGCAGTATGTTCCTGCCCCAGGACAGAGCAGTGACCCTTCTTGCTCAGGTCCATCTGATCCAGAGAAGTCACTATGTATCTGCCAGGACTGTGAAAACCTCTATATGCAGATCCCACAAAGGATTTTTTGAGTACAGTGGGATCAACTGACAGATAAGTTAGAACACATAATCCTTGTCATGTCCCCTCCCAGTAGTTTCTACTGTGGTGGATGGAGCACATGCATTTGTTGCAGGGAGTCCCATTCTGTTCTCCCCACTCAGAAGCACATCCTTATTCAGCCCGGTGGCGCTAAGGGTTGAGGCACTGGACGCTACACCTTGCAACATGCTGGTGACCCGAGTTTGGGACCAGACTTGGGTGTTGGGGAATGGCAGGGGGAGGAGAAGATCAACCATCCAGAAGACTGCTGTCCTTTCCTGGGGTGGGTTGTGCAGGGCACCTCGCTCTGTAGTGGTTCCCAGTGGAGACTGGGGGGTGCTGCAAGGAGCAGGGCTACAGATGGGGCAAGGCAGTGGCGGACATCGGTGGGGAGGGAGGGGATGCATCCTCAACATACAGACGTCATTGCATGTCTGTGCCATGAGGGGATTTAACCAAGGAAGGAAAGCCTGGCTACTGGGGAGGCCATGGTGGGGCTTGAGGGACCAAGCTCACATCCCCGTACCAGCCCTGACTTGACTCTCTGTGGTCTCTGCCTACTGTAAGGTGCCAGCAGGAGAGGGGGGACCCAACACCTGATTTCTCGGTTGGGGAGGGGTTCAGGTTGGTGGTAGAGGCAAGGTCGAGTGGGTCCCCACCAGAGAGATACCCCAATGGTCGGTGACCAGGATCGAAAAATAATTCACAAAAAAAAAAAAAAAAGCAGCATAACCTTATGATGGATGCATCCAGGATGGGATGGTGTCTGACTGGGCCTTTGCTAGATTCAAGGGTTGTGGACAGAATGAGAGTCAGATCTCCACATGAGTATTCTGGATATGAGGGCTATTCATCTTGGTCTCTAGGCCTTTGCAGAGCATCTCTCTCCAGGTTCCGTGTTGATATGAACAGACAACATCAGTGTGATGCACTCTAGCAACAAGCAAGGAGGCACTCACTTGTACCCTGTGTGCAGAAAGTGATGAGAGCATAGCAGTGGGCATTATCTCATGGCCTGCAGTTGACAGCCATTTTTGTCTCAGGAGTCCAAAACATCTTAACAGACAGGGTAAGTCAGCCCCAGTCTCAGGTACGCAAGTGGGAACTGTTGACCTCCATGGTAAACAACCTCTTCTCAACATGGAGCCACCCAGAGCTGGACCTTTTTACATCCCCACACAACTTAAAGCTGACACATTTCTGCTTTCTTGCTCCAGGGCTGGAGTTTTTTGGTGAGACATGTTGTCCCTCTCCTGGAGGGGGAGGCTCCTTTATGCATTCCCTCAGATCCCTATCTTGCAGAGGGTCCTTCTAAAGTTACCAAAGGGAGACACCTTGATACTGATTACCCCCCCCCAGTCTTGCCAGGTATGGTTTTACTCTTGCAGCATCTGGCAGTAGAACCAGTGGTTCAGTTGACCCTGTGTCAGGATCTGCTGTCCCAGGACAAGGGTCCCTGGTCCACCCAGATCTCAGATCCCTCTGCCTGCATGACTGGCTCCTAAAGATGTAGCAATTGCATGTTTTGGCATTACCCCAGGTGGCTAATGTCTTGCTGGCCACTAGGAAGCCTTCCACTAGACATACCTATTCACTGAAATCACAGCGTTTTGCTACTTGGTGTGCTTTCTGCTCCAGGGATCCTTTTACATATTCTGTTGATACTTCCCTTTCCTTTCTCCTGTAAGACTCCAGTCTGCAGTACTCTTCTATTAAGGTGCACCTGGCTGCCATATCAGCTTTCTGTCCCCCATTAATGGAATTACGGTGGCACAACTGTAAGTATTCTGTACCTTCTTGAAGGGTATTCTGCACATGTATCCCCCGATTTGTAAACAAGTTCTACCATGGACCTTAACTTTAACTTGAGAAGTTGACTTTTTACTCCTTAGGTGCTTTTTCTGGTTGCTGTCATCTCAACCCGAGGGATTTCTGAACTGCAGGCTCTCATGAGTGTGCACCCCTTCCTGATTTTCCACAAGGTTAGGGTCACATTGCATATGAATCCATGCATTTTACCTATGGTAGTTTCTGACTTCACATTGAATCAGGCCATCTGCCTGCCGATATATTATTCTCAGCGTACTAACAAGGGTGGGGAATTACTCCATACCCTCAATGTACACAGAACACTGCATTTTTGTCTGAAGCACACAAAGGACTACAGGAAGTCCTCTCAGTTGTTTGTGTCATTCACCACTGGGAGGGAGGGCATACTGGTGACTAAGCAGTGCATATCCAAATGGTTGGCTAACTATATTAACTTTTGTTATAGGCAGTACAGTAAGGAACGTCCTGGTGTTGTTCGTGGCCACTCTATTCGAATTATGGCCACCTCTGTTGCCTGTTCCCAGGGCGTGTCTGCTGCTGATATTTGTGCTGCTGCTACAAGAAGCACTGCCCACACTTTTACTAAACATTACAGTCTGGACATCATCTCTTATAAATGTGCTGGCTTTGGTCTTGCTGTCCTATTAAGGCTTCTGTCTTGAGCATATCAGCCTTTGCCAGCCTCCCTGAGTACTTTGCACTACTTGGAAATCATTCCAAAGATGTTGCCCAATGGAGGAGATATCTTTGATGAAGACAGAACAGTTACCTACCAGTAATAGTAGATCTTAGAGAGAATCTCCTCCATTGGTCCATAGTGCACCCACCCTCCTTTTCTCTTTGTGAGGTACCTCCTGGCAGGCTGTCCCACAGCCTTTGTGGAAGGTATGTTATCTTGTACTTTTTCTGTCTTCTGCCACCAGTCCCAGCCTCTCCTTGTGTGCCTGGTCCTGGTGTGGTTTCCTGGTTCCTCTAGGTAAGTGGCCCTCCAAGCTTATCTCTAGCGGGAAACTGAGGAGTGAGGGGACCTCCCACGTTTTATAGATGCCAACGTTGTACATCATTGTGGGCAGCCCCCAGCTAGGCACAAGTTTCTGGAAGGTCCTTATGCTGATGGTTTACAGTTACAAAGGTGTGGCTCAATGGAAGAGATTCTTTCAAAGATCTATTGTTACTAGTAGTCAACTGTTCTTTCTGCACCTTTAGCAGATCCTCATACGATCTGCCTTCTTGTCACTGAATCATCTTGGTCACTCTGCATTGTACTATCTCTAACCTGTCCCTGTCCTGTTTTGAGTGGAGACTCCAGAACTGGGCACAGTACTTGAGGTGTGGTCTTAACAGTCACCTATACAAAAGTAAAAGTACCTCCTGCTTCCTGCCATTGAACCCTCTCTCAGTGCATCCCAGCATCCTGTTAGCCTTGCTGAAGGGCTTGTTACACTGGCTTATTTCTTTAAGGTAGTCGCTGATGATGACTGCTACTATAGGTCTTCTTCCTCTAATGTTGTGTCCAGCTGATCTACTCTCCTCCAATACACTGGTCTGGGGTTTTTGTTCCCTAAGTGCATTGCTTTGCACTTCTTGGAACTGAATTTCAGTTGCCAGACTTTCAACCAATTTTCCCACCTTTTCAGGTCTTTCTGCAATTCTTTTATCCCTTCCAGATTGTCAGCTCTACCACAGAGTTTAGTGTCATCTGTGAATAGGCACAACCTGCCCTGGATTCCCTCTACTATGTCACTGATGAACATATCAAAGAGGACTAGGCCCAGGACAGAAACCTATGGTACAGTACTCTGCTGGTGAACTTTCTTTTCACTGACCTGACCCCATTCACCGCATCTCTCTGCTGCCTCCCCTCCAACCAGCTCCCTACTCACTTTGCTATTTCCTGTACCCAGATCCCCCATCTTCTTCAGCAGCATTCAGTGTGGCACTGAGTTGAATTCCTTGTTGAAGTCGAAGTATAGTAAATTTATGGTGTGCCCCCTGTCAACTACTTTTATTGGATTGTTTTTACTATCCACTACTGTACACTTTTTTTTTAATTAATCATCCAATCAGCTTTACACTTGTCACTGATGAGGAGTATGTTAGAAGTATAACAGTCAGAGTTAACTCCCCCCCCCCTTGAAGAAGCCTCTGTCAGAGGTGATACGTAGGGGTGTTAGCACCGCCTAGGTAACACGTTGTCAAAAAGGCGAACAAATAACGGTGACTCGTAAAAAAGGGCGAAGGAACAACAGCATCAACACATTTGGGCAACCCGTTTTTGCCCTCATCCCCGAGTTGTGCCCTCTGAAGTAAGAATCTATATTATGGGGAGGCAAGCTCCCCACATGGGGTGCGGGGACTTCATGAAAACACTATCCAAAACGTTTTCGCCCTGGGGTTTGGCGCCCTTTTGACAGGTTGCTGTTATTCATTCGCCCTTATGACATGGAACCCACAGCCTGTACATGCAGAATTTGAGTTTTATTTTGACTCAGTAAATGCTTGTCTAGTACCTGTTTGTTGTGTGCATAGCTTCGTTCTCTTTTTTTTATTCAAGTAACCTGGTTACCTGTCAAAGAATACTATCAGGTAAGTCTGACAAGACCTTCCTTCCACAAACCTGTGTTGCTTACTATCCTAAAGCCCACTGGTCTCCAATTATTCCACTAGGTCCTCTTTGACTAGCGCCTCCATCAGTTTCCATACCACAGAGGCAAGGCTGATGGGTCTATAGTTTCCCAACTGCTCCTTGTCCCTTCCCTTGTGTAGCAGAACTACATCTGCCATCACCCAGTCCTTGGAAAGCACCCTTACTCCAAAGAGCTATTGAGTAGTCCCGAACCCCTGGTTTGGCTAACAGGAATGCAATTCCATTAGTACCCTCAGATGCATCTCATCCAGCCCCGGGGCCTTGTTTACCTTCAGGGTTACTAAACTTTTTCTGACTCTTTCATTAGCATTTGAGGACCCCTCTATCAGCTGCCTTTATGCCACTGTCTGGCAAGTGCCTGCTGTTATCTGTAGGGAATATCGAGCAGAAGTTGTCATTCAGTGTTGCGGCTTTCTGCTTGTCCTCTATTACCCTGCCCACTCCTTTAGCTCAACAATCCCCCTACTGTCTATGTATATATATACATAAATAAAACTGTTTTTCCCCCTCCCTTGACCTCCTCTGCAACACACAGTTCTGTGTCTCTCTTTGCTATCTTGAGTGCCCTCTTGGCTTCTCTATTTGGTTTTCTAATACCCATCCAATTTCTTATCCCCATGTTTTTCTTTGTACCTTATAAAGGCCTTCTTTTTGGCCCTCACTGCCTCCCTGACCTTTTCAGAGAATCAAATTGGCCTGCTATATTTGTTTCTCTTATTGATAAATGTTCTTGTGCGTGTTTTAATGGCTGCAACAATGGCAACTTATATGGCCCCCATCGTTCTTCTACTTCCCCGATGCTGTCTTTTTCAGTTAACCTGTCAAGGACTAGTTCCCTCATTTGCTAGAAATCCACCCTTTTGGAGTCTAGCACCTCAGCCTTAAATGAAGGTATACCTGTGCCCAGGGCCAGCTCAAACCATATAGTATTGTTGTTAATTGGACCCCAGTGGTTCCCCAACTTGTACTCCTTCTACTGTTTATGAGTTGATGTGTACCACATTGGGAATAGTTGATTGTCTAGTGGGTTTCCTGACCTGCTGTACCAGCATGCAGTCCTGCATAGTATCAAGTAGGACCTGGGTTCTGGCACGCCTGGCTGCTGATTGGCCCATACAGTAGTAAGAACCAATGATCGCAAGGTGCAAAGGGCTGAATGCAGCACCAAATAAAACAATAATAGGCAACTAAAACAAGAAAGGTGCACAAATAAAGCTATCAAGTACAAAATAGTAGATGTTCAGTGTTTAATGTGCTGGCCGACAAAAGTACAGTACATACAGAGCCCCAGTGCTCCGAACTCCTGTGAGTTCTTCCTTAGGGGGAGTGGCAACAGGAATTCAAACATCCCATTTTAGAATCCAATCTTAAAGAGATACACACAATCACAAAGTGCATAAAGTGAGAAAGACATCTTGTGACTTTAGTGTCACCAAGTAGCAGTAAATATAATTTGAGATCGAATGACGTAAACATAAAATGACAGTTTGTAATAGAGTTGGGGAAGCCATGTTGCAATCGTCTTTGACAAACCCCCCCCCCAAAAAGATACTGACATTTGAAAGTGCTCAGTTTGGCCAGATTAAGGCATTATTACAAGAGACAGGCATTATTTACTGCAATTTGACAACTATAGTTGACACATTATGGTGCACGATGGACATTCGGTTCTTAGATGCGGCACATTGGACGCCCGTGACACCTCCACAACTACGGGAACCTCTGCAACTGCACACTGCACACACATCATGCTATTCGTACATTATTGGATTTCACAACAGCACTTCTTGTTGCTTGCATCACTCGCACGCTGTCTCTCTCTCTCTCTCTCACTCACTGGCTCTGTCTGTCTCTGTGATGGACCGGTAGCTCCCAGGATTGTTGACTGGGATGGAAACAGCGATGGTACCTGGTGTTACAATGGGTCACAGGTCTTCCATTACTGGCAACTGTATACAGCATGCAATACAGCCACTGAGAGTAGCATTGCAGGGGGAAGAAGTGCACAATGTGGCCGAAGCGGTTCACATCACCGAGGAAGCACTCAATAGTGTCCATGGCACTTTTCTCCATGTGTGGCATCTGCAACCACTATGGTACAGGTATACTTTAGTTGTTTTCTTTCTGCTTTGCACACTTCTAACTTCCTTGTGTGACAGGAAATTAATTGTACGACTGAATGACTGTTCTGACTTCGCGGGTGTCTACATATGCCATTATGCACTGCACTACCTTGTTAAACATGCACTTCTACTTCTCTGTAGTTTTGCTGATACACACTTGGATTTCTACAAATTACTTTGTAGTACGATTGTCAGTGTCCTCCAGGTGGGTGGGTGGGTGGGTGGGGGTTCCTCTAAGCCGGATTTCAACATGGCTACTACTGAGATTTTTGTATACTGCACAAAATTAGTCCCATTTGTGGTCTCTCGGTCTGCTTGGGTGCCTTTTTCACCACTTGCAGCAACTGTTTGTATCTTAGGAATTAATGAATGGTCACTTGATTATCATTGACCAATCATTTTCCTAATAGATAGATGCCCATGTTATAAAATGACTCAGAGAAACCTTCAGAATAAGATAAGAACATCTTGAGCAGAGAGCTGCTCAACCCTATTATGAGTGTCCCAGTGTGTTTAAGAACGCAGTTCATGAAAAGCAAACTCACCCAGATTAAAGACATGCTAAAATGTGACATAATTGTAAGTTAAAAACAAGTCCCACAAAAAAGGAACATTCAAGTACATAAGTGAGAAGAGGAAGTCAAGCGAGGGATAGTGAGGATAAGGAAGTTGGTAGAGAGAGACTGTGCAGAGGATAACCAGGAAAAGGTGACAGCCTGAACGGATATTTCTGGTTGGTCTTCACAGTGGAGAAGGAGAGGGACAGACCAAAAAGGTGCAGCAGGGACACATAAGGGGAAGGGTAAACACAAGTCTATTTACAGAGGAAAGAGTCCTGAAGGGCCTCTCAGACCTGAAAGTGGACAAGGTCATGTGACCAGATGAGATACGTCCCAGGGTGCTAAGGGAACTCAGGGAGGAGTTTGCTGCACCATTGGCATCCTTATGCAACATATCACTGGAAACAGGAGAGGTTCTAGGGGACTGGAGGAGAGCTGATTGTAATTCTGCTTCATGAAAGAGGCAGCAGGGAGGAGGCTAACAACTATAGACCAGTCTGTCTCACATCAGTGGTGGGAAAATGAATGGAAAACTGTTAAAAGAAAGGCTTCTGGAATATCTTGAATCCGGGTGATTGTGAGACATAAGACAGCATGGATTCACAAGGGGAGGTCATTTTTGACAAGTCTGATAGATTTCTTTGGATGACCAGAGAACTAGATAAGGGAAGGGCAGTGGACGTGTCCTATTTGGACTTGACATTGTACCACATAGGAGACTGATAAAGACATTGGACAGTCTAGGGATGGGAGCCAAAGTTGTAAATTGGGTACACAACTGGTTAATGGATAGGCAACAGAGGGTGGTGGCAAATGGCACTCACTCTAACGAGGGGAGAATGACCAGCGGGGTGCCACAGGTTTTAGTATTGGAGCCTGGTCCTGTTCAACATCTTCTTAAGTGACATCGCAGAAGAGCTTGAAGGAAAGGTATGCCTTTTTGCAGACAACACCAACATACGCAATAGGTTGGATACTCAGCAGGGATGGATAAAATGAGAAGGGACCTTAGGAAACTTAAAGCATGGTAAAATCATGCACCTAGGGCAGAGAAACCCAGGAGATGAGCATAAAATGTGTGTTGGGGGGACTGTTGATTACTAAGAACATACGAAACTGCCAGCAGAAAAAGGCCATTTGGTCTATCGCATATACTCGATTTTGTAGCTAGCACCCCTACTCTCCAGCTGCCCCATCTACCCTACCCCCTCCCATGACCCTCCCTTTTGCCTATCCCAGCCCCTCTTGAAGCATACCACTGTTTTACAGGCCACCACCTCTGCCGGTAGTGCGTTCCACAGTGCTACCACCCTTTCCATAAAGAAGTGCCTCCTCATTTTCCTCGTAAATGTTCCACCCTTTGTCTCTCCCCACCCTCCCCTTGAACAGTTCCTTGGTGCCTGTCCTGTTTATTCCTCTCATGTACTTAAAGGTCTCAATCATATCCCTCCTATCCCTCCTCTCCTCCAGAGAGTACATGTTCAACTCCCTCAGTCTAACCTCATATGGTAACTCCCCCAGACCCTGGGGATCATCTTTATTGCTTTGCGTTGCACCCCTTCCAGCAATCTAATGTCCCTTTTTAGGTGAGGGCACCAAAACTGAACACCGTACTCTAGGTGGGGTCTGACCAGAGATGTGTATAATGGCAGAATCACCTCCCCGCTCCTAGGGGTTATACCCCTTGCAATACAACCCAACAGCTTGTTAGCCACTGCTGTTGCTTTCCTACACTGTACCAAGTTATTCATTGCTCCTATTATGAGCACCCCCCGATCTCTCTCTCCTCCTCAGTCACAGATAGCTGCACCCCATCAGCTGGTAGCTCCTCTTTGGATTCTTTGCCCCGAAATGCAGCACCTTGCATTCTTTGGTGTGTCCCAGGAATTATAATATCTGATGACCAGGGCAGTGTGACAAGGCAGTAAGTAGGGCCAGTGGAATGCTGGGGTGCATAGGGAGAGGTATCACAAGCAGAGGAAATAGGTGATATTGCCACTGTATAGATCATTGGTGAGACCACACATTTAGTAGTATGTACAGTTCTGGAGGCTGCATCTCAGAAAAAACAGAGACAGGGTACAGGCAGTTCAGAGGAGAGCTAGTAAAATGGTACATTGGTTGCATGAGAACCCATGTGATAAGAGACTGAGGAATGTCAATATGTACACCCTGGAGGAGAGGAGGTAGAGAGAGGACATGAGAGAGACCTATAGGTGCCTCGTGGGAGTGAACAGGATACAGATGGGGAGCCTGCTGCAAATGAAAAAGTGCAACAGGACAAAAGTGCATGCAACACAGCTAGAAGGGAGGATTTAAGAGGGATGTGAGGAAATGCTACTTCGCTGAAAGAGTGGTGGATGTCTGGAACACCATGCCACAAGAGGTAGTAGCAGCAAAAACTGTGGGGTTCCCAAACATGCATAGGCTAGACAAAGGGGAATACTAGTGAATAAAATGATAGTGGTGGTGGGGAGGGTCACCAAAGACCAGTTAAGGTCTGCTGGGCTGGGATAGTCAGGAAAATAATGGGGCAGACTGGGTGGGCCAGGCAGTCCTTTCCTGCCAACAAATTCTAGGTTTCTACATTTCTATGTTTCTAGGATTAATGCCAAGAGGTGCTTTGCCTTGTTACCTCCCTCATAATAACGGTGTTGCACCCTCCTTAAATTGTAAAAACAAAAACAAGGTGCTGCATCAGCATGTGGTCTGAAAACAAAACAAAATAGTTATATTAAATGCACGCTGAAAATAGAAAATAGAGTTAAAAATCAATGTTTCGACTGTAGATCTTCTTCAGGAACTATCTAAACAAGAAAAAGCAAAATTAGTGTAGAGGAGAGGTACAACAAGGAATATATATAGATATATATATATATATATATATATATATATATATGTAATAGATATACCACTCTGAGGTGTCGGTCACGCTCTGATATCAGCGCTTTGGTATGCGTTATGCGCACAAAGGCCGCAGGCAGTAAATCAACCGCCAAAGGCGTCATGTATATCAGAGCGACCCACACCTCAGAGTGGTATATCTATCTTATAAAATGGCTATAGATTTTTTTTTTGGGGGAGTAGTCCTTCTGTGTAGTTAGTAATTAAATGATATGTTGGCAGAGGTGACACTTTTGGTGTGAAAACTGTATTTGTAAATGATTTTAACTTTATGTAGTCATTTTGATGTGAAAAAAGTATTTTCAGTAGCAGTGTCACTTGTTTCCAAATGTAAGCGTGAAGTCGAGGTGTTTATTTTTAGTGAGAAGTTAAAGTTATTAGGTCAGAAGATGCAGGTAAGTTTAAAAATAGAATGTTTTATTATTTTGTGCCGGTTTTCCGTATTAGTTCCATATGCCATGCATGGAAGCAGCGAGGATAGATTTGTGAGTCGGTATTTAGACGACGAAGCGAGAGCCGGTGTTGCCATGGCAACACCGCCCTCGCCTCGCTCTACGTTTCTAAATGACCGAGTCGCTCGATTTATCCTCGCTGCTTCCTCATCGCATATGGAGCTAATATTAGGGAAAACCGGCACAAAATAATAAAAGGCAGTCACTTTTCTGATTTTTTAAACACACCACGTCTTACTTTGACCTAGTAACAGCTTCTCACTTTCTAAAATGAGCACCGCTCGGTCACGCTACATTTCCCTATTGAAAGTGAAAGTACTGCAGGATCGCGGTATTGTGAGTGGAAAGGCATCTTTTTTAAATAAATGAAGAGAAGAATACAAAGGAATGTATGTTATAGTTTTTTTATATAGAGTTAGGTTTCTGTTAGTCAGAGTGGTCACAGTGGTTACAGTAATAAAAGTGGTTGTACAGTGTGACACTGTAAACATGGCAGGCAGGATTTGATTTTTAAATTAAATTTTCAGTAAACATTAATGGTAGGATGAACAGATCTGTTTCTACAGTGTGGTGCTACTACTGGTATATTTATTTATGGGTGTGGGTGTCAGTTGCACATGTGTGTTCGTGTGGGTGTCTAGCTGCACCAGGTGTGGAGTGGTGTTGCTGCTGGTGAAGAGGTTTTGAGGAGTGGAAAGCAGTTCAGGCGCATGGTCGAGGAAGATGTGTGGTTTGGAATAATGCACGGTCATGTGATGTGTTTTGGGCCAATTGTATCACTGGATTTTTTATGATTTTACCACACCATTTTATATTATATATATATATATATATATATATATATATATATGTATATAGACAAAGAACTCTCAGCGCAAACACTGAGGCAAGGGTTACCCTAAGGGCATTTGGCGTGAGCCAAGTTTCAAGAAAATATATCAAACATGCCCACTATCGTGCATAGCATGGGTTGCAATCATTAGCATAGAGTGCTTTCAACTTTAAGCAGAATTGCGCGCACCATGCAATTCTGCTTAAAGTTGGACCAGCATAACATTCTGTGTGTGATTTGATATGTAGCCCATGATGCTTTGCATTGTGGGGATGTGTGGATTTTATATATATATATATATATATATATATATATATATATATATATATATATGTGTAGGATATAATGGAGTTGTCAGATAATGATTTATCTACACAGTGCTGTTTGACCTCGGTAACTTCACGAGTGGTGTAAGCCATGAGTGAGGTGTCCGAGGTCAAACAGTACAAGTGTAGATAAATCATTTATCTGACAGCTCACCATTGTATATTTCATTTATGCAATAGGGATGCTTCTTATCAGTGCAGGAACATTTGGTTTTGACTGTTTATCTTTTTTTCTTGATAATTTCTGGGATTTTCAGTTAACTTTCCTGGTGTATGTTCACCTAGCGTGGTGGTTGCTATTAAATGAAACACCACTCATTTTGTAGACAACTTCTTGCTGAACAAATGTCATGGTCACAGTACCATGCTACCTTTTTTGTTTTAAAGTTATTCACATTTGTTTGTCGTAAAAGTGAAATAAAAATCAAATTTTATGCTGTTTTTTGCTAATTATAAAAAAACTAAAAGGTATTTATTAATGAAACACCACTCATTTTGTAGATATTTTTGTGTTGAACATTTTTTGTGCTCACAGTACTACACTATCATTTTTCGTTTTAAAGTTATTCACATTTGTTTGTCAAAAACGGGAACAAAAAAGCTTTGATTGACAGTTTGCATTTATCCCACATACTGTATGTGGGATAACTCTAGGGTGGTTAGATTTATCTCATGTATGTGGAGATAAATGCATTTATGCAATGGATTTTGACTTCAAACCTAATATATATATATATATATATATATATATATATATATATATGAAACAGGGGAGGCTCTGAGAGAAGAAGTGATGAATGGCAAGATAAAGACAGAATCTGGAAAACAAAAAGGTGATGATGGGAGTGACAAGGCATAATAGCAGTGAATGAGCTAGAGAAGTCCCCAGGCATACCTCTCAACTGCTATGAATTTGGCATAGCGCTATGATTTTCACACTCAAGTTTACCCTCGCTCCTCACAAGCTCACCAATGTTCCTCATAATGTTAGAGCTATTTCTGGACACACAAACTATTAAATCATAGAACTAAGCTGATAGAAACATTCCTTATCACTTACTATATGGGGTTCACTGTCTGTAGACAAAATATTGCTTAAAATAAGAAAGTGCTCCACGTTCTGATCCTTTGCTATGATTTTTGAAGGCCATTGCTATGATTTGCAATGCTGAGAGGTTGAGAGGTATGTCCCCAGGTGTGGACTAATTAGAAGGGCCTAGAAAGAAGGCTAAAATGTGACAAATGTGGGGGAAGGAGAAATAGATGGAGACATCTGTAGAAAAATAAAACAGATGTGTACAGATACAAACAGACTTACGGGAAAAGAAGGGGTGGCTGAAATATATTAGTAGAAAATAAGTCTATAATTTAAACCAGGGAGGGCTGCTGGGAGCCAAGGCGGATGATCAGCTTGGTTTCCATGTTTTTTCTATGATCAGAATCCCAGAAGCCCTGCTGAAGGACACAAACAGAAAGGTCATTGACACTGTGGTCCCTGGAGATAAAATGGGATGCAATGGGTTTATCAGTGTCTCCATTCCTGACTGCCCTGTAGTGAAAACCTATGGTCGAAACATTGATTTTTAATTCTATTTAATATTCCCTCCTTAAATTGTCCTGTATCTGATTGGTATGCAATTTGGTCAGAGCTTGCTTTTTAGAGTCCTGTAACTGTTTGGCCTGGGGTGAAGTGTTAATTTGTGCTAAAATTCTGTTTCCCTCAACTTAGCCACCAGCTGCAGTTGTTTCCCTGATATTTTGCCTCTTGACTCTTGGACAATAATTTATTTTGGTTCCCCTAAGGACTGCTTTCAGAGCATCCCATCTGACAGCTGGTGTTGTCAGTTCCTTGGGGTTCCATATGAGATAGTCTTGTTTTCTCCATTAATGCTATGAATTGTAGAGTGTTAAGACACCCTACATTAAACCTCCAATTAGAGTTACAAGAAGTTGGGGAAATAGAAAGAGCAAGACAAATTGGGGCATGACCAGAGGAGGTCATTGGCAGGATCCTACAGGCAGACACCTTATGTATCCATTCCATGGATTGGGAGAATATATCTATACATGAATAGCTGCTGTGCCTGCTAGAGAAAAAAGTGTACCAGTAATCATTTATTTGTGGACATGAGGACCTCCAAACCACTGTTAGATCTGTTTCTGACCATAGTCTGGAGAGCGGCCCCCCCTGCCTTTACTGCTGGTAGTAGCCTAGGGTCCCTTAGAGACCCATGTGGCTGAAATGACTGTATTAATGAACCCCCCCTGCTACTTTACCACAGTTAGCTACCCCTGGTACTCTTGACTGGGCACAAACTACTACAGAAATTGGTGCCGTCCCTAGCTTTGGGAATGTATACCAGGCTCATTACTTCTAGAGGTCAGAAAAGGGGTGGGGGCATACAAAAGCAATACAATTATGATCAGTAACCCAGGTCCTGAGGAGAGAACTTTTTGCTAGGGCTATGCTAGACCTATACTTCTGGGGGATACCTAGTAACTCCACACAGGAAACAGTAACATGAATGTCCAAACCAGGTTGGGGTTCTAGAGTGTGACTTTTATTCTAAAAGATGTTCTCTAAAGCAAGGGTGGACCCCCAAGGTTTACACATCATGGCACAAGGCAATGGCAGAGCAACAAAACAACTTTATCTGACAGAAACTCTACGTATTCCTATATTTCATAGGACATTGAATTCTGTTCAGCGGCAATGGCCTTAACTGAACACACATTTATTCTAGTAGCACTGGCAGCAACTGACCCTTTCTTCTGGTGGCACGGGCCACAACTGAACCTTTCTTCTAGTGGCACTGGCCACAACTGAGCACACATTTCCCATATGGCATAGGACCTTAAAACCTCTTCAAGTGGCAACTGGCCACACAGAGCACACAGGGGCTTATTACTAACACAACCCACTCCAGGGGGATATATTTCTCTTCAGACATTGGCCACCATGTCCTGAATAACCAGGCACCCTTATGGAACCTGTAGTGCTGAACTGGTTACTCCAGATGAGGGTCTGCCCACCCTTCTCTTCCATTTTCATACCCAGCCATTCTTTCAGAGTTGCACCTTAAAATGTCTTGTAAAACACTTAGGAAATATATCTTGGAATGAACTTTCACATCCAGCATATGAAAAACACTACTCCAGGAATGTAGAAATTAATGTCCTGAACAATGTATATTAGTCTGGCTCTGGACTCCACAATTGTCAGCCAACTTTAAACTGAGAAAAGTCTCAAACTTAGAACATAACTGGTGTACCTTTTCCCCTTTAGTCAGAGAAACACCAAAGCACAGGTACTTTCTTCAGGAAGCACAATGTCAGATCTACTCACAGTTAGAACGTACAGGCAGATTCAAAGTCCTGCATCAAATAGGGGACTGCTCCTAGGATCCATTCTCAAGCAGTCCTTTTCATCCCTCTGGGGATGAAAAATCAGGAGCTCCTGCTGTAGACACCAGTTTCCACCACTTCTATTGGCAGGCTCATGACTTTCAGGACTAGGGTGAGAAAATAGGCTCTCCTCTCAAAGCCCACAGCAGCTCTCACTCCTAACATTTCAACTGCAGCTGACAACTCCCAACAACAACTGACCCAAGATTCTAAAACTCCTCACTCACAGCCAGCTGCTGTGGCTAAATGACCTCATCTCTCTCATCTCAGCTGAGATCAAGTAAACAAGAGAGAGTAGGTGAAAACCCCATTTATCTAGTTATTCACCAGCTGCCTTCCCTACCTAGCACTGACACTGATGGGATTCTAGTAACCGGAGGGTACTGAGTAGCTACATTAAAATCTCCCTCAATAACATACATGGAGCATGGGTCAGTGAGTCTTTCCAGGACTACTTTTTTTAGGAAACATCTGTTATCCTTGTCTTCAGTGGTGGGGCTACTGTTGTCCCCTGCTTATTCAGGTCTTGCAAGATCCTAGCATGCTTAACTGACCTATTAAGGCCCATAACATTATAAGAAACAAATATAAAATAAGCCATGATAATCAGAAATTATCAGAAAAACTGTTGTTTAGAGTCAGCAAGATAGCTATTTCCCCTCCCTTGCCCCCATAAAAACATAGAAACATAGAATTTGATGGCAGATAAGGACCGCTTGGCCCACCTAGTCTGCCCATTTCCCTACCTAATGGATAAGCTGCAGATCCAAGTTAACCAACAGCCTACTTCCTCCTACCCCCACTAGAATTGCCTTATGTCTGTCCCATGAATTCTTAAATTCCCCCACTGTTCAACCTCCATTGGTGTAAGACATAAGTGCACATCAACAAAATGCCTAAACGCTAGGCATTACAACAAACAAGAACCAGGAAACAGTGTAAGAACAAGCCAAATTAGTGAGAGCTGGAAAGTGGCTCTTGTGGTACTAGTGTATAAGGGGGTCCCAGAGAACCTGTGGAAAACTATCGTCCCATATCCTTGTTTAGTTCCCTGTCCAAGATTCATGAAAGGCTAGTTTACAACCAGTTGCACGAATGTCTGGAAAAGTGCCAACTGCTGACAGGCAGCATGGTTTCAGGAAATATCACGGTACAGAGACCGCACTGGTCAGGCTGTCGACTGATATACTTGGGGCCATGGACAAAGGGCTATCAACAGGTGCTATATTTATAGACCTTACTAAAGCCTTTGATTTGGTGGATCACATCCTTCTGT
Source organism: Neoceratodus forsteri (assembly GCA_016271365.2). Taxonomy (NCBI): domain Eukaryota; kingdom Metazoa; phylum Chordata; order Ceratodontiformes; family Ceratodontidae; genus Neoceratodus; species Neoceratodus forsteri. The sequence goes on along the minus strand of CM028135.1, from coordinate 65,803,649 downwards.
CAGTTAAACTAAACCTGCTTGGCCTCGATAAGTCTATCTTGTCAATGTTCTCCCATTACCTGGAAAATGGATCTTAGCAGATTAAGTGGAAAAGTACACAGTCTACGCAAATGCCCATAACAGACACTGTTCCCCAAGGCTCCATTCTTGGTCCTTTGATGTTTTCCCTGTGTATTTATGAGATGCCCAGTAACTGTGGTGGAGGTAAAGTGCTGTTATATGTAGGGATGGGCAGATATCAAAAATGTTCTGGATATCGGATCCAGATTTACCCAGAGTAATATCCGACCGGATCCGGATATTTATCAGGTCGGATACATAGATGGGGAATCTGCAATAATCATCTGAACAGCACACAACAGCACAATTTTAATCAAGTAGCCTACTCACAATCTCCGTTTCTCCTGTAATAACTAGAACAGCACAAATTTATTTCAGTTGCCTCTGCTGTAATCTGATAGTACCCTTCTAAGGCAGACATTGCTTGGATATGGATAAAGCACAATTGTTTGTTAAACATTTTTATATAAACAGGTGAAACAATAACAAGTAACTGGTGCAAAATAAACAGGTATTTGCAACTCGGTATGATGTGACTGTTTAATTCTCTGCTGGCACGCGTATATTACATGTTATGTTACAAACTGTAATAAAGCCTCCATTTTAACATTTGTTTGTCCTACTAATTTATTCTCAGAAGCTACAACGTTTTTCCTGAGCCTGGCAACCATTTTCATTACAACCCCGTCGTCCTTCCTATAACATTATATCTGCCCCATTGGAGATTAAATAAAAACACCAAGCCAGCTTTTAGTCCCTGAGTATCTTCTCACCAGCCAAAAGAAAAGTCTCTTTTACTCGCTTTCACACACACACACACACACACACACACACACACACACACACACACACGCACATGCACACACACACACAGGCAATGGACGTGTCCAGAAATTTAACTACTTCCCAATTCTTTGCTGGACTTGGAAAAAAAAAGATTAAAATGGACCTGCTAAATTGTCCATTCTTCTCTCATTGGTGCTGGTGTGTGTGTGTGTGTGTGTGGGGGGTGATCAGTAGTATGATCTTGTTGCCCAGTTTCCGGAATGAGATCCAGGGGGAGGGACAACAGATTGACGCCAGTTTTCAACAAAAAGCAGCATCCCAGCCTCTATGCTTTCGTAAGTCTTTGCGGGAAGGAAATTCAACAGTCTACAAACAAGCTGAACTCTGGCCATGTGTGTGTGCATGTGTTCTTTTAAACTGCAGGCTTGACAGGCTTGACAGGGAGTGGCTATATGGACTTGAAAGTGAGTATTTGACCCGATATACAGAGCAGTATCCGATCGGGTCGGATCGGGTCAAAAAAGTGTAAAATCCGACCGGAATGATTTATCGGGTCGGTTATCCGCCCATCCCTAGTTATATGCAACTGATGCCATACTGTACAGACGCTCTAGTGATGTTGCTCAGATCAGTAGTCAACTTGCTAGTGATTTCTGGAAACTAGAAAAATGGTTAGTTAGTAACAAGTTAGTCCTAAGCACACAATGAAACCAACAACAACAACAAATAAACAAAAAAAAACAAAGCCATTCTGTTCAGCTCCAGGCATCTTGGTGCTGCTGGACAACATTTGTTATCTATTGTCACATCCACTGGTATTCCAACTGAGGTGGTGAACTCGGTTAAATATCCTGGAGTGCATATGGACCAGGAAGTCTCCTTTAAGCACCATGTTGATCACATCTCAAAGTCCCTGCACCCAAAAAAAAAAGGGGTTAGTTTATTAATTATCAGTCCAATGATTCATGGCATGCTGTTGCCAATAATATGTTTTTCCCAGTCTTAAGGTATGGTGCACCAATTCTGCAGAGCCTAAGATGCTCAGAAGTAAATAACTAATGGTTCTATGCAACAAAATTAATTGATTTGGTGGAGCACCATTGTGATGTCTTCTGCTCCTGATACAGTTGAGACAACTTTGAAAAAAATGTAATATTCAGGCATAACTATAGCTTATATCTTGTATTTTATTCTGTAATTCTCACCCTTATTTCCTTGTTACTAAGGGTATTTGCATAAATACAGTATCTCTGCCCATTTAACTCTGGCTGCCTGCCTACACCTGACATCATAATTCTGTTTATGACGTCAAAATATGTTGCTGTGGAGATAATTATGATGTCTTAAACAGGGGATTGTGATGTTATGTGTAGAAAAACTGCGGGTGTAGATATAGTCTAGAGGACAAATATGTGATGTAATTATGAAAATGGGATGGAGTTGAATATCAGTCTTACTTTTTTCAAAGTTTTCCTAATGCTGCCAGGGGCCCTTTAAATTGGCCCTCTTTTGAAGGGAGATTCAATGACTCCTTCTCTGCCTAGCCTTTAAACTAGTCAAAGGTGTTACCCCGCCTCAGTGATATATTGGCAATGAAACCTCCCAGGAGGATACTTAGGCCATCCAGTAGTATCCTGCCTGAGATACAAGAGAACAAGGTCTTCTGCAGGCAAAAGATCCTTTGCATTCTCTGCCCCTTCCAAGTGGAATGCCCTTCCGGTAATCTGTATGATTGTTCCTCCCTTGGTGTGTTCATAAAAGGGCTCAAGACATTTTACCTTGAGGATAGTCTATGTAGTATGGTCTGACTTGTTATTGCTGTTCCATCGGACCTGCTGTACTATAACCTAATATCCTAAGGCCTGTCTATATTTTAGTTCCTAGTTGAATTCCAAGTTTTATATGATCCAAAGTTGTCTAACCATGTGATCCTATGTTTAAATCTTGTTGTTGCTATAGATTATATTGCTTATTGACTTCCTGTTTTACTCTGTCATGTTTCCACATATGTAATTAATTCTGAGTCACACCTGAAAAAGGGACTTTTAGTCTCAGTGGGCCTACCCGATCAACAAAATTCAATAAATAACTAAATAAAATTAGGAATGAGCATTGCAGTAACCGAGCACTGCACCAAACTGGTGTGCCTCTGAGCACTCTTTGACACTAGGCATGTTACCACTCTCTCTTATGAGTGTATCAGAGCCAATCCTCTCACCACCATGGGCTTCTGCCCAACCCAGCCCCCCACATGCAATGATGTGAAATGTAATTGATTTTAAATTTTGGTAACCGAGAGAGGCACACTGAGCCAAGGCTTGTTTCCAGGTTTGACCCGGGGGAAGAAGGGTAGTGCATACATAAAGACATATTACAATTAAATAAAACATTCAGATAAAAAATATAAGGTTCGCCGGCCCGGTGGCGCTGAGGGTTGAGGCGCTGGATGCTACACCTCGCACCACGCTGGCAACCCGGGTTCGAGAACGAGTCTGGGCCGTAGGTGGTCAGCGGGGAGGGGAAGATTGCATCCATCGACTGCTCTCTTCTCGGGTGGGTACAGGAATGCGTTCGCTCTTGGAGCAACCTCTGGTGATGGCCGGAGGATCGCCAGTGTAGCGACGTGGCGCAATGCCTGGGGGCAGAGCCATGACAATACATAGCCTTGCTGGCCAGGCTCCGTGGGGGAACAGAAAAAGCAAGAAAAAGCCTCCTATACTAGCTGGGAGATGACGGTGGCCCCGGTGGATCCTCCCACATCCCAAATACCGGCCAGACGCACCCAGGATCTCTCACCGGGCGACCCGACGACTTGCAGGTAGACTCCTCACACTTAGGAGGTAGCCGCCGGGGGAGGGCAGAATCAGTCTCGGAGATGGTACTGGGGGTCGGGCCTGCCTGTAGTCGTGCGGGGATTGGTGATCGGGGAGATGCAGGGGTTTAGGTTGGGAGTAGGGTGGGCTCTGATTGGGCACTCCTGAAGGATGCCCGGGGGGGTGTAGGAAAATAACAAAAAAAAAAAATGTATAAGGTGCTTGAGGGTAAACTTATGTGAGTGGTAAGGACTGGAATAATGCATGGGCATTTACACAAAAAATTGGTTTAGGCATAAACTATAAGAAGTAGCAACAATTAACAGGAAAAATAGGTAAAAATAACGCAAAAAAGAGAGCGGGGACATAGTAGTATGCAATAGGATCCAGACATGTGGGGAAAAGTATAGTACATGTAACCCCCCCTCCAGGCCCCCCCCCCGGTCTAGGGGTATAACTTCTTTCGCAGATGGTCCGGGGGCAAATAAAGGAGGGGTACCCTCAAGCGCTAGCATCGAGACCAGTGCACTTCATACAGGGCAGGGAAAGTTGTGTCCTACCTTTTTGGCGTCTTCGATACCTATGCACTCTCACCTTCACCCACAGAATCTGTTTTTTTTTCTCCATGCTGGACCAGGAACTCCACGCTGCGTCTACTATCTTTGGAGCCCCCTCTGAGCCCCTCAGCCCTGCCATGGGCAGGATGAAAACTTCATCTGGAATGCAACTCATGAAAAGTTAATTTAACTGAAAATAAAGGGGAAAAGAAGCATGATTTCATTTCCCTAGCTTCCCCCTCTCAGTTTAAATAAAGCACATCCCTGCTATTTCCTCCCAACTAGCTTCTTTATTTTGCTCCTGCACAGCAAATGATTCCCAGCAATACAGGGGTCACACAATTCATTTAAATAAATAAAGCAGCTACATGGGGCTAATCCAACTTTTTACAGACACACTAGCTGGACATTTTGAGGCAGCAGAAACGATGACTCTTAAGGCAGTCACAAGCAAGGATCTCTCTCTCTCTCTCTCTCTCTCTCTCTCTCTCTTACCTGAGTTACCCACTCTCTCTCACTGGCACTGGTCATCCCCCAAACTCTGGCATGGGAAAGTGGGCTGCTTCCCCCACCTGGACCACTGGATGCTGGCACAAGTCACGGGCGGTGCCAGGATTTTTTCTTACGACCCAGGCCCTGTAACTCAGTTCAGGGTTAGCATTGTACCTGTGTTACTTCAGCACCTGCCACCTTCACTCGGCTCAGCCTCTCCTCTTATCAGCTGTACTGGTGCAGCGGCCCCAAAACTCGTTCCTGCTCCAGCACTCCAGCCCCATGCTACAGGTTGTTCTGCCTTCTCACTGATGGACCAAACTGCTCTGGTTTCTGTTGTTCATCTTCCTCAGGGGATCCCCGCCAGGCCCACATCTGCTTCAACACCTCCTGGGCTTGCATTAAGCTTCAGCTGATGGCTACCCTCCAAGGCCTGCTATTACAGTCTGTGGCCCACCCAGCCCTCAATGTACTGGTGCCCAGGACCTGCCCTTCCATAGCAGGCCCCATATTTTTGGTGAAGGGCCCCCCGGCTCCCTCTGCCCCCAGGCTGCCCTGCCACACCAGGTATGAGGGGAGCCACTGCCACCAGCTTCCCTTCTGTGGGAGCCCTGCCACTGCCCCCACAGTCCTGGTGACCCAGGATACACCTTGCAGGGACATCGAAGGGCTCCTATCTTTCCTGGCCTACAAAGCCACCTACTTTCCCTGCCCCCAAACAACGCAGGACCTGGCTACCCATACTTTCCCATGGAGCTCCATTCCCCCAGCTCCTCGTCGACCATGACGCTGAGAAGGCCATCCTGTCTCTACTTCGGAAAGTCCCCCACTGGCCCTTCCCGGACTGCCAAGCTCCCCTTTACTTGCCCACCTAACTCTGCTCCTCCAGCCACCCACCTCCAGTCCCAGGCCTAATGCCTGGGCTGGAAAGGCCCCAATACTTCCTGTCTGCTCCCTGATATACTCCCTGAAACCTACTCTCTGCTGTCACCTTGAGGCGTCCAGCAGTCAATATCCCCCAGAGCACTAACACATTCCCTAGCTCTAGGGTGGAGGTAAGAGGGGGAAAGAGATGCCTAAATGGGAGCATAAGCCTCTCTTTAAAGAGGGGGCTTACACTCTTCCCCCACCCAGGAAATCATTCCCTCTTACGAATGATGGCAAAGGCCCAGTGATGGTCTCCTCCTATCAGACTAAGTATGCGCACTCGCTAGCCTTCTGACAGTAGATGCACCAATGCCTGGCCACAGGGCACCACCCAACTTAGCTTCCTAGCCTAATATACTTCTAAAATCCCTAAAACATACCTGAGCCAGGAGATAATCTAAATGGTTAGCAACATAGAAACATAGAATTTGACGGCAGATAAGGACCGCTTGGCCCACCCAGTCTGCCCATTTCCCTACCTAATGAATAAGCTGCAGATCCTAGTTAACCAGCAGCCTACTTCTTCCTACCCCCACCCCCTAGAATTGCCTTATGACTGTCCCATGCATGCTTGAATTCCACCACTGTTTTTGACTCCACAACCTCCTCCAGGAAGGCCATTCCATGCATCCACAACCCTCTCTGTGAAAAAATGCTTCATTAAATTACCTCTGAGCCGCCCCCATCTTCAAATTGTGCCCCCTTGTTCTTGCACACCTCTTTTTTTGAAAGATGCTACCCTCTTGGACTTTGTTGATTCCTTGAGGTGCTAGAAAGTTTCTATCATGTCCCCCTCCCCCTTTCCTCAAGGCTATACATATTAAGCTCCTTAAGTCTCTCTTCATATGTCTTCTGGTGCAGACCCTGCACCATTTAGATGCCCTCCTCTGGACAGCTTCCATCCTGTCTATGTCTTTGCTGAGATTGGGTCTCCAGAACTGCATGCAGTACTCCAGATGGGGTCTCACCAGCTGTCTGTACAGAGGATAATAACTTCCTGTTTCTACTGGTGATGCCTCTCTATGCATCCCAGTATCCCCAACCCTCCTTGCTGCCCTCTCCATTGCTTGCCCACCTTTAGGTCATCTGATATGACTACCCCAGGTCCCTTTCCATTTTTGTTATTGTTAGTATCTCACCCCGATTGTGTACTCTTCCCCCGGGTATTTGTTTCCCAGGTGCATTACCTTGCACTTCTTAGCATTGAATCTAAGCTGCCATACATTTGACCATTCCTCTAACCTTGCCAAGTCCCTTCTCATCATTTCCACCCCACCTTGTGCATCAACTCTGTTGCAGATCTTACGTCATCTGCAAAGAGATATACTTTCCTTCCAGTCCCTCTGCAATGTAAGCTTATAAACTGTGCCCTCACGAAACAATCAGCTAAAAGCTCTGATCCACTGCTACGATGCCTGCCTGTCAGCAAGATGCCCTACACAACAATTTGACAGAGAAAATACCCTGCTAATCAAACAGAGAAAAATCCACACATCCAAGTCAGACACAGGTAAACCTCCCCAGCCCCAAAACAGCCTGGTGATTTGTGCTCTGAAAGCAGTCAGCCCCAAAATAAGTCCACTGTGCTTTAAACTCTTCCTGCAGTGAAAATCTTAACAATTGTAATAAAAGTAAAGCAAGATCCACCTACCTCTGTTGCTTGAAAGACTGTCTTCCCTGATAATTCTTAGTTCCTTATTTCACCTTTCAGTTAGAACTAGCCTCCACCTGCAGAATGTCTGCTACAAACCAAAGACAATTGTAAGGTTCACCTCCCTCTGTTGTGAGCACAACTCACTTTCTTGCAAATCCTATGTTCAGTATTGCAGCTTCCAGCCAGAGGTAGCTTCACCTGAAGAATATTAGCTGTTCTGATGAGTTTGCTATAAAACACTTGCTTATATTCTGTTGTTCTCAGGTCTGTAAGACTCTTCCAAAGCTATTGGCTGATAAGTAGCTATAATGTAAGCACTTCCTGGCTGATAGTCTGGCCTGGCCTTTTAAGGCACACAGAGATACACACAAAAAACAGTTTCCACCCCCTGGGGCACTGTCTGGGTCAAATACACAGCCTGTACCTGCACTTACTTCAGGACTTATGACAAATTCTTAGCCCAGGGTTTAAACTCTTCCTGCACTGAAAATCTTAACAATTGTAATAAAAGTAAGGCAAGATCCACCTCCCTTTGTTACTTGAAAGACTGTCTTTCCTGATAATTCTAAGTTCCTTATTTCACCTTTCAGTTAGAAGTAGCCTCCACCTGCAGAATATCTGCTACAAACCAAAGACAACTGTAAGGTTCACCTCCCTCTGTTGTGAGCACAACTCGCTTTCTTGCAAATCCTAAGTTCAGTATTGCAGCTTCCAGCCAGAGATAGCTTTACCTTTATTATTTCTTTAACAACAATTTCAGTCATTTCTCATAATGATTACACTTTTCAATATTAAGCATCTGCAAACAACAATAATGAGGGAGATACAGTTTAGCTATCCCCAAATGCATCCCACCAAATTTTAAAGCAAGTTTCACTGTGTACAGTCCCCAGGCCACTCACTCACACATTCACACACTCAGCTGGCAGTATAGCCTAGAGGTCAGAGGAACGAGGTGTGAACGAGCTTGATACATCCAGCAGTCCAGACCTGAGTTTAATTCTCACAACCTCCACTTGCATACTGTGTGACTCTGAGCAAGTCACTTAACTGCCCAGTGCTCCCAGGTCACCCCTGAAAACAGGCACTTGTGCCTAGTGGGCCTTACCTGGTTACCAAAGACTAAAATAAAAATCTTCTCACCAGTCTCCCAAACACGTTTTATCATGATCATAATAACAACATTAGAATTTTGAATTTAAGGGCTTGATTTTAAGAAAATAACTGTATGCAGTCACCATAACTTGGTTCCATTGAGCAATTGTCCTGGTGCAGTCCATAAGTCTAAACTCCAGAAGGCTTAGGTTGCAAGCCCTGCACCTTGAGGGAAATATTATTCTGGATCTGACTTGGTGGTCACTTCTCCAAAGGAATCCCGGTCCAGAAGATATTTTGTCCAAGTCCCAGCCAAGTCCTGGACCAAAGCAAAATGCTTGAACAACGTTAGGCCAGACCAGGTCCCTGTGTGACACATCAACAGTGCTTGCTGAATCAACTGCTGAGATGGGGCACCTCCTCCACCAGGACTGTTCTTTAAGTGTTCCATCTGTTCCTTAAAGATCCAGTCCTCTCTCCAATCTCCTTGGTGATGTCCCAAATCCATTCTGGCACATAAGGATAGTTCAAATGAGGATATTCTACCCGTGGCCTCCTGCAGACCCACCTTTTGGGCTGGCTCCATTCTGGCAGGTCCCTCACGCTGGTCTTGCTGGCTTGTCCCATTGGTAGCCATACCCCCCGTCGATATTTCAAAGTCAGTGGATCACTTGAGTTTAACACATCCATCCAGGTCCAGAGAGTCTTAGCCCAGACTGGGAGCTGTGGGGGGTCTGCTAGGGTAATCACAGGGCAATGGTATGGCCTGGGAATTGCCCTAGCCACCTGGTAATCCTGGAACTGAAAAATGCTGCCAACATATTTCTCCTCATTCAGCTCCTCTAACTCCTTTTTATCATCACTGCCTTCTCTTGCTGCTGCTGGTGCAGGACCAGGCTCGGAGCCACTCCCAGTAGTCTGCATTTTACATCTGGCTCCTGAGGCAGGCTCTGAATTGGTCAACAGGGCCTGTGGGCTACCGCTGGACAGGAGCCATAGTGAGGGTTCCCTGGGCCCTGGAGGATCCCTGACCAATTGTCTGAGGCCCCTGCCCCTCCCTCTGCCACTGGGATAGCCGGTAACTGATGGCGGAGAGCGGGGCAGATGGCTGTGCTCCCCGTCACCCTTTTCTTTGACTGGTGCACCTGCACCTTCCTCCTCTACAATCACATCTGGGAATTGACTTCTGGTCTCACCTACCTGGGCATGGGTGATTTCTCCCAGGGACAGTCTCTCAAACCCTACTGAGTTCCCACTGGCTGGTGACCATGGCACAAAGGAACTGGTGGTGGAACTGGGAGTGAACATCCCCAAATTTGGAACTGGCAGCATGCCTATATAATATAGGCATATAGGCAACATGGCAACTCCTTTCCCCCCTAAACCCACACCTCACACAAGGTTCGTTCTCTTTGCCTTTTCCCCCTAGCTTTCCAGAGCCAGGAGAGCAGTGAGGCAGGAACCATTGTCAGGGGCTCCTCCTGGGGTGTCACTTCGAGTCTTTCTTCATTTCCCCCTGCCACAACTTGCCACCAGTCCATGGTGGATGTCTGCGTTCAGTCTCTCCATCTTCCCAGTTTTCACAGCTTAAACCGATGGCTCAAATGTTCATTTGCTTTAATATTGGCAGCCCAGTTCATTTGCCTGACCGTGGATGCACCCAGGAAAAATAGTCTCTCTTTTCCTTTTCTCTCGCTAGTTTTATTTCTCCTGCTGCTGGTCACCTCACTCCCTCAGCTCCACTCTCTTTGATCTCCCTAAGATGGCACCTCTGTTTGCAGCTGCTGTGGCTCCTTCTTGGCCATCCTCCAGTCAGAACCCTGCCTGAGGGTCATATGACCAGTGGATCATGCGTGCACACCACATCAGCAAGCCAAGGCCTATGCCTGCTCCAGGCCTACTTCCACAGCTATTTCCACTGTGCAACAGGGCCCAACCAGGCCAGAAAGCCTGGCAATTCACCAGACCAATAGGCTCAAGGTCTGGCGGTGTTTCAGGGTTCAGGGAACATCCCGGATGAGCCCCCATAGCCCTGGTTACCCAGGATACACCTTACAGGGGTCTCTAAAGGCTCCTACCTTTTCTGGCCTACAAAGTCACCTACTTTCCCTGCCCCCAAATGAAGCAGGACCTGGCTACCCATACTTTCCCCCACAGAGCTCCATACCCTCAGCTCCTCGTTGACCACAACGCTGAAAAGGCTGCCTTGTCTCTACTTTGGGGGGTCCTCCCCAACTGGCCCTCCCGGATCGCCGAGCTCCCCTACTTGCCCACTAAATTCTGCTCCTCCATCCACCCCTGCTCCAGACCCAAGCCTAATGCCTGGGCTGGAAAGGCTCCAATATTTCCTGTCTGCTCCCTTATATGCTCCCTAAAACCTACTCTCTTCTGCCACCTTGAGGTGTCCAGCAGCCAATATTTCATTTATTCTTTGGTAACTGGGTAAAGGCACTGGACCAAAGGTCTCTTTTCAGGCCCAACCTGGCCAAACAACAAAGTACACAACATATACAAACAATTATAATAATGGTTCATATATTGCAATTACAAACAGATGTAGTAACAAATATTGCTTCAATCTAAATTTAAAAGTTGAAGGAGTGGGGGCAAGTCTAATTAATATTGGAAGTGTGTTCCAGAAAGCAGGCACTGCAATGGAAAAAGCCCTTGAAGTGGCCTTCAAACGATACTTGGGAACATAGGACCATCTGTAGCCCTTAGGCAAGAGAGTACTTCTCTCCTACATACTACCTTAGAAAGGGGACAATTGGGCCAAAATGAAAAGATTTGTACATCAAACACCCTAAAGAGTAATTCACTTGACTACTGGGGGGAAAACCATCCCAAACTAGAATAAAGACTACAATGGTCAGTACGCCTTGGGACACCCAAAACAAATCTACATATATTATTATAGACAACTGATAACGCATGCAATTCTTTTGGCCCTCAGTTATAATAAATACTTGATATATAATCATAGTGAGGAAGAAGAGATCCAGTGGCTATAGCTAATCTTGTATTGTGGGATAAATAAAACTTAAATGTATATAACACCCCCAATTTTTTGATTATCTTTTTCACCATTGCAGATACCTGTTGAGAAAAGGTTAAACAGGAATCCAAAAGTATACCAAGATACTTAAACTGGAGTACCTGTTCCAAAAGACCTCCATGAGGATCAGATATCACCAATTGTGGAGAATCCACCAACATTGGTTGTGTACCAAATAGCATGACTTTAGTTTTGAAGGAATTTAATACCATAGCATTTTTTGTTAGTCAACCATAAACCTTTCCGAAATCACTTTCCAAGGAATAACACAGTTCAGACACCATATCTGACTGGGCATAACTAATCAAATCATCTGCATAAAGCAGTGATTCCCCAGTCTCACAAACCCCAGGTAATTGGTTAACAAAAATAGAAAAAAGCAGGGGTCCTAAAATGGACCCCTGAGGCACACCACAACTGATGGGCAACACTTCCGAAGCAGTAGAACCAACTTGTACAAATTGACTCTGATTACTTAAATAAATAGAACCAGGAAACAGCAGCAGCAGAGAAACCAAGATCATACAATTTTGATACGCACAAAGTTGTAGTCAATTAAATCGAAAGCCTTGGTTAGGTCCACGAACACCGCCCCCGTCATCTTACCACTATCAAAATCAGGCAGGACGGTGTCCGTGAACCCAGCCAAGGCCGTCCCCGTCACATGATATCTCCGAAAGCCATGCTGCCATGCAGACATCAAGTCATGTGCCGCTAAATAATCTTCAATCTGCGCAGCCACCACTTTCTCCAGTAGTTTACTAAGCGGGTTCAATATAGAAATAGGTCTATGATCATCCAAAGAGGTGGCATCATTATTTTTTTTTAACAGGGATAACCCTTGCTTCCTTCCAAGCAAGTGGAAAAATACCTGAAGTCAAAGACATGTTTAATATATAACAGATGGGATCAATATTAAAAGGAATTATCAACTTAATAAATCGACCATTCAGTCTTCCCCCACAATCACTCCTTTTATCAGGTAAAGTTTGCAGAAGTTGAGCTACCTCACAGGGTGTAACTGCCCTAAACACAAACATAGGACCATTCGCTGTGGGATCAGCCAATGGGGGGGGGGGGGTTAAGTAAATAGAGAATAACCAATAGGTTTCTGTCTATTACCAGTGAGTAATAGCATTGAGAGGTTCTGGACACATGAACCTCGAGAGCGAAGTACTCACTGGTAATGGACACAGAAACCGATCGGTTATTTTATTTAATATATGGATGCGATGTTTTATTTTCTACTGGGTGGTCGACCGTTTTAGTGAACGGTTGCCACCTCCTGCCCGTTTTTTTTTTTTTTATTCACATCCTACCTGCTCTTGAGGACCACAAATGGCAACAGTTAGGTTAGCAGATATGTGAGAGCAAGCTAACGCGGGTTTCTGTAAGACAACAGCTACTAAATAGCTCTAATTCATTATTTGTGTTTTTGATGTTACAACACTCCTGCTAGCTAGACCTGATGAACAGAGAAAACACAAATAGTGAATTAGAGCTATTTAGTAGCTGCTGTCTTACAGAAACCCCAGTTAGCTTGCTGTCAGGTATCTGCTAAACTAACCTTTGCCATTTGTGCTCCCTGGATAAGAAGTTACAAGGCTCTGCTGTTGCTAAACTAGTTTTAAAGCAATACACATGCTAAATCTAAGGGCATGGCTACATCACTGTCACATGAGACAGTGAGCATCCCGGGAAAAAGAAAGCCAATAAAACTATTTGTTATGGAGATCCCCAGGGGTTGTAAAACTACCATACAGCTAGCAGGCAATTTAGGAAAAACTCCAAATAGCAGACAGAGGAAAGGACACACTAGGATTTAACATACATATCAAAACACTCCACATAACATATGTTTATTGCACATTCTGGGTGGACTACTCCTTTAAGCAGACAGGCATACTGTGAAGTCTAAAGGGTCCTGACACATCGGGCTTCATTTTCAAAAATGACTGAGATCGGCACAAGCTGCAGCAAACAGCAGCTTATGTTGAAGCCCGGTGTGCCAGGGACCCTGCACCAGCTTCTGGTACAGGAGGGGTCCCAGCGCCTAAGTCCCCACACTTGCAGCAACCCCTCCCGTGTGGCAAATACATGGCGCATGGGAAGGGTCTGTTGCAGGCTCCTTATGGCAAAGGCATGCAGTCCTCTCCATCCCTGATCCCCTAGTAATCTACAAAAAAAACCCTCCCTGGTGGTCTAGTGCCCCCCAATCTCAGATGCCTCCTGACAAAATATATATAATCCCCATCCCTAGTGGTCTAGTGGCCCCCCTCCTCGATCCTGGATGCTACCCAATAACAATAAATATATAATCCCTTGTCCTTAGTGGTCTAGTGGCCCTCCTCCCCGATCCTGGATACCAACCGATAAAAATAAATATATATAATCCCCCACCCCTAGTGGTCAAGTGGCCCCCCCTCCCTGATCCCGGATGCTGCCCACCTGTTAATGTACATATTACATATAACCCATGCTTGGTGGTCTAGGGAACCCCCACCCCAGCTGGTAGTGCCCACCACACCACTTCCCCCCACCCTACACCTGGGCAGCAACGGCTCAGCCCTCCTCTCCACCATCATGGCTGGCTGCTGACTGACCTGTCAGTGAGCAGGTTCTGTATAATACAGTATGTACTCACTGATTGACAGCTGCATGACTGTCAATCAGTTAGCGTGTAGGGTATTATACAGTACCGCTCCTGACAGGTCAATAACAATCGACCATGGAAATGAAGGAGGAACTGCGATGCCGGCAGGAGTGCAGGATGGCGAGGGGCACTACCAGCGGGCTGGGGAGATAAGTCCACTAGATCACCAGACATGGGTTATATGTAATATGAACAATAATAGGTGGGTGGCATCCAGGATGGGGGAGAACACTACACTGATGATAGAGAAGGGGATTATTATTTATTTTCAGAGAGACAGTATTGCACAGTGGTTTAAGGCTCTGAGCTGCAAATCTGGAGACCTGGGTTTGAATCCCACAGCCCCTACTTGCATACTGTGTGACCCTGAGCAAGTCACTTAACTTCCCCGTGCTCCCAGGTTGCACCTGTAAACAAGCTTTCAGCTTAGTGTGTCTCACTTGGTTAAACGATTGGGAAAAAAAATGTTATTGGGCTGCATCCGGGATTGGGGAGGGGGGCCATTAGGGACTGGGGATTATATATATTTATTGTTACTGGGCAGCATCTGGGATTGGGAAGGGGGCTCCTAGACCACCAGGGAAGGGGGAATTTATCTATATTGAAATCACGGGCAATATCCGGGATCGGGCGGGGGCATGGCATTTTGGCAGCCCTCTCAACCCTCCCAGAGGACAATTCTAAGTACCCTTAAATCAGCCATGGCTGGTCTAAGGGTACTTAGATTTTTGCCCTCCGATGGAGTTTTGAGAATTCCGCATTAGGGGATATGGCAGTCTGTGTGTGCCGCAAGGGCCCTAGTGACATGCTGCAGTCCATTCTGTGGCACATGGGTGGCACAAGCCCCATTTGGGGCAGGCAGCCTGCGGTTGATGCAGACTGCCATTGAGAATTGCTTCCGGCCCATCTTTTGGCTCAAGAGGCACTTTGCACCAATATTTGTGGCACAAGTCCCTTGCACCATGCTGGGGGCTTCGAGAATCAAGCTCATCATGTTCTCAAATGCAAATGCAGCTCTCAAGCACAGTGAGATTTCAACAACCAGAAAATGGAGACCACAAGGATAATTACAGGGACTGGTATGAACAGTGAACGTAAACTAAGGCAAACACGTATTCCCAACAGCTACATGAAAGAAGTTGTCTGTTGACAAGGAAACAAAAATTATCTGCAATATATGAGAGTTTAGTACTCTTTTAAATGCCTTTTAATTTGCTCTTACCTGTATCCACGCATTTATCCCTCATTTCTCTGTGCCATTTCCAATCTCAGATTCCTCTGCATACAAATATATTTACTATCTTTGTAGTTTCATAATGACGTTTATCCCTTTTCTGTCAATAATTTCCTAATAATTATAAATTAATCGTATTTTGGCCACTCCCTGCTAATGACTCTGTTGTTTTACGCTCTTTTATGTTGTCACCAAGGTTACTAAGAGCTGACTGTAATATAGCCTTCTCCCTTGTTTTGTCATAAACATGGTCACAAAGGTTACATCCTGTTATAAGGTGTGTTTACACTACCTACCTGGTTTTCCTTTCTGTTGCAGTGTAGGCTGCTCTGTTCAATTTGTTGCAATGCTTCTCCCGTTCACACAGCAGCCCCCTATATAAGTGCGAATGAGCTTCCAGCGTTTTGGGCATACTTCCTGGGGGGGGGGGGCAGCTGCTGACAGTTATTGGGCTTGTATGTAGATCTCTGGATCTGTGTTGGGGTTTGTGCAAATTGCGATTTCATGTCACCACACATTGATTAAATAATATCCACTAAAATACCACTTTATGTTTCTGCAGTAACTTCTGTCATAGACGGAACTAGAATTATTGGCTGAGTGGACTCGACCTGTCTCCACAAAAATGTACAGTGGTACTTGCACAAATGTTTCTCGGTAGCGAGGTATACTGCTACCGCGCAAATGTGTGGTACCATTGAATAACATGTATACTGCTACAGTGCAATGTTGCATGTTGTGCGGTGACGGGATACTTTTGCATGATTACCAATATATATAGAGCTGTTTCAATATTTTAACATTATAGCAGCAGGGGAACCATGCAGACTAGGTGGGTTAAGTAGTCCTTTTCTGCTGTTTTACCTCAACACTAGAGCAGGCAATGAGGGAAAAGTACGGATACCTTTACTCAACACTAGAGCAGGCAATGAGGGAATGATATGTGTACCTTTACTCAACACTTTATTCAGTATTAGAGCAGGCAATGAGGGAACGATATGGGTACCTTTACTCAACACTAGAGCAGGCAATGAGGGAACGATATGTGTACCTTTACTCAACACTAGAGCAGGCAATGAGGGAATGATATGGGTACCTTTACTCAACACTAGAACAGGCACCTAGGGAACGATATGTAACTGTTTTAGGTGACCATACTCCCTTAGTATCTGGTGCCCCTTTTCTGACACTTAGCTAAGTTCAGCCACCTTCCCCCCTCAGGTGGTACCCAGCACTTGTATCCTCTCTTCTCACTCCCGACCCCTCTGCCTGTCACATAACCCCTCTCTCTACCTTCCCCCTCCCCTACTTACCCCTCTCTCTACCCTTCCCATGTCCTATAATAGAATACCCACATCCTACATACTTTAGTGAACATACTGGCCTGCATATGCTAGTGAGTGCCCAGGGTCAAAGCTTTTTACCTTCTTTGCTTATTTGTCTAGTATCCTCCTAATTGCATTTAACTGTGCTACCTCTGAATATATCGGTCTGATTTATCTCTTACATGTACAATGATTGGTTTTTGTGTTTTTTCTAACTGCTTGTAACTGTGATATTTCTGAATACTTTGGCCTGATTGCTCTATTACATGTACAGTGTTTTTTTTTTTTTTACCTATACCTGCCTGTAACTTGTTTGATGTCCAGGACCACCTTGAAAACGAGCTTGCTCAATGGTGTTTACGCCTGGTTAAATAAAGTTTGATTGATTGATTGATTGATATGGGTACCTTTATTCAACTCTAGAGCAGGCAATGAGGGGATGATATGGGTACCTTTACTCAACACTAGAGCAGGCAATGAGGGAATGATATGGGTACCTTTACTCAACACTAGAGCAGGCAATGAGAGACTGATGTGGGCACCTTTACTCAACACTAGAGCAGGCAATGAGGAAACAATATGGGTACCTTTACTCAACACTAGAGCAGGCAATGAGGGAACGATATGGGTACCTTTACTGAACACTAGAGCAGGCAATGAGGAAACAATATGGGTACCTTTACTCAACACTAGAGCAGGCAATGAGGGAACGATATGGGTACCTTTACTCAACACTAGAACAGGCAATGAGGGAACGATATGGGTACCTTTACTCAACACTAGAGCAGGCAATGAGCGAACGATACGGGTACCTTTACTCAACACTAGAGCAGGCAATGAGGGAACGATATGGGTACCTTAACTCAACACTAGAGCAGGCAATGAGGGAACGATACGGGTACCTTTACTCAACACTAGAGCAGGCAATGAGGGAACGATACAGGTACCTTTACTCAACACTAGAGCAGGCAATGAGGGAACGATATGGGTACCTTTACTCAACACTAGAGCAGGCAATGAGGGAATGATACGGGTACCTTTACTCAACACTAGAGCAGGCAATGAGGGAACAATATGGGTATCTTTACTCAACACTAGAGCAGGGAATGATATGGGTACCTTTACTCAACACTGGAGCAGGCAATGAGGGTACGATATGAGTAGCTTTGATTAACTCTAGAGCAGGCAGTGAGGAAACAATATGGGTATCAGCAGGTAGATAGGAGGTTTGGTGCAGGGTGATGTGGGGTTGCACTGGTGCAGGCAGAGTAGCGTGTTTACATGCTTGCAAAAAACACCTGCATCAGTATGCATTCCCACCAAAGCAGGGAATGCTCTGAACTGCAATGGAACAGCTTGCAATGCTCTGGCAACTGTTGACACTCCCTGATTTTCACTGGGGCAGCTCATCTACTCCACTGGCAGTGGTGCAGAACCAGTAGTGTAAACACACCTATAGTCTCTATGAAGTGAATACCATCTCTGCTACTTGAGGTTCCTGTTTGACAGTTTATTTTGCCATAGATAAAACCACGCCGTTGATGCTTGCTCAATTTCCATTTCAATATCTTTACTAATTAAACAAAAGTAAATGTTACTGTGTCCCTTAAATTTTGAAAGGCCATGAAAGATCCTTTAAATCAGGTTTTGGCCTTATCTGTAGGTGTCAGGAGTCCTGATATATATTATACACACACACGCACAATTGTGTACATTTTCCACAGACTAAATCAAGGCAGCTGCTATTTCATGGAACCTTGAACCAGAAAGTGACATCACTAAGGGGTAGAGACATGCAAAGTTGATCAATTTACTCTGTAATTAATCAGTGAAGTTAGCGCAATTCGTGAAGTGCAGAATTTATCTGTGAAATGCAGAATTTCGCTTGTGAATGATAGAATTTGCCCATGAATGGCAGAATTGACCTGCAAATTTGTGCAGTTCATGCGTATATAACAAACAGATCCCCTGGTGTTGCCCAACGTTTTGCCTACTTGCACAGAGACACCCTCTTGCACAGAGACCTAGGGATACAGCTAACACCTGTAAGATACATTCTGTAACTAATGGACTGATATACTGAATCGCAAGAGACAAAAACACAGCCACAAGGGGTGGCTATATAACAACAAAAAGGAATAATGAACAAATGAATCACTTCGAAAAACAAAAATTAAGAAAAAACAGAAAAAATAGTTTCCTGGCCCCTGAAGAAGCCCACGTTGGGCGACACCTGGGGATCTACGTGTTATTTACGCATGAACTGTATGAATAAACCAGTGGACTGATAAATTCATAGAGTGGCTGGAGACTCTTTTCTTTGAATTCTTACAGAGGATTTAGACATTTATATTTCAGGACTCTTTGACACTTACAGGTAAATCCACTACCTTATTAGAAGGATCATTTCATGGGCTTTCAGAACTGGAGTGACCTGGCAATGCTTTTTTTCCTTTAAGTAGTCACTATATGGAGGTTTGTAGTAGGGATGAGTGAATACCTTATTTTGAATATTCGGCCAAATAATCATATTCAGAGGCCTAAATATTCAGAATTAGGTATTCGTATTTGTTATTTGTGTTCTTGTGGGGCGCGGGGGGAAAGTAAAGACAGCCCCACCTCCTCCCTAGCCCAGCTGTTTACAGATCCACAACCTCTGTCTGCCCACCACCCTCCTTCCCCAGCACCCACAATTTAATATTTAAACAAGGTTCCCACGATGGGTGACTGGCAGAACCCACCCACCTTAATGGCTGGACACCATTTCTTGTAGTGCTTTTGTACTTTTTTTACATAGGTCCTAGCTGGAAATAAATAATCCCCCACCCCTGGCAGCAGCACCCAACTCCCAACCTCCTCCCCCCCAACATTCATTTCATTATTAAAGAAGCCCCCCCTCAGGCACAGGAAGGCAACTGACACAGTCTACCCTCTTCACGGCAGGCTGCCTTGTATGAGTGAAAGCACTCCTGTGCTTGTTTACATAAATAAAACAGCTGATCACATGATCAGTTGTTTGATCTGACAAGCTTAGGATGGCTTTTCATTCACAAGATAACTGACGGCACGTGGAGGAGATGGGTTGTGTCAGTCGCCTTTCTGCATCTGGGGAGCTTCTTTAATAAGGAAATGTGGGTGCTGAAGGGAGGAAGTTGGAGTTGGGTGTTGCTGCCATGGCAGGGGGTGGGGGAATAATTTCTTTCTGGCTAGGACCTATGTGAAAAAAAAGCACTACAGGAAGCGATGGCCAGCCGTGGAGGAGAATGGGTTGTGCCAGTCACCCATCATTGGATCCTTGTTTGAACATTAAACTGTGGGTGCTGGGAAGAAAAGAAAGGAGTGAGGATAGAGTTGTGAATTTTGTAAACAGATTGGGCTGGGGAGAAGGGTGGGCGCTGTTTTATACTGTTTTTTCACTTTTTATATTATTGCCTGAATATGAATAATAGTGCTGCTAGTCGTTATTTGTATCCAAATAATTAATAGTACATTATTTGTGGTATTCAGCAAATACTATTCATCCCTTTCACACCCCTAGCACACCCCAAATATGACTCCTTTGCCACTTTATGCCCATTGTCCTCACTGTCTCCATGTTACTATCTATCCCCCTAATTCCCAATTCTTCCATAGTTTTCAGTGATTCCCTCACAAATGCTGCCACCCTCCTCCCCGTTTACCTTTTTATCCCTTCTACATAGCTCATAACCCATCAAATTGTTTTGTCCAGGTATCTGTCTCTGCCCACCTGGTCTCTGTTATCCCCATGATGTCTGCATCTTCCCTGAACAGCAGTTTCACAAGATCAGCCATTTTGGAATCTCCCCTTATTATTCAAACTATTGTTTACACTGTTTTCCAACATCCTGCTCTCCAAATCAGCCTTCCTTTCTCAATGAATGACCCTCCCTCTCGCCATGGGTTCACTGGTTAACATTCTCCCGCCATTTCCATACTTGGTTTATAAGGGCTGACACTATCTTGTTCATCCTCTCCCCAATACCCTAGCTCCCATACTATTCAGATACAACCTATCCTGCCTGTACAGATCATCTCTGCACCCAAAGATATTCCAATTTTGACAAAAAGGTGAAACCCTCATTTGTAGCCAATTTTTCAACCAAGCATTTTAGTCAATATAGTTGCCCTTTGTCTCAGTGGGCCAATTTTAGGTACAGGCAAAATCTCTGAAATAAAACCTGACATCCTCTCCCTAGATTTGGTTCATAGTGCATATTTTGAATAAGGTTTGGCATAGAACATTTTAACTCATACATGTTCTGCAGGAGGCGATGAGTTAAGGCCCTCACCCAGCTCCCTGAAGTCCTACCTCATGTCCTCATCTATCCTCCTGCCTATGTGATTTGTGCCTATCTGCAACAGCACCACAGGGAACTTACCTGTCCCCTCAGGATCTTATCTTTTCTGTTCTTCAACTGTTTAACTATAGTACCTGTGAAGCAGTTAAAGGGGAAAAGTCAGCACAAAGGGCCCCCCACACTCAAGTATGGGGCTGGTCCCAATGTTAACTCTGTGTGCAAAAACATTTAAGCAATAATGCTCGACAGGGTGTGTGTTGTGTTGGGATAACATCTCGCCTCAGGTGGTTGGGCATGAGGCCGCAGGTCGAGTGCATCCAACAACTGAGGTGTGACGTTATCCCAAAGAACACACACCCCCTGGAGGGCATTATTGCTATTATACAATGGCTCGTTGTTATATATAAAATAAAAAAATAATTTTAAAGAATGTTTTTTAGTGTGGGAAAATATTTTTGTTTCTTAAGAGGAGATGCAAAAAAAGAGGTTATCTAGCTCATCATATAGCTCATCTACAGGTTCACAATGAGGCTGAGACTAGACCCGTGATGTTGTGCTGGGATAACAGCATGGGTCCAGCCCAAGACTGACCAATCAGAGTCCAGGAAATGTTCTTGCCATTGTATAATTTGGTTTACATACTGTTTAGTGTAGGGTAGTAGATTGTGTCAGGCCAATTTTGCTTAGTTCTAGGCTGACATCTTCTGTTACTACAAATCCCAAAACCCCCTGAAGCTGAAATCAGAGCAGTAGGCAGCAACGGGAGATTCAATCACATGTAGTGCATGTTAGAGCTTTTACAATCTCCAGTCAGATGTTTTTTGGGTTCACTTTTCTCCAGGGGCTACGTGCATTCCTCTATGACTGTACTTAGCTCTGGAAGGACAGCAGGATCAGCAAACAAAAGATCAGAGCTTATGGAAATTTTAATGTGGCACTAGTTACTCTTGGGTGCCTTCAACCGAAGTGACATCAACCATTTGCTACTGGTCAAAGACTTTTACAGCCCAAATTCAGTTATATGCAGGCAAAAACCTTTTCCTCTTCGATTTCAATGACACAACCAGTCCAGGCACCAGTGATAACACAACTTTGAAGCAAAATCAATGTCTCACTCACCAGTCAGCATCAGGTCAGTGCTTGTCACATGGCAGCAGCTGTGCACTGCCCCAGCCAGCTTCAAAGGGTCAAGGATAGTTGGTCTATGAAATAGAATGGGGAGAATGTGGAATACATGACAGGGTGGCATTTATAACAGCACAGTTTAACTGCAATATTCATATTTTTAATCATTCTAGCTGGCAATTTGCATTACAGAGTTGCACACTGCTGCTTTCGTTTGAATAGTCTGGCATCACTGAGACTGGCAGTGTTGAATATCATAGACTGGCAGCACTGAAGATCATAGACTGGCAACACTGAAGATCACAGACAGGTAACACTGAAGCTCATAGACTGGAGCCACTGAAGATCACAGACAGACAGCACTGATGATCATAGACAGGCAGCACCGAAGCTTATAGACTGGCAACAGTGAAGATCATATACTGGCAGCACTGAGCCTCATAGACCAGCAACACTGAAGATCATAGATAGACAGCACTAAAGCTCATATAGAGGCAACATTGAAGCTCATAGAATGATAGCAATGAAGGTCATAGATGGATAGCACTAAAGCTTAGAGACTGGCAACACTGAAGCTCATAGACTGGCAGCAATGACGCTCATAGACTGGAAGCACCAAAGATCATAGGCTGGCAGCACTGAAGCACATCAACTGGCAACAGTGAAGATAATGGACTGGCACCACTGCAGTTCATAAACTGGCAACACTAAATATCATAAACTGGCAGCACTGAATATCATAGACTGGCAATACTGAAGCTCACAGACAGGCAGCACTGAAGCTCATAAACTGGCAGCAATGAGACTCATAGTCTTGCAGCAATGAAGCTTATAAACTGGCAACACTAAAGCTCATAGACAGGCAGCACTGAAGATCATAGATGTCAACAATGAAGATCATAGGCTGACAGCACTTAAGATGGGCAGACCAGCAGGCAGCACTGAAACTCACAGACGGGCAGCACTGAAGTTCATAGACTGGCAGCACTGAAAATCATAGATTGGCAACATTGAATGTCATAGGCTGGCAACACTAAAGCTCACGTTTTTGCCTTTTTCTGTCCATGGGAGGCATGGCATGCAATGACATTAGTGGTGTACATGCCAACATCTGCCTCGCCTCCCCACTCTAGCGAGTCCTGCAGTCAGACTCCCAGCTTCCGCCAGAGGTGTATTGAGCACTGGCAGCTAACCCATCCTCCCCCTGGAGGATGAGAGCAGTCCTTAGGACACTCAGTCCTCCTCCTCCTCCCCAGCCAGCCCTCTGACTCCCGGGGATAACCTGAAACTGTTTCTAAATATGATTACATTTAAGGGTTTTCCCTGAAGCATCCCAAATTCCTTAAATCAGCCTTCCCTATATGCTGGAGAGGAAAAAGAGGATTGCTGTAACTCTTGTAAAAATAAACTTCACAGAATAACCCTAATATTTGTGCCTGTCATGACCTTCAGTGAGAATATGGCGATATTGTCACACTAGGTGGATGACAAAACAAATATTCTTACTGTAGGTCCTCCAGAATAAAATCCTGACATCACTGCATTCCAGCACTTGATTATTCTCCAAAAATTCTATTTACAGAATATTAATGGTCACTTCCTTGAGAGAGCAGCACCGCCAACCATTTTACCTCACAAGCCCATGCCATTGCATTAATCAAATATCGCATGGGTCAAATAAGCACATGCCTGATACTGTACTAGTGATCCATGCCCTTGTGGCATGGCTCCGCCCTGTGATGTTGTAGGGTTACAGAACACTTGTAAAAAAAAAATTCAGACATATTTATACTAGATCTGTGCTACGTACCTTGTTTATATAGAGTGACAGAAGCTTTGGGAGCAGAGCCAGCCCCATTGAAGAGTTTGGTAAGGTTGGGGTTTGATTGTTTTAGTTGAAAAAACTATTTTAAAAGAAAATGATTTTGGCTTTTCAAAGCGGGGAGAATGCATTTTAACAGGCAGTCTGTTGTCCTGAATTTATTTTGGTGTTACTACATACTATCTGTAGCTTTTTTGCTGGGGGATATGCCTTCATATTATAGAAGGGACCTTCCTGAATTATTCCTAAATGCAGAGCACAGACCCCACACTGGAATTTGTCTTTTTTTATGACAGGTGGTGAGGAATCCAAAAATAATCGTTGCAGTAGCTTAAATATTTCGCACAGGTTAACTTGGAGTCACTAAACTGATTTTCATTTTCTTCTTTTCTTCCTCACAGACCTTGCTGGGACTACAGCCTGACATAAACCACTTACAGACTGCAGGTAGTAACAATGTGTAAAAATTCAGCTATTATTCAAATATTATCCTTTCATACCTCTGTGATATTTATTATCCGACTGTGTAAAACAATTAGTATGCTTTACGTCCATATTTTCATAATGCTTATAGTGAATTTCAAGTGCATGTGAAAGGTGCTTGACTGAGAATACTGGAAACTAATGCTCTTTGTTTAGCCACGTGACTGGCACAGCATTGGGGAATTGCAGTAGTAGCTTCTTGACACTGCCCCTCCAATGTGCGTCAGCTCTTTCATGGAGGGGCCGCCACGTAGGTAAGAGGGTAGTCAACACTCCAGGCCCATTCAGTCCTTGACTTCTCATGTGAGATTGCAAACAATAACCCATGAATGTCGCCTTGCGCCGCACGCAGAGCGCATGCACTGCGCGCGCGTACATACGTGCGTCACGCACTGTACGTGCATGGCTACATACCGTACATACATATAAACACATATACTTGTAAACACACACACACATACATTCAAAAGCAAATACTTGCGCACACACACACACACACACACACACAGACACACACATACATTCAAAAGCATATACTTGCACACACACATACTTGTACACACACATGCACACGTGCATGTACGTACGTACAAGCAATTATGCTGGTACCTATGCATACATATACACACAGATAACACCAACTTGTGTACACACATACTCACACACATTTTATTTTGCGGTTCCTTTGGAGCCTCAAGTCAAAAGCCTAGTATATTCCTGGGTTGTGACTGAAAATAGGCATTTTCATTGTCTAATGCACATACCCAGTAATCAAAACCAAATAAATATAATATAATTTCATGAGCAATGCTGTTTGTATTCAATAGCCATTTATAGTTTCCTGCTTTAGGATGTTTCACCTCCTCAAAGCTAAGCTGATCAAGGGCAGATTTTTTAATACAGTTTATTCAACCAGGATACTCAGCTGAGATGCAACATCTTGTTTTCAGTGGGGTCCCACTTCTGCCCATTTCCGCAGGTGGGAGGATTGAAGCACTGGAAGGTTAAGTGACTTGTCCAAGTCCACACAGTGAGTAGTTGGCTGTAGCAGGGTTGGAACCTGTAATCACCTGATTCCCAAGCTGGTGTTCTAACTACTAGACCACAGTGCCTCCCAAAACGTTGATCACCAGGTACTGACTGTGTATTATGGCATGCGTTATACGCACAGATATCACTTATTTGGGCTTTAACCATTTCTGCTGACTGCAGCATTTCGTTTTATTTAGTTTCTGTTGACAGGTAAAGGAGGGCAAGGCAATACTGCTTATTTTCAACCTCGTCCTGGGAAGGGGAGATACAGCTGTAACCAACTGAAACTGAACCAGATTAAGCTGTTGGTGGTTTTTAAGTGAACTGGGGAACTTGGCCAGGACACAAGGAACTTACTCTTTTAGAGAGGTGTCATGGAATCTTTAGCGACCACCTGAACACCCACCAGAACAGGAAGATGGAACCTTGGTGTAACATCTTATCTGAAGGGTGGCACACCCTGACAGTACAACACCCCCCTAGTACTGCACTTGGGTCTCAGCACTTACTGTATGTGCCTAGTCCCAGTGTGGGGCTAGAGGGCTTTATAATATCTTATTATTGTGATCACTCTTAGTATTGCAGGGAGCGAAGGAGATGAGGAGGCGCTTTTTCACTGAGAGGGTGGTGGGCAAGTGGAACGAGCTGCTAGAGGAGGTGGTATCCCTAAAAACGGTGGACAGCCTTAAGAGGTGTTTGGACCGGGTGAGGGGAAAAGTTGTGGGTAGAAGGAGGGTAAATGGGGGAGAGGGGGAAGTTGAGGGAGGTCAAAAGAGAAAGGAGGCGGGGGCAGTTCCCTTTGTAAATACATAGGGAGCGGCACAATCAAGCAGACTAGATAGTCCGTAAGGCCTTTATTTGCTGGCATGTTCGTATGCTTATATGTAGGGTTATAAAAATAAATATGCACAAGAAGCCACAACCTCCTGGTCCAGAAGTTGGATGTGCTACCAACTCAGTCATTGCTGACACTGAAACGGGTCTTTTATCTTTCCACTATGAGAGTGCCCTTCACGATTTATATAGTTAGAGCACCGCCATGCTAGCACCATTGAGACATTCCCATTATGCACCCCCTGTGACCCCTAGGGCAGTTCTAGACTGAAAGTGATAGGTTTAGAGGGCTAGACTACAGAATTTCAGGGAGCAACGTGAGCCTATCCCAACTTTAAGTTTTGCAGCCATCAGGTTGAAAACGGTTCTCGGCCATTTTAGTCTGGGCAGCTTTCAGTCCAGCAGAGCAAGAATGCACCTAGGATGCGTCTGTTCTCTAGTTCCTGGATGGGCACTTCTGAAGTGAAGGAGCACATGCTGGGACCCTCAGATTTTCAAAGTCCATGAGAAAAAGAACTTTCAAACTAAACATTGGTCTTATTCAGTGGTGGAACTAGGGAAGGGGGGACCTGGGGGAACTTAATTCCAGGAGTAAGATTAGAAGTCTGACTCAGTTCCAGAAGTAAATCGTGCGATTAATCAAGGCCACCACTTGACTAACAAGAACAAGTGACCATCGTTATGCATAAAAAGGTAATTCATTTCGAGCCCCATAGACTTTAATGAGGCACGCCCCTGCGCTCTTCATGGGCACACATCATTGCATGCCTGAGTGTGGGGCAGCGCAGAACAATAGGGAAGTGGAAGGGATCAGCTGGCTACCTGGTTGGGGCCCAAATCTGATCCCTTTCCACCCTGTGCTGACTGAAAGAAACTTTTTAAAAATGCTGGGAAAAGACTTTCGCTGACATAACATCCAAACACAGAAAATGAGAATAAAATCTTGGTAAATCCCTTTAATGTCTCAAGATTCCATGAAATGACTGCAGCCTTAATTTACTTTATGATGAATGATTTATTTATATCTCAGGACTGATAACACCTGTCGCTAATCCCAATACTTCATAAATTACAGCCTACAAATACTCCAGCACCTTTGTTTTCAGTCCGGATACGCTACTCTGAGGGAGCCAACATTAATACAAGTTTCCCCCACTATGTAAAAGGTTTGAAAGGCACAAACAATTTTCAGTTAAGAGATAATTACGCAATGTACCACAACAGGGTGTTGGTGATGCCAGGATTTACACATGCCCGGTGTGTTGTTTGGTAACGAGGCAACAGGTTGAGTGAGCAAAACATACCAGGCATGGGTAAATCTTAGTATCACCCACATCCTGGAGTGGGATATTGCAATTATATTTATTTATTTAGATTTTGGTAACTGGGTAAGCCCACTGAGACCAGAGATCCCTTTTTCAGGGGTGACCCGGAGTTAGTTCCAGCAAATACATACAGAGGTATCAATATACAGTAATTACAGCTGATACATATTGGGGAGTTGGTATCAAAAGTTTAGCACAGAGACAGCAGGCATCACAAGGCTCACAAGTATTAAAACAGGTGCACAGTACATTTAACAGTTTTTCCATAAGAGATTCATGGAGTAAGTAGGCGTGGCTAAGCTGGTGTTAGGATGTATAATGTCCTTTTTTGGGGGAGATAGAAAAATAGTAAATAAAAGTTTTTTTCCCCCATTTTTACTTATTTGTACTGTATGTATTGCTCCACCACAAAAAAATACTCCCTGGTTGTTGGGGCCACACTGCTACTGTGCATGCGCAGTGTTGCTTTAGCATTCTCGGTTGCAGTGTTTTTTGGGGGGTCAAGAAATGTTTAAAACTGTTCCTGTGTTGGTTTTTGGCTTTGCCCCGGCTCCATTTTTCTTCTATGAGCTGGGACAGCCTTCTATACTTGCTGCTTGCTTCGCTTTCGGGTATAGAGCAGTGTTCCGGTTTTTGGGGTCATTCTGTGCATGCACGGCACTGTACATTGGTGCCGTGGTTTGTGTGACTCTTTTTGCTGGACATCTTCAATCTTGGGGCGATTAAACAAAATACTACACTTTTTATTTGTTTTCTGCTGTGCCTCTCCTTTCCTTGAGCTTTGTAGAGAGCCCGACGTTCGAGGGGAACCTGGTACAAAGGGGGCAGCAACGGAGTGGAACCACGAGGAGAAAAATTTCAGGTGAGCCTCTTGGAAGCCATTGTGAAAATACGTTAAACAGTATACTGTTTGGGCTTATGTGGGTTTGTGGAGTGTTTTGGCAATTTATTTGCGGCTGATTTTTGGGACCTACTCTAATTTATTTTGTGTGTTGTGCCTTTCAGTTGTAGGAGATGGACGTTTAGCGGGGATTCAGCATGGGGGTTCTGCTGTCAACTTTGTGAGTTCAGATGGATTTTATAGTGGAGTTTAAGATGCAGCTGGCTGGCAGCTAGAAAGTGCTAGCCAACCAATCAGAAGGCTTTATTTTTCTAGCCATTGTATAATACAACATATCAGCTGCTTACCGTGCTTGTTTCTAATGTTTTAATGATGATTCCAGCCATTAGAAATGGTAAGCAGCTGATTTATTTAGTACTGTCACCACTAGGGCTGCACATTTGATTCTACCACAGAATCTAACACCTCGAACTTCGGGTGTTCAGTTCTCTTGGTTGGTGGTGAGCTTTTAATAGAAATAGGTTGACTTTTGGTTCAACTGGTTCAACCTGGTCTGAATGGCGAATCACTGAAACCGTGAACCACAGTTTGTACCTGAAACAGTTAACTAGGGTACCGTGTTACTCATAGGCTCCAGACTCATATTGGAGCTAGACTCGGCTCAACCACTTGAGCCAGCAGGAAAGGTCAGTCACCTGTTTGCCTTTGGGCTGTTAGGCAGTTCAGGCAGGGCTGTGATTGATTATTAGTTAGACTAGCTAGAAAATTCTTCAAAACAAGATTAAAATTTTCAAAACTTCGACCTATTAGTCCTGAAACAGCAAGACTGCTAAAGGGGTATATGTAAGGGGAAAAGGAAGGGGAAAAAAAACAAAAACAAAAAGGCGGGCTGAACAGCAGTAACGGTACTGGCTTGCGGCAGGCCTCTGGGACCAGAGGGGAGGAAGACTATTCTGGAGTAGCGGAGGAGTGTGGTTGGGGCTGAGTAGTGGGCAATTGGGGCATGAGGTGGCAGTCTGCTAGTGCCCACTTGTTGCCTAATAATAGTAAATTTAATCTCAGCAGTGCAGCACACATTTTTTTTGCAGAACTAGCATTTTAGTAGGGCTTTACAAATGCAAACTGATTTTGACTGAAGCCCCTGGCAGAAGCCCGATGTTATTTTTTTTTTTGGGGGGGGGGGTAAGTGTGTACCAGCTGACAGCAGGACAGTGCCTCGCTACAGATAGTTGGCACCTTGGTGGCATCCCATAAAAAAAATTGTTCTTTATTCATGTTTCTTCTTGTGTCAGTTTAAAATTCTTTAGTCTTTGCAATACATTTGCACAAGGGACAGTCTTGCTTGCAGCAGTTACTTCTTCCCCTGGGTCCTGAAGCAGCCTTTTTGCAGTGTGATCTGAGCAGTGGGCAGGACAGCAAGTGTATGTCAGCTGACAGTATGCCAGTGCCCAACTCCTGGTAGCTGACACCTTGGTGGCATCCAACAAAAAAGTAAAAAAAAATAATTCTCTACATTTCCTAACGTTACTGAAGTTCCTTCCTCCTCCTCCTGACTCCTGAAGCAGCGTGTGTGTGTGTGTGTGTGTGCGATCCTGAGCTATGTTTTTATATTGTGATCTGGGCAGTGGGCAACAAATGTGTGCCAGCTGGCAGCATGCCAGTACCCAGACCCTAGTAGCTGGCATCTTGATGGCATTCCACAAAAAAAAAAAATTCTCCACATTCCCTCAAGTTATTGAAGTTCTTTCCTCCTCTGCCTCCTCAGTGCTGATGCAGTGTGTGTGTGTGTGTGTGTGTGTGTGTGTGTGTGTGTGTATCCTGAGCTGTGCTTTTGCAGTGTGATCTGGGCAGTGTGCAGCAAGTGTATATCACCAGGCAGTATGGTGGTGCCCAGCCCTGGTAGTTCAGTAAAAGGGTTTGGCAGGCTCAACCCATCACATTTACAATATATTTTACAAGATTTAAAGGGGGTGCACATGGTGTGTGACCAAACAAAAGCATACAATTAAGGTACCAGCCCCCCCCCACACTCTGCTGCTTTAAAAGCCTGTAATGTTTTCAAATAACACCAATATTTTTACTTGTTTTTAAATTATTAGAGGGGTTCTTGGTCTCATGTTTCAGTTGAATTATGATAAGCCTGACCACTGCAACAATGTGATCTCCTCTTCGTTCAGGAAAAGGGATCACATTTTACCTTGCCATTCTGAGCTGTGGTTCTTCTGCTTTCTCTATATCTTATGAAGAATCCACTCTCTGGCTTCATTGTTTATATCATGTGCCCTAGCCAATTAGAGGTTCACTAGGGAGCTCACCAGTTAGGAGAAGGCCACAGTTCTCCTGCATGTAGTTCAGTAAAAATGGGTTGGCAAGCTCAACCCATCACATTTACAATATATTTTTACAAGATTTTTCCTGACCTAAGAGGAGGTCACTTTGTCACAGTGGTCGGGCTTATCATAATTCAGCTGAAACATGAGACCAAGAACCCCTCTATTAATTTAAAAATCAGTAAAAATATTGATGTTATTTGAAAACATTGCAGGCTTTTAAAGCAGCAGAGTTGGGGGGCTGGGACCTTAATTGTATGCTTTTGTTTGGTCATATACCAGGTGCACCCCTTTAAATCTTGTAAAATATATATTGTAAATGTGATGAGTTGAGCTTGACAGCCCTGGTAGTTGGCACCTTGGTGGCATCCCATAAAAAAAAATTTAAAATACATGTATTTTCTTTTTGTGGCAGTTTGTAAATTGAAACTATTAGTCTTCACATTCCTCCAAGTTTCTGGGGTTCCTTCCTCCTGAGTCCTGAAGCAACCTGTGTATGTGATATCCTGAGCTATGCTGTTGCAGTTTGACTTTCTGGGCAGTGGGCAGCAAGTGTGTGTTAGCTGGTAGTGAGTCCATCCCTGGCCTCTGGTAGTCCTTGATGGTGTCCCATTGATAAAACAACAAAAAAAAAAAACTATAATTAAAAAATAAAATAAAATCTTGCTCTTCATCATTTGTCACCCAAGTGGCCTGTAGCAAGCTTCATGAAATGGGGCAACAGAGAGGCCAAGGAGACTTGGGGTTGTCCAGTGCCGTCAAAGAAAAACAAAAGTGTAGTTGGCTTCATCGTAGACCCTCTGCCTCATTGGGAGCTACAAGTGTTGAAGAAGATGACACTAATGATCAAAGAGTCCATGAAGTATCACACATTGTAGGAACCACTTGTAGTGGCACTGCAAGGCTTGCAACACAAGAAATCGTTGTAGAAAAAAGGAATGAGAAAGGAATGCATCAGGTAGTGACACAGGCAGAGGAGGAGGAGCAAGGTGATTTGGTAGAGCCTGGGGACAGAGATACAGATTGTGATTACATAGCTGATAAAAGTGATAGCAGCAGTAGTATTTCTAGGCAAGAGAGGGAGGTGGATGAGGTGGGAGTTCAACTTGGGGCAGTTGCACATATGGGATCAAAAAAGACCAAAAGTGGTGGTAAAACCAAAAAGAAAACCCCCCAGAAAGGCCACAAAACAACAAGGGGAAACACAACAACAAGCATGTGAAATGACAGCAGATCAAGAAGACATAGGCAAACCTGGTGGCCCAGAGACACATGGTAGAGGAAGAATAACCATTCCCTGACTCTGGAAAACTGACGGAGGAAGAGGAGGAAGGCAGTGATGTGGAAGCAGGACACAGTAGCCCACCCATTTAGTAAGAGCCAAGAGTGCCAGTAGGAGAGATCAAACTGGTGATATCAGTGGTATGGGTTTTCTTTAGAGTGGACAAAGAATCACTGACATGTGGTGTGTCTTTTATGTAAAGACAGGCTGAGTCAGGGTAAGGAGGGAACAAGGCTGGGAACATCTATCATGGAAAGTCAGTTGATGAAGTCCCACAATCTCAGTATGAGAAGGCATGCCAACATACAGCATAAGCAGCAGCAGCACCACCAGGCAGTGAAACTAATGGTGATGTTGATGATGATGATGATGATGATGGCCAAGGGTAGGAGAACATTAGCAGACCATGTAGAGTGGAAGATGACTAAAGTCTTTCAAGTTGTAGCCAGTGCACAACTCAACATCTTCCATTCATCAGTTCCTTAGCTCATTGAGTCCCCACCTCTGAGGAACAGCAAATCCCCAGCCACTTTCACCCCTGTGGCGACAAAAATAGTAGCCAACTGTCACATCCCAGGGAAATAAAGCACTCAACTCGCACTGGTCCGGTCCCTGGAAATGGGCCAGAAATATAATGCCAACAGACCAGAGGTCAAAAAGTTAAGAGCAATTGTGGAAATGCAAGCCACTGACTTGCTGCCATTCTCCTTTGTGAGCAACGCTGGCTTTCTATTGCTAATGCAAGTTGCAGTGCCACGGTATCAGGTGTTCATCCATACCTACTTTTCCACAGTGGCTCTTCCTGATTTGTATCAGAGTGTCTACAAGACTGTGTCATTTGCCCTGAAAGCATGCTTTGTTCCAGTCTTTCACATCACCACTGACATATGGACCAGTGATAAGATTACTGATTACATGGCAGTCACTGCCAATTGGGTCAATTTCCCCTCTACGTTCTCTTCCTCTGCCTCCTCCTCCTCCTCTGGGTTAAGTGCGAGCAGCAGCAGTAGCAGTAGCTGCAAGTCACCAGAGCCCCCCAGCCTCTGCAAGATGGCAGCTTTATGTATTGCTGGCTTTGACAATGACAATCGTGCAGAACACTTATTACATTTCCTTCAACAGAAGTTTGATGAATGGCTGACACCATAGTCATTAACACCTGGCTTTGTAATATCAGATAATGCAAAGAACATTGTAAAGGCAGTTGATGATGGTGATTTCACACATGCTTCATGTTTTGCTCACTATATAAACCTGGTAGTTCAGGGATTTCTAGATGAGGAAGACAGCACTGTGCAGACATGTGTAGGTCTTGCCAAAAATGTTTGTGGCCATTCTGTAAAGGTACGGAAGCTGTTACGAAACATTCAGTAGAAGACCCACCTTCCCCTCCACCACCTAAAATAGGATTTGGCAACAAGATGGAATTTCACCTATTGCATGATGCAATGGCTGCTGGAACAACGGAAGGCTATCCACCAATATGCCATTGAGCATGGTATTAGCAAGGCAGACATAAATATCAGTCTCAATCAGTGGCGTCTGATGGAGATCCTTTGCACAGTATTAAAGCCTTTTGAGGAGGCCACAACAGTGGTAAGTGCTGACGCAGCTGGTCTAAGCCATGTACTCCTCTTCATTGCCCTCATTAACCAACGACTTCTTCGTATGAAAACTCAATATGAGGAAAAGGAGGACACCACTACTCTTAGTCTAGTAGAAAAGATAAGATCACATTTCTGGAATGACACATGCATTTCAAAAATGTGTACAGATGACCACTACATCCTGGCCACTTTCTTGGACCCTCGGTTCAGACACACGTTTGAGACTTTCTTTGATGCACGAGAATGCAAATGCGGTAAAGAGCAGGAGTCGTATAAAGCTTGGCTTATCAATCTGGTCTCTGTACCTGTGGCACAAAAGAAGAACAGGAACACAAACAGAGCAGAAGAATAACATTCATGATATCATCCCTTGTTGCAATCACACTGACAGAGCAGGTGGAGGAGAGGGAAGATGGAGGATCCCAAAGTGTTTGCAATGCTGCACTCGTTTTTGACTTAAAGTCAACCTGCTACTATTGCTGCTGCTGCACCCCTCAGAAAGACAGCCATTGATGACAAACCACTGTAGGAACAACTGTCCGGCTATGGTTTGATGAAACAGCATGGTATGTCACTTTCCCACACAGTGGTGCTTGAGATGCCAGCAAACAAAATGGTGCAGGATTATCTCGATGAGAACATGCCACTAGCAGGAGATGAGTCTCTGTTGTGCTGGTTCCTCAAAAAGGCCATTTGGCCCTCTTTGACACAGGTAGCTTTTGAATACCTCAGTTGCCCACCTGCAAGTACATACTCAGAAAGGATTTTCAGTGCTGCAGGCAATATTTTCACCAACAGGAGACCATGTCTTTAGACCCCAAAATGTAGAGATGCTCATTTTTTTGAAAATTACCTGACCCTTTTTCCAAAGCCCTTTTTTGCTATAGTTCATGGATGAAGAATCTCGTACACTTCCAGCTAGGCTAAAGACAAAGGAGGATGATGAGGTGGATGGGGAGGGCTTTTGTGTCCATTTTGTTTTTTAGGAACAAGTAGCCTACTCACACACACCGTGGGATGCTGCACTTCCTGTCGTCACTCAGTCATCTTCAGATTAATGTGTGGTGATTTTTTGCCAGGCCTACACAAGCCGAACAAATAATTTTTGGGGCAATGTTGCCCATGACATATGTATTTATTTATTTTTTATTTATTGAAACCTTTAGAGAGTACCTTTGCAGCACAAGTGCTCATTTACAGAGGTTCCACATCAAATATATAGTCACGAAAAAGATTACAATTACAAAAAGCAGTTCCAGAGGAAATGCAGTCGAGTCGGGTACAAAGCACTTAAGAAGAAACAATTGCATACAGTTTTGAAAAAATCCATATAGAGCTTGTATAAAAAGTCATGGGTTATGTACAGAGAGAAACCAGATAAAACAGTTCAGTGGTTACAGCTGCACTGGACTGCAAAGACAGACTGCAAAGAGCTCTCAAACTGATTAAACCTGGGGAGGTTCAGCAGTGCATCAGGCAGTTCATTTAACCAGTTAGCAGCCCTGACAGCAAATGATGGCTTGCCCAACTGAGTACACCTGAAAGGAGGCTTAAGGGTATTCTTGGCCATGTACCTGATGTTGTATTGATTGGAGACGGTGCAGAAGCAATTTGTTAAAGCAGGGGGTGTTAGCCCTGGGAACACCCTTCTGGCTAGCAAACATGTCTGCAGTTTTATTCTGCTGGGTAGAGGTAACCAGTTTGTGAGTGCGTAAAGGGTACAACTATGAGTGCGGTTATCTGCACCAAGTACAAAGCGGCACGCTTTATTACAGATCAGCTTTACTTTGTTTAGCACCATATCACAGGCAGCTGCAGAAACAGGGAGGCCATAATCTATAAGTGACAGAATGGAGCTGGCCAAAATAAGGTGTCTAGCATCCCCAGCAAGACTGTTCCAGTTACAGTACAGGACACCCAGTCTTCTCTTAATGATGGACACCAGATTATCAACACGGGAGGCAAAAGATAAGGGGGCTCAATTTTCAAAATGCTGAATTTGACACAAGGTGCCTGCACCAAAAGGAATTGATGCAAATGGCACCTTGTGTCAAATGTTGTGCCAATCCCAGTTTTCGAACACAGGCTGCGTCGTAATTAGGAGGCCTTGTGCCATACCAGCCCTGTGCCAGATCTGCACCTGAAGTGATGGTGTTCCAGGTCGTAAGGGGGCTTTCACCACAGTGCGGCTGTAGTATCCTCTAAATTGGGATTCTGAAAGCTCTGCTATGGCTGCAAGTCCTGGCTGTGGTCAGATCAGCCATGAGCTAGTCTAACATCCCTGCGCCATCACCGTCCCTACCCAAAGGCTGGCTGGTGATCAGTAAGGACAGCCTGGCAGACAGGGTTCTTTTCACTGGTGTGGAGCAGTATAGGTGTCAGGGTGTGTTGTGCAAGAGCTGTAGGGAATGTGGCATCAGGGCATGCACACAGTGTCATCAGTGGACCATGACATTCCATGGAGAGGATGGATGTTGTGAACAGCCACCATCTGTGCTGCCCCATCTCCTTGGTGGGACGACAGCAGGTATGATGAAATATATAACCATCACCTACCAATGTAGCAACAGTAAGGAACTTCTTCCAGATGGCATCCATACTTTATGCATTCCCACCCACCATCATAATGACATTGTACAATGGTATTTGGGTATTCATTGAACAACACTGTCACTTATGTGCATATGCCGCACATTGCTCCTGGATGTGAACTGACTGGGTTGGGTGGGACAGCAGCACCCATACATTGATGCCATGCAAGTGTCTATGTGCTTATTTCTTGTTTCCCCTTCTGTGATCTCGCAGATGTATATGATTGGGGTGATGTACAGAATTTTATATACTCATCTTTGCTGCTCCTACAGTAGATCTGCAAGGAAAGTTGTTTAACAGAGCCCTTTGTGACAGAATGAACTGCTCAGTGCCTTTCTACCATGGTGTTCAATCTGCCACTTTTAACAAATGGAACACAGCATTACAACTAGCATGGCATTTTGCTGTTCCCTGTATAATGCTGCAGTACTGTGATCCTGGTGATGAGACAGCAGAAGTAACACTTTATGCCAGGGAAATGCCAGAATTAGTTAGAAGTGATAACTGTGTTGTTGCAGATTCCAAACTACATTTAAAGAAGCCATTCTGCATTTTATGTTGCAGATGATCCATAAATGGTTGCAGCATTCTACATTACTTTGGAGGATCTGCGGGGTACACCAGTCTAATGCATTCAAAGTCAGAGTAGGATAGACTATAACACTGGTTCAGATTTGTATTTGGGCTGGCTGGAGACTGTTCCAAATAATCAAACTATTTATTGGGATCTATCGAGACTGGTGCAGTTCAGGTCAGAGGGACATGATGGAGCAGAACCTCCAAATGATTGGTTCACGTCCTGCCATACTTGTGTATAAAGTGGAGTCAGAGGGCCAGATTGTGAGACACAGGGCTTGACAGAAGCCTCTGTCAATACCCTCAATGTTCACCTTCTGTGTGGAGCATGGAATGGGTTGCGGCAAACTTGGGACTTTGGTACCTTGACCCCGTTTCTACTAATGTCTGTCACAGGGTTTCTGACATACCCACAGTTTACTGGAGGCAGGGACTGGTGAAATGTTTGCCAAGCTAAAGCACAGTGTGTTATCCAGAGTTACCCCAAGGTATTTCAAGGTCACCACCTATTCAAGGTTTTGCCCTAGGCTGTTCTGGATGACAAAGAGTGGAATTTACCTCTTCTGTGAAGGTTAGAGAAGAGCATGGTTTTTGTTTTTTGTAATTGAGGGCCAGTTTGTTGTTGGAGAACCAGCTTTCTAGTGACCTAAAGTTACTTTGGAGAGCAGCGGTAAGGCTGTCAAGGTCAGGGTTTTTGGAATAAATGACTGCATCATCTGCAGTTTGGCTGTCTGTCAGGCATCGGGCAGCTGATTTATAAAGAGGCCAAATACGAGTGGGCCCAAGATGGAGACCAGGGGGACACCAATAGATACTCCCCTAATGTCAGACAAACATTTATCAATCTTCCCGTGCTGGTGAGATCGCTGTGGAACCAGTCAGCTGTGTTCTGTGACAAACCCAGGCCAAGGAGTTTAAGTAGGAGCTTATGGTTAACCAGGTCAAAGGTCTTAGTAAGGTCAGGTCGATCTGTCTATCAAACGAACATACGAAAAGAGCCAGCAGAACAACACCACCTGATCTGTTGCATCTACTTGGTTAGTGATGCAGGGTCTGGCCTTACAATTTATGCCAATGACCCTGCCCCCCCAACTGTCCCTCCTTCCCTCCCTTCTCCCCTTCCTTGGTCCCAAGGGTTCCCTTTGTGCTTCTCCCGGGCTCTCTTGATTGCTTCCACCGTCCTTACTGATACCACCTTCTCTGGCATCTCATTCCAGGTGGACAGCAACCCATCCATATAGAAATGGTTCCTTACATCATTTCTGAATCTCCCCCTCCGATCAATTTTTAGGCTGTGCCCCTAGTGGTGATGTTGTCACTCATTTAATGAAACCCTCCCTTTTTACTCTAAGTCCCTTCATGTACTTGAAGGTCTTTATCATATCACCCCTCTGCCTCCTCTCTTCCAGGGAGTACATCCCCAGGGCTCCCAGCCACTCCTCATAGGACCTATCCTGTAGCCCCTTGATCATCTTGGTCGCTCTCCTCTGGACCCCCTCCAGCAAGCTGATGTCCTTTTCTTTTCTTTTCTTTTCTTTTCTTTTCTTTTCTTTTCTTTTCTTTTCTTTTCTTTTCTTTTCTTCCTTCTTTCCTTATCTATCTATGTATCTCTCTATCTATCTATCTATGTATCTGTCTATCTATTTTTCTATCACTCTATCTCTCCATCTATCGCTCTGATGAGGCCAGCATTGTCAAGGACCTCATGAACATAGTTGGGATATTCCAACATTGCCATATTCGTGCTGTGGAGCTTCCAGAAGCCATGCTGCTATACACTGATCCATGGCAGAACCGGAAGCCTCGTTCATGTGTGGCACTGTCCCAATGGGCACATAGTTTTGGAACCAATAGTCCACACTGTGGGATGCTGTACTGTTGTCCTCACTCAGTCTTCCTCAGATTAATGTTTGCTGAATTTTTGGCAGGCCTACACAGGCTAAATAAATAATCTGGGGGGCAGCGTTGCCCATGAAACCAATGTGTACAACACTGATCCATGGCATAACATTAAGCCTTGTCCTTGTGTGGCACTGTCCCAGTGGGCACACAATTTTTGGAACCAGTAGCTCTCACTGTAGGATGCTGCACTGTTGTTTTCTCTCAGTCTTCTTCAGATTAATGTTTGGTGAATGTTTGCCAGGCCTACACAGGCCAAATAAATAATTTGGTTCCATTTAATAAGAGCGAGTCTTAAATCGTGACTCGCATAACAGCAACTACTAATCGGTGAAAACAAAATCATCAATCAGCAGTACTCCAAATTCAACATAAGCAACCAGACCACAGCAATACCACCTATACGGAGCCCTATGCTAACTTGCTTTTTTTATGCAGTGGGAGGGTGCCCCACACCCCCCAACTAAATATAATCAACTCTGGGGGGTGGACACGGGGTGGTGGGCAAAACACAGGAGGGGCGACCATTGAGGTAGGGATAACCCATGGGGGGAGGAATAACATCGGGGGAACGGGAGATCAGTACATAAAAAATAAACTAAATCACAACACCCAGATACAAAAAAACGTGAAACTTACATGCAGTCCTGAATCCGGATTCCTGTGTGCCGTAGGCGGTGACCGTAACCACTACACCAGGAGGCCAGCTCGGCAGTAGCCTGCTCAACTCAACTGTTTAACCTACTACCCCTATACAAGCTAACCTCTTGAACCTTCACTATTCTATTCAGCCTAAATTGCTATTTCTGCCCCTTCACTATCCTTTCATGGTCACTGTATATGCAGGCGTGCAAATTCAGTCGCTAATTTTGAGTC
Source organism: Neoceratodus forsteri (assembly GCA_016271365.2). Lineage (NCBI taxonomy): Eukaryota > Metazoa > Chordata > Ceratodontiformes > Ceratodontidae > Neoceratodus > Neoceratodus forsteri. Next base: position 65,764,055 of record CM028135.1, on the reverse strand, counting down.
GCTCAATTTGCTTAGCCCATATCTCGGGATACCAATAATTTTTGGGACAATGTTTCCCATGAAACCAATACGTACAACACTAATCCATGACATAACATTAAGCCTTGTCAATGTGAGGCACTGTCTCAGTGGGCACATAATTTTTGGAACCAGCAGCCCTCACTGTAGGATGCTGCACTGTTGTCGTCACTCAGTCTTCTTCAGATTAATACTTGGTGAATGTTTGCCAGGCCTACACTGGCCAAATGAATAATTTTTGGGGCAGCGCTGCCCATGTACAGAGTCACTTTGGATGCAAATCCAGGATTCCAAGAATAGGATTCTTAGAATGGGAGTGGTGTACAGGCCACCATCTCAGACGGAGGAGTTAGACAGGGAACTAGTGGGACAGATCAGGAGGACCTGCGAAAAGGGTAGTGTGGTGATTGTGGGGGACTTCAACTTGCCAGGAGTGGACTGGAGCACCCCAACACCCAGGAACAGAAGGGAGCAGGTACTGCTGGATGCCTTCCAGGACAGCTTCCTGCTGCAATGGTCAGTGAACCAACCAGGTTGAGGAATACCTTGACCTTGTGCCGCAAATGGGGACTTGTGAGAGAACTTATAGTGGAGGAACCGCTGTCAGGAGTGACCACCACTCAGTATGGCTCACATTGGATATGGGCAAGGAAGGAGTGGAATCTGGCAAAATAGTGCTGGACTTCAGGAGGCCAACTTTGGGAGGATGGGAAGTGGTAAAGGTGCCTGGCCAGAATTCAATCTAGTATGGACACTAACCAGAGGTGGGAGCTCATAAAGCTGGGGATAGTGGAGGCAACCTAAACCTGCTGCAAAGCCCAGAGCAAGAAGGCTAGGGCTGAGAAACCGATCTGGTTGAGCAAGGAGGTCATGGAAAAGGTAAGGAGGAAAAGAGCTGCCTTTAGGAAGTACAAGAAAACAGGGAGGGGGGAGGACAGGGAGGAGTACTGATAGAATCGAAGGAGGTGACAAGGGCAGTAAGGGGAGCCAAAGCATCTATGGAACTCAGGCTGGCACAAGGCATTAAGAAGGGGGAGAAGGACTCCTTTAGGTACATCAGGGAGAAAAGGAGCTGTAAGGACCACATAGTAAGGATTAGGAAGGAGGGGTTGGGTGGAAGCAGGGTGCGATAAGACGGAAGCACTAAATGAGTACTTCTGCTCAGTATTTACTAAAGAGAAGAGGGGGGTGACACCCAAGGTGGGAGAAATGGCAGAAGCAGGGTGGGAAGTGGTGACAGATGGGGAAATCATGGAGAGCAGAGTTCGAGAGGGTTTGAAGGCACTCAGGGTGGACAAGGTGCCAGGCCCAGATAGCATCCACCCCAGGGTACTGAAGGAGCTGGCAGAGGTCCTTGCAGGACCTTTGGCAGACCTATTTAATGCCTCACTACATTAGGGTGTGTACCTCAGGACTGGAGGATGGCTCATGTGGTGCCCTTCCACAAGAGTGGCCCCAAGGATGAACCGGAAAACTACAGACCAGTGAGCCTCACATCCATCGTGGGTAAGCTAATGGAGACTATCCTGAAGGAGAGGCTGGTGGCCCTCCTAGAGGCCAAAGGACTACAGGACAGCAGACAGCATGGCTTCATACGTGGCAGATCCTGCCAAACCAACCTGGTTGAGTTCTATGACTGGGTAACTAGGCAACTGGACAGGGGCCATGCAGTGGATGTCCTGTATCTGGACTTCAGTAAGGCATTCGACTCAGTGCCATATGGAAGGCTGGGAAGGAAGTTAGTAGGCACAGGGGCGGGTGAAAAGCTGGTAAGATGGGTAGAAAACTGGCTACAGGGAAGGCAACAGAGGGTGGTGGTGGGTGGTGGGGAGCTCTCACACCCAAGGGCAGTGACAAGTGGTGTTCCACAGGGCTCGGTGTTGGGACCAGTGTTGTTTGGGATATTCATTGCAGACATATCATGGGACATCAAGAGCAAGATCAGTCTGTTTGCTGATGATGCCAAGGTAGGCGCGGTGGTGGATGACCTAGGGGGATGGCAGGGGTTGCAGGATGATCTGGCAAAGCTTGAAACCTGGTCAGACACCTGGCAACTGGGCTTTAATGCCAAAAAGTGCAAGGTGCTGCATTTTGAGATGAAGAACCCAAGGAGGAGTTACCAGCTAGGGGGAGTGCAGCTAGCCCAGACAGAGGAGGAGAAGGATCTGGGCGTGCTCATTACAGGGTCAATGAACAACTCAGCACAATGTAGGAAGGCAGCTGCAAAGGCCAATAAAATGCTGGGTTGTATTGCAAGAGGTATATCCTCGAGGAGGGAGGAGGTGATTCTGCCACTGTATAGGTCATTAGTTAGACCACACCTTGAGTACTGCGTGCAATACTGGCATCCGTATCGGAAGAGGGACATTAAGTTACTGGAGGGGTGCAGCTGAGCGACAAAAGATGATCAAGGGGCTGGGGACTTATCATATGAGAAGAGGTTGAAGGAGTTGAACATGTACTCACTGGAGGAGAGGAGAGGAGAGGAGAGGAGAGGAGAGGAGAGGAGAGGAGAGACAGGGTGACATGATTGAAACTTTTAAATACATGAAAGGAATAAACAAGACAAGTACAGAGGGGCTATTCAAAGTAAGGGAGGGAAGGGACACCAGGGACCATGATATGAGACTGGAGCGAGCAAGGTTCAGGAGGGAGATGAGGAGACACTTTTTTACAGAGAGTGTGGTGGCTGGGTGGAATGCATTACCTCTTGAAGTGGTATGCAGTAGAACAGTGGACTGCTTCAAACGAGGATGGGACAGGACAAGGGGGAGGGTTAATGAAGGGGAAGGGTGGAAGGAAGGGGCAGCTGCAGAATAAGGGGTGCTAGCTACACATTTGAGCAGACTTGATAGACCTCTAGGCCTTTATCTGCTGGCAAATTTCGTATGTTTGTATGTTTGTATGAAACCAGTATGTACACTTCATCCATGGCAGAACCGGAAGCCTTGTCCATGTGTGGCACTGTTCCAATGGGCACACCGTTTTTGGAACCAGTAGTCTACATGGTGGGATGCTGCACTGTTGTCTTCACTCAGTCTTCTTCAGATTAATGTTTGGCACTATCCCAATGGGCACTCAGATTTTGGAACCAATAACCTATGCTGTAGGACTATGTACTGATATTTTGAAGGCATACATAGACCGTAAAAAGATTTCCTTTTTGATCTGAACATTGTTACTTTGCCGCACACTCTTGTTTATCACTAGTAGCATTGACCATGTTTGGCACTGACTGAATGTTTACAATGTTTGAAACCAGTACCCCTCTATGTGGCCCACTTGATCATCCTGCTGTTTTGGGGTGCTTCATCAACCCAGTGATTTGTGTTATTTTGTTTTATCCTGTTTCCTAATGCTTTTTAATGGTGTAACCAGCATGAACTAGTTCACAGTTAAGAGAGCTTTGCTAAACTTTATGTGGTTCAATGGTCAATGTACGCGCGGTACTACTTTAGAAGGCTCACACAGCCCTAATCGCCACACTGTAAATTTATGGCTGTGTTCCTCAGACCTTTCACTCACTGGAAGAAACTTGTAGTAAAGCACAGTTTTTGTTAGAAAGATCTTTTCATAGACTTTCAAAATTTAAGGAACCCGGCAAACTTTCTTTCCCCTTTAACAATCTTTTGAATGTTGAACTATAGCCTATTTTACAAGTGGCCCAGAGACACGTGGTGGTATTGGTACTGCCTGTCATACTGATGACCTGGGTTTAGGAATGATGTCACTGGGGATTGATGTGCTAAAGCAGATGGGAGGTCCAGAAGGGTTCAAGACATCAACAGTTGCTCTGAGTGATTGCACAGCAATGTCCCAGTAAATGCAAAAAATATTGGAAAAATCCTTGATGATGCAGGATGATGGATGGCACTACAGCAGGTTTGGTACTACCAACTTGGCACCAAATAGATCCTGCTTTGGAGGGGCAATGACCATCCCCTGTTGCCCTGCTAAGAAGGGTAAGTTGTAGAGCAACAAGGCAAGATTCAGGGATGGTGGATGAGGGGACTATGGGGGGCAGTCCAGAAGGGCAGTCAGAAGTCAAGGATATAAACATCAAGTGAAAACATGCATTTGTCAATGCCGAATGTTGATTGCCTTGGTCCGTTGAGCTCGCTCACTGCCCCTTTGACACTCGCTCATTCTGTTTCTTCCGGTGCTGCAGGCTGCTGTTTTGTACTGGGCTCCTGCCTGCATTGGCACCCTTTTCTGTCCACAAAGAAATCTGCAGCTGTCCCAACAGAGCTCCGCTGAGGTGGCTCACTCCCCCCCTCTCACTCGCTCATTCTGTTTCTCCTGGTGCAGCAGGATGGCCTTTTGTACTGGGCTTCTGCCTCTGTTGGTGGCTTTTTCCTGCCCACAAAGAAATCTGCAGTAGTCCCGACACAGGTCCGTTGAGCTTGCTCACTCCCCCTCTGTCACTCACTCATTCCATTTCTGCCGGCACTGCAGGCTGGCCTTTTGTACTGGGCTCCTGCCTGCATTGCCGCCTTTTTCTGCCCACAAAGAAATCTGCAGCAGTCATGATAGAGCTCTGTTGAGCTCGCTCACTCCCCTCTCTCACTTGCTCATTCTGTTTCTCCCGCCACTGCAGGCTGCCCTTTTGTATTAGGCCCCTGGGTGCATTGCTGCCTTTTTCTGCCCATAAAGAAATCCGCAGCAGTCCCAACAGAGCTCCGTTGAGCTCCCTCACTCCCCCTTCCTCACTCGCTCGTTCTGTCTCTCCCGCTGTTACAGGCTACCGTTTTATACTGAGCTCCTGCCTGCATTTGTGGCTTTTTCTGCCCACAAAGAAATTTGCAGCAGTCCTGACACAACTCCGTGAGCGCCACCCCTCTCTCACTTGCTCGTTCCGTTTCTACCGGCGCTGCTGGCTGGCCTTTTGTACTGGGCTCCTACCTGCATTGCCACCTTTTTCTGCCCACAGAGAAATCCACAGCAGTCATGATAGAGCTCTGTTGAGGTCACTCACTCCCCCTGTCTCACTTGCTCATTCTGTTTCTCCTGACGTTGTAGGCTGCCCTTTTGTACTGGGCTCTTGCCTCTGTTTGCACCTTTTTCTGCCCACAAAGAAATCTGCAGCAGTCCCAACAGAGCTCCATTGAGCTCGCTCACTCCCTCTCTCTCACTCGCTCATTTAGTTTCTGCCGGTGCTGCAGGCTGGCCTTTTGTACTGGGCTCTTGCCTGTGTTGCCACCTTTTTCTGCCCACAAAGAAATCTGCAGCAGTCATGATAGAGCTCCGTTGAGCTTGCTCAATCCCCCCCCCACTTGCTTACTGTGTTTCTCCCTTTTGTACTGGGCTCCTGCCTGCATTGGCACCTTTTTCTGCCCAGAACGAAATCCACAGCTGTCCTGACAGAGCTCCGTTGAGGTCGCTTACTCCCCCATCTCACTCACTCATTCTGTTTCTCCTGGTGCTGCAGGCTGCCCTTTTGTACTGGGCTCCTGCCTCAGTTGGCACCTTTTTCTGCCCACAAAGAAATCTACAGCAGTCCTGACAGAGCTCCATTGAGCTCGCTCACTCCTCCTCTCTCACGCGGTCGTTCCGTTTCTGCCAGCGCTGCAGGCTGGCCTTTTGTACTGGGCTCCTGCCTGCGTTGCCGCCTTCTTCTGCCCACAAAGAAATCTGCAATCCCCATCGGCTTCAGTGTCCGAGTGATGTTGCCGATGGGGATTGGGGCCCTGTCGGCAAACAAACACATTGGGAGGGGCACATATCCCACCCAGGGGGATTGGGCACCCCTGCGGTGGGGGGGGTGCTTAATATTGTTTGTGAACATGGTGGCACGCTGCCGCCATATTCACAAACAATATCACTGTTACAAGGTTTCGCCTAGCAATGGCAGGTCGCTCCCTCATTGCAGCGGAGTGGCTTAAGCTACAATGACAAGGCGGCCCCTGATTGCAGCGGCTGAAACCTTACAAGGTTGTGGCACGCTGGCTGAACTAATGTCAGCAGCAGCATGCCACGGCATTGGGGAAAGCAAGCCAAGCCTTTAAAGGCTGTGGGGGCATTGGCCACAACAGGGCCGTGCCTCCACAACCTGCTTCTGGCAACCTGCCGCAATATGTTTCTTGCGCATGTGCACAATCAACATAAAAAGATATATGTAGGATGTGTTATTTTACTTGTATCAGGTGCTCTCAAAACAAACTGCATTTAAAAACAGAACTTTCTATGACTTACCATGGGGTTTCAATGTGTGTTTTTCATAGCTGCTCCTTTTGCCTTCCGGGCCCACCATACTTTGCTGACATCCTTTTAGTCCTCAGTTTCTTTTTCTACCCAGTCCTTTATTAAAGCAGCAGTATTTGTTAGTTGGCAAAAAAAATGTTGTCGTATAGTTTTTTTTAGCAAAAATGTATTTCTGACATCCTAAGATTCATGCTCAATGTATTCTTAGTTTATTCATATATTGGTAAAATAGCTTTTACAGCTAGTTGTGTAATCAATAACTCTTATCATTAAAGATAGGCACCACTCACGATTTTTAAAAATCTCTTCTGCTGAGGTTACCTGCTGAATGTACATGCTATAATCATACTGTAGATGTATTAGGATGGTGCTACCACATGTTTCTGATGGTAAACAAAACAGCACTGTAACAGAATATCTCATTTTATCATGGTAGACATGGCATGGGAGTGTGAACTTTTAAAAATTTCAAATCTTGTATTTTGGTTCAGGAATGAATGAAAACAAAAAGAAAAAGCATTTGATAATGCCGAATGTTTACTTACATGATGTTGTACTGGGTCCAGCTTGTACACATTTTTACTTATTTACCCAAGATAGACCAGATAAGATGTAATATGTCATTTGCAATGAGGTCCTGAGTTTACACATTTTTATACTGCATTTACCTAGGACAGTAGAGGTGAGATGCGATACCTTATTTTTAGTGTGGTCCTGCTTTTGTAATGTATTTTTCCAGGATCGATCATCTTAGATGCAACATCTCCTTTTCAGTGGGGTTCTGCTGTAGGGTCCTGTTATTACACAGTTTTGCAATATATTTACCCAGGATAACTCAGCTGAGATGCAATATCTCATTTTTCATGGGGTCCTGCTTTGACATATTTTTTGTGCTGTATTTAACCAGGACGGCACAGCTCAGATGCTATCTTGTTTTCAGTGGGACCCTGCTTTTCCCAGTGTTTACACTGCATTCATACAGGATAGCACAGCCGAGATGCAATATCTCATTTTTCATGGGGTCCTGCTTTGACATATTTTTTGTGCTGTATTTAACCAGGACGGCACAGCTCAGATGCTATCTTGTTTTCAGTGGGACCCTGCTTTTCCCAGTGTTTACACTGCATTCATGCAGGATAGCACAGCCGAGACGCAATATCTCATTTTTGATTGGGGCCTTCTTTTACCCATTTTTATAATGTAATTTACTCAGGATAACACAGCTGGAAGGCAAGTGGGGTTGAACAGTGTATTTTTTCCAGGACACAGCAGCATAAATATACCATTCAGTGGGGACTCTGCTATACTGGGGTCCTGTGGTTACACATTTTTAAATTGTATTTCCCCAGGATAGGCCACCTGAGAGGCAGTATCTAATTTTCAGTGTGCTCCTACATTTCGACCCCAAATTTCAAACATAGTCTTTTTATGACCTGGTGTTATGATCAAGACAGGTGGAATTTTTAAAATCCCATCCAAAAGGTGATTTTGTAGTGCACCTGTAAAAACATGTTTCGGAGGGTATTTGAAAATTGACATCTGTCATGCTCATGAGGTGGGGTAAGACAAGGGACATGTTGAACATTGGGAGTCAAAATCTGAAAAAAAAGTTATCATTGGAACAATTCGACAATTCTTCATAGCTTACTTGTTTTTTTTACATTTTGCCCTCACATTTTTAACATAGTCATTTTTTTAATCCATATTATGATTAAGACAGGTGAATTTTTTTAAATCCTGTCTGAAAGAGGGACTGCAAAAACATGTTTCAAAGGGGATTTGGAAAATGACACTTGCCATGTTCATCGGGTGGGGTAACAAAAGAGCTCTGTGCACATTTGAGGCCAAATCTCAAAAATCACAAAATTATGAGTAAACATTGAAAAAATGCAACATTTTCTCGTAACTTTGTTGTTTAGTGACATTTACGCCCCAAATGTTCAACACTTTCTTTGTATGACCTCACCTGATAATCACGGCAGGTGGAAGTTTTAAAATCCTGTTGGAAAGGTGGCTTAGTGAGCAGATGGGAAAACATGTTTCAGAAGAGTTTTGAAAGATGACACCTGTCATGTTTATGAGGTGAGGTAACAAGCAGAACTGTCTTGAAAACTGGGGGCCAATAACTGCACACATCACAATATTATGAGTAAACAATGACAACATTCAACGTTTCTTCATAGCTCTGTTGTTTTGTGATATTTTGACTCCAATTTTCCAAATAGTCTTTTTATGACCAGTCCTTCAGAACATGACATATGCCATTTATATAATACTGGCCACAGCGTCATTTCGCATCACAAGTGTGAAAACACATTTTGGCCAGGTCTGAAAAATGACACCTGTCACATTTATGAGGTGGTGTGAAAAAATGGTTATAGCGATAATTTGGATCAAAATTTTAATGTACCTTCATAACTTTGTTGTATTTTCAATATTTTGACCCCACATTTTGAACATAGTCTACTTCTGACCCCCCACCTCATGAACCCGGCAGGTGAACATTTTGAAATCCTGCCTGAAAGGTAATATTACAGAACGACTGCACAATCACTTTTTGGGCCGGATTTGAAAACTTTCACCTATCTTGTTCATGAGGGGGGAGGTGGGGTCCTAAAAAGGCCATGTTGAAAATTTGGGGGAAGAATATTAAAAAATGACCAAGTTATGTGTCAAAATCGCAATGCATTGAAATGCATTGATGTGTCTACCCGATTTCCTCAATTTCCGGTCTGGCATTGAAGAGTGAAGATGTGCCTCCAGTCCAGGGAGGATTATGGCATTGTACCTCTGGTAGGTAAGTATGGGGTTGGGGTGAGGTGGTGGGTGATGAGTGAGTTTGGAGGGTAACAGTGGTGGGGGGCAGTGGCAGTGGCAGCAGGGGCAACAGACATCAATGGACTTCCTTCTTTTTTAAAAGGTGTAAAAATAAATAAAAAACACTGTGAGGGATGGTTTTCTTTATTTTGGGTACTGACACTGGGAACTGGGCACTCCAGTGTCAGCTTTATATTTACTGGGCACGGGAAGTAATGGCGAGGTGGGAAGGATATTTGGCAGAGGGTGGGATCTGGTTGGAAAGAGGCACAGGGTACTGGAATGAAGGGGAGGTGGGAGGGATACTTGACAGGGAGTGGGATATATCTGAAAGGGGCATGGTTCACGAGAAGCGACAGGAAGGTGAGAGGGATACTTGGCAGAGGGTGGGATTGTTTTTACCGTCGGGGAGGAAGACGATCAGCAGGCTGATCGTGATGCTGCTCAGCTGGTTGCTGGGTATCATCATGCAGATGAAAGGATAGAGCCGCTCTGGACTGGAGTGGCTGTTTCCTTACAACTACACAAAGATTCCACCCAACAAGCCAATAACTGTGTCATGATCAGCTTGGCTGACCATTGGTCTGTCACTGTCGAGTCCACTGCAGCCTAAGCTGCATTGGACCTGACAGTGACACACCTCTGAAATGCCATTGAGATGTTAGCTTGTGCATGCACAGCAAGCAAACACAAAATAAGTACCTTGAAATTTTTGCCAGCGGTACACTGTTGCTGAAAAAAAAAAGAACTATATGACTTCAAACAAATACTGCTGCTTTACAGGTGTTTCAAGATGCTTTATGGGTGTTTCTTAAAAAAATGAGATAAACATTTATACTGGAAGCATTTAGCTTTATGTACTGTACCAAGGATTTCAATTGATCTGTTTCTAGCAAGAAAAACTGTGCTGATACTTGAATAAAATCATCCCATGGAACAGTGCGGCTTTGGGAGAACAGTGCAGGGAAATCAATGACATAAACACAATTTTATTGTCACATATTATTAGTTTTTAAAATAATTATGTGTTATAAATGCACCTTTGTAGTGAAAATAACATAAAGTAAATTTTGTATTTCTAGCGATCTTTAAGATAGCTTGGAGCAAGCATCACCTTTATCTGTGAGGGAGTGAAGCATGTGCTAGAGGGGACCTTTGACATTTGTTGGAAGTTGATGCCTTCAGTCCTTCACCTTTCACAAGCAAGAAATTTATCACAGTAAAAAAAATAATTGAAAAAACTTCTCAAGTATAAAACTAGACATTTTTGTATTGTTTGCACTGTTTTGTATTTTTATATTGTTTGTTGTTTACATTGTTCTGTATTTTTATATTGTTTGTATTGTTTGCATTTGTTTTGTATTTTTTGCATTACTTGTATTTTTTGTATTGTTTGTATTCTTTTCATTGTTTTTTGTATTGTTTACATTGTTTGTACTTGTTTTGTATTGTTTTTAATTGTTTGCATTGGTTGCAATGTTTTGTATTGAGTTTGTATTTTTTTGTTTTGTCTGCATTGTTTTGTATTTCTTTTGTATTTTTTTATTGTTTTGTATTGTTTGTATTTTTGGCATTGTTTTGTATTTGTTTTGTATTTTTATATTGTTTTGTAGTTTTTGTAGTGTTTGTATTTTTGGCATTATCTTGTATTTGTTTTGTGTTGTTTACATTGTTTTGCATTTCTTTTGTATTTTTTTCTGCTTTCAGTTTCTAACTCTTGCTTGGATGGTGTGGCAACCTTAGGGTATTTCAGTGGTTCAGTGGCAGTAACTGAATTTGGACTGGACTGCCTTAAATGGTCTGACTTTCCTGATTACATCCAGCAGTACCCGAATCGAGGTTTAGGGGACCACAATTTCTGCAGAAATCCAGATGGCAGCTCCACACCCTGGTGTTTCTACAGGCAGAACACTGGGACTATCGGCTGGGCGCACTGCGACTGCAATCATGGTAAGAGATGTGCTCCACCCTCTCCAACCACCCCCTATAGGGTGCTCACAAAGTGTTCTATCTTTTAGTTTCCTTTTAATAGGATTTTGGTTTTATGTGATCCAGTTATAATCTCTTTTCCCTTTATCCCCACTTTACATGTCAGGCCCCATATTCAAAAGCTTAGTGCAGACGCTAATGAGTTAGTGTCCATCCTTACCTGGGCTTGTGCCTGCACTCCAGGAAGGGCCATATTCAGTGGCCCCCAGAGCACTGCCCAAACCTGGCAACATGATTGCGCTAACCATACCATTGTGCCTATGTAAATGAGGGAGTCCCTCATGCATAACAGCACAGCAGTATATTGAAATGGTTCTGGTAGCACTAAACAGCCCTCAAAGTGGCAAAACTCCATCTTATCACAGCACTAAGACCACACCCATGCCCCCCTGAAGGCAGAGTGACTGTGCTGCAGTCTGCCACCTCTGGTTTCTACTGGAAACCCCCAATCACCCCTGTAGTGTTAAACATGAATGATCCCTGGTAGTGTAATGGACCCTCCTCCCCGATCACCCCTGTAGTGTTAAGCAGGATCAATCCCATGTAGTCTAGTGGACCTCCCTCACCCTGATTGTCCCGGATCCTCTGTAAAATGAAATTCCGGGTGGGATAGCACCCCCTTATGAGTGCCAAAGCCCCCCTCCATGCATGTGGAACCTCCTACCTGCTAAGGACCATCCACCCTGCACCCCCTCACCCAGGTCACCCTCCACCATTAATAACATAGCAGATCAGTGGCTGGCAAAGCTCTCCGCTCACCTCCTTGGCCGGCAGCTTGACAGTCACAGAGCACATTTGCGAGTAAGTACAGTACTCATGACCATGCTCTGACTGTTAGATGGGCTGAGGAGGTGAGCAAAGGTCTTTGCTGACTGCTAGTCTGGTACGTTATTAATGGTGAGTGATGACTGGGGTGAGGGGGGAGTGCAGAGCAGGGGATTCCTCAGCAGGTGGGCAGCAGCACACACAGGAAGGTTCTGATGCTATGTGGGGTGGACTCTAGTCCACCAGGGATTAAGTTATACAGGGAACCTGGGGCAATCAGGGTGAGGGGGTCCACTAAACTACAAGAGGTCATTCATGTTAAACACTGTTGGGGCAAGCAGGGGGAGAGGGGTCCACTAGACTACCAGGGATTGTTCATGTTTAACACTATGGGTGCGATTGGGGAAAGGGGTCTGCTAGACTACCAGGGACTCCTTTGTCCACTGCCCAGCATGGGTGCTTGGCGGGTCTGCTGAACCCATGCAAATGAGCCCATAATGGACATGCAGATGGCCCCTTAGCACTTTACATTCTCACTGAGTGAGTTCATTTGCATGCTTGGGCTGAATATAGCCCATAAGAGCCCTGATGGAATCCTGTTTCGGGCAGCGCTATTTCCTGCGGGCCGTATGCAGCCTTAGTCCATATTGGTGCAGCACATATCCACTTAGTGATGCACTAACATGGCCTAATGTTCAGTTCGTTAGCACTTTCTATTAGTGCATGCTAACTGGCTGAGTACTGCTCAGAGCCGGCCGTACACTGTTTTTAGCACTGTGCAACAGGCTGTGCTGTGCTTGTGGCCTGCTGTGGATATGGGGGCCTTAGACTTTTGTATCATATAGCGACAGACATTTAGAAAGGCTGGGCCATTCATGACCTCTAACCGACCACTGTACCTGAATACACACTCCTGAGTTGGCAGTATGGCCAATACCCACCTATCTATACAGTGCCATTACAGATTGTTTATTTAGGTCCTGATCACAACAGGATATGCAGCTGTAGAGGGTGGACTTGTGGTGCTCAGAGGTCCCGATCCACACATATGCAAACCTCCATGCATTCACAGTCATAAAAGTGCACCCCCACCACACCTACTTCCGTGCAGCTGGTGCACCTATGTACACAACTGGTTGGGGTGGGAGCATGCAAGAACCCAATCCTGGATGCAATTTATATGGTACGGAGTGCCTGTAGGGTGGTCACAGGATACACATGGCAAGATTCTGCCATAGTGACTAGGAACCCCCCTTTGCCCAGCTGCAGAACACTCCTGGGGGCCTGATCTGCCTTCCCTCCACCTTTCCCCAGCTCGCTGAGCTTGTAAGGAGGGCTGGGTGTCACTCTAGAATAGTTTAGTTGTTTTGGCCAACATATGTTGGCTTCTATGGGGGTATGTGGGTATAGCAACCATTGGAGGATTGCCATAACCCATATTCCCCACTCTTTCAGGAACGGGGATATACTGCAGTGCTGACCCAGGCATCTGATTGGATGCTCGGTGCCAGCGTAGCTCTGCCGCCTAGAATTTCCCCTGCCCCCATGGGAACCTCTGCAGCAATGGACAGCGACGGGCAGGTGCTATAGATGCCCTCTGATGTAAATAGACATTGGGGTGCAGAGCAGCATGGCTGGGATATACACAAATTGCATATTTTTCCATCCACTTTGTGAAGTGGCCCTTATTTATTTTGCCACCCGGATAGCCCAGAGGTAGAGCACTGCTGTACCATACAGGTGATCATTGTTAAATCCTGAACATGGGATCCCTACAGTTGGACAACAATTAAATAGTGGTGCTGCCTCTGCAGTGTTTGCTGGCTCAGAGAGGTCAAGGGGTGGTACATCACAGTGCACAGTCCCCTGAAGGCATAGTGCCTGCACTAACTTTGACTCTGCAGCCATGAATGGTGCAAGCAGCAAAACATTAATGCAACATCATCTGGGAGTGGTGCAGGAAATTGGTGTATAGGGATTTAAGTTCACATGGATGTGCTTACATCCCAGCATAATGGGGAAGGTAAAAAAAAAACAGGAACTGGTAGGACCTTTCCTGCCCACCAGGCACCGTCTGATAGCCCCCAGAGATTAATCTGGTGCTGCCAGTCTCACATTTATGAAGGAAGCTGAGCCTGTACATGGACTGAGGTAGTCAATTTAGCTTCGCATATAAGATAAAGTGGTGAGCCCTAGGGTTGTGTGACAATACAGTTTCAGTTTATTGTAAGAGAAGGCAGAGTTTTTTAATTCCTTTTTCATCTCCATCTCCCTCTGTTTTTCTAATCTTCCATTCCCTTGTGATGTGCCATGCTTCCACTGGAACATGCAATTGCAACTTCCACTGGTGGCAAGACTGTGACAACACTTTGGGTTCCCTCACAGCAACACCCTGCTAACGCCAGTGCTCATGGGTGCCATATGAATGATACTTGGGCGATTTTGATTTGCCCATCCTCCAGTTCTTCCACTTTGTCTGCACTGAGGTCAATAACCATGTTGAAGTCCTAATCACCACTATCCTTCTCTCACTCCATGGCTTTGGAGTCTGATCTCCTCACTCTGCCCTCAGTTGGCAAGTCCCTTGACTAGGACCTTCACCCTGACTCTATTTAAAGAGATCTTTTTTTTTTTTTAACATATGGCTTTTTACTGCTCTGGCGAGCTCATTCAGCTCCTGTCCCCACCTTCCCACAGTCGGCACACACCTCTCTAAGACCTACCTTGGAGAGATTCCCACACCGATTGCTCCCCATGGTGAGGCCGGGGGGGGGTGCTGTCTTCCTACCAAGTACACATTCCAGATGATTCCTGGCACTGGGTGGTAGTGCGAGTTCGGGGAGGTGCACAGGGCTTTATTTTGTCCTTGGATCCCCATTTCCATTTTCTTTCTGACCCAAACCCTGGCGTCACACCAGGACGTGTGCATGGAGGTGCACATGCTCTGCAGATCTGCGGCCCCGACCCTCAAGATGCTCATTGCCTGCACTACCACTGGGCCTTTACCCAGTGGCAGTCAAAGGCTGAGATGACTGGCCTCCCTTCCCTTGTAGAGGACAGCCGTCCCAGGACACTGAATCCTCTCCCATCCCGCTGACCCCGGCAATCCATGCTTATTCCTGAACGTGGGTCACTGGCATGGCAGGAGATAAGGCATTCAAAGCCTTAGCCCTCTATGTCACTGAGCCAGCTTTGAAGGGATCTTTTTGGCAATTTTTAATTCCGTCTCCACCATCTTGGTGTCTGAGTCTTGAGTGTTCTTGAACCTGGATCTCTCTCGATGCAGCATGGAATCTGATCTTCTATCAGGCTAGCTCAATGCTGAGAGCTTGAATTCCAATCTTTAAGATCACAGAAGCCACAACAAGGAAAAGAAACCCATTGACTGCCCTGAATTTTGTGATTATGCTAGCCTGGTGAAAAATGTGTGTTTTCTGCTTCTGTGGAATTTTCATGGAATGCCATGATTTTTATGGAATTTTGCAAATATCTGGATATTTCACAGAATATCCCATTTACCACAGGAAAACAAAAAATCACTTATCCACAGCATTCCAACATCTGTGGAACAGATTATTTGTTTACATAAATTCCATAGTTTACATATAACATGTCCAACAACTGTGGGGGAAAATAACATTATCAAGCCACTCACATCTGCAGAAAATAATTCTGCTGTTTACACTGGAAAATAAAACAGTTTACAGTGTCATCCACCAAGATCAAGCACTCAGTGTGAGATTTCATAATGTGGTGTGTGACAAATTGGGAGTCATTACCATTAGATTCCACTGGGTTCCTGCAGTATCCTGCAAGATATCCCAGCAAACATTGTGATAATGCTTTCGATCACTTAATTACCGAGTAATAAGAGTAAGATCCTGGCGGACACCACTTTACATAGGCTCCCATTTTTAAAAATCCCATTGCTTACCTATATTTATTTTCTATAAAGGTTTTTCTCCTTTCTGGTGGCAAGGAGCATCTGCTCACCCCTGTTCCACCTCCCATTGATTGGCGCCTGCTACTCCAGAGACCTCAGTCAATGGAAAGGGTCCAGAGACATACCTGGTCTGGGAATCCTCCCACAGCTTGCCCCCATGGCAGAGCCAGAGGTGGGAGGGCTGTTATCCCCACACCAGTCCAGTTATCTAGGTCAGACCAGGAGCCTTGGTCAGCAGCACATGTCGAAGGTAAGCAGCCTGCTATCACTGTTCCATTTTCCTGGCCACTCAACCCTTCCACAAGGTGTGCTTGTGTGCGCATAGAGGCATGCATGCAGCACACACTTGTGGCCCCTCCATTCTTGCTGCCTAAGCTGCACTGCCACCAGGCCTCCACCTGGTGGCAGTCTATGGTCAGGTCAATATGCCTCCCTGCCTTAGGACAGGAGAGGAGAGCCATCCATTGGATGCCTGATTCTCTAGCGCCCTGGCCAACCCCCAGCAGCCCAAGCTCATTCCCAAACTCAAGTCACTGGCATGGCAAGAGACAAGGCCCCCAGCATTATAGCTCTCTGCATCACTGGGCAGGCTACTTATGGTAATATTTTGTGGAAGTTCTTCTGAAACTCCCATGAATTATCATGGAATTAGAATGGGTAATTTCGATCAAATTCTGCTGGAAAAATGTTATTTTTGTACAGCCACAGCAATAAGGTGTCCCAACCCGCCATACTGCTTCCCCTATTATTTTATTTGTGCAGGTGCAGTCAGATTAATTTGGAGGCTCATCTCGGAAAGACGGCACGGTGGAGCTGTATTACAATGGCCGGTGGGGGACTATCTGTGACCATCGCTGGAATGACAGGGATGCAAGTGTGATCTGTCGGCAGCTGGGCCTGAGGTATGGGGTTTTATGTTTCATCTTTTACTTTATATTGAGTCAGGCTGGGGCTAGCATGAGGTACGGTCGCATGGTTACATATGTGTTTAACCACAGACAGGGCCTGAGGTAACTAGACCTATGTGGAATTCTCAAATTCCACTGTAGCCAGAATTCCGTGGAATTTAGAAATTCTGCCTAATTCTGAGGAATTCTGAACTACCAAAACCTAAATTTTTTTAAAACTGGAGATTAGTAATCCATAGTTTACATGAACAGTGGAATAGTATTTCACTGTTTACACACATTGCAGATTCATTTTCTGCAAACTATGGAATCATATTCCATGGATTACAGAAGCTGCAGAATATTATGCAGCAGTTTACATAGAGATGCCGTTTACAATTCTGTGGACTTAAAAAAGAATTTACAAATAGAATTTTGGAAGTAGAATTACTACGCCACATAAATTCCACTGGTGGGATTCCACATTCAGCACAGCTCTACAGGACTACAGGTGTGTTTAACCTGGGCCAGACCTGATTAAGGCCTATCAACACAACAGCAGTGCTGCTATTCGTGATACCTGTAACTCAGGCTCAGGAATGAACCCGGATCACAGAAGGGCTGGTTGGAGAGAGGAATAAGCATTCCATAGGATGCTTGTCTCCCCAGATTGGGTGATTGTCCTTCTCCCACAGAGCCAGAGCCTCCTGGAGTTTACAGGAGCAGCAAGTAGAGCAGGGATGGCAGAAAAGTGGGCAGACACTTGTCCAAGCTATGCATACACCTGTTGGAAGTCTGATACAGTGCATTGAACCAGCATCTTAGTGGGAGGGAGAAAATGGAAAAAGTCATCCCCTGGCCCAGCAGGATAAAGCTGTGGCATGCTTGGGCTCTGTTGTCTGTCCACCCAGTATGGGGGGGGGGTCCCCTGCCACCAGTTTTGAACACTAGGAAGAAAGAGGTGCCCCACTATGGCGGAAAGCTGTGAGGCAGATAAGGGGACCCTCCCAAGGGCAGCACTGATTACAGGCTTGAGGGGTGGCCAGTAGGTATTGCTGTGCTGAATTTTGAAATTCCACCTCCGTTTTTGAAATTCTGCTGAATTCTGTGGAGTTCCATTGGAAGTGGAATTCTGAATTCTGAAAGTGAAATTGTTTTAAAACTGTGGGGTAGTCATCCTTGGTTTGCATGGGGTTCACTTACATTTTCCACAAACCTCAGAATAAAATTCCTTAGATTACATAAACTGCAGATTATTATTCCATGGTTTACATTAAAACACTTTTTTGGAATTCTATGAAATTAAAAAAAAACTTCTGAAAAGCATTTTGGAAACTGAGTTCCATTCCGCTTGAATTCCTCCAGTGGAATTCCCCATTCTGCACAGCTCTATCATAAGGTGAATTGTCGCCCTGGCCAAGGGATAGGGAGAAAAAAATAATTAAAAGAACAACAACCAAGGCCTGGCCTTAGGTACTGTTTACATATGTGTTACTCCCAGGCATGACTGAGGTATCACTGCTATAGATGTGCTTACCCTAAGCCTGGCCTAAGGTAGCATGGCTACAAATGGATTAAACCCAGGTATTGGTCTGAGGTATCACTGCTAGAGATGTGCTTACCCTAAGCCTGGCCTAAGGTAGCATGGCTAGAAATTGGTCAAACCCAGGTACTGGTGTGAGGTATCACTGCTACAGATGTGCTTATCCTAAGTCTGGCCCTTAGGTAGCATGGCTAGAAATCAGCTAAACCCAGGTATTGGTGTGGCGTATCAGTGCTACAGATGTGCTTAGCCTAAGCCTGACCTAAGGTAGCTTGGCTAGAAATGGGTTAAACTCAGATATTGGTGTAAGATATCAGTGCTACAGATGTGCTTAGCCTAAGCCTGGCCTAAGGTAGCATGGCTAGAAATGGGTTAAACCCAGGTATCGGTATGAGGTATCAGCGCTACAGGTGTATTTACCCTAAGCCTGGCCTATGGTAGCATGGCTAGAAATAGGTTACATCCAAAAACAATGGGATACATCCCTAACACAGTGGCATCCTGCTACTGTTTTTTCCAGTTTGTTCACATGTGTGATACAATCAAGAAACAGGGGTTGGTGCTGGCAGTTCCAGTCCTAATATTGCTCAGTATGTATGAACAGCTGATTCTGGTTCCAGGAATGCGATTCAGTTTACATGTGCCTCTCTGGAATACCAGCAATGGATACACAATTAATGTGAGCATGCTAAGTACATGTTGTTGTAGGCTGTCAAGGGAGGATTGATCAAAAATGCATGCATCCAGGAATGATTAGGCAGCTGATGCGTTTACGTGAGGAGCACACCTGGATTCTACAGGCATCAATTCCTGTGAACCACATACTGTCAACCCACTTTCGAAATCAACCTAATTGGTGCACCGATTGGGTTTACATGTATCTGTAAAGCACAATTTCTTATTCAGTCCTCATTTTTTAGCTGGTTGAGCCAGGTTACAGTGAACATGTAAACGGGGTAACTAACACAATGCGGAAACAGAGCATGCTGAGCTTAGTCACTACCTCGGGATCCGAGACCACCAACATTCTAAGTATCACTCTAGTACTGTTTTTGCCTTGTGGATAAGTGCTGACCATTTCCGCCCTTCATCCCTAGTCTGAGGAAGGCTTGCTTCTGCTCAGAAGTTTTCAACCAGGCACGTCCTCAGACAACACAATTAGTTATGTGTTTAAAGGACACTGACCCTGGAAGTAATTTTTTGTGTAGAAGCTGTTATAATGTATGTTAGAACGCTGTTAACCTTAGGAAATCATCATTTCCTAAGGTTGTTAACCTATCGATGTGACGTAGATATGTTGTTAACCTATCGATCCTACGTCACATCGATAGGAGTAACGCTGATGTCTCGCGTAACGGTGTTTTTTCGATGGGAAACCGACCGAAGGAAACCGATGGGGAAGGACTGAAGGGGCGCGGCGGTGACTTTTTAAAAAACGTAAGCCATTTAATTTTTGATAGTGGGACCATACACTATAAAAAATAATGTATGGCCCCTCTATCGGCAACCGGTCAATTTTAACCATCTTGAGGTTTCCATGGCGACGTAAACCTCTCGAGCTTCGCTCTCGAGGTTTACATTGTCGCCCTGGCAACCTCTCGACTGTTAACTGACCGGTTAACGATAGAGGACCATATATTATCCTCTATTTTAAATACTGGTTATTATTTTATTTTATTTAAAAGGTTTCACCAGGAAAGGCATACTGAGCTAAAATAACACATTTCCAGATGCATCCTGGGGGGAATGGATTAGGGGAAATACAACCTGAATTTTACAACAGAGTAAAGTTTAACAAAGAAGAAAAAATAAACTTTATACAACAATTAAATAACATTGAAAACAGCTATGCACAATATGTGAGTATGTGAACTAAACAGTGTAAAGCAAATAAAATACAGAGCCTCTGGGGCGAAAAATCCTTCAAGGACCAGTCACAATTGAATGGAAGAAGAAGGAGGAAAAGGAGGGGGAGGCTGAGAGGAGCCGCACGCCATCGTTATAATTCAGTTATTGTGTTATCTTTATTGACCTTTTAGTAAAGTCAATGGTTGTTTGTATTGTAATTAACACTCTGGCAGTAACTGCCATTTTAGAACTGTACGATGTGGTCTATGTCCCTCTCAGCCACATAGTTCTATAGTAAAACACTAATGCACTGTGATAACAATGTAAAAGCTTTGTCAGGACATAAACTCATCATACAGTTCTGAAATGGTACTTACAGTCTGTATGTAGATCCGAAACACCCACTATGATATCAAACATATCAGTATAGCTGGAACAATAGCAACATTGGAACCAGTATTTAAAAATCAGCTTTTTCAGGGAAAAATGACTTACTGATTCAGCACAGTTCCTTAACAGCATGACATGATGAAGAATAGATGCAAGTGTATTTAGCCTGGCCTAAAGTAGCATAAATAAAGATGTGTTCAACTACGAATGACTTGAGATGCAGTAGCATAGCAACAAATGGGAGAAGGAGGAGGAGGAGGAGGAGGAGAAGGAGAAAGAGGAGAGGAAGGAGAAGAAGAAGACTTATTATTTATCACTTCTCTTACACGTTACATTCCACAGCAGTTTACAAGTAATGAAAGAACGGTAGCAAAACTACTTTAAGTGTGTAGTGGCAGCCGTTTTGCACAGCAACAGCCACACACAGCCTTGGATGATTGCTTGAACTGCTTTTATACGAAGGGGAAATTTGTCTAAGACACCAGGTAAAATCCCCTACTCTTTCAAGCTGAAAGGATAACCAATTTTAAGATTATACAACCATATTTATACTCATCACAAACAGTAATATTAGGAGGAGATTTTAACTGCAGACTTTATACACGTGATAGAGTAGAACAAACAAAAACTAACAAAATCTATTGTGATATGTCCACATTGAAAACTATAATTAGAAATGCAAATCTGAAAGATGCATATTACACCAAAACTGGTAAAGCTACACCAACATTTCAGAAAGGGAAATGAATGACCAGGACTGACTTCTTTTTCATCTCTCAAATAGTACCAATATTGGACACCAGTGTACAAGAAGCTGAATTTATAGATCATAAAGCCTTGACTCTAAAAATAGGGCTAGAATCAAAATTAACTAACAGATCAGGATAGTGGAAATTAAATTCTACGTTGCTAAATGACAAACTATTTTTGCAGAATATTAAATACTTTATCACCCTGAAAAGGACAACACCAGAAATGTATGATACACTGATTCTGTGGTGGGAAGAGTTTAAAAAATATTTACAGTCTATTTTAAAACAAAATAGCAAAATCGTAAAGAATAAAGAATATTTTTTATATTTGCAACAAAGGAAACAGTTACAGAAATTACAAACTATGGCAATGACACTGAACCATAATTTTACTGAACAAATTCAAAAACTGAAGCATCTGATGTTAACTTTCCACCTAAAACAGCACGATAATCTAAAAAAACAGCAAGAATATGGAATGCAAGGTACAGCAAATACAATATGCCATTTTCTGAATTGTAAAGATAGAATCACACATAAACAAATGGTTTCATTGAAAGACAATAAGGGGAAAATATTGTGACAATACAAATATCTTAAATATAGTATCTAAATGAGTAAAACAGTTATTCTCCGAACAAAACATAAACCCTGACTTAAACTCACACTTTTTTGCACAGTTTCAAGTTCCAAATTGCCCACCATATGTATTACAAGAATTGACAAAAAACATTGAACCTTTGGAAGTGGAATTAGCCATCAATAACCTGAAAACAAAAAAAAAAGCACCATGTAAAGATGGACTAACAGCTGAATTATCTGAAGCAATCAAAGAAGATATAGTTAGGGAATTAGCAACTGTATTTAATGCCATATTACAAGAGAACAATCTACCCCTTCATATGTCGGAGGGATTGCTAATATTCTTGTTCAAAAAGGGGGATAAAGAAGATATCAAAAATTGGAGGCTAATCAGTATCCTCAATAAGGGCTTTAAAATACTTACTAAAATATTAACTTCCAGATTACTAGTAGCAGCTAAATATTTAATCTCGCCTGCACAAACATGATCCACACCAAGTAGAAAAATGTCAGAGCAATTTCTAATTAGGGAACTAATAGAGACAATATAGAGGGATTAGAAGGAACGTTGCTTTCACTTGATCAGCAGCAGGCCTTCAATTCAGTAAATCACAAGTATCTTTGGCATACTTTGGAAGTGTACAATATACCATTGCCTTTCATATCATGGTTGCAATTATTATACAGAACTGCCACTGTCACTCCTTTAGTGAACGGATGGTGTGGACCCATGGTACATTTATAAGATAAGGATGTCCACTTAGTCCGTAACTCTATGTATAATTACCGGCTCTGCCTTTTTCCCGTAGGGAAACTGTGACATAATTTGCCGTTATAAAGGAGCGTTTATAATGGCAAACATGCTCACGATTTCCTTTCCTCTGCGCATGCTCACGCAGCAGCACTACCAGCCAAGAGCACTCCTCGCTTCCGAGTTACAACCGAACCACCAGAACAACTCGACGGTAAGTCCTCTTCTTTTCTCCCCCATTATACCCTGCACAGAAAGACCTGAAGAAATGTGGGGGGGACAATTTAAAATACAAAAATCTCAGCACCGGAGTAAAAGGATCGACCTTGGCATACACTGGCAGGATATACAGACCTCTTTATTTTATACAATTGCTGAGGCAAAAAAGGCAAACCCAGCAATTATATTAAATAAAAAATGGGTCGGGGTATCAAACTCTATTTTACACATACCACTGTGGATGTTATAGTCCTCGGTCATTTCTCGGTTTATGTAGCATCCCACAACTCGGGTGTGTGTAAAATCTCATTACACACCCCGACCCATACTTTATTCTATATGTTCTGCATAGACCCTCTATTAAGAACTCTTAACACATCACAGCAGATAGAATCAAAACTGGAAACATAGAAATCCCCAGTGTTGGGTAAGTTACTTTTTCAGTTACTTTCTATTACTTTTATGAAACTTGTTCCAGAAAGCTCTGTGTAGTCACTAGCAAGGATTGAGAAGTACTGGAAAAAGTAATACACCTTACAGTTACAATTACTTATGTCTTTTTATACAAAAGTACTACGCAACTGTAACTGATTACATTTATTTGAAAGTAACTAGTAACTAACCTATTACTTTCAAATACATATTTGTTATAAGTATTTATTATTTTTGTATTGTTTTTATATAAAAAGACATAAGTAGCTGTAACTGTCAGGTGTATTACTTTTTCTAGTACTTCTCCATCCTTGCTAGTGACTACACAGAGCTTCCTGGAACAAGTTTCTAAAAGAAATATAAAGTAATAGACAAAGTAACTTACCCAACACTGGAAATCCCACAGACAGCATTAGCATACGTGGATGATATTTGTCTACTCATTAAAAATGAACATGCAGCACAGATAGCTTTGCATATATGTGCATCATATGGGAATATTTCAGGGAGTAAATTAAGCTTTCAAAAATGTGCAGGACGACTTTTTAAGAAAACAAAAAAGCATGTTAACTCTATAGCAGGCATAACATTAACACAAGACCCCATCAAGATTCTAGACATATTTTTTGGACAAGAAGATTTAGGAATACTAAACTGGAAACAACAGACAGACCAAGGACGAAATCTGGTTACTCAGTGGTATAGATGGCATACAGGAAAACTGAAAAGAATATACTTACTGAAAACTTTTTTAATCCCATTATTCTTATCAGTCATCTATTCCCTCCATCTAAAACTTTAGGGACCTTGATTTTAAGTGTATTTTTCTAGGCTATCTGGGGATCATGTTTAAACCCCATAAAGTGGTACATTTTATACTTACCAGTCAAAGAGGGAGGATTAAAAATGATAAATCCCATAGTTTTCTTTTATGGGATTTATATTAATACAAACATAAGGCCTTTATTGACACAGAGTGATGAAATATGGAAAACACTATACCTGGAAACATGTGCAGAATGGTTCCACAATTGGAGTACAGGACATACCAGGGTAGTAAGGCAGAGACAATCAGTTCCTCTCTATATTAGAGAAGTGTTTGTTAAATTAAAGTCACAGGAACTTTCCAATCAGATGGTACTGACACAAACAAGAAAATTGGTGTATAAAAACATAATAGGAAGAACATTTTCAGAACCTTTAGTTTTTCCATTTTGCCCACTGCAGTATATTCCAACTTTGAAAGAATACTTGAACAATAACAGAATACCAGACATGATGTAAAACACACACACACTGGCTTTTTTTGCCATGAGAAATTAAATACAAAGGCAAATCAAAGGCATAAACAGTTAGTAGAGAGATATTGCACTCGAGCTGTATGTATCCAAAAGCTAAAAACTATGGAGCACTAATTGTTTCATGTTCTTATATTAAACATTTTTGGGTACAGTTATCAAACACTTGGAAAGAAAAAGAATTTATAAAAATTACTTATGAAACGTTGATCTTTGGGGTACAGGGAAAATGTTGGGAAAAATGGATCAGGCACCCTTCATCTTATTTTTGTCATTATTAAATGGTACATCTGGAATTCTAGATGCTTATTTATACTACAACAAAAGAATATAACACATGTAGAAATTATACAAAAAAAAAAATCACCCAACAACTGTTACTAATTTATTTTTATGAGGCTAAACATATGCAACGGATAATAGTGTATAAACAGTGCAGGAATGTACCTTGAATTACGGACACAGATGTACCAGTAACATGAATTGTTTCTTGAGCCAATATAAGTGATGATAGTCTAGGTTAATTTAATTGTTGTTGATTTATAATAACATACTTAAGATGAAATTGTGATGTATGGATTTCTTTTTTTTTCCACTAGATGGGGGTGGGTTTGTTGGGTGTAGATTTTGATTTGTATAATTTTGTTTTTCTTAAGTTTCAATGTATGTCTGTTTGCACAGATTACTGTATGATTTGCAATAAAACAAATTCCCCTACTCTTCTGGTAGAGGGCGCCACTGTTTTGGATTCCAGTATCTGCAGATTCTGTGCCAGATGGAGTAGCTGGTGTTCCAGGCAGGGGAAAGCTGGCCCATTTCCCTGATACCGCTCTCTGTAGGGCTGAAGATGGAACTGTACCTAGTGCTAATCAAATGGATGGATTTGAATTGCTCAATACCAGTGCTGAGACTGACCCATTGTCAACTACTTTTACTGGGCCTCATCTACATGCTGCCGATTTGAAGCTACGAGATGCACTAAAGTCAAAGAAGAAATGCCTGCTCAGCCTTATGGTTGAAGAAGATACAGTAAGTTTCCGAGAAAAGGAAAAGCTTTTTGGTTTGCTGAGCAAAACTCCTCTCTTTCAGTGTTGGACTGTAGCCACTGAGAGGAGTGCAGTGTCTGACAGCTCCTGTGATGCAGCAGCATCAAAGAGACCACCAATGGCTGTCACTGGAGCCTTGCTTCCCAATTCTCTTTTGTTTTGTGCTTCTAGCTTTAGACAACCTCAGCTGTTGGAGTTATGCACTTCTGATAAGCCTGCTACTCTTACCTCTGCTGATGTACCGACGCTGATGGCTGAATTGGAACTATTGTAATGTACTTCTGGCGTATTTCAGCCCTGTTTTCCCATGGGGCTCCCGGCTTCTCAGAATGATGCCCAGCCTTTTTGAATCATCTCTCCCTCTGTTCCACCTGCTACTGATGCTGCATCTACTTGTAATCTGAGGGGAAGTTATACACCTAGTGACTGGTCACCTGTGAAAGCACTGTCAGAGGTGGGTTGGACGAGGGATACCGTAGGGCAATAGCATTCTCAGCTGCCGAGAGAAACATCAGTGCTAGTCATCATTCCAGGTATGTCTCCATTTTCTACTCCTTCAGATGAGACATTATTGGAAGTTTTTAATGATTTGGCACCATTAGAGGCACTGCTTCCCTTGTCCTCTGATTGAGGTACTCTGATGCCTCCCCCAGCTTTCCTTCTCCCTTGAATGTTGCAGGGGATCAGCAGACACTGAATGCCTTTTCAAATAAGTCTTACCTCCCATGCATACTCAGGTCTGTGCTATGCATGACCAGGTCTCAGAGCACACTCCCTGTATGCCTGCACCAGAGGCTACACATGCTGGAGTGGAAAATAATTCTGACTCATGACAACCCTCAGTGCCTGGAACAGCTATTGACAAAACTGCATCCGATACATCTACAGTTTTGTCATGGGTGGAACTTGCTGAGCCTGCCCCCCCCCCCATCTTGGCCACTCTTCCATGGAGGCAGTGAACTGTTGGTGGCACAAAAATGGTCCCATTTGTGACAATCAGATGTTTTTGCTAAATCACCTGCACTGGCGCAAAGGAGGAATGTGGTACATCTCCTGTATAAGGGTGCATGGATACACTTCAAGATAAAACTTATGCTGGTAGGTTCTCATTGAAAGACTCC
Source organism: Neoceratodus forsteri (assembly GCA_016271365.2). Classification (NCBI taxonomy): domain Eukaryota; kingdom Metazoa; phylum Chordata; order Ceratodontiformes; family Ceratodontidae; genus Neoceratodus; species Neoceratodus forsteri. The sequence continues at coordinate 65,737,453 of CM028135.1, read as the reverse complement.
CTTCATGTTACCCAAATGAATTATATGCCTTGCTACATGCACCAAATGATGGGTATTTCAACCTTAGCTTCAAGACCCCAGTTTATCGGGACAGATTTTGGTCCTTCTATAACAAACTGAAGGATGCATCCCCTTGATCCACTTCTAGACAATTCCTTTAACAAAGCAGACAGTCCATACTTTGACTGTCATGTTAAAAAATGAGGGGGGTTAATGTTCAGGATGTTAGATACTGGCTATCACAAAGATGTGAAGTGCTTGGGGATATGGAACCCATTTTGGATACTGAGCACTTCTGGACAGGACACTGGCGGTCGAGGTCAAGCTTAAACACATGGCCTCTGGGTTGTAACACATCTCCAGTCTTTTCTTACTGGGGCGTGACAGGGCACAATGTTTTAACCCAGAACAGCCCAAAACTTGTTTTCAATGTGGTTCAGACACTCATCTAAACAATGCTTGGGATAAAATTTGCTGCAACTGTGTTTAACCTTGCGACATTCTAGCTCTCAATGTACTAATGACCTCTGCTGCAATCTCTGTGAAGAATCTGGTTGTTTGTATCGACAATGTCAGTGGGCAACACATAATAGGGATAAGCTAGATCTGCAGGACTCACTTTTGGAAAAAGCACAACAAAACCTCCAACAGAAGCAAGGGAGAGAAATAGCTGCTACCCTTGTACATCAGGAGGACTCAGACGTTGATTATCTTCCCCCTCTGCAGGACACTTCCTCCTCTACACAGTATCCTTTGGGAGCTCCACTCCTTCTGCAGAACTCTACAGTAGCAGATCTTCACAAAGATGAAATTGCCCACATACCCACCCAAACACTTGTTTCACACACGGATCCTATGGATGTCCCTCTGCCTGATAAGCATGTTATGCCTCCCCCGAGATGACTGTTGTTAGTAGGAAAAGATCACTCTGCTACCATAAGTCCAGTATCCAGCCCCTCAAATTCTCTTCTGAAGGAACTCCTGTCCCTCTGGAGAACAAATATGAGTAATTAATGGATGATCACATGGAAACTAAAATTGGCATTGATTCTGATGCTTCTTTTTGTGCTTCCTCTAAGATTCAGGCTACCATGGATACTGAAGAGGATGTTCCCAATATCAGAGCTAAATCTAAACAGCGGAAGATGCAGAAGATGGTTACCCGCAGTGCCTTGGTGAAACATGTGGACCACACATGATAATTGTTCCTTGCTTCCCTTCCTTACCTCTAATCTTATGGCTCCCACTCTCCGTCTGGCTACTATACATATGAACAGTATCAAAACTGCAGCCAGGAGGACTCTTCTTTTTTCACTATTGAAAGATCTGGCCTTTGATGTCTTCTTTCTACAGGAAACAAGATTGAATACCTCTTATAATGTTACTCAATCTCAAAGACAATGGTGCTGGGCCCTTCATTTTATTTACTATTTATTTATTTATTTGAATTTTGGTAACCAGGTAGGCTCACTGAGACATTACACTCCCTTTTTCAGGGGTGACTCGGGAAGTGCAGTACATTGACAGAGAAAATGTAGTTACAGAGGTTCTGTTTACAGAGTTCAGAGATCTACAAGATTACATTATTTACAGATACACATACGACATACTGTATATTACATATAGATAGGCAGTGCAGTAGACAGACAAGTACACAGCAATTACAGTGGTACCAAATACATCATTCACTGATTTACCAAATTACAGCATACACAGATAGACTTACTAATTGTAATTACACATACGGATGTGGTTCGGAGTGCAGGGATACTTAACCATAGCAGGTACATAGAGCAGGGATGGGTTTAAACATAGTGGTTGGGAAGCTGGAACAAGAGTCATCTGAAACAGGAGCAAGTAAAAGAACCCGAGAGGTGGGATAGCAGATAGGATTAAAACTTAGTGAGTGAGGTACAGGACAGGATGGAGGGAGGGAGGTAGGGATTTCCAGCAAGACACTGCCGAGTAGGCGAATTATCTCTGGGACACAGCTAACTGTGGTTTTGGCATTAAGAGAAGGGGGAGGAAGGTGGATCTTAGAGCTCACTGTGTTTTGTCGGAGCTGAATAAGCTCACTGAGGCAAGGAGGAGTGTAGTGGTGGACCAGCTTGTGCATTAGGCTCAGGGTGGCATACCGTAATTTAGATCCATACGATAACCAACCCAGGGAGGAGAGGACATCACAATGGTGGTGACGGGCATTAACCCCCAAAGCAAACCTTCCCACCCTATGATAGGCCTGTTTGAGGTGAGATAAGATGGTTGTGTTGGTTGTGAGTAATAATAGTGCACCGTAAGTAAGAAGGGGGAGGAGGATGACAGCCGTGATCTTGTGGCAAGAAGCCGATGTGAGGAAGGGATGGATACAATAAAGTAGGCCAAGCTTTTAGTTCAGAACTTTGGTTAGGAGGGTAACTTGAGTATCCAGGGAAGGCAACAAGTCCAAGGTGACTCTCAGATATTTAAAGGATTGGATGCATTCAAAGGTATCTCCATTGTGTGAGAGTATCACAAGAGGGGGGAAGGTATGTGTTGTTGAGTGTGGGTAGGAGAACAACATGCTTTAATTTTTTTTGGTGCTGGGGACTAGTTGATTTTTTAGAAACCAGCCTTCAAGAGCCTGAAAGTCTGATGCTAGCATACTGTTGATCCTTCTGATGTCTGATGAAGAACAGTAAATAATGGCGTCATCCGCATACAGGTGCAGTGAGGCCTCCCAAAGTTATTAGGTAAAATATAGAGAATAATAATGGGCCAAGGATGGAGCTCTGGGGGACTCCTTGGGTTATGGGTTTGAGGTCTGAGAGAGGACCAGCCCACTTGACCCTTTGTGTATGGCTGTAGAGATAACTTTGGATCCACATTAAGGCATTGGTGTCAAGGCCAAGAGAGTGTAACTGCCCTAACAGGAGACCATGGTTGACCAAGTCAAAGGCTTTTGTCGGATTGACAAAGATAGCCATGGTGCAAAAGCCTTGGTCCATTGCTTGGAACAAATCAGAAGTGACTTTTATTAAGGCAGTGAGGGTACTATGTTTTTTTTCTGAACCCATGTTGGAAGATTGAGACCAGGTAGTGTTGGTCCAGATACTTCTGTAGATGGTCATAAAGAATGCGCTCCTTGGTGACCTGCCGCAGGAGGACAAAGAAAGTTGAAAAAAAAAAAGAATGTGCTCCTGGATTTTTTTCCATGGGCAGAGGATAGAGATGGGCCTAAAGTTCTCAACAATAGTGTATGGTCCACCCTTGTGAATGGGAACAACCACGGCTACCTTCCGCTTATCAGGGACAGTACTCATGGGGAAGGACCAGTTAAGCAGGTCACAAACAGGGCGGGCAAGGGCTACAGCCCCCAGTCTGAGAAATCTTGGTTTGAGGGTGTCATGACCTGGGGAGCTATCAGCTTTCAGATTAGTGAGAAGCCAAAAAACTTGATTGAGAGTTGCTAGTTTCAGGTGAAAGGCAGGGCGAGACTCAGTATTATCTGGAGGCAGAGGGTCTGAGGGAGTGGGGAGACTTGGGAAGAGTGATGTATGCCTATGGAGATCAGTGAATAATTCATTAAATTCAGCGGCGATGGATGGGGGTCTGTAAAGATGGTGCCATGGGCAGTGAGGGAGCTAAGGATCTCAGAGGTATTTCCCTTGATCATGAAGTTCTTCTGCTTCCAGAATTCCTTGGGATTACAGAGATGCTCAATTTGGAGAGCCCTGAAATAGAAGCGCTTGGCTTTCTGAATAGAATTTTTGCACTTGTTCCTGAGCTGCCTGTAGGCTTGCCAGTCAAGGGGTCACCCACTACCTTTGTATGTCCACTATGCTCGATCACAAGTGGACATGAGCTTCCTGAGGTCCTTAGCAAGCCAGGGCGCATTGATTCCTTTTGCTCTACACTTCTTTATGGGGGCATGACGATCGACTATTTCGGAGAAGGTGGACACAAAGAAATCAAGGGCTTGGTTGATGTCTGGGAGTGTTTATTGGTCCCCAGTTGGCATCGCAGAGAGAGGCAAGAAAAGTGCTGTGGTCTAATCGAGACATATCCCGGACCAGGGTGACCTTAGGAGGAGGGTTAAGGAAGTTATTGCACCAGATGCAGTATGTAGAAGAATGATCACTGATGCTGTTTGAGAGAACTCCCACTGCTTTTACCTTGAGGGCACAGTTGGTGACCACCCAATCAAGTAAGGAGTGTTTGCCTGACTCAGTGTTAATACGTGTAGGGTCATTGATGAGTTGGACCAGGTTGCAATCTGCAAGCTGGGCACATAGAGACATAGACTTTGACGGCAGATGAGGACCACTTGGCCCACTCAGTCTGCCCATTTCCTTACCTATTGGATAAGCTGCAAATCCTAGTTAACCAACAGCCTACTTCTTACTACCCCCATCAGAATTGTCTTATGTCTGTCCCATGCATTCTTGAATTCTCCCACTGTTTTTGACCCCACAACCTCCTCAGGAAGGCTGTTCCATGCGTCCACCACCTTCTCTGTGAAAAAATACTTCCTCATGTTGCCCTTGAGCCGTCCCCCCTCTGTCTTCAAATTGTGCCCTCTTGTTCTTGCACATCTCTTTTTCTGAAAGATGGTACCCTCCTGGACCTTGTTAATTCCCTTGAGGTACTTGAAAGTTTCTATCATGTCCCTCCTCTCCCTCCTTTCATCGAGGGTATACATATTAAGCTCCTTTAGCCTCTCTTCCTATGGCTTCTGATGCAGACCCTGCACCATTTTAGTTGCCCTCCTCTGGACAGCCTCCACTCTATCTATGTCCTTGTGGAGATGGGGTCTCCAGAACTGGACGCAGTACTCCAGATGGGGTCTCACCAACTGTCTGTATAGAGGGATAACAACTTCCTGTTTTCTACTGGTGATGGCCTTTTCCTAAACATCCCTGCATCCCCCCCGCTCTCCTTACTGCCTTCTCATATTGCTTGCTTACCTTTATGTCATCTGATATAACTACCCCAAGGTCTCTTTCCATTTTTGTTGTTGTTAGTACCCCCACTGTGTACTCTACCCCTGGGTTTTTGTTTCCCAGGTGCATTATTTTGCACTTCTTTGCACTGAATCTAAGCTGCCATACTTTTGACCATTCCTCCAACCTGCAAGTCCTTTCTTATCCTTTTCACTACCCCTTGTGTATCAACCCTGTTGCAGATCTTTGCATTGTCTGCAAAGAGGCATACTTTTCCTTCCAGTACCTCTGCAATGTCACTTATAAAGACATTAAAAAGGACTGGACTCAGTACTGAACCCTGCAGTACTCCGCTAGTAACCCCCTTTTCTTCAGAGTGGACTCCATTTACTATTATCTTCTGTGTCCTGTTGCCCAGCCAATTTTTTACTCAGGCTACCAATCTGGGTCCCACTCCCAGAATGGCTAATTTGTTTATTATTGTTTTGTGTGGGACTGTGTCAAATGACTTGCTAAAGTCTAGGTAGGCCATGTCCACAGGTCCTCCTTGTCTATTACTTTGGTCACCCAGTCAAAGAAATCTATTAGATTCATCTGACATGACCTTCCCACTGTGAATCCATGCTGCCTTGGGTCCTGTGCTCCGCTGGCCTCTAGTTACTCAACAGTTCTTTCTTTCAGAAGTGATTCCATCATTTTTCCTACCACTGAGGTCAAACTAACAGATCTGTAGTTTCCTGCCTCTGCTTTGCTCCCATTTTTGTGAAGGGGAATCACATCTGCTCTCCTCCAGTCCTTAGGTACCACACCATCCTCTCATGATTTGTTAAAAAGGGTAGTCAGTGGTGTCACTAGTTCTTTCCTTAGTTATTTTAGAATTCTGGGGTGAATCCCATCAGGACTCATTGCTTTGTCCATCTGCAGTTTTAGGAGTTCTTTCAGAACCCTTTCTCCTATGAATGGACTGGTATCATCCCCCACCATCCAGAGTGCTTCTGTTGATTGGATTAGGTATCTCCTCTCCTCTTCTTTTGTGAATACTGAACAGAAGTATTTGTTCAGTATCCCTGCTTTTTCACTGTCACCCTCTGCCCATCCATCTTCCCCTTTATTAAGCCTCACTATCCCTCCCTTGGTCTTTCTTCACTCCCTAATGTACCTATAAAAGGTTTTATCCCTCTTCTTAACAAAGTTGGCTATCTTTTCCTTGGTTTGGGCCTTTGCTGTTCTGACTGCCTTCCCCGCTTCCTTCTGCTTTACGTAGTACAGTTCTCTGTCTTGCTCCTTCTGTGTTTCCTTATACTTCCTGAATGCTATCTTTTTCTCCCTAACCTTCCCCTCCACGTCTTTTGAGAACCATAGTGTTTTTTTTCTTCGTTTTGATTTGTTTATTTGCTTCACATGAAGGCTTGTTGCCTCTGTAATGCCAGTTTAAATGTTTCCCCATTGTTTCTCCACTTCTTCTTCTTGCTCATTTGCTAGTGCTTTTCTGAGACACTCTCCTATTTTGACAAAGTCAACCCTCCTAAAGTCCAGTACCCTCACTTTTGTATGGCTTGACTCTACAGCTGTGTTTATTATGAACCACGTTGTTTAGTGGCCACTTGTTCCCAGATGGCTACCCACTTCTAAATTTGAGATCCTTTTCCATTCCCATTTGAGAGTACCAGTTCTAAGATTGTTCCCTCCCAAGTGGGTTCCAACACTAGCTGCCTGAGGTATGTCCCCTGTAGGGCATCGAGAATGACCCTATTCTTGGATGTGGCTGCAGCAAAGGTGCTCCAGTTAACATCTGGCATATTCAGGTCCCCCATCAACAATATCTCCCCAGACCCAGACAGCAGCAGAAAATGCAAGGATGAAGCAGGAGAGAAAAGCTGAATGGCACCAATTTAGAATTTTGCCAACAAAGGCGGGGTGAATTGGGAGCGATGCTTGTGATGAGGTGAACATATTATTTAAGGGGTGCTCCTTTTTTGTACAATGTTTGGTCGATATAGATCTGGGTCAAGCTCTTCTCTTTGATGTACAGCATCAGGGGTCCCATTTTTGATTTATTAATATATATGCTCCCCAGACTAAAAGGCTAGAGTAGATGTCTTTCGATATATACAACCTTATTTACATACCTCCAGACATATTGTTTTTGGGGGTGACTTTAATTGTAGTCTCACCAAGACGGACAAAGAAACTAAAACTGCAAAATTGTTTTGTGATGCCAATAGCCTTAATAAGATTCCAAAAGATGCCTCTCTGGTAGATGCATATAGAAGCCATTATTCTACAGGTGGGTACACATATCATAGAGGTACCCTGGCTACCAGGGTAAATGTTTTATTAATTTCTGCAAACCTTCATTCTCTGAATATGCATTTAGTACCTACTGAAACTTCAGACCATCAATTACTGGAGGGTACTTTTGGGGAGACTCCTACGATCCAAACTGGTAAAGGTTATTGGCATTTAAGTAACTCTCTTTTAATTGAGTCATCAATTCAGAAGGAATTAATTGATCTTCTTCAAGCTCACCAATCTTTGTCACGTATGAATGATGACTTAGGGTCTTGGTGGGATGATACCAAATGAGACGTGATTGTCCTGTTCTCCAAATTGTCCAAATCCAAACACAAACAGGGCTACATAGAATATCTAGCTTTACGCTCTCAATTGACAAAGGTTCTACACTTATGCATATAGCAGATCACTAGTATAAAGGGCAGAATGAAAACACTTTGATGTGATAGAAGCCTATCTCTTTTATTAGAACATCCCAATGGGACTCGGGGTACTAAGTACATGGGAGATTCATTTGAAAGTTGTAAAACTCAAATTCAGCATAGAAATCTTTCTCGAGTCTCCACACCAACAGGGGACACAGTCACGGATACAGTTGGTATTCTGTTCCAGGTCCATACACATCTTTCTGCCATGTTTGGACAAGCGTGTCTTTCCCAAACTTAGGATGCTTTTTTTGCTTCTATACAAGTCCCTGACATTCCTGCCCAAGAATTGTTTGACCTTACCAGGCCCATCTCCCCTTTGGAGGTTAAACAAGCAATTTCCCATCTGTACCCAGATAAAGCCCCAGGTCCTGATGGCCTCACAGCAGAATTTTATACAACTTTTAGTGATTTATTAGCAGACATTTTGACTGAGGTCTTTAATTGGAGTTTGCAAAAGGCTACTGTGTCCACTTCCTTTACTGAGGCCATTCAAATCCTATTGTATAAGAAAGGCCTAGATTCAGATTTGAATATTTAGAGACCATTGTATCTGCTTAACAATGACCTTAAAGTTCTGATGAATATTCTAAATAAAAGGCTGACTATGGTTTCCAAATATATTACATCCCCAGTTCAGAGCTGTGCCATTCCAGAAAGTCATATTACAGGTAACTTAATCCTGCTATCGGAGGGCCTCAACAGAGGGGAAATGGATGAGAATGTGGGGTTTATATTGTTACTCGGCCAAGAAAAACCATTTGACAGGGTTTCCCATCATTTCTTGTTTGCTGTTCCTTCTCATTATGGTGTTCCTGATGTTTTTTGTTCTTGGATTCATACAATATGCACCTCTGCTACCATCCTGCCACCCATAAATGGACATGGTAGAAGAAGACGTCCATTACGGGGGTCAAATAAGGTTGCACCATCAACCCTCTGTTGTACACTTTCTGCATAGATCCCATTATTCTAAACTCCAAGGTATTACTAGTACAGATGGTAACGGTGACATAGTAGCAGCGTATGCACATGATGTCACCTTACTAGTCCAAGATGTACCCTCGGGATGTATCACCATAAATATTTTTCAGCGTTTTACGCCGATTTCAGTGGCTGAACTTAATTTCCAAAAATGTCAAGGATTAGCCATAGGCTCTGCTGGGAGTTCAGTGAGCAACATGGGGGGATTGAAATCACCTCTACCCTGATTAAAATACTAAGCATTACATTTGGTCAGGGAGATATGGCTTATCATAATTTGGAGGAAAAGATAAACACCTGTACAGGAAAAATATGTCACTCAAAATCTTGGCGACAATCTAAAAAGATGAAGGTGGCGATTTTGAAAACCTTCACTTTTCTGTTCTGTTTACATCTTAGTATGATTTTTACCATCCCCAAATCACTGGCTACTCGCTTTTATAGCTTATTTTTCCAAATGATATGTGGAAGCCAGCTTAACCAAATAAAAAGGAATATACTATATGTTCCTATTAGACAAGGTGGCCTAAGCATGACTAAACCTGTGGTTTATTCCTTTTGTCATTTTAAATGGAACCTGGTAACATACCTAAACACTACAGTACAGTTTTGGAAGCCATGGGTGGCACACTGGATTGACCCTATAGTGACATATTGGGCTACAACGTCATTCTCTCCCTCCGTGACCTGACAATCATTACCATTTGTCCGAACCATACCGGATAAAATTAGACGATGGAGGGTGGATTACTCACTGCTGTTACAATTGACCCCAAGACGTCTTTTTGAAGACAGTATGACAAAACATTTTCATGATGAACCGACATAGTCAGGTGTACCCCATTTCAATGCCAGACTATACAAACTTTTTTAATGGGCCCTAAAACCCCCCTTAAATTTGGGACGTTCTCTCATTGAGCAGTCATGGGAGACTGAGTGTCAAAGCCAATGTTAAGCACTGCAGTTTGGCTGAAAGATTGCCCCAGCAAAGGTTGTGCACAGGAACTGGAAATAATGACTCACTTTCTGAAAGACTGTACATATGCTTAGGCACACTGGAGACTCTTAGCCTCTCATTGGAGGGACACTGGCTGGTCTGCCCTTTCTAATAGTGACATCGTAGGTACCTCTCCCTCTAAGAACAAATATGATGTTGGCATTTTAAGACTTGTAATAACCAACTCCAAATAGTATTTTTTTTTTCCAATTGTTTAACCAGGAGTACTATTTATAAATACTATTTATGGCCCTCACGATGTGCTTTTTTGTTGCAACAGTCTGCTATTTCCCCTGGTGTCTTACTTAAACTAGTGGAATCCAAACTAAGAGCCTTATATTGGGCTGATAGTAGGGAAAACTAGGCCCCACATTCTAGCTAACTGATGGCAAAATAATTGTGTTTATTTCCTGCAGACTTGATTAGTTTGACTTAGATTTCCTTTTGTTTTTTTTCTCTGTGCATTGTCTCCCTTGTAAGTATTCAAATTTTGATATCCTCCCCTCCTTTTTTCTTTGTGGCATTTCTAACCCTCTGTTCGTTCTTTTTTACACGACATCTGATTGTTATAGTCTACACTTTCTTTTCGTGTATACCAACGCTGTGAATGTAAAGTATACTAGTGTTTACTTTAAGTAGCTTTTATTCCACAGGGATTTCCTTTTCATTATAGTCATGTATAATTTCCTGCTTATTTCTTGTACGTTTCTCTGTATAGCTGAGTATTTTGCTTCGAATTTTAAGTTTGCTTGTTATTTCCAATAAAAACTTCCCTTACTCTTGAGAAAAGAGCCTTGGGTTATTTTACTTTCACCTGGACGGCATCAGAGATGGGTAGAAGAGACCTTGAGTTAACATCTCATCTGAAGGGTGGCTCACCTGGCAGTGCAGTATCCCTCTATTACTGCACTCTAGGGCAAGCATTTTTTGGTATTAGTCCAATCCAGGTGTGTTACTTGAACCCACAACCTTCTGGCCCAGTGGCAGAGGTGGTACCAATTGAGCCACACTGACACCATGGTGTGCAATGATGATGTAGTTACTGAATGCCCTGTGTAGGTTGCGAGGCACAAGGCATGGCTCAGGGTCCTTTGACACCTGGGAAATATGATTATTACAGCATCAGTTCACACTCGGAATGAGTTATTGCACTTATATTATTTCATTTTATTTTAAAACAAAAGCCTATGTACAAAATTGCCCATTTTCATAGGCAACCATGGTCATTGTATACAAACAAATGGATTACATACAAATAATATAAACATATAAAAATAAACTGTTACTTGTTACGATTACAAGTATTTGCTGAGCCAACAAGGGAGTGCCAAAAAGAACCAATACAGTAGAAGAAGGATGCTTGGCCTATATTTATATAGGGCTAGACAAATTAAAATGTTGATCAACTGAGGATCTAGTATTAATGTTTTGCTTTGATGTTGCTGAAATCATAGACCTTAAATCTACTGGTGCATCACCATATGTCAATTTCCAGGCCCAGCAACCAAGCTGATACTGTATTTGTTTGGATAGAGCTTGCCAACTAGAAGTATTATGTAAAGAACAGGTATGATGATTATATACAAGGTCATGGACTTCCGGTGATGTCACCAGAGTGGATGGTTGCTAGCTGCTAGACCTCCATCCACAAGACCCAAAAATATACCTTTAAACTACAAAACAGTCAACACAAAACCTACAACACAGAAGAGGTATATCTTACCTATACGGAAGAAGAAGCTGGGGCTCCAGGAGAATGCAATATGGGCAGAGGATGGCGGTGGATGCAGGAGTTCAGATTTGAAAAGTGAGGCCTTGAACGCATCAAGCCTCCCTCACTCTAAGCATGGCTTACCAGCTAAACCCTCTAAAGGAACCAAGAAAGGCAAGAAATTAGACAATATAATGTGGGAATTACGTACATTTCAAGAAGAAATGGCAACTAATTTTGACTTGCTAAAAGGGAAAGTCTCCCAGTTGGAATCATGGATCGATAAAACAGACAAACAGCTCAGCCAACTGACTTCCAAATTGCAGTACTGGAGGATACCATAGTCAGGTCGATGGAACCACAGTAGTAGTTCACAGAGAAACATATAGACCTAGGAAGTCACTCAAGGTGCAATAATTTGCATATCTATGGCTTTCCAGAGAGCAGTGAAAGCCAGCAATTAATCCCATTCTTACAAACTATGCTCAGACAAGTGCTGTTCCTCCCACAGGACTATAGGCTTGATGTACAACCAGCTCATGGGGTACTTGGCCCAAAGCAAGTAGATCCATCTGTCCACCCACACTCAATCATTCTCTCTTTGCTCAGATACACAGTGAAACAGGATATATAATTCACAGGGCATGGCAACACAACAGTAACTATAAAGACAACACCCTGTACTTTGATAGTGACTACCCACCAGCTCTGATGCAATTTTGGAAGGCTTACATTCCCCTGCTTAAGATACTCCACCAGAATAGTTTGAAATTTTGTACCCCATACCAATCAAAGCTTCAGATCCAGTTTTCCAATTACCAAAAGACATTTGAGACAGCCGAGGAAGCCACCAGAGAACTACAGTGTTGAGGCCTCCACCCACCACAACACAGAAGGAACAGCACCTCCACTCCCAAACAAAACCCCTCACCAGCAAAGATGGAAGCATGTTCCAGCTCAGGCCACCAGAGGGCAATAGACACAGCTCATGCTTAAGCAGTTGATTGATTATCTGAAGTTGGATGCCATGTGGCTGTCACCAGCCATCCCAGCAACCTCAATGGCGACATAAGCGTTGTTTACACAGACTTGAAATACTCCCTGTAAGTATGACATCTACAGATATGGAGTGCAGGGTATCCCTTTGGGCCAAATAGTCCCCATTTTGTTTTTTAAAAAGGGTTACAGATCTGGTCTGGGTTCTGGGGTTCCTGGGAGTAGGTTGTCTCTTACCTTAAAAAATGAATCTTAACTGCTTGTGGGTAAGTATGTGTCACACAGGCTCCTGTCTTAGCCCATCTGCTAGATAAAAGAACATGCAAAGCTTCCCTGTACTGCTAAGTCAGCTCCTATTAGTCAGAGCTAGACAGTGAATTTCCAATAAATGACACTGAAACGTCCACCTGTACGAAGCACTGAAGTCATAGGTTAGGTGCCAGTGGGAGAGGGGCGAACACCCTCCGACTCCACAATCATTGGGGAAATTGAGACACATAAAAATGGGAGGTACGCTAACAGCAAACAGCAAGTAGCAGGAGCCATGTTTCTAACCTGACCTAGAGCAACCCTTTTCATTATTATTTTTTTTTTTTCATTTATTTGTTTAACCAGGTATAGCATACTAAGCTGGAAGCTTTTTTACAGGAGCGACCTGGAAGCACAAGAAGGTTAAGTGACTTGCTCAGGGTCACACAGTATGCAAGTGAAAGTTGTGGGATTCAAACCCAGGTCTGGTCTGCTGGATGTCACCAGATTTGCAGCTCAGAGCCTTAGACCACTCAGCCTATACTGTCTCCTCCATTAAATCTGAAGCATTACAGCAGGCGGGAGTTGCTGGCCTGAGTTTGATAAAAAGCACTGCCTTGACTTAAAATAAATCACTTAGTAAATGGGAGGGGCAGGAAATTGCTGGATGGGGCACCAACCAGCCAAAGATGTTTATTATTATTTGGGGGCAGTTGAATGGCCCGAAGGGGATGTGGCTTCATACACCTCTTCAGGATACAAAGTCAACACAGTGACCTGGCATTAAAACAAGGCTGTTTAAACCCAGACAAAAACTAATAACAGTCAGTGAGTTCATCATCTTACTGCAAATCAAAAGCATCGACATCGAGCTACTGAGGGACATTTTCAAAAATGGATGGTGTTGCACATATTTCTTTACCGGGAGATTTTGCAGAGGGACTGAGCTAACTCATTCTTTCTGTAGGCAGAAACTGCCTAGACAAATGCAAGTAAACTAAACTAAGAATATACTGGCTGAATGTAATAAGCATTAAAATAGCTATTAGCTCCACTACACAGCAACTGGACAAATTCATGTTACTCACACAATCACCCAATACCGGCAGGCTTCACTCAGCCAGGTTTTTCATTCATTGCGGGTCCTGGGCTTCTTTGCCTCCTTATGCTTCTTCTCTTTGAGGGTTTGGGGCAAAACCTGGACCCCACCTACCATTCTCCACCCCTTCTGGGAGGTGTCACAGTCTTCATCCAAAGATCCACGGAAGCCTGTGGGAAACATAGCTGGCAGCTTTCCTACTGCCTAGCGGGACACTGTATTCCATCTGACATTCCCTTTAGGAGTCAAAGATTTGCACAGATGCAGATCCCTCAGATGGAAGTTAACCCTAAGTGTGCCATAGTTACGTTTAATGTATTACAGTATTTATTTTTATTCAATGTTGGTAACCGGGTAGGCCCACTGAGCCCCGAAGGTCCCTTTTTCAGGGGCAACCTGGATTTAGTTACAGAGGTAAACAGGTACAACATTAGTTACAGAGGTATACATGTACAACAAAGGAACAAGTGCAGAGCAGTTCAAGGAGAGTAAATACATGGATAAACAGTGCTGACAGTGTGCCAAAATTAGTTTACAGGGGATGCCATTTGACAATTACAGGAATATGCTGGGGTAGGAGTGTAGCAATCAGGAGGGAAAGTACTGCTTTATACAGCTGTGCATGTCTAGGCTAGTAAGGACCTGGCCTAAGGTTGGTCCCCTTATTGACAGGAGCAGGCACTAACTTCTAGTAGGTGAGCATGAAGTCCCTTAACAGAATTTTTCAAGGGAGAGGGTGTCCTGAAGGAGGGGAGGAAGCTTATTCCATAGGGCAAGGGCCATGGTGGCAAAGGATTTACTGCCGGCAGTGGTGCGAACCCTGGGTTTAACTAAAAGGTTGTGCCCAGTGGTTCATAGGGTACGTACTGAGCACTTGGGAACCAGGAGACTGGCCTGGCTGTCAGGGGGATTGCAGTGTATGAGCTTGTATGTGTTGCAGAGCAGAGGGTACTGAAGTTGACCATCTAGGGAGGGCCATTGTAGGGATGCAAGCACTTCGCAGTGATGCCGTCTTATGTGGGACTGTGACGCAAGCTGAGCTACTTTGTTGTAGAGAACTTGTAGCCTGCTCATCTCTTGTTTAGCCAACCCCTGTAGAACAGGGGCAGTAAAGGTCAGTATTGGAAGGAGTAGGCTGTTGGCAATGGTGATTCTAGACTCGGGGATGAGCTGGTCATTCAGGTGGTACAGCAGGCCCAGTTTGCGGTGCATTGCTTTGGTTACCTGGTCCAAGTGAGGTTTGAGGGTAAACCCTTAATCCAGGGTTAGCCACAGGTACTTGAGGGAACTCACAACCTCGATGCGGCTGCCTGTGGATGAAGCCAGAAGGAGCAAGGTACTATGGTCTGCGCCAAGGTTTCTCTGACCAGATAGCATTGCCTTGGTTTTTGTGGTGTTTAAAACCAGCTTATTCTCAGTAAGCCAGGACTCTAACTTGGCAAAGTCAGCTAGCAGATGGGGTCCCAGGTCAGATGGATTGCTTGGGGACCAGTAGATAACAGTATCATCTGCATACTGAACGACAGAGCTGCCTCCACAGTGGGAATTAAGATAGTTGATGAATAGCGAGAAGAGGAGGAGGCCCAGGATGGAACCCTGAGGCATCCCCTCACTTAGGGGGAGTGGATCTGAGGTTGCAGTCTTCCACCTGACCTGCTGGGAGCGACCAGATAGGTAGCAGGTGAACCAGGTAAGGGAATGTTGATCCATGCCAAAGGAAGCCAGTTTGGATAGGAGGAGTTTGTGGTCCACTAGATCGAAGACTTTAGATAGATTGATAAAAACAGCTCCTGTGGGGAGTCCTTTGTCCATGGCCCCTAGGACGTCAGCTGAGAATTTTATGAGGGCTGTATCAGTGTCGTGGTTCTGCCTAAAGCTATGTTGCGTGGAGGCTAGTAACTGGTTGGCCTCAAGGTAGTCACGGAGTTGACAGTATACTAGTCTTTCCTGAATCTTGGCCAGAGCACAAAGCAGCGAGATAGGCCTGTATTTACCAATGGATTCCCTAGGACCCCCTTTGGGGATAGGGATCACAATGGCTTGTTTCCAGGTATGGGGTACAGTACCTTCAAGCAGGGATCAGTTGATTAGCCATGTGAAGGGTAGAGCGATGGCAGGAGCCGCCGCATTTAGTAATTTAGGGGAGACGCCATCAGGCCCTCCAGAACCTTTGTCTTTGATGGTCTTTAAGAGGGGGAGTACCTCCTTGACCTTTACTAATCGTAGGTGAAAGAGCGGCCATGTGGGGCAAGGTGTCTCCGAGCAGGGGCGCTCCGAAGGGTAGGTGTAAGGCTGGACTTGCAGCCATCCAGGTTGGTGAAGTAACTGTTGAAGGCAGCTGCAATTTCATGACCGTTATTAGACATAAGGCCATTGACTTCAGTAGGGCCAGAGGAGGGGTTCTTGTTGCCCTTTATCAGGCCATTGATACGGGACCAGAATGACCATGGGTTGGTCAGAGTAGTTTGCTGGAGAAGCCTGACATACTCTCTTTTAGCCATCTTAGTGGCTCGCTTGCACTCATTCCATTGTTTTTATAGGACGTAATGTCTGCAGGCAGGCTGGAGTATTTGTAGCATTTCCATGCCTTGTCCCAGTTTACCATCAGGGATTTGAGCTCAGTGGTAATCCATCTATGGCAGCTTCCTTTTGTTTGGGGTTTCCTAAATGGGGCGAACAGGTTAGCTGCAGAGCTGAAGGAGTTTTGGAAGAACTCCAAGGCTTCGTCTAGAGTTGGGAGGAGCCGTATGGGGGTCCAGTCGAGGTTGCTGAAGTATGCATTAAAGGCATCCTCCAAGAACTTGGAGTAGTCTCGGGAGGAGAGTATTCGAGGAGGGTCCCTGGGGGAATGATTTTTCTAGATGCAGAAGATGGGTGAATGGTCGCTAAGAGCATCCGCCATGATACCAGCGGACCGAATATTGGAAGGGTGTGACACCAGAGCCCAGTCGAGGGTTGTGTGGTTCCCCATTTTGTAGTTGGCCCTGGTCTTTTCAGAGATGATTTGTTCCAGTTTGGTATCTAGTAGTAAGGCCCTGAATTTCTGCTCAGAGTCCTGTGCCCAGTTGAGATTGAAGTCCCCCATGATCAGGAGGTCAGAGGAGACTGCATCAGCAAGGGCCTTAGTAATGGTTTTCAGGGCTTGGAGGGCCACCTTTGGAGGGTGGTAGAGGCAGTCGACCATGAGGTGTTTTGTGTCACCAAGGGTAATTCTAATGAAGACTGATTCACTGCCTGAGTGTTCAGTGCCGGGTAGGTGGGCAAGGGCTACGTCAAGGGAGTCCCGGGCATATATGATTACCCCACCCCCTCTTTTGCCTTCATGGTCCTTGTGGAAGGAAGTGTAGCCAGACACTGCCACCTCATGAGATAGGGTGTGAGACTTGAGCCAAGTCTCGGACACAGCCAGTACATCTGGGTTGTAAAGGGACAGCCAACACTGAACCTCCTGCATTTTTGGTCGGAGGCTACAGACATTCATGTGGGTGATTTTTAAGCCCTTGGAAGATGCCCAGTGCAAGTCATGGGGGGAGCCAAGAATGATGTTGTCGACCAGAGGGCCAGGGTTAAGTTCAATGTCTACTGCTAGGAGCAGCAGGAGTGAAAGAAGAAATAGTGCTCTGGGGTTAGGGGGAGCAGATCCCCTCTACAGTGTTTGGCGTGGGATTGCAGGGCCAGGTAGTAGGCACCCTCTTTAGTAAGCATATATGAGACAAAGAGTGGTGGCACACTATGCTCAGTTGGATAGCCTGGTGTGATGGGAGGGGAGTAGAAGTGTTGACTGGGATTTGGGAACACGGCACTGGGAAGGCACATAAACCTGTTGACCCACGCTAGTGACAGGATGTATAGCGATACCAGGATAGGAGCTCTGAGAGATAGCCTAGGGTGGTGTTTCCATTTGTGTGTGTGTGTATGTGGGAGTAGGCAGGGTGAGTGCGGGGGTCTACAGGACTAGGAGACGGCATTTTTGTTTATGAGAGACAATTGAGGGAGGAGAGAAGGTCAGACAAACAAAGGACGGTTGGAAGAGGAATGGGTCCGTGGTAAAAAAAAAAAAATTGTTTTATTGACAGTAGTGGAGAAGTGAGCGTTGGTGGGGTTTTATATGTATATATATATTATATATATATATATATATATATATATATATATATTTTTTTGTTTTGTTTTTTTAGTGCTAAGGTGTGTCTGCTGGTAGAGATGGTGAGAGAAAAGGAAAGGAAGATATTTGTTTTTCTATAAGGTCTGCTCTATTCTTTGCCAGGACTGCTTAAGAGGAGCACAGTGGCCGAGACTGGGCATGCAGTAGCAGTACGACCTCTAGTGGCAGCTTCTGATAAGCTGCTGGTGGAGAAGTAGGGTGATTGGCTCACAGCACCTGTAAATATGTTTCTTGTTACAGAAGGATATCATTTCTCCTGCAGGGTTGGTTCTGTTCAAAACAGGATTAAGTCACATCCCCATACAGCTGGCACAGACAGACAGATCTTTATCTCTTACTCAGTTAGAAGCAACAAGGCAGCACTCCCATCGACTCTTTGGTCATGAGTATGACATCTAAATCTTCTATTCTTTCTCATAAAGTTAATGGTCTTATGCACTCTATATTACATGGGTGAAAAAGGTGGCAGTTTTAAAAGACAAAAACTGGGGCTCCTACTTTGACAGGAGACGCACCTCTCACAGACGGAGCATGGCAAGATTTGCAAATTTGGCTTCAGGAAGTGGTCATTTCCATGTACCAACGGGGAGGGGCAGGAGAGTGGTCATTCTGGTTCCTTGACCCCCACCATTCATAGCTGAACATACAGTGACAAGGAATGGAGAATGACCATAGTTACAGGCAGACTTCTGAGGGAATAGTTTACAGTACTCATCTTTATCTACCACCAGGAACTCAGTTTTCAGCAATCCAGTTGCTGTTTGATTAAATAATCACATTTCAAAGAAGAATATTTGTAACTGTCAGAGATTTTAACATACTGATAGACATTTCAGAGGACACAACCGCCACACCATGACCTTGTCTTCCTACAGAATATAAACGTAGCAAACACTTCTTGGAGGAGTTGGGGGTAGTTGACGTGTGGCGCAGTCTCCACCTGACAACTAAGGAATACAGTTTTCACTCGTACACACATAGAATGCACTCCAGATTGGACTACTGGTTTGTCTTGGCCCTACACCTGGAGAAAGTTAAAATGATAGACATGGGACAAATTGTGTTGTCTGACCATGTCCCAGGCCATTAACATTTTATCTGAAAATAGCAATGACCCCCCCAAGACAACAGCATGGAGATTCAACACTGCGTTGCTCACTGACCCTCAATTCAAGTAATTGCTTATAGAGAAAGTGCCTCTCATCCTCAGGGAAAACCAGGTACAAGGGGTTTCTCAGGCAACAGTCTGGGATATCTTGAAAACAATGATTAGGGGGAGATCTCGGCATACACAGCCAGGAAATGAGAGGGAAAAAGCTATGACTCTCCTAACAGACAAACTAGCATTCCTACAGCAATGTCATCAGCAAGGTGAAGCCCCAGTACTGCCACAAATTAAACAAGTGCAAAATAAAATGTATAACATGCAATTAAAACAGAGCTAGCTCTGCAGTACCTTAAGTAAAAATATTATGAGGGAGGAACCAGGGCGGCCAAACTCTTAGGATACAGACTGCTCAAACAACAAGCCATCATTACTAAAATGTAGGACCCTAATAAATGTACATCAGTCCATAAAGCCTCTGAGATACTCCAAGTCCTGACACAGTTGTTATAGTAAACTATATGCTCAGGACCCGGAATTGGAGCTCCCAGCATTTAGAGCATATTTTATTGACTTGAAATGTCTGGAAATCAATGAATTGCAAAACAGTGAACTATTAGCCCCAATGGAACAGGAAGAACTACAAACTGCATTGCTCTGTACAAAAGCAGGTACATGCCCAGGCCGGATGGCTACCTACCGGAACTATACAAAGCGCATAAGGATTTATTGTTTCCCCCACTCCTAAAAATGTTCCAGGCAATGTTCAAAGGAGACCTACACTCACCCTCCTGGCAATATGCAGTGGTTCCAGCTATTCCAACTCCCCAGAATGAGTCTAGTAAAACCCAACGCATACTGCCCTATATCTACTTTAAATACAGACTATACTGTAAAATGGGTTTATTTTGCAGTGGAAAAGTTTAGTGGTCCTGTCAGTTTCAACATGACTGTGCGTTGTAAAAATCGTGCTGTGGCTCAATATTGTATTATGGTTCTGGAGACAGCTATTGTATGGGCTGTCAGCACTTGTCTTTAATCAGCTGTCAGCACTTGTCCATAATTAGTTAACTACATTGTTACAGTATTTAAGCAGCAGTATCCCTCAGGCAAAAATCACATCCAGTCACTCTTCACTCTCCCGAAAACACTGAATACCAGTACCCAAGAATGCTGAAAATGACAAGGGACAAGAAAGATTCGTCTTTTTAAATGTTTTTTTTTTTAATCTCTTTTTCTGGCTCCGCTGAGCCCTGGAGAACTCTCTCGGGCATCCACTCGCCCCAGCTCTACCTCTGGGCCTGAAACTCACCAGATTCCTGGCACCAGCCTGGCTATCCCCTCGGCTCTGAGCCCTCCTGAGGTGGGGCCTCCCTATCCTCCCAGGGCACTCTGTCTGGAAATTCTGGCCAGGCTAGGCTTGGCCCAGGAGCTGGATGAGTCCGGCCAGTGGAGTGTGGCTGCAGGGGTGGTGCCATCGCCTGTCTCTGGGAGCGGAGATTTTTCTTAGTTACGGTCCCCCAATCCACCCTCCCTGTGGAACTCGGATGTGCAATGGCGCCAGGCATGCCTGCCGCAGTTCTTCATCCCTCTAGCATGCCCTACGCGTTGCACTGCCTCCGGTAGCCACCGGGGACTGCTGCGATGCTGGGCATAGACTGGATCCCCCACCAAGAGAGGAGAGCAGTCTTCCGGATGCTCCATCCTCTCTCTCCCCTGCCAACCCCCAGCGGCCCATGCTCATTCCTGAACCCGGGTCACCGGTGTGGCGCGAGGTGTGGCATCCAGCGCCTCAACCCTCAGTGCCACCGGGCCGGCTTTTTAAAATTATTTTGAACAACAACAATTTTTAAAAGTGTTCCATTTTTACATTTTTAAATAATGATTTTCATAAACTCTGCAATAAAATGCAAAACAAACACTAGTACTGTCCTGTATTTTGTCAGCGTACTGAGTCTCTATTATGAAACAATGTCGTTGTTTAATGTTACACTTGTGTATTGAATGCTTACTCAATACATTGCTTTAGCTTAAATTTCACTTTTCAGCTCAGTCAGCGAATATAGTGAAAATTAAATTACAGCTAAATAAGTCAATTTTACAGTAAGTTATTCACAGCAGTATTTGCAAAATGATTGGAAAAACAGCTCCTGAAGTTGAAAAATAAAGATTAGACCGGCTTCATTACCCCACGGTAAGCACAAGATAATATGAAGTGCACCCTGCCACTGCTCCAGTACGCATCCAGGACTTGGTAGCTAACTTTGCTGCTGAGTCTGGATGGGGAAAAAGCATCTGACAGAGTTTCCTGGAAACTTCTGTACTACACTCTACACCATTTTGGTTTACACCAGCGTTTAGTAGAATACTATCGACATTATAGCAAGGGCCACAGGCAATGATTTGAGCCAAGGGATCATTATCTGACAGTTTCCACTTACAGAGGGGAATGCAGCAGGGATGCCCTTTGTCGTCACTCTTGTTTTCCTTGGCAGTGGACTCTCTGGCTCAAGCTCTGTGACAGAACCCCAATATTAATGGTATAGATCATGACAGAGACATTCACAAATTGGCCTTCTTCACAGATGACTTACTCATGTACCTAACTGATCCAGCTACATCACTCCTGCACCTTTGGATGGAGGTAACATTATATGGCTCCCTTTCTGGGTATAAGTTAAATGAAGACAAGACAGCAGCCTTGCAGTATTACTAAACCCCCGATATAAGAGGGGAAATTTCACTCCATAGTCCACAAAACATAGCTGACATTCTGGACTACGGCATCCTCATCTACAGTGCGGCAGCCACCATAGCCCTAAATCATCTCCGGCTTTAGCTTAACAAAGCCTGCCGGCTCATCATAGGATGTGATCGCCTCACACACACATGCTCCCTCTCCAGCACTGCAAACTGGCTAAACCTTGACAATAGAATTAGGTATCACACGTGCCTAATGACCAAAAAAATAATCCTAGGCCTCACCCCCACCCCCCACCCTAAGCCAATTTATCCTCACAACACCACCAGGCAGAACAACCCGCAGCTCGAACAAACCGTTGCTACGGGTACCATGTGGCTGGACCACCCAATTCCAGCGAACTTTCTGCTACAAAGCCCCATCCTGGATGAATGCCCTCCTCAGCCTAATCACGGAAGAAACTAGGCTTGGCCCTTTCAAAACCAGACTAAGGAATCACCTACAAGCCTCAAATCTGTGTGACTGCAACTGAACCCCCATAGACCCCTATCTTATTTGACTCCAGATTGCATAATGGCCCCCTCGAGGCAACTTACTTTGACAAGCAGCCACTTCGGAACCTCTCTGCTCCTCTATGGCTGTGCAACTCTAGTGTTAAGTCATACCTACCCTAGAAGGGTAGCTCACCCTCTGAAACAAATGTGCCACCATGTGTAAAAAGGAAAAAAAAATCATCATTACTGTGTATGATCTTTGTTATGTGCTAACAACCTGTAAAACATGTTTTGTTTCTCTGTACTTTGTGTATGATGTAGAACTTTTGTAAATGAGTCTTTGACTCAAAG
Source organism: Neoceratodus forsteri (assembly GCA_016271365.2). NCBI lineage: Eukaryota > Metazoa > Chordata > Ceratodontiformes > Ceratodontidae > Neoceratodus > Neoceratodus forsteri. The sequence continues at coordinate 65,714,962 of CM028135.1, read as the reverse complement.
GTCTTTCTGAATATCTCAAATAAATAAAATAAAATAAAACTACCTACCATTGGTAACCACATTAACAAATGACATGCAAAGATGGTCAGTGCTGCCTATTTCTTTTAGCAATCTGATAGCAGCCATTAGAATGAAAATGCTTCCAAGGCTACTCTACTTTTTCAAACCCTCTCTATAACAGTAGATTGCTTAGACTTTGCTAAAAGGGATACATTCATTTCCAGGTCTTTATGGGTGGGTAAATGCCCCAGAATTGCCTATCATATATACCATCCCAGAAAATACTCTACCCCCTGCAGATTTTTCACTATCCCAGGTGCTGCATGAACTAAAGGCTATTAAAGAAAATACCTCCCCCTGGGCCAGATAATATACTGTACACCCATTTTTTTTGAAAACCATGGCTGAATCTCTAGCCCTCCCACTCTCCATTTTGTTTAATAAATCTTTGATATCAGGTACAGTCGCCCTAGACTGGCTTAAAGCAGTAGTTATTCCAATTCATAAGAAAGGAAATGAGTCAAGCTGGAAACTACCGACCTAGAAGCCTAATCACAATATACTGCAAAATAATGGAAAAACTACTAAAACTATTGCTTGACAATGAAGTCAAAGTGTTAGAGATTCAGGATGTTTCCCAGCATGGTTTTTAAAAAAGGACTGTGCTGTAACACTAATTTAATCACCTTTTATGAGGAGGTAAGCAGAAGCCTGGATGAAGGCTCCCCCATATGACGTGATCAGCACTGGGTCCAATGAGTGCTGACAAGAATAGCGTTGGCTAGGAGTGCACTGCAATAACGCACCTTTTTTGAGCCCCCACACCCCCAGACTTAAGGATTCCCACTCTGGGGTGGGGGGAGTGGATCACGGGGCAAGTTAAATTTCTGAGGCCGTGGAATACCATTTCTACAGCCCCTTTTAAAAAAAAAAAAAGTCTCAATGCTGGCGAAAGTTGGGAGACCAGGATTAGAACCCTGGTCTCCATGCCCCAGCCCTCTATGCCACAGGAGCAGCTCAGCCTGCCTCTTGTTCCCTGCAGTCCTTGTCCTGTGTACAGGACCACAGACAGCGACTAGAGGAGCACTTACAGCAAGCGCTGTAAAAACCCAGTCGCTGTCCGTGTGAGCGCTTACCAGACTAGCGCTCCGAAATGTGGCGCTATTCTGGTAGCGCTCATCTAACCGGGTACCATGTGATCATGTTGGATCTTGGCAAAGCCTTTGATAAGGTTCCACATGACCTTTTGGTAAACAAATGACTAGATATAGGCATTAATAATCACATCATTAGATGGATTAAATACTGGCTCACTTGTAGAACTCAAAGAGTCAGAGTAAATGGTGGGGGCAGAGCAGCAAGACGGGCACAATGCTGCACTGCTCCACACCTGAGCTCCCTTTAGAACACTAATTTTTTCTGTATTTTTTTCTCCTTTTTTTTTCAAGTTTTTACTAAAGTTTTATTTATTGCAGTGTTAGTGCTTTGACCAACTTGTATGTCTGCTTCTGAAAGCTTTGGGCTCTTTTTTCCAACTCTGACATCCACAACGAGTTAACATTTTATGTTGGCATTTTTGAACCTTTAAAGCAGACAGAGTTGTTGATAGTAGGCCAGTACACCATAGAAATAGATATTTCTTGTAATTTGATCGTGTGGTTAAAGTCTATAGTCTATAGTTTCTTATGCACAAGGATGCCCATCATTGCTGTTGTAATGCTGGCTTTTTGGAACCGACCCAAGCTATATGCATGGCCTTGCGGTCTTACTGCTGGGACATGTACCAAAACACCATTATGGTGGTCATTCAAAAGTTCATGAAGAAAACTGGTAAAGTGATGTTGCAGCTTGGATTTTGCCAAACTGTGATCCACAGAGCTGAAGTTGGTATCACTGGCATGAATTTCTGAAGAAATTGAAAGGAAAACGCTATATGCTTAAACACTGTTAATGGAAGCATCCAGCTATTCTGTGCTGGAATGGGATAGCAGGAATGGACTCCTGGATTAACTTATGTGGCTAGATGTGGTGGAGGGCAGGTAGGATCCCCAGGATGGCCTTTTTCGCTAAGTAGGGTTTTTTGAAAATATTTGGCAAGGTGCCATGGATCCTTGTTGGCAGAGAGAGACTGCTTAGAAGTAGACACTCCTCCCTATGGGTGCTAAAATATTCAGCAAGGTGCCGTGGATCTTTGTTGGCAGAGAGATACTACTTTAGAAGTAGACACTTCTCCTTATGGGTGCTGGTGTCCCACTAAACAGGTTTGTGCGCTGTGATAAGGAAGAACACTTCCCCTACATAAAGATACATTTTAGAAAGTTTTTTTTTTAAGTCAAATAACTTTGCTGGTCCATGTTGAATGGCTAAAAAGCTGTTTCTTAAGCTTATTATCTGATTACGTTGACTTTCTGCTGGACCACACTAAATGGCCATTAAATGCAGCAAGAAATATACACTACTTGGCCATAGCAATATGGTTTTGGAATGATTTATCTGGAATTTAAGTGGGATTACCCTCAGGTGCTGATAATGGATATGGGTTCTAATTTAGAGAACACTGACTTTGAAATGCTGGAGAGAACCCAGGACGATCCCAGAGCCATTAAAAGTGATGGCGGTTGTTTACAGAAACCCCCAGGGGCTTACACGAGAATGCTGTTTCGGTGAGTAGTGAAGCTGTCTGTGGGGTAAAACTCCCTGGAAAGGTAATCTCTAAGTTTCTTCTCCCATGGGTGGCAATTGGTAATTACATTTTCAACTTTTCCTAGCAAACTTATATATTAGTCCTGGAAAGTATAAATACATGCCAGTATTCACTGTTTTATATATGTTAGAATTCATGGGTCTACAAAACTCAGTATGGGAAAAAATTTCAGTTCAGAAGCTTCCTAATTGGGCATAATGGAATTCATGGTACCTCCCGTATTCTGTTTGAAATAGAGACCCTGTGTGAGACCCTTCATTTTATCTCTCCTTTATTTGAATTTTGGGGCGCTCATTCAATGGACCTGTTTTAGTGCACCTCAAATGGCAGGACTCCTTACTAAGGAACACTGTTTTTCTGATTTATGGGACGCTGACGATTCAGTTTGGAATGGCTACTCTTACCGTGTATTTTCCCTTTTCTTGGCAGCTGGACTCATCTGTGTAGAAGTGGAGCCACTGATATGCGATGCTGATTTGTGTTCTGTGTTTTGGATCTTTCAGATATACACATGACAATATAACATGGGACTCCTACCTACAGAGCCATTGTCATGAATACAGGTCTAAAATCTCAGATGGATACAGATCACAAATCTCAAAAAATCTCATTTTTCCTTTACATATTAAGTTTGGATGGTGCACCCAATATATACTTCAATAATTGTTTTCATAAATGAACAGGTTTTAAATAGGTATTAAGACCTATTTGTGCTTCAATGTAGAATGAGTGGGGTCTTTAAAAGGGCCCTAATTGTTAAATTTATGCCCTTGTGTTTTTTCTGTTGTGTTATTGTGTCTTATCTGTATAATCTATAAGTTGTAACCACATGCTCAAGAACCATCTGGAATCATCAAAACTTCTCAACCCATTACAATCAGGGTTCAGAGCACAACACAGCACTATTTCTGCTTTGGCTAAAGTCACTAATGATTGGCAGAGTGAGTTGGATAATAAGAATTTTGTCTGTGCAGTTTTCCTGGACCTAAGTAAGGCCTTCGATATCGTTGATCATAGTCTGCTCCTCACATCCCTTCAAACCATTGGACTGGATGCTCTTTCTCTCAGATGGTTTGGCAATTACCTTGCTGACCATTCACAGCAAGTAAAAGCGGATGGTGAAGTCTCTCCTTTGAAAGCCGTTCCCCAAGGTTCCATTTTGGGTCCCCTGCTCTTTGCACTTTACATCAACAGAATCGATGCTACCATCAAAAAGGCCCACATTCATCTATTTGCAGATGATACAGTACTTTACTCTAGTGGATCTTCCCCCCAAATGGCATACTCTGAACTACAGGATGATTTCAGTCGGCTACAGACTCAGCTCCTAAAGCAGAAGCTGCTTCTAAATGCCAAGAAGACAAAAGCGATGCTCTTGTCACTCTTTCCTAACCTAGCAAATCTGGCCTCAACGGAGCTACTCCCCCCAATTACTACAGTACTAGGTGAACAGTTGGAGCATGTATCAAAATTTAAATATTTGGGGGTTTGGCTGGATTCTAGACTCTCCTTCGTTATTCACATAGTAGAGCTGATAAAGAAACTTAGAATGAGACTGGGCCTTTTCTATAGGATAAAAAAATCTCCTCACCAGGGATGCAAAATTGAGGCTAGTCCAAACTACCTTTCTCTCTTTGTTAGACTACACTGATTTCCTCTATAGCCAGGGTCCTGCAGGTGCTCTTTCCAAACTTGTTACCCTCTACCATAGAGCTCTAAGGTTTATAACGGGCCTTCCCTATTCCACCCATCATTGCTCCCTGTACTCGTCGGTAGGCTGGTCATCCCTTAGCTTTAGACGCCAGAGAAATGCTGCAATCTGGATCTACAAAAGCATCCTAAATAAATTGCCTAATTACATTTCGGACTGCTTACCTCTCTGCTCTTTAAGTAAGTATGCCCTGAGAAGTGCCTCTTATATTTCGCTGAAAGTGTCCAAGGCCAAATCCTGGTTTGGCGGGGCTTCTATTAGTCATGCATGGCCCCCTTTATGGAATAAGATTCAAAAGAATCTAAGAATCAATTATCCCATTAGTCTGGCAGCTTTCAAAACCTTATATACATTCCATTTCAAGGAATCCTGTGTCTGCTCCTCCTGACCTAGATCCCTTTTCCTTCAGAGCTACTTGCTCTTTTCTCTGACCTTTGCCACTGCCTTGTCATGACTTTAGGTCTCTTTCTGTTGTTGACTCCACTCTTTTGCTGTACCCAGTCCTTCCTGCTTCACTCCCATCCCCACATCTACACTTTATATCCACTTTATATCCTCTTACCCATGACTTTCAACCCCTATGTTTGTCTGTTTATCTGTTTTTTTTTTGACAGAGCACGCTCTGTACCTACTGTTCCCCCATGTCCTGCACTTTGTATACGATGCATGAATTATTTATCTGTAATTAATGTTTTTAATAACAATCTTTAGTACCATTTACTAGCATTTTTACTGCCTTTGCCTAATTATTGTACACATAACTGACACTGTATGTTGATCTCACCTAAATTGTAATTTGTTGTACACAATACTTAAAATCGTATGTTGTTGTCACCTATATTGTATTACCTATTGTTTGTCCCAGGTCCACATTGAAAATGAGCTTGCTCAACGGTGTCTGTCTGGTTAAATAAAGATTTTGATTGATTGATCGACATTCGATGTGAGAGCTTGGCATACTGGAATTTAATAGGATTATTAGTAGGGTTATTGGACAAGTACCTTGTTAGGAAACAGCTGATTTGTACCTACTATTTTTATGTCAAGTTTATAAACATAAATGTTTAGAAAGTGTGCTCTAAAGGTAGAATGATTTTTACATTTTTTTGGGGGGTCTATAACAGGGGTAATACTCTATTTTTGTGTGTCTTATGACGATTTGCCTTAAAGGAAGCTGACACATTTATCAAATTAATTGTAGGAATACGGGATTGAATTTTAGCTTAATGGCAAATTACTGAATATCAGGCATGACTGACCCTTTAGGTCAGTTTTATTAGTGCAATGTACATATCTTTTGAAACATGGGATAGGGATATAAACAGTGCTGTAATGATTACTGGAGTCCAGGTTAATGATTAATAATGTTTTTTATTTATTATTTATAGGCATCTGGTTAAACTTTAATATTTCCAGCCTAAAAGGCTTGAAAAGTGAAGCAGATTATTGATAGTTTGAACCACTTGTGAAATGCAGTAGTTAGAGAGGTAAACACCAAGGTAGAGAAGTCAGTAGGGAGCAGGACAGGGGTAAATGCAGAAAAAGGCAGTAAGGACAGGGATGGGGCTAAAAGGGGTAAGGCCATCAAAAAATGGAGGGTGATGAGTACCAATGCTCGCAGTCTGTTTAACAAGCTCCCTGAACTAGTGGCCTTGATGGAAGAGGGATGCATGGATATTGTGGCAGTCACTGAAACATGGTACACAGAGAACCATGACTGGCATGTCAAAATACCAGGATACACAATCTACAGGAGGGACAGGGTGGGTAAAAGAGGAGGAGTAGCAGCTCTCTATATAAGGGAAAGGATTAAAGCAACAGAACTGATGAGTCACTATGGGTCACCCTGGAGACAGGAAATGGCACCACAATCTGCATGGGGGTTGTGTACTGACACCCATCTCAGGGGGAGGAAATGGACAAGGAAATGATAGAAGGCATCCTTAAAATGGCAGAAAAAGGGGAGATATTGTTGATGGGGGACCTGAATGTGGCAGATGTTAACTGGAGTACCTTTGCTGCAGGCACATCCAAGAGCAGGGTCATTCTTGATGCCCTACAGGGGGCATGCCTCAGACAGCTAGTGTTGGAACCCACTCGGAAGGGAGCAGTCTTAGATCTGGTACTCTCAAATGGGGCTGGAGAAAGGATCTCGGATCTAGAAGTGGGTAGCCATCTGGGAACAAGTGACCACCAAACAGTGTGGTTCGCAATAAACACAGCCATAGAGTCAAGCCATACAAAAACAAGAGTATTGGACTTTAGGAGGGCTGATTTTGGGAAAATGAGAGAGTGTCTGAGAAAAGCACTGGCAAATGGGCAAGAAGGAGGGGTGGAGGAACAATGGGGAATAATTAAAACAGCCATCACAGAGGCAACAAGCCTTTGTGTGAAGCAAATCAACAAAACAAAGCGAAGGAAAAAAACACTATGGTTCTCAAAAGAGGTGGAAGGGAAGGTTAAGGAAAAAATGATAGCATTCTGGAAATATAAGGAAACACAGAAGGAACAGGATAGAGAACTGTATCAGTTAAAGCAGAAGGAGGCAGGGAAGGCAGTCAGAATAGCAAAGGCACAAACTGAGAAAAGATAGCCAACTCTGTTAAGAAGGGGATGAAACCTTTTATACGTACATTAGGGAGTGAAGAAAAACCAAGGAAGGGATACAGTGACTTAATAAAGGGGAGGGAATTTGGGCAGAGGGTGACAGTGAAAAAGCAGGGATACTGAACAAATATTTCTGCTCATTATTCACAACGGAAGAGGAGGGAGAGGTACCTAAACCAAACAAGAGAAACACTCTGAATAGGGGGGTCAATATCAGTCCATTCACAGAAGAAAGGATTTTGAAAGAACTCTTGAAGCTGAGGGTGGACAAAGCAATGGGGCCTGATGGGATTCATCCCAGAATTCTAAAAGAACTAAAGGTAGAACTAGTAATGCCACTGACTACTCTCTTTAACAAGTCATGGGAGGATGGGGTGGTACCTGAGGACTGGAGGAGGGCAGATGTGATTCCACTTCACAAAGGTGGGAGCAGGGCAGAGGCAGGAAACTACAGACCAATTAGTTTGACCTCAGTGGTAGGGAAAATGATGGAATCACTGCTGAAGGAAAGAATTGTTGAGTACCTAGAGGCCAGTGTGGCACATGACCCAAGACATGATGGTTTCACAGCAGGAAAATCATGTCAGATGAACCTAATAGATTTCTTTGACAAGGTGACCAAAGTAATAGACCAGGGAGGGGCTGTGGATATGGTCTACCTAGATTTTAGCAAGGCATTGGACATAGTCTCACACAAAAGATTAATATACAAGTTAGTCAGCCTTGGAGTGGGTCCCAAGGTGGTAGTCTGAATAAAAAAACTGGCTTGACAACAGGACGCAAAGGGTAATAGTAAACGGAGTCCACAGTGAAGAAAGGAGGGTTAACCTAGTGGGGTACCGTGAGGGTCTGGTACTGGGACCGGTTCTCTTTAATGTCTTTTATAAGGACATTGAGACACCTAGAAGGAAAAGTATGTCTCTTTGCAGATGACACAAAGATCTGCAACAGGGTTGATACACAAGGTGGGGTGGAAAGGATGAAAAGGGACTTGGCAAGGTTGGAGGAATGGTCAAATATATGGCAGCTCAGATTCAATGCAAAGAAGTACAAGGTAATGCATCTGGGAAACAGAAACCCAGGGGAAGAATACACAATGGGGGGTGAGATAATAACAACAACAAAAATCAAAAGAGACCTAGGAGTAATTATATCAGATGACCTAAAGATGGGCAAGCAATATGAGAAGGCAGTAAAGAGGGCTGGGGGGATACTGGGATGCATAGGGAGAGGCATCAACAATAGAAAACAGGAAGTTGTTATCCCTCTGTACAGACAGTTGGTGAGACCCCATCTGGAGTACTGCGTGCAGTTCTGGAGATCCCATCTCCTCAAAGATATAGACAGAGTGGAGGCTGTTCAGAGGAGGGCAACCAAAATGGTGCAGGGTCTGCACCAGAAGACATACGAGGAGAGACTGAAAAAGTTTAATGTGTATACCCTTGAGGAAAGGAGGGAGAGGGAGGACATGATAGAAACTTTCAAGTATCTTAAGGGAATTAACAAAGTACAAGAGGTAACATCTGTCAGAAAAAGAGATGTGCAAGAACAAGGGGCTAATTTGAAGATAGAGAGACGGCTCAAAGGTAATGTTAAGTATTTTTTCACAGAGGGGTTGTGGATGCATGGAACAGCCTTCCTGAGGAGGTTGTGGAGTCAGGAACAGTGGGAGAATTCAAGAATGCATGGGACAGACATAAGGCAATTCTAGTGGGGGGGTAGGAGGAAGTAAGCTGTTGATTAACTAAAATCTGCAGCTTATCCATCAGGTAGGGAAATGGGCAGACTAGGTGGGCCAAGCGGTCCTTATCTGCCATCAAATTCTACGTTTCTATGTTTCTATATATTTATATTCACAGACTGCTCAAGTGTAATAACTTGCTTTTATAGCTGTGTATTTGTATAAAATGCTTGTATTTGTTTTAGATTGTTGTAATGGCTTTTTAGCTGAACAATAAAAACCAGACTTGAACTTGAGTAAATGGTGTGTTATCCAGTAATGGTGACGTGAGTAGTGAGGTCCCCCAGGGCCCTGTGCTGGGCCCAGTATTGTTCGGCCTATTTGTTTCAGATATGGATGCTGGTATTAGAAGCAACTTGAAAAAATTTGCAGACAACACCAAAATGGGGAGAGTAGGTGATAGTCCAGATAAAAGTGCAGCACTTCAAAACGACTTAAATACAACACAAAAGTGGGCAGAAATTAACAAAATGGGTTTTAATCCCAATAAATGTACAGTCTTACAGTTTGGGTGAAACAATCTAAAGTTCAAATACACATTGAATGGGACCATTCTGAAATCAGTTAACGAGTTCTTCCCCGTGGCAAGCTGACCCATCTCAAATCCTACCTTAGTCATCAAGACTGGACCCCCATCTTCAATGCGACAGATGTTGACTCTGCCCTTAGTTATTTCTTCACCACCTTCAACGCAGCCTGTGATACCTACGCACCTGTCAAAAAGCGCAAAGTTAAATCTCTCTCCAGTCCTTGGCTCTCTGCTGAGCTCCTGGCCCAGCTCAAATCTAGGGACCACCTCTGGGCAATAGCCAGGGCTACAGGCACTCAACCAGACATCCAAACCTACAAACAGGCTCTCAACAACTGCACTAAACTAATTCAACTGAAGAAAAGTGCATACTTTAGGGAAACCCTAACTAACTCATGGGGAAATGGTAGGGCGTTCTGGGACAATATTAAAGAAATCACTGGGAAGCAGCCCAAGTCCACCCCTTCTCTAGTCAGTATTGATGGGACTACCACCCTTGACCCTATGGTCATTGCAAATACTTTCAATGCATCTTTCACTGATCTCAGTAGTGTTCTCCCTCAGGACTTTTTTATGGACGACTTCCCTACTCCCAGCACCCTCCCCCTCCAAACATCTGCCATTCCACTTCAAAGCAGTCAAGGTGTGTGAAGCCCGTAAATACATTAAAAAAGCTATCTCAAAGACCAGAGTCAGTGGCGACTCCCTGGACCTTAAATTACTGTCCTTCACTCTTGAAGAGGTACAATGCCCGCTAACAAGAATCTTTAACCTCTCTCTTTCAGCATCAGTCAGTTCCCTAGTTTATGGAAATCAACTAGTCACCCCGGTACATAAAAGTGGAGACAAGTCCATCCAGGGCAACTACTGGCCAATCTCCATACTGCCGTCCCTCTCCAAGACACTTGAGTGGATTGTTGCGGACCAGCTTACTGATCACTTGGACAAATATAGCATCTTGTGTACTCAGCAACATGGGTTCCGGCAAGGTCACAGCACATCAACTGCCCTCCTGGAATTTACTGGAGTCCTTTACAACTCATTGGACAAAGGTCAACAAACAGGAGCAGCTTTTGATACCGTTCACCATGGCCTGTTAATGAAACAGCTGCTACATGCAGGTCTCTCCCATGACTCTACTGCCTGGTTCAAAAGTTACCTTGTAAATTGCTCTCAAAGAGTAAAAATCGCTGGTGTACTCTCTGACTCTAAACCTGTCTGTTCTGGTGTCCCCCAAGGATCTATCCTGGGCCCTCTACTTTTCAGCCTTTTTCTGAACTCCCTTCCACTTTTCTGCCCTGAACAAATCATCCTCTGTGCTGATGACACTGTGCTTCTCACCTCCCACAAAGATCCACAAACCCTTCAACACAACTTACAGCTAGGATTCACTGCAGTTGAGAATTATTTAGCTGACCACAAACTGGTCCTAAACCACAAAAAGACCAAGTCAATGCTTTTTTGCAGCTCCCAAAACAAGCACAGGCTACACCCCCTGGTCATTACTACAAGCCTCGGGACTACCCTGGAACAGGTGGCATCCTTTAAATACCTTGGAATCTCACTTGACCCTAACCTATCTTATGGGGCACACATTGATAACGTTGCCAGAGCTGCCAACTCACGGATTGGATTACTCTACTGGAATAGACAACACCTCACCCCGGCTGTCCTTAAGGCTGCTGTACTTAGCTTGGTTGTCTCCATGATTGACTACGGCCTCATTATATGTGGCTCTGCACCTGCTACTGCTCTCAAATGTATTGTGTTCTCCTTAAACAAGGCTTGTTGGCTCATTACTGGAGCCCACCGACTCACGCATACTTGTGACCTATATGCCCAAATGGGATGGCTACAACTTGCCAACCACATAAATTATCAGACCTGCCTGATGACAAAAAAAAATAACCTTAGGCCTTGCTCCCCCTGGTGTCCGAGCTGTCCTGCACCCTAGTTTAAATCCACGCAACACCAGAGGAGCTGAACACCAGCTATTTCAGGTTCCCCATTGTTGCACCAAATAGGGCCAACGATCCTTTGCTCATCATGCTCCTAGCTGGATGAATGCCATTAGTTCTGACATCCCTCATACCACCACTCTGGGTATGTTCAAAACCAGACTATGCCACCATCTCGCTGCCTCCAGCTCCTGTGACTGCCACCCCTAATGGGTCCTAACTGCTAGCACCTCTCCCTGTAGTCCTTTGACAATGCCATTGTGCTGTGCTAGTCTCTTCCTGTGTGTGTGTTCCCTTTTATTTCTCTCATCTATCCTCCTTTCCCCTAGCTGCCCTCTCTGGGCCAACCCCTGCTATTCCTCCTAGTTGTGACATCTTTGTGACTTCTGATTTATGTGTTTTGATTGCTGTAACTTGCTGCAGTACTGCTTATTTTCATGTATGTACTATTCTCTGATGTGGAACCTTTGTAAAAGAGCCTCGGCTCAAAGGTATTTGTAATCCTAGATTTAAATAAATAAATAAATAAATAAATAAAAGAACGTGACCTGGGGATCATAATCAATAACTCACTCTCCCCAAATAACCATTGTTCCCAGGTTGCCAGGAAAGCAACTCTTCTTATCCATGCAATAAGACATTCATTTGTAACTAGACAACCCCATGGTATTATCCAGACGTATAAAACATTTGTGATTCCTTAACTGGACTATGGCTCCCCTTTTTGGTGCCTTTATTTTAGGAAGTATATAAATCTCATGGAGAGGCCACAAAGACGTATTACAAAAATGAGTTCCGGTCTTAGTAACACCAATTGTGAATCAAGACTGATTAAACTGGGGCTGTTATGGCCTACAGGAAAGGAGATGGAGAGGTGATCTCCTGTTTCTCTATAATATTCTTACAAACAAGGACTTAATGGAAGAGCTGGGTATTCAGTTTAACAACAGAATCCCACAGTTAAGATCTCATAATAAATAATTTATAGTTCACAGAGCTAAAACAAGCAAAAGGGGAATTTATTTCACTATAAGGGCAGCCAGACAGTGGAACTCACTACCAAATTCACTAGTGAATTCAGAGTCTTTGAAGTGTTTCCTTCAAAGACTCTGAATGTAAACTAGATGAATATGTCCTCCAGTCCAGATCCTGAAAATAACCCACCTGGTGGTGGGAGACAATCTTGATGGGCCTCGGCCTTCTTTTGTCTGAAAAACCAGGATACCAAGATACTCCAACTGCTTAAAAGCAAGTGAGAACAGGCACTGCCTTATCAATACAAATATTATCAAGCGGCCCAGCAGTAGCAGGTACATGCCTGGCTGAACCCTTGTTATAAAGCACACTGAAAGGAAACTGAGCTCAATGAGATGAACTTCTCACTCTCTCCCATATTGTTTTCCAACTCACTGCACCCCATTATGGAATTATCGAATAACGTATTCACACAGGCAGTCTGGCGCAATGGCAGGGCATATGGGGTAATAAACTATTTAAAACAGATTTACTGCCACTCTGAGTACTATCCCATTATACAGCATTCAGACCAGCCAAGCTGGATTCTCAATTCACCCACTGGGAAAGAAAGTGCCTAACACACCGCTATCAATTTTTTGAGGAAACATTCCCTGTTTTTTGCTTGATTAAAACAAAAATGTTCCCCAAATAACTCAGACTATTTCCAGTACTTAAAAACTAGATCTTATCTAAATAATACAATGGGGCCTGCTAATAATACAGTATGTCACATCCACATCCCTTGTTGACACTAGTCCAACTCTAATACAACAATAGGGACTCCCCCCACGTTTCATTTCAGTAGCCTACAAGGCTCTATTATTTCACTCGACAGTCTCGCTACGGAGAGACGAAGGTCAGCAGGACTAGGCATCCACCAGGAAGAAAAGCTCTGGGAGTACATTTATACACAGCAGCATGAAGTAGCCTCAGCATCACCATGGAAAGAGTTTGCCTGAAAGGTCACCTCTAGGTACTGTAGCTTTGAACACCTACAATAGTTGCTAAATTTTCACCGTCCCACACTATGGTCTGCTGGACATTGTGTGGGAAGCAGCAAGCAACTCACTTGTATATCGTATGGACCTACCCAGGTTTAGCAAGCTACTGGGCTGGCATAGGAGCAGAGCTATATATGGTTAAAGTTCCAGGGCTTTACCCCAACCCCCCTCATTTTGCTGCATCAAAGCCTGCACTTTTTTCCAAATTAACTCTAATAGTCTTGCTTTTCATACTTTTTGGAGGGGCTCTTGGGTCTCGTCATCCAGCTGAACCATGATTAAGCCTGACCGCTTCAGCAAAGTGACCACCTCCATCGGTCAGGTAAAAAGCATCACATTTTAATAGAAGAAGGTCACACTTCTCCTACATTCAAATCAGTACAAAAGGTTTGCAAGCTCAACCCCTGTATTTACAATACAATTTAATAAATTTAGTGGGGTGGCTCCTGGTGTGTGACCAACTTGCCTTATCAGAGCTGAGGTCTCCTTACTTCCTCTATATTTTTGAAGAGACCACTCTCTAGGCTTCATTACTTATAGTTAGGGATGTAAATTTGTCATGGATGAGGTTTTAATGACTCATTGTTTGTACATGAAATCATTAGTAAACAGTAGTAAATGTTGTGGCACTGTCATCATTGCTACATTCTGATGACACTAGTGAAAGTCATGGAAGTCCTGAATAAAGATCAAATGTCATGGAATCAATGACATATATGACTGCCATGACAAACTTGCATCCCTACTTATAGTGTGCTCTAGCCAGTGAAAGTGGTCAGGCTTAATCATGGTTCAGCTGGATGATGAGAACCAAAAGCCCCTCCGAAAAGTATGAAAAGTAAGACTATTAGAGTTAATTTGGAAAAAAGTGCAGGCTTTGATGCAGCAAATGGGGGTGGGGTGGGGGGTAAGGCCCTGGAACTTTAACCATATGTTTCTGTTTGGTCACACACCAGGAGCCACCCCACTAAATTTATTAAATTTTATTGTAGATACAGGGGCTGAGCTTGCAAACCTTTTGTACTGATAGCAGCAGCGTCGACAGAAATCTGCACTAATTTTACAGCTCTAACTCCTGCCTTGGCCTTATTCTTACACAACAATTCAAAAGTTTTTAACAAACATCAGTGATACTTTTTAACTGTATCCTTAACAGTACAAAAAAAACAAAAACAATAACAAAGTGCTGGATGCAACCCTAATCACCCACAGTAGCAGAAAGGACAGTATTAATATGAAATGTGTACACTGTGGAAACAATTTCACACAAAATTAGGCAAAAGCTTGATTTATTTAATAGCAGATAGCAAAATTGGGTGATATATATGATGGACAAAACAGAGGATTTTATTACTTGAATTGCACTTAGAAAAACTTTTCTTCAAGAGTAAATACCGAGACCATACATCAGTCATTGGGAAAATATGTTAAAAAATAACTTACTTAACATCAGGTGAAGTTAAACGTATTTCTAAACAAAGCACCAAACTTCTGATTGACAGATCTAACTAAATTTTCAGTGTGTTGGTGAGAACTGAGGCTGCTATCGAGGGTCAAGCCAAAGTATTTGTATGAGTCGACTTGATCCAAGATAAATCCATCCAAAGTTTGAATATCTAATAAGACAGTGGAACAAGTATGTCTCTTGGAACTAAAATGCATTGTTTTTGTTTTTTAGAATTTAAGCATAATTGGTTATTGATAAACCATTCTTGCACATAATCGGAATCAAGCTGTAAAGAATGTGTAGGATTATGAAAATGATTATCACATGAAAATATTACAGTATCATCTGTGTACAGTAGGACTATAGAGAGTTTAACAGTAGCTGGTGGATCATTCCAAAATAAACTGAAATGCAGTGGACCAAGAATTGATCCCTGTGGAACACTGAGTTTAACTGGAAGTAC
This sequence comes from Neoceratodus forsteri, assembly GCA_016271365.2. NCBI lineage: Eukaryota > Metazoa > Chordata > Ceratodontiformes > Ceratodontidae > Neoceratodus > Neoceratodus forsteri. The sequence goes on along the minus strand of CM028135.1, from coordinate 65,699,784 downwards.
AATAGAATTTTACCCTGCTGTGCATGGTTAGACAGATAACCTTTAAACCATTCGGTACTGGAAAAGAAAAAACAGGATGGTCGAAGCTGTCTACTAAAGGTGGATATTGCACAAGACCAAATGCTTTGGATAAGTCAGTGTGAAGAGGATCCATTTGCTCACAACTCTCCATGGCCTCATGGATAGAATTCGTAAATTCTGCCAAAGCTGTAATTGTACTGTATTCCTTTCTATAGCCATGCTGTTCAATAGTATGTTTACTGTATTTTTGAAGGTAATCCATAATCTGATCAGGTACTGTTCTTTCCAAGGCCTTGGATAATGGCGTTAAAATAGAAACTGGTCTATAATTCAATGTTTCAGAACTATCCCCAGGGCCAGATTAATGGACATGGGGCCCTATTCCACGCCATACTTTGTGGGCCCCCTCTATATCAAGAAATGCTCAAACTCCAGGGCTGGGAGGCCCCTGTTGGCCTTGCGGCCCTAAGCCATGGCTTAATTGGCATAATGGGTAATCTGGCCCTGACTATCCTCCATTCTTGAAAATATGGGAAACAAAAGCCTGTTGCTGTATGAGTGGAATTTCTCTGTGTATAAATGAAAATTTAATCAGTTTTGTTGCAGGGATCACTAACTCGTCTAGAGCCACCTTAAATAACATCAGATCCATTCCAGTCTTGTCCTACATGAGTTTTTACTTTTAACTTCTGGAAGTACTTCAGACACGTTTTTTCACTAATACCTTAAAATAAAATAATGGATGGTAATTCTTTGAACAGAAGTTAGCAGGCATGGTTACATCGGTCCTAGATAATGTAATAGTGGCTGCTACCTTCTCAGTTTCATTTGTAAAATAGTGACTAAATCCACTGGCAATATATATATAGGGTAACAGCATAGAGATCCATCAATGTTAACTGAATTCTGTCACCTAGCAACTCCTCAGTACTGTTCCAAAAAGAGCGTGAATGTGTGATTGAGGAGGACTGCTTGCTGCACTGATTTCTTAATTCCCTATATAATATCAACACCCTGTTCTCCCTAGTCTCTATATATTTATACTAAACCCGGTTCTTTTCCTTCATCCTCTTCACTAGTTCAGATTAAATCCATTTACTAGAGACACTACTTTTTCTAATGTTTTTATAAAGGGCATATGTGTCACAAATCTTATTAAACTCAGACTGAAACATAGAAAACATAGAATCTGACAACAGATAAGGACCGCTTGGCCCACCTAGTCTGTCCATTTGCCTACCTAACAGATAAGCTGCAGATCCTAGTTAACCAACAGCTTACTTCCTCCTACCCCCCACTAGGACTGCCTTATGTCTGTCCCATGTATTCTTGAATTCCCCCTCTGTTCTTGACTCCACGACCTCCTCAGGGAGGCTGTTCCATGCATCCACAACTCTCTCCGTGAAAAAATACTTCCTCACATTACCTCTGAGCCGTTCCCCCCCCCATCTTCAAATTGTACCCTCTTGTTCTTGCACATCTCTTTTTCTGAAAGATGCTACCCTCTTGGACGTTGTTGATTCCCTTGAGGTAGTTGAAAGTTTCTAACATGTCCGCTCTCTCCCTTCTTTATTCGAGGGTATACATATTAAGCTTCTTTAGTCTTTCTTCATATGTATTCTGGTGCAGACCATGCACCATTTTGGTTGCCCTCCTCTGGACAGCCTCCACTCTGTCTATGTCTTTGCGGAGATGGGGTCTCCAGAACTGCACATAGTACTCCAGATGGGGTCTCACCAACTGTCTGTACAGAGGGATAACAACTTCCTGTTCTCTACTATTGATGCCTCTCCCTATACATCCCAGTATCCCCAGCCTTCCTTACTGCCTTCTCACATTGCTTGCCCACCTTTAGGTCATCTGATATAATTACCCCCAGGTCCCTTTCCATTTTTACTGTTGTCAGTATCTCACCCCCCATTGTGTACTCTTCCCCTGGGATTTTGTTTCCCAGGTGCATTACCTTGCACTTCTTTGCATTGAATCTGAGCTGCCATACATTTGACCATTCCTCCAACCTTGCCAAGTCCCTTCTCATCCTTTCCACTCCATCTTGTGTATCAACCCTGTTGCAGATCTTTGTGTCGTCTGCAAAGAGACATACTTTCCTTTCCAGTCCATCTGCAATGTCACTTATACAGACATTAAAAAGGACCGGTCCCAGTACTGAACCCTGCGGTATCCCACTAGTAACTCTCCTTTCTTCACTGTGGACTCCGTTTACTACTATCCTTTGCGTCCTGTTGTCTAGCCAATTTTTTATCCAGGCTACCACCATGGGACCTGCGCCAAGTCTGAAAGAAATCAAATGCCAAATCAATACAATTATACAATCAATGAAAGACCAACTCACATTTTTTAGTGCAAGTTTTCAAATCCTGAACCCTATATGTTGGTAAAACTCTGATTCTAATCACAGTAAGTTGAATTGAGTTTTACTTTTGATATATGGTGTTCCAATCACCCCTAATTAATATAGGCAGATGTGGGAAAGGGGCAAGTTCCAGGGCCAGATTCATGAAAAAGTATAGAGAGTCAATGTTGGGACCATATACCATGCCCAGTAGAACTTCGTTTGTGCCCAGTCTGCCATGCAAAAACACATGTCAATCCTCTTCATCCCACGGCTCCTTTATTAGCTGGAAAGCTACCTTTTGGGCAAAAAGCACAATTACCCCTTTTTTCTTATTGCTGTCCCCAGCCCTATATACCTGGCCCACCCATTCCTTCTGGAAATAAGAAAATGTGGTCCCTTTTTAAATTTGTCTCCTGAAGACAGGCCACTTCTGCCCTCAACTTCTTCAGATGCTTCATGTATGCAAGCAGGAACTACAGAAGGAGCTGTTGGACCAAGACTGTATGTGAGTGGAATTTCAGGCAAGGTTTGAAAGTAAGCTCAGATTCATAAATTACAAAAAATAACAAATAGGGAACTGTGTATTATCTGACTAAATACCATCTGGAGGTTCTGGTAGCATGCTTCGCTCTTGAGGTTTTCATGTCACCAGAACCACTCAATGGTATTATGTAGCAATACTCCAACAGAGAGCGGTGATTGGGAAATACCAGACCACCTAGGGGCATAATGAGGCCCGACACCATAGGCAGATAGCCTTATAACCGCTGGAAGGTCTTGTATTTCCCAATACCGCCCACCCTGGAGGGTATTATTGTACTTAGCAAATGCCCCATAAATTATATTTTTTAATAAATTAAAAAAAAGTTTTAAACAAGTGAAATTAATGTTTTAAAAATAGAATAAAATACATTTATCATGTAAAGTAGTTTCTGTCTTGTGTTGTCCTTATTTGCTTGAGTGCATAATTGCCCCGCATGTTGTGGGACTTGTAGTCCTATGTGTAAAACTGGGAAGGGAGCAGAGGCTACAGTTGGGCATGCCAGTGGAAGAAGAACATTCAGGGATCGAGGAGAGGATGTTTTGGGATGGGACATATGAGGAAGTAGGCACTTGCGATGGAATCTTGCTGCTCTGGTACAGGTGATTATGACAGTGGGCAGGGAATACATCAATGGGAGGGGTGGCAGTGAGACATTTGAACACAATTTTTAAAAGTGATGATGAAAAAGATAAAAAAAAAATGAAGGAGGAAGTCTTTGGATTAAAGGAGAGGATGGAGCAGGTAAGGAAGTGTGCCCGACATGGTGGGGGTTATGAAGGCTCCTACTGTAATATTTAGCAGATTAGAAAAATGAGACTGAGGAGCAGAGGTGGATTCACTTAACTTCGGCTCCCTGGACATGCGGATTCCTTGCCTGTTTCAGGAACAACTACAAGTGCCGGCTTTTGAGAGAAAGGGGTCCGCAAGTCCGTCTGTTCACTTTTAAAACTTTGCAGTGGCTTAAAAAGTTTTAGTGTACTTTAAGGAACTGATTTTTGTTGTAAATGTATGGTTTGGCTATATGTGGTGTAGAGAGGTGACTTCTTTCACTGGGGCTATCTGGGTCATTCATTCTATTACCGAGCAGTAAAAAATGGCTGTTGGTTTGTTTTGATTTTTATGTGGCACAAGGATACCACTTTTGCATTTGGGGCATTCAGTTGGCACTAGTTTTTAACAGGGCTCTATTGAAAAATAGATGCCCATCTCTGGGATGTTGGCAGCCAATCAGCTGTTAGGAATTTTCTTTACCATTTTCTAAAGCCTCATAATATATAGTTCCCTATATATTATTCTGTTTTTATATCAACTCCCTTTTCCCTGCCTAGTGCCTTTGTTACTTATTCTAAGAAGACCAACAAGTTAGACTGGCACCATCTCCACTGGCTCTCCTTTAACAACTTGAATCTGTCCAGATGTTCTGTAATTTAATCCTGGATTATTGAACTGTTTAAAAAAAATATGCAGAAACCTGATTGGTTGTGTGTATTCTCTTCCCATGATGATACTGAACCATGAAATCAGGGGCAGAAACTAGCCTGGGTTAGCTTTGCCTCATACCTTACAATGCACGCAATGCATAATGCTATCCTGTAATAAAACATGCCCTGTCATGTACTATTGCTTAATTCTTGGGTGGCAGAAGGTGCGTGGCATTGCCTCATGCCTCATAGCACACCCAGTTCATGATGATATCTCATTATATACCACACGTTGTTGTCCCACAATCAAAGTTAGGCTCACTGGCCAATTGTTAGGGTCTCTAGTTCTCCACAGAACTTCAGTTCTGATTTCTGCGACACTGCAAAACTTCAGGTGCATTCCAAGCTAAAAACTGCTTAACATAAGGTGAGTATACCAAAGATATTTTACTGCTGTATATCTGCCTAACTGTTGAGTAGCTATTTTTGCCTGGAGTGTACTGGGATTTTTGCAGTGCCTGTTTAGTATGGATATGGGTTTTAGCTTCCATCCACACTATGGTCCTTACAGAAGGTGTGCCCTCCCCATTTTGCAGTGACTCCTGATTTCTGGGGCAAGGCTTCAAGGCTTGGGTGGCAGCGTGTGTTTATTCTTGGAGCATGAATTATGTTTCTGTTGCAGATTGCAGTCCTGCCACTGGCTGAGATGTGACGTGATGCCATTGATGACATCACATCCAGATAAGCAAGGATGGAAAGGCAGCTAAGTGCTGTGCAAAAACTGTACATTTAAATTAAACATTACCAAAAAAAATGAATTCCAAAGTTTTGCATATGTTCTGTGGCAGGATGCAAATTATATGAAAAGTTCCATGGTTTTGGAACGGGACCTTACCTGTCATTATCTGGGCCACTGCTACTTCCGTTTCATTTCATTTATTTATCCTTACCCATTTACCAAAGCCTAAAATAAATAAATAAATAAATAAAATTTAGAAACAGGAGAATGAGATGTTATTCAACCATTTTAGACAAAGCTCATTTACAATGGTTTCTGGAAACAAAAAAATATGAAAACAGAACAATATACATAATAAGCAGTCTGCCCAAGCAATTGGAGTAGACACATCTTTGTCTGTGGTTCTTCCCCCTACCTACCTGGACAACAGGTAGGGCTTCTCCCTTGGGGTGGGATGAGGTGCACAAGCACTGCCCCCAGAGAGGAACCTTGGAAGGTAACCCAAGGGGCAGAGCAGCCAGCAGGGAGAGGTGACAAAGGGGCTAACAAAAGCCTGCGTGCAGGGCTCTCCCTTTGTTTTCTAGCTTCCAAGAGTCCCACCAGCCCACCTACATAAAAGCAGGTTTGTTTTGAGCCAGGCAAGGGTAGCATAAGGAATCTTTTATCTCTTGGGGACTCATATTAGGGGGTTGGGAAGGAGTTTCCTTGTTTTTTTCCCTACAGGGTTTTCCCCTGTTTTTTTCACTCTTCCAAGAGAATAGGCAGTTTTTTCTTGTCATAGTCATTCTTACAATGGGTGTGGCTTGGTAGTCACACAAGACCAAAGGTACAAGGAGAGAAGGGAAGGTTCTTTTTCCATCTGGGCTGGTCCTTACGCTGCCAGCATGAAGTGGGAGGGCCAGATGGCCAGGTGCCTGGCATGGGCAAGTCACAGGCCAACCTCATTTAACTTGCCTGTGGCTATAGCAGCACTAGATGGGGGTGGGCACTTAACACCCAGCCATCTGACCCCCCTACTCCTGAAGGGTGGTGCAGTACATTGATCCCTCAGATTGCAAGGTGAGCCCCTTCACATAGGAAGGAATTTGTAGAAGGCTGAGGTTGCCATGGTGAGACTCTCAAGCTGGGCACATCACACCTACCTGTATGATTGAATTTTTTCTCAAAAAACACATGGCGGTGGCCATTTTCTTCCAAGACCTGTGTTAGTGGTTTGTCCAGGAAAGTGGGAACAAGGAGTCTATCAAGACAAAAATTAAGATTCAGTTTATTACAACAGGCCAAGCCAGGCCACCCACTATCAAAGTGGTATTTCAAAGCTGCATGCCGGCACACAATTTTAAATTCTAGGAATGCTGGATGTTTTCACATGCAGTCCTTATTTAATGAAGTACCTTTAAATGAACTCACATTAAAGAGTTGATTTAGAGGCTACTCATTCAGTAGAACAGGTAGTAATACTCACGGCTTCACAAAGTAGGCCTTTGTTATATATTTTTATCCACAGATGTGCAGTTACTGTGACTTATGTAGTTGTAAGATTGCAGCATTTGAGTTCTTAGGGTGAGTGAACTGCAGTAACACAGCTGAGCAGTTCTAGACCAATATGGACCAGAGAAGAAACTCTTTGAACCAGAAGAGTCACAGGAACTGTACATATAAGCATATTTCACTGGGCTTACACAGCTTAGTGTAGTGTTATGCTTGTGCGGTTTGTTGATAAACCTTTGTGGCCATTCAGCTCTCTATTCCACAGGGAATGCCACCTTGTAGTGGTATCAAAGGCAAGAAACCCTTGAGGAGGGTTCCACCCCTAGAGATGCCACATAAGGACTCCCTTGAATAAAGGTACCTTAGGAAGGAATCCCAAGGAGAGAGGCGAACTACTGGAGGGGGAGGGGAGGATGGTGAGGCAAGGAAAAAATGCTTCTGAAGGAAGCTGGAAGGCCTGCCTTAAATAGCTCAGGCAGGGAGTGTGGCTGGTTGCTTCAGCCCACTGAACCACAGGCGAAGCCTTTCAATTCAATGGGCTTACACAACGTATTGTAGTGCTAATGCTCATGCAACTTGTTGATAAACCTTTGTGGCCATTTGCCTCTCCATTCCATAGGGAATATCACCCTATGGGGTACTGAAGGCAAGGAACCCTAGAGGAGGGTGCCTTGGGAAGGATTCCATTGCTCAAAGGTACCTTATGAAGGAACCCCCCAAAAGAGTGTTAAGCAGAAAATGTTGCTCACTAAAGTTGGGGAGCATGATTGACAACAACTGGAGGGATGACAGCCATCAGAGATGAGCATAGACAAACACGGACTGAGCTCTTAGGGAAGAAAGCTGAGTAGAAGGGTACAAATTCCTAAGGAGAGAGGAAACGGCAAAGGAGGGTCACAATGCCACCCAAAAGGAGAGCCACCATCTAACTCCATCCAACAGCAGAACCTAAGGAACTAAGAATCTACTGCTGTATAGACTAACTAGTATTATGACCTTTGGCACAGAGGAGAGGAAAACCCCCCTATGAGGAGGAAACCTCTGGGGATCCAAGGCCTAGGTCACCTTCCCTCCGGGCTTGGGATATATTTAGTGATGGTTCAGCTACTGCAATTTAAAGACCCAGTTCAGAGGAGGTAGAAAATATTCCAATTTGGAGGAAGGCTCTTGCTCTATCCCTGTTAACATGAATGCTGTGAAGGGCTGCAAGCACACTCTGCAGCAACGGGGTACTCCCACATGGGAAGACCATCCCCTAAGGTGGGAGGAGTAGAGCAACAACCACTGAAGGTGCTCAGCAGGCCTACATGAGTCTAAGAACAGACCACATGAACCTGAGGCAATTGTAGGGAGAATAGCTTTAAAGGTGCTACCTAACCTGCTTGGCAAGTTAAAGGAGCCCCCCTTGGGCTTAAGGACCCCACCCTTCACAGCTGAAGTCTTATATTCTACATCAAGAGGTGACCCTGATATGTCTGCAAGGCTAAAGCTCTGCTTGTAGCGAGGACATTCCCACTATGGACCAGATACAGAGTTAGTTGTGGATAGTCATCCATCCACTATTTTTTATAGTATATGGTTCCCCCAAATGGACACAAGGTCCATACCTTGCATTGACACTCATGCACTGGTCCTCACTTGAGTCCCGTCCCCCAAGATACTGGCCCTCCTCACTGCAGTTACGCTCTGTTTCGGTCATGTCCCCGAATATAGCGGTATTAATAGCTGTGGTCCCGCTCTGCTTTCGCTGTAACTGTGCCAGAGATTAAAGAAAAAAAAACCTACAAATTGAGAGTTTGGACACACTGAGACGATTATGGCACTCTGTGTCCAAACTGTCTGCTCACTCAACCACTTGTTAAATGAATCTGCCATTTTAGAATGTATTTTTTTAATCATGGACTGTTTCCACCGGTCAGGTAGGAGCTCAAGGGGCAAAAGTTGTTGTACTATCGATGGGACATCAGAACGATAGTACAACAACTTTTTTGACCTTTGAACAGCATGGGTTTACAAAAGGAAGGTCCTGCCAAACTAATTTCATAGATTTCTTTGACTGGGTAACCAGAGTGGTGGACCAAGGGGGAGCAGTTGATGTCGCCTACCTTGACTTCAGCAAAGCTTTCGACACTGTTCCACATAGAAGATTGATAAACAAGCTGGGTAGGCTCGTGGTGGGTCAGAAGTTGGTCAACTGGGTGGCAAACTGGTTGACGGGCAGAAAACAGAGAGTGGTGGTAAACAGTATACAGTCAGAAGAGATGCAAGTCACAAGTGGGGTACCTCAGGGATCAGTCCTGGGGCCAGTCTTCTTCAATATCTTCATCAGTGACTTTGCAGATGAACTGGAGGGTAAGGCTTAAGGGTTTTTCTGTTTGCAGATGGCACCAAGATCTGCAACAGAGTAGATGATCCAGATGGGGTGGGCAGAATGAGAAGAGATCTGGATAAACTGGCAAAATGGTCAGAAGAGTGGCAACTGGGGTTTAAAGCAAAGAAGTGCAAGATCATACACATAGGGAAGAGAAACCCTGAAGCCACCAATCTTCTATGTGGAATAGTATCAAAAGCTTTGCTGAAGTCAAGATAGGCGACATCAACTGCACCCCCTTGGTCCACCACTCTGGTTACCCAGTCAAAGAAATATGTGAGATTAGTTTGATAGGACCTTCCTTTTGTAAACCCATGCTGTCTTGGATCCTATGCTCCTATGGATTCCAGGTGTTGCACTATCCTTTCCTTAAGGAGTGCCTCCATTATCTTTCCCACTACTGAGATAAGACTTACTGGTCTGCAGTTCTCTGCCTCCTCTATGCTACCACTCTTGTGGAGCTGGATCACATGAGTCCTTCTTCAGTCTTCTGGGACCTCTCCTCTGCTCAGAGACTCACTAAACAGTTCTGATAATGGCTCTGCTAGTTCCACCCTTAGCTCCTTTAGTACCCTGGGATGTATGCCATCCAGTCCCATTGCCTTGTCCACCCTGAGCTTAGAGAGCTCTTGTAGGACCCTTTCTTGTGAAAGGACTTGTACACACCTCCCTTCCCCCTGTGTCCATGATGCTGAGCTGTAGGCCCTGCCCTACATTCTCCTCAGTAAATACTGAGCAGAAGTATCTATTTAGGATAGATGCTTTTCCTTGGTCCTCCTCCACACAATCCCCCTTATCCCCTTTTGATCTTAGCAATACCCCCTCATGACTTTCTCCTTTCACTAATGTATCTATAGAAAGTCTTGTCCCCTTTTTTTACTGTTCATGCTAGTGTTTCCTTGGTTTGGGCCTTTGTCTGCCTTACTGCCTTCCCTGCTTCCCTTAGGGAAGTTTGGTATGCCTCCCTATCTTCGCCCCACTGCGTTCCCTTATATTTTCTGAAGGTCAGTCTTTTGGCTCTGACCTTTTCTGCTACTGTTCTTGAGAACCAAAGTGGTTTCCTCCTTCCTTTGCTCTTGCTTTTTTGCCTAACACAATGGAATGTTGCTTCAAGTATTGCATCCTTAATGCTTGCCCACTTTGCCTGTACCCCCTCATCTGTATTTCTTCTTTGCCAGGGCTAGCTTAACTCTGTTGGCCATCTTATCAAAGTCAGCTCTTCTGAAGTCCCATATTTTTGCATTGGAATGGGATGATTTAGTTCTAGTGGCCAAACTGAACCATACCATGTGATGGCCAATGGACCCCAGTGACCTTCTACCTGGAATTCTGTGATTCTTTCCCTGTTAGTCATTACTAGATATAGGATAGCCCTGTCTCTTGTGGATTGTTGTACCAGTTGACTGAAGCCCTCCCCCAGCAGGGAATCCACTATGTGTCTAGTTCTGGTGGATGTTCCTGCTGGTATTGACCCATCTGTATCTGGCATGTTGAAGTCTCCCATTATTAGAACCTCCCCTTTAGCTGTCATGTTTTGTATATCTTCTAATGGTAATGTGTCTATGTTCTCTCCCTGGTCTGGAGGCCTTTAGACAATCCCAGTTCGTATGGCTGTCCCATTTCCTGTTTCCAGGGTGACCCACAGTTCTTCTGGCTCCTCATGTGTATTCTAAATTTCTGTAGCGTTGATATATTCTTTGACATAAAGGGCTACTCCCCCCCCCTTTTGCACCTCGGTATCTTCTGAACAGTACATAGCCGGGAACTGAAGTCTCCCAAGTGTGGTTACTGGTGAACCATGTCTCGTTAATGGCTCCTATGTCCAGTTTAGCCTCTGTCATTGTTGTCCTCAGGTCTGGGATCTTGTTTCCCAGACTGCAGGCATTTGTGTACATGATTTTCCATTGGCCAGATTTCAGTGCGTCAGTTGTTGGGCGAGATCCGGTCATTTTCCCTGCGCATCATATGGGGAGCGGACCTTTTTTCTTACCTGCTGATGCAAATGAACTACAAACATGCTGAACCCCTGTATGGTCACTAGCTGAGGGAAGGGGTGTTCTTCCCATTTGATGTATCAGGTGCTGCACCCCTCTCCCCATTGGCTAGTTTAAATATTATGCAAAGACATCAAACTTCTGCACCAATGCACTGACTCCCTCCTTAGTCAGAATCAGTCCATCAAATTTAAAGAACTTTCACTCCCAAAACTGTTGCCAGTTACCTAGTAATTTGTGTACTTTTTCCTGGCACCAGCCCTTGAGCCATATGTTTAGCTCCCCTATCTCCCCTTCTCTGACCTTCCGTCCATCTGTCCCCCTCTCCCAGGCTGGCAGGATCTCAGAGAAGGAGATGCTGGAAGAAATGGATGACAGTTTGTCTCCCAGCCTGGTCAGGTGTTCCTAGGTTTCCACAACTGACCATCTGGAGAGACCGTTAGTCCTACGACAGTGTCAGTGGCTCAGCAGGTAGCACACTCACCTCTGAGGCCGGGAGATCAGTAGGCTGTGGGTTCTATCCCCACACCAAGCACTTGGGTTAATATCCCAATACTGACGCTGTAGTGCAGCATGATGGGGGTGCTGCACTCGTGAGGTGCCATCTTTTGGATGAGATGTTAAACCAAGGTCCCATCTGCCCATTCTGGTGGTAGTTCAGGTGGATGTTAAAGATCCTATGGCACTTCTCGAAAAGAGCAGGGGAATTTCCCCGGTGCAATGGCCAGATTTTCTCCATTCATGAAAAATACCACCAACAGCTTAATCTGGTTGAAGGTAAGTTGGCATTCATCTGTATCCCCCTCCCCCAGGTTGTGCCTGAAAATAGGCAGAATTTGTCTAGTGCACTTACCCAGTCAACAAAAACTAAATAAAAAAAATGTGTACCAGGGCAGTGATGTTTTCTTCTGCTTCCTGCGTGATTTTTGCATTGCGGTCTATGTCTCTCCACGCTGATGTACCTGGGAGACATCTGACCATTACCCCCAGCTGGTGGTAGGTATCAACTCCCTGAATCATGGAGTCTCCTATGAGCATAAGTGTTTTTTTTTTGTTGCTTTTTTGTTTTGTTTTGGTCCCTGTTTTGGGTGAGTTTTGTTGTGCTAGCTCCTGTGCTGCAGTGTCCTGCTCTGCAGTGTCCTCTGCCCCTTTGTTTGATTTTGGAGATACCTGTCCCCAACTCCACTCCCTGGACCACGGAGTCCCCCATATGGAGTTGCTTCCTCATCCTCTGGGGTCCTCTACTACCCTTCTTGAGGTCTCCACCCTGGAGGACCTCCACATCTGTCCCAGCCACTGATTTGGGCACCTCTGTGGGACTGTCCCACCTTGCCAGTGTGGCATAGGATTTCTGTAGTGGTATGGAATTTGGAATGTGCCTATGCTCCACCACCCTAACCCTCGCCAAGCCCACCACTGTCCAGCTGGTCCTCCTTTCTGGCATCCTCCAAGGAAACAGAGGTGGACTTGGTGGTCCCTGAGAGGAGGAGTTGGTCCTCCTAACCCAAGCTAACTCTGCGTTGAGTCTGGCAACCTCCTCCTTCAGCTCAAAGTGGTGACTGCAGATGGGGCAGCACCTCAGCATCCAAAAAGTCTGCCTGAAGACTGCTGCCCTGCAACCACTGCACTGCAACACTCCCAGTATGGCTACCACCTTACTTTGCCTTTCCCTGTTCCTACACCCAGCTGCAGTAATTATCTTATAGTCACTGTGTTCTATTCCCAGCTATGCTCCTTCTATTAATTTTCATTGTTCTCTTCCTGTGATGCACTATTTATAGTAGTACCCAGCTGCAGTAGTTACCTTTTAATCACCGTATTTTATTGCCAGCTTTTCCCCTTCTATTACTTTGTCTTTCTCTTCCTCTTCCTCTTATGTACTATTTACCTCCTACTACTGCCTTTCCTTGTCAGTTCCTCTTCCTACACCCAGATGCAGAAATTCCCTTAATCTTCTTAGTCTATGTCCAATCATTCCCTTTCTATTACTGTTTGTATTTCTCTCCCTCTGCTGCAATATTTACCTCCTTACTGCAGACACAGTGTCCTATCCTTATTTTTTATGTAGTAGCCTTCTGGACTATACCCTTTGATTTACTATTTTATCCTGGACCTCAGGGTAGCACCCCAAGATGTAGTATTTCCCTTATGGTGCTCAGAGCACTGACATTACACGCTGGGCAATCAGGGAGTCAATTGTGGGATGTGCCCCCCTCCCCGAGGTCCACCCACCCATAGAAATCTATCAGTGGGGGGGTGGCACAGCCCCTACAAGGGTGGGTGCAGGGGACATGCCGATTGGCACCCTAATTACCTGGCACTGGATTGCGGGAGTGTTCCGATGGCAGAATCATAATATAATTTCTACCCCAGTAGTGTTTTTATTTATTTATTTGTACCTTTCAATACCATGATATCAGACCCCAGTAGTGGTAATCAGCTCTTCTCCACTGCAGAAGCAAAGTACTTTGCTGTGTGCCCTGGTAGTTTCTGCCCTTCCTGTTTGCAGCAGGAAGGTTCTGTCTCCACCAGTTTATGCCTATATTTAGGATTGACAAACCCAGGTGGGTGGGAGGGGGTGGATGGGTGGGTTACTGCCTTGTTATTTCTGCTCCAATCTGCTTTACCAGCAGAAACAATCAAGTCAATGTGGATTAAATTCCCCCCTTACAGCTCAAGTCCCTCTGGAACACAGAGATCATCTGTACCAGCACAAAAAGGAAATGAAGTCTACCAGCACACCGCTAATAATCCAAAACAAATGAACAACAATTCGCTACGTATTCATGTGTTTCGTTTGAGCCCTCTGCTCTGTTTTTCCTGTGGTCTCTTAGCTGACCCTAAGCAAGTTACTTTCAAATGTTTTTAAATGTTTTCTTTTGTTTTTGTCTTCTTCTTCCCCCCCTCCTCTGTTTCCCTGTTTTACTCCAGAATCGGCAAACACTCCTCTCCTCCGAGCCCCCCCATCTCTATCCTTCTAGGTGGCTCTCCATAGAAATCCAGCACAAACCAAGCAGGGTCCAAAGCACAAGGGGACAAATGCTGAAGAAAGGGAGGGAAGGGTAAAGCCTCCGGCTGCAACAAAGAAAAAATGCATTTGAAGGAAGCTGAAGGGCCTTAAAGAGCTTAAGGAGCTCAGGCAGGGGGGTATGGCTGGTTGCTGCAGCCCACTGAACCACAGGCAAAGCCTTTCAATTTTTTTCAAAAACTGGAGATTTAATTTAAAATCAAAGTGGTATATTTTGTAGAAATTTAGAGAATTCCTAATATGGGAAATGGACTATACTGTCTGAAGTGAAAACCAGATTTTTGTGATGTATTCACATGAGACACACACACCTGTAGTTATAAGAGTACATCAAATATTTGGAAATAGCTAGCCCACTGGTGCAGCTGTAGCATTACTGCTTACAACACTGGTGATCCAGGTTCAGTAGTGAGCCCGGGTCATCAGAGGGTTGGCCGGGGGGAGGGATTGAGTGCCTGATGGGCTGCTGTCCTTCTCTGGGAGGGGTGGGCTGCTCTCCTTGCTGCTATACTGCCACCATCTGGGTGACCACAGGTGGTGCTGGTGCAGCTGAGGTGGCAGAATGGTAGGAATGGCTGGGCATTGGTCGAAGGCTGGAGTGGAGGTACGTCTCTATGCACCTCCATCTTATTGGTCCTTCCCAAGTGTTGACATCTGCAGGAGGAAGGGACCAGAAGAAGAGAAAAGACCCCAAGTCTGGGCCAGGCGATGGGCTCCCACACCGAGTGACTGTAGAGGAACCGGAAGGGGGGACTCCAGGTGCATGCTCCCCTGAAAGTTCAGAGGGGTAAATGGGGGGCTCCTCTGCCCCACCCGGGTGGTGATCCGGGCCTCTAGATGTAATGGAGTGGGGCACCAATAAAGCGATCCCTGGTCCTCTTGGCATAGCCTGGGTGGTGCATTGGGAGCCCCGAGAGAGGAACTGGATGTGGTGACGGGGCTGAAAAATTGAAAGTAACAAAAACAAATTTGGAAATAAACCTGATAGACTAATAATGATGATGTCATGATCTATAATTCATGAAGCGTGTCGTTACAGTATGAAATTAGCTGTACAAATAGTTTGCCGTTTTTCCCCCATTCTCCTTTATTTTTACTCTGTAACCATGTGCAGTAATGTTTCACCTTTTGAGGCACCAAACAAAGTCTGGAGCCTGCTGTCATAGGTGTAACTATTTTGTGTTAAGTGAAGTGTAGAGAATATTGAACTGTCCCCATTGAATCTTAACAGGTAATTCAGCTGTGTGTTTTGATCCAGTTAGAGCCGTTGATGTGCTTTGGTGGAGTGATATGTACAGTATTATGCAATGGCAAGAAAGAATCCTGGGCTCTGATTGGTCAGTTGGCCATCACAGCAGGGATGTTATCCTGGACCCCATTGAGCATTCCTTGCATCTTTTCTTAAGAAAATATTTTTAAACACTAAATAAAATTATTTCAAATTCTTTTTTTTTCTGTATAAAACAATGAGCCATTGTGTAATAGGAATAATGCCCTCCAGGGTGGGTGTTATGCTGGGATAACATCCCTTCTCGGGTGTTGGATGCCCTCGGATGGTGGCCTCGGGCCCAACCACCCGAGGTGGGATGTTATCCCAGCATAACACCCACCCTGTCAGGCATTATTCCTTTATCATCTCTTTTTAGATTTGATCTGTGTTTTTTATCTGCTTTCACTTGCTAGGTATTCAGCGTCTGGATCAGCTGTGAGCACTACTTGCCCACAAAGAGGTCTACACACCAAAGGACTACACACTTTCACTGACTGTGTGTGTATGTGTGCCTGATGAATGTAGAATGTTGCTGTAAGAGTGAACATTGGCATGCATTTTTCAAACAGTTTGGGTTTGGAGTTTAGCAGTAGTTGGCAGAATCTGTGGAGGTAGCAGCACTGGGGTGGTACCAGTCAAGACTTAGACAACTGTAATTTATTTTATTTATTTATTTATTTTCTGAATTCTATTGATCACCACCACAACCGGTCATCCTTCCGGGGTGTTCATGCGACAACTGCCTCTACTCCCAGTCTGAACCCTGCATTGCACAAAGAGACTCCCCCAACCACCTAGGCAGACCTAGCCCCCCGGATCACCCACGGGGCAGGCCTGTCCTCCTGTGATGGCCTTTTTAGGATTAGAGAGGTCTTACCTGGGTGATGGGTCAGCCACGGAGTCCTCCAAGTGTAGGGCCAACGGTGGGATGTGGGCTGTGTCCCTGGAAGCCCCTTCATCTTCGCGAACATGGCAGGGTATTTTCTGCTTGTCCCCTGACATTAAGAAAATATTTTTTAAACACTAAATAAAATTATTTCAAATTCTTTTTTTTTCTGTATAAAACAATGAGCCATTGTATAATAGGAATAATGCCCTCCAGGGTGGGTGTTATGCTGGGATAACATCCCTTCTTGGGTGTTGAACACCCTCGGACGGTGGCCTCGAGCACTACAGCCCTGCCCGTGACGTGGATGCTCCCACCCAAGTCCAGAAGGCAGCCGCCTGATGTCTTCCCCTATGTGCAGCCCCAATGCATTGCAGTGCCTCCAGTCTCCACCGGGGGCTGCTGTGATGCCGGGCTGACCCTGGATCCCTTCCTGGAGAGAGGAGTGCAGTCCTTCAGATGCTCAATCCCCTTTCTGCCCTGCCAACCTCCGACGGCCCGGGCTCGTTCCTGAACCCAGGTCACTAGTGTGTCGCGAAATGTGGAATCCAGCACCTTAACCCTCAGCACCATCGGGTGGGCTTAACTATAATTTATTTTAGTTCGCATCTAGGTTAGAGCAAGTGCTAATGTTGACAGTGTGGTGAACAGGAATTGCCAGTGAAGGCTGTTCTCCAGATTTGGCTGGCAACTGCAGGATGAGAGTTTTGCCAATGTGCTAGCAGTGCTGTCCGCTCATTACAGCTGACAGGCAGGATGGTGTCTAGAGTAGAGAAATGATGGATTGGGGCTGTGGAGGTACATCCAGCTATGAACCCTGACAGTTTTCAAGTGCCCGATGGGGGCTGTAAGAATGAAGCCGTGGTGCTCCAGCATCTTATTGGCAGGCGGCTCTGCCCGGCTACGTCCAATAGAACTGTCACCGATAAATTCATAAAGCAGCAGCATCCCTGGAAATACATAGTGGTGCATTACTAACAGCTACAAGAAGCCAAACTGGAACAAAAACATAGCTACCTTCTGTTTCCTGTTCTGCTGTTTTTTGGAAACTTTTTTTTTTTTTACTCTTTGGTATCTAAGTAAAGTCCATTAGGACAGTGCTAACAATGCTTGCTTTCCAGGGTGACCCGGGAGCACGGGGGAGGTTAAGTGACTTGCTCAGAGTGACACAGTATACAAGTGGAGATTGTGATTAAAAAAAACAGGTCTGCTGGATGAACCAAGCTCATTCACAGCTCGTTATGCCAACCTCTAGGCTATACTTACAGCTACTTGTCTGTTTTTTTTGTTATTTATTTATTTAAGGTAATGACCATTGAGCAAAGCTCATTTACAATGGTGACCTATGTAAGCCAGCATACAACACATAAATAACAAGAGATCCAATACAAACAAAGTACAGCCAATTATATACATAATAATACAAAACTGTATAAATATAAACACATAAAAAAAATGCTAAACAGTTTATCCAAAACATAAATAAGTATTCTCAATTGAGAAGCAATTATAGCCTATGCATTCTGTTCATTAGTTTGTAAAGCATTATATAACTATTGGACATTTCAGAAATGAAGCAATCATATATGCAAAATTACACAAAATGCACACAGTGGATACTACTTTGAATTTCTACACAGTGTTGCACAAAGCTATAAGTTTTTTTTTCAGCACATAATTCCCAATGCAGTAGGAAGAAACTAATTCCTGAAATGAGTTCCAAATGAGCGAAGATAAACTGGCACTTTTTTCTTTTGAAAGTGGCATCACAACTCCTCGGACTCACATATACTGCAGCATTACTAGAATCTCAACTCCTCGGACTCACATATACTGTAACAATATTAGAATCTCAACTCCTCGGACTCACACATATCGTAGCATTACTAGAATCTCAACTCCTTGGAGTCACATATACTGTAACAATACTAGAATCTCAACTCCTTGGAGTCACATACAGTGTAGCAATATTAGAATCTCAACTCCTTGGACTCACATATACTGCAGCATTACTAGAATCTCAACTCCTCGGAGTCACATATACTGTAACAATATTAGAATCTCAACTCCTCGGACTCACACATATCGTAGCATTACTAGAATCTCACCTCCTTGGAGTCACACACAGTGTAGCAATATTAGAATCTCAACTCCTTGGAGTCACATACAGTGTAGCAATATTAGAATCTCAACTCCTTGGACTCACATATACTGCAGCATTACTAGAATCTCAACTCCTTGGAGTCACATATACTGTAACAATACTAGAATCTCAACTCCTTGTAATCACACATACTGTAACACAGTGACTCTCAGTCCCGAATGACTCAGGAGTCACATGAGCAGTCAGTGTTAGCCAAGGAGCCACAACATATACCTCTTAGTAAATTTTGGCAAACACACTCCAGTGGAAAAGGAAATTATTTAATTTACTAAATATTAGTTAACATTTGCAGTCTGACAGGCTGCAGCTTGCAAGAAAATTTGTAATAAACTTTGCAAATAATGCTTGCTGGTGTACAATGCAGTGGTATTCTAGCACATCCTGGTTGGTTGATGCTGTATAGTGTGGGAACTATTTGCATTGCTTACTGGGAAGAGCCTCAGGTGATAAGCTAAACAGCCACTGTCTGAGGATCACTGCTGTAGCATTACTAGAATCTCAACTCCTTGGAGTCACATATACTGTAACATTACTAGAATCTCAACTTCTTATAGTGCCTAAGCAGTTTAATGACAGTATGAACATAATCAGAAACTCTATAGACTTGAGCAGATGTTGATGAAGGGTTGATCTTTCACAGACATCAATCTGCTGTTGCTGTTGGAATTTGATAAATTACTGGAGATGTTCTGAACTGTTCACGTGACTTTTCTTTCATTTTATTTATGTTCCCCACATAGCAGTATACATATACATTATTGCGTGAGTACTGATATTGATCCGATTTCTTCCAGACCGCATTATGGGAATGATTTTAACCAAAGTCAACTTTCCTGTGGCAAATAAGGACTATGGACATCATGACTGTATTTATCGCTAATGAAATTTCTGATGTTACAGATCTCATTCATGTGAACAAAACAAGTCATTTACATCAAATGTTTTTTTTTTTTCTGGTGGGTATTTATACTGTAAATAGAGCTGTGCGGAATGCAAAATTCTGCCAAGGGAATTCATGTGGAATGGCAATTTCACTTTAGAAATGCATTTTCAGAATTTCTTGTTGAAATCCACAGAATTTCTAAAAGCATTTCTTTTTTTTTTTTGAAATTCAAGTTTATTAAATGTTCACAATACAGAGCAAGAGGCGATACAGGACGTGAAAGGAACAATCACAATCAAAAAGCATCCTCCTTTTTCCCCCCTCCCTTTCCTCCCCTGCTCCCCTCCTGCCACCCCCTTACCCACCCCAACCTTGCCAACAGTCTATGAAGCATCTCCAGCCCTGGAACAACTTTCAAGTAGGCTGCCCCACTGCCTGAACAATTCAGCCACACTGCCATATCGGAAGGGGGTTATTCCCATTTGAAGCAAATATAGAGTGTGAAAATTCTCCCAAATTCTGTTATATCTGGGGAGGCATTCCTCAGGCTTGCGCCTATTTTTTCTATGTTCAGGTTGAATAGAAGCTCCCTTAGTCATTCCGTGTAACTTAGAGGGAGATCATCCAGCCAATGCCTTAACACTAATTGTTTGAGGGAGGAGGAAATCATAGCCATGTGATATCTCCTGGCCTTCACCTCCACCTTCACATAATCTCCAATTAAACAAATTTCTAGTGTAAAGCAGTCATCTATCCCCAATAGCAAATCAGCCTTGGCCTTGATGACATCCCATAGGTCCCCGACAGGGGGACATTCCCAAAATATGTGATAGAGAGTACCCTCCTCCTGATGGCATCTGTTACAAATAGAATTTGTGGTTCTGCCAATTTTGTGTAGTCTAAAAGCATTTCTCTGTAAACCATGGAATAATTTTCTACGAAGTTCCATAGGAAAAAGAATCCATGGTTTACTGAAATGAAAGATTACTAATTCACTAAAAACACCACTTTAGAAATGTCAGAATTCCACTGCTGATGGACTTTTGTGGAATTAGGTATAATTTTCCAACATTCTGCAGAATTCGTTCAGTTGGAATTTGAAAATTCAACAGAGACTGGTATATTTATTTATTTAGTTTTTGTTGAATGGGTAAATGCACTAGACAAATCCTACCTATTTTCAGGCACGACCCGGAGGAAGGGGATACAGATGAATGCCAACTGACCTTGAACCAAATTAAGCTGTCGGTGGTATTTTTAGTGAATGAGGGAAATTTGGCCAGGACACCGGGGAAATTCCCCTACTCTCCTGTGGGGGTCCCCTTACATCCTGGCCTTGCTGCCAAGATGGCAGTCTCTGGAGCTACAGAGGTGGACATGGAGGTGTTGGAGGCAGAGGAGATGATCTCCTCCTCTGTCTCTGTCTTGAGAGAGACCACGACTGCTGAGAGTGCTATCTTGTTACCTGCTGAAAATATTTCTTCTGTGGATTTTATTATATCCCCTACTGCTGTTGTGGATCAATGCATGAAGAGTTCACCTCAAGATACTTCCTCTGCTTCTCTTGCTATGGATACATTATCTACTGACTCTGCTTCAGATATAACTAATAAGATTTCTCCTCCTACTTCCCACAATGTGGATTTACTTCTCCGACTTGAAGAACAGTGTTATTTTGCTACCAGACAGCATTTGCTAGCTCTTAAAAACCAGCCGGATTCCCTACCTGTGAATCTTCCTTCTGACTCCTCATCTACTAATGTGGCTTCTGACGCATCCTCACTGATTCTGACACTTCTGCATTCCTTGCCAGTCCCAGCAGCTTCTCCTAGCTCATGGACGCCTGCACAGACTGTACCTCCCGCTCCGATTCCCTCAGGTAACTCTCCTATTGCTAATTTGCCTAACTCTTTGCCTTTTTCTGATGTGCCTGGTGTACCACTGATGAAGGAGTGGTCCGTTGATTCAGCCCATGAGGTGGCGGGGTGGGAGAAGGATCCGGCTGTTGGTACTTGGCATTCTGGTTCCTCCCCTATTCAAACGCGGTTACCAGTGCAAACAGACCTCATTGTCTCTCACAATCCAGTACTGCCGGATGATTCTTTCGACCTTTCCCTACCTACTGAACTATTACTGACTCAGAATCCTACTCTGCATTTTGGACCTTCAACTTCTGAACAATCTCACCACCAAACTCCCCAAGGTCCTGGGTGTCACCCTCCACCTGTTGCATCTACTTCTTCTTCTTCGTCTGTAAATATTTCCAAGTCATACGCTGCTTGTTTTCAACCTCCTGTACAGCAAGCTAAAAGACATAATGCTGTCTGACTGCAGTACTTAGGGGGATTATCAGAACTGCCTGATCATTTTTTTGTAGGTGGTACTTTATTGAAGACTCAATGAAATTTGCTGCCTATGAAATACATGCTTTAATTCATGTTTCCTGTGAAACACATTTTGATGTTAGTTTCAAGACCTTAGCTGGTTTAGAAAAACTTTGGGGAAAAAATTTCATGAGTTAAAAACTTCTCTCTTATGGGCTCCTTTTAATGCTATTCCTTTGACTAAACCCAAGCAGAAAACTGTTACCATCTTATTTCGTAATGAGGAAGTGAGTCTAAACGACATTACGGTATGGTTGAAACAAAGATGTAATGTGCTTTCTGATCCTGAGGCTATCTTTGATTCAGAAAATTTGTGGACTGGAGGGTGAAAAGCGAGGGTTATGCTTCGGACTTCAGATACTGGGATTCAGCATCTACCAAATAGTTTTATGCTGGGTAAAGATAGAGGACTACTTTTTTACCCTGGTCAACCAAAAACATGCTACAAATGCAACTCTAATAACCATATCAGTAGCATTTGTGATAGGGTAAAATGCTCTGTTTGTGGAGACATTGAACATATGGGTTCAAACTGTGTGGAGGAACCCCCTCTGCGTCCTTTGTGATGAATTAGGGCATACCTTTCAGACGTGCACCTGGGCTGCCCACAACTCCCCTACTCTTGCAGATGGGGAGGAACAAAGACTGTTCATTACAGTTGCACAAAGTTCCAGACTTAATAGAACATTTTCTGTGTCTCGACACATCCATCCCTTCCCCAATCTACTGCTCCTGATATGAATACCCCTTCTCTAGATAAGGAACATCCCACTCCTGTCTGGACTTCTGAGCCACCTGCACATGGTATAGCACACCCTCCTCCTTCAGTCTCACCTAACAATTCTATTCTGAAAGAAGCCCCTGTTATTTCATCCCCTAGCACATCAGTAACTTCTATGGAACCCCTCCCCCCGAACCCTTCACTAGAGTGACAAGGGGGTCGAAAAGAGGTAGTTCACCTTCCTCTAAGGCTCTGAAAACCACCACTATAATTCAAGCCAATAAATTTGAGTTGCTGCGACACCCTCAGGACAATACGGACTGACACTTCTTCTGTCTTATCATCCCACCCTGAGGTGACCACAGACACAGAAGTAGCTATCAACAATATGGGTTCCCAGAAAAGAAAGGCAAAGGCAAAACTGAAACACAAGGAAGGTACCCCTAGGAAAGGTAGACCCAGGTGATTTCTATTTACACCATCAGACTTGGTTCATTTTTTCTCCTGCTTATAATGTCTTCTGCTTTCTCCATACATACTGTTAATGTTAACGGTATTAAAAAACAACCTAAAAGGGGCGCTGTTTTTTCTTTTTTGTCCAGCCTGACTGCAGGACTCATGCTTTTACAGGATATAAGATTCCACACCCTTCCAGAGATTTACAAGGCCAAGCATACCTGGTTCTCTGGACTTTCTTATTGGTCTTTTGGGCAGGAACCCTGTTCAGGTTTAGGTGTACTGTTTAGTATACCAAATGTTACCATTCTCAAAATTTTAGAGTTATACCCTGGCCGACTTCTCGTATTGGATATTTTGATTTCATCTGTCCCATTTCGGATAATGAATATATATGCTCCCCAAACTAAATCTAACAGAATCGAGTTGTTGAAACTCATACAACCCTACCTGTACACGTCTATGAACATTATTTTTGGGGGTGATTTCAATTGTGGTTTATCCACCAAAGATAAAATTTCTACCTCTAAAACTACCAAATTGTTTTGTGATACGAATTTTCTCAGACAATTGATAAATTCTACAAAATTACAGGATGCATATTTATCTTTTACTGGTCAATATACTCCCACTTTTCACAAAGGACCCCTAGCAACCCATATTGATTTTTTTTTTATCTCTTCCCATCTACGTCTTTCTGCTGCTGTAGTTCAGGTCGCAGAATTTTTGGACCATAATTTATTGCCTATTTCATTTGGCCCTTCCATGACTAAAAATTTTGGTCCAGGTACCTCGAAATTGAACACTTCTTTTATAAATGATTCACACTTGTTGCATCAATTGACTGATTATATCAAGAACCGGAAAACTGTCTTTTTATTATTTGACACTCCGTGGAATTGGTGGCATGAAACAAAAAATGGCATTCAAACTTTATTCAAACACTATAGTAAAAATCGCCATGACTCTTTATATTTTCATTATCATAAAACTAGACTTCATCTACAGAAACTCCTTACTTTGTCTCACATGACTGGCCATAATTTTTCTGAACAAATTAGTAATCTCAGACACCGTTTGATGGAATATTACTTCCTGAAAGCTTCCTCCATCCAGCACCAGCAGCGTTTTGGGACCTCTGGCGCCAGTGACGTTGTTTATCCATATGCTGCTATTAGAAAAAGGGTTGATTGTAAGACTTTTGATGTAATTTTTGATGATGACTCCTCTGAACTCACAACTATTTCAGACATTAGACATCGTGTAGCACGTTATACGGAAAGGTTGTTTGGCCCTATG
This sequence comes from Neoceratodus forsteri, assembly GCA_016271365.2. Taxonomy (NCBI): domain Eukaryota; kingdom Metazoa; phylum Chordata; order Ceratodontiformes; family Ceratodontidae; genus Neoceratodus; species Neoceratodus forsteri. Next base: position 65,675,756 of record CM028135.1, on the reverse strand, counting down.
CCTCCTTCCTCTACTAGTATATTAGACTATCTTTCCCTCATTCAGATTCCTGAAATCCCCACTTCTATCATAGATATGTTAGTGAGATACATGCTCAGGAAATAGAAGCAGTGATTAAAACTTTATGCCCAGGGGTAACACCAGGCCTGGATGGCCTCCCTAATGAGCTCTATAAAATAATCTCTGCTGAACTATGTTTTGAATTGGCAACGGTATATAATTCTATTCTATAAAATGATAATCTCCCTTTGGATTTCAATATGGGTTGTTTGTTTTATTTATATAAAAAGGGTGATAGAAGGTTTCTCTCCAGTTGGAGACCTTTGTGTTTTTTGAACACCGATTTCAAGATTTTAACTAACATTTTGGCAATTAGACTTTCCAAAATGGCCCCTTTTGTGATTTCCACCACTCAATCGAGCAGCATCCCAGGGAGGTGTATACAGGATCATATTATTTTACTTAGGGAACTGATTGAACGTGGGAATTCCAACACTTTACAAGGCTTTATATTTTCTCTAGATCAGCAACAAGCTTTTGATTCTGTACATCATGAAGTTTTATGGCACACTTTACGCCATTATAAAATCTCCGAGTACACCCTTTCTAGACTTCAACTGCTCTACCGATCTGCCACCATTGTCCCTTTGGTTAATGGATGGAAAGGCCCTTTACTGCCTCTGCATAGAGGGGTTAGACAGGGCTGCCATCTTAGCCCGCTCTTATATGTTTTCTTTTTGGACCCCTTACTTCGTTCAATCAATGCGGTGCAAACTATTCTACCACTCCCCTCCACTTCTCATTCCATAATAGCTTATGCAGATGACTTGAGTCTGATGGTGGCAGATGCCACTGCTGTACGCTCCACTATTCAGCATTGTGCTAATTTTGGGGCTGTTTCTGGTGCAACACTTAATTTGGAGAAATGTACAGGTCGTAGATTGGGTACTCCGATAGTGGGTGAGCTTGATAGTATTGACCTTACAGTTTGTGATGGGCCGATTACAGTTTTGGGCATTTTATATGAGGACGGTCCTTTGGACATCCTTAATTGGACTCCAAAAGTGGACTATGCTCAGTCCATGGTCTCCTGCTGGAATGCCTGGAAGATGTGTAAGAAAAAGAGGATTTACATGATAAAGACTTATCTGCTCCCCATATTTTTTTTTAGCCTACGTCTTTCCCCCTCCTAGACAACTCGAGACAACACTGTTGAATATTTTTTTTCAGGCTTTATGGGGTAGCCGCCTCAACCCTGTTAAACACCCTATCATGTATCTGCCCATTCGGGATGGTGGTCTTGCCATGGTTCAGCCTTTTTTTTTTATACTAGCATTTTTTTAATGAATAATATTAGGCCCCTTTTAGACAATCTGTATAGAGGGTGGGAACCTTGGTTCCTTACTTCCTGTGGTCCTTGGTTTCACAAGTGGGAACTGAATACGTTGATAGTTTTGAAGCATTCTCCCCAGGTCCCTGTTTATGTTAGGGACACCTTTCTATGTCTCAAACAGTGGCATGTTACTAGCCACATGATGGTAACTACTTCTAGAAAGGCCTTATACAGATACCTAGTAGATCGTGTCTGTTTAGATATTATAGTTTTTTCCAAATGCCCAAATCAGCATCTAACTGACCTGTATGTTTTACTACAAAACTCTAGAATTCCCCAGAAGATGTGGGATTTACACTGGCTAAGTTGCCAAGACCTGGATGCCACTGGCAGGAAGAATCTATAACACACCTTTTCTTTTCCTGTTCCTATATAACTAATTTTTGGACTTTATTGGCTGCAAGGTGGCGAGAACCTTTGTTTTCTACAATTACTTATGAAATGTTAATGTATGTTTTTTTCCACCTTCTTGGGAACATTGGAATGTGGGCACTTTGAATCTGCTTTTTGTAATTGTCAAATGGTGTATATGGAATGCTTGCTGCCTTTTTACTTTGCAACAACAGGATGTGTCTCTTGTTACAATTTTTCAGGGAATTAAATGGGATTTGAAGGATATACATTATTCTGAATTGAAACTTTTGCCACTTGTATCTCTTCTAGAATCGTGGACATTGATACCATGGATTACTGATTCTGATTTTCCTGTTACATGATTCTTCTGTTGTAAATATCCTGTATTGTTTTCCCTTTCCAGTTATTTTCTTAAATAAAAACTTCCCCTACTCTTTTCAATAAGTGCCATGGGATCTTTAACATCCACCTGAACTACCACCAATCCAGGCAGATGGGACCTTGGTTTAACATCTCATCCGAAAGACGGCACCTCAGAAGTACAGCACCCCTCTCATGCTGCACTACAGTGTCAGTACTGGGATATTAACCCAAGTGCCAGGTGTGGCTCACAGTCTGTGTGACTGTGTGTTAATATATTATTCAGCAACATTCTTAGCAATATAAATATAGTCTCATGTGTGCTCTTTGAATGAGACACCATTGAGGTGAAACTGAGCTGCTCTAGTGTACCAAGAATGTAAGAAAGACTACTCTTATATAGTGTATGGTGGAACGCTGTAGTGAATGGATTTCCATACACTCGAAAAAGTTGTTTTGCTGCAGTAGTGACGTTGCTACTAATGCAGAATGACTTTTCATTTTACATTAGTAGTTACATTACAATGCAACCACCCCCCCATCAGCGCTGTTCACAGGACAGTAGGCAGTTGAAGCATCATGTGCGCAAGCTGACCGGCAAGCGGATGGTGGTGAATTATGATCAGCGGAATACAAGGACTGATTGAGACACCACTAAAACTATTTGAGTTTGACTTTGTACCATACAATATATAGATTAGTGTATGGTACCCCAATACACAACTATGCTAATCTCACACCTTGTGGTTACCATGATGTCAAAGGGACCTCTCGAGCTTTGCTCTGGTGGTCCTTGACATCATGGTAACCACCTGGTGTAAGAATAGCATTGCTGTGTATGGGCTACCATAGTCTATCCTATATATTGATGAAAGTACCTCCGTACAACAGATCAAAACATAATGAATCCAGGCAGCATCAATTATCTGCAAAAAGGTTTTCACTCAGCCTTAATTCCTCATTCACAGCCATCATTGTACTCACATTTGAAATGCTCTTCATTGTTGTTGTGGTGCTGACACACTGTAGTGCTCATGGTTTCCACAGAGACAGACAACTATGAAAGCACAGCACATGAGACCCTCTTTACATTATAAGAGGTTCTCGTGGGCTGCAAAATTCATGTTTCTTGTTGTCCACAGCACTTTCCTCGATGTGTAAAGGCTGATCAAACACTTGCATCAGTCATCTTGCTTTTGTGTGTGGTGTAGTGCATATGTCCTCTTCTAGAGCATTGTATTAAGAAGGCAGTGACCTGTGGCCGGCAGACCTTGAGCAGATTCCTACTCGAGTTCTGTAACGCAAGAGGTAAACCTCCTGATGTAACACATACTCCTTCAGCCAGACTAGATATACTTTGCAGATAAAGAGGAATTAACACTCCAGTCCAAGAAACAAAAGTCATAACACACTAGAGGACTAGATGTGCCATCCTTCCCACTCATTGTGCAACTGAACCACTGTGCGGAGGACAAAATGAAAGCAGAATTGTGCTCCATTATATTACCCATGAGACCTAATGCTGGAAAATGAGACAGATGATATGTCTGGAGAGCAAAACTCCATTTTTATCTTATATCCAGGTGTATGGGTGTCATCTTTCATTGTTATACGTTTCAACAGCAGTACCCCCATCTAATCTTGGCATGAAAAAGTGCTGTGGAGGTGGTGAGGGACAGTGCTGTGGTAAGGGCAGTATATTGGTGGGGGCAGAGCTATATGGCCGATCAGCTGTCTGGATTGAGGAAATAGAATGTTTCTGATTCTTACTAGCAATGAAAACGTTACTAAGTTCAGTGTGGTTCCTTTCTGTACCTTTGGTGCTTTGATTTTTTTTTTTCAGTTCCCATGTGTGATACTAATGCTCTCAGCTGTTCAGAAATCTAATTTCTCCTGTATTGCATTCCACAGTGAGATCGGCACCGCTAGGAGGAGTTCAGGTTTTGGCACCGGGTCAGGCCGTGCTCACTTGGAATGGGCGAACTGTCGTGGGGATGAGCAGTCTTTGCTTCACTGCAGTTACACGAGACACGGGACTGGCAACTGTAACCCAGGAGATGAAGCAGCAGTGCTATGCATGCCTCCAGAAGGTAAACTCTAAAATGAATAAACCTTTCTTGTGTTTTATTCACAAATCCCTTTGTTGGGGGTATAAAACAGACAGGAGTAGGGTCAGTCTGATAGCACAGGGGCTTGCCATGTCAGTGACCTGGGTTTTGCACCTTGAGCCCAGGGTGCTGCTCTGGCCAGCAGAAGGTTGGCTGAACATCCCATTGAAAAGCAAGCAGTTCCAAAAATAGCAGGCATAAATTGTTATCTATTTCTGAAAGTCAGTAGTTACTTTTTATTTCTGTTATATATTTCTTCTTCTGTTTGCTCATTACAAGGTTTTCTACCTGATAGTATTAGGTGTGGTGTGAAGAGCGGTGCTTTGCCTGGCAACTGACGTATCTAGTTCTATTCCTCTCCAGACCTTGAGTCATCAGCATTGTGACCTCACTTATTGTGACATAACAAGTGACCAATCTGGAAGCAAGTGATTGGCTCATTTTGGTCAGTTGTGATGTCACAGACAGTGAGGTCATAGGGCTGAAGATGTGTGAGTACTGGAGGAACAGAACTAACTACATCAGCCTCCAGGTAGAATACTGCTCCACACACCACACTTAATAGTGTTATAGTGTATGGTGAGACTTTCTTAAACATGGAATTCTGTGCCTTCTAAAAAGTCATTCTGCTGCAGTAGTGATGTTCATACTGCTGCATGGATGCCATAAGACAATGGGCTGTTGATCAGCTGGTTGGCACACACGCTACTACCGTTGCACTGTAATGAAGTGCGCGATGAGTAGCGCTTTAAAGAAAAATGAAATGAACAAAATGAAAAAAAGGACTTTATCATATTTTTTGCACCATACACTGTATAAAATATGGTAGCCCCAGTATGCAACAAGGTTATTCTTTCACCTCATGGTTACCAGGATGATAAACAAACCTCTCAAGCTTCTGTCTTGAGGTCCTTGTCATCTTGGTAACCACTCAGTGAAAGAATAGCCTTGTTGTGTATGGGCTCCCATACCCTATTCTATATAGGTAAAACAACTTCTAACTAGCAAAGGAAAAGAAAAAATATTTCAGATATAAGAAGTTAATATTAATTTCAACAGTATACTAGCTTTTAAATGCGCCTAGTCTGGGGTGGGGTGTTGCAGTGCAGTGGTGACTGACCCTGGTAGCCCAGAGACAGTACTTGCTCCACTGCAGGCTTCTGAAAGGGGGGGTGAGTGACATTATCAGGTCTGTGCACTGATTAGAAATTGCATGCACATGCCCTAGACTGCTGGGCACCAATGTCGCAGAGCGAAAGACAGACTGAGGAAAATGACCGGATGCTACAGCATGACACTGTAGGGCACACTCTGGCCTCGAGTTACCACTGCCTGGAAGCCCCATAGACCAGGCCTTTCAAGGGACATCCTGTTAGCCCTGATGACCCCTCTGTGGGGAATTTTAACTACTGAATGTGGATGCCTCTGGGTTAGGCAGTGTTGGAGCTGGGAGGTTGCACCTGTGACCACAGCCAAAGAATGCAAGGGTGCTGGCCGAGAAGGAAGAAGGTACCAAACAACATCTTGTAATAGCTCTACTAGCCGCAGCTATCAGGAATCCAAAAAGGACTTGTATGTTTTTTCCTTATTTGGTTTGGTAGTCCACGTAATACCAGATGTTCACATTTAAGTTCAACCCTCAATTCTAGTAAGCTTTGTATCTGTAAAGCAACAATACCGAGTAGGACTGCAGAACTGGACAGCCCCAACAATGTAAAAAGATGTATCCACTTGCCCACACTGTCTCTAGAAGAGGTCTCTCCCCTCCGGCTTAAAGTTTTGCTCTATTAGGGGTCAAAAAATACCCAGTGTTCACCTTCCATCTAAGCACCCTCCAGTTGTTAGACACTGATGTGTGGTATACCCCCGCCCAGATCCTATGCAAGTCCTCCATTGTAAGTTCTGTACCATCCTTTTCTTCCCAGACTGCCTGAAAGTGAACAGGCAATACTGTATTCTCACTCACCACTTGACATAATTTTATCAGGTTGGAGATATATTTGTTAGTCACTGAGCCAGCCCCTGCTTTTGCAATGTACTGGATAATTAGGTGTGTGTCCCATGCATCTCTGTAGTGAAGACATTGTAGCTGCAGCAGTAATAGAGGAACTGAAGACAGTGCTGTAAATGGGAGCCCTTGCAGCAGGGACAGGTACAGGGGAATGGACACAGTACAGGCTTTCTGGACACTGTGATGAAATCTATGCCAGCAAAAGGAGTGGAATTAACAGCACTGGACTCTGAAACCCTCCATGTATTCATGGACCAAGTGCAGTACAAGAGGGCATAATGAAGGCCTGCCCACATTGCTCTAACGATGCCACCCAGTTCTGACAAAGCACAGCACAGTGCAATGTGAGCTTTATGCATGACGTGCCCAGTGTGCCCAGATTGATTTGGCATTTTCCCTGAAACTCTGCCGCAATTTCCCTATGTTTTGCTGTAGATTACATCATTTCCTGTGGAAGCCAAATTCCTGTTTTCCTGTATAACCAATGCAAGCCTGTGGGAACAATTTCCCTGCAAAATACAAGCATCCCTGTAGATCTGGAAGCCCTACGCACCATTCATGGAGCCCACTGCTCAGCTCTTTCGAGTAGAATTAAAACAGAATAAAAAAAACAGTATATTATTTTATTTTAGTTATTTTGTTGACCAGGAAAGGAGGGTTAGACAATGCTGCACATTTTCAGTGTGTGTACGCGTGCGCATGCATGTGGGTTTGTGTGTGCATGTGTTGGTTGGGGGGGTACAGATGCAACCCAACTGAAATTGAACCAGATTAAGCTGCTGGTGGTATTTAAGTGAAAGTGGGGGAACTTTGCCAGGACACCAGGAAAATTATTCTACTCTTCTCGAGAAGTGCAATGGGTTATATCCTTATGAAAGTTTTTCTACCCCCCATGCATGAGCAGGTGGCTGCCGAGCCCTGTCCGTGCTGACCTTTTGCTGGGCCCCATCTCTTCAAGCAGCCTGCCAAGAGAAGTACCCCACAGCTTCCCCCATGGTGGTGCCAGGAGGAGGAGGTCCATCCTTCCTCCCTCCTAGATTCATCATCCAGATTCTCGGCAGGCACAGTGGTGATGTGCAGGCAGAGGTTGAACAGGCAGGGCTTCATAAAGCCTGCCTCATGTCAAGGAGTTTATGCCCTGTTTTGTCAATCCTGCCCACCTCCCCTGACATCGGGCCCAGCTCTTTGTTGGCCTCACCGTACTCTGGCTCTCTGCGGTTTTTAAGGCCCACCGCAGCGTGTCACCAGAGAGGCAGAACTAGATGTCCTTCCTCCCAGGGCTGGGGGTGCTGCCAAGTGGTAGTGCCTCCCCACCCTCTGGCCACACAGCCAGCTTCCCGAGTTCACTTCTGCACTCAGGCCACCAGTAAGAGAGCATGTAGTGCTAGCTGCCGGGCCATTGGGCAGCCCAGCTGCCATGAGATGTTTAACTTCCAACTGAACAACCACCAAGAAAAGCAGACAGGACCTCGGTTAAACTTCTCATCCAAAGGATGTCCCATCCAGTAATTCAGTGTCTCTTTACCACATGAGTACCAGCATTTATGGTATGAGCCCAATCCTGGTGTGGAACTAGAACCCATGACCTTCTGGCCTAGAGGCAGATGTGCTACCAACTCAGCCATGCTGAAACTTAGAGAATTAAGAATGGGAGCTCAGCTCCAGGTGGGAGAGTTGCCTTTGCTTTGAATGGGGCAATTACCCTTGCAGTGGGTGTAAGAGGCACTCTTGCACTGGGTGTGAGAGTTTCCCCTGCCCTAGGTAATAAAGTCATCCATATTTTCCAATGAAGGGGATCCCCTGCTCTTTGTACTAGAGTTGCCCCTTGTTTTGGGCAGGACAGTTGCCAGTGCTCTGGGTGGGAGAACTGCCCTGTTCTGGGTGGGAGAGTAGCTCCTGCTCTTCCTGACAGAGTCACCCTTTCCGCTGGGTAGGAGAGTTACCTCTGCTTCTGGTAGGAAGGTCATGCCTGCTCTGACTGATAGAATCTCCCCTTGTTCTGAGTGGGAGACTGGAGAAGTGCTCCTGCTCAAGGTGGTAGAATTATTCCTGCTCTGGTTGGGAAATTTGCCCTTGTTGCAGTTGGAACAGTCTTCCCTTCTGTGATTGGGAGAGTTACCCCTACTCCAGGTGGTAGTGTCACACTGGCTTCAGGCAGTAGAGTGGCCCCTGCTTCAGTTGTAGAGTCACGCCTGGTTCTGGTTGGAGAGTGGCCCCTGCTCTTTGTAATAGAGTTGCTCCTTTGCTTTGGATAGAGGAGTTGCCCCTGCTCTTGGTGGTAGAATCACTCCTGCTTTGGTTGAGAGCATTGCCCCTACTCCAGGTAGTAGAGTTGCCCCTGCTAAAGGTACAAGAGTTGCCTCTAGTTGGTACAGTTGCCTTTGCTCCTGGTGATAGAGTTGCCCCTGTGCTGGTTGGTACACTTGATCTTGGTCTAGATGGTATAGTTGCTCCTGCTCTGTTTAATAAAGTTGCCCCTGCTCCAAGTGCAGAGTTGCCCTTGCTGTGGTTGGGAGAGTTGCCCCTGCTCTGGTTGGGAGAGTCATCCTTACTCCAGATGGAAGCGTTACCCTAGCATGGATGGGAGCACCCCCCTTGTTCTGGGTAGAAGAGTTGCTTCTTTGTTAGGTGCAGGAGACAGTCTGTGTAGAGTATTCCCTCCCAGGGGTTTAGCTGGGATGAGGGACTAGGTTAGGGGTGAGGGAGTGGGCATAGAAGGGTGGTTCTTCTGGGTCTATGATGCATGTGTCTTTGAGATCCCTTACCTTTAAACGATTGCTTTCCATGCTCTCTTCCTTCTTCTCTTTCTGAAGAGCAGGTTTGGTGATTCCCATTCGTCTGGTAGGAGGCAAGGAGGACAATGAAGGCCGTGTGGAGGTTTACTACGATGGGAAGTGGGGGAGTGTCTGCGATGATCAGTGGGACGACACAGATGCAGAAGTGATTTGCAGGCAGTTGGGGCTGAGGTAATTCCAAGGAAAAATGTAATTGTTTTAAAAATCTGGAAACAAAAAAAATGGAGTGAAAATGAAAAAAATATGTTTTTTTTTAAATGCATGCAGAAAATAGAAAGTACAGTTAAGATGTGTCAATCATAAGATCTTCTGGAACGATCAGTGAAGGAAAAAGTTAAGCAACATTTGATGCACTCATTACACAGATGTGTTTCTTTTCCTGAATATATATCAACTTTTCCATAGATGATTCGCCACCTCTCTTCAAATAATCTTCCAGAGATCCTAGTCTGCCTACAAACTGACTAGTGAAAATAACCCAAATACACTATTCATAAAAAAAAAAAAAAAGTTTTAAATCACGTACGTTTGCTTGAGAGCAGTTCATTAAAGAACTGTCCTTTAGGGGCAGCGCAGATTACATTTCTGAGCAGTCAGAATTGCTGAACCAGTTGTTGAGGATGGAAATGGCTCAAAGAATAATCGTAATTGATTAGGATAGGTCACCTTGTTCTCTCAATCAGCCATCCTACTAGTCGTAGCTTTCCAATAGACACCACTGTTCTAGGGCTGGACAGACTGTTCTGTCACTAATCAACCCCCCCCCCGATTTGGAGCTTACCTTGGACTTGAAATGAGTAAGGACTTTGCTGAATAAGTCCAGTTCCAGGTTCATGGGTGAGCATTACTGTCTGTTTCAGTATTTTGCTCACTGTCCAGCTCTGCGGCTGTGCACAATTCTTGCCTCCTGGCTGACATCTTGAGTCCTCCTCAATCTGTGGTGCGGTTAGCATCAGGTCGGGTTAGTGGTATTCATACTAGTGGACTCCATCACAGCATATCATGTTTACTGCTTCCCAACCACAATGCTGACCTATTGAAGATGCACAAGATGCTGTTGGCACGTCACGCTCCACGTAGAGTGTCGGCACAGGCGACCAGCACATCCAGTGGGGAAGCGGCAGTGAGTGTCGTGTGACACCAGACACTCAGGGTATATAACCCCGGTAAGTGTGCAACGTGGCTGCAGAGTACAATGAGCAGTCAGTGAGATGGGTCGATAAGTTAAACGAGAGAGAGAGAGAGAGAGAGAGAGAGGGGCTGGGCAGTCGGGGGCCAGCAGTTATTAAAAAATAAATCTTACAAGAACAACACTGTACTACAATGGAAACTAAGAAAGAAAAACAAACACCTGAAGAAAATTAATACTAGTGGTTGTTGTTGAGTGAATGCCACTGATAGGTGGTGCAGTGCTGCTGGCTGTAGGGTAGGCCTAGCGGAGGGCAAAGCAAGTATCAAGCAATCTGCTAGTCTGCTGCTGCAAAAATAAAAAAAAAACAAAGGATTTATTACACTTAAACAGACAAAGAAAGAAAACCAAAAACAGATTAAGAGCAGAATTAGAAAGCATAGACAGCACAGCGAGACTACAGTACACAGAGACAGAGAGATTGGTGGTGGCCACTGGCTGGTTGCCTGACTGGTGCTCATATTTTTTAATCAATGTACTATCAGATCAGACTTGAAGGCAGCACTATGAAAAGAAAAGGCTGGGTCATTAAAGGAAAAAAGAAGCAGAGAGATTGAGTGTGCGAGGGAAAAGAGATCAAATGGTGAGGTTGTGCCTGGCTCTCATTATAGAAGGAAATAAAATACCCCTTAACATGAAAGGGGCTTCTGGTTGCTGAGGAATGATGGAATTGGAAACAGAAAGAGAGAGACAGAGGAGATATTGCTGGAGGAGGCCTAAGTGGCAAAAGGAAAAAAAAGCAAACAAATAGCTGCAAAACAAAATTACCCTTTTACAATAAATATCTCAACACAAAAGGGGCTTCTGGCTGCTGAGGATGGAGTCTGAGAGAAAGGAGATTGACTAAAGGCACATTTAGATTACCACGTTGGTTCCGCTGCTGTGTGTACTATTCTCTGCCACTCCTCTTGAAACCTTGCTGATTTGCAGTTGCACAGCAGAGGTTGTGCATCGTTTCAGGGGCATTCTCCATGCTGTACTGAACTTCCAAGGCTATGCACTGGACGTCCGTTGGGGCTGGGAGACATTCGCATGAGTGGCTGAAGTTTCAAAAACACATTACTGACAGGGGGACTAGGAAGCAATAACTGAAACTCCTTTGGAATAAAAAGCAAATCATTCCATATCCCAGCCTTTAGACCGATTGCACTGCAGTCATAGGTTCTATTGATATCCTCTGTTAAAAGGGGCCTCTGGGTTTACATACAGTTTATCACAGGGCTTAAAAAATGGACATGGTGTGGGGTGCCACAGGGATGCACCGATGCAGGCAGAGCAGTGTGTTTACATGCCTGCAAAAAAATGCCTGTACTAATGCATGATCCCACTAAACCAGGGATTGCAGTTTGCCTCAAAGCGTGACCTACAATGCTCCGCAAGTTGTTTACACAGCCTGATCTACACCCTTGCAACTCATCTGCATCGCTCACAATGGCACAGATCTGTTTGTTTAAATGGGCCTTAAATCTGCTGTGCTCTATAGATTAAAGCCCAACAAAAGGGATTAAAGAAAAAAAACAGGCCGGCCCAGTGGCACTGAGGGTTGAGGCGCCGGACGCCACACCTTGCACCATGCCAGCGATCCATGTTTGGGAGCGAGCTTGGGCCACCGGGGGCTGGCTGGGTGGAGGGAGGGAGGGAGATGGATGAGGAGCAAACAGGCAGTTCTTCTGTCCCAGGGAGAGAGGGAGACAGCTTCTCCTCGGCTCTTGGCTGCCACTGATGGTGGCAGCGCCAAGCTCATACAGGAGGGAAATGGAGCTAGGCTGGATAAGGGAGGGGTCATCACTAGGGTCTCGGCGCATGCATGCCTCCATGCCATGCATGCTCACAGTTGCCAGGGTCACGGGGTAGAAGGGAAGAAAACCGGAGGGAAAGGTGGTGGTAGGGGGTGCCACAGGCTAGATGAAGCCCTGAGGGGCTGAGTTGAGCTCTCTATGGAGAGCCGTAGCAGCCTGTGGAACCCCCAAGAAGGACCATAAACACAAGTAATAAAAAAAAGAAGGAAAACGGGTTAGAGAGAGAGATTGAGTGTATGAGAGAGGGAGAAAAAAGAAACAGCTGCTTTAGCTCGCTGGCTGCCCGTGCTTGGCATCCAAAATAATAGAGAAATGCAGTGATGCCTGACAGTGCCTGCCAGCAGGCTAAAAATATAAAAATAAAAACAAAAATACAGATTTGAAAGCAAAAGTAATTTTAAAAAGACAAACTACAGAGAGACTGAGAGACCGAAATAAAGAAGTAGTGGTGAGCATTGTAATTTTACTACTCATGGTGAGTTGTAGCAGTCCATGTTTTTTTATTTTTTTGTTTATCAATTTGAGGTACAAACGAAAGCCATACAGAGTGTTTTTGACATTCATTAATTTATTGAGATTACTGCAACTGTAGACAACAGACTGCCTAATAAAAATAAAGCATAATAAAAGAAGTGCCATCATCAGTCATTATCATTATTCCTTATCTTTATATCCTACTTTGAGGGTATCTCTTGCAGTAGGCCACACCTATGGAACTACAGGCACCAGGCACCAGGATCACATGGAAACTTTTCTAGCTAGCAGTCTTCCAGGGGACTACCCACTCCGACATCAGCACATCTGACATCACCCTATCCCATAAGAGTGGGCAGCCCTTGCGCCCTCCTCAGGTCTTTTCCCACCGTCGACCATCACACATTGGACCTCTTGGAGATTCCTCCAGCTTCAGTCAACCACCATTTCTTCATTGATTTTCTTTGCTTTTTCTCTGCCTAGTGTAGCATCACTTTACTTTAAAGTGATTATTTATTTTGTTTATGCCGGGCTCCATCTCAGAAAAGCTCTTCAGAAGGTGTGCCTGCAGTGAGAAGATTCCTGAGAAGGATGACCCCAACACTAGTGTTCACTGCCTAGGCCCAGGCCACATCATCCAGGCCTGTGAGAGTTGCCATGGCTTCAACCAGGCTACCAGGCGGTGTCACCAGAAGACCCTGGAAAATTTCTTACTAAAGCAGCAGGTCGCCCACATGGAGAACGAACTTCAGGCCAGGAGTTCCTCCACTTTCCTGGCCTTGTCCTCAGGCTCCACCTCTTCCAAGGCCCGGGACAAATTGAGCGGGAAGCACAAACACCGGGACAAAGGAGCGCACCAAGCCTCATTCCTCCTCAACTCGCTTGTGGTCTCCGCTTTGCATGTTGGCTGCAGCAGAGCCATCCTCTTCTTCAGGTTTGACCCCTCTGCCTCGCAAACCCTCTCCCCACAGGGCTACTGTTGACTGTTGGCAGCTCCTCCCACCAATCTTACCTTGGTGGGCATTGGTTCTCTGGTCGTGGGTGCCCACCAATGTCTCAGCCCCTTCTGTTGCATCCCTTGTTTTCCACAGGGCATCAGTTAGGCGCCTCCACCGGGTCAACATCAACTGGCACTGGATCAGCACTTCCAGGGGCTCCCATACTCCCCTGATGTCGACCTTACCCATTTCCTCGGCCACTTCCTCTACTTTAGGGACCCTGCCCCGGTGTCACCCAGGGCTGTCCCTTGGTCATCCTCTCCCTCCCTGATGATGATGACTCAGGCAGAGGAGACACCCAGCAGGTCTCGCCCTGCTTGGCTGCTCTCCCCAGACGCACTGCCAACGCTGGCCCTCATGCCTCCTGAGCCAGCACCAATGGGTGTCCTGATGACAGTCACAATGGACTTTCAAGTCATACTTTCCTCCCAGTGGGATTTTATGCAAGCTAGGCTTGCTCCCCAACATGGGCCAGTGCTGCAGGGGCATGCTGTGCCTGCACATGCGACCCCCCTCATGGGGCCGCAGCAGGCATCCTGGGGTTGGGAGCCCTCTAACCCCCCTCAGGAACCGGGGGACAAGGATGAGTATCACCCGGACCTCCTTCTCCCTGATGATGAGGGAGAGGGAGATGCTGGAGATGAAGGCATTACCCCTTCCCACTCCACCTCTGCAGTGTCGGCCGATGGTGAGGAGACTGTGGTAGAACTGCGGTCTACCTGAAGGAATGCAAGGGTAGAGGGATGACTTTGCTAGCTTCTTTTTTTTCTAATCTATAAATCTGTTGCACAACAGTGTCTGGCTTCCTATTCTTTTCTGTCCTGTTTTCCTGGTTTCCAACACTGACATAGGTTGGCCATCTATGACAGCCTTATCTATACTCTCAAAATCTTTCTTCTGACTTATTTTATTCCCTTTCATTATATCCATCCCTCACCATGGCCTCCCAGAGCAATGCTAGAAGAAAGTAACGCACCAAGCTGTTCGTATGCTTGTTATAATGCCCAGCATGCTGGCTGGCTGCTTAAAAGGGAAAGTGCTTTATATGTGCTTATTGTGCTTATTAAAAGCCTTGCTGTACCTTTAAGGAAGAAAAATGTCCAAAAGGTGTCCAGCCTGCTGGCAAATGTTTAAAGTACTAAAGAAGGGTGCTTTTTATAAAAGAAAGTGCTTGCAGTATATGCTTAAAGTGATGATATAGATAAAGTGCTTATTGCTTAAGCTTAAGTGCTTATTTTATAAAATGAAGCTTAAAAGGGCACTGTCAGCTTTGCCCCTTGTTTTTTCCCACATCTCAACAGTGTGTCTCTATGCACACATTCATCACACATGTTCTATATAATACCCCTGTATATGCCAAAAATAATACATTTTACAACTTTTTCTTATTTTTGCAGTATTTTGTTTTCGAGCGGTCTGACTTAAAATGCACTGACCACCAGAAGCATATGCGTGCCGAGAACGCGAATCTCAAACAGAGCAGAGGCATGAAGTGCAACTTTTTACATGTCAATACTACAAAGATGCTTGTACTATGTATTTTCGCCTGCAGAATTGAATTTGCCACCTGGGAATCAACACCAGGCACTGATAGTGCTACTAAATACATTTTAAAACTGGCGAGCAAATCCTATACGTGAGCAACAGCAGCTGGAGCACAGATCCAGCACATGTGCAGGAGCATCCCACTGTTGCCATGCGCGGCATTTGGTCATCGGTTTTAAAATGTATTTAGTAGCACTATCAGTACTTGGTTTTGATTCCCAGGCAGCAAATTCAAATCTGCAGGTAAAATTACATAGTGCAAGCATCTTTGTAGTATTGGCATGTAAAAAGCTGCACTTCATGCCTGCACTCCGTTTGAGATCCACGCTCTCGGCACACATATGCTTCCGGTGGTCAGCGCATTTTAAGTCACACTGCTCAAAAAAAAAATACTGCAAAAATAAGAACAAGTGGTAAGATTTATTATTTTGGGCATATACAGGGGTATTATATAGAACAGAGGCTAATGGATGGGAATTGACACAACTACGCTTGTAATCGATCGAAGCGTTTCTATGACAACTAAGCAAACCTCGCGAGCACAGCTCAAGAGGTTTATAGTTGTCATTGAAACTGTGGGGTGCGATTTCAATGTGGTTGTTGTCGGTTTCCCATTCATTAGCTTTTATAGTGTATAGGGCTAAAAATGCTATAAAAGCTAATGGATAATGCTGCGGCCTCTGATCAGAAGCCCCATGATTGGGGCTGAACAATCTTACTGTTTTTTGTCACTCCAGGCTTCCTCAATCTTAGCGCTCGCTGCTATGGCCATTACTTCAAGCATGCACACTAAGGATCGCGTTGTTATGGTATCGATGTGACGTAGCCAAGAGGGGTTAACAACCTCTTGACGTCACATTGATACCATAACAATGTGGTAAACTGAATTCGGACAATAATAAGGGCTCCCCATACATTATATGTGTTATGAATGTGTGCACACTGTTGAGATATGGGAAAAAAAGAGGGGCAAGGCTGACAGTGCCCCTTTAAATTTGTGTGAAAATATTGTCCTACAAAGCCTGCAGAGTTGGTATATTGGTTAAAAATGATGTACAAAGTGCTTGTGTGCCCTAAATTAGGAATGTGTGCACCTTTAGAATTTATAAGGTGCTTCATGTTCATAAGAAATGTTTCCCATTAGCCTCCTGAATAAATATGGTGTCAAGAGTTATCCTTACCCACAATCCTGTGACATTTGGTGTTAGCAGTGGGATCAATTGGCAGTCCTAAGCTTGCAGGGGGGATTCCAATCAACCGGTATCAAATCTGATACCCAGGATAGCCAGAGACACAGTGATACAGAGCAGAATGTCCATGACGACACCTGTTCGAGGAGCTCTGACAAGAGCAATGCAGAGAAGACAGGCGAGCAACTTCTCCCAGGATTGGAACTCGTGACCAGGCCAAAGACCAAACCAGATAGTGGTTCAATGGATTCCTACGAAGAGGACATCGAAGAAGAAGAAGAAGAAGAGCTGGAGGAGCCACTCGAGAATATGAATGATCTCTTGAAGTGGCTGGCCAAAAAGCAACTGAAGATGGAACGACTACAGGAGAAGGACAGCCAGAAGCGGGAGATGGAGCGACGACATCAGGACCAGCCCTGGGTGGATAAGATGAAAGCCCTACATATAATTGGGACACACAGGAATGCAGATGGTGCCAATACGGCAACACCAATCCAAAAGACATTAAATTAACTAAAATGACCACCACTGATGACATTGAGGCCTATCTCACAACCTTTGAGAGGGTGGCCAAAGCTTGTGGTTGGCCTCCAGACCAGTGTGTAGTAAGAATGGCTCCTTTTCTTACAGGTCAAGCCCAATGAGCTTATAACAATATGAACCACAAAAGTGCTGAGAAGTATGATCTGGTGAAGAAAGAGATTTTAAAGTGTTTTGATATTAACACTGAGACTTACCAGCAATGCTTTAGATCTCTGAAGCATCAAGGGAATGATACCCCTAGGGAAACCTATACTTGCCTAAATGAACTTAGTAACAAGTGGTTACAAATGGGAAGACTTTGCTGGACATTACTGAGTCAGTTGTGATGGAGCAATTCTTGTAGATTTTGCCAATTGGACGTCCAGATCTGGGTCAGGGAACATCACCCAGAATCTGTGGAGGTTGCCATCACTCTGGCTGAGGATTTCCTGGCAGCCAGGCAACCGTCAAAGAAAGGGTACAGAACAACGGACCCCACCAGCAGCTCTACACAGCAGCTGGTAAGACCCTCTACTTTTACTCCATCACATCCCCCTGGAAGATATGCAGGGAAATCAGAAGGCAGAGGGGGTGGACATTACAACCTCATTTGTCGCAATTGTTTGGGAAGGGGGTGTATTGAAAGGTACTGCCTTAAAAAGAAAAATGAGCCCACTCATTTAGCCCTTTTGAACTAGGGTAACTTTGCCACTAATGTAAAAATTCAGGATAGGATCATGATGGGCCTAATTGATACAAGAAGTAGACAGACCCTAGTACACCCTGATGTTCTAGAGAAGTCACCAGTCACTGGAGCTTTTACTGGGGTTATATGTGTCCATGGGGATACTCATCATTACCCCACCACTAAACTGACTCTGGACATTGAGGGGAAAGAAGCTAACATGGTTGTGGGGATTGTGCCCAAGTTACCCATGCCAGTGGTGATCAGTCAGGACTTCCCCTACTTTGAGTCTCTGATCACCCCTAAAGAACCCCTGACAGCCATAACCAGCAGGTCCCAAACTAAATCACAAGTACTTGGTGATACTTTTCCTTTTGAAGGAGAGGTATTTGAGACCCCTGGGAGGAACAAAAAATCAAAAGGGGCGAAGAAGAAGGTACAGAAGGAATGGAGAAAGAATAATGGACTGCCTCCTGTTGTCATTGATGATATATTACAGAACTGTGATATTTCTTTAGCGCAGCAATAAAGATGTTTCTATAGCTGAATTGTTTTTGCAAGTTGGTAAAATAACAAAACACAAGGGGCCCCTGAGTATAAATGTGAAAAGTTTAGGGCTCAGCTACTGTACCTGGGACATGATCTTCCTTAGGCAAGTCACGCAGGGAAAGATAGAACTCTGACCCAGTTGTTACAATGCTTTTACTGGCCCAGTATACATGAGAATGATGCTGAATATTGTAGAGCCTGCCCTGAATGCCAGAAAGTGGCTCAGGTAACCAGGAAGGACACGGTGCCCCTAATGCCCCTACCTATTGTAAGTACACCTTTCGGATGGATGACTATGGATATTGTAGGCCCATTACGAAAAAGTACTAGAGGACATACATATATCGTAGTGATTTGTGATTATGCCATCAGGTACCCTGATGCCATTCCTCTGCACACTGTAACTACTGCAAAGATAGCGGAGGAATTGATAAAAGGTGTTCAGCAGGTTAGGGATACCAAAGGAGTTGATTACAGGTCAAGGCAGTAATTTTCAGGCTGCCCTACTTGAGGAGATGTATCATTTGTTGGGGGTAGTAGCTATAAGAACCACACCTTACCACCCACAAACAGATGGCTTGGTAGGGTGTTTCAACCAGACCTTGAAACGCATGTTAAAAAAATGTGTCCAGGATGAGAGAAAGGATTGGGACAAATATCTCCCTGTTATTGTTTGCGTATCGAGAAGTTGCTCAGGCAGCAACAGGATACTCCCCCTTTGTCCTATTGTATGGGAGAAACCTCCGAGGACCACTGGACATTGTAAAGGAGTATTGGGAGGAGGGAACTAATGTGGGACAGACTAATATCACAGAGTATATGGTCAAGTTAAGGAAAAGATTGGTGGACTATAACAAAAAGGCACATCAAAATAGCACTGACTCTCAGATCAGGCAGAAAAGGTACTATGACAAGCACTGTAAAAACAAAGAGCTCCAGGAGGGGGATACGGTTTTATTATTACTCCCTATGACAGAGAACAAGCTTCTAATGAAATGACAAGGGCCATATACCATTTTAAGACAGATCGAACCTGTAACTTTTGAATTAAAAAACCCAGACAAGTACACAGGTAAAAAGAACTACCGTGTGAATCTCTTAAAGAAATGGTTAGAGAGGAAAGAGACACCAATATATTTGCACATGCTGCCCGAGAAAGAGGAGTCAGAATTGAAGGAGGTCTACAGAAGGCTAAAGGACCAGGACAGCCTGGCAGGTCTCACAATAAACCTAGCATTAGAATCACACCAGAGAGAAGACAGTCTGCAGTTATTACAGATCTTTTCATGCATAATCACTAATGTACCAGGCAAGGCTGTTAGTGTATGTGACGCAAAGACTTCACCGGGGACTTCCAGTTCACCGCCACCACCTGGGTTTTTTACCAACAGGGCCCAGGAAGCCTGTTTCTGACTTCCTCCTTTGCACAAGGTCAGGAAGATCAACACATTAACTGTGGGTAGAGTGCTCTCTTGGAGACGGACTGCAAACAAAGTCCAGCAGAAATAGAATTACCCTTTAAATAACACACAAGCAGTCACTGATTCTATAAAAATAGACTATTTTCTAGAATACTAAAAGTATTTACAACAGGATGTATTTACAGGAAACAAAACGGTTGCACATTTAGAAAGAAGCAGAAAATAATATCACATTAAACAAATAGGTATTGTACAGCAGAAGTCTAAGCTACCCTCCCCTACAAATCGTTCACCTGCCTACCTAAAGAAGCACTCTCCCCTCACTGTGCTACCTTACCTCAGCTAGTCTTTGTAATGGCAGGGGCCCTGGTCTTTAAGTGTTTCAGTCCAAGATGGTGAGCTTATTTTAAGCCCCTCAATATATTGCTTTGCTCCAAGTGGGGAGGGTCCTACTCACTCTGAGTGACAGGCCCATGTTGCCCAGCCCTCTTTAAGAGTGTGTGTGTATATGTGTGTCCCCCCATGCTTTTGCACTACCTTGCTACCATAATAACATCCACCTGGATCCTTTTGTTTAACATGGGAACATTTCCAGGAAGGATACCCCCACTGGGTGTATGGGTTTATTGCTTTACTGCTCCCTGCCTGGCTTTTCCTGTTAACTTTCTCATGAGAACCATCAGACCTGTACTTTAACTTTTCCATATTCACTTGCTCATGTGATCTGGCAACCATCTTGTCTGAAGAAGATGCATATTCAAAATGAATAACTTAATCAAAAGAATACATGGTTCTGGTCCCCTTTCCCCATTACAGTGTACAACACCACATTAGAACTGATGCTGCTCCCATAAGACAGAAACCTTATAGGCTCCCTGAGAAGGTCAGACACGGGGTCAAACAAGAGACTGAAAAACCGAGGCAACTAGGCATTATTGAGTCATCTAGTAGTGCCTGGTCCTCCCCCATTGTAGTGGTACCTAAGAAGGGGGGTGGCATAAGACTGTGTTTAGACTTCAGAAAAGTCAACCAAGTCTCACATTTTGATACTTATCGGGATTGTCGACATTATAGATAACATTGGGAATGCCATGTACATTACCACGCTGGACTTAACCAAAGGGTATTGGTAGATTCCCTTAGCCCCTGACTCTAAAGAGAAAACAGCCTTTAGTATGCCATTCAGACTGTACCAATTCACCACTATGCCCTTTGGTCTACATGGAGATCCAGCGACCTTCCAATGGTTAATGGATAGACTTTTGCTGCTACATACAACATACTGTGCTGCCTACCTGGATGATGTTATTATTCACAGCCCTGACTGGTCATCACACTTAGCAAAGTTGACCACTGTGTTACAATCCGTACAGAAAGCAGGGCTTACAATCAATCCAGCAAAGTGTGCTGTAGCGATGATAGAGACCCGGCACTTGGGATTTCTACTGGGTAATGGAAATGTAGGCCCAGAAATAGAGAAGGTGGAGTCAGTGGCCCAAAGTCCCATACCCAAAATGAAGAAGCACGTTAGGTCTTTTTTGGGACTGGCGGAGTACTATCAGAGGTTTATTTCAAACTTTGCCTCCATAGCCACCCCCTTGACTGACCTGACCAAGAAAAGGTGCAGTAATACTGTTAAATGGAACAGTGAGTGTGATGAAGCCTTTTGGGCCATTAAAGTGGCCCAATGTGTACCCCCAGGTTTAATGTGCCCTCATTTTAACCTTCCCTTCGAAGTGCAGACAGATGCCTTGGAGAGTCGAATTGGAGCCGTCTTAAGCCAGAACATAGAAGGAGAAGAACACCCTATCCTATACATTACTTGAAAATTGCATGATAGGGAACAAAAATATGCAACCATCGAGAAGGAGTACCTTGCTATAAAATGGGCTATGGAAGCGTTGTGCTTTTATTTATGGGGTTCAGAGTTTACCTTATTAACAGATCATAACCCCCTATGCTGGATCAACCAGATGAAAGATCAGAATGCCTGCATTATGAGATAGTACCTGACACTACAGCCCTTTAAGTTTGTTGTGAAACATCGGTCAGGAAGTCAACATAAAAATGCAAACTTCCTATTAAGACATGGAGCAGAAGTACAGAGATGAGGGTGTAAAACATGTATAAACTGTGTCTGTTATGTACTATGATGGTTAAATAGTACTGGACTAAGCCCCAGGATATTGGTATGAATACAGATAGTGCAGTAAGTATGTACTGAAATTCATTATTTATTTAAAGTGGCCCTGGGCTAGAACTTCTAAAGTGGGTGGGTAGAAGCTCCAACCAAATCCCCATTGTCTCAGGATGCATGTTTACATTCTGGGGGTTTGCAACCAAAAAGCAGTCTATATATTGAAGAAAACTGTTTTTTTTCCTAAAGAGGGAGAAGTGTGGTAAAACTCTGGTCTACCTGAAGGAATGCAAGGGTAGCGGGATGATTTTACTAGCCTCTTTTTTTTCTAATCTGTAAGTCTGTTGCAAAATAGTGTCTGGCTTCCTATACTTTTTTGTCCTGTTTTCTTGGTTTCCAACACTGACGTAGGTTGGCCACTTATGACAGCCACATCTATACTCTCGAAATCTTTTTTCTGACTTACTTTATTCCCTTTCATTATATCCATCTCTCACCATGACCTCCCAGAGCAATGCTACAAGAAAGTAATGCACCAAGCTGTTCGTATGCAGCTCCATGTCATTTCAGTGAAGTTATTTTAGTGACAGCCAATTTCAGTGACTCAGTTATAGCGAGTACAACTATAGTGATAGGTAATTACAGCGCATATGTTTTTGGGCGAATGTTGGCGACTACAGCGACTGAACCACTTGGCAGTTTGTCAGGTAATTCAGACTGTGGTCTGCAGCAGAAATGATTATCCTGTCTTCACTCCCACTATCCCATAGCAGGAAACGCTCACCTCCAAGGGTTCTGGTGTACTCATAGAAACATAGAAACATAGAAACATAGAATTTGACGGCAGATAAGGACCGCTTGGCCCACCCAGTCTGCCCATTTCCTACCTACTGGATAAGCTGTAGATCCTAGTTAACCAGCAGCCTACTTCTTCTACCCCACCCCAAATTGCCTTATGACTATCCATGTATGGCTTGAATTCCACCACTGATTTTGACTCCACAACCTCCTCCGGAAGGCCGTTCCATGCATCCACAACCCTCTCTGTGAAAAAATACTTCAAATTACCTCTGAGCCACCCCCATCTTCAAATTGTGCCCTCTTGTTCTTGCACACCTCTTTTTTGAAAGATGCTACCCTCTTGGACTTTGCTGATTCCTTGAGGTGCCGAAAGTTTCTATCCGTCCCCCTCTCCCTCCTTTCCTCGAGGCTATACATATTAAGCTCCTTAAGTCTCTCTTCATATGTCTTCGGTGCAGACCCTGCCATTTAGTGCCCTCCTCTGGACAGCTTCCATCCTGTCTATGTCTTTGCGGAGATTGGGTCTCCAGAACTGCACACAGTACTCCAGATGGGGTCTCACCAGCTGTCTGTACAGAGGATAATAACTTCCTGTTTTCTACTGGTGATGCCTCTCCTATGCATCCCAGTATCCCCCAACCCTCCTTGCTGCCCTCTCACATTGCTTGCCCATCTTTAGGTCATCTGATATACTACCCCAGGTCCTTTCCATTTTTGTTGTTGTTAGTATCTCACCCCCCATTGTACTCTTCCCTGGGTTTTGTTTCCCAGGTGCATTACCTTGCACTTCTTAGCATTGAATCTAAGCTGCCATACATTTGACCATTCCCCTAACCTTGCCAAGTCCTTCTCATCCTTTCCACCCCACCCTGTGCATCAACTCTGTTGCAGATCTTAGTGTCATCTGCAAAGAGACATACTTTTCCTTCCAGTCCTTCTGCAATGTCGCTTATAAAGACATTGAAGAGGACCGGTCCTAATACTGAACCCTGCGGTACCCCACTAGTAACCCTCCTTTCTTCTGAGTGGACTCCATTTACTATTACTCTCTGTGTCCTATTCTCCAGCTAATTCTTTACCCAGGCTGTCATCTTGGGACCCACTCCCAGGCTGGCTAACTTGTATATTAATCTTTTGTGTGGGACTGTGTCAAATGCCTTGCTAAAGTCTAGGTAGGCCATGTCTACAGCCCCTCCCTGATCTACTACTTTGGTCACCCAGTCAAAATCTATCAGATTACGTCTGGCAGACCTTCCGCTGTGAATCCATGCTGCCTAGGGGTCCTGTGCCCCTCTGGCCTCTAGATACTGACAGTTCTTTCCTTTAGAAGTGATTCCATCATTTTCCCTATCACTGAGGTTAAACTAACAGGTCTATAGTTTCCTGCTTCTGCCTTGCTCCACTTTTGTGAGGGGAATCACATCTGCCCTCCTCCAGTCCTCGGGTACCACCCCATCCTCCCATGATTTGTTAAAAGGGTAGTCAGTGGTGTCACTAGTTCTACCCTTAGTTCTTTAGATTCTGGGATGAATCCCATCAGGCCCCATTGCTTTGTCCACCTTCAGTTTTAAGAGTTCTTTCAGAACCCTTTCTTCTGTAAATGGGCCGGTATCAACTTCTGTATCCAGAGCATTACTACTGTTTGTTTTATGTACCTCCCCTCTTCCTTTGTAAATACTGAGCAAAAATATTTGTTTAGTATCTCTGCCTTTTCACAGTCTCCCTCTGCCCACCCTCCCTCCCTTTATTAAGCCTCACTTTTCTCTCCTTGGTCTTCCTTCACTCCCTGATGTACCTATAAAGGTTTTATCCCCTTCTTAACTAGGTTGGCTATCTTTTCCTCGGTTTGGGCCTTTGCTGTTCTGACTGCCTTCCCAGCCTCCTTTGCTTTAACTGATACAGTTCTCTGTCCTGCTCCTTCTGCGATTCCTTGTACTTCCTGAATGCTTTCTTTTTCTCTTGAACCTTCACTGCCACTTCCTTTGAGAACCATAGTGGTTTCTTAATCGTCTTGTTTTGTTTATTGCTTCACAAAGGCTCGTTACCTCTGTGATGGCAGTTTTATTATTCCCATTGTTCTTCCACCCCTCCTTCCTGCCCATTTGCTAGTGCGTTCCTTAGGCACTCACCCATTTTGGCAAAGTCAGCCCTCCTAAAGTCCAGTACTTTTGTCTTTGTATGGCTTGACTCTATTGCTGTGTTTATTGTGAACCATACTGTTCGATGGTCACTAGTTCCCAGATGGCTACCCACTTCTACATCTGTGATCCTCTCTCCATCTCCATTTGAGAGTATCAAGTCTAATATTGCTCTTTCTCGAGTGGGCTCTAGTACTAGTTGTCTAAGGCATGCCCCCTGTAGGGCATTATAACAAGCATATGGAGATGGGACTCCAATGGGATCATCAGCTCAGCAGTGCACTTGGCATCACAGGGCACACCCATTCAGACTGCTGGATCCTCTGTACAGTCCGGCGCACCAGCCTCACATCTCACAACAAATGCAGGCACTAGTAGCTCCTGGTGGTGCAACCCCCCTTGGTGGGCTATGCCCCTGGACCCCCCATTTCTATTATTCTAACACCATGCCACACTTGGACCCAGAGGTTATTCTGCATCTTTGGGATCACTGAATTTTATAGTAGCTGTAATGCATAGTTGCTGTATTGTGCAGTTGCTGTATTGCCTTGTTCACTGTAATGTGCCATTTGTTAAAGTTGTAATCGCTATTATTGATTTGCTGAAATTGATTCACTTAAATTACTACACTGAATTGATGTGCTACCTCCATATGCTTGTTATAATGCCCAGCATGCTGGCTGGCTGTTTAAAAAGGAAAGTGCTTTATATATGCTTATTAAAAGCCTTGCTGTACCTTTCATGGAAGACAAATGTCCAAAGGTGTCCAGCCTGCTGGCAAATGTTTAAAGTACTAAGGAAGGGTGCTTTTTGTAAAATAAAGTGTTTGCAGTGTATGCTTATAGTGCTGATATAGATAAAGTGCTTATTGCTTAAGCTTAAGTGCTTACTTTATAAAATTAAGCTTAAAGTTGTGTGAAAATATTGTCTTATAAAACCTGCAAAGTTGGTATATTGGATAAAAATGATGTACAAAGTGCTTGTGTGCCCTAAATTAGGAATGTGTGCACCTTTAGGATTTATAAGGCACTTCATGTTTATAAGAAATGTTGCCCATTAGCCTCCTGAATAAATACACTGCCAAGAGTTATCCTTACCCACAACCCTGTGACAGAGACCCCCAAGTATATCCCACAGCCCCCCCGATAACTCTTCTTTTTTCTTCATTCTGAGACAGTTGCAGGCAGCCATGGGGTTTGACACTGAGGAGCTGGACCCTGTTTGGTGCCATCTGTCCACATCTGGGCCTGCCAGATGCCCCTTCTCTGGTTATTCCTCCATTGATAGAACCCTTTGTGGATGCCACCATGGCCGCTTGGCATTACCCCAGCTTGGTCCCTGCCATGCATCAGAAGACGGATAAGCTGTACCAGGCCCCTGCAGGGAAGCTCTTCTTTGCTGAACAGCCTCAAGCAGACTCTGCTGTCACCAATGCTGCCCACAACTATACCAAGAGGCCAAAACACCTCAGTTCCAGTGCTTGGATGTCACTGGCAAGCAGACCTTCCCCTCTGCCACTTTGATCATCATGATCCTTAACTATATCGCCCATATGGTCCCATTTCAGAACTAACTCTGGGATCAGGCCAAGGAGGCCACTAAAGCCCTCCCAGAGGACCCCTAAAGCAGAAGCTGCTCCAGAGCATTCAGTCAGGGGCCGACATCGGCAAGCACCTTCTTTGCTCTGCCTATGATGCTGTGGATGCCTTGGCCCAGACAGCCACAGCGGGCATTTGCCTTTGATGACATTCTTGGCTGAGGGTGTTGGGCTTTGCTGAGGATGCACAACAGTCCATCCTAAATGCCCCCTTTAGGGGGTATAAACTGTTCGGGGTGGATGTGCAGGACATTCTTTCAAACCTGCAGGCTTCTGGCCACACCTTGCGGTCAGTTCATTCTATGTACCACACCAACCAGTCTAGGAGTGGTCAGCGGGTGCCCTTTTGGTGTGGAAGGCCTGAACCCAGCTCCAAACTGCAGGTAAACACAGAGCAGCTGCAGCTTTGCCTACCCCTACCTCCACCACTGGGAACTTCCCCAGAGGAGGCATTGCAGCTCCAGCCACAGGTGCTACCTCAGAATGACTCCTTGCCTGCCCCCCCCAGCCAGGCAGGAGGTGGTAGTCGGGGGGGTGGTTGCTTCTCCCTGCTCCTGGACAAGTGGAGGGAAGTCACTAGAGATGTCTGGGTCTTGCAGCTCATAGAAAATAGCCACACTCTACAGCTGCTGGAGTGGCCTCCAGAAGAACCACCAGTTCAGTCCTCTTACCCTTTGGACCACATTCCAGTGCTCTGGGAGGAGATCTGCACCTTGCTGCACAAAAGGGCCATAGAGCCCATCCCAGAGACACAACAGGGCTGGGGGTTCTACTCTCACTTCTTCCTAGTCCCCAAATGTACAGGAGATATCAGGCCCATCCTACACCTAAAAGACCTACATTATTTTTTTAGTACAGGAAATTCTGGATGGTCACCCTTCAGGAACTGCTGCCGCTGCTGCATTGGGGATTGGGTCTGGTCCCTCAACATGGAAGATGCATACCTGCATATCAAGGTATGTACCTCGCACTGCCAGTACCTCAGGTTCCACTTCCAGGTAGTGCACTTCCAGTTCTGGGCCTTGCCTTTTGGCTTGTCCTCAGCCCCTCAGGTGTTTACCAGTGCTTGGCAGTAGTGGCGGCTATGACACGTGGCATCTGCCTGTTACTAGTTATATTTATATTTGTGATATAAATATATGCTTATTTGAATGTCTGCTTAGGAAAAGGGCAGCCAACAGTTTTTAAAGAGGCCTGACCTTTTGACCCCAAAGGCCCATGAGTGCTGAAACAGCTGGCTGTTGTAAAACTGGCCCAGTGGAAACTCTAATTAAAAACATCCTTCCAAAGGCCAGGTTATAACAACTTGTAAAACCCTTCTACTTTGAAGTGCAGGGACATAGTATGCATTTTATGACCTTTGAGGAAAGGCCATTTTTATCTGATTCCTGTTAGAGTTCATACCTGTAAGATAAATGATTTGTCAGGATGTTCTCTGAACATCAAAGGTGAATGCTCTGATGAAAGGGACTGTCATATTTTAATACTGCTATCTTGCAGATTTCCAGCCAGCAGTAAAATGACATCTTTTTGGATATACTTGGTCAGGTTACAAATTAATTACTGGCTAACAGTGACCTCCTGAGCTGTGACCTCACAGGATAGGAGGGACATGCTGGATTATTATCACTCTGGCTGAAAGGAGTGGGAACACTTCATCTCTGGATTCCTAAAGGAAGACACACAAGGTGTGTCTGAACTAAAAAGGCATGTCCGTTAAAGATAGGTAACATCCAACTGGAACTGAGTTAGGTAGAAATTTAAGCACCAGGCATTTTGTTTCTGTAAATTCCCTTTTATTTCTGACTATAAGTATTTGTTATATGTTATATGTTTTGTATGTAGTTACTATTTTTTTAAATTCCAGTAAACCTTTTAGTTTCCTTAATGCTGCTTGAGTCTTTTCTTTTGCATGTGGAGACTGAAACAGTATTAGATAATTCTGACAAAATCTGTTAAGGGCTTAAACATGTGTTACTATCTTGCTAAGTTAAGAAATTACCTAGGTCTCAAATTGAGTCAAAAGGGTAAAATTGTGAACCAGGCTGGTGCCCACTGGGTGAAGTATTGCACTGCATCCCCGGAAGGGAGTACATATCTGCGCCTGTTAACTGGGTATGCTAGCAAAGGTTCATATTTGACCCCAGGACTCGAAGCTAGTAGGTGATTCAGACCCAAAACAGACAGGAGGATTACCCTGTTTGTCTCCTGTTCACATATTGCACTTTGAGGTTTGGCACTGTGGGAGCACAGGGCCTGACCTGTGAGGTGTGTTTGTGACAGTGGCAACCCTCAGGAGGGAGGGACTCTATATATTTCCCTACCTGGCTGACTGGCTCCTCAAAGCTCAGTCCAGAGAACACCTGGTGCAGGCTCTGGAACCTACCACCCACTTGTTCCAGGAACTAAGCATCACAATCAGTCTGCCCAAGTCAGTCTTGACACTATGTCAGTGCCTCCAGTACATAAGGATGGTCCTGGATATGGCTCAGGGCATGGCCTTTCTGCCCCAGGACAGGGCAGATTGCATAATGACTCAAGCCCACCTGCTGTACAACAGCAGGTATATATCAGTCAGAACCTTCCTCCAGCTCTTAGGCTAGATGGCTAAGGTCATAGTCACAGTGCCTCTAGCCAGACTGCACATGAGGGTACACCAGTGGACACTGAGGGTTCAGTGAGATCAGTGTACCAACGACCTGGAACAGCAGGTCCTAGTCTCCTCTCCAGTCAAAAAGGTCCTGCTTTGGTGGATGGAATCCAGTAACCTTTTAAGAGGGGTTCCCCCTCAGTAAATTCTCACCACAGTTGCTTCAGGGTTGGGGTGGGGGGCTCATCTGGGGCTCCACCAAACACAAGAGATGTGATCCAAGATAGAGTCTTCTTTCCACATCAATGTCCTGGAGATGCCCTACAGGCCTTTCATATGCAGCTATCCTTGGGCCTTAGTGTAGATGGACAACATCAGTGTAGTCCACTACATCAACAAGAAGGGGGCACTCACTTGTACCCTCTCTGCCAGAAAGTGATGAGACTTTAGTACTGGGCTCTAGAACATGGTCTAGAACTGTCGGCTGTCCATATTTCAGGTGTCCAAAATGTCCTGGTCAACAGGCTAAGCCAGTAGCAGTCCAAGATGCACAAGTGGGAGCTGCTGACCTCCATTGTAAAAGACCTGTTCAACAGGTGGGGTTGTCCAGAGTTGGACCTTTTTGTGTCCCCACTCAATGCAAAACTGTCGCTTTTTTGCTTGTTCGCTCCATGGCCTGGAGTTTTCTGGTGAGTTGCATTTTCCCTCTCTTGGAAAAGGAGGCTTCTTTATGCCTTTCCCACCTTTTCCCTGCTTCAGAGGGTTCTGATCAAGCTACCGATGAAGTGGCCACTATGATCCTCATCGCCTCATTCTGGCCTCGTCAGATCTGGATCCCCTTACTGCAGCAATTGACAATGGAACTTCCAGTAACCCTGTCTCTGTGCACCGGCTTGCTCTCCCAAGACCAGGGCACCCTGATCCATCTGGACCTTAAATCCCTGCATCTTTATGCCTGGCTCTTGAAGACATAGCCATGGCTAGATTTGGGGTGTCACCCAAGGTGGCTGATGTCCTGGTGGTGACTGGGAAGCCTTCCACCAGTGCCACATATTCCATGAATTGGAAGCGCTTTGCTCTGTGAGCTGCTTCACGTCAACTGGATCCCTTCACTTGTCCAGTGAATCAGATTCTAGAGTACTTACTGTCCCTGTCAGACTCCGGCCTGAAGTACTCCTCTCTTAAAGTGCACATGTTTGCCATTTTTGCCTTCCATGTGCCTGTCAATGGTCATATGGTGGCACAACTGGAGGTGTCATGTACATTTCTGAGAGGCATCCTTCACCTGAAGTCTCCTATCTGCAGTCCAGTCCCATCTTGGGACTTGAATTTTGTTTTGGAGAAACTTACTTTGGCTCCTTTTTAGCCAGCCACAACGTGCAAGCTATGCTTTCTGTCATGGAAAGTGTTATTTTTAGTTGCTATTACTTCTGCTTGAAGGATTTCAGAGCTACAGGCTGTCATGTGTGAGCAGCCTTATTTGATTTTCCAGAAAGACAGAGTGTCTTTGCATACTAACCCTAAGTTTCTTCCCAAGGTGGTGTCAGAGTTTACTTTAAATCAATGCATCCACCTGCCTGATTATTTCACAGAGCATGCCAGTCCAGGGGACGCATTGCATCATACTTTAAATGTGCACAGGATTCTGCATTACCATACACACTATACGGAAGACTAAGAAGTTCTCTCAGTTGTTTGTTTCTTTCGTCCCTGGGAAATAGGGCGTTCCTGTTTCTAAGCAGTACTTGTCTAAATGGTTGGTCAACTAAATTACTTTTTGCTACAGGAAGTATGGCAAGGACCTTTCTGGCATTGTTCATGGTCATTCTACCAGAGGCATGGCCAGTTCTGTTGCCTGTTTCTGGAATGTTTCGGCTGCAGAGATCTGTGCTGCTGCCACTTGGAGTATGGTGCACACCTTTACCAAGCACTACAGTCTGGACATTGTCTCTAAGTGCAGGGCCAATTTTGGCCTAGCTGTTCTGCAGGGCCTACTTTCTTAGGCTCTTGGTTGCAAGCACTCAGGACATTCTGATTCAGAATTGCTTGGGACTCATTCCATAGGTGTGGCCTGCTGCAAGAGATACCCTTGAAGTAAGATAGTACATTTATGTAAGAACTTACTGTAACAGTAGATATTCTAGAGGATCTCTTGCAGCAGGACATGCTGTTCCACCCTCCATCCTCCAACCCTGTGGGTCTTCCTGTGTCTGTCCCTCTTTCTTCTTAGCAGAAAACCTTCTGCTTCTACTATTTCATTATTGGCAGGAACTTTTGGCTCTTCCTCGGTTCCTCAGCAGGAGACAAGTTGCTTCTGGTCTCCGGCAGGAGAACTGAGGAGGGCACAGAGGCCACCCACTCTTTACAGTATATGGTGATGTCAGTGTGTGAGATCAGAGTGGGTGGCCCCCTGGAAGACTGCTAGCTAGAAACATTTCCTTGTTGTCCTGATGCCTGGCAACTGTAGTTCCATATGTGTGGCCTGCTGCAAGAGATCCTCTAGAAGATCTACTGTTACGGTCAAAAATTTAAATTCCAAAGCTATAGTAGCTTAATATTGCTGTGTTACTGAATACAGTCAGTCACTGAGTAGTAACAATAGGAATCACTCTTCTGTACTGAGCTTAAAGAGCTGCTTTCTACTGCCCCCAAACATATAACATAGAAACATAGACTTTGATGGCAGATAAGGACCGCTTGGCCCACCCAGTCTGTTCATTTCCTACCTATTGCATAAGCTGCAGATCCTAGTTAACCAACAACCTACTTCCTTCTACCCTATGTCTGTCCCATGTATTCTTGAATTTCCCCACTGTTTTTGACCCAACGGCCTCCTCAGAAATGCTGTTCCATGCGTTCACCACCCTCTGTGTGAAAAAATAGTTCTTCACATTGCCCCGAGCCGTCCCACCTCTATCTTCAAATTGTTCTTGCACATCCCTTTTTCTGAAAGATGCTACCCTCTTGGACTTTGTTGATTCCCTTGAGGTACTTGAAAGTTTCTATTATGTCCCCCCTTTCCCTCCTTTCCTCGAAGGTATACATATTAAGCTTCTTTAGTCTGTCTTCGTATGGTTTCTGGTGCAGACCCTGCACCATTTTAGTTGCCCTCCTCTGGACTACCTCCATCCTGTCTATGTCATTGTGGAGATGGAGTCTTCAGAACTGCATGCAGTACTCCAGATGAGGTCTTACCAACTGTCTGTACAGAGGGATGACAACTTCCTGTTTTCTACTGGTGATGCCCTTCTCTATGCATCCCAGTATCCCCCCAGCCCTCCATACTGCCTTCTTACATTGCCTGACTACCTTTAGGTTGTCTGATATGACTACCCCCAGGTCCCTTTCCATTTTTGTTGTTGTTAGTACCCGCCCATTGTGTCCTGTTTCCCTGTTTTTTTGTTTCCCAGATGCATTACCACCTTACTTGATCTGCAATACAACTTTTCATTTATTTCTGTCACTTTTAAAAAAATCGAAAGGATCATATGTGGCTCCATGAAGCTGGAAGCCAAAATGGTGCTGCTACCTTATTGCTGACACACACCCCTGCACTCGCGCATTATGTGATGTCAGTAAATGGAGAGCATGAGGTACGCTCCATAGAGTAGCATAGGGACTTTCTTTATGCATTTTATTAAAATTTAGAGTTCCAGTTATAAAAAATCAAGGCCACTACTCGACTAACAAAAGGGAGGGCCAAAGGACAGGCTAAGCAATCGTCCTGCACAGGGCCAAAAATATCAGACCCAAAAAAGTAATTCTGGAACCCCTAAAGTTTCATCTTCCAAGTGAATGCTTGAATCCAATAAAGGTGCATCTGTTCGGTCAGTCCCAATTTAAAAACAGAGGTTCTTTAGTTAAAACTAAAGGGGTGGTGGATACCACCTGCAGAGGCACTCCAAGGTATGGAAGAGTTGCATACTGTGCTACTGTTAGTACATCACAGACAACATCTGATTCCTCTGAGGCTGAGCTTGATGGGGTAAAGATAAAGATGATGAAGACAGTGATTGAGCACAAGGTTTACTGGAGGTGATGGAAACTGCAGATGAGGAAAGAAGTGGAAGCACATGTTTCTATAGCTGAGGAGGACAGTGGGTAAGAGGAAGGGAATAAAGTATGACAGGAACAAGCCCAAGAAAACTCTGGTGAAAAAAATATCCTTGAAAAGGTGACTGAGCTGCAGTGCTTACATGGCAAAAAATCTAAAAAGATAACATTTTGTTTGGTCATGCTTCACCCTTAGTGCTTTTAATGAGTTGGTAGCAACATGCACTATTTGTAAACAGGCAGTCAGCAGTGGTAAAAAGGAGCTTTGGGAACTTCAGCACTAAAAAGGCACCTGACAGATGTCATATCATTAATGAGAAATCAATTTTCGAGAAGAGAAAGTGACAGTGACGATAGCTCAGAGTCACTACACTGAGGAGTAGCTACTGTACCATAAATGATAATGGTGGCAGCCCCCATAGCAATACAGAAACACTTGCAGCACTTCTTTCCATTCAGATTACTCCCAAGTGTTACTGATAGTAGCCATGTGGTCAAAGATCCCCCCTCCTTCAAGGAAACAGCTTACCATCTCAGAAACATTTGAACATAAATCCAAATATCTCTTGACCCACTCTGTTGCTGTTACTCATGGCAGATTTAAGTTGTTATCTTTAAAAAAGATAGAAGCCAGATTTGGAAAATAAAACCTTCATAATCGGTCGATAAGCTAAACTGCTGCTGTTACAATAACAAAGACAATTTCAGAGATGACAGCTGCTGATTTGCTACCGCATAACATGGTAGAAGATGTGATAGCCGGGCATCTGCTTGAGTAATTCCAACCTCAATATAATATACCATCAAGAAAATGCTTCTCCTTAATAGGGATTCCAGATCTCTACGATGTTGCATGTAAAAAACTGAGATGAATTAATTTATTTATCTAAAAGTTAGTAACTAGAAAAGGCACACTGAGCCAGGGCTCATTTCCAGATGTGACCCAGGGAGGGGTTAAAGGGAGAAACATGTGCAAGTGCAATACGATATACAAAAATACAAGTCAAAAATCAGCGAATTAAATACAAGGGAACTGACACACTCTGAGGATATAGCAAAACTTATGTACACAATCAAGGTACATCACTGAAGCAGCCATGAGCAAAGTAATAACTCATAAAAGAACATGGCAGTGACATATTAAACTAGGGTGGAAACTGGTGTACACGGAGGCAGCATTAGGTATAAAACTGCAGCCAATGAACAACAGCAAACACAGGAACATTTCTATGGCAGGCAAGACAGCATAGTAACAAAAGGGCAGCAGTTAGAGGACAGAAACCAGAAAAGGGATGTAGAGTTATGGTGGAAAGCAGAAGAAGGAGGGTGCAGCTAGTTGCTTCAGGTGAAGTCTAAAGACAGGGAGAGAGGGGGATAGGGGAGATGAGAGGGGAGCAGGTTCCAGAGGGATGGAAGGGGATAGAAGAAGGCCACTTGACCAGCAGAAAAGTGAGGTTGTGGGATGAAGAAGGTATGGGAATCCCTGGATCAGAGCCAGTAGGAGGAACTGGGATTAGGGGATAGCAGGGAAGAGAGACAGGATAGAAGAGACCCAAACCAATATTTGGCGATGAAGGTGGCACAGGGGGCCTGGCGAAGTAGTGGCAGGGGGAATGGAGACAGATGTGTAGGGGGAGCAGTGGCGGGTATGAAGGGGAGATTTGGTGGCGTAAGGGCAGAAGATGTTGCATAGGGTATCCAGTATGGTGAGGGAGGAGGAAGGGGCAGTGCCGTAAACTATATCAGCATAATCAAAAACTGGGAGCACCATTTTGGTTATGAGTTTCTTGTGGACCTGCAGGGGGAGGCATTCCTTGTTTCTGAATAAGGCACCCAGTTTTTGGCAGAGTGTGGAGTGGATGGCATTTATTTGGACTGAGAAATCAAGTTTACTGTCCAGACAGACTTCAAGGTATTTGAATGCAGGGGCCATGTCTAAAGGAGTACCATCAAGAGTGGTGAAAACAGGTGGGGGGGTTAACAACAGCCTGGCCAGTTTCTGGGAGGAGTCAAAATTTATGGTCACTGTCCTTTTGGTCTTACCTTGAGCTGCTTTTCTTGGAACCACTGTAGAATGTTGTGGCAGTCCTGCTGGAGAGGACAGGTCACAGTAGAAGCTGTAGGGCCAGACATGTAGATAACTGCTTCAACTACATACATATGGATATTTGAGGAGACACACATAGAGGGGAGGTCATTGAGGGACATGGAAAAAATAATTGGCCTTAGTATGGAACCCTGTGGGACTCCAGCAGAGATGGGTAGGGGGGACCGAATGCCCCCCACTTGTACTGACTGTTAACAGCCCAAGAGGTACAATTGGAACCAATTGACAGCTTTGGCTGAGAGGCCAGTGAAGCACAGTTTGCTAAGGAGGAGGGGGTGGGATACCGAGTCAAAGGCTTTAACCAGATTGATGAAAATAGCTGAGGTGATGTGACCCTGATCAATCCCTGTAAGGATGGATTCAATAACCTGCAGTAGGAAGGATATGGTAGAATGGTACTTTCTAAAGTCAGACTGGAAAGGTGAAAGGAAGTTTGAGGAGTATATAAAGTTGGTAAGTCTGGAGTAGATGAGGTACGCCTGGAGCTAAGCAAGGGAAGGGGAGGAGGGAGATTGGCCAGTAGTTGCCAGGGGAGGAGGGGTCTCCCCCTTTATATAGGGGGAGTACCTTAACAATTTTCCAGACCTGGGGGACCATGCAGTGGGAGAATGAGAAGTTAATGATGTGAGCTGGGGGGAGGCAATGGCTGGGACCAAGATACATAGGCATTTGGGGTCCCACCCTAAACCAGCCAGTTTTAGTTAGTGCTTTGGCAAGGTGGTGCATCTCATAGCTGATATCTGGACAAGTTGTCAGCCTGAACCCTCCATGTCTGTCACTGCACATTGGGCATGTTTTGTTAATAATTCTTGTGGGGACAGTGAAACGCAGTTTGCTGTTCTAAGACTGTTTAATTTTCCATCTTAACATAACTCACAAAACATCAGTGAGAAGATCAAACAACCAATACAGTGATGGTTCACATCACAGGGACTGTCAGTTGAATTTATAATTGCAGACAATGGGTCAAACATAAGGAAGGCCTTGGAGGAGGGGGCTCTATTCACATCTGCTGTTTTGCACATTGCTTGAATGTAATAGTTCACAGTTTTCTTGATGAGGTCAGGGACATTAAGGCTCTTGTTAGCACTGGTAAAAGAATATGCAATCATTTTAATCACTCAAGCAAAGCCCATCACTTATTTGAAAAAATACAGGAGGAGCACAAATTACCTTTGCACAGACATTTCTGCTAGGTGGAATTCACCCTTTGTTATGTTTCAAAGACTGCTAGAAAAAGGAAAACTGTCAGACAGTAGACCTGGGAAAATGACATTGGTGATGTAATGCCTGTATCATTCTACCATAGTGGGCCATGCTGGAGTTAAGCAATAATGCATGACAGGGCATGTGTTGTTGTGGGATTTACACACACCTTGTGTGGTCTGTCACGAGGCACAGCCGAGTGACTTTAACTACACATGAAGTGTGTAAATCCCACTACTGCACATGCCCAGAAGTGCATTATTGTGATTATAAAATGAATCTGTTACTAATTAAAATAAAAATTAACTAGGTTCAAAGAAAACAAACATTTGATTGCTGGGATCTTTACCGGTTGTATGATGCAGGATTTACACATTGCCATGTGACATGTTTTGACCAATGAGGTTGCAGGATTTTCAAGACCCATTTTATAATTTGCAATTTTACACCAGAGACGTGAATGCAAACACAGCAACTCTGAGCCAGGTGATACCCTTAATAAAAATTTTAAAAGTCTGATTGAATCTTCTTAAGGGCAATTTAGGGGACACAGAGAGTTCTATCCCACATGCTACCAGTGGTGCTGACACAATCAGGTTGCCCACCAGAATACAAAAAGATATAACCAACTGTATGATCAAAATAAATGATGAAAATGAAAAACCACGTAAAATGCTTCAGTCTTACCACTACATTAAAGCAACAATCTTGGACCCACGATACAAATCAAAGCAACTGCTGAAGGATGATAAAACTTCTTTTGAGAGGAACAAACAAGAAACAATTGATGACATATATGCTATCATGGAATGGAGTACAGATTCAGATTCAGAATCTTTTCAACACAGCACAGCATCAGGTGGTCCCTTTTCTGGTGTTCCAGCAATTTTCCCTCTTCCTCTTTGGCCACCATGGCAGGATCTTCTTCTTCACCACCATCCAAAAATAACAGTGTTCCATGATCACATGGTTTAGCGTCAGGTCTCTGGAGTCACTTGCAAGATGTCACTGTAACTTCTTCATCTACTTCTTCTAACACAGCCTCAGCGTGGACCATTCTTGAGATGTACCTGGTAGAGCCCAATATTGATTGGAATGCAGATCCTTTGAAATACTGCAAATCTTAACAAAATATGTGGCCTGCTTTAGTACAAGTTATTGTGAAGTACATGAATTGCCCTCCTACTAGTGTTTATACAAAACAATTGTTTAGTTCAGCTGGTAACTTTATTACTGGCATAAGATTTTGTTTGTCACCAGAAAACACTTAGGCCCAGAAATTCAAAAGAGTTGCGTCATGGGCAATAGGGTTGCGCCTGTGCAATTCCAAAATTGCGCCATTCTGCGATATTCAGCAGGAGACAGTTGCGCCACTGAAAACATGCTGAGCAACAGCGCAATGCAAATGAATGCATGCTGAACTGGAGGGGGAGGAACCATGCATAAACTACACAGCCTGATATTCAGCGGGGCTGTGCAGAGTTGTGCAGGCGCAACCCCCAACCTGCACCTGCACAACTTTGAGCCAAAAAAAAGAGGATCAAGTCGAGGGCCACCCACAGGTGAGCTGCCACATTGCAGGGCGCAACACAGCAGCTGCCACCTGTGGCTGTCCTCAACCTACTCCCTGTGCCTCCCTGCAGCCCGATCGTGAGCAAAAGTGTAAAAAGTCCGTCCCCCACTAGCCCAATTGCGGGCAAAAGCATTAAACTCCCCTCCCCGACTGGCCCGATGCAAGCAAATGCTGAAATAACCCCTCCCCATCAGCCCAATCGGCGGGCAGCAAAGTGTCCCCAAACATATCCCTGGTGGTCCAGTGGGCTGATAAGCCCGATCACGAGCTGGAGATGTATAAGCACACACACACTCCCGAACATATCCCTGGTGGTCCAATGGGCTGATAAGCCCGATCGCGGAAGCTGGAGATGTATAAGCACACCCCCAACACATTCCTGGTGACCTAGTGTCCCCCACCCACCCACCCACGAAGCCCCCCTGGCAGTCCCCGGGCCGGAGGGTGGCAACATCCACCGCCTGCCGCCCGCTGACTGATTGCCCTGTAGGACTGCACGCCCATTGGTGCAGAGCAAGAGTCAATGGGCATGCAGCCCATACCATACAAGGCAGTCCAGATTTGTGAATGAATTCATTCATTAAGCTATGCCTGCGATCAGGCTGGTGGGGAGATTTAAGCTATGCCCTTGATCCGGGCCAGTCGAGGAGGAATTTTCTGCTGTTGCCTGCGATCGGGCCAGTGGGGGTGGTGGTGGGGATTTTCACTCTTTGCCTGCAATCGGGCTGCAGGCGTCCCGGTCCCCGGCGACCCGATGCCTGGCAGGGCGCCAGGTGCAAGTCCTTGAGATCAGGCGCACCTGCATGCTAATGGCATGCAAATGGGTCCATAAATAGATGCAAATGGCCCCCCCCGCGCCTTGCATGAATTATGGCCCCATTTGCATGTCACCTTTTGAATATGGGAAATTTGCGCATGGCACAATGGTACTTGCACCACCGCAAGTTGAATGCTCCACTCTGACCACTTGCGGTGGCGCAAGTTCCACTGCGCCATGCACAGTGGCTGTGGCCAGGGGGTGATATTCAAAGGAGTTGCTCAATGGCGCAACTCCTTTGAATATCGCTCCGGCCACACCCCTGCGCAACTATTTTGTGCAGCGCAAGGGCTTGCGCCACAAAATAGTGCAGTTTGAATATCCAGCCCTTATAGTTTAACATTTCTGCAAGTCAACATTCCTCACTTTAATTTCAGATATGATCCATGAATGAACCATTAACATATTGACTCTGACCAGGCCCTCTCCATGAAACAGTTTCTCTCGTGCCTGTGGTAAAAATCTTTTGTGAATAGGATCTACTTATTAATATACGAGGCATGCATGAAATAGTGGAAACAAATCAGGTTTGGCCAGGATTACCTGAATGAACACAATGAATACAGATATATAACAAAATAATAACATCATTGGGTCCAGAGTCCATGTAATACAACAAGCAACTGCATGTCATGTCCCAAACTTACTTGGTTGTACTACTTATCTGAGCCGGAAGGTAGGGTACTGCTGCCTCCCACTGCTACTACTACTACTAGTACTTGCCAGCAACTGTATAAAAATATTATTTTACCACCTGACTTGTACTGTAGTACAATGTTAATACTATAATTACTGTTTTTTTT
Organism: Neoceratodus forsteri; assembly: GCA_016271365.2. Lineage (NCBI taxonomy): Eukaryota > Metazoa > Chordata > Ceratodontiformes > Ceratodontidae > Neoceratodus > Neoceratodus forsteri. Next base: position 65,636,541 of record CM028135.1, on the reverse strand, counting down.
ACAACAGATGACTTAGCTATAGCCTGAATGCCATTCTTTTGATAATTAAGCACTAATGAATGATGGGGGTTATGTTAATGTTCTAGTTAATCACCCCTTGGGGGTGTAATGTGGCATGAGGCACAGCCGAGTGCCATATTGCCCCAGGGGGTGATTAACTTGGACATTAACGTAATCCCCAGAGTTCATAATTGCTATTATTATAATTGGGTTACCTGTTACTATAGTTTGAATGATTTTTTTTAATATTTTTTGCTAATTTTGTGTAAAAGTCACATAAAGTAGTCCCTCTGCCATACTAAATTAAGTGCCATTCTTTACATTTAAGATAGTTTTCATTGTAAAAATTAATTGTTGAGCTTGTCACTTTTGTAATACATTTTGTCTGTCTGTGGAAAAAAAAACAACACTGACACAGTGACAGTGTTAGTGCAGAATCATATTAAAAATGCTCTGTATTGTTGTTTCTTACCTCCATGCCCCCCCCCGCCATGCATCTGGAAATGAGCTGCTGCTCAGCTCAGTATGTCTTTCCTGATGAATCTTTTGAAATAAATAAATAAATAAGTTCATTAATGCAATGCATGTATTAGCAGGTTACATTGACATGTAGGTCATTGAAACAGTCTCTGTTTTTTCTCCGATCTCAAGTCTCAGCTGTGTGCTGTTTGACATTAGCAGTGTTTCATGGCAATGATGTCACAAGCTCAGTGTTAAAAAAAAAAGACATCTTCATTATTCAGAAGTCTGCCAGTGGCTCAGTTTTGTGCTGGAGCAGACAGTTCCGTATCTCGTGAAGCTTGTTTGAAAGCAACAGGTTCCTTGCATTAGCACACAGCTGTAGTGCAGTGTCACTCTGAACAGAACAGAGTAAGGAAGTAAATGACTTACCCATTTTGTTTAATCATTCACTCCTTGACAGACAAAAAGCTGTACTTGTTAAGTATGTGGGCAGTGACAGGAGATGTTAAACGTCAGGAGCTCTGATCAGATGCACGCAGTCACAGCAGATGAAACACTTAGCTACAGAGTAATTTCCAGTTTGATCAATGCTACTCACTGCTTGTTGCTCACTGAAATTTGTATTGAGAGGGTACTAGACGGTTAGGTAGACACAAAATTGGTTAGATAGCAGGATAAATTGAAGAAACTTTGCCTAGGCAACAGCTGCATGGAATGCTACATTTCATTTCAACAACAAAAAACAAAAACAATGCCCCAATATTCTGCCATTCGCCTGACTCGAACCTGGTGACTCTGAAGTTTACAGCACCAATGACAAACATGAGTTAACATTAAAACAGCCAGATACCACAGTGGCACCTGCATCCTGCACCGGTACTGAACCAAGACTGTCCCACTAATATAATTAAGACACCGAGATGTTGACAGCAATGGAAAGCTGATACCGGCCAGTCCATTTCCAGAGCTCATGACCACTGGCTGAGTCAGTATTGATTCCGGCATATAACAATAAAGAAATTAATAACTTCGACACTGGGCTGTTTTTGGCAGCAGCCAGCAGCTGCGCATTTCTTGAATGGTGAGCTGGGTCTGCGTGTTGCTGGGGCGGGGGGATCATGTTGACAGCGGTGTTGGGGCTTGGCATATCTATCCAGTGTTTCTGTTTAATTTGACAATTGAACTATCGTATGTATGTACTTCACTGTTACAACAAATGATTTCAACAAATGTATTTTTGAGTACTACATGTCAAAAAAAAAAATTAGGAGCCAGAGCTAAGATAAAGGGATTATTTCAAGATGTTTTCACTGTCCTGTTTTTTACATGCTAACATGTGCACTAGCCAGCACGTCTATCGGGGGATTAATGGCGACTGTAAATTCTGAAAATGCAACTTAATAAAGAAGTGGACCCAGCAAGATTAATGCTCTGGTTATTAGGCTGGACAAGTACATTAATAAGGAGATTAATATAAGGCTGTCAGAATGCTGATAACCAATCAGATTGGAGCATTCATGATACCCTTATAATATATTTTTTGTATCTCTCCTTAACCATATTTGGCTGAGATTACTTTGCAGAGAAAAAGGTTACTAAGTTGATTCATTCGTTGTTTGTAGTGTGATGTAATACTATATCTCAGTTGCAGTAACTGTCTGGGCTGAGGTTATATTTTATATTATATATACTTAAAGTACTTGGCATTGCCAGCAGTTGTTTCTTGGAACTAGGAAGGATGTAGTATGTGTACTGCCAGGTGCACACAGCAGTGATGCACTGTTTATTTTATTATTGACTGCACTTGAATGATGCAACTGCCTGTGTGGCGGTCAGTGAGATGTCGTTCATTTCTTGTTTAAAAGATGCTGCCAAGTAGGAGAAGTAGTAGAAAATATTACGACCTGTTTGACCTAGTAGTGTACCGTACCACTGGCCACTGGGACATGCAGTGCAGCTGCATCACATGGGTAGAGTGGGGGGCCTCTTACTGCTGCTCATTTGATCATTAGCCAGTTTCCTTTGCCTGGTTTCCTGTGGAACAGTCATCAGAATAATATACACAGCTTTAATAAAAAATATCTTAGCTGCTTGGTATTGGTTGGTCAGTACAGTAGGAGGTACTTGCATCTCTTTTTCTCTTTCTCTTACTTGTTCTCCATTTCTCTCTCCCAGCACTCATGGGCTCATGCAGGAATCCCGCAAAGGGAGGCCACGAGGAAGCTAGCGATTGCTTTGTTTTAGCAGTTTTACTTTACATTTCATACAAATAATGAAATAAAGTATTCTCTTTGGGCCTCTATGTTAAATATTACAAAGTGTGGCCCTTTTTATGCATTTTATCACATTTATTCAAATATTTATAAATAATCAGAACTAATTAAGACTAATCAGAACCCCCCGTGTTCCGGTTCTTATTTAATAAGGGTCAGAACTTCACTGAGGTCTGGCAGCTCTACACAGCACATGATATTCCTGTGAAGGAGGTGCCACCACTGTAGTGGACTATACATTGCACACTGCTTTAAATAAGTAATACATGGACATTGTCCTACCTTCTCTGTAAAAAATACGTTAGACACTACAGATTCATGTTGAGAAAATGCTTAGAAAGTGCAATGCTAGCCTGCAAAAATACAGGTCAGTTTGCTAGGTAGTTATGATATACACAATAAGATACGACACACTGTATATTATGCTGAGATAACCACATGCCCAGGAGCATAGCAAGGCACAATGCAGCAGGTGGAGTGCCTTCACACTAGAAGTGCGGTTATCCAGTACACACTGCACATTCCGGAGTGCCTTACTGCACTTACAGTATAACATAGGTAACAAGGCAAATATATACTGTACGTAATAGATAATCCACTACAGGGCGTGCAGCTGTGCTGTAATATACACACGCCATGGGTGTGTTGTGAGGCACGAGATTGCAGGCTGAGTGCATTCAACCACCCAAAGCATGCATGTGTATCAGGGCACAACCATTCACCCTGTAGTAGACTATCTGTCTTATAAAATGTTCAAAAGATTCTGAGTGATGAAATGAAGTGCATGTATATGGTCATTGTGGAATAATGCACAGTCATGTGGTGTGTTTCATCCAATCAGGAGAACGGATTTTCATAGATTTTTGTTACCAATTTTATAAATATAAATGTGTATGTAAATGGGATATGCTATGGCCCAGCTGAGAATATCATTGATATTCTTCCCGAGTGCAACTTGACCTTTCAACATCACAAGTAGTGGAGCCACGAGTGATGTCAAAGGTCAAAGTGCATGTGGGGAGACTATCAGTAATATTTTATTTATACAATACCTTTTGTTGCTGATATGGGTCATTTTTTTTTGTTATAAATTTTAAGTTTAAAAGGTTTTTTTCCAGATGGCTGAGCAGTTGGTAGGGCGTGCTCGTGTGTGCTGCGGTGCGTCAGTGCATCTTTGACATGCCATGCAAGAGTGCTTGGTCAGCCTGAGATGTGATGCTGTGGGGAGCCGAGGTGTGCTTGAAAGCTGACCAGAGGAGGCAGCATGTCTGTGGGATACAGAGGTTGGAAGTGCCAGTCGGAGATAGGGCAGTTGATGGACAGGAGTTTGGAGGGAGGGGGTGCTTCAAATGAATTCAGGAGTACTGTTTCAGCTTTAGTATGGCAGCATTGCACAAAACTGATAGTGTGAAGCTTTTTTTCCAAAGCTGAATCATTTTACTAAAACGGAGAAGTTGCCAGTGTGAGGGCCATATTGAGAGGGAGAGCGTGGGACGTGGGGCCGGCTCACAGGTCAGCAGAATTCAGTGAAAGTGTGCTACTCATGCTGCCAGCTCCGACCGATGAAACCCTTCCACAGTACGCGGACAAATTCTGCATGGGGTACCTAGAGTGAGGATAAATGTGATATTCTCACTCTAGGTCTAACCACCCTGTGAATACTGAAAATATTTGCCAGAATTTATCCACACTGAAGTTGTACATCTATATATATATATATATATATATATATACATATACATATACATATATACATACATACATACATATATTATATGTATGAAACCCCCCTACCAATTTGGGGGCTTACCTTTGTGCCCGTAGCTCCTGTTCCTGCTCTCATCCACGCGCCTCCTTAAATGCCTGCTAATTTTTTTTCTGGTTCCTCCAGTCTTCTTGTGCCCTGGTAGCCCTCTCTGAATAGCCCCCATGTGTGATTTCAGCCCATTAGGGCTCAGGAGCTCAGCCGTGCCTTCCCACTGCTCGTTCAGCATTCCCAATGCCACAGAGATCATACACGTGCAATGCGGCGCCTTTGATCTCCCGATTGCTTAATTTTCGGTCGAGCAAGGGCATGGAGAGCCCGTTTTCTTAAATATTTAGGAGAAGAAAAAGAAGAATCAGCATTTATATAGTGCTTCTCATACACAGTGTATCCCAAAGCGCTTTACAAGCAATGCTAGACTAGTAGTGAAGTGACTGAATATGTAGTGGCAGCCATATTGCACGTCAGCACCCACACACAGCCTGGATAAGTGCATGAACCGGTTTATGGGAAGGAGAATGTTGGCCAGGACACCGGGAATGTCCCCTACTCTTTGCGAAGAGTGCCCTGGGTTCTTTTACTTCCACCTGGACACCCACCAGGACAACACCAGGATGGGTAGAAGGGACCTCGGTTTAACGTCTCATCCGAAGGACGGCACACCCCAGCAGTACAGCACCCCACTAATACCGCACTTGGATGCCAGTGTTTTAGGTGCAAGTTTAATCCCGGTGTGGGACGAGAACCCATGACCTTCTGGTCCAGAGGCGGATGTGCTACCAACTGAGCTATGCTGACGTCAAAAGATCCACAGAGTGTTAGGATTGGGGCCCATGAATATTAATGAGTTGGAGCCCCGATCCCATATGAATATTCATGAAGGTGCTTCTACCTCAGGGCAGCAGTGTTTTGTCGGCCATACCTCTCAACCTCTTGCCTCCTGAATCAGGGACAAGGCTTAAAAAAATCAGGGACAAAGACCCAAAATCGGGGACACGTCTTAAGAATTGATACTATTCATTCAGAATGCTGATAGAATAAGAGGATTTGTGTTAAGATGCATTTTCTGAAGAAGAACAAGTCTGAATCTTTAATGTTTGACATTATTTTGTGATTTTAATCCCCACTCTTCTGTCACAAAAAGACAAATTTTACGAGGAGCAGAGGAAAATTCTGAGGCAAGATCAGGGACATCCCTGAAAATCAGGGACAGTTGAGAGGTATGTTGGTGGCTGCCAGAACAAATAAATAAATGTAGCTAAATAAATGCAGAAGCTATTTGAACATTTGGGGACAAATGTGTAAAAGGGACAAATGTGTAAAGGGGGAAATTGTTTAACTAACAAATGAATAACTAGCCTGGCTGCACCAGTAATGTTGGAACTCAAAGAATAACAGCCAGCCTGCTGCAAATGGTGGCTGTAAAATATTGGCAGTAGCAACAGGCAAACAGACTGAGAAAAGCTTTTGCAGCGACATTAAGGACACACAAGTGGCTATCGAACTGTGGGGCAATTGGGCAAATATTTCAAATATTCTGGCTGCACCAGTACTTTATTTGGGACTGTACTGAATCTGTCTAAGGGACTGTGAGTTAAGCATTCATTACAGAGCAGCCACAGCCAATCGGGAAGCTGGATTGTTAAGCCAGACTTGTGGGATCTTTTGCAAAAGCTCATGGGAAACCTTCTAGTCCTCATGGAGAAACTGCAGGGACTTTTAATTCAGGTTCCAAAACAGCAATCCAACTGTGCATCGAGAAGGCTTAATGAATAATTCATTTTTGTGATTGACAAGCCTTCCAGCCAGTCACAGCCAAAGCAACCCATAGCTTCAGCCAATAGGGAGCCTCAGGAGAGCCCCATAAAAGACTGTGATTTCAGCAGATTTCCAGATTCAAGCGAGAGCCCCCCATAGGGTGGGGGCTTAGGTCCCCAGCAATGCAACTGGGCCTGGTGATCCAGTGTAAGCCCCTCCACCCAGGAGGTTTTTTTGTACTTCTTGCCAGCAAAGTTAAAGTAGTTTAGTTTAAAGTACACCTGCTAGCCTGTGAGTTGCCAGAAGAATGTCCTCCAGGGGCTAGCCCTTCCCTCCCATGTTTGGGAAAAACGTGGACCTGCAACTTAATGACAAGCCAGCTGTGAGAGCACTGAATCTGCCTCAATGGTGAGAAAACTGAAGACTTCAAGAGCCTTGATAACAGAGATTCATATTGTGAGGAGCCTGAGTGAGTAATCTGTACCCCCACCCCGGTGCAAGAGAAAGGAAAATGCTTAATGGGCTGCCAATGCCCTAAAGACAGTTGCTGTTTAAAACTGTTCATTTGGTCTGCACCCTGCATCTACTGCGCTAATCCTTACCCAGCAAAGGTGGACCTAAATGCTTTAAGGGGCCCGGCATGGTCCAGTTTAAATATAAATGTGATAATATGTGTTAATTTGCTAAAGTGCCTACAGGACTGGAAGGGGAGCATTCAGCACCGAGGCTTGTCCTAACTTTGCCTGGGAGGTCCAGTATTTGATTAATAATTGTCCAAGATGTCCTGTGGAGCTGTGAACATCAGCCATTTGCTACGTGGAACTGAGACATCAAGTCTGAGTTTGCAAGATTGCCTTAATTACCCAATTTGCTAAAGTTGAAAAAATAATAATAAAGACAGTTATTTAGTCAGATATGAATGTACAGAAACTGGGTCACCCTAGTCTTAGGGAACAAGTACCCCCTTTGCAAGTTCAAGTTGGAAAGGACCCTGGTAGCCAGGCTGGCTCAGGTTTGAAGAATTTACAGCATTAAAATGTACTGAATGTGTTTAGATTATAAATGTGCTGAATGTGTGAAGATTATAAATGTGCTGAATGTGCCAGGAATCACAAATGTGCTACATGTTCAAAAAGGATAGTTGGATTCAAAACCAATGCAACCGGCTGGTTACTCTTGACATCACTCAGCCTACAAAATGCAGGACCCACCTCGTACCGTTTCAAAAGACTGTATAAAGTTCAAGTGCTTAATGCTTTCCAGTTCAAGTAACCAATCATTCTTAATTTGCAAGCCAACATACAGCTGCATTGTCCAGCAGGCCTGCATCCTAAATGGACTTTGGTAACTGGGTACCCAGATTTAAGGTTGGGATTTCGGGGTCTCATATCTGATGTGGGGACTGGTACCAGTGTGGGCAAAAGTAATATTTTGTGTCATCTGATTTTTTTGCAGTTAGATAGATAGCCAGGGCTCTGGTCTTCTTAAAAGTTGGCACAAGGTGTGATTACATTTTGATTTGAATAAGCAGCATATCTACCCAGCTGGAGGGTTTCACCAGCAATAATCTAAACCTTTAATCTGACTGTAAATATTGTAAATATGGATACTGCAATGCATAACCTCTGCTCCTCTCTTTCCCCATTCCTAAGCCCTATTCCTCTGTAAATTATTTGTTGTTGTTTTGCAGAATCTCTGTGGTGTGAGCATATTATTAGGATCAAGTCCCTAAATGGTACCAGGTATTGAAATGTGGGGAAATGTTCATTGGGTCATGTATTGGGGTGGCAAATGGTTACAGTGGGTGGGTACAGCATCCCAGGGAGTTGTACCAAGTCCCATACCAGCCCACTTAAAGCTAAACTCTGGGTGGAGACACCATGTCAGTGTAATACCTTGGAAAAAAAGGACTCTCACAAGGGTTAATTGCCATTATCAGAGAACTCTACTCCCATATTTGGGCACAAGTGAAAATTGGTAGAGCAGGACAACTTTCTGCCCCTTTTCTAACAAATAGGGGTATCAAACAGGGTTGTGTCTTGGCACCAACCTTGTTTTGCCTCTATATAGACCTATTGCTGAATAAACTGGAGAATTTGAAAACGGACTCTCTAAAAATCTAAGGGCAAAATTGTGCGTCTCTTGCTTATGCAGATGACCTGGTGTTATTTTCACTAACTCGATCAGGCTTACAGGCCAAATTGAATATTCTGGATAATTTCTTGAAAGAATATGATTTAAAAATCAATGAATCAAAAAGTCAAGTCTTATCCTTTGGAGTCAAAAACTGTTCATTTAAATGGAAGATTGGGGAAAAAATGTTGGACAAAGTCAAAGAACATACATATTTAGGCCTTCAACTTTCTGATGATGGGAAATGGGTAAAACATACAGATAAGCTGACACCCAACCCTAAAAAAACAGCAGATTCATTACACAGATTTAACAAAAAATATGGAGGGAACTCAATAAAACCCCTTATAAAAGCTATTGAGGCGAAGTACAATGCACAGGCATTATTCAATGGGGAAATATGGCAACCAAGAGATGTAAATAAAATTGAAATTTCAATAAGTAAAGTACTACGTTTAAGTTTGGGGTTAGGAAAGTCTGTTCCTATGTGTATTATAAGGGCAGAGTTAGGATTAGTGTCCTAGGTGCATACTTTACAGCTAGGGAAGTCAATTACTGGATGAAAATTCAACATCATAAAACTCATAGATTAACTTACTGCTGTCTGAAAGAAAAACATAACTGGTCACACCTTGGGCATTTAAAATCAGATTGGTTAAACTCTGTATATAAAATTTTGCAGGACATTGGTTTGGAATCTCTAAGGAAAAATGAGTAGAAAGGTATCACAGTAAGTCTTAGTTATCAACCCTATATCACTACCAGATTACTGGATCTTTATAAACTTAAGGACTTGGAAAAAATTTCTAAGTTAAGAATCTCTCCCTGGTTTATAAAAAACAATGTCAGTCATTTTTATGTTTGTTTGCATGCATGTGCAAGAAACATATGTACCATCATCCGGTTTTCCAGAGGTGTGTCAGCCTCTTCCAATTCAGTCAGTGTGTTTGAAGGCATGGTATGAGTGCGCCAATCACTGCTCCAGCTGTCTATGACAGCTGAAAATGCAGTGGCATACAGCTGAAAGGGAGAGCTCCGCTCAGTGAGCATTGCTCCCCTCCACACACACAGACTGCGTGCTCATGTTACTTCCTCCCCCACTACTCGTACAGCCGACGGGGTTCCCAATCCCCGCCAGCTCCACGCCCAAAGCATCCAGGTGCCACTGGGAGCCCACATCGCATGGCAAAATATTTTATGGCCGACGGGGTGCCCAATCCCTGTCGGCTGCACGTCCCCACCAAAGATCCAGGTGCCACACTGGGAGCCCACCCCAGTGTGGCAAAATGATGTTATGTCGACGGGGTGCCCAATCCCCATCAGCTCCTGCCCCCACCAACATCCTTCTAGCTGCCATGCTGGGAGCCCACCCCAGCATGGCAACGCCCCTTGTCATCTTAGGAAATAAAAACCTATAAATACAAAACTGTCCCTCGGCGCTTCTCCCTGCCCTCCCACAACCCGCACCCACCCACTGCGCACCTTGCCTCCCCACACCCCTCACCCCATACTTACTTCCTCCGACCTCAGTGCAACGATCTTCGATGGACCGGAGCACATCTGCACTCTTCAAAGCTGACCACAGAACTGAGGAAATGCCGTAAGCTGTATAATGGATAGATAGGGTTTTTCAACTTTATTGCATATCTCAGGCTTTTATTTTTGAATTTTTGCACCAAATTTTCAACATGGGGTTTTGGGACCCTTCTCATGAATGCTGTCACTGTCATGGCGTTACTCAGACCCGAAGGGTGATTTCGCAGCCACTGTGAGAAATCACCTTTCCAGAAGGATTAATGAAACAACACTGCCAGTGTTCATAAGGTGGGCTCTCAAAAAGCCTATTTTAAAAATTTGGTGGAAAAATTCCTAGAAATGACTGTTTTACGAGCATGTGTTGCGCAGTTCCTATGCACGCCATAAGTTCACGAATTTCAATATTTTCACTCCAGATTTTCAATATTCCCATTTTACCATACCTTCTTATGAGCAGTACAGCTGTCATTTTTCTCATCTCACCTAAAATGTGTTTCCGCTCATGTAGTGTACAATGACGTAGTCAGTGTGCGAAATCAATGTACAGGACACATTAATAAAATCAAAGTGACACTGTTCATGAGCAGAGGTCTTAAAGTGGCTATGTTGAAAATTTGGTGAAAAATTCTAAAATTACTGTTTTACGAATGGTCGTTATGCAGTTCTCACGACGTCATAAGTTTGTGAAATTTCAATATTTTCACTCCAGATTTTCAACATTGCCATTTTACCACATCTCCTTATGAGCAGTATAGCTGTCATTTTTCACATCTCACTCAAAACGTGTTTCTGCCCATGTAGTGCACAATGGCGCAGTCGGTGCTAAATCAATGTACAAGACACATTAAGAAAATCACAGTGACACTGTTCATGAGCAGAGGTCTTAAAATGGCTATGTTGAAAATTTGGTAAAAAAATTCCTAAAAATGACTGTTTTACTAGCGTGTGTTGCAGAGTTCCAACGCATGCGCGTAAGTTCGCAAATTTTCAATATTTTCACTCCAGATTTTCAACATTGCCATTTTACCACACCTCCTTATGAGCAGTACAGTTGTCCTTTTTCACATTTTGCCCACAATGTGTTTCTGCCCATGTAGCACACAATGGCACAGTCGGTGTGTGAAAACAATGTATGGGACACGTTAAGAAAATCACAGTGACACTGGTCATGAGCAGAGGTCTTAAAATGGCTATGTTGAAAATTTGGTGAAAAATTCCAAAAATGACTGTTTTACGAGTGTAGTTATGCAGTTCCTATGCCGCTGGCAAGTTTATTAATTTGTAATATTTGTAACATCAGATTTTTCAACAGTGCCATTTTACCGCACTTCCTTATGAGCAGTATAGCTACCATTTTCACATCTCGCCTAAAATGTTTTTCCGACATGTAGCGTAAAATGGTAGTCGGTGTGCGAAAACAATGTTTGGGACAGATTAAGAAAATCACAGTGACACTGGTCATGAGCAGAGGTCTTAAAATGGCTATGTTGAAAATTTGGTGACAAAACTCCACAAAATGACTGTGTTATGAGTGAGCATTGTGCAGTTTCCATGCACCCTCGTAAGTTCATGAATTTGTAATATTTTTAGTGCAGATTTTCACCAGTGGCATTTTTCCACACCTACTTATGAACAGTACAGCTGTCATTTTCCACAACATGGTCGAAATGTATTTTCACACTTTCAGCACAGAAATGCATGGTCGCCGTGGGAAATCATTGTTTGGGACAGATAAAGAAAATTACATTGACACTGTTCATGATCGAGGTCCAAAATGCCTGTGTTAATAATCTGCTGTAAAAAATTCCAAACTAGTTACATTACGATTATGCGTTGCTGACAGTTTCTGCTCTGCCTTCGTGACTTCCCCAGTTTTTTAAGATTTTCACAGCAGATTTTCAACATTGCCATTTTTAACCCCTCCCCATGAACAGTACTGCTGTCATTTTTCACATCCTGTTCGGAATGTGTTTTTGCACCTGTGGTGCCAAATGCCATGATCACCGTGCAAAAGCAGTTTTGACTAACAAACTGATATTGCCACTGTTTATGAGTTGGGGGTCACAAAAAAAACATGTTGAAAATTTGGAGTGAAAATACCAACAAATTCCTGAGGCATTAGGGTTTCCGACCATAACGCCCCACCCTGTAGAGAATGACAGGCAACGGGGTGTGACTTGGGATTCTTGCTTGTCATGCTCATACCATTCCACCCCCACCCACACCCTGCAGCCAGTGAGAGGCATCAAGGTGTGCCTCAGACTCTTCGGGCCCAAACTTCACCCCTTTCTCCTATACCACACCCATCTCACTGTATTTCCTCATGGAATGGGGTCCGCATAAGGGCCAAAGACCCCAAGGCACACCGTGACACTTGTCAGTGTCTGCAGGGTAGGGTGTGGTGAAATGGTGTGGTCGTTATGCCTGACGACCCAAAGGCACACCCCAATGCCTGTCACTCTCTGCAGGGTGGTGGTGGGGTTGGCTTCAGTTCATTACTTCGCTGCCATTCCTATTACGCAGCTCTGTAGCTCCTACACTGCCAATGCCAATGCCAGCAAGCAAACATTCGGCATTGACAAATGCTTGTTTTAGATATCATTATGAGATTCTTACTGACCAAAATCAAAGGAACTTGCATATAACATACAAGTTAGAATTGTTTGCCAATAACATTATGGATGCAAGATACAGGGGGGAGAAACAGAGAGACGCCAAACTGTGTTCCTGCACAAAAACAAGATTTAAAAATCTAAAACATGTTATTTTTCATTGTCAATGGTATAAAAAGCCTAGAGACAAATGGATTATACTAATCTGTAAAACTATTTTATCTGACGACCAGGATCTTCTACTGAAATTATTGTTTACAATAAATGACGAAATAATTATTAAATCCACTGCAAGATATTTGATAAGTATAGTAAATATTCGAAGGAGGATTAAAAGTAAAGAAGCAGCAGAAAATAAATTTATAAATTGATGCCTTTTTTCTTTATTTTTACAAAATGGTAGATGAAATAATGACAGTTGCAACATTACCATAGTAAATAATATCTAACATCTGTTATTATTGAGCTGTGCACAATTGTTAGTTCATGAACATATGTATCTGTTAAATTATGTTTTTAAAATATATATATTTAAAGAGTGTGGTGGAAATTTTGGGGGGATTGTATTATAAAAAAATGTGTTTTAAAGATGTTTTTCTTTATATAAATGTAAGCACGACTATTTTAATTGTCAAGGTCAATGACCGATCAATAAACTTTTTTACCTTACCTACCACTTGCTTCTAGACATCACTCAGAATAGTACACTCAGTATTGTCAACCACGGTGAACCTTAAAAAAAAACCATAAGCAAAAACAGTCTTACTAAATAACAGAAATTTACACTGGGGCTGCTTCTCTTGAACGTCTCCGCCGAATTTCCGTACCACTGAGACACAGACACTTACAATTCGGTCATGCTTCAGGTATACTTTCCAAAGAAACTAGAACATTACAAAGAAAATAAAAAAGCGTAACTCTTTTTGTTTTGCTGACTCAAGCACACAAAGACCCTTGAAGATACTGAGAGGCGGGGGAGGTCAGAAACATTGGGGAAAAAAAATCTACGGTGGCTACATCAGAACAAAAATGTCCCAGTGCGAAAAAAAATACACTGATTCTTTCTAAAGTTGGAGGGACTGCTTTGTGAAAGACTAACACTTTAAATTATTTAGATTTAAAATTCCTCTTTTTAAATTCATACTGCCATATTAAAAAAACATGCCCATTTTGTAAGTGCAATAAGCCACTCTGAGGTATGCATTAGACAGTTCTAACACACGGCTAGAGGGCTGGATGCAGTCAGCCTGCAGCCTTGTGACTCATTACACCCCCTAGCCGTGTGTTAGAACTGTCTAATTCACACCTAGTCGTGTCCTATTGCATATATATATATATATATATATCTATCTATATATATGTACAGTGTTTGTGAGGATATTTTTCTGACTGGTCCCTGTGAGCAGCATGAGTTCCACAATTTTAAAAGCAAAACTTTCAGTTTCGCTTCACAGCTGGCTCCAGAGGAGTACTTTCACTTTTCTAGCCATATTTTACCAGTTAATTAGAATCAAAAAATTCACCCCAATCACATTAGAAACAACTCAGCTCACTTAAAACATTTTTACAGATGTGATTTCTTCTGCAGTATTCTCACACACCGGCACTCCATTTCCTTCCTTGCTGGCAATGGCTCTCCACAACACAGCGCCAACACAGACCGCATCCGCTCACATCCACTGTGCAAGTGACCCACTCGCTCTGCATTATACACCTTGGCAACTCGTGCTCTGACACACTAATGCACACAATAGCTTCATGTGTGTCAGTACAGCAAACAGTGCTCAGTTATTCTGAAAAACCGCTCGGACAGCCGAATACACAAAAAACACAGCCAAATCAAAACAGAACAGCCTACAAAGAAAACAAAGTGGCCTAAAATGATACAAAATGTTGGATAAATGACATATGCCATGCTCCTTGTGTACTTCGACCTTTGACAACACTTGTGGCTTTACCACTTGTGATGTCATAATGTCTAACTACGCACAGGAGCAATATCGAAGATATTTCTAAAGGGGACAATGCAGATCCCATTTTTAGCCGATGCGTGCGAGGATACTTTCTGGCACTTATTAGTGATATTTTTGCTCCCTCTGTCTCTAGAGTGATACATCAAAATATTCTCACTCTAGGTCCACAAGAGCAAAATTATCCCCACTGTCAGTGCTGATTGATGGAAGCCAGCTGCTCAAGCAGCAGGGTCTAATTTTAGAACTGGAAAGTTCACTCATGTTCTGGCTCCCGCCCACTAGATTCATTTCTCAGCACACTCACTCATAGTGCTTTTGTTTTCTTTTAAACACTCTCTTTTAACAACATAATACCAAACAGATGTAATTATACGCTTGTGGTCACAATACACCAAATACCGATCCTGACTCATTAAACACATTGCATACCTCCCTCCGTATCCCTGTATGTTATGTGCATTTTTCTCCCAACCAGCACTGTACCTCTCCTCTTGTTGGATTCTGGCCCTCAGTGCTCGGCTTTACTTTCAGCCGCTCCCACTGACACTACGATTGTTACGTGTCACTCAGTGCATGCAGTACACAAACATGTAAAGATGTACGCAACTGCGACATGAGCATCGTACATCCCTCCATGCTGCTCAGCCACCAGAAAAAATGGAAAAAGACTAAAACCAATTATCAGCGTGTAATAAAAAACAAAAGCTAATGGACAAGCGTTGGATAAAATAAATGTGCCATGTGCCCAAAGGGAATTATCAATGATCTTTCTCACTCATGCTGTTTGACCTTTGGCATCCATCACTTGTTACTCCACCACTCAGAATGTCATAAGGTCAAACAGCACTCGTGAAAAATGTCATAGATATTTCTCATAGGACCATGGCATATCTTGTATGTCTACATCTATATCTATATCGAAGGCCCCTGGAATTCTGCGATTCTGCGGTTGCGGAATTTTCCGCAGAATTTGCATCATGCCGCAGAATATGTGTAGTGCTGCAGAATTCATGTTTTTTGGTGAATTTTCATCAAAATATGTTGCTTTTCCATAGTGTCAGGCTTTCTTTCCCATCTCGCTTATCCTGAAGCCCCTCCTCTGTGCTCAGCATGTGATGTCATCGATGACATCACATCACATGTAGCCAATGGCAGGACTGCATTCTGCCAGAGATATGAATAAATCATGCTGCATAAATCAGAAAAAGCTGCCGCAGAGCACTATGGGCCCTGTCTATATCTCTAGACAGATACAGTAGATAGACAGACAGCTAGATAGATAGATAGCTATCATACTGCCGCAGTAGTACTAGTATAGTTAGAGTTTACATACAGGTTCTATGTTAAACCCATAACGTTGCACCTTAAAAACTTTAGCATTGACTAAATTAGCTGTAATTTGCATGAATTGTCTAGTAGGCAAAGTCTAAATACGTGGACAGTTTCAAGACAGCAGCTTGTGTGGTTTCTGAGAACCACATATGCCATTTTCCTGTACATGTCTAATTTTTTCCCTATGCTTATGACTTTTTGGGGGGATTTGCTCTCACGTACAACCTGCATGGAATAGAATTTTTTCCCAAAACGTTCAGGGTAGAAACATGCTGTGACAAGGTGGTGCTTTTGGAATGTTTCGTGAAAAAATATTAAACAGTTTCAGATTTATAAGGATTTAAAGTTTTGCCTTTTTTTTTTTTTTTTGCTATTCTAAACATGCTCAGTAGGATTTTTTGGATAACATTCTGATACACAGATAGACAGATACACAGAAATGTGACGGCAGAAAAAGGCACCACAGCCCATCTAGTCTGCCCAAGACCCTACCTCCCCCCTTCTGTTATGCTTCCACCCTCTTTTCCCAACCCCTTAAACCTATCCCAAGTCCTCTTGAACTCCTCCACCATTTCAGCTGCCACTACCTCCTCCGCAGCTTGTTCCAGGCCTCCTCCACCCTCTCCGTGAAAAACTACCCCCTGACATTACCTCTGTATTGCCCACCTTCCAGTTTGAGGCTATGTCCCCTCGTGTTCACTCCTTTCTTCAATTTGAACAAGCTGTTAGCCTCTACCTTATTTATTCTCTTCAGACACTTAAAGGTCTCAATCATGTCCCCCTCTCCCTCCTAGTCTCCAGAAGGTACAAATTCAGCCCTCTCAATCTTCTCTTATAGGGTACATCCTGCATCCCTCATACCATTTTGGTTGCCCTTCTCTGCACCCTCTCCATCAGCTCAACTTCTCTTTGTAGGTGAGGCCTCCAGAACTGCACCCCATACTCCAGATTTGGCCTAACCATGGTTCTGTATAATGGCATTAGCACCTCCCTCTTCCTGCTATTAAAACCCCTTGCAATGCAGGCCAACATTCCATTTGCCTTTCCCACTGCCCTGCTACACTGGCTGCCCACCTTGGGGTCAGTGATACCATAATCCCCAGGTCCCTTTCTGTTTCCTTCTCCTTAATCACCAACCCCCCAAGGGAGTAAGTTTCCCTTCTATTCTTCCTCCCCAGGTGCATCAGTGAGCACTTTTGTGTATTAAACTTCAATTTCCAGGTGTCAGACCACCTCTCCAGCCTCTCCAGGTCCCACCTCATGGCTTACACCCCACTAGGTGAATCTACCCTATTGCAGACCTTTGTATTATCTGCGGACTGGCACACCCGTCCCTCCAGACCCTCCACTAGGTCACTAACATAGATGTTAAAGAGTATTGGTCCTAGTACTGACCCCTGTGGCACCCCACTGGTCACCACCCGTTCCCTGGAATGTGTCCCATTTACCACCACCGCCTGACTCCTTCCCGTCATCCAGTTTTCCACCCCTTGGTGATCCTGTTGTCAACCCCTAGTCTGTCCAGCTTATGTACCATTCCACCATGCAGAACAGTGTCGAAGGCCTTATTAAAATCCAGATAGGTCACATCCACTGCTTCTTCCTGGTCCACTATCTGTGTCACCCCATCGAAAAACTCTATCAGGTTAGTCTGACAGGACCTTCCTTTGGTGAAGCCATGCTGCCTGTCATCCTGCATGCCATTCATCTCCAAGTATCCTATCAACCTGATCTTAAGTAGTGTTTCCATTACCTTCCCCACCACCAAGGTAAGACTAATAGGACGGTAGTTTTTGACCTCGTCCTTCCACCCCCCCTTTATGTAGTGCGACCACCTCTGCCCTCTTCCAGTCCATTGGCACCACCCTTGTGACCAAGAACAAGTTAGACAGCCTTGCTAGATGTGGGGCCAGTTCATCCTTCACCTCCTTGAGAACCCTTGGGTGTATTCCATCTGATGCAACATGAAAAATTCCATGTCACAAAACCATTTTTGTCTTCTCACAGCACAAAAACATTTTTTTGTATCATGACAGCCACCATCTTGTTTTTTCCCGAATTAAAAAAACATGGAGAATACATAACAATGATATAATTTAAAAAATGAACACCTGAACCTAGCCAAAAGGATCCATTTAGCTAGATTCTGTTGTTTGTCTTTTAAACAAATGGACAGAAATACCTTTTATGGGCATGCCAAAATCCAGGGTGCCCAGTATAGCGAGAGGAACCATCCACCTGCATTCTCTGTATGAGAACAGAGGGACTTTCTTGAATGCTGAAGCTGTAGCTGGAGTCATGATGCCAACTGAAGCAGTAAGCAAGCCATGAGATGACGGTCCCCTGTTCTCTCTGTCTCTCTCTTGCTGTCTGACTCTATCTATCTATCTTTTTATCTATCTTAAATATTGCTTAAGCAGACTAGAGTGCTCATCCCCGCTATCACTTCTTTCCCCCTCCCTTCCTGGTTGCTCGCCCCCCAAGGTTTATGTATTTTATTTATAATATAAGCAGACTGGGGTGCCCCCCTCCCCTCTGGGTTACTTGACCCCATTCACATTATGTACATGGGGCACTGAGGTGCCCACCCCTTGTGCTGCCAAACAGTATCCTGACACTGGGGGGCCCAATTCCCAGTGTCGTGTCCCCTGAAATAAAACACACCTTAGTGATTTTTTTTAACCTGTAAAAAAGAGAGTGTTCCCTCACTAATCTGGCCCCCACACACACCCACACACCCCACCCTGACCTCCTACTTAGCATCCACCACCCCACACGCCCCTACATATCCTCACTCACCTGAACATGTCCCATGACCTAGATCCACTCCCCAGTCAAAGACACGGCTTGCTACTGGAACCGGTGACTGCAATATGACAAAATAAGGTAAGTCCGGTTTATATTTTAATGTGACTTGAACTTTGTTTCATAATTTTGTCATTTTTATGTATTTTTATACCAAATGTTCAACAGTCCCGTTTTGGGACCCCACATCATGACTAGTTGCAGTGGAATTATAGAAATCTGGCCCAAAAGGTGATTTTGCTGTTGCTTTGCAAAATCATCTTTCAGGCAGGATTTGAACATTTTTACTGCCCCTGTTCATGAGATGGGGCCATAAGAAGGTTATGTTGAAAATTTGGGGACAAAATAGGTAAAAATGACAAAGTTGTGAGTGTACTTTGAAATTTTTCTACACTCGCTCATAACTTCTGTAATTTTCAATACTTTGACCCCAAATTTCCAACATAGCCATTTTTCACACCACCTTGTGAACATAACAACTGTCGTTTTTCAAATCCTGGCCAAAATGTGTTTTTGCACCTGAGGCTCAGAATGATGTTTAGTGGAGATTTGAACATTTTCAGCTACCATACTCATGAAGTGGGGTAATAAGAAGTCAATGCTGAAAATGTAATGTACAACTATAGTAAAATGCCCAGTTTATGAGTGAACATTGCAGTATTTCAACATTCACTCATAACTTCATTAATTTTCAATATTTTGACTCCAAACTTTCAATATAGCCATTTTGTCACACCACCCAATATATGTGACAGATGTCATGTTTAAAATCCTGGGCAAGATGGGTTTTCGCACTTGTGTGAAATGACAGGGTTTTGGCAAAATACTATAAATGCCTTAATAAATGGTCTTCCTTAGAGTTGTCAGCCTAAATTCCCACCCTGCTCCCTGAACAAACAACACCAGATGTGATCTCCTTTATTCATACAGGGTTCTGCATGAAGAAAGCAGCAACAGATTGTTTTGGAAACATATGGTGAGACATACTTCTTTGCCTTTGAAGAGTGTATCGCTATGAGGCACTGATTTGGACCTGTACCTTGTGCTTCAGACAGGAGGTTGTGGGCTAGGGGAAGGGTAAGAATTAGGGTTGATAACTGCAAGGAAGACCCCACCAGTAATTCACCAAGACTCCAGAAACCAAAACCCTACTGTCTTTTCCTTTTGCTGCTTGGGGGGTAGGGGTGGGGAGTTAGGGTTGGAAACCCCAATGCCACATTTTCCTACTTTTGTGGCATTAACTTGTAACCTAACTGGTGCATTAAGAACATTTTTTGGCCAGCTCCATGGTGCTGAGCAATGGGACATTGCTCTGTCATGCTGGCAATGGCAACCTGGGTTCACTCCCTGAGCCTGGTTGACAGGAGGGGAGGCCAGCAGGGAGGGAGTCAGAGCATCCTTTGGACACTTCCCTCCTGGGGGGTAAGAGGTGTTGGTCTGCTTCACTGGCAGCTTCGAATGGTGGCTTGTGGAGGAGATCTTGCCAGTGTGTAGCACCACCCTCATTGCCGATAACCCCTGCTTCCACTGGACACTGCTGCGGCCACCCAGAGTGGCAGGTAGAAGGGGCCCCAGAACAAGAAAACTTGCCTCCCGGTCACCAGATGATGGCCTTCATGTTCCACTTGTGTGCCACATAGCCTTGCTCAGCTGTGACCGTAAGTTCTCATGGCTCCTGTGTCCAGTTAAGGTAGTAGAACAATCATTCTCCTCTGGTGCTGTGGTGAGGGGGGCCCCTCGGAGGGTTACCCTGGGTCTACCAGAATGTAGGGCCAATTAGGAGGACAGCCAGATACAGTGGGATATGGCAGGTGGGCAGGGATGCTAACAATGATGTAGCCGAAGGAGTGGTGGGCCAGGGGCACGGGAAGGGCAAAAAAGGAGGTTTTTGCAAGAAAAAAATATATATATATATATATGTATATATATATATATATATATATATATATATAATGTAACCCCTTGCTTGCAAATGGGGTTCCTAAAAGGCAGCCTGGGCTTACCTTAGCCCTTTGCTTTTCTCCTCCTGCTGTCTCCTGGGCTTCTCCTGTTGGGCAGACAAAATGTTTCTGGTCCACCAGGTCTGCTGCCCCTTCAAAATCCCAGTCTGTAGCCCAAATGAAAATTCAGCCCCTCGGGGCTTAAAAGTCGTCACTTGCTAGTGCCCATATTAAACGTGCTGCCTCCAGGACAGCAGAAATTGCATTATGAAGCACCCACATTAAAAGTGCTGCCTCCAGGGCAGCGGGACTGCGATGGCATGACTTTTTCCCTCAGTAGAACCGCTCAGTTTGCGGTTGCCTCAGGGACTGTGCCATGGGTTCTGGGATCCCTTCCACCTATTTGGGCCCTGGTGATCACTGGCAGCCTGCTGGGGGGCTACTCTGAAGCCCAGTTAAAGATTTTGATCAGGGCTTATTAAAATATGCCTCAGAAGGGCCCCTGTCATCTGCATAATAAATAACTGTGTGCCTGGCTGCATCCAGGGCAGCTATGCTCAGCTTTTGCTGAAAAGAAAGGAAGTTAAATGTTTTTAATATTGTAAACTGTTGCTGTATAGGGAGAATTGATGGTGCATGTGTGGGAGAGTGTTTTACATTAAAATAGATGCTTTTCCCCGGTATTTCCAGCATTTGAGGACACTGTGTGTCAGCCTGTCAGCTGTTGCAGGGGGAGCTTTACTAAGTGCAGTAGTGACAAAAAAACAAAAGGAGCCACACCTTTCATCTGTGCAGCAACTGCAAGTACAACTTCTGAGCTGCAGAACTGTGGGGCATTGGGGTAAATAATTATTTCTTTCTGGCTGCAACAGGACTTTACTGAGGACTGCATCTGATCTGCTATAAGGGACAGTGGGTTAAGCAGCCATAGCAAGTAGCCACAGCCATTTGGGAGCCAGGAATAGAAATCCAGGACTTGTGGGACATTCACTACATCTCATGGGTAGCCACGCAAGTGCTCATGGGGACTTACTGGGACATCACTTTAGGCACCAATTCATTCATCCAGTTGTGCCTCGAATAATCTGATTGACAGGTCCCTCAGCCACTTAAAGATCTGTCACCCCATCTCTGCTGCCAATCAGGAGTCGAACTAGGAGCCCTATAAAAGACAGTGTTTGCCAGATTTTCTTCAGACTCAAGAGCAATCAGCCAGAGTGAGAAGGTGAGCAGGCTCCAGCCTACTGGGAGCCCCCACAGGGGTAGGGGCTCAGAGCCCCTGCCATGCCACCAGGCCTGGGCCTCTTATTTAAGCCCCTCCAGTCATCAGGGGGCAATTGTAATTTTTAGTTGAAGTTACCAGTTAAAGTAAATTTAGAGTTTCTGCAACTGCTAGTCTGAAGGTTGCCAGGAATGTCCTCCAGAGGCTAGCCCTCTCTCCCACGTCAGGGAAAGACGTGGAAAAGAAGACCATCTGCCATGCCCCGGCGGTGAGAGAACTGAAGCCTTCAATTATGGATGAGACCCATGGAGGACCTGAGTGAGTACCCTCATACCCCTCAGTGTGAGGGAGAAGCTTTAAAAGTAATCTTGGAGGCCTCAAGCCTTGCTACTAGATATTTCTGCTGTGTGATAAAATCTCTGAATTATCAGTCTGGGCTACTAACCCCATCAAAGACTGTCTAGTTCAAAGTCAATATGGATACATCTTGTCTGTGGCCCAAATGGCTAAATCACAGATGCAGCTAGACGCCTTAATAGTGAGTCATATAAATGTGTGGTCATTTGTTGTTGCCCTATGGGTTAGAGTCCTGCCTTTGTGGAGCTGACTGCCAAGCCATGTTTGCCACTTCACGGGACAGGAGGTCCTAGAACGTATTGTGTCTGAGTTATTCTGAAGAAAATGTTATCCTTGTCTTACCCGGACTTCATCTGAGAGCGCTTGCCGTAAGTGTAAAACTATCTAGACGTGCTGGATGGGACTTTACCTATAAATGTTACCTATGGTATAATAGATATACTGGATGTGACTTCACGGAATTAAATCTCGATGCTTGATAAAGTGTTGCTTTCTGCTTATGCTGGATGGATGCCTATGTTGGTATATAAATGTACTGGATGTGACTTTGTTTCAAGGAAATTCAGATGCTTGGCAAAAGTATCGGTTTCTATCTATATTGGATGGGACTTTCAAATATTGCGCTGAATATTCAGGATGTTAAATCAAAGTAGCTGGTCCTAAAATATTCGAATTCCGTAAATGCAGGGCCAATCCTCGTCGTTCAGTAATGTGCAGGCAATCCTGGCTGTTGGTGACCAGCAGGGTTAATTGCTGCTCATCTGCTAATTGCAGGGAATCCCTGCCTATATTGTATGTAGTGTGTGCAGTCATTGCAGGAATCTGTCTCCAAGTTGCCCCTTCCCTCACATCAATAGCCAGCCAACGCAACCAGCTGCAACATTCACCATGTCCGCAACATCTTGGACCATGGTATCTGGGATTCCAGTATGGTATGAGATTGTGGGGTTGCATGTTGTTCTGGGGCTGGTACCAGTGTGGGAAAACTGATAATTGTTTATGTAACATCTAATTTGTCAGCAGCTAGATAGCCAGGGCTCTGGGTATCATTGGGTCGAATGGTAAATAATGATTGCTTTCTGCCTATTAGTATGTAGCCACCCAGCTGGAGGGTTCACCAGCAAAATCCAAACTAATCTGTGTATATATGTAAATAGCGATCAAATAACCTCTTCTCCTCATCCCCGTTCCTAACCCCTTATACCTCTAAATACATTTCTTGTTATTGTTGTTGAAATATTTGGTGTGAGCATATTATTGGAGAGACCCTTTAAATGCAAAATGTTAGAGTGTGGGGAACTGTGTATTAGGGCATGTCTGCAGAAGGTAACTGGTCATCATGGGTGGTGTAGCATCTCAGGGGGCTACACCCATTACCATCTCACCACTGTAAAGCACCCTGAGTGGAGGCACTGCACAAAGGTTAAACAATATGGTTATCAGTTAGTGAACCCAAACCCCTTAGCCTATGTCCAGGGTAGAAGGCAGGGGTGTAACACTGGGGATAGGCACCACCCAGGGTTACATATATATATATATATATATATATATATATATATATATATTATATATCTATATATCTATATATAGATATATATATATACAGATATGACATGGCATGACTGAAGATATGATGTTTATCATCATGAGAGGCTAATGAGTTTTTGGCCTCTGTAGCAGTACTAACCATATTCAAATGTGAAAAACAGCAAAAATTGACAGAAAATTCAGTGTTCTTTTACTTTTGTTGTCAAACAAATGCGGAAAATTTTAAACTGAAAATGATAGCATTGTACTGTCAGCACGAAAGTTGTTCAGCATAAAAAATATCTACAAAATGAGTACTGTAGTGATTCATTTATAGATACCTCTTATGTATCAGGAGGCAGTGGAGTGCAGTGGTTTAAGGCTCTGAGTTGCAAACCTGGAGACCTGGGTTTGAATCCCACAGCCCCCACTTGCATACTGTGTGACCCTGAGCAAGTCACTCAACTTCCTTGTGCTCCCACGTTGCACCTGGAAACAAGCTTCGGCTTAGTGTGCCTCTCCTGGTTAATCAATTTTCCCTTTCTCTTTCCTTATATTTTTTATAATCTGCAAAAAACACCAGGAAATTTGAGTTTTTTCACATTTTCAATGAACAAATGCAAATAACTTTAAAATGAAAAATGATGGACGGTGCTTTTGAGCACAACAGCTGTTCAGCACAAAAATATCTACAAAGTGAGTGGTGTATCATTTATAGATGCTGCATCGATTTTTATAATCATCAGTTCATAGTGATTTGCATATTATTTATTATTTATTTGAAAGTGGTGACTGGAAGGCACACTAAGCCAAAGCTCTTTTCCAGGCGTGACCTGGGAAGGGTACTAGGAGATGCAAAATACACGCATAGGCACAGACAAAGTACACAGTTACAATAAAGTACAGTCAGCGAACACTTATTAAGACAGGAGTAAGTGTAAAAATAAGAAGTCAAACAAAACAGGCATTTCAGCTACACCTACA
Organism: Neoceratodus forsteri; assembly: GCA_016271365.2. Lineage (NCBI taxonomy): Eukaryota > Metazoa > Chordata > Ceratodontiformes > Ceratodontidae > Neoceratodus > Neoceratodus forsteri. Next base: position 65,611,862 of record CM028135.1, on the reverse strand, counting down.
CTGGGGCAAGAGGGAAAAGCAAGGGGAGCAGTCAGGTATGGGGAGAACAGGAGCGGAGGTGGGAGGTGTTTCAGCTGATACTTGAGGGAGCCGGGGGGCAGTGAACTGGAGAGAAGAGAGCTGGTTCCAAAGTGATGGGAGATTGCAGGAAAAGGCTGATTTCTCAGCAGAGGAGCGAGATTGAGAAATGGCAAAAGTGTGAGGATCCCTGGAGCAGAGGGAGGAGGAGGAGGAGGAGACAGAGGGAATGAGGAGAGGAGTGAAGAGAGGCAAAAGGGAAGAGAGCCAAACCACTATTTAGATATGAAAGAGACACAGTGGTTCTGGTAATATGAGGGTTGAGTGAATGGATAAGGAGGAATAAAGTGAACAGTGATGGGTATGAGGGAGAGTTGGTAACAAAATGGCAGAAGGAGTTGCAGAGGGTGTCCAGTCTGATCAGGGAGGTGGAGGGAGGGGTGCACACACCATGTCTGCATAGTCAGTACATCTCACGATGCTTTGCGTTACCGGGATATATGTCATTTTGTGTTTCTTTGAAACCTGACTTTGTTGCCAGTGATCTTTCCTAGTAATCTTTGCCTTGGTGCTTTCTTGCTGAGGTTCTTTGTCCTGAAGACTATTTTCCCATTTGGACTAACCATGACCCAAACCCATAAGACTGTCATAAGAGCTACCCTCTATCTCCTGGGTCGAGATACAGAAGAGCCTCGCTGATGAGTTCTGAGTAAGACAAAAAATGTGTCTATATTCTGTTTTCAGCTTTTACACTGTGCATGGGGGGTTGTTTTGTCTGGCATCATACACTCCTGCTTAAAGAAGAATCAGTCTAATTTGGTTTGTGCGGATTTGCATATACATCCCATATGATGCTTACGGTATTGGGGTATATGTGAGTTTGTGATTCTTTTAATTTTTCACTTAGATTTCTATCCTTAGCTGGCACAGTGGCATGGAGTGCTGAGACATCACTGCTTTACCTCCTGACATGCAGGTGACCCATATTCGCAGTGCAAGCAGGTCGCTGGGTGTCGGCCGGGGAGGGAGAGGATTGAGCATCTGGAGGACAGCTCTTCTTCCACAGAGAAGGGTGGGACTGAAGACCGGTGCATGCCTGGCTCTTAGTGGCAGCTGAAAGCTGGCACACCAGCTTCACTGATGGGGTGGAGATGGAGCAGATGCCCAGCATGCGGAAGTGTGCATGGCTCGGCCATTAGTGTCATTGCACACACCCCTCCGCCCTCGGAGTTGGGGAGAAAAACAGAGGTTGAAAAACCCCACTGACCATCGAGATGATGCCGGCCCCTCACAGGCACTGCACCCAGCCAACTGGCACCTTCAATGCCAAGAGATAAGTTCCAGTGGACACCGAGGTGATTGGGTTGGGGGGCCCAGTGGAAGGGGCCAATCGGCAGAAGGAGATAAACCAACTTAAAAAAAAAAGACGGTTATCCTTCCCTAGCACACCTGAGTGGCTGTCAACCTGGTCCCTATGCTCTGCCATCGTCCCATACCTCTCTCTGGTCTGGGAGCTTATTCCTCTGTGGATTCCCCCCACAGTGAGAGAGGAAGGGGGCTGTCTCCCTCCTCCCCCAAGCAGACATATCCAGATTTCAGTCCAGACTGGAATAACAGGGCAGATCGCTGAGACACAAGCAGGGCTTCACAAAGCTGGGGTCCCTAGTTTTTTCTGCTTTTTCTTTTTCCCCTCCCCATGCTTTGGCACCAGGATTTGGGCATGGAGGTGCACCTCCCTATGCTGCTGCGACCCCACCCTTTGAGTCGCTCACACCTGCACTGTTATTGGGCCTCCAACTGGTGGCAGTCATAGGCTGAGAAGGCTTGGCCACTCCGCCCAGGGAGAGGACAGCAGTCCCTGGGAGGCTCAGTCCTCTCCCACCCAGCTGACCCCCAGCAACCTGTGATCATTCCCAAACATGAGTCGCCAGTGTGGCAGGAGCTAAGGTATCCAGTGCTTCAACGCTCCACACAACCAGGCTGGCTTGAGCTTGTATTTGTCTGAAACCTGGCTTTGTTGACAATGCCTTTTCCTGGCAGCCTTTGCCTCAGTACGTTTATGCTGAGGTTCTTTTGTCATTTACATTGCTTTTCTATTTTAGGCTCACCATGACCCAAACCCCTTAAGGGCTGGTTCATCTTTGCCCTGTGCTGAGATGCAGATGAGGCACACTGATGAGTCCTGATAAGGATGAAACGTGTGCCAGTGTCTTCTGTTTTCAGCCTTTGCAGTGTGTGTGAGAGGCTGTTTGACACTATGCTCTCCTGCTTAAAGTGAAACCAGTCTCAGTTCTTTCATGATGATTTACACATACATGCCATGATGGCTTGCATTATTGGGGTAAGTGTGATTATGTATTTCTTTGAAACCTGCCAATTCCTTTCCCAGGTAACCCTTGCCTCAGTGCTTTTGTGCTAAGGTTTCTTGTCTTTGAGACTACCTCGCAATTCCCTGTACAATCTAACAAACACTTAATATCCCAACAATACAACTAATTAAAATAAAAACATTACCAGTCGCTCTAATGCTGAGCTACACTCTCCAACTATTCTTTACACTTATTTGTGAAATCTTTTTTTATGTTTTTCATTTTAGAATTTTGGCTGAGCAAATGCATACTTAGTAGAAACTCATTTCAGGTGTGTCCCTGGATCACAGGGAGCAGTGCATGGTAGTGGTAAAAAATTGACAGATGTTTTTTAAAATAGTTTTCCTCTTTTCTCCCCTTACCGGGTTGGCCCCAACCACTGGACACCCCAGCCCCGACAACCCAATGTTCACCCAGACCTACCTGCCAGCTTGTCTTCCCAGTGGGCTTACCCCTGTGGGGTCGAGGTTCCCTAACCCATATCGGAAACAGGTTCTGTTTTTTGGCTGATAAGCCCAGCTGGTCAGGTGTGTCTGTGGGTGTCTGACTCCATCCTGCCACTGGTATTTTCCATTTTCCTCTCTCAAGAGGTGTGGCAAGCAATGAAACCATGACATGCATCATACACTCCCACACACACCATGTAGGCATCTACCGCCCCCCACTTTGCCTTTCTTGGCAGTCCCTGGTGCCTTTCCCCAGCTTCTACTAGGAGCCAGGCAATCACTAGGCTCTGCAAACCTCCCGGAGGAGGAGGAGAGCAGTTCTGCAGATTATTGATCCTTCTCACCCCGGTTGACCCTGCAATGCCCCAAGTTCACTTCCAAACCCAAGTCATCGGCATTACAAGTGATAGCAATACTGCTGCACTGGCGGACTGGCCTGATCTGTACTTTTTAGTTCTATTATAGGCACGCTGGCCTGATCTGTATTATTTAGTTCTATTATAGGCACGCTGGCCTGATCTGTATTATTTAGTTCTATTATAGGCACGCTGGCCTGATCTGTACATTTTAGTTCTACTATAGGCACGCTTGCCTGATCTATACTTTTTAGTTCTGTTATAGGCACGCTGGACTGATCTATACTTTTTAGTTCTATTATAGGCACGCTGGCCTGATCTATACTTTTTAGTTCTATTATAGGCATGCTGGCCTGATCTGTACAATTTAGTTCCATTATAGGCACGCTGGCCTGATACTTTTTTAGTTCTGTTATAGGCACGCTGGCCTGATCTATACTTTTTAGTTCTGTTATAGGCACGCCTGGCCTGATCTATACTTTTTAGTTCTGTATATAGGCACGCTGGCCTGATCTATACTTTTTAGTTCTCTTATAGGCATGCTGGCCTGATCTATACTTTTAGTTCTATTATAGGCACACTGGCCTGATTTATACTTTTTAGTTCTATTATAGCACGCTGGCCTGATCTGTACATTTGGTTCCATTATAGGCACGCTGGCCTGATACTTTTTAGTTCTGTTATAGGCACGCTGGCCTGATCTATACTTTTTAGTTCTGTTATAGGCATGCTGGCCTGATCTATACTTTTTAGTTCTGTTATAAGCACGCTGGCCTGATCTATACTTTTTAGTTCTCTTATAGGCACGCTGGCCTGATCTATACTTTTTAGTTCTATTATAGGCACACTGGCCTGATCTATACTTTTTAGTTATGTTATAGGCACACTGGCCTGATCTATACTTTTTAGTTCTGTTATAGGCACACTGGCCTGATCTATACTTTTTACTTCTATTACAGGCACGCTGGCCTGATCTGTACTTTTTAGTTCTAGTATAGGCACACTGGCCTGATCTGTACTTTTTAGTTCTATTATAGGCACGCTGGTCTGATCTATACTTTTTACTTCTATTACAGGCACGCTTGCCTGATCTATATTTTTTAGTTCTGTTATAGGCACACGGGCCTGCTCTATACTTTTTAGCTCTATTATAGGCACACTGGCCTGATCTGTACTTTTTAGTTCTAGTGTAGGCACACTGGCCTGATCTGTACTTTTTAGTTCTATTAGAGTCATGCCGGCCTGATCTGTACTTTTTAGTTCTGTTATAGGCACGCTGGCCTAACTTATACTTTTTAGCTCTGTGATAGGCACGCTGGCCTGACCTATACTTTTTAGTTCTATTATACATTGCCCCTTATCCTCTGATTTGTATGATACCTGTTCTTTCCCCATTTTGGGTCTACTTTAGCACTCTTTTAACATTTGAAATAAAAGACACACTCCTTTTAATATGACTGGAACCAGGTTTTTATCAGTATTCTCAGTGGTTTTTGTACAACTATTATCCCATAAGGTCAGAGAACAGTGTCTACTGCACGGTAGTTCATTATAGTCACAAGAAAATTGATCTTAGGAAATGGGTGTTCAAAATCAGCTGAGAACACGGAAATAAACCTGGTCTGAGCCATATGAAAAGGAGTGCACCTTTAATTTTCAACAGACCAAAATGTCGAAAAGGGGTAACATACAAGTCAGAGATATGGGGTGATCTAAAATAGAATAAAAAGTAAAGGTCAACATTTTCACTGTTATCATGCATTGTTCAGCAGCATACAGTATGCAAGTCACTTACCCTCTCGTGACACACCTTGAAATGAGTTTAGCTTACTGTGCCCTTTCTGGCGAAAATTAAAAATTGAAATAACTTGAAAATGCTTCAAATGTTGTGCTACTTTGTTGCATGAAGAAATGTGTGCGGAAGCAATTCTGCTGAGCCTTTGCAGCCATTTACGGCGTCAATACATTTCTGTGAGGGACTGCAGTCCCCAAGAGTATGCAGCAGCAACCATCAGCTCCAGTCTGCAACAACGCTAGCTGTTCAAAGTTCCTTGGAAGACAGTTTCAGTCCTTTAAGCTTTGCTCAGCAGGAGCTGGCTTGTTGAAAAGGTATCAACTGGTTGATCTGAAGCTGTTGCTCAAATGTTTCAGAGTAAATAATGTCGTAAGATGGCAACTTACCAGACAGTCTTGTGTAAAATAAAAAAACGACACATTCAGCAAAACTTGTCATCCTGCCAAAGATAACGAATCAAAGCCTGTGTGCGGCCTACTGCTGTGTGTACAAAGTCCGCAGCATAATACAACTCCAGCCAAGGGGTTATAAAATTAGTCTAGTTTTATTTTTGACAATTGATTTGTTCAAGATAACCCAGCTGAGTCGCAGCATCTTACTTGCAGTGGGGTCCTGCTTCAAGTTATTTAGGTTGCACAGGAAGTCCATAGCTATAATAGGATTCTGACTGGTATCTCAGTGTTTGGGTCCCCATCCTAAGTACAGAAAGTACCACAGAAATTGGATTAGTGCTATAAACGGATGCAAAATTCCAGAAAAAAGTACTTTACCAGACATTTCTTGGTGTAATAGAAAAGCACAGTCATTTGTGCACCAACAGTTGGAGCATAATTGCTTTTGATGCATCAGTTTGCACCCTTTCGAAAAGGATATGGTGGGGCATCCAATGATAAGCATGTCCAGTTACCTCATGGGCAAGCCAGCTTTGTGTCCTGGGCCCTGGATGCCTCACATCTGCCAGCAGTGACAGCTCTCAGCATACAACTCAGAAGCCCTGACTCTCTCTCTCTCTCTCTCTCTCTGTTTCCTGTCGGTGTACAGCTGTTCTCTGGTGGCCCAGGGGGTTAGGAGCTACTTAGGCAGGATTATGTGACATATTGCAGAGGAGTGGCTACTGCCACTATGAGACTTGGCACTGTGTGAACGTCATGAAATCCAGTCCCAAGTTAGTTAATAGGAGGAGCCACTGTGAGGTGGGTGGACTTAGTCCTAGCCCCTGTCTGGCCAATCAACAGAGGCCTTGCCACCCCACTAGGAGGATTTTTGGAGCTGAATCAGACAATGTGCAGAGTTCAAGTGGATGACGCTGATGTGCTCACTTGAACAGCTGTGGCACTCAGACAGTGGGGTCCCTTGCTTCTCACGTTCATTTTTGTTTCAGTTTTGTTAACTGGGAAGGAGGACTAGACAATTTTTTGCTTCTTTTCAGCCTTGTCCCAGGAGAGGGGATTACAGATGGATGGCAATTGAAATTGAACCAGATTTTAAGCTGTTGGTGGTATTTTTAGTAAAATTTGGGTAGTTCCGACTGCTTTCCTTCCAAGCCAGTTGGCCTCCTTTTTTGGGGGGGCACTGTACCCCTGTGGCTCAGCCTCCCTTTCCCAAGTGCCCCTGCTCTGCCCCCTGGGAATGACCTCAGCTGATGATCCTCCTAGGCTTGCCCCCCAGGGGCTGGGGCTGCCGAGTGGTGCTCCCCCAACAGACTACCGAATCAGGTTCCCAGCAGTCTCCCGTAAGCGATGTGCCTCCATAGCTTACCCCACAGGGCAGGGCCGTGGGGTCAGTCCAATCCCGATGGAACACTTAAACTAATTTGCCAGCTGGGTGCCATGGGTGGGTGGAGCAGAACCCGTGGAGCAGGGCATCATTGATGGGGTTGGCATTTTGCTGATGGTGTTTCTCCCCAAGGGAAGCGTGGTGTACATTGATGTAATAACTCTAGCGTCAAAGTCTAGTATGCCTCCCGCTATCCAGGCTCCATCAGCTGCTTCCCTCTGGCCTCTACCAGAAGTCAGTCATCGTTAGATGCTCACCACCTCCCCCGGAGAGAGAGCAGTCCTACAGATGCTCAAAACTCCTCCCCTCAGCTGGCCCTCTGATTTGTCAGGTCCATTCCCAAACCCAAGGTGATGGCATCGTGGCGGAGGCCCTACTGCTGCACCAGTGGGCGGCTGGCCTCCCTGAAGGGAAAGTTTGGGGCTAGCATAGGGCCCTTGGTCTAGCATCATCCACTCCAAAGTTAAATATGAAACTTGCAGAATGGGCTGTAGGGGAGCCTGGCTGTACTGCAAAGGCAGAAACAAACTGAATATGGGTATGTAGCTGATCTGACTGCCTGATTGTAGGTATGTCTGGTTATTATGTGGGGGACTTGGGTTTGAAATCCCAAGCCTGGGACTGCATCTCCTCTGCAACAGAGTAATGGGTGACAGATTCATGGTGGGAGGAGTTTGAAGGCTTTGGTTTCTGGATCAATTTCCATCAGTTGGATGTCAAGAAGAGTTATGTGCTCTCTAGCATGTGTTGCACTGCCTCAAGAATAGACCCAGCCCTGTCTTAGCCGATCAAAGCTGGACAGGAAGATTGGGCCCCAGTTTTCACAGGTATCTTTAATGCTTCTCTGAGTGGAATGTTTCCTTTTTTCACCCCTGAAGGGAGCCATGGTAAGGCCCATGCTTAAGATCATCTGTTGGTGCAGATGATCTGTTGAATTACTGGTCTATCTGCAACCTGCTGTTCCTTGATACGATTATGGAAAGGGTGATGCAGCTGTACCCCTCTGTGAGTGTCTGGAAGCCAACGACATTTTTAAATTATTCAAGTATGGTTTCATGCGGCACCACAGCACCAAGATGGCCCTGTGCAAGGTTTATGATAGCCTTCTCACTGCAATGGATTATGGTATTGGTGAGGTTTCTGTTTCTGTCCTCCTCATTCTGGATTTAAATTGGTAGAGCAACTGGTGGTGATGGGCAGACTCAGGGAGTATGTTGGTGCAACCAATACTGTACTTCTTTTGTCAGGTCAGATTATTATCATAGAGGAGAAGCAATCAGTTGTGATGGATCCCTACAGATGACAGTCGATAGGCCAGAGCTGCAGGTAGTCCTAAGGGTTGAGGTTGCCCTGGGGTTGTTTTCTGTGTATAAATATATATTTTAATTTTATTTATTTTGTTAAACCAGGAAATGAGCTGTGGTGTGAGGCCGGTTTCAGCTCTGTCTGGGTGCAGTGAACCTAACGTGAACATGTAAACTGTTACATACGCAAATACAACTTATAGAATGGAAAATATTAAAATACAGATTAGTGAATACAAAACACTTGCCTTTGGCCTGAATGTAAGCTATTAAGATCTACAAACAAGCTTCTTCACTGTTAATTGTACATCTGCTGGTAAACAATTCAAAAGTCTAGGTCAAATATGAGAAAAAGGCTTTTCACCAATTTTTGCTTTACATCACTTGTCTTGATACTGTCTGAATCAAAGTTCTCTTAGAGTATAAACAGAAGATGTTGGTTTTAATTTACTAAACAGTCTATTGTGGTGCCACTGTTCCATAAACCATACTGTATGTATTACTGTAAACTAGTTATTGCCATACAGAGTAATTTTAGTGCAAACTCATATGGAGTCATAATTGCATAACTTAAATTTATTGCTAAGTCATTAGCACCACATCCACTATAATGAAAAAAGTGCTAATAACGCCAATTAGCACAAATTTATTTTAGTGCTTCGTTAAAAAAATAGTTAACATTTTTTGACGGTGAAGATTTCAAGTTTTACAGTATATTTGCTTCAGGGGAAAAGAAAAGCTAACTTTCCATACACTTCTTCTTTATGTGACTTAAACGGCACTGATAACGCTAAACATAAATTGTTTTATAAATTGGCAAAGAAAAATCTAGAAACTTATTTGGCTCAAACTCGTCACATGACTGCAGGGATTTTGCTCACCACATGATCATCCTGACATTTCACCTTTTTGCGTATCAATGCGCAAGGCACGATTTGAAAAATAAATTTGGCAGTTATTCCTATCCTTTCGCTAAACTACATCATCAATACCAGTTCCACACTACTGGCCAAACACTCTCTCCCACCCCACCCCCATACTGCAAATTATATCAAAACAATTTAAAGCAGCAGTAAATGATAGCTGTGAAACTTTTGACCTACACTTTTTTTATTCTGTTCTCAATTACCCCTAATCGCCTGACTGATATCATACCCTACTTTGCCCCCATTCTGAGTCTGCTTTAGCACTTGTTTTCACATTTGAAAAAATAAACCAGAGGGCTCCTTTAATATGGCTTGTACCGAGTGTTCATCAGCATTCTCAGCTGTTTTTGTACACCTATTGTTCCTAAATGGCAGGGAGCGGTGTCTGCTGCATGCTAGTTCATTACAGCCACATGAAGAGTGATCTTAACCCTTAGTCTGCCAACAGAAATTAGAATCATATAAATTTGACAGCAAAAAAGGACCCTTCCAGCCCATCTAGTCTGCCCAACCCTCCCTTTCACATGCCCCCGCCCTTCCCCAATACTCAGTACCATATGCCTGTCCCATGCCCTCTTAAATTACTCCACCATCTCAGCCCCCACTACTCCATCTAGCAGTCTGTTCCAGGGTTCCACTACCCTCTCTGTAAAGAAGCACCTCCTCACATTGCCCCTGAACCTATTTCCTTGCAATCTGAGGCTGTGCCCTCTAGTTGTGGCTCCCTCCTTCCACCTCAGCTGACCCCCTTCACTGACTTTATTGAGCCCCTTTACATATTTAAAGGTTTCAATCATGTCCCCCCCTTTCCCTCTTTGTTTCCAGTGTGTACAGATTCAGCTCCTTACTCCTCTGCTCGTATGTCTTCCCCTGCATACTCTGTACCATCTTTGTTGCCTTTCTGAACCCTCCAATGCGTCCTATAGCCTTGCATAGGTGTGGTCTCCAGAACTGAACCCTGTACTCTAACTGCAGCCTCACCATGGCTTTGAAGAGTGGCATTATAACCTCCCTCCTTCTGCTAGTAATGCCCCTGCCTAGGCATGCCAGCATTCCATTGGCCCTTCCACGCCCCCTACTACATTGGAAACCTACCCTAAGGTTTGAGGAGACTATGATCACCAGATTCTTTGATTTCCTCCCCCATGTGTACCCCGCTTTGTGTCTTCCTCCCTAGGTGCATCACAGAGCATTTATTGGCATTAAACCTCAGCTGCCATTTCCTGGCCCGCTCCTCAAGTGTCTTGAGGTCCCTCCTCATGTCTTCCACCCTCTCTGGGGTGTCCACCCAATTGCAGATTTTTGAATCATTGACAAATAGGCACACCCTCCCTCTCAAACCCTCTGCAATATCACTGATGTAAATGTTGAAGAGGAGCAGACCCAAAACTGACCCCAGTGGCACTCCACTCCTCACCCTTGCCGTCTCGGAGTGCACCCCATTAAGCACTACCGTCTGAGTTCTCCCTGCTAGCCAGGCCTCCACCCAGCCTACTATTTTCTCTCCCAACCCCATGCTTTCCATCTTGCTCACCAACCTTCTATGAGGGACGGTGTCAAAGGCCTTGCTGAAGTCCAGATAGGCCACATCCACTGCCCCTCTCTGGTCGATTACCTGAGTCACCCAATCAAAGAACTCGATTAGGTTGGTCTGGCATGATTTCGCCTTGGTGAAGCCATGCTGTCTGCTGTCCTGCAAGCCACACCCCTCCAGGTAATTCACCACCCTCTCCTTGATTAATGCCTCCATTACTTTCCCCACCACAGACGTGAGGCTGACTGAGCTATAGTTCTCCTTCAGCTCCCTGCTACCTCCCTTGTGCAAGGGCACTACGTCAGCTCTCCTCCAGTCATCCGGCACCTTCCCCATATCCAGGGACATGCTGAAGAGCCTTGTCAAGAGTGCAGCCAGCTCATCCCTCAATTTCTTGATCACTCTGGGGTGCAACCAATCAGGCCCCATTGCCTCATCCACCCTTAGTCTATCCAGCTCATCCCTGACCCTATCCACTGTGAATGGACTCTGATTCACCTATCTGCCCTCCTTCCCCTAAGGTGCTAGTACCGGATCCCCTGCCTTCCACCTCCTCCATGAACACCGAGCTAAAATACCCATTTAGTGCCTCTGCCTTTTCATAGTCCTGCTCCAAGTTTATCCCTCCTTCCCCCCTCAGTCTAGCAATCCTCTGCCCTGCTCTTTTCCTCTCCCTTCACATCCCTAAAAAATATTTTATCCCCCCTCCTGGCCCTTTTGGCTATTTTCTCCTCAGTGGCTGCTTTTGCCCTTCTGATCTCCCTCCCTGCCAGACTCCTCCTCTCCCTATACTCCTCCCTATCCTTCTCTCTAAGTGTCATCTTAACTTTTCTAAAAGCCCTCCTCCTTTCCCTGACTGCCCCCGCCACCGCCCTCGTGAATCAGAGCGGTCTCCTCCCCCTCTTGCTCTTCCTGACCTTTTTAGAACATATAGGAATTCTGGACTGATATATCGGTCTGTGGCTCAGCAAGGGTTAAACAAAGGGTGTTCAAAAACAGGAGAGAGAATATGGGTGAAAACCTGGCACAAGTCGTATTAAAAGGAGCGCTCATTATATTAGTTCAAATGTAAAAAAAATGGTAAAGCAGGTTCAGAATAGGGAAAAAAGGGTATTGTGCAAGTCAGGAGAAAAGGGGCAATCTAGAATAGAATAAAAAAGCATAGGTCAAAATTGTTACCCGCTATCATGCACTGCTGCTTTAACATCTCTCACAGGTTGCTATCATCTGAAATCTCAATTGAAAATGTGTCCTTGTGGTCTCATCTGTTGTCTTCATTCCCAGCGCAGGCTTCTTTTCCTCCTGCTTCTTCTGTAGCGTTGCGTTTCCTTGGGCTACATGCCTGCCATCTATCTATCTCACCGCAGTTTTCAGCGTGGCTAACCAAACAGACAACCGGCAAGCACTAACCCTCCCAAACAAAAACACCTGGAATCGTAAGTAAGACTGCTACAGGGGGTGGGGTGGAACAGCCCACACTGCCTTAGACTACAAGAAGAGTACAATCATGAAAGCCTCAACACACGTTTTTAGTAATCCTCAAAAAGCAAAAACCTATCAAGATCCAGCAGGTAGAAAAACTACTTAAGGGAAAAGTTATTCAAACACTTTTATTTTCAAATATCTAAGCCTCTTTCAACTAATAAAAAATAATGGATTTAATTTAAAAATCCGTTTTATAAGTGCAGTAACACACTCCAGGGTGTACATTGTGACTAGAGCATCCCAGTTCCGGGTGGTTGAAGGCACATGGCCTGCAGCCTCATGCCTCTTAATGCACCCAGGCTATGCAGTGCTCTAGCATAATGCTCATCTTGTCATGTGTTACTGCTAACATTGGCAACCTTATATTTGTCTAGACCACAAGTGAAAGCACTTTGAAACACAGATTATCCATATTTCTGGATTAGAAGCAGGGATTCCTTTATATTGGCTACTTTATCATCATTAGTAGAGAGGTTTCTACGTTCATACAGTACACAGAGTTTTTAATTCAACTTTCTAACTGCTGTTCAGATGATACGCAGGTTTACATTTCCTGTGGGCCTGACCAGAACTTGTCCATGAAGATGGCTGCTCACTGCTCATCTGAGGTCAGTAACTGGATGGTCCAAGTGACTGCCCTTGAATCCTGGAAAGACAAAGCTGCTACTTGTGGGCTGTGATCATCAGGTTTCTGCATTTATGTGTAACCTCAGGCTTCCAGTTCTAAATGAGGTGCAGCTTGTTGCGAAGAAGGTAGTTCACAGTCGCAAAGTAATCTTTGTCAAAAGGCTGACACATAAGCTTCAGGTGTCTGCTGTAGTCAAGGGTTGCTTTTATCATTTCAAGAACATTGCAAAACTCTGTCCTTTTTCTGGAACCTTTCAATGTGAATGACCCCAGTGCTGGACTTCAACTCTTGCTTGGACTACAGCAATGCACTCTGTAAGGGTCTTACTCTGTGGTCAGAGCCACTGTCTTTAACTTGTGTAGAATGCAGCAGTGAGATGCCTGACTTCCGTTCAGAGGACAGAGCACATCACTTTCTTGCTATGGGTTTTGCTCTGGCTACCTGTGAGGCAGTGGATTGACTACAAGATCCTTTTACTGACTGTAAAATCCCTGAATGACCTAGGCTCCATTTACCTTCGCGAGCTCTTTACCACCTATGTAACAAGAAGAATGATCTGTTCCACTGGCCAGGGGCTGCTGATCATTCTCCATTCAAAACTTAAATCTTCTGGTGACCGGGCATTCTCAGCTATCAGTCCTTGCCTTTGGAAAGCCCTTCCGAGAAACTGACGTAGCAACAGATGTATGACCTCATCCATCTAACATTAAAAGTTTGCTGTACTTTCACCTTTATAATCTGGTTTTCAGAGATGTTTCTTAAGTTGATTTGTTCTGTTTTGGTAGGTTGCTGTGCCCGTTTGCTGCTTTTCTTGCCTCTATTTTGTAATTTTAATTCATACTCTACACCACAGAAGGGTGCAACACACAAAATAAACAAACTGCTCGCTCAAAGTTGGCAGCAAGCAGAGGGCAGTCCTGAAGGGACGGGCAATTCTTCTGGAGAGGGTCTGCTGCCCAGAATGCCTTGCATGACTATTAAACTGTTTCTAGATTTTGGTAAATTAATATTTTTTATAGTGTACAGTCATTTAACCCTTGCTGTGCCATGGACTGATATATCTGTCCAGATTTCCTGTACCTTCTAATTCTGTCAGCAGTCTGTTGTAATTGCTTTATGGCATTTAAGACTTTCAAAGCATTAACACAACACATCAGAATGCATGTCAGTCAATCAAAATTTTCCATTCCCAGCAATTGTTATATGATGTTTGCTAGGGGTCTGGTGTAAGGATGTCATAGTGGTGAGGGGAAATGTGAAACGGTGTATAGCTCCGACCTGTGCAGTAGTAAAGGAATATGCACAGTCAATTTGTTGCTTCACAGCTAGTTTAATTGCTGAATTTTCCTTACCTGTTTTATATGCATATGCAAACCCCTACGTTGTTGGCTATTTTGAAATGTATTGACTTTTAGGACATCTTAAGATTGATATAAATCATAGCTCTTTTGTATAAAACCTCCATTTGAAACAAACAATTTCTTACATGAGAAGTCTCCTGTCTGGAAGCATTTACTGTTGAATTGGAATTGTTAAAGGAGGGTTTGCACACATCAGCACTGCATACAAGAAAGCTTGGTTGTGTACATACTGTTCTCAAAAGACTCGACATGAAATGGGAACGACTCAGGTCATGATTGAGGCTACATTCATTTTATTTTATTTCTTTGCTGTTTCTTCCTTAGTGGCAGAGCAAGAGCATGGACGTGGGCCCATTTTGGGCAGGGCACGGGCCCCATCCTGCTAGATGAGGTGGAGTGTACTGGGAATGAGATGTCCCTGGACCAGTGCCAGAAAAGTGCATGGGGCAAGCACAACTGTGATCACATCGAAGACGCTGGAGTGTCCTGCAACTCTTTTACCGGTAACACAGCCAGACCGCATTCACAAGCTGACTCTTGAGAGACTGTAACCCCTTACCCTTCGCATTTCCTCTTTAGCCTGAAGTCCTCATTTCTAGCATAGTTGCTGCTAGTGCTGTGTGGAATTTTCTAATTCCAGCAGAACAGAGTTCAACTAGATATCAGAAAATCCTGCCTGATTCTGTCAGTAGCAGAATTCTGAAATTTTAAAAGCAGAATGGTTTTTGGGGATTACATAAACTGTGGATTCCTTTTCCACAATTTGTGGAACATTATTTCATGATTTACATAGATATTTTTCTAAAAAAATTACTCTGAATTCAAAAAGAAGTTCCAAAAAGCATTTTAGAAGGACAATTCCCATTCCACATGGATTCAACTGGTGTAATTTGGCATTCCGCATAGCTCTAGTGGCTGCCTACCACTGCTCCGCCTTTTCTTCAGCTGAGAAAGCTGCTGGATATCAACCTTCCCAGCTCGTTTCAGTGCTGCACCAAAGTTGGCCACCAGGGAGTGCTCATGTGGCAGCTCACTTCTCTTGAGTGCAGTACAGAGTCTACCAGCCCAAGCTTTTTCTTCTGCCCAGGGCATACGGCAGCACACCTTTGGCTGATGTCAGTCTGAGCATCAGCTATCAAATAAAGTGAGTTACAAGGGAATCATTCCGTCTGGTGGTTTTGATGACACAATAAACCATGACTGTGAAGCTTGAGTGGCTTATTTTAAATCCCCCAAACCGTGGGATGACATTCTACATTCGTAACTCACTTTTGCGTATTATTTATTTTTATTATTATTTGTGGTTCTGTTATTTGACGTTATTTATGCAATTGCTATACAAACTTGGGAGGATGGGCAAATAATATCTCTGATTCTGTATGCAAAACCCAGCCAGGAATGAACAGGTGTGCACCATATTTACGCTCTATTTTTACATGTAGTGGGAATCAATTACTTGTAAATTATTATGTCTGTCCCTCCATGTGGGCAGGCACACCTCCCTCCATCTGCTAGAATTAAACCAGGGGCTCTTTGTCCAAGGGCAGTCACTCTAACCATTAAAGCAGAAGGAAAGTCCCATCAGCTGGGATGTTAGAGAGCTCATTAACTTTATCCTTGCCATCCTATGAACCACTAGTAGAGGAGGCTAGATGCCTCTGCTTGCTGTTCCATTTCTTCAGCACTATTTTGGCAAAATACAAAATCACACAAACACCAATAGTACAGAGCAACATGGGACATATATTTGAATAACCATGAACAAAATTAGACTGATTCTGCCAAGTAGGAGTGTATGGTGCCATATGGCCTCTCACACAATCTTCAAATGCTGAAAAAGAAGACACAGATATGTGAACCATTCCTCTCAGGACTCATCCGGGTGTCTCATCTGTATCTCAGCCCATGGGAAGCAGAACCGGTCCTATGATGGTCTTGCAGGTTTGAGTCATGGGGAGCTCAAAATAGGAATGCAGTCTAACCATTGCATCAGTGCTCTTGTGCTGAGGTTCTTTGTCTTTTAGACTATTTTGACTACTGTTCACACCTTTTCCTACTAGATGGCATTGCTTTGCATAGACTACCTAGTCTGCTATATCACAGTAATCAAGGTCACTATACAGAATGTACCCTTTTTGGTTTACATGCTGGTAGGTTGAGGAGGACTGAATTGATTACAAAGGAATTGATTCCCACTGCATGTAAACATAGCAGCTTTTACACTCTCCAGACGAGTGCTATATTCTCACCCTGTTGCATTGTGGGAATTCTCATAATGACTCATGGATGCTGAAGAGAATGGTTCTCAAGAATAGTCACATGATTCAATCCCGACTATTGTGAAATGTTTTAAGTCACCTAGTGTGAAAAGGGCATTAGTATAGAACCATTCTCTAGCCTACCTCTCTAGATGGGCTAGAGAACGGTCCTCAAAAAATGGTTCTACAAACATCCCGCTCTGGATGCTAACCCAAGCCAAAATGGAAGATCTTCCTTGAATCATCCTGTGGTCATCTGATGAATTCATCCTGAACCCATCTTGATGTGATCTTAGAATCCTCTTCCATATGTGGCGAAGTCATCCTACAGTATGGGAGGCCGAAGTATTTCAATTAGATGACTCTGGCAATGACTTTAGATGTAATTTCAGTAACTATTCAAGGATGACATCAGGATGATTTGAGGATGATGTCAAGATGATTCCAGGATGACAGGAGTGATCCCTGATGTCTCTGCACAAGTTATGGACTTTGTTCAGCACACTGGATCACAGGTATGCAACCCCATGTCAGGCAGTACAGGTACAGACCTGCATTGCTGTCCAGGATGGGGGAAGGCATGGCCCACTGTACTTCTGTCTCTAGCGGTATAGATGTTATGCTTGTGGGGAGCCTCTTACACTCAGTGTTTTTTGGTTCACTTACCCTGCTGTAATAGATGCTGGACGTGCGCATCTTTTGTGGATGAACAAAGCTTATGGACAAACTGGGCTTCGAGCACTTGACAGTCTTTACTAGGGTGTCATGGGTACAATACACTGTTTCCTGGCCCAAGGATCACAATCACTCCACTTTTATTTAGTTCAGTACATTACTTCCAAAATGTCCTGAGCAATATCATCATGGCAGTAAATTTCCATCCCTACTCCCCGTGGCTTGAGCTACAACATAGTCCCTGGGCTGTCCCTGTTCTTTCACCTGCAGGTGGGCATCAGAGCACTTGGAGACTCCCTGTTCCCACCTTCACTAACCACTCATCTGATATAAGGAGTGAAACTGGGCAGGAACTCACAGGAACTCAGTTCTTCCTCCTCTGACACTGTTCTCCATTGAATACTGTTGGAGAGTTCCACCACCTAGGGATGATGATTCCACCTTCTCCAACTGCAGAGATCACAGTTCCATCTCCTAAACATTTCCAGTTTAACCACTGATTGCATGTAATTCACTGATACTCTTTCCAGTTGGATTTTTCCTAGAGGGTTTACTCCTCGCATACTGGGGTGGTGCCATACTAAAAGGTGTACTTTTATCTCTGAGTACACTCCCTCACTATGCCCCATTGCCCTAACACTTTCTGAAGCACCAGCCTCTAGGCTGGGCCTGTCTTGGGCAATGCCTAATGATGCAGCAGGCAAGACTCGCTCTTCCAGGATAGCATTGCAGCAAACAGACTACTGGTGCTGCTTTTACCCTTTTGACATTCCCATTCTCATGTTCTCCCATTCTCATGTTCTCCCTCTCTCCTATTCCAGATGCACAAACTAGGTGATTTGATACATTTTATTGGACTAACAGAGATTTACAGAAAAGCCTTAAACTTTTGAGCATGCAAGATCTTTTTTCAGAAGGAAAATGGCAGTTATCTTAACAAGAGCTTTCTTTAAAATACCCAGAACTTACACATTTGACATGTGAATGCCACAGATCAATGAAGTTATTATATAAAAACAGAACCAGAGATAAGATAACCATCCTTAAAACTCTAGCTCTGTATAGGTCAAATGTCACAGAAGGAATGTTCTTTTGAAGGGGGTCTATAAATTAACTGATGCCAGATGTCTAACTAATGAGAAACTGGAGACAGGGCACATGTGTGTGTGTGTGTGTGTGCGTGCTCAAAACATACATTAGTAGTTCTGCATGTGTGAATCTAAAAACCATGTAATCACCACCCACTAGTTAAAATCCAAATTATAAATACATAGTTATATAGATTAAATAAAACCATTTTAAATATAAGCATTTTTAGCAACATGTAAAACAAATATCTGTCCAAATATCCTGTACCTGAAACCAGAAAGAGAACACATTAAATAGTGTAACGGGACATGAAACTGGTGTCTATATTCATGCCATCATGTACCATATTCAGAAGAAAATCAGTTTAAACACAGATGCTCACCTCTGTTGGGTATTTTGAAATGCCCTTGAGAACCAGGACAGATAAGTCAGAGCTGGAATAATCAGACTGAGAGAAATGTTGTCCCACATGTTTTTCAGTCCTCTTCATTTTTAATATCATGTCTGTATGGGTTCAACTGGGTTTGAAGAGGTTGTTCAGTTTCCACATAACCTGTTTGTGGATATTTTCTTGAATATATCAGATGGTGCTAGCCCTAATTTTAAGGAATATCACCAAAATGTACATTAGGGATTCATCCTCATGATGTCACTAGAAATTCCGAATTTTGACTGTCTTGCCCTGGAGTCCCAGGGAAGGACTGTCAACTTTACCCATTTGCATGTTGGTATTTTTTTCATCAAGCTATGTACTGTCCAGGCTAGACACACCTCCACCTGTGTCTGGCTTGGGTCTGGTTATCTGCCGAAACTCAACTTCTCTGTACCTGCTTCACATCCCTCTATAGATACCACCCGGCCCCGGGTAGGGCTGTTAGAGAGATGCCCATTCAGGGTACAGTCCAGTGTTGGAGTGGTAGGAGGCACAGGTACCAAATGTGCCAGTGTCATCATGCTGATGGCCGCCCTTCCCCTCTGCAGTTTTTATTGAGTGTAGTCCTTGAACCCTCATGTCATCCCTGACACCATGTACAGCCGATGGTGGCCTTGCACCCATGCTGTGTGTCCCGCGGACGTGAGCATGCTGCCTGGCCCTGACCAGTAGTTGCTGCGGAAGCGGATTGTGATGCTGGCCTTCCCATTCAGCCATCCGATTATCAGCCTCCCAAGCTAATTCCCAAACCTCATTGTCAACAATACTATGTATTGATTTTGCAACAACTTCCCATTGACAAAGTCATTGTTACAGTAGTTCAACCTGTGACTTTAGTAGTGAAAGTCTTTTTCATATTTTTTTATCCCACGTCACTGATGCTGATCTCTCTGCTCAGAACCCCCCTGCCTCATTCATTCCCTTCTATGTTAGTAACCCAGTCTCCAGGGGGTCCACTTGGAGCCATGATCCCAGGTTGGATTCCATCAGGGGGATGGAGGCAGGCCCCCCTGCAGGTCCTCAGTGTGTGGGAGACTGGGGGGCAGTTAGGCTCAATGGTGACCAAGAGGGTCAGCATAATTGTCTCTTACTCCAGGGTTATTTCACATTGTGTTTCTTCCTCTCCCTCAGGAAGCAGGGGACAAGGACCCGATGGGGTGCATGCAAGCACTGCACATTGCCATGGTCTCCGGAGTCAGCCTGCATCCGGTCTCCTGCATGCATCCACAGCCATATCACCATCTGTGGTCATACAGGTGGCAGTATAGCAGAGGAGGCTGCTGCCATCCCTTCCCGGATGAGAAGAGTGTCCTCTGGGAAGCCCAGTCTTCCTCCCTCTGACTGGCCCCCAGTATCCTGGACCCATTCCTGAAGTCGGGCTGCCAGCATCCCGAGTGACACACACACACACACACACACACACACACACTCTCACACACACACACCTCAGGTTGCCAGGGGGCTAAGGGCCTATTATGCTCAATATTTGACTTTGAACATTTTGTTCTGCAGAAGGCATGATAAGACTGGCTGGTGGGAACAGCCTAAGTGAAGGGAGAGTCGAGATGTACCACAATGGAGCTTGGGGGACAGTGTGTGATGACGGTTGGAATGAACTCAATGCTTGGGTGGCCTGCAGACAGCTGGGGTTCAGGTAAGAAACACATTTCCAGGGCTCTTGCTGAAAGACCCTTCTGTTTATAATTCTGCAAGTATCCTTGTTCCTTCTGTCTCATGAGTAGATTCAGCCAAGGACAATCGCATTGGGCCATGCCCTCACTGGAAAGGCCTACTCAGGTTGTGTTTTCCCCATTTCATCCTGTTCTTACTAGCTTCCCTCATGTATAACCCCACTTACCCCTACTGTTGTGATCACCACGAATGAACCTTCCTCTGCCAGCAGGGCCAAACAGGTGACCTCACTTCTGCTCCTGAATAAACCAATGGAGGTTATCTACTTTTCAATATTCAGTGTCAGAATTTGTTTAGATCAACATGTGTTTGCAAGCATTCCTTTTATTCCTACATGGCGTTTTCACATTATTCTCTTCTGCTTTGCCAGTCCCTACCTCTTTCCAAAGCTATTGTGACTCAGGCTAGCAAATGTAAAACTTTTTAGATCAACGTGTATTTGCAGCTAAGCATTTGTTTTGCTGCTACTACCTGTGTTTCATCACATCACTCCTTCTGGTAGCAAATCCTCGTTCTTCTAAGGTACTGTATCTCAGACTAGCCAACCTTGGATACTGAGAGAACCACCACCCTACTCCATTTCTATTCCACCATGGGGATGGCAATCTGAGGAGTAGAGCAATGAACTCTATGGCTGGGGGGAGGTGGGGTCCTGGTAATCTGGGAGGGCAGGCCCTGATGATCATGAATGCAGTGGTGTGAACAGGACAACATATAGATATTCTGAGTCACCTGCTTAGTCTTGTAACTGAAGTCCGATGCCCACTCCTGCAACTCCAGTCAGACACTCACTTCCTCCCCATATAACATGAGTTGGCTATAGAGTCAACAACTGCTGCCTCATATTTGCTTAATGTGTAAGGTTTTATTTTATGCTGTTTCTTGTGTTATTGTGATGTAAGTGTAGGATCAGTTGCTAGAGAGAGAGAGAGAGAGAGAGAAGTAGTATTAGTGTTATAACTCACAGTTACGTATCAAGTTAACACAGAAGTATCCATTGTTGGCACACACACATACACACAACGTGAGCACATGAGACACACACACACCTACCTACCTATACACATACACCTACCTACATACACATACCTACCTAGACTCACACATGCACGCACACAAACCTATCTACTTATGCACATACACCTACCTATATACACATACACACGCATACACACACACACACACCCATACCTATGCACATACACCTACCTACATATACGCATACACCTACCTAGACACACACACACACACACACACACACATATGCACGCACGACACACATACACACAAACCTACCTACCTATGCACATATACCTGCCTACATACACACACACCTACCTAGACACACGCGCACACACACACGCGCATACACGACACACACACACATACCTGCCTACATACACGCACACCTACCTAGACATGCACACACACACACGCACACACACACACACACACACACACATGCACACACACGAGACACATACACACATACACACACATCTGGTCACAAGGATTTGGGTGCTTATAGAAAAAATTACATAACTTGGTCACCATTATAAGAGTTTTAATCATTAAACATTTCAGTCTAGAGTCGAGGTGTCCACCAAACTTGAAGATGATTTTTTACATTGTGAAGGACTTACCATAATAATGTGGGGCAGAGGCAGTTGAGAGGTATGGAGCTGGGACACAGAGACTCATTTAGTTCTTGTGTGTTGAATCGTTCCCTTCTCACACAGATAAATGTCATTGTGCACCAAACATAAACAGGCAGAGATCTGGAGAGAGCTACATCCCTCTCTCAAGTGCCCTTAACTGAAGTACAGCCCCTGTACCCCAGCCCATGATCTGTCCCTTTCTCTGTCAGGTACCTGAGGAGCTGTCACAGAAAATCAAATTTGTCGCTTGTTGCCTACCTGCTCCTTTATCTGCTTCCCTGTTTGCTGTTCTGCACCAGGGTCACTTCTCCATAACTGCCTAACCCCACATCCATAACTGCCTTTACCCGTGACCCCTGCATGAACAAATAGCTCTCCTTCTACAATAGCATTTCACCACTCTCACACTTCTCTAGGGCATGGCATACAGAGGCTAATGATGTCCTCACCCTACTGACTTCATCCGTGTTCAACCTCATGGCATGCTGGCATGAGACCGAACCATGAGCTTGAGTCTAAGTCTACAGTGGTCGGGCAGCAGGCACTGCAGCTTCATCCTATTGCTAGGCAACCAAATGCACTGCAGGCAACACTGACCACTGCAGAGAGGCCTTCAACCATGTAGATCATAATAATAAGACGGACTAGGTAGATCTCTGTACCAGTGATACGACACACATGCTCTGTCAGTAGGGAGACTCCAAGGGCATGAACACACATTGTGAGGCAGGGCGCAGGAACCAAGGGATCCATTTAAGCAGATCCTGCTGACAAATACTCTGCCTTACAGAGAAAAGAGCTGCTTTCACAGTGCATGCTAAAAACATATTTGAACCCCTCCAGCACAGGCCAGCAAATGCCAGAAGAGTGACAGTTGCAGCCACTAGGACTGGGGTGGTCGTGGCTGGAATGGGAGATGGTGAAGCTGCCAGGACAGTGTCAGTTAGGGCCACCATGAGAGTAGCTGTTGGTGCCGTGTTTGGAGCAGCAGGAATGTTCAAGCAGCAAGTAATATAGGAGCAGAACGCAGTTATATCTGGCACTCTTTTCTGGGTGCAAATAGTCCATCAGCGAACATAGAAACATACAAGTTGACGGCAGATGAGGACCACAAGGCCCATCCAGTCTGCCCATTTCTTTTTCTACCTTATGAATGTGCCATCAGCCTTTGCTCTGTCAGTGGCCTATCTATTCATACTCATCTGTATTGCTCCCTTAAGCCTATCCCATGCCTGTTTGAAGCCCTGCACTAAATTCATATCCACCACTTCCTGAGGTAGGCTGTTCCATGCATCCGCCACCCTTTCTGTGAAAAAGAACTTCCTCACATTCCCCCTTAATCAGCCTCCTTCTAATCTCATGATGTGTCCTCTTGTCCTGCTATTTTTCTTATATTGAAACATGTTCGACTCTTTCACCTTGTTAATGCCCTTAAGGTGTTTGAATGTTTTGATCTTATCACCTCTCTCCCTCCTTTGCTCTAGGGTATACATATTGAGTTCCATTAATCTGTCCTCATATGTTTTCTGATGCAGTCCCTGCACCATTTTGGTTCCCCTTCGCTGGACTGCCCCAGTTTGGTTAATGTCCTTGTGAAGGGATATCGGAGACACACCCATGGTGATGTGTCTCATTCAGTTTCAGTCCTATTCCCTCCAATTCTAAGTACAGCTATAAGCCTTCTTGTCCATGCCAAGCAGCCCTAAAAATTAACTCGCTCTTGAATTTAGGACTTCATATATAAAAAAAAAAAAGTAAGCAAATTGTGAAATACAAGATAGTTTTTTTTGTCTACCAGGATGCACTTCGTCTATCCATTTTCCATTCCATCAACCAGTCAGTCAGCTAGTCAGCCAAACAAACAGTCAGCCAGCCAGTCAGTCAGTCAGTTGCATGCATAATGCATTGGAACACACCCTTTGAGGGACTAAAATGTAAATGTGCATGGGGGGGGGTTAACATTTACCTAAAAAAAATTACTTTATATTTTTTTTCAAGTATTTGTTTTTACTGCCTTGTGCTGCCCAGCCGTCTCCATCTGACCAGTCCCCAGCCCCTTCCACCCAGCTCTCTGGGCTTACTTCACTCCTGCTTGTCCTCTGCCAGATGGGCTCATCGGAGGTGCGCTGTCACCAGTGCAGAGCCCGTGTGTGTGTGTGTGTGTTGGGGGTTGGATGTTATCCTGTGAGCAGGAATTTTCCCATTTTTTCCCTCCTAGGGACCACTGGACATGTCAAGGATGTGATGACACCACCTTTCAGGGAGATGCCCCCAGCATCTTCTGTGTGGGGTCCTCTCCTGTATTACTCTGCTGCACTGCTTCCTGAATTCCTGCAGGTGGCAGATGAGAAGTGGGATGCTGTCATCCTTCTCCCTGAGGAGGAGAACTGTCCTGGAGATGTTCAATCCTCTGTCCCTCCGGCCAGCCCCTGAGTGACCCGTCCCTTTCTCAAACTGAATCACAGACATGGCAGGAGGAGAGTCACCCAACACCTCAGCTCTCCATGCCACTGAAACGGCCTAGCTGTATTTTTAATTAATAAAATAATGTTGATGACTAACATGTAATTAATCAAGATGTATAATAATATGGTGGTTCCCCAAGGGTCTGTTTTAGGCCTGTTGATTTTCAACCTCTTTATAAACTACCTGCCCCAGGTTTGTCAAGGCAATATCCTCTTATACGTGGATGATGCGGTACTGTTTACTAGTGACTCTAACCCTTTGTCACTGGAGAATCAACTGCAGAAGAACTTCACAGAAGTTGAAACTTGGTTCATACAAAATAAACTACTAATGAATTATAAAAAAAAACAAAAAAAACAAAAAAAAAAAACGTTTTCAACTACCCAAAACAAACATGGAACATACCATCTCACCATCCGTAATAATGTGAACACCCCATGAGACCTTGTCCAAACATTTAAATATCTAGGGGTGATACTCAACAGCAACTTATCATTTACAGATCATGTTGACCATGTGGCCAAAGCAGTCAACTCAAGAACAGGTTTACTTTTAGGCATACAAATACCTTCCTGCTGAAGCTCTAAGACTGGCAGTTAACTCCTCAGTAATCTCCATTACAGATTATGGTCTGGTTGGTATGCGGTGCAGCACCTGATTCCACCCTCAAAAGAGTTAGCAGTAGCTTTGAACAAGGCATTCAGGCTGACCACAGGGCACAGACTCACTCACATGTGTGACTTATATACGAATCGTGCTGGCCCAGCCTCAGTTGCAGATTGAAGTACCGACTTGCCTCACTGCCGAAAAAACTGCCATGTGCTTTACTCCCTCTGGGGTACGAAGACTCTTGAGCATGACAGCTAATTCCTGCTGCACTAGAGGAAATATCAACCAACCATGTAAGGTACCCTTGTGCTGCACTTCGCAAGGACAGAGGTCATTTGCGTACCGAGCTCCCCACTGGCTGAACTCCCTTCGCTTGGAAGTACTAACTGAACCTAAAATTGGTCTCTTTAAGCAGAAAGTTGAAAGCGTTCTCACGGAACGCAGTTGGCTGTGATTGTCAGACCTAAACTCAGTTACCTGGTAGTCCTACCTGACACTCTCATTGGTGGCACTTTTATGTTTTATAAGTTCTTTGTCACTTTCTCCTTCCCATACCCTCAGGCACCTCATCTCACCATCCCATTACTCTGCCAGTAGCTAGGAGCTACCCCCACCACTTCTGCCCTTACCAACCCACCCTTACTCACCTGCTTCTCCTCTCACATGCCTAATCTCACCTAACTCTCCTCCTTTCCTCAGGCCTCCTCTCACCTTTGCCCCCTGTCCTGCACTGATAAAGCCATTCTGGTTGCTAAGATACTGAAATAGTTTGATATGAAGATTTGTGTTTGCTATGTTGATTTTGTCTTACCACCACTGTTTGTAAACAATAATCACTCTTATTATACCACTTGGTAACCTATTGTTTGTTAAGTAACCTGTGTATGTTATGCAAGGAATCAATACACTCCGAGGTGTGGGTTATCTCCTGATAAAACCGCCCAGGTGCATTGTTGGCGGCAGTGCCTTATGCACCTGGACGTGTCTATCGGAGAATAACCCACCTCAATGTGTTATTGCGCTTTATAAAATGGGTTCCTCAGTAAAGAAGTTAATTTAAAAAATGTGGATACATAGTGTGAAAAAAACAGTTTAAACATTTGATTAGTAGAAAATAATAAAAGTAGTCCCTGCCATTGACTTTTAGTGGAGCTGTTTAATGTAAAGTTAATACAGGCTGGTGCCTGTCTGTGTGTAAAGTCCTCAGTCACACACAAACACTGTAGTAAAACATGTTTTTTACACTCTCCAGGCTCAACGTGTATACGGAGAAACACCTGAACCCATGTTTTTTTTCTTTACTAGTTCTCCCTACTTTCGGCTTCCTTTTCAAAGCTGCACCTACACACCACTCTGTCAGCGCCAATATGCTGCATAAACACAAGGGACACAGCATTTACATCAGAACACACCACAGAAAAAATGTTCCTCCTATTTAATTTCTAACCTCACCTCAAAATATTGTGAGCAGAACCCGATCCGGTGAGAGTTTGTTGGTTTTATTTACGTTAAACGACTGGTTGAATGGGGGAGCGAGCATGTCCTTCAGCAGCTACCGTACAAAGTCGTTTCGTTTTTCGGCGTATCAAAATGTGAAAATTAGATGTACAAGGGAAAGAGCTTTGTATGGTTATAGAAAAGCGCAGCGCATTTTAAAGCTGCCATCTGGTTCAGTGAATCATTAACTCGGGGAATGTTTGAAGAAGCAGGTTGCTGGCACAATGTTTATTCGAAAGCAGTGGACGCGTTGTGTCGGTCACGGATCGGGTTCTGCTTGCAATTTTTGAGGTGAGGTTTGAAATTAAAGAGGAGGAAGATGTTTTCTGTGGTGGTGTTATGATGTAAATGCTGTGTCCCTTGTGTTTATGCAGCATTGGTGCTAACAGAGTAGCGTGTAGGTGCAGCCTTGAAAAGGAAGCTGTAAGTAGGGAGAACTGCTGAGAGTGGTCAGTGGAGTGCATGTTAGAAAATGTTTTAAAATGTGGTGGGCATGGATCCTTGCTGAACTGCATCCTGCTTGGCATAACAGGTACCAGTTACTATGTATACATGCTGATAAGGACACGGTTACTGGTACCTGTAAGCCAATCAGAATGCACAGTTTGTCTTACCCATTTTATAATATATTGTAATCTCCTGAATAGGCTTGTTGTTACTATCAACCATTGACGGAACCTTTGTAAATGAGCCTCTGGCTCAGAGGTACTTATAATCCGAGATCTCGATAAAATAAATAAAATAAATGAAATACATAACAGTGTCTTTGAGGGATGCCTCATTGTATTGTAGTCATCTTGTAAGGTTTGGGCAGCTAAACTGCTCAGATTGGCTATGGATTCCTTGTCCCAAACATCAAAAGATGGTTTTGTTATATACAGTCATAAGAAGCTTTTATTTATTTATTGAAGATAATCAGAATTATAATCCTTTGAGTCATAGACTCCTTTGCAAAGGCTCCACGTCAGTACAGAAAGAACAAACATAACATATGTTGGTATTATACATAGGTACAGTATATACATTGAGTCAAGGATCCTGATGTGGATTTTTGGTCTAAGCTGTGACCAAAAGGTAGATTACAGATTCAGGGGGTCCCAACTGAACCTTGAGTCAGATTTTATATACATTGTGATTGCGGGACCTGAGGATGTTGTCAGAGGTAAGGTTGGGCATTTTTATCCCTGTCATTATGGCTTTACTACATTCATTGGCACTAGATAGACTGCTAGCAATGAGCTTCCTTTTGTGTTCTGGAGATGGTAGAGACATCACGGTTGCAGTCACAGGTGGCTGATGCAAGGAGGAGGTCCTTGAGGCCAGATTTAAATTGGCCAAGACTAGGGGCTAGGGAGATAGAGGTTGGTATACTGTTTAGCCATAGGGGAGCCCGGTATCGGAAACACCTTTTCCTAGGGTGGTCCTATAGTGGGGGACTAGGAGATAAGTGCCAGTGGTGCGTCTAGGGGCCCTTCTGTGGGAGATGGTCTGGATGAGGGGGAGGAGGCCTTTGGGTGCTAGATTCATGAGAATTTTTTTTGCTTGGAGGGTGGTGTGGCATTTAAGTCTATCATCGAAGGTGAGCCAGTTAGCATGTTTGTAAAGCTCACATGTGTGGGTGTCTCTATCACTCCCAGTGACCAATCTGCAGGCTTTATTGAGAGCAATGTTGATGCTGTGTAGGGCCGTTTGGTCGACAGAACCATAAATAATAATGCCATAGTCAACCAAAGATAGGACTGAGGAAGTTACAGCGAGATGTAGGGCCTGCAGGGGTAGACAGTGCTTTTTCTGTATAGGATCCCCAATCTGGTGTTTACAGCGGTGAAAGGTGTTGGATCTGAGTGTGGTAGGTATGGAGGTGTCCAGAGGACACCCAGGTATTTGAAGCTGGAGACCTGTTCAAGAAGGAAACCCTGGGAGTTTGAGATGAGTAGCGGAGCATTGCTGAGTGGGCTTTGGTGGTGGGCAAAATCATCGACTTTGTCTTGTTGTAGTTGAGTACTAGGCAGTGCTCATGAAACCAGGATTCAATTTCACTAAAAAAGCCTTGTAGGGCTGATTGTAGGGAGTTAGGATAGGGGTGTTTCCAAAGCAGTACTGCATTGTCTGCATAGAGCAAGAGCTTCCCAGTGTATGATTGAGGGAGGGAGTTTAGGAATAGGGTAAAGAGCAATGGACTGAGAATGGACCCTTGGGAGACACCCGATTGGACTGGTCTTTCAGAGGAAAGGGTGGTGTTAATTTTAACCTGTTGTATCCGGCCAGAGAGATAGTCCTTAAACCAGGAGGTGGCCTCAGGAGAAATGCTGGGAGGAAGGGGCATGGAGCAGGCGTGCATGACTGGCGGTATCAACGGCTTTGGTCAAGTCGGCGTGAGTTGCTCCTATGGACCCCTGGTCCAGGGCCTCATGAATGTATGATGTAACTTCCAGGAGGGCAGTGGTGGAGAATAAGGTACATCATGCTCATGTAATCCCTAGGTGGCACTATACTATGGGCTACTACCCCTGCCTGCCTGACTATTTACAGGTTGAGGGGCCTGAAGTTGGTGAACGGGTGCCTCTACCTGGAGGAATGGTACTGGGGCAGCGTAGCTGCTTTGGGTATAGTCCTCTGGGATGCTATAGCCACCCAGTAACCCTTCTAGTGGCCTAGACAGTTTAGCGATACAACATTCAATGATATGCTCACACTCCTAGCACTTACCACCAGGGCTGGATCTTCTGCAACTGCCCTGGAGACCCCCTGGAAAATAAGACCAGTGATGCAACAATGCAGTAATACAGCAGGAATCCAACCAATAAGGTACACACTAGCCAGGTTGAACGTGAAAACCAAAAATCTGTTTTTTTCAGGGGAAGTGAACAAGGGTGGGGCATAAATTTAGCAAATGATTGGCTCTCCTGATTTGATTCAGACTGATTCAGCATGTGCTGTAGTCCCTTTGACACAGTCCCACAACCCTGGGTACCCAGTATGTTGAACAGGCTAGCCTGAAGCGTTGCCCGGGGAAGGCCGGTGTTGCAGCTATTGTTGGGGCCCTTAGGAAGGAAATCAATTAACACGCACTCAACCCAAATGTTTGTAATCCAAAGCCAGATGGCTCAGTCCATTGCGATAAACCCAAACAAGAAATCAGATGGCACACAATGATTACAGCTGATGTTGCAGGGAGCTATCCTGTTTTATACTCATGCTACCCAGACCAGGATGCAGGAAAAGTGAGATGAAGACCTTGTGGTGTTGCTCTGGATTGCTAGGAGAAGCAGGGCCCACACGACTCACCTCATGGTGGCCGCTACCTGTTCAGTGGTGTTGAGCAGGGGGCCTAATCCCCAAGCAGGTCTTTCGCCGGGAATGTCAAGGGCAGTGGCCTAGGCTGAGATGGCAAGGCCCAGGCAGGAAGAACAGTTCAGATAAGGCCCTTAGTGAAGCACTGGAAAGGCCTCCTGCTAGCGTAACAGAACTCACCATGGGGAACCAAATCAAGACCCACAAAACACATTCGGCACATCTACAACACTTAGCTTATTTAGCCACAATTTGGATAAAGTCTGACGGCAATCATAGCTTCACTGTGCAAATACTTCGATCTGAGGCTCACTTCAGTCATCAGGTGTGCCAATCACTTCTGGAGCAAGTATTTGGTCCACTCACAAGCAGCAATAACAGCTTTCTCTCTTCAGATACAGGTCTCACCCCGCTAATTGGAAAAGTCCAACTTTCACACACGATGATACTTTAGACTGGAAAACATGACAGGCAGGCCAGCAGAGCCTTCCCGCCGATTCTCCTATGCTCCTTCCAGGAGCAGCTGCTTGATGGCTCAAGCTGTTCACTCTCCAAACTCCAACTCTCGACTGACACACTGCTTCAGGCAGTTCTGGGTATATCCTCAGAGATCCAAAGGGTTTGGTTGGCTAAAGGAGCTGTCTGTCACAGTGAGGGCTCCCCCTCCAGGTCCATATAGGTGCCAAACCCTTAAAACTACAAATCCTACAGAATTTCAATCCCACAAGACCTCTGGGGACAGTCTCCATTTTAGGTCCCCTGAGGTTCAATTGGTCCAACACTGGAAGTCCAGAACCAAAATGGTGGCTCCTATTCAAAAGTTCCAGCTGCAATGTAAATCAGGTTAGACAAACTTCTCTATTATTATTATTATTATAGCAGATACACAATAAAAAATCATTTTCCCTAACAGAGCTCCCTTTGCGCAAGTAGCGACTGCTGAATGGAGCAGAAATATGGACTGCCTGGCGAGTCACGAGCCTTAATTCACTCGGACCCAGCCCAGACCAATTTGCTCACACAAGCCAGACGTTCTCTTAATGAGATCGGCACAGAGGCTTACTAAAGCACCCTCATGCAAACAGTTAGAACTACTGGACACGGAACACCATCCTGACAGTGGGCATTAGGGAGCCCAGTAAGACATTATAGGAACCCCTATTTGTAGGGGGGTTATACTCAGATAAGGGTAGGGTCTGTCTGATATAATCATTTCCCCCTCCATCCTCTATGGCCCATTCCCACTGCACTGGGCTTTGGCACTGGCCCCGGCCATGAGAGCTGATAGTAAATATTTTCTCAGGGTGTTGTGCCAAGGCACACACTGTATGCCGAGACCTATATAGCTAAGTTATTCAAAATCTATTGTTGCACATATGGTATTATTGCACTTCGTGGTACTACATAAATTAGGGTTACTTCTGTGACAGATGCTGAAGGTGGTAAAATCAAGGGCTGAATACTCTTTCACTTATCATGCAGGTGCCTCTTGTAAGTACCATGTGGGAGGGAATATAGTCTTTCTGTGTCGAGACCTGGCCATAAAGATGCCTAAGACCCTAAGTTACGGATTTTCATAACCTTATGGATAGCCCCCAGCCTATCACCTCACCTTATCAAGGTTTACAGATTTTAACAACAGCCAGAATGGAGGCCTTGAACACTTCATTTTTGGAGGAGTGGCTGCAGGCCCTGGTCAAATCAGCGTCCACTGAAACATTAGCTCACCTTGTCATGGCATCTTCAAGTCTGTCCAGGATTCTCTTTTGAGATCTCTTACAGATTCAATTCACACAACTTATGGATCACACTAGACATACCACAACCAAATAGCATCAGTTAAGCATTTTTCTTAGTAACTAAATAATATGAGTGGCACGCCACAGACAGTAATAATCTTTCCATGAACATGTTATAGTTAGAACTTTGGATTTTTACGATGCATAATCAGGTTGCATTTCTTACTGCACTTGTATGTCAATTTTTGTACTGTACTTCAGTGATAATTCTTATAAATCTTCAAAAACAAGAGATAAAGCCATTTGCAGACACTGACACCATGTAATGGGATAGTGATCTTACAGTAAATCGGTACTGATCAAGGAGAACTGGATGGCTCAATGTTTCGGCAGTGGAACCCTTTCATAGAAACATAGACTTTGATGGCAGATAAGGACCGCCTGGCCCATCTAGTCTGCCCATTTCCCTACCTACAGGATAGGCTGCAGATCCTAGTTAACCAACAGCCTATTTCTTCCTACCCGCCACAAGAATTGCCTTATGTCTGTCCCATGCATTCTTGAATTCTCCCACAGTTTTAGACCCCACAACCTCCTCAGGAAGGCTGTTCCATGCATCCACTACCCTCTCTGTGAAATGATACTTACTCACATTGCCCCTGAACCACCCCCATTTTTAAATTGTGTCCCCTTGTTCTTGCATGTCTCTTTTTCTGAAAGATGCTACCCTCTTGGACTTTGTTGATTCCACTGAGGTACTTAAAGTTTCTATCATGTCCCCCCTTCTTTCCTCAAAGGTATAATATTAAGCTCCTTTAGTCTCTCCTCATACAGCTTCTCTTGCAGACCCTGCACCATTTTAGTTGCCCTCCTCTGGACTGACTCTATCCTGTCTATGTCCTTAGGAGATGGGGTCTCCAGAACTGGACACAGTACTCAGATGGGGTCTCACCAACTTTCACACACAACACAGCAGTGTTGCCCACCAACCACCTGCAACATAAAGCAAATCACTGGGAGGGATCCTCTCCGTACAGCCTGTGTGTGAAAATAAAATACCGGAGGTTGGTAGTGAGTGCCAGGAGAAACCAGAGGCTTCACAATATACCGTTGTTTTGAAAACGAATTTATAAAAAGGGAAGAGCACTAGGATTTATTTGTTCATGGAATCCTAAGCAAGTATTATAAACACTGAATGCAGAAACTGTATGGTGATATCTAAACACATACCTTGGTCCTGATGAAGTGGTGGGGAATTGGCACTATAAAACATTTACCTTTGACCTTTTGTTGATTTTGTATGAATGAGCAGTAAAACCCTCAACTGGTGAGCGGGTCATATCCCTATAGAGCTGGATATAAGGAGCTTCTCACCTCTAGGTCACTGGTTCAAATCTCTTTATCACGTCAGGGCTATTCAGTGGCTGATGTGAAATGAGTTGTGATGGTCTCAACCCAGTTCCCAGTGAGCAGATATCTGCATCACTAGACCACCAACACAGCTGACACTAATTAGTACACTTGTTGGCAGTCTGACATGAGAGGTCAAGAACTGAATGGGTATGGAGTCTGAAAAGCCCTCTCACCTACATCGTGGTCCCTCTATGACAGGGTTGAGACACATTGGTGGGGCGGTGTGGGAAAGCTTGCACTGTGATTGCCCGTGCTGTACCTGTCTTGTGGCTAAACGGAGGACTTTACTTTCCACTGCTGCCAGTCTAGTACCTTTCCTAAGCACTATAATTCAGAACAAAAAAAAACTAAAAAAAGTTTGTGATCAGATAGTAATGTAGTCCACAGATTCACCAACATCATGAGAGCAGGCTTGTGATCATGTAATAAACTGCTAGTGATGACATAGTAAAGTAGTCCGCAATCAGCGTGATACCACAAGAATGGGCTAGCAATCAGATAATAAACAGCTAGTGATCAGATAGTAAAGTGGTCCTTAGTGTGAAACCACGAGTGGGCTAGTGATCGTATAGTAAATGAACAATGGTCAGATAGTAAATTAGGCCACCGTCCCTGTGACAGGATGAGATAGCTTGTGATCTTGTAATAAACAGCTAGGAACAGACAGTAAATTAGTTTGCAGTCAGTGTGACGTCTTGAGAATGGGCTAGTGATCATGTAATAAATTAATACTGATCAGATAGTAAAAGAGTCCGTAGTCATTGTGACACCAAGAGAATGGGCTAGTTTAATTCTTTAAGGGATTGCTCAATAAACAGCTATAGATCGGGTAATAAACTAACTGCCACTGTGGCATCATACATAGAATGTGGACATGGCGTGATAATCAGATAAACTGGTCCACAAACTCTGTGACACACCATGTGCTGTTGGAATGGGCTAAAGATCAGATGATCTGTAAAGAAGCCAGGTGGTGCCACCAAGTGTCCATAAAGTGTATCACACTGAGAGTTAGAGTGAGATAAATGTGCAGGACTGAGACTAAATGATGGTCCATGGCCAGCAGTAGCCGTGATCCACCACATGTCAACCATTGCCAAGAGGGTTCAGCCATGGGGTCCCACTTCCTTAGTACAAGGTTAAAGTCAGTGAATCAGTAGAACAAAATGTATTTATTTACTTATTCAGCTTTTTATATTATACTGTCACGTTCATGCCAGTATACTTAGGGTTGCCCGGCCACTTCTATGTTAAACCCAAATTTTGTACTTTAATAACTTTACAACCGTATGACCAATGTGCTTAAAAATCTTTCAGGTGCCATCTGGCACCATAGATCTCGGGATCTGGTAATTTTTGTTCCAAACAGTAGTGTAATTGCCCAAAACTGTGTGATTTACCATTTAGGTGCAAATTCTTTGCTCATCCATCATCTGGAGTACACTGTGCAGTTCTGGAGACCTTACCTACGTAAGGACATAGACAGGGTAGAGAAGGTTCAGAGGAGGGCAACAAAGATGGTGCATGGATTGCATCACAAGTCCTATGAGGACAGGTTGAAGGCACTGAACATGTACTCCCTGGAGGACAGGAGAGGAGGGAGAGAGGGGATATGATAGAGACATACAAGTATCTTACAGGGAGGAACAGGGTGCAGGAATGCACTATTTTTAAGCGAAAAAGATGTTCCAGGACTAGAGGCATGGGATGAAGTTGGAGGGAGGACGATTCAGAGGAAACGTGAGGAAGAATTTCTTCACAGAACGGGTGGTGGACAAGTGGAACACCCTGCCAGAGGAAGTGGTGGGGGCTGAAACAATCACGGGATTTAAGAATGCATGGGATAGACATAAAGGAATTCTGGAGGTCAGGGGTAAGGGGCAACAGACTTCCTGGAAAACATAAACTGAACTTACAAACTTAAATGGGCAGACTGGGTGGGCCATAGGCCCTTATCTGCCGACACTGTCTGTGTATCTATGTATCTATGTATCCACATCTCCAAAAGGGCTTGGGGGTCTGATCTGAAATTGTTAGGGTATATGGGGTCTGGGCTGCAGATGAGCCTTTTGAAAGTTTGGTGAAAAAATATCAATCCGTTCAAATGTTGTAAAGCTTTGAAGTTTCTCATTATAGCCTATGGAAAAAAATATATGTACCATGAAGAGCAGTTTCTGCTTTCATGAAAGCACTTTTTGCTGCCTTAAATGGAAACATTAGTGCTTGTGCTGCCACCATCTTCTTTTCAATTAGCAATGGAGAAAAACACTGTAACTCAAAAAATACTGCCATTAGTAAATACCAACAGTTGTGTTTACCTAATCAGGGCCTGAAGAACATGATTCTGGCCTTAGTTTTTTAAAATAGTGGCTGGAAATATATATTGTTTAATCATCCCTTAGTAGAGTCACAGATTTGTGGCATTATATTTGCAAAACTGCCACAAATTTGCGACAGTTTTCGCAAAAGTAATGGCACTGTTATGTGCAAACTGCCACAAATTTGAGGCACTTTTTGTGAAAATTGCTGCAAATTTGCAGCACTACTTCAATTTAAAAAAAGAATTGGCCCTGTAAATATCCAAAATCTTGCCTGGACATTTTTTTCCAAAAATAAGCCCAGAATCATACTCCTCAGCCCCCGTTTAGGTAAATACCTGTTGGTTTTACCTAATAAAGGGATATTTTGTCATTTTACTACCTCCAAGATGGGGAGAGGCATGTTTTAAAGATAAAAAAAGTTTCTGCTGACATCGGGGTGCCCAATCCCTGTGTTGGTGGTAGAAATCCCCCACCACAGTGGGACACTGGGGAGCTCACTCCCAGCTTCCATTTATAGGACAACAGTGACCAAATTGTCAGCATAACCATCTTATTACCCCACCTCATGTACCCAGTACAGAACATTTTTGAATCCCCACCAATACGTAATTCTGCGCAACTGCAACACCATACCGCGCCAAAACACATTTTGGCCAGGATTTAAAAAATGACAGTTGTGGCATACATGAGGTGGGGTAATAAGAAGGCTGTGTTGAAAATCTGGGATAAAAAATATTTAACATTTCCAAAGTTGCAAGCGGGTGTAGCGAAACTGCAATGAATGGTCATAACTTTGGCATTTTTTCATAATTTGACAACACATTTTCCATATAGTGTTCTTATGACCCCACCTCATAAACCCCATAGTTGAAAATATTCAAATCCATGGCAAAATGCCATTCCACACCACAGGTACGGAAACACATTTCAGACTGGATGTGCAAAATGACAGCTGTACTGTTCATGAGGTGGTGTGAAATAATGGCTATGTTGAAAATCTGGAGTCAAAGTATTGAAAATTACCCAAGTTATGTGGGTGCATAGCAACATTTCAATGAATGCAAGATAACTTCAATATTTGTAGAATGATTCACCAAATTTCAGCATGGCCTTTTTAGGACCCCACCTCATCACCACTGATGGTAAAATGTTGTTATTCAGCCCTGAAAGGTGACTTCATGCAGTGACTGCAAAATCACCTTATGGGCCAGAATAATGAAATGACAGTTGCCGTGTTCATGAGTTGGGGTCCCAAAAAGGCTATGTTGAAAATTTGGTGAAAAAATTCCACAAAATGGCAAAGTTATGAACATAAGTTCATAACACCATTGAAATACAATACAGAGCACTTACCTTGATTCCTCAGTTCACGGTTCAGCTTTGAAGAGTGCAGACGTGTCTCGGTTCACAGAAGATGACAGCATATGACCTCCAGAGGTAAGTAGAGGGTAAGGGGGTGTGGGAAGGTGGGTGCTCAGGGAGTGGGTCGGGATGTGGGGAAGGGAATGGTGGCAATGATGAGGGACCGTTTTCTTTATTTCAGGTTTGAAAAAAAAAGACAGGGATGATTTTCTTTTTTGCAGGTACATATAAAATAAATCTATTTTGGGATACTGGGGGATGGGCTCCCCAATGTCTCACTGTGCTTGGGGAGGAGGGGAAGGGGAATGACAGAGAAAGAGAGAGAGAGAGACAGAAAAGGTGTGTCTATCATCTCCCTAACACTGAGACAGGGACCACCGGAATGCGGTAACACAGAGACACTGGTGAGTACTGTGAAGTCTGGTGCTTCCTGACTTGCGGCTGCATCAGTGAAGTGATGGGGGGAACCAGTGCTCCACATACCTGGCTTTTGGTGGTCAATGACACACAGCATGATTGGGAAGAAACAGATACTGCCAAGAAACAGTTGTGTGCCCTTCAGTGTTTATGGCCGGTGGGAAGGACAGACACAAACACCACAGATGTGAAGAGAGAGAAGACAGCTCACACTTCTGTCTATCTCCACAGCACCTGGTCTCAATGTCATGCTCGGGGTGGGCAAGAACCTGTGCTCCACCTGCCTCTGCTCTGTGCTGTTCTGCAAAGGACTGTCCCCAGGACACAGCTGTCAGGAGACTTACGTACGGCACTCTTCAGCCCTTCCACCCCCCATGGTGATTGCATGGCTCCACAGGACGGCGGATTGGCAACCCAGTCTGTGTCAGTCTCTCTATGCCATGTGTCTCTCTCACACTGTTACCTTGTTTTTCAGAATGCTGTCCACTGTATATCGGCCAGTATACAGTGGCCACTGTATACCGGCCACTGTTTTAGTGAGAAGCAGAGACACAGATCAAACGGGGCTGTACTGTGTACCAGGATTATCAGGGACAAACTTGAAGGGACCCTGCAGCACATGTCCAGCTCTTGGTGAGTGGAGGATGGGGACCAGACACCTTGGGGGGGGAGACTCTCACGCTCTCAACCACTCATGGCGACTGTCACAGGACAGCATTGGGAGCAAGGGAAGGGATGATGTACAGGGATCAGGGACATGGAGGATCAAACTGTGCTTCTTTGTCCCCTTCAATTACAAAACCATGAGTGGAAGGTAGTGGGGAAGCAAGGTTGTGGCCAGTGACTGCTGGAAAGGCAGATAACACATATGACGGCCGCAGCAGAAATCCTCTCACATCCGTAGTGTGACATTCCTTTAATGACTGGACAATTAGGGAGATGGCCTCCTCTGTACTGTCTGTAATTTGGCCGACTGATAGGGGACACCTTCAGCTTCTCTCCAGAACATTACAGCACAGGGGATGGCACAGAATTCATAATACAGGATCCTTTTTCATGACTTGTGATACAAAAAAGGAATCTTTTGTTGGTATCACGCGGTCATGAAAAGGATTCCTAACAGTAGATAAAACACATTTCTGGGGCATATCTCTAACATTGAAAGTGCAGATTGCAGCTAAGGGGCCCCAATCAGCCAGCTAGGTGTGGTGGTAGGGAACAAAAACAAGATGGTGGTTCGCCAAAAGGATTTTTCACTCATGAAAAGGATTTTAGTCTCACAAAAAGGAACTGATCTCACAAGAATGATTCCTTTTTGCGAGGTCAATCCTTGGTCGAACTTTATCCCTATAAAATTAATAGGAGATTTCCATTGAAACAATGAGAAATTTAAACATTTTATAACTTTGCAACAGATTAATATTTTTCACCAAACTAAACATGGCAGTTCTGTTACCCAGGCTGATTGTACCATGAAAAAATTGCACCGATGCCACACCATGTGGATGCAAGGCAATGAGGAAGAAACTGCAAAAAAAGGAGACTTTTAAGGTTTTAGCACTATCTGGATCTCAAAATCCATACATCTGACCGGAAAGAAACTTGCCTTGTCAAGAGATCTACCCCACGGGACAGCACATAGCAAATTGTGTGCAAATCCATTGATCGGCTGCAAAGTTATTAAAGTGCAAAATTTGAGGTTTAACATTAAATGGCTACTCAACCCTATAATAAATATATACATATATGTTACAGAGACGCGGTCATGCCTCTATAGTTAGGGCTGAGTAGCATGTTCAATGTTAAACCTCAAATGTACTTTAATAACTTTGCAGCCATGCATTGAACTTGTACAAGATTTGGTATGTGCTGTCATGTGTATAGATCTCTTGAAGTGGAAGTGTCATTCCAGTTGGATGTGCAGATTCTGAGATCTGGATAGTGAAATAAAGTAAAAATCACTTTTTTTCAGTTTTTCCTCATCGCCTTTGCAGCCAGATGGTGTGGAATTCATGCATGATTTTTGTGGGAAGAAAGAACTTTGGTAGTAAAACAGACCGTGAAAAGGTGGTGCAATAATAGTAATCTGATGCAAAGTTATTATGTTTTATAGCTCTCATTATATCCTAATGGGACATTTATGAACATTCCAATTTTTGGGACATCTGTCTTTTTTGCAACAAAGGATTTGATCTCACCAAAAAGGACTGAGTACCGCGAGAGCATTCCTTTTTTGCGAGAACACAAATCCTTTCTCATGAAAGAAAATTCCTTTTTCGCGAGTCACCATCTTGTTTCCCATTTTTTCAACCCACAAAAATGCAGTTAAACAGATACACCAAGGCATGTATCTTGTTCATCGGGACTCCCTTACATGGATTCTGTAGTAGTTTTATGGAAAAGCAACCTCGGAGGGTGTGTTTTTAGGCATTTAGATTCCTTTTTCTCAACTCACTAACTTCCTTTTTCAGGAGATGTTACTTTTTCGCTAGCTGAAAGGATTAGCAAGTCACGAAAAAGGAATCCTTTTACAGCACCCTCCGGTTGCAATACACACTTTTGTAAAAAAAGTGTTGCCGACATTGGGGTGCCCAATCTCTGGGTCAGCAGTAGAAGCCCCCCTGCCAGTGTGGGACATTGGGGAGCCAACTCCCAGTGTCCAAGATAGAAGCCCCCAACCCCCTGGCAGTGTGGGACATTGGGGTGCCCACTCCCAGTGTCCTGTGATGCCTCACCCCCCAGCTAGTGGGGGACACTGGGTAGCCTAGTCCCAGTGTCCCAAAATATTGCTAGGAAAGCAATTTTTTTTGTCAACATCAGTGCCCAATCTCTGTGTTGGCTTTAGACTTCACCAGTGAGAGACACTGGGGAGCCCCTCCCAGTGTCCTGAAATATTGCTTTCAGTGTCCCTGAAAAGAAAACAGTCCACTGACGCCTGTTTTTTTACATACTGAAAAGAAACGGTCCCTCATTGTCTCCCTCCCCATCCCAATCCCTCCTACTGAGCAACCCATGACCCCTCTTGCCCAATACTTACCACCGGAGATCATCAGATGTCATCTTTTGTGGACAGGGACACATCTGTACTCTTCAAAGCCGAACCGCGAACTGAAGAATCAAGGTAAGTGCTGTATAATGGCTGTCAATGGCGTTTTGAACTTACATTGCTATTTTGGCCATTTTTAGGTATTTTTGAACCAAATTTTCAACATTGGCTTTTGGAACACCACCTCATGAACAGTGGTACTGTCATTTTGTTACCCAGTCGTGAAAGGTGATTTTGCGGTTGCTGCACAAAATCACCTTTTGGGACTGAGTAATGAAATGACAGTGCCAGTGTTCATGAAGTGAG
Organism: Neoceratodus forsteri; assembly: GCA_016271365.2. Lineage (NCBI taxonomy): Eukaryota > Metazoa > Chordata > Ceratodontiformes > Ceratodontidae > Neoceratodus > Neoceratodus forsteri. The sequence goes on along the minus strand of CM028135.1, from coordinate 65,571,589 downwards.
GTCCCAAAAAGCTCATGATGAATATCTGGTGCAGAAATACCCAGAAATATCCAAGTTATGCACGGTCATTAACATTTTTCTATGCATGCACATAGCTTTGGCAGTTTTTTATATTTTCACTCCAAATTTTCAACATAGACATTTTTTCCACACACCCCATGAACAATACAGCTGCCATTTCTCACATCCTGCCCAATGTGTTTCCACACCTGTGGTGTGGAATGGCACGTTGCTGTGTGACATCACCTTTGGGACTTAATAATGAAATGACAATGCTAGTGTTCATGAGGTGGGGTCCCAAAAAGCCCATGTTGAAAATCTGGTGCAGAAATGTCAAGAAACGCCAGAATTATGCGTGGTTGTCAAAATCTTTCTATGTACACATGTAACTTTGGTAATTTGCAATATTTGCACTCCAAATATTCAACATCACCATTTGTTTTACACCACCTCATGAATAGTACAGCTGTCATGTTTCAAATCCTGCCAAAATTGTTTTTTTGCATGTGGCGTGGAATGGAGTTACAGTTATGCAGAATTACATTTTGGCGGGGATTTGAAAATGTTCTGTACTGGGTACATGCAGTGAGGTCATAAGAAGGCTATGTTGAAAATATGGGGTCAAATAAGGCTACCATTATACTATCCCAGTGGAGGTATGGGAGCTCAGGATCCTTTGGGCCCTGCGCTCCCACCATCACATAAGGATACTGTTATACTGTCTCAATGGAGGGATAGGAGCACAGGGCCCAAAGGACCCTGCGCTCCCACCATCACATAAGGATACTGTTATACTGTCTCAATGGAGGGATAGGGAGCACAGGGTCCAAGGACCCTGCGCCCCCATATCACATAAGGATACTGTTATACTGTCTCAATGGAGGGATAGGGCGCTCCCACCATAACATAAGGATACTGTTATACTGTCTCAATGGAGGATAGGAGCACAGGGTCCAAGGACCTCTGCTCCCACAGTAAATAAGGACAGTAACAAACTATCTCAAAAGTAAGGCAATAAATTGCAAAAACTTTGTTAATGGGTAGTTAAGCGCTAAAGTGACAAAAGTAGGAAAATGTGGCATTAGGGTTTCCAACTAACCCCACCCCACCCTGCACAAGATGAAGAGGGATCGGGAGTGCAATGGGGTCGTCAGCCCTAAGGCTCACGCCATTCTCCTATGCTGTGTCACCTAGCTTATTTTCTAATGGAATGGGGTGAGTGTTGGGGCTGATGACCCCAATGCCACCCTGATCCCTCTTCATCTGTGCAGGGTGATGGTGTAGTGTTAGGGTAGGAAATCCTAATGCCATGTTTCCCTACTTTTGTTGCTTTAACCCTAACTGATGCATTAATGACATTTTTTGGTGTGTGTATATATATATATATATATATATATACTTTAGAGAATAAAGTATGAGTCTGGGTGTGTAACAAGAATTCACACATCCGAGGGGTTTTAGTTTATATAAACCCTGAGAGCAGAGCTCGAGGGGTTTATGGCGCATCATCCCAAGGGGTGTGTGTAAATTGAGTTTACACACACCAAGACCCATACTTTATTTTATATAATTGCCGGGATTTCCTTTTTCCCCCATAGCAAGTATATAAAATAAGAGAGTCATTCTTGTGCGATCGCGGTCTGCTTTGGTGTGAGCACATGCTCTACAGTCGGTCGGTTGCTCACTTTTGTTAATTTTTTTTATTTAGTTTTGTGTGGAGCCAACATTTTGAAGGTATTTCCCTCATTTTGATTACTGTCTGCCTGCCGGCACTTACCGCAGAGTTCGAGCGATGATCCAGAGCAGAAAAGATGAGGTAGACAGTAGTTAGGAGGAACATCTTCAGAGGCAGGGGAGGAAAACTGGGCACATGTTCACCGTTATAAATGCTCCTTTATAACAGTGAATTATGCCATGGTTTCCCTATGGGAAAAAGGACATCCGGTTATTATTATTATATATATATCTATATATATATATATATATATATAGTCTCATTCAAAAAACTTTGTTAATGCATCAGTTAGGGCTGAAGCAACAAATTAGGAAATGAGGTGCTAATGTTTCAACCCCACACCCCCACCCCTACCACCCCACTCCCACCCTCCACACACCATCAGGCATTGGGGTGTGCCTTGGGGTTGTCAGCCCTCAATCTCGCTCCATTCCATGTGTAAGGAAGCTGAGATGGTACAGTATAAGAGAATGGGGTGAGCCACACCCCGATGCCTGTTGGTGTGTGAAGGGTAGAGGGTGTTTGGGTCGGAAACCCTAATGCCTCATTTCCCTACTTTTGTTGCTTCAACCCTAACTGATGCATTAACAAACGTTTTTGCAATGAATTTCCTTACTTTTTGAGAAAGTGTAATATTACCCTTATATGTCTGTGGGAGGGCCATGCGCTCCCATCAGTCTATAGTGTGTTGTGGTTGCACAACGCTCTAAGTGCAGGGCCCTCTGGGCCCTGTGCTCCTATGTAACCATATGTGAATAGACATTGTAATTAACCTTCATCTCCCTGTGGGAACGCAGGTTCATCTGTGACCTGTGCTCCCATCCTGTTCCCATCACTCCATAATGGTATCAATTTGTGGGAGAGCAGGGTCCTATGGGCCCTGTGCTTCCATCTATCTATGAGTGTAGAGACATTGTAATGAACTGTCCTGTCCCTGTGGGAGCGCAGGGCCCAGAGCCCTGCAGTCCCCCTACTACATAATGGAGGGGCTCTGCAGTCCCATTACTGCATAATGGTATCCATATGTGGGAGCGTGGGGCCTTCCCATCTACCTATAATTGTAGAGATGCAGTGCAGGCCTAGAGACATTGGCTCCTATGCACTATTAGGGTGGGGTATGTGGAATCCATGCATACCCTGTCCACATAGCTTTACACCTGTGGACAGGTGCACGCTGGTGGTAGTTACCACTGGCTGCTACCTGTTCATGACACCGCCACCCCGGCATGCAGGACTCTGCAGGGTGGCCAGGGGTGGAGTAGAGGACCCAGCCAGGCATCCAATTGGATGCCTGGACTGGGACCCACAGTGGATCCCATATGCAGTGGGGTGCACATTGGAAGTGTACCTCACAGATGACTGAGGGCCAATGACTGTGGTGGTGTGCAGAGGGCAATGCTGCTGGCCCTCCGATGGCACCGGAGAGGTGCACAGGGACGGGTAGGGGGATGGCCATCGGTGGTGCTCGGGGAGGCACTGTACCCCACTGTTAGTTGAGGGTGGGACGGCAGTGCCATTTGGGGGCGTGGACAGCACTATTGCCTTTGTCCCTGTGGGGGTGTTCTGGGTGGGGGGATCCGATGTGTGCTGGGGCGGGTAGGAGGCACTGGGTGGCCATATGCAGTGGCCCCGGAGTGTGGGTGGGCTACTCACTCTGTTGAGAGACTCCTGATGTGTTCATGGGGCATGTAGGGGGCTTACAGCAGGGTCCTCCCTGGTGTAACCTGTGCCCCCTGTGCACCCTGTGGCCAGCACTACACACCATGGTGCATGGCACGTCCCCGCCCACCCCCGGCGCATTGTGATCCACTTGGCCAGGGTGTGCATTGTGGCTGTGTGCCCCTCTTGATGTATCCCGCACAGGGGGCACAATGGGTGCAGAGTAGCTATGTGCCCTAGATACGTGCATGTAGCCACTCTGTTCCATTCGTGCATAGGGTCCATTCTAAGTAACCCTTGTGCTGCAAATATTGCAATATCTCAGTAACCGTAGGAATATTGGAAAAAATTCCACTGCAGTTGTAAGCATGGCCTGGCAACCTGCATCACTGGATTTTGACAGTTTGCAAAAAAGGAATTCGTCTCATGAAAAGGGATCAAGGATAGGCCATCTGGTCCCACAAGTCCTAATCCTTTTTCACGATGCAAAAAAGGATTTTGACACCTCATGAAAAGGGAATCAGCTCAGGAAAAGGGATTTTGGCCACTCACGAAAAGGGGTTGTTTTTTAAAATCCCTTTTTGTGAGCTGTCAAAATCCCTTTTTGTAAGCCAATTCTCTTTTTGCGAAGTGTCAAAATCCCTTTTCACATCACAAAAAAAGATTAGGACTTGTGTGACCAGATAGCCCTGCTGGACATCCCTTTTCATCATCTGTAAAAATCTGGAATTTTGACACCTCGCAAAAAGGGAATTTGTCTCATGAAAAAGGATTGCTAGCAGAGCCATCTGGTCCCATAAGTCCTAATCCTTCTTTGCGATGTGAGAAGGGATTTTGACACCCTAAAAAGGGTAATCAGTGCAAAAGGGATTTTGACAGCTTATGAAAAGGATTGAGTTGTCAGACCAGATGACTCTGGGTTATTCCTTTTCATGAGATGCAATTCTTTCTGTGAGGTGTCAAAATCAGTTTTTTGCATCACAAAAAGAGATTGGATGCGAGTCCTGAAGAAGGATTTTAAAAGTCAAAAATAAGCATTCTGAGGCCACAGCAGAATACAACAAAGGCACAGAACTGTGAAGGACATCCAAATGAACAAAATACATACTTGGATGTCTCCAGAAGACATCCCTAGGCAAAGTTATAACGTTTTGTTTGAGCTCAGAAAAAGAAAACAGGATGGCTGCTTGCAAAAAGGGAATTTTTTTCTCATAAAAGGGATTTTAAGGATCCCTTTTTGTGAGTTGTCAAATCCCTTTTTTTTTTTTTATATACTTTCTTTTTATCCCTCCTTACTGTCCATTAGCCCCCACTCCTTCGGACCTGACCATTCCTTGTGGACCCTCCCCACAGAGTCTGCCCCTAGAGTGTCAGGTACACTTCTGTATCTGCCGTACCTTCCTCCTCCTAGAGTGCTTGCACACATTGGAGTCTGCCAGCGGGAGGTGAACTGGGAGATTAGGTCAGTGGTCATCTAGTGACAGTGACATCTAGTGACAGGCTAGTGCATTCCACATTTACTCCCTGTTACGTCCCCACTAACCCTGAGGATGTCAGCACGCAGGACTTAACGTCCAGGCAAGCGGCATGCTAGCACATGTCGCCACCAAGTGCCCACAACGTCCTCCCCTCCCCGATTCTGAAGAACAGCCTTGTGCCCCGATGTCTGTGCTTCCACAGACACTGGTGCATTGGGTGTGGAAAGCACTCAGGAACCCTGCGGGAGAAGGAGAGCATCCATTGGGACACTCAATCCTCCTCCTCCACTCCTCCGACCCCCAGCAGCCCGAGTCCGTTCCTGAACCTGCGTTGCCAACATGGTGCGAGGTGTGGTGTCCCAGCGCCTCAACCCTCAGTGCCACTGGGCTGGCTGTCAAATCCCTTTTCATGAGCCCTAAATTCCGTTTTGCACCATGCACCTATGCAAATGATTGAATTGAGCATGCTCAGAACCCAAAATTTCAAAATTGGATAACTGTGGAATAGATTAATATTTTTCCACCAAACCAATACTGGCATATTCTCTGAGGAAAGCTCTTTCTACCCTGAAAATGTCTAACTAACATTCCAAGTGGTATGGCTGCAGCACAATGAGGAAAAACAGCCTCAAAAAAGGCAAATGTTACTGTTTTTGCACAACTTGCAGTACAAAATTCGGCAATCCGATCGAAACAATACTTGGTACATCAAGAGATCTACTCCACAAGACATTGCATACCTAATTGCGTGCATATCCATTCAACAGTTACAAAGCTATCAAAGTGCAAAATTTGAGGTTTAACATTAAACTGCGTACTCAACCACTATAATATATTATAGTGGCACGGTAGAGCCACTATAGTTAGGGTTGCATAGCCATTTCTGCTAAACCCCAAATTTTGCACTTTAATAACTTTGCAACTGTACGACTGATGTGGCCAACATTTTTTATGCTCCATCTAGTTCCATGGATTTCTGTATCTGGCAAGTTTAGTTTTGGTCAATGGTACAGTTGCAGAGCTTTGGAGTGCCAAAAACTGTGTGATTTACCATTTAGGTGCAAATTTTTTGCTCATCCGTATCTCCCAAAGGGCTTGGGGGTCTGGTCTGAAATTGTCAGAGTATATGGGGTCTGGTCTGCAGATGTACCTTTTGAAGGTTTGGTGAAAAAATATTAATCTGTTCAAAAGTTATTAAACGTTAAAGTTTCCCATTATAGCCTATGGAAAAAAAATATATGTATGCCTTGAAAGAACTTTTTACTTTCATGAAAGTACTTTTTGCTTCCACACATGGGAAAGTAGTGTTGTGCTTCTGCCATCTTGTTTTCAGTTAGTGACATGGAGAAAACACTGTAATTAAAAAAATACTGCACCTTGGTAAACACCAACAATTGTGTTTACCTAAACGGGGCCCAAGGAACATGATCCTGGTATTTGATTTTACAAATAATTGTCATAAATATGTTTATTTAACTTGGCAGTTGAAAGTGTCACACATTTGCGATACTACTTTGCTAGTGATGCCTCTTTCTTTGTCATGGCATAGCAAATAAACCTTTTACTGTTATGGGCTGAAATTTTCAGGGCACAAAGGGCATGCCCCACAGATGTGCCTTTTGCTGGTTTGGTCAAAAAATAACAATTGGTTGCTTACTTATGAGATGTTGAAATTAAGTTATTTTCCATAGGATAACATTGTGATGGTCAGGGTACCTTTCAGAGGCTATATCTTGAAAACGGTTTGAGATACATACTTGCTGCATCAGGCAGCTTAGTACACCTTTTAAGCAGTTATGCATGTTGCCAGGGCTTGTTTCCGCTAAAAAAAATTAATAAATGGGCAATACTGTGACTGTGATACTGTGTGCTACATTCACATTGTGACATCTGTACTGCTTAGCCTACATGAAAATGAGACCCACTTATAATTATGCATTTATGGGAAACATTATGGACTGGTGGGACCAGATAATTTGCTCATGCATCTACGGAGGGATGGGTGCGCAGGGTATGAAGAACTCTGCGCCCGCAATAAAATAAGGGAAAACATGTAGCATGGGAGTGCATGGCCCAAAGGGCCCTGAGCTCCAATAGGGAGATGAAGATTAACTACAATGTGTCTACATTTACAGAAAGATGGGAGGGCCCTGCTCTCCCATAAACAAGTGTGGCTATGGTGATACTTTCAGAAAAAGTAAGGAAATTCATTGCAAAAAACTCCATTAATGCATTAGTTAGGGTTCTGGACTGATAGGACTGCATAATTTGCTCACGCATCTATGGAGGGTTGGGTGCACAGGGTCCAAAGGACACTGCACTCCCAGAATAAAACAAGGAAAATCACGTAGCATGGGCTCTGCCCTCCAATAGGGAGATGAAGGTTAACTACAATGTCTCTACATTTACAGATAGACAGGAGCACAGGATGCAGAGGGCCCTACATTCCCATGAATAAGTATGGCTATGGTGATACTTTCACAAAAAATAAGGAAATTCACTGAAAAAAAGTTAATGCATCAGTTTGGGTTAATATTATAGTGACAAAAGTATGGAAATTTGGTGTTAGGGTTCACAATCCTAACTCCGCATCCCCCCCCCACATACACACATGCAAGCAGAAGAAGGGGCAAGACAACAAAACCAATCAGAGACAGCCATCATTAGGTAAGAGAAAGAGTATACAGCTCACTGAACATACCGCAAGAGACATCCATCATCATGGTTCATGAACTGTATGAGTTCTGCTGGCATACCACTGTCTTGGATTAAATATCTGTGCTGCCATGTAAATATCACCATTACACAATGTTGGAGCACAAGGTCCTCCGGACTTTGCACTCCGATGTCATGTAATGGTGACATTTGCATGCCAGTGCAGGTATTTAATCCAAGACAGTGGCATAGGACCCTGCAAAGAAATCTACATTATAGACAAATTTAGTTACTCTGGGACTACATAGTACGCAGGACCCTACACTTGCATAGTATGGTAAAAGTATGTTTCTGTTAAAGTGCACCCTGCAGTCCCACAGTATCAGTAAAATATGGCTGACTGACAGTACAATCTTTACAGTAACCTGTGCTTGCCCATTTGTAAACAAATGTATGGCTGCGAGTGATATATTGGTGGTATACCCACATGTTGTGAAACCATAGTGGATGCACCGCTACATGTAGTGTACTGCAAACTGCACCCTAGAAACATATAGACATGTATTGTGGTTACGTCGTATACAGATGTGTAGCAAAATTATGTATGTTGGGGGGGACGAAGGCTGCAGAGTGCCCTGGACTTCTACAGTATGCAATGGTGATATTTGCATGGCAATGCAGGGTCCATAGGACCCTGTGCTGTTACACTGTTGGAAAATTACAATTGTGTGGTCATACACTTTTTGCTGGAGTATACACTGGCATGTTATGGTGAATGTATGTTTCTGTGGGAACGCCAGGTATGAACTCATGATGGCTATTTCTGATTGGTTATGTTGCCTTGCCCCTTCCTCTGCTTGCATATGTGTGTGTGTGTGTGTGTGTGTGTGTGTGTGTGTGTGCGCGTGGTGGTGGTGGGGGAATGGAGAGTTAGGGTTCTGAACCCTATCACCAAATTTCCTGGGTGGGATATTCAGAAATGTGCCAAATGCATGCGCAACCCTGGCGCAGTGCAAGTCAACTGCGCAATGGTGCAGTGACTGTGATATTCAATGGTTGTGCACCGCAACATGCACCAGCACAACCCAGCTGAATAGCACAGTCATTGCACCATGGCGCAGTGAGAGGTGCACCAGAGAGCAATCAGATATGTGTCATAGTGCAACCAGGGACGCCCAAGGGGCAGAGGAAGATGCACCAAGGCACAACAGGAACAGCCAAAAGCACAGTAGAGAGAGGGTCAAGGGGGAAGGGGGGGTGTAACAGTGTGAGAAGGCGGGAACACCAGGACAGGAACACTGGCAGGGACACAGCCAGTACACAGCTCACCACTGCACATGGAGTGCAAGCATGCAGCGGCACCCCGCCGAGAGGACACAGGGCACAGGTGGCACTGACTTACAGGGGCAGGCACCCTAGACCACCACACACCGGTGGGCACACGGCTGCCTGGCCAATGACAAGCCAGACCCCAATACATGGCACCCACCACTCACACACACCACACATCCTGAACAGCCATCCCAGGGCTGCACTCACTGCACAGCCACTGACTGATGGGCATGCTACCACCATGCATGCACCACCCAATGACACAGGCGCACCACACGGCCACCCACCACACGACTGCAGCATGGACCCACTCACCAGCTGCAAAGCAAACACAGACACAGAAGGGTAAACAGGTACAATATATAATGGAGGAAAGCAGCACAGCTAGACATAACACAGGTAACAAAGGGGAGGGTAGGGATAGGTGAGCAGGGGTCAGGGGCAGGGTCTGTACAGGTGGAAGGGGGAAGGAGGGGGAAGGAAGGAAGGACAGAGGTGGGCTGGTGGCTGGTGATCCTCATGGCCAGCCATGGCCTGCCAGCAGTTGGTGCCTCCCCCTGCACTGGTACTGGAGCACAAACCTCCTGGTCTGCCCTACAATTTCCATGGTGTGGGACGTGATGAGGAGGATCTCACGCAGGAGACGTTGATAGAGTGGCAGGTAGGATCCCCTCCGGACACCTATTGTAGAGGAAGGGGACAGGTGATAAGTGCACATCCAAAGCCCCCTAGCCCCCCTGTGCACAGTGGACAGTGGGAACACATGCCCCTGGAGTGGCACCCCTGCCACCCACAGTGGGTGGGCCTACACCTGCCACCAACCCGGCAGGCCATGGCAGTGCACAGTGCTGGGGACCGCTGCCCAAGGGCACCCAACAGCACAGTGGCAGGCAGGTGGCTGCAGGTGGAACCTCAGTGGCACTGGTGGTAGCTAGATGCCTGACCAGACCACCAACAGCTGACACTCACGATACATGCCAGCTTGCTTGCGGCACAACACACACTGCACTGTGCTGTGCAGCTGCCACGGCACATGGCACAGGAGTCCAAGGCCATACCCCCAGCCCCACAGACCACCCAGCACAACAGTGTGGGACTGCACAGTGCCTACCTCCTGCCGTGGTGCTGCGTGGCAGGATCTGCTGCTACACCTCCACTCTGTCCGCACTCCCAGCCTTGGGGCCCATGGTGGCCTGCTGCGGCTCACCAGGTGCCCCTACAGCTCTGGCATGTCTCCAGTCCTCAGACCCTAGGACAGGAATACATCAGAACATGGCTACAGCATGAGCCCACTGCCCCCACCCCCAAGCATAGTGTGAGCCTCAGCTGGGCAAGCCGCAGGGCTGTGGTGCAGTGCACCCAGTGACTGGCAATGCCATGCCACAGGGCACACAATGACAGACCTTCCCTCCCCAGCATGGCATGCAGCCCTGCTAACCTCATGGAACAGTGGTCATGCACAGATGCAGTATGAGCCCACTTACCCAGCCGTGGCATGGCCCCCTTGCGGACGTGCACCTGCAGCACCCTCAGCCTCTCTGGGGCTCTCCTGAGTAGGCCACAATACCTGTGTCAGCACTGTTCTCTGGTGCACTGCACCCCAGTGGCCTGGACCACCCCATCCACGATGTCCTGCCACACCTCTGTCCTGGGCCTAGTGAGGGGCTGCTGGCAAAACAGGCCAGCAGCATGGGGCTCCACCTGGGCCACCAGGTTCACAAGCTCTACCTGGCTTCAGTTTTGGGCATGGGGCACTGCATGACACGGCATCATCGGTCAGCACTGCAGAATGCCAAATGGCACCCAGTAGGCCGCACACGTCACGGATGCACTTCGCATGGAGATCCGTGGTCCGTGGCAATTGCAAGATCCCCAGGAATGCACGGGACTGGCGTGGCCACACCAGCACATGGGGAGGTCACTGGGGGGCAGAGGGGCAGGGGTCGGGCCCGGCACACGCAATGTGTGTGGGTGCGCGCTGGGGCCTATGTTGCATAATGCACAGTAGGGCCATGTGGGACAGCATGCCCCATGGGTCCAATAGTGCTCTAGCACTATGGGACCCAATAGCACCTGTATGCCATAGAGTCAATGTCATACCATAGATGGTGGTGCTCGGCCGCTCATTGTCCTGCTAGTGCCTGAGTGCCATAGGGCCCATGGCGCTGAGTGCCATAGGACCCATGATGCATGGGCACAATGTCCCCTAAAGCACACCCAGTTCATGCCGCGCAATAGGCAGCAGCATATGCTGTTGCACGTGCGTGTTGGCGGGTATGCACTGCGCATGTCACAGCATTGTGCAATGACATGCACTGGGGCAAGTCCATTGCGCAATGTGCAACAGCACGATATTCATCTGACATATGGAAATCAGCTTATCAGCCTATTGGGGGGGCAATGGGGACATTAGAATGTCATTATGATTGCGCATTGGCTTATATGCATGCGATGCACTATAAAGGCACCACGCAACATCACAGGCCATGGGCCGGTATTGCAACCAACAGAGATAGGATGTGCCTGCCAAGGGGAGGGCTGGCATAGGGTGCTGGATGGCCGGGGAGGCCCACTGCAGCCACTAACCACATGTCCATGTCCACAGGTAGCATCATGTCTGAGCACGAGGAGGGTGAGGAGCATGGGCCTGCCCGGAAGCGCAGGCCCAACTTTACGAGCATGGAGGCAGATGCCCTGTTTGAGGCTTACCTCGACAGGGAGCCTTTGCTGAGTGGCCCCACAGGCACACCCCAGGCCAGGGCCGCAGCCTGGGAGGAGGTGGTGGAGGTGTAAACCAGCAGGGCAGCCACCAGCAGTCTGCACAGGAGTGCAAGAAGGTGGGCCCTGACAAGCGTTGGATAAAGAGAAGGTGGCGGCCACTGTCACAGCTCACGCTGCAGATGGAATGGTGGAGGCCACCATGCAGTGTGGAGGGTGCTAGGTGGTGGCTTCCAGACTGGAGGGAGCCCTTCACTGCATGGTAGGTATGGCAGGCAGACAGGTGGGGGGCCTGGTGGACAGCAGCCCTAACGCATCTGTGTTCCTCACAGCAGCAGCCCACCAGCATGTGGTGGCAGGGTGCACCTGCAGCTTTGTGGTAGCCTGCCCAGCCCTGGAGGACCAGTCTTCCACTTCCATGGGCATCTGGGGCCTGATAGGCTGCAGAACACCACCACCATCCGCTGGATGTCCTGGGCATGGTGGCAGACAAGGCCCTGGCTGTGTTCCAGGAGATGCCTGCCAGCATGCTCTGCGCAGAGACACAGATCAGGGCAGGGTCTGACACTGATGATGAACAGACCATTGTCCTGGATGGTGGGGCTTGTCGGAGGAGAGTCACCCATACCATACACTGCACCAGCTGCGTGCTGCTAGTGGCCCATTACAGCAGAACAGCTGCCCGGCCACTGCCCCTTGGACCTGCTGTGTGTGCACAGGCACAGTGGAGCAGGGTGGCAGGGCACCCACAGGTGCTGGCCAGCACAAGGTGCTGGAGGGGTGCAGCAGCACAAGGATGGAGATGTGGGGGTCCAGGACGCCACGCCTGCCGCTGGGCAGCCTGACATTGCCCAACCCATGAGGGCCACGCTGTGCAGACCCCCCTGAGGGGGAGGCCAAGCAGTGCAGTCGTACAACACAGGTGGGATGGCATCATGCCCCTGCACCCCAGGAGTGCCGATTCCTTGCCAAAACACACCCGACTGCTGCGGGCCTCCGTGGAGCAACAGGTGCTGCTTGTGGCTATGGTGCAGGCACTCCACACAGAGGTGTGCCAGGCAGCCAAGCAGCATGAGAGGGGCCCCACTCAGGTCATGGAGGCCATTCAACACCTGTGGGAGGACATGACGGCAGCCCTGGACCACATTGCCAGTGTGATCATGGTCGGCCTTGCCTCACTGACTGCCTCAGGGCATGTCTGCCCACTCACAGACACTGTGGAGTGCAGTGTCCACCCCATGGCCCAGGCGTCAGACAACCCCATCCGTATTGATGCCGGGCTGTGCTGTGGGCATCCCTAGCATGCCTGGAGTGGGCCTGTTTGGGGGCCTGCAGACCCCTGCGGGGACCCAGTCGCAGTCCCACCCCTGGGGGGCAGTTGCAAACCCCCCCATGGCTGCTGTGCAGCCTGAGTCAGCTAGGTAGCCGCGGTGCAGCCATCCCCGTGTCTGTGGCAGCCATGTGTCTGTGCAGTGGACCTGACGCACGCCCTCTGTCAGTTGTTCGCAGCCACCGCCTCTGTTGCACATGGCCGCTGTGTGTGTGTGTGCATGGCACAGTCGTGGCAGCTGTGTGGAGTGGCACACAGCCCATGTGCGAACTGCCCAGCCAGTTGGCCTGTGTGGCATACGAACATATGAAATTTGCCAGCAGATAAAGGTCTAGAGGTCTATCAAGTCTGCTTGAATGTGCAGCTAGCACCCCTATTCTGCAGCTGCCCTCCCTCCACCCTTCCTTCATTAACCCTCCCCTTGTCCTGTCCCATCCTCGTTTGAAGCAGTCCACTGTTCTACTACATACCACTTCAGCAGGTAACACATTCCACCCAGCCACCACCCTCTCTGTAAAAAAGTGTCTCCTCATCTCCCTCCTGAACCTTCCTCGCTCCAGTCTCATATCATGGCCCCTGGTGTCCCTTCCTCCCTTACTTTAAACAGCCCCTCTGTACCTGTCTTGTTTATTCCTTTCATGTATTTGAAGGTTTCAATCATGTCAGCCCTGTCTCTCCTCTCCTCCAGTGAGTACATGTTCAACTCCTCTCAACCTCCTCTCATATGATAAGTCCCCAGCCCTTGATCATCTTTTGTCGCTCTGTGTTGCACCCTCCAGTAACTTAATGTCCCTCTTCAGATACGGACACCAGTACTGCATGCAGTACTCCAGGTGTGGTCTAACCATGACCTATACAGTGACAGAATCACCTCCTCCTCCTCGAGGATATACCCCTGCAATACAACCCAGCATTTTGTTGGCCTCTGCAGCTGCCTTCCTACATTGTGCCGAGTTGTTCATTGACCCTGTAATGAACACACCCAGATCCTCTCCTCCTCTGTCTGGGCTAGCTTCACTCCCTAGCTGGTAACTCCTCCTTGGTCCTTCATCCCAAAATGCAGCACCTTGCACTTTTGGCATTAAAGCCCAGTTGCCAGGTGTCTGACCAGGTTTCAAGCTTTGCCAGATCATCCTGCAACCCCTGCCATCCCCTAGGTCATCCACCACCGCGCTTACCTTGGTATCATCAGCAATAGACTGATCTTGCTCTTGATGTTCCATGATATGTCTGCAATGAATATCCAAACAACACTTGTCCCAGCACCGAGCCCTGTGGAACAGCTGCACTGCCCTTGGGTGTGAGAGCTCCCTACCCACCACCACCCTTTGTTGCCTTCCCTGCAGCCAGTTTCCTACCCATCTCACCAGCTTTGCACCCGCCCCTGTGCCTACTAACTTCCTTCCTAGCCTTCCATGTGGCACTGAGTCGAATGCCTTACTGAAATCCAGATATAGACATCCACTGCATGGCTCCTGTCCAGCTGCCTAGTTACCCACCATAGAACTCGACCAGGTTGGTTTGGCAGGATCTGCCACGTATGAAGCCATGCTGTCTGCTGTCCTGTAGTCTTTTGCCTCTAGGAGGGCCACCAGCCTCCTCAGGATAGTCTCCATTAGCTTACCTATGATGGATGTGACGCTCACGTCTGTAGTTTCCCGGTTCACCTTGGGCCACTCTGTGGAGGGCACCACATGAGCCTTCCCTCCAGTCCTGAGGTACACCCTGAATGTAGTGAGGCATTAAATAGGTCTTCCAAAGGTCCTGCAAGGACCTCGCCAGCTTCTTTCAGTACCTGGGTGGATGCCATCTGGGCCTGGCTTGTCCACCCTCAGTGCCTTCAAACCCTCTCTGACCTCTGCTTTCCATGATTTCCCATCTGTCACCTCTTCCCCCCCTGCTTCTGCCATTTCTCCCACCTTGGGTGTCACCCCCCTATTCTCTTTAGTAAATACTGAGCAGAAGTACTCATTTAGTGCTTCCGCCTTATCGCATCTTGCTTCCACCCAACCCCCCTCCTTCCTAATCCTTACTATGTGGTCCTTACAGCTCCTTTTCTCCCTGATGTACTTAAAGAAGTCCTTCTCCCTGTTCTTAATGCCTTGTGCCAGCCTGAGTTCCATAGATGTTTTGTCTCCCCACGCCCTTGTCACCTCCTTCGATTCTGTCAAGTACTCCTCCTGTCCTCCCTGCTCCCTGTTTTCTTGTACCTCCTAAAGGCAGCTCTTTTCCTCCTTACCTTTTCCATGACCTTCTTGCTCAACCAGATCTGGTTTCTCAGCCCTAGCCTTCTTGCTCTGGGCTTTGAGCAGGTTTTGGTTGCCTCCACTATCCCCAGCTTTATGAGCTCCCACCTCTGGTTAGTGTCCATACTGGGCTGAATTCTGCAAGGTACCCTTTACCACTTCCCCATCCTCCTAAAGTCGGCCCTCCTGAAGTCCAGCACTATTGTGCCAGATTCCACTCCTTCCTGCCCTATATCCAATGTGAGCCATACTGAGTGGTGGTCACTCCCTGACAGTGGTTCCTCCACTGTAAGTTCTCTTACAAAGTCCCATTTGCCAGCACAAGGTCAAGGGTATTCCCAACCCGTTGGTTCACTGACCATTTGCAGCAGAAAGCTGTCCTGAAGGCATCCAGCAGTACTTGCTCCTCTGTTCTTGGTTGTTGGGGTGCTCCAGTCCACTCCTGGCATGTTGAAGTCCTCCACAATCACCACACTACTCTTCTCGCAGGTCCTCCTGATCTGTCCCACTAGTTCCTGTCTAACTCTCCGCCTGAGATGCCATCTGATGGTGGCCTGTACACCACTCCCATTCTAAGAATCCTATTCTTGAATCCTGGATTTGTATCTCAAAGTGACCTGCATTCACCCTCCTCCCCTTCCTCCTTACACACTTCAGTCCTTCCTCACATATAGTGCCACCCTCCTTCTCTCCAATCACCTGTCCCTAAGGAATAACCTGTACCCTGGTACAGACAGGTCCCAGTCATTGTATTGTGGCCCATGTTTCTGATGGCAGCAATGTCTACCTCTCCCCTGCCATGAGAACTGTAACTCTGCAGTTTTCTCCCAAGGCTCCTAGCATTAAGGGTAACCACCTTCCACCCTTTCCACCCTCCCATCCTGCCCCTTTCCTAGCATCACCAACAGTACTTCTCATTTGTCCTTTTGTCATTGTTATGGGGGGTAAGCTCATGGTTTCCTCAACCTGTGGTCTCTGCATATCTCTTCCCACTGCCACCCCCAACTCCTAGTTTAATTCCCAACTCCTCTATGTACTGCTCCATCCTCTGTTTCAACACTTTCTTCCTTCCTCACTCAAGTGTAGTCTGTCCTTGGCATAGAGACTACTGTCCTCCTAGGTCCCTCCCCACCCCCCAAACAGCCCATATACTTTAGCATAACACCAGATTCTTAGCCATCCATTAAATTCCTCTATTCTCAGCTTTCTTGTTGTGCTTGCCTTTGGCACCGGAAGTATCTGGAAAAGCTACTGATCTTCCCTCCTACATAATTGTGCTAGTTCCTCAAACTCCTCTGACTGTATCTACTGTCTTGTCAGCCAGTGTAATTTGTCCCAAGATGTATAATTAAATGAGGCTTGTCCTACCCCTTCTAGTATATTTCCAGAACAGACTGTCCCACCCTTTCCGTGTCATTCCTGCATGGCCTCCACCCAAATGCAACTATGCCTCCCCTTGCTACTCCTTACCTAACTCCTCTTAGTATTGAGTCGCCCAACACTAAGATTCCACCTCTTATTCCTGCTTGCTTCCATTCATCTCCTCTCTCATTTCCAGCTCCTTTCTTCCTCCTGCACATTATTTCCCTTTCACCCCTGTTGCAATCCTCCCAGCAGAACTTCCCCTGCTCCAGTTTGGTCCAGGCATTATCAATTACCTCTATTTCATCAATTCCTCCACCTTCTTCTCTCTAGCAGTGCACACTATTTTCTGAAGGCCCTTCACAAATGCCCACTCCTCTCTCTTCATAGTAACCTGTTCTCTCCTTTCCACTCCATGACTTTTGCCACTTTTCCTCCTCTCACAAGTCCCTATCTCCTCCTTCCATTTGTCTTTTGTCTCCTGACCTGGTTTCCCGGCAATTGTTCTTCCTGGCCTGGGTCCTTTGTCTCTGCTTCCTCTTCTGACCCTCTCCTCACCACTGTTGGCTTAAATCACCTCCTCATCTCCCTTCTTCCTCCTCCAGTATTGGCCAACCTCAATCTGCCTTGCCTGTCTTAGTTCCTCCTGCAGACCTCAATCTCCTTTCTAAGTTTTCTATGTGGTTGCACCTAAACATCCTCCCACACTCCAGGCAATTTTAGAAAGACTGGTGCACCGCAGTTGTTGCAGCCTACCACCCTACCCATTGCTGTCGTTGCCCACCAGCTACCCCCACCTTCCAGATGCAGGATAACAAACACTCCTCAAGTCTCCCTCTCCTCCTCTATCAGTGCAAAACATTTTCTTTATTTCCTTACCTCCTTTGTTGCACATGCTTAGATATATTGATCAACTGCTTTTATATTCCTATCCTTCCTATCCACACTCAAAGACAGACTTTAAGTAGCCATTGCACAACCTTCTTCAAACTCCTACTCCTCCTTTTCCCCAATGTAATAACAATGTGAGAGTAATAATGAAAGCTCCTAGATTTGCATTTACTTCCCTTCCACTGAGAGCAGCACCTCTTCACTTGCTGCTGTTCCTTTCCTGGTATGCCCTCCTACTCCACACCCCTGCTATACCAAGTGTTTAGCTCCTGTCAATAAAATTTAACAGGGCATATAATCAAGAGTTGGGGGAAGGGGGGGCAAAAATTTGCAGCAAACAAAGACAGCAAAGAATACACCACCACTACATTTTAAATCCTCAATAGCCCAAAAACAATTCTAAGTAAAGACAACAAAGAAAGTACAGTGTCACCAAAGCCCACAATCCAAGATTAAAAGAAAAACAGCAATTACCAGTTACTGTAAAGCATTGAATTAAATATGCTTCCTTCCCCTTCTGGCTTCTATAACATTCAAAAATACATATATTTCAATCTCAGCTCTTTACCATTACCATCAAAAGGTAACTCTGGCATTGATGATGCATTCACAGCACTGGTTGTGCAAGAACACTGGTGCCTTGTGTCTGATCCCACCATGCGCCGTGCCTGGTTGCATCCATGCAGTGCCACTGTGTTTGTGTGTGTGTGTGTGTGTTGCTGCAGTGACATGTGGTGTGGTGTTGCACGTGGCCATGTGGCACCTCTCCGCCACCGCACCACGCCTATGTGTATAAACCTTCGGCCATACCACGTGACTGTGTGCCCTGCCACTGAGTTGGTTCTATGCACGTGTCTGTCCACCTACCTGCATAACCATAGTGCTCCTGTGCTAATGTGTCTCGCTGGTGGCCAGTCGCATGAGCCGGGATCCTCTGCCGGGGTGGCTGCCCACCACCTCCCGGCCCTTCGCCCGCGTCATCCCCACTGCTGTTCCCTCTCATCAGCCTCGACAGCTATTTCACGGTCAATGGCCATGTTGTGCAGCATGCAGCAGGCTAGGAATAGGCTGGGCCTCTGAGGGCTCAGCTGTGGTGGGCACCACTCCAACCTGTCCAGTCAACGGAACCATGCCTTCAGGATGTCAAACACATGCTCAGTGATGTTTCTGTGCTGGTGTGCCTTATTGTACCGCTTCTGCTGGGATGACGGGGCCCGTAGGGGGTGCAGCCAGGGCCTGAGGTAGCCACTGTACCTGTGTGGAGAGAGAGGAGAGAAAGTGTGAATAGGTTAGCCTGGTGACCCCTGTTACTGTAAACCATGCCTCCCAGCTCCACATGGGGTTCCCTACACCCGTCCGTTCCTCTTCCATGCCCTGCAGTACCCCACAGCCCATGGTCTCACCATACCATGCCATACTAGATGTCCAGTGGGATGTCCCCACTCAACCTGTGGCAGTGCTGAGCTGTGCCATGGAAGGCCATGTCTCCCCCAGGGTGTGTGGCACAGACATTGATTATAGCCCCTGGCATCACATACCACCTGGTAGCGATGCTGGGGTAGCCCTTTCTGTTGATGTAGGCTGTCCCTCTGTACCTGGTTGCATGTGATGCCCACATGGGTGTAGTCTAAGTGTCTATGGCATGCCAGGCATTCATGCTACCTGTAACTCCTCTGCATGGGTGCTGTATGCCTGCCTGTGTGTTGGGGAAGTGGATGTGTTCCACAGCAGTGGCAACAGGGCATTGAGGAATTGTGTGAGGAGCTCGTGAGTAGCCAACTGGGTTATGCCTGTGGTGTCCCTGTTGGTCTCCTGGAAGAGGCTCATGGAGAGCAGGCATGACAGCTGTTACCTTTGTCGTTCCACTGTCAGGCATGGCTCTGTCTGGTGGGTGCCTGCATCTCCTCACTGCACAGCTCACAGAGCTGCCTCAGAATCGCATGGTTCTGGCAATATCGTCTCACGATCTCTGTGTCGGCATGGGTCTCGGCCGATGTGGGTCAGTACCGCCTTGTTCCAGGCGTACTGCTTTTGACAGGCCCTTCCACAGCCACATTGCTCTGCTTCCTGCCTCCTCACACCCTTCACATTGCCTCTATCTGAATGCTGCACTGGCCGTGGCCCCTGTTGTCCTGTCACCCCCGCGCCTGGTTCCACTGGCCTCTCGGCTCTGTGGGCAATGCCTATCTCTTACATGCCCCCTGCACTTGACTCCTAGCTGGGTTTGCCTGCTGGCTCTGTTGCTCCACTCCTGTGGGTGCCTGTGTTGCACCCTGGTCCGTGGCCCTTCCAGCACCCACCTCTCCCTCCTCAGGTGGGGCCCCCGTGAGTGGCACCTACACACACACCTCTCTCTTTCTGATACTCTCTCTCTCTCTCTCACTCCTCTCTTGTCCTTCTCTCTCCCTGTCTGTCACCCTCTGTCCTGCCCTCTGGCACAAGTGCTCTCCTCCTACTTGCTCCCTGATTTTATAGGCTCAAGACTGCTCACGCTAACTGGCAGTTGCTCCTTGCTTGAACCATTGCTTGGTGGTTGAATATCGCTGTGCCACATATTCACGGGTCCACCCCCTGCCCTTGCGCATGCATTCATTACTATTGTGCATTGGTGCACTGTAACTTGCACTGCGCAGTTGCTCCCACTGAATATCGCTCTTTGGCGGATCTCTGCAGTTGCACATGCGCAACCCTGTTGTGACGTGCAACTGCTTTGAATATCCAGCCCCCATACTTTTGTCACTGTAATATCAACCCTAATTCATGTATTGATTCATTAATGGAGTTTATATATGTAATTTCATAAGGCAGGCAGTTTGGCTTAGCAGTTAGAGTGAAGAGCTATGAACCTAGAGACTCATGTTTCAATCCTGCAACTGCCACTTGCTGACAGTGTGACTGTGCAAATCACCTAAGCTCCCTGTGCTTAGCCAATCTATGATCCCTCTTTATTCCGGCTCTGTACTCTTTGAATCTCACTGTGCAATGAAAATGGCAGCAACATGTTCTCCTCCCTCCTCCCTGATTGTAAATGCTTTGGTATGCAGCTTTTACGAAAGGCAATATCTAAAAAATAAATTGCTTTCACTTTCCTTTCTCTCCAGAGCCCCATACTCACTGTGATCTTGAGCACCTTCCATAACCCTCCTGTACTTTAACTCCTCCCCTCAAAAAAATATAAGTTCACACTAATCCTGCAGTCCTATGGTTGTTGCCAAACTGCTCTCACTGTCAGCATATCAAGACATTAAGCCACACATAGTTCTGCAGGAAACATTTGTACTAACATTGGTGTTAAAGAGCCCCTGACACCGTTATAAAAACTTTGAAAAAATGTGAGAGTTAGACAGTTCAATTTGTATTTCATGTATTTTCTATAATTATTTACTTTTTTCTGTATTACCAAGGACAGCTGTACGAAAGAGGCTTACTGTTCCATAGACTTTTATCAGCTCTTTCCACCATCCGACATATGACATCATAATCCAGGTTGCACCTGGAAACAAACTTCTGGTCATGGTGCTTTTCCCGGTTACCAACTTTTAAATAAAGAAATAAAATGAAATAAAGAATCCCTGTTTATGGCATCATAATTATCCCCACAACAACAGACTGTAATGTCATAAACAGAACTGTGATGTCATATGTAGGCAAACAGCCAGAACAGATAGGGTAGTGATCCTGTTTACATGCAGATGTCCTTAGTGATAAAAACGAATGAGAAATACAGAAATAACAATAAAATATAAACTCACTTGTGCTAAACATTACATTTTCGCAAAGTTGTCACAATGGTGTCAGGGGCTCTTTAAGGGGAATCAGACACTTACGTCATTTGAGAAAAGAAATCTGTGGACATATTGTTTTGTACAGGCTTTTTAAATTATTATTTAGCAAGTGAAGGATGTATTTATGCTGTATTGGGTTTCTTTCTGTTCTCGTGCTGTGTTGTACTGTGAATCTATGGTTTTTACCTCAACGCCTTAAAGCACTGGTAGCTATTGGAGGGGAGCTATTACATACTGTACATGAGGCCAAAGCAACTACTGTTGTCCGACTGGCACCAGTGAGATCACCACCCTTATGGAATTATGTCACAGGGCTTGGAAACAGTGTTCAATTACGGGGATGGGGGGGTTGACATGGCTCGGCCCAATAGCTCTGAAGGGAGCCTCAGTAGATCACACATCACTTCCCTTGACTTATAATAGGAAGGGGGGCTCAATTTAAAGATAGGCCCCTCATGGGACCCCATAGCTTCCAAAGCTCACAAAGCATGATTCTAATATTGCATGGAAATTGCCTTGTTTTTGGGGAGTGGGAAGAGGTTCAGGTAAGACCTAGGAATTGCAAGTGGGTGGGGAAGGTGCATGTGAACTTTAATGGGTCCTGGGTCTCTGCTGACACTTTATACCATGGGAGGGAGGAGACTGAGGTTACATGGGGGGGCCTTTTTTTCACTGGTAAGGAGTCACCGTTAACAGATTGCATGAATCCAGTCTGATAAATCTATCTGACTTCCAGACAGATGAGATATAAAATAGGTATCATTATCAGATATATCCAATATCTATTGATTTCTTTGACTGGGAGACCAGGGAAATAAATCAGGGTGGGGCCATGGGCATGGCTTACTTAGACTTCAGCAAGGTCTTCAACATCATACAACATAGGAGGCTCAGAAATAAACTGGGCAGTTTGGGGGTGGGTCCTAAGGTGGTAAACTGGGTACGAAATTGGTTGATGGATAGGTGACAGATGATAGGGGTAAATGGCAATCACTTGGGGGAGGGGAGGGTAACAAGCAGGGTACCTCAGGGCTCAGTACTGGGACCAGTCATCTTTAATGTCTTTATCAGTGACACTGCATAAGAGTTGGAAGTGAAGGCATGCCTCTTTGCAGCAACACCAACATCTGCAATTGGGTGGACACTCCTGGGGAGGAGAATGAGCAGAGACCTGAGAAAACTTCAGGAGTGGTCTAAGTTGTATCAGCTGGCTTTCAATGTGAATCATGCACCTATGGCACAAAACCCCAGAGGCAGAATATAAAATGGTGAAAGAGGTACTGATGATCACAAAGCAGGAAAGGGACCTTGGAGTAATCATATTGGTTGACCTCAAGGTGGCGAGGCAGTGCGACAAGGCAGTAGGTAAGACCAATGGGGTGCTAGGAGTATAGAGGGTTTCTGTATTGTCAGCAGAAAGAGGGAAGTGGTATTATTACTATATAGATCTTTAATGAGGCACCACCTGGGATACTGTGTCCAGCTCTGGAGACCACTTCAGGAGGAACATAGACAGGACGGATGGTGTCCAGAGGAGGGCAATTAGAATGGTGCAGGGGCTGCATCAGAAGGCCTATGAGGCGAGACTGGGGATCTCAATCTGTACACCCTGGAAGAGAGGAGAGAGAGCTAAAATATTTTAGAGAGGTGAATACAAGGACAGGAGGGCATATTTATTCAGAGGAGGAGGTACACAAGTTCAAGGGGATGCAATAAAGCTGGAAAGAAGGAAATTTAGGAGAGATGGATGTGAGGAAGTACTTCTTCACTGAAAGAGTGGTGGATGCCTGGAACAGTCTTCCAGTTGAGATAGTGGGGGTAAAAACAGTGATGGGTTTCAAGCATGCATGGAATAGACACAAGGGAATCTTTTTAGGTAAGCGGGGGCGGGGTGGGGGAGGTAGCCAGAGATCAGGTATGGTCTATGATGTCAGTATAAGCAGGGGAAGAATGGGAAGACTAGGTGGGCCAAGTGGCCCTTTTCTGCCAACGAAGTCTACGCATCTATCTAAAATAAAGATGTCTAATGGCATCTTATTGATGAAATCCATGTTGACCTATGATGAGGAGCCACTTCTAGATGGTGCATGGCCGTCCCACCTTCCAGAGTTTGGAAGTCAGGCCCGTAGCTACAGGGGGGCGAAGGGGGTCACTGCCCCTCCGTAATTTGTTTTGCCCCCCCTGTAAATTTTCAGACCAGTCCAGATTATGCTTGGTAGCTCCCCCAGTCATTCTTTCTGCCCCGCCTCTCACTGTCCTAGCTATGGGACTGTTGGAATGGCAGAGCTTTTGAGTCCTTGCAGCTCAGCTGTAAGAAGGCTGTGGTGAGAACTGAGCATCAGCACCCATATGCTAGTGTATTGCACTTCCTCTAGGCCATCTAGGTCACCATGGTAACAGGTTTTACAGTGTTTCTTGGATCTTCTGAAGGTTAAATGAATTCAGGGCATCCAGGTATAGATGTTGAAAACATGATTAACCTTCATTGGTGATCTGTCAGTGAGATTCTCCATTAGTGAGCTCCTTGTGACAGCCTAATCCACTAACCATATATATTCAGTTAGAAGGTTCCCTTAAATATAAGGCATCTTCAAATACAAACCGTGAGGCAATAGGCAAACATTTTAATAAAAGCCACCCTTGCATATAAGTCTCAACTATAATCCTGTTAGTCACACTACTTAAGATGGGACTTAAACAATGCACTGTTGAAGTTTCTTACCATCTGTTATTTAGTTGTATCATCTCCTTGGGATTTTTATTTCTTTAATTATTATTTTTTTTTATTTTTTTATTTACTCTGCTTTTTGGCTGCTCTGGACCATCATGTCATCTGCCCTGGTCACGGTGCCCCTTCACGCTTCCACCTCCTAGATCGTCGGAGCTCTCCCAGTCACCCCTGGCTTGCCCCCCAGAGGGTGGGGTCACGGCACCGTCGGGCTTTCCAGTGCCGTGAAACTGTGACTTTTCAGGAAAGTCATTCTAGGAGGCTAATTGAAGCCCGGGGCAGGGCTCCAAGGAGACAGCTGGAGCAGGATTTTCTCCCCTTGAACTGAGGCGGGGACATGCAATAATGGCCAGCGTCTGCCCCACCCCAGAGAGAAACTGGTGTTGGTGCAATGCGATCAACCCAGCCTCCGCCAGGTGTTGCTTTTGTACCGAACATGCACCACCTTTCCCCCTGGAGAAGGAGAGCAGTCTAGAGGATGCTCAGTCCTCCCCCAACCCTCCCTTCTGATGACCCGGGTCCGCTCTCAACCCGGTCTCCGGCGTTGCAAGCGGAAATCCAACTGCTGCACTGTGGGCAGGCTATCTCTTTAATTATGTTCATTATTGTATTTCATATGGTCATATTTGATGTTTAGGTTCAGTTTGCTATGAAGAAGACCATTAACTATATACTTGATCAAATCCAGGATGTGTTACACTTGGATTGTTCATTATAATTCACCCTTGAATACAAGCCTCAGGGCAGAATACAACATTTTAATAGCCGCAGGGGCTTCTATTCAAAGACGTACAGTATTTCAAATATTAAAACATCTTGTTCAGACTGCTGTAATGGGAAGAAGCAGCTTGACAGAGAAAGAGATTCTGAGAGAGAGAGGGAGACAGAGAGAGAGAAAAGAGAGAAGTGAGAGAGAGAGAGAGAGAGACTTACTTCTGCCTTTTTTTCTGAACTGAAAGATGGTTTACAATCACAATATCTCAGCCTTTCTAGAGTGCTAGTCTACAAAATGTACGTACTGCGCCTGAGCCTCCACTGCTGCTGCAGGTGTTATGTGTTGCCTGCTTTCTGTTGCCAATGATCGCCTTGGGCAGAACTAGTCAGTCAATGGATGTCGTTACCAGAGTAACTTGAGATCATTGGTACAATGGGTGAGATACACGCACGCCAGTGCCGGACGTTGGTGCATGGCTGAGGTTTTGCTAGTCCCTTACACTAGTAACAAAAAAGGAGCAAGGCCCACTGTCAAGGTTATGAATTACAGTACTGCTGCTGGTAAGCCCCCTGATGAATAGAAAACTCACCTGCTTGAAGTGCCAGGGCACCTGCTTGTAGTTTCCTACTGTTAACTTGCATCTTTGCAGCTGTATGATGTTCTGGAAACTTGAACTACAAACGTTTGGTGATTTGGTGAATTAAAAACCTTAGCATTCCCTTTGCCTCTTGTGTGTTTCATCAGCAGCAGTTTAATTCATAACCGTGAGTGTGGGCCCTACTTGTTTTTTGTTAGCCTGAGACCACAACTGAAAGTACAGTAGAACTGCTTACATCCCAGGCTGGTGAGAGATGCACACTCTTCAACACTCTTCTCTGTGTTTCTTTTCTGTAGAGGGCCAGCGAGGGTGGCATCAGAGGCAGAGTTTGGAGTGGGAGCAGGGTTTATCCTCCTGGATGATGTGGCCTGCTCTGGAACAGAGACATCACTGCTAAACTGCAGACATAGTAACTGGGGTCAGCACGACTGTTCACACATGGAGGACGTGGGCATCATCTGCACAAATGATGGAATGGACTTACGTACTCCAGCTCCTTTAGGTACCGTCTGGTTCTGATTGTTTTTCCTTTTTCTATATTTATTCTTTCCTGACCCTATAAATGCCCATCTATGATGGGGCCTCCAGGGCAGGAGCAAACTTATGCGGGGGCATTAGCCAATCATAAATGGTGGTAGGAGCATACACTTGTCACTATGAGTAATATAGTGTAAGGTGGACGCGGTTATGTATGGAAAACCATACACCGTAAAAGTCAGTCTGTTGCAGTAGTGACATCCTCACTAACGAGAAAGAATGACTTTTCATTCTGTGTTAGTGAGGACGTCATAATAATAAGGGACTCCAGCAGCAGTTGTGATTCATCACTTGCTGTGTGATGGTTACCGCGTAAGTGCTGGCCAGCAGCAGTTGTTAATCAAGCGTGGTTGGCAGCGCTGGACTCAAAACAGGGAAAAGGGAGTGTTTTTTTATTTTACAGTCACCATGCACATATAGAACGTGTATGGGAACCATACACTACTCAGCTATTCTTCCTCCTCATGGATACAGTGCTTTGAGTTTGAACACTCTCACCTCAGTGATGTGTATCTGGCATCTCAATTGATGTTAAGGAAATGCAGATAATGCAGGATAAGAGGGCTGGCTGTATGCTTCCCAACCAACTCTGGGCCATTAGGGGTAGCTATCAATTTACTTCTCATGTCTCTTTGTTTTACCCACATGTCCTTCAGAATAACACAGAACCCATTTTGGCAGCTTTCCCAAAGCAGTGCCTTGACAGCTTCCCCATAGCAGTGTCTTGTCAATACTAACCATGGATCAGTAACAGGGATATTGACTAAATGGTACAATAAGTGTTATCCAACAGACCACTCCTCTTAATGTGGGGAAAGCCACACTGCTAGGAGCATTAATCCAGTCTGACACTGTTAGTATCCACAGTGATGCTAATTTCTAATTCGGACCAACTGGCAGTGCTGAGATTTTTAACATGGAGGAGGCACTGTATCGGCAGACAATCTGTAGTTCATTCACCGTAGTACATCAGTACATGAGCATAGCCACTGCTCAAAGCTGAATTAAAGGCTCTTGTACAGTAGTAGCACAGGAGAAACTGATTGATTGACACTGGTGTAATGAGCTACTGCTCAGAGATTTGCACTAGGGTGCATGTTGAAGTAATGTGGAGACCAGCAATTAAGTTACTGACTCATTGATTTATTGATGTATTGATGTTGTGCCTGGCACACTACTGTGCAGAGTCACTACTTGGGAATTTTAATTCTAGACTCTTGTAGGGGCAGAGGGATAACTAGCTGATAGCCTGACTGACTGGCTGATTGTGATTTCACACACTATTGTGCAGAGTCACTACTCAGGAACTGACACTCCATGCACTTATAGTAACAAAGGGGTGATCAGCAGATTGAGGGGGAGAGATTTAAGGTTCAAAGTGGAACAATGAATAAACAACTTGAAATAATATGAAACAAAACAGAGAAAACACATAGAATAAACAATAATTAAACCATACAATCAATTTATAGTAAGGACTAAAGAAAACTGAAGAAGTAAATACATGAAAAAGGATGAACAGAAAATCTATAACCGATGTCTCTTTCTCATTGAACTGCTAATTCTCAAGTCAAATTCCTCAGAATGCTAAGACATGGACAAAACAAAGCTGCAAGGATTCTGGCTTTATTGATAAAATGATTAACAGATTGGTTGATTCATGGATTTTTTGATTGACTAATTCACACACCTGAGGTTTGAGTTGCTGATTTGATATCTGAATTCCAAGCACTTGTAGACAATGAGATGATTAGCGGTTTGATAGAGTGAATGATTAATTGATTGACTGATGATTAACACACGAGTACTGAGTCGCTACTCTAATATTTGAATTCTAGGCTCTTGCAGAAAAGGGGGCAATCAACAGATTGACAGAGTGATTGATTCACTGATTGACAAACTAGTGTCCTTAGTCGCTGCTCCAATATTTGAATTCCAGACTCTTGTAGTAACAAAAGGGACAATCAGCACATTGATACAGTGATTGATTGATTGATTGACTGACTGATGCACTAGTGTACTGAGTCACAGATCAGATATTTGAATTTCGTGCTCTAGTAGTAGTAGAGAGGTGACCAGCAGTTTGATAGAGTAACTGACTGTTTGACACACTAGTGTATTAAGTGTCTGTTCTTCCACTTGAATTCCAGACTTTTGTAGTAGAAGAGGGATGGCCAGCTGATTAAATGATTCAGTAATTGGTTGACTGAACAGCTGATTGGCACACAAGTATACTGAGTAATGGCTCAGAGATTTGAATTTCAAGCTCTAGTACAGTGTCAGAGAGGAGATCAGCTAATTGATTAATTGATTGCCGGATTGTTTGACTAATACACTACTGTGCACTGCGTCACTGCTCAGAAATTTATATTCCAGGCTCTTGTAGCAGAGGTGTGACCAGGAGATTGATTGTGTGATTAATCAAGTGATTGATCGCCACACTACAATAGAGTCTCTGATCTGATATTTGAATTCCAGGTTCTTTTAATAGCAGAAGGGTGATTAACTGATTGAGTAATTTATTGATTGGCACACACTTATACTGAGTCACTGCTCAGATATTTGAGTTCCAGGCTATTTTATAGTAGCAGAGAGGTGAACAGCTGGTCGATTGTTTAATTGATTGATTGACCGAATGAAACACTAGCATACTGAGTCACTGCTTAGAGATTTGAACAGAGGGTTCTTGTAGTAGCAGAAGGGTGACCAGCAGATTGATAGAGTGACTGACTGACTGATTCTGACTGACTGATTCTCACTACTTTACTGAATATCTGTTCCGATTTGAATTCCAGACTCTTGCAGTGATAAAGAGGGGTAAGCAACATATTGATTGATTGATTGATTGACCGACTGATTGATTCATTCATACTAGTGAACAGAGTCACTGCTCAGACATTTCTATTTCAGGCTCTCATTGCAGTAGAGGACTGGGCAGCAGATTAATCGAGTGATTGACTCACTGACTGACTGATTGGCATACTAGAGTATGGGAGTCTCTGTTGAGATATTTGAACTCCAGACTCTTGCAGTGACAGAGGGGTGATCAACTTATTGACTAACTGATTTACTGATTGATTGATTTACTGATTGATTAATTGATTGAGTGATTAATTAATTGAATGATTGACATATTAGTGCACTGGGTCACTGCATGGAGATTCAAACCTAGTGCTCTTGCAGTAGCAAAGGGGTGAACAATTAACAGATCAATTGACTGACTGATTCATTCATTGATTGACAAATTAGTGTGCGGAGTCAGTGTTTGGAGATTTGAACTGAGGACCCTTGCACTAGCAGAGGGGTGACTAAATGACTGTTGATCAATAATTATCTGATCAGTAAACTAATTAACAAATTGGTTTATTGATTAATTGATTCATTGACTGTCTTGTTGGTTGATACATTTATTTTGCAGGTTTTCCAGTCCGCCTTGTCGATGGAGAAAGCAGCAAAGAGGGAGAGGAGGTGTTCCTGAATGGGGGAGGGTAGCATTTGCGATGATGGTTGGACAGACATAGATGCTACTGTAGTATGCAGACAGCTAGGGTTCAGGTAAGGAGGCCTGACGATACAGTACTGTGCTTTGTGTAATTTCATAATTGTTGGAGTTAAATGTATCATAGATTTTTAACATGCTGATGCACTGATCTCCTAAACTTTGGTCCTCCCTACCACTTTCTGTTTGATCTGCCTCTTCTCCTTCCTCCCTAAAGTCTCTTCTTTATGACTTCTGTTATGCTACGTGAAACTGTCTATAACTTTTCTATTCTCCACCCCTTTCATTATTTTCGACCTGTTATGTTTTTCCACTATTTTTCCCTTCTTCCCATATAAGTATGTGTTGTTTTTATTTACTATTTGCTACTAATTTGACGGTTTTATTTCTCTTATTATGGTATTATTGTATTTTACTCTTATTTTTAGTAGTTTTATTGTTAGTTATCTCCCTCTCCCCTCTCCCCAGGACAAATCTGGAGATGAACTGTTATTCAGCTCAGTATGTCCTTCCTGGTTAAACTTTAGAATAAATAAATAAATTGATCCTCTCTGAATGGGTGTCACAAACTGGAGACCTTCCACAATCCACTTGGGTTTCGATGAACGATTGCACTCCTAGAGTAGTGATGCAAGATTAGGTTGGCAATGGAGGAAATAATGGATATCTCTATATAGGCAAGAGGCATTTCAGAACAGGTGGTTAAAATGGATTTATAGCCAGAGATAGCACTCTCATGCCATCCATAGACTAGGACAAAATATGAGCTCCTGTATGTACAATATACCTTTTACCTGGGAATTTAGTATAGGACAATAGCAGTGGCTTACGAACCCAGCATGAACTTTTTCTTTTAAAAAGTTTGGTTATTCAGGTTACACTAAAATTCAACAACAGGTTTTATTATCATAACTGTTTATTGCTGAAAATTAACGTGTAACCATTCTCTGAAATACTTAGGAAAGAAGTATAGAAAAATAAACATTAGACTGGTGATCAGCTAATCAGATTGCTTCATCAGTGGGTTATGTTTTACAATGTCCCACTGAAGCATGTGGTCCAGATTTCTCAGTTTTTCAGATACGCTGTGCTATCTCAATCATTATCAGTCAGTGTGCCGCATGTTTTTTTTTTAACTGATGATTTTTAACAGACCCCTTCCTAATGACAGGACTTTGTGGTCTTCATCATCAGAAATTTCCCTAGGGTATATAATATACTTACCTGCTGCTGTGGGTATTTAAGCAGTAAGGCATGACAGGGTGTGTGTTATCGTGTAATAACATCACTCCTGGGGTGGGTTGAAGCACAAGACAAAGCTGAGTGCTTCCATCACCCCAGGAGTGATGTTATTATGCAATAACACACACACTGGAGTGCCTTATTGCTATTATACAATGGCTCATTGTTATACAAAATAAAAAACATTTAAAAAATGTTTTTAGTAGATTTTTAGAGTGGCAGTATATCTTTGTTTCTTAAGAAATGATGAGCAAATGGGTATCATCATCCACACAGTGATGCTTTTGTGTAATAACATCACTGTCTCAGGCATACACTGACCAATCAGAGTCCAGAATTCTTTCTTGCCATTGTATAATAGCAGATGGTAATTTCCACTACAAGCTAGACAAATGCTTAAAAAATTAAACCTCAATAGTTTCATGAATTCAGCACTGGAGGATGGAGAACTCTGAACCTAAGAAGGAAGGGGAAGGAAACATATTCAATTCAGTGCTTTACAGTAACTGATAATTACTATTTTTCTTTTAAACTTAGATTGTGGGCTTTTAGTGACACTGTAATTTATTTGCTGTCTTTACTTAGAATTGTTTTTGGGCTGTTGAAAATTTAAAACATAGTGGTGGTGTATTTCTTTGCTGTCTTTAATTGCTGCAAATTTAGTCTTTGCTAGTCTGACTTGCCCTGTAGTTTGGGTGAGGGGTGTTAATTGTCTGGCCTCTGACCTCAGCTACGTGATAACTGGAGGTGGGGCTTAGTCAGAGTTGAGGTAGCAAGTGAGTTTTGTTTTCTCAGAAGAAGCCAGAAGGGGAAGGAAACATATTCAATTCAGTGCTTTACAGTAACTGGTAATTACTATTTTTCTTTTAAACTTAGATTGTGGGCTTTTAGTGACACTGTAATTTATTTGCTGTCTTTACTTAGAATTATTTTTGGGCTGTTGAAAATTTAAAACATAGTAGTGGTGTATTTCTTTGCTGTCTTTAATTGCTGCAAATTTTTGCCCCCTTCCCCCAGCTCTTAATTATATGCCCTGTTAAATCTGATTGACAGGAGCTAAACACAGGGGATAGTAAGGGGTGTGGAGTAGGAGGGGCATAAGGGGGAAGAAGCCCACCCTCAGCATGACAAGTGCTTTGACTCATTTATTTATTTATTGGTTTATTGCAATGTCAGTGGCTCAGTAGGTAGCACACTTGCCTCTGAGGCCGGGAGATCAGAGGGCTGTGGGTTTAGTTCCCACATCTGGCACTTGGGTTAATATCCCAGTACTGACACTGTAGTGCAGCATGAGAGGGGTGCTGCACTTCTGAGGTGCCATCTTTCGGATGAGACGTTAAACCGAGGTCCCATCTGCCTGGATTGATGGTAGTTCAGGTGGATGTTAAAGATCCCATGGCACTTATTGAAAAGAGTAGGGAATTTCCGTGTCCTGGCCAAATCTCCCTCATTCACTAAAAATACCACCAACAGCTTAATCTGGTTCAAGGTCAGTTGGCATTCATCTGTATCCTCCCCTGGTTGTGCCTGAAAAAGGACAGGATTTGTCTAGTGCACTTACCCGGTCAACAAAAACTAAATAAAAAAATAATTTTTCTTTTTAAAAGAAAAGTATCTGAGGATCAGTGGCAGGATTTTTAGGACAGTAAATTAATAAAAAGGGAACTAGGAGAGCTTCAGTAACAGACTAGTGGAATAGCAGTATAATTGCAGTATAATGTGGGGAGTGGTGCAATGCAGGGGCTGTGGGACAGCCATATTCAGGCAGACCTCCTGGACACTGAGGTGCTGCTCTATCTGCATGCATCTCTCTGGACTGTGGGATGAGGTAGTCAGACTCAGAGCAGAAGTAAACTGGGTCAGGAGTACCATCACCCCTATCCAGAGACCACCCAGTCCAATGCACCTGCCCCAAAGGATGCCGAGAACGAGGAGCGCTTGGGTGACAGTGGGCTCAGGGAAGGTTAGAGCGGTCAGGCAGAGGCACATCCCAGATCCTATTCCACTCAAGAACTCATATGCCACACTGGCAAATGGGGACAACCAAATAGAGGTACCCAGAAAAGTGGAAGGAAAGGATGTGGAGGTTAGCCAAGGAGGTGACCTCAGCGGGGAGAGCAAAGGACCCCAGAGGAGGAGGAAGCAAATCCTGGTGGGGGACTCCATCATAAGAGGGATCCAGCTAGGAACACAGGCGGGGAGGACAGGGAGGTGAGGTGCCTACCAGGTGCCACGGCATGGAGGGATGGAAGGAAGATCCTGGGGATCACTGGGAAGGCAAGACGGAGGGTGATCTGATGTCATTATCCACGAGGTACTAATGACCTAGCAAATGGGGAGCCAGAGGAAGTTCAGGAAGAGTTTAGGAAATTGGGGTGGTTCTCAAGGCAGCTACTTCTGTCACTTTTTTCAGAAGTACTACCTGTG
Organism: Neoceratodus forsteri; assembly: GCA_016271365.2. Taxonomy (NCBI): domain Eukaryota; kingdom Metazoa; phylum Chordata; order Ceratodontiformes; family Ceratodontidae; genus Neoceratodus; species Neoceratodus forsteri. The sequence continues at coordinate 65,538,652 of CM028135.1, read as the reverse complement.
AGAGGCAAGGGAGAGCATGGGGTGCATGCATCAGGAACTTTAACTCATGGTTGAAGAACTGGTGCTGTGAGGAAGGGTTTGGATTCATTGGTGACTGGGGACCCACCTGGAGGGATGGAGGTTTGTTCAAGCCTGACGGCCTGCATCCATCCTGGAAGGGAATCCAAAAACTCAATGATAAGTTTAAATGCTACATTGACAAGCATTTAAACTAGCAAAGGGGGGGTGGCAGGCTGGCAAGGAGGGTACCTACTTGCTCACCCCCCACAGCTAGCAGTGGAACCAGTGAACCGGAGGAGTCGCTATCTCTACAAAGCAGCGTGCAAAAGATGGAGATTAGCACCCAAGAGGTGGATAGGCAGAAAAGGAGCAAAATTCAGCAGAAGGGCAGACAGCAAGGAGAACCAGGGATAAAGGACAACCAAGGAAGGGGCTGGAGTAGACAACCCAGAAACAGTCTAGGAGATCAAATCATGGAAAGCCATGTGTGCCAATGCCAGGAGCCTTAGCAACAAGATGGAAGATCTGGAGGCTGTCATGGTGCAGTCGAACCTGGACATTGTGGCCATCACTGAAATCTGGTGCAATGATAACCACGATTGGGAGATGGCCATTCCTGGCTACAACATATTCAGAAGAGACAGGGCAGGTAGGAAGGGAGGAGGTGGCACTGTATGTGAAAAATGACATAAGGGCCACAGAGATCCAGGAGGAACAAAATGGGGGAGAATACTGTGGGTTAAGCTGGAAAGGAAAATGGGCCAGCCATCCACACAGGTGTGGTCTATAGACCACCAGCCCAGGAGGAAGAAACAGATAGGGAGTTGATGCTAGCCATCCAAAGGATGGCAGACAAAAGTGAGGTAGTACTGGTTGGAGACTTCAATATTCAGACGTGGACTGGAGCATCCCAGAAGCAGCATCAACTAGGAGCAGATTTATCCTGGACTCTCTTCAGGGTGCCTTCCTCAGCAACTGGTCATAGAACCAACTCGGCAGAAGGCAATACTGGACCTTGTGCTCACAAACAGGGACAGTGTGATGGGGTAACAGTGGGGAGCACCTGGGGAACAGTGACCACCAGTCATTGTGGTTTGAAATCACAGAAAGAGCAGAACCAAACCACAAAAACATGTATCCTGGATTTTAGGGGGAGACTTTGGGAAAATGGGAGATACTTGAAAGAGGTATTAAGGAGAATGGAGCAGGAATCAGGGGTTGAGGAACAGTGGGCAGTGTTTAAAATGGGGATTACAAGAGCAACAGAATTATGCATTAAGCAGGTTAGCAAGAGGAAAGAAGAGAGACCATTATGGTTTTCCAAAGAGGTAGCTAGCAAAGTGAAAGCCAAAAGATTGCATTCAGGCAATACAAAAGACACAGGCAGAAGGGGATATGGAGAAGTACCAGGAGAAGCAAAGGGAGGCAGGGAGGTCAGTAAGGGAAGCCAAAGCTCAGACAGAAGAACACATTGCAAAATCAGTGGGTAGAGGGACAAAACCTTTACAGGTACATAAATGAAAAGAAAGGCAAAGGGAGGGATAGTGAGACTGAAGGGGAGGATGGGGTCGGAGGATGACAACAGTAAAGCTGACATATTGAACAGGTATTTCTGCTCAGTCTTTACTGAGGAAGAGGAGGGTAATGGGTCTGAAAGGAGTACAAGGGGTGAGAATGGTGCAGAAATGGACACAAGTCCCTTTACACGAGAAAGGGTCCTGAAGGAACCGGAAGTAATAAGAGTTGATAAAGCAATGGGGCCAGATGGGGTGCACCCCAGAGTCCTTAAAGAACTAAGAGAGGTGGTGGCTGAGCCTCTGGCTATCCTGTTTAGCCGATCACTGGAAACAGGGGAGGTACCCAAAGACTGGAGGACAGCAGATGTAGTCCCCTTATACAAAAGTGGGAACAAAGAGGCCGAGGGCTACAGACCAGTCAGCCACACCTCGGTAGTGGGAAGATCATGGAAGCACTACTGAAGGAGAGACTGGTGGAACATCTGGTTTTCAATGGACTACAGGACCCAAGGCAGCATGGTTTCACTAGGGGCAGGTCATGTTAGACCAACCTCATTGAATTTTTGACTGGGTAACTAGGAGGTGGATCATGGAGGGCAGTGGACATGGCCTATCTGGACTTCAGCAAGGCCTTTGACACTGTGCCACATAGAAGACTATTACACAAACTGGGGAATATGGGTGTGGGCAGGATAGTAGTGTGGTGGGTAGGTAACTGGCTGGGTGGCAGGACACAGCAGGTGGTGGTAAATGGCTGTCACTCCACAGAGGGAAGAGTCACCAGTGGGGTACCACAGGGATCAGTGCTGGGACCGGTCCTATTCAACATCTTCATCAGTGACATTGCGCAGGGCCTAGAAGGCAGAATTTCACTGTTCACTGATGACACAAAGCTCTGTAACAGAGTAGACACACCAGAAGGTGTAGACAGAATGAGAAGGGACCTGCAGAAATGTGAAGAATGGTCAGGGGTTTGGCAGTTGAAATTCAATGCAAAGAAGTGCAAGATAATGCATATGGGGCACAAAAACCCTGGCACAATATATCAGTTGGGGGGTGAGGATATAGCATGCACCAAGCAGGAAAGGGATCTTGGGGTTATCATCTCTGATGACCTCAAGGTAGGGAAACAGTGTGACAAGGTAGCAGGTAAAGCAAATAGGATGCTGGGATGCATAGGCAGGGGCATCACAGCAGGAAAAGGGAGGTCATAATTCCACTATACAAGACACTAGTGAGGCCCCACCTGGAGTACAGTGTACAGTTCTGGAGACCTTACCTATGTAAGGACATAGATGAGGTAGAGAAGGTTCAGAAGAGGGCAACAAAGATGGTACATGGATTGCATCACAAGTCCTATGAGGACAGGTTGAAGGAACTGAATGTGTACTCCCTGAAGGAGAGGAGGGAGAGAGGGGATATGATAGAGACATACAAGTATCTTACAGGGAGGAACAGGGTGCAGGAATACACTATTTTTAAGAGAAAAAGATGTTCCAGGACTAGAGGGCATGGAATGAAGTTGGAGGGAGGACGATTCAGAGGAAACGTGAGGAAGAATTTCTTCACAGAACAGGTGGTGGACAAGTGGAACACCCTGCCAGAGGAAGTGGTGGGGGCTGAAACAATCACAGGATTTAAGAATGCATGGGATAGACATAAAGGAATTCTGGAGGTCAGGGGTAAGGGGCAACAGACTTCTAGGCAAACATAAACTGAACTTACAAGCTCAAATGGGCAGACTGGTTGGGCCATGGGCCCTTATCTGCCGACACTGTCTATGTATCTATGTAAATATACAGAAGGTTGACTGGGTGTCCTAGTTTAGGTGGGACAGTCCCAGTTTTTATCAGCTGTCCTGGTCATTGTGGGGAAACTTTGCATTTGTCCTTGTGTTCTGAGAGCCTCGAGCCTAATAGAAACAGCAGTAGATGTACTAGCCAGCTGTTGACCTTGGTCACATGTCCTGGTTTTCATCTGAAAATTCTGGTCACCCTAATATATACAGTCACTTGGTGTCCATCATTCCATATGGACAGTGGAGAATTTACTGCAAGTGTGGCATGGCATCTCCTCCCTCAAAACACCTGCAGAGAGATCATCTCCAGGATACCTCCTTTCTGCCCCTTCTTTTCCTTTTGTCTCTGAGAGATGAATTTCAGTGCCATTGGCAGGTAAGGTACACAGGAAACTGTTAAGCCTTCTTTTAATGCTCAGGTGAAGGACAGAGCCATTAGACTATTTTTGCACTGCTCTCTACCAGCATATCTCCACTCTGGTCCTTAGACTTGGAGGGGTGATTCGGTAACTCCTGTTACATTCTACTTTACTCTGGTGCCTCTTTGCATACCAAGACATGTGGATGCATGGAACGGCCTTCCGGAGGAAGTTGTGGAGTCAAAAACAGTGGTTGAATTCAAGCATGCATGGGAGCAGGGAAAACTGAGGTCCTCCCTTGTGACAGTTGTCTGTCCCATGCCACACTTGCAGTAAAATTCTCCACTGTCCATACAGTAAAGGCTGATAAAATGGAGCTTGACACAAAGGGGCAGGTGGAATTCAACCCCCAGCACTCCATGCTGGAGCCTCGAACCTGGAGTTATTACTGTTCATTAGCGTGGGGTCTGCAGCATACACCCCTTGATAATAGTGACAGATGGAGGAAGGAAGAGAACAAACAAGAAAGAGGAAAAAATGAAATAGCCAGATTCATTTGAACACAGGGATCAAGAATGTAACCTTGAGCAGAAAACTGCTGAATGCCAGAATTACCACAGTGTACCCAACTTTCCACTATAGTACATGCCTCTCTTCTGTCCTAGTGAAAATCAGCTTCATTCTTTGCTTCTGTTTTGTTCCTAGTGGCACATCCAAAGGTAGAACGATGGCCTACTTTGGGGAGGGTCATGGTCCCATCCACCTGAACAATGTGAAGTGTAGTGGCTTAGAGCCCACACTGGGAGAGTGCTTGAAAGATGAGAATGGAATGCACAACTGCGGGCACAGTGAGGATGCGGGTGTGATCTGCAGCTACGTGGAGGGTCCACTACAGGAAGTCAATGACAAAGGTGAGATGAACGATGCTGGAGAAACAGCAAAACGGTGCTGGAGAAATACTGCCTGAGCTGGATCAGATTTCCTGTGCACACTGAGCTGTAGTTGATATATCCCATCACTGCCTACCAATTTGTTTCTTGATGTTCAATTGTTGGATGTTAGACAGACTCTGCCAGTGATTGTCCAATTTCATGGTACTGCTAACACCTCTTACTGTGACCTAAAACAGGCAGTATCCTAGGGAGGTTGCAGAAGCATACAGGTTGGCCTCTGAGGGCTGCCATGCAATTTAGAATTGTCCAGCAGGCTATTTCATGGCACAATCCATGGTACCTCACTGCCTAGAGTTGCATTTGCTGATGTGAAGAGGATTGGTGTGTGACCCCTGCTGACTAACAATTATGAAGGAGCTGAAAAGGGCACAACAAAGGGACTATATAGCCATCCCATCCTCCCCTCCACCCCTCCACCCTTAGCCAGTTCCATTTTATAGGCACTGGATCTGACTGACAACAGGAACTTCCTGTGTGGGAGAAGGAAGGGGAGTGATCTCAGAGGCACAAAAGACTCACCATCCTAGAAGGAAAAAAATAGCTGTCCCTCACTCCCTAGCTGTTGGAGATCTGTCTCTGAGCAAGTTGGAAGAAAACTACTTGGGAACACAGGAACCTCCTGTCCCAGAACAGGAACTGCAGGAGCTGTAAAGGCACAGAGGCAGTAGGAAAGTAGGGAGAAAAAACAAAACAAAAAAAAAAGTAAATGGAGAGAGGAAAGAGTAAGCATACAAAACAACAGTCGAGAGGCCACAAATAAGACATGATGGGAGTGGTGCAGTGCAGTGGCTGTGGAGCGGCAGTCTTCCAGGACACGTTCTAGAGGATGCAGTGTTGTCCCATCTGCAGGCACCTCTCTGGGCTGAGGGAGGAGGCTTCTCATCTCCAGGCTGAGTTGACCAGGATTCATGGGACCTCCTCTCCCACAGGACCACCAGAGCCAATGCCACTACCTCAGAGATTGCCAAGAAGAGGAGGCGGTTGGACCTGGTGGGCTCAGCGAGGGTGAGGGTGGAGGAACAGAGGTGCATCCCTCCAGTTGTACCTCTCCATAATTCATACACCATGCTGGCAGAGCATGGTTCCTCTATGGAGGCACCTGTAGTGGAGACCAATGAGGATGCTGGGAACCTCCACAAAGGAGATCCACAGGTGGGTGGCACAGGACCCCACAGGGAAGGAAACAACTCCTGGTGGGGGACTTAATTCTTGGGAGGGTAGAACTGGGGGAGGGAGGGAGAGGAAGGCAAGGTGCCTGCCCAGTACCATGGCTTGGAGGACAGGAGGAACTCAGGATCGTGGGTGTAGCTGCACGAGGGAGGGAGATGGACATCATTGTCCACCTAGGGACAAATGACCTGGCTGGGAATGGAATCAGAGCACTGCAGAAGGAGTCTGTGGATTTGGGGAGGGGCCTTAGACAAGTAGCACGCATAGTAACCTTCTCAGAGGTGCTGCCTGTCTATGGCATTGGTGAGACTAGGGTGCTCCGCACCATGGGATTCAATCAATGGTTGAAAAATTGGTGCAGAGCTCAGGGTTTTGGCTTCATTGGCGGCTGGGGGTCCACCTGGAGAGATACAGGCCTATATTGGCACGATGGTCTGCATCTGTCCAGGAGGGGAATCAGGATCCTATGTGATAGGTTTAAATGCTTCATTGGCAAGCATTTAAACTAGCCAAGGGGGGAGGCACTGAAAAGGAGCAGGGAAATCCCAGCCCTTCCCCTCAAAAAACAGAATAGTTAGTGAGGTAAACACCAAGATGAAAGATATCATTAGGGAGAAGGGTAGGGGAAAATGGAGAATTAGGTAAAGGCAGTAAGGACAGAGATGGGGCTAAAAGGGGTAAGGCCATCAAAAAATGGAGGGCAATGAGTACCAAGGTTTGTAGTCTGGGTAACAAGCTCCCTGAACTAGTGGCCTTGATGGGAGAGGGACGCCTGGATATCATGGCAGTCACAGAAACATGGTCCACAGAGAACCATGACTGGGATGTCAACATACCAGGTTACACAGTCTACAGGAGGGACAGGGAGGGTAGAAGAGGAGGAGGAGGAGTAGTTCTCTTCATAAGGGAAGGGATCAAAGCAATAGAACTAAAGGGTAAACAGGGAGGAGAGGAGGCACTGTGGGTCACCCTGGAGACAGGAAATGGCACCACAATCTGCACGGGTGTTGTATACAGACCCCCGTCTCGGGGAGGAAATGGACAAGAAAATGATAGAAGGCATCCTTAGAATGGCAGAAAAATGGGAGGTATTGTTGATGGGGGACCTGAATATGCCAGATGTTAACTGGAGCACCTTTGCTGCAGCCACATCCAAGAGCAGGGTCATTCTTGATGCCCTACAGGGGGCATGCTTCAGACAGCTAGTGTTGGAACCTTCTCAAGAGAGAACAATCTTAGGCCTGGTACTCTCAAATGGGGACGGAGAGAGGATCTCAAATTTAGAAGTGGATAGCCATCTGGGAACAAGTGTCCACCAAACAGTGTGGTTCATGATAAACACAGCCGTAGAGTCAAGTCATACAAAAGTGAGGGTACTGGACTTTAGGAGGGTTGACTTTGGCAAAATGGGAGAGTGTGTCAGAAAAGTACAAGCAAACAGGCAAGGAGGGGTGGAGGAACAATGGGGAAACATCAAAACTGCCATCACAGAGGCAACAAGCCTTTGTGTGAAGCAAATGAACAAATCAAAACAAAGGAAAAAAACACTATGGTTCTCAAATGAGGTGGTGGGGAAGGTTAGGGAGAAAAAGATAGCATTCAGAAGGTATAAGAAAACACAGAAAGAGCAGGATAGAGAACTGTACCAGTTAAAGCAGAAGGAAGTGGGGAAGGCAGTCAGAATAGCAAAGGCCCAAACTAAGGAAAAGATAGCCAACTCGGTTAAAAAGGGGGATAAAACCTTTTATAGGTAAATTAGGAAGTGACGAAAGACCAAGGGAGGGATAGTGAGGCTCAATAAAGGGAAGGGTGGGTGGGCAGAGGGTGACAGTGAAAAACAGGGATACTGAACGAATACTTCTGCTCAGTATTCAAAAAGAAGAGGAGGGGGTGGTACCTAATCCAATCAATAGAAGCACTCTGAATGGGGGGGAGGTCGATACTAGCCCATTCACAGAAGAAAGGGTTCTGAAAGAACTCCTAAAATTGAAGGTGGACAAAGCAATGGGCCCTGATGGGATTCACCCCAGAATTCTAAAAGAACTAAGGGGAGAACTAATGACACCACTGACTACCCTTTTAACAAATCATGGAAGGATAGTGTGGTACCTAAGTACTGGAGGAGGGCGGATGTGATTCCCCTTCACAAAAGAGGGAGCAAGACAGAGGCAGGAAATTACAGACCTGTTAGTTTGACCTCAGTGATAGGGAAAATGATGGAATCACTTCTGAAGGAAAGAATTATTTAGTACCTAGAGGCCAGCGGGGCACTGGACCCAAGGCAGCATGGATTACAGTGGGAAGGTCATGTCAGACAAATCTAATAGATTTCTTTGACTGGTTGACCAAAGTAGTAGACCTGGGAGGGGCCATGGACATGGCCTACCTAGATTTTAGCAGGCATTTGACACAGTCCACAAGCAAAGATTAAGGAAAACTCCACATCCTGGTCTCCACACTGAAAGCTAACCCTCCGGTTTAGCTTTTAACAGCAAAATGGCATTTTTTACAGCTTGCTGTTTTAATTTTACAAGTTCAAAATCCGAGATACGGAGGATGAGGGCATTTCCATTTGCTGGAAAGGTGCGGCGACGCACCACCGCTCACACTACTTTGTACCGGGTGAGTGGTATGTCACCGCACCTTTCAGCAAATGGGCCTCCTGCATCCTCCATACTTGGATTTTGGACTTTAAAATTAAAATACAGTAAGTTGTGGCACGAAAAATGTCAGCTTTGTTGCTAAAAGCCAAACTGGAGGGTTAGCTTTTGGGTGCAGAGACTAGGATGTGTGGAATTTCCTTAATAAACAAATTAGCCAGCCTGGGAGTGGGTCCCAGGGTGGTAGCCTGCAACAAATTGGCTGGACAACAGGTCATAGATGGTAATAGTTAAAAGAGTCCACTCTGAAGAAAGGGGGGTTACCAGCGGGGTACTGCATGGTTCAGTACTGGGTCTGGTCCTTTTTAATGTCTTTATCAGTGACATTGTGGAGAGACTGGAAGGAAAAGTATGCCTCTTTGCAGATGACACAAAGATCTGTAACAGTGTTGATACACAAGAGGGGGTGGAAAGGATGAGAAGGGACTTGACAAGGTTGGAGAAATGGTCAAAAGTATGGCAGCTTAGATTCAATGCAAAGAAGTGCAAAGTAATGCACCTGGGAAACAAAAACCCAGGGGCAGAGTACACAATGGGGGGGAGGTACTAACAACAGCAAAAATGGAAAGGGTCCTGGGGGTAGTCATATCAGATGACCTAAAGGTCAGCATGCAATGTGAGAAGGCAGTAAGGAGGGCTGGGGGGATACTGGGATGTATAGGAAGAGGTATCACCAGTAGAAAACAGGAAGTTGTTATCCCTCTGTACAGACAGTTGGTGAGACCCCATCTGGAGTACTGCGTGCAGTCCTGGAGACCCCATCTCCCCAAAGACATAGACAGGATGGAGGCAGTCCAGAGGAGGGCAACTAAAATGGTACATTTCTAAAGAATGACAATGATAACTGGGGAATGCAAAATATAACTTTATTAAATAGAAAAATTACTGAAAGTTGATTGGTGGAGAGTCAGTTTCACCAATGATGTTATCCTAGCATAACCTTACAGGTGAAACTAGTGCCCACAAAATGGCCTATGTATGACCATAAACACATAAATGAATCCATTTCATAATCACCAGAAAGCACGTCCGGGTGTGTGTCATGGAATAACATCACTTCTAGGGAAGGCACTCAGCCTGTAACCTCATGCCTAACAACGCACCCAAGCTGTGGGTTATCCTAGTGTGACACATGCCCTGGCATGCCTTTTTGCCTAATTTGAGGATAAACTAATGCTAGGGATTCTTCTCATCAAAAAGGAAAGTTTAAGAAAGGATACGATCAGGCCCCTCGGTTCTCTGTGCACCTCAGACCTCAGTTTTGCGGCAAGGCTCCTGAACATCTGTGGGCCATTTGTCTGACTTCTGCTGCAGGAATTGTTTATTTCTGTGGCAGTGTCCTGTCTAGCCATTGGCTAGAATACCTGGTGTTGTCATTGATGGCGTCATATATTAAGCATGGAGGATGGGCCTCAAGGCAGATAAGCATGGGAAACAAGTCTTGAATTGTGAGAAATTAGAATTTTTAAATGAAAATCACCACAAAATGGCAATTTCTGTGGCATCACCCCAGTTCTGCAGCCACAAAACTGAGAATTGTAAGGGCCTAGGCCATGACTGAAGTATTCAAATGGTGATGCTAAACAATTCCCACCCTCCAGCTGATTGACCCCACCAGGTAGATGGAAGGGAATGGTTGTGTTTAGATCTTTGGGTGACCAGAGCCTAGGTTTGTGCTGTTATAGGGATTAAACGGTATTGCAGTACCTTCACCTGCAGAGGTCTGTTTGACAGACGCTATCAGCAATCTATCCCCTAGGAAAATACACAGTTCTCCCCTATGGTTACTGGGGCCCCTCTAACACATACACAATGCCCCAAAATTACCAGTTACTGTTAATGTGCAACACAGTTACAGTAATGTGATGCAACATAGTAATGACAACTGAGGCAGTAAGAACGGTTTACAAAGAAACAGGAAGGGCTTTATTCGAGGTACAGGAACTAGGCTCCAAGGGAGGAAAGGTTACAGTTAATGCAAGGCACTATACAGCATAAATGAAATCAACACACTACAAAACTGCTTAACAGTTACAGGCAGTATTTCCTAGGAGACCCTCCCCGGTGCACCAGACATTATCTCAAAATCCCTAATGGAAGCTCCCATAGCAGGTGTCAGTACAAGTGCAGAAGGTTGCAGGCTGGTGGAGGTCCACACGGTGTGGTAGCAATGGATGAATTGTAGTGTATAATGTCCTCTTAACAGCTTGTGTGTGTGGGGCCATCTTCTGTAAACTGGCTTACACATATGAGTGACAGACCCTGTGATCGCTCCTTATATCCTTAGTCTCAGAGACAGCAACTTTAACCATTTAGCTACAGTAAAAGGCAACTTTCTGTTAGCCAAGTTCTTTATATGTTGCGATCTTAACAACTCAAAGCTCCTTGGGAATCCACAGATATAATGCCAAGTATGGAGGGCATACTGTGCTCCTCCTTGCCCTTAAGACTACAGAGGCTTAACTTAACGCAGGTATGCTATATGGATTTGAAGTATGGAGGCATTATTGTCCACACAGAATGGAGATTCCCATTTCAGTGCCTTATAGGTCTTTGTTTATTTTATTTATTGATTCTAGGATTATACAACCTTTGAGCTAAAAGCTCTTTACAAAGATTCCGTGTCAGGGTACAAACAGGGTAAACAATAAATACACAAAATTACAATAATTACATAAAATTACAGTAAGATAATAAACAACAATTAGACAGAGAGCATTACATTACATATCAGGCAGTTGCTCTTGTTACAGAACATACACTGTATACAACAGTAAGCTAACATTATCAACAGCACAGACCCTCCAGGAATCATTATAGTTTGGAGGTAGGAGCAGAGGTAGTAGTGGTGAATAAGGTCAAGGGGAGACAGACAAGTAAGGCTATGTGTAGCTAAGCTAGGTCCTTGTCAGCGTGTGGTAGGATTAAGGTGGGTAGATTAGTGACCGCAGTCACACTTGACATTGTTGCTCACCAGGAGGGCCTTCAGGTTGGTCTTAAATTGGCCAAGCTGGGAGCAGGCCAATAGGTCAGGGCAGAGTGAGTTTATCTATATAGGAGCTGTATACCCAAAGGATCGCTGACCTTGGGAGGTCTGGTGAAAAGGGATATTCAGCACCCAGTTTCCCTCACTTCTGGTAGCCCTTACACTGTTGTTCGTACACAGGAAGTTTTGCAGCCCAGGAGTGGTGAGACCCATAATGGACTTTTTGATTTGATTCTACCATCTAGGTTGAGCAGTCCAGTACATGAATATAGCTCACAGGTATGCGTTAACTGGTGGGCCCCTAGGAGAAGCCTACAGGCTTTGTTTAGGGCCAGCTTAATGCTCTGTAGGGCTGTGTCAGTTGCAGCACCATATATTACAAGATCGTAGTTGCTAACTGACATAACAGAGCTGGTCACAGCGAGTCTGAGGACTTCATCAGTAAGACAGTGCCTATGCTTGTATAGAATACCAGTTCTGGCGTTGACATTTTTGGTAACCTGATTGATGTGTTGAACATAGGATAGAGAGCAATCAAGGGCAACCCCTAAGTATTTGAACACGGGACCATTTCCAGAACTTCATTTAGGTTGGTTCGAATCTGGAGTTGATAGGCTCTGTTTTTGTTCTGGGGGAAGCAAACAGCATTGTCTTTGTCTTCTTGTAGTTGAGGAGTAGCTTGTGCTTCTCACACCAGGATTCAACTTCTGCAAAGCTGATTTGCAACTGTCCCTCTAGGTCAGCAGGATGGGGTTGGCTCAAAAACAGCACAACATCATCAGCATAATAGTAGAGTTTGGCCAGGGCAGGCCAGGGGGAGTTTGTTAAGGAATATGCTGAATAGGAGGGGGCCCAGGATTGAGCCCTGGGGTACCCCTGTTGTGACCGAGCATTGGTTGGAGATTGTGTCATGTATTTTGACATGTTGGGTATGTTCACTTAGGTAACTATTAAACCATTAAACTGATACTGGGGATAACCCAGTGGAGGACAGTTGGTTTAGCAGAATCCCATGATTGTGTCAAAGGCCTTTGTTAAATCAATAAACATGGCCCAACCATATGACCCCGGTCAAATGCTTGTGGACGAAACTAGTAAATTTATGAGTGCAGAGGAAGTACTGTGCTGCTTCCTAAAACCATGTTGTTCTAGGCATAGGAGCTTAAATTTGTCTAGGTATTTGACAAGCTGGTCACTGACTACCCTTTCAAGCACCTTAGAAAGGGGGAGAAGAGATGGGCCGATAGTTTGAGGAGTTGGTCCCATCTCCACTTTTCAAGACAGGGGTAACTAGGGATTTATTCCATAGTTTGGGGAATTTGGTGGTGATTAATGACAGATTGAATATGTGGGTTAGTGGGTTGAGTTACTTCATTGAGGGCAAGGGTGAGCAGTTTGAGGTCCAAGGAGTCATTACTGAACCTTTGATTTCCTATGACACTTGAAATGTATTTTGGCCTCAGAGATTGATATTTTTTAAAGTAGAAGGGCGTGGCAGAATGGTTCTGAAATTGTTCTTCGCTCACAGACTTAAGGTCTCTATGGGATTTGAAAGTCAGGAGGGGCACCCCACTGAGGTCTGTGAAGGCCCTATTGAAGGTGTCAGAGATTATTTTGGGGTCAGGGTACTGTTAATATTGATCATGGAAGGGGGTGTTTTGTTTGGTTTCCCAGTTAGGTTTTTTATGTTCTTCCAAAAACTACGGCTTTCCCCCCAGGAGTTTTTTAGCTCCTGTCTGAAATGTTGGCTTTTCGCAAGATGGATGGCTCTGGTGCAGTTGTTGCAGGAATTTTTGTAGTTTAGAGTGTCCTGAAGGGAGCCAGTGTTCTGGGCCCTGTACCAGAGGTTATCCCTATCTTTCATTAGTTGGATAAGGGAGGGGGTGATCCAGGACTTGATTGTGCCTTCACTTTTGTTTTTAAAGGGGCATAGATGTTATAAGCCCCATTGGAAATGTTGATAAAGCACTTGAGTGCCCTGCCTATATCTTTAGTTTGCTAGACAGGAGACCAGTTCTGTATCTGAGGTGGAACTTGAATAGTTCTTGTTCACCAGGTTTTAGAACCTTGATGCTATTGTTCTGGGGGGCGGATTTGGGCCAACATTTGCAGAGGATGGGGGAATGGTCACTTATGTAATTGGGAAGGACTGTGGTGCCTGATAATCTTTCAGGATGGTTGGTGATCAGCCAATCAAGTAAGGTACTGGTACCAGATCAGTGATTGATGCGGGTCGAGGAATTGATAAGTTGGGTCAAGCCAAGTGAGGAGATGGCATCCTTGTAGGGTGCTGCATTGGGGGACAGCCAGTTTATGTTAAAGTCCCCAAGGATGAGTATTTAGGGGTCATCACAAAGGCTAGTAAGGTAGTCAAGGGTGGATTTGAAGCCCTCAGGCTGAGCTTTAGAGGGGGGATATACACGGTGACAACCGTGAGACATTTGCCGTGAGGTGTAAGCTGGATCAGAATTGGGAGAATCTGGGAGTTACTAAGGCTAGCAGAACAGAGTAGTACCCAGCCCAGATGGGTGTCTCTGACATATAGGATACAGCTGCCACCACGTTTTACAACCCTATCTTGCCTGAAGGATATGTACCCATCTAGTTGGATAGCTAGATCAGGAACCTTTGGTGTCAGCCAGGTTTCCACTATTGAGAGGATGTCAGGTTTATGTTGGGCTATCCAGACTTGAGGGATCAAACTTGGCCTGAAGGCTGCAGATATTCATTCTGGCAATAGTTAGTCAACCCCATTTTGGGAGGTCCGAACTGGGGTCCAAGGTTCAGGTGGATGTTGTCGGAAAGCATTAAGAGCAGCCAAGCTAGACATATGATGTTATTTGAGGAGTTTCTGGGCCATTGCCCATGTGTAGTTGTGGTGCTTTGGTTTCCTGTCTTGTCACAGAGGATGAGCAGGTCCAGTTGGACTGGGGGGTGGAGTTGTGGGGCTGGGATGTGCCGAAGCCTGCATGGCAGTCATGAATTCTTTAGCGGAGTGCTAGTAGCAGGACTGGAAAGGCACAGTGTTTCCCAAACAGACAGGAATCCAGAGCCAGAGGGGGCACTGGGTGCTATGAGGTTGGGAGGAATGACTGGAGGCAATGGGTAGAGTTCCCATCATGCTGGCTGACAGTGGTTATCAACTTGCTAGGGCACAGTTACAGTAGAGAGAAGAGCCGGGAAGATTAAAGTGGTGAGGTGCTTTTAAAATGTGTGGGGAGGGTTGGGGTAGGCTATACAGAATAGGTCTGTAATTGGGGTTGGGAGTATAAATGTTGCAGAAGAAGTGATGGAAGTAGGACTGCAGGAATAGCACAGCGGTAGAGTGTCTGCCTTTAATGTTTGAAGTTGGAGGTTGAAATCTGGCAGTAGCCAGGTGCTAAAAAAGGATGGGATAAGGTGATGCTGAGGATAGCACTAGGGGGTAGGGTAGGAAATATAGGAGGTTGAGGTGAGTGGACCGGGGGAAAAGAGTATAAAAAGAGTTTGCACTAGTGACTCCTAGTGGTGAGTGAGTATAAGCTGCAAATGGGAAACTGGGCACTTAGAAAAAAATTCTTGCAAGGGCATGTGAGCTGTCACATGACCACAGGTGACCTATAAAGGTAGGGATGTCCCAGGATGGGTGAGGCAGTCGACGCAGAGCGTCGACGGGCTAACACACCCCCAGCAATACTCTCTAGTCTAGTGCTGCAGGGCCCTTTCAGGCATCTTCCATACCTTGCTGCTGGCTCCCAATGTGCTCTGCTCTCTAGCTGGAGCTTGCTTGAATGGGGGCCTGTAATATAGGAGGGGAGAACAGTGGGGTTAGTCATATGGCGGGAAGAGGAAACAAAGGAGGAGATGCCGCCCCATACTGCGCATGCTCAGGGAGGACCGACAGACCTCCGAGGTAAGGTACAAGTGGCTTCACTTTGAATTAAATGAGCTAGATGTAAATGGTAAATGCTAACACTAAGGCATGCCTGTAACAACAGTGAACTATCCCTCCATGCTGAAACTCAGAGGTACACAATTGAAAATGGCAGGTGCTAGTTAGACAGCAGTATCAGGTTGCAGTGCTAGAACACACAGAACTACAATGCAAACCAGAAACCTTAAAGTAACTACAATTCAACTGTAAAATCTCCTAAATTTCTGAGTTGCTAGCTAGACAGAAACTATCTACTACGCTCTGCTGAACAGTAATGAATTAAGGCTACAGTAATTTACATAACTCTTGCAGGCGTTAGTATAGGAGGAGGCAGTCGGTGGAATTGAAGCAAACAGATTAACATTAGCTTTTAGCAATGCTCTGTAGTCCGTGCTGCAGGGCCTTTCAGGCATCTTTCATACTTTGCTGCTGGCTCCCAATGCGCTCCACTCTCCAGTCGGAGCTTGCTTGAGTGTGGGGTGGGATCCAGGCCTTGCTGCTGGCTCCCGGCGCGCCGCTCTCCAGTTGGCGCTTGCTTGAGTGTTCTTAGTGTATCAACATCTTGCACAGAAGAATAGGTCAGACAGAACTTGAGAGAGTTGCCATAGAATCATTGGTGAAACTAAGGATGAATTAAATGCTGGCTTCATAACTTGAATTCTTCTGAACTTCCAAGACTGGAACTTTTTTTTTGTAAAGATTTAAGTGGAAACTTTCTAATGATAAAGTATCCAGAATAGATGATCTTAAAATTATTTTTCATGAAATCTACTTCAATCACTTAAGGCAAGACTTTTGCAAGGAGGTCATGATAGTGACCTCCTATGGCCCCTATGTAAAAAAAATCAATTTTTCATCAATATGCAGAGAGGGATCTTTTGTAACTAAAAAAACAGCAAAAAAAATAAATAAAAAAAATGAAAAATGCCTCGGTGGTCTGTGGCAAAGAAAACTTGGCATGGCTGCAAAATGTGTTTCAACGTTCTCTAAACCCAAGTGAAAGAGCACTAATAACTAAGATAAGACTTGAAACTATCCCCTCTAAGAGGATAGAAAATAGATACCAACAGATTGGTGATAAAAATGCTTATGTAAAGTAGATCACAAAGAAAATTTATTTCACTTTCTCTTTAATGGCCCATCATACAGGAGGATTTGGTTAAAGGAGATCATAGAAATACGGTATAACAAAAAGATTAAATAATTGTATGGAGACGCTCTTGAATCCATTTCATATAGAATATGAAAGAAAACTGGCAGGATTCATTAAGATGTTAAAACAGAAAACGTTTTATCTAAGGGGTTTTATAATATAGAAAAATAGAATGTGTTGGCAAAAAAGTGCTGCTGTGCCCACACAGTCATTCTGGCCAGTACCATAGGAAGGGTGGGGCGGATGGGGCAGCTGCCCCGGGCGCAAGCCTCCTAGGGGCGCTGTTTCAATCAGAAGCTCACAGTACTATAAGTTCAAAAGTGAGTACTGCCGCTTTAAAATTTTTTTTTTTTTTAATTACTTTAGCAGTAATTACTACTTGCTGGCAGTAGTGGGAGCATCCAAGGACCAGCAAGTTGGGGGAGTCACATGGTGCGTTGCAGCCTCAGCAAGAAGAATCTTGTGTGTACAGTTTCAGACAGCTATGTGGTGCAAGGCGGCAAGTAAATAAGGTGAGAGTAATGGTGTAGCAGTCTAGAACTATTTGAGACGATAAATAGTAGAGAGAGTAGAGACAGTGTTGTGCTGCAGGATTTTCAGTGAGCATGTCTGTTTAATAAATTATATTAGTGATCTGTGGAGGGTTTGAAAAATAGTAAAAAAACTACCGATCTATTTAAGAAGGCAAAGACATTAGGATAGGATTATTTGACTACAGTGTGTTTGTTTCAATTGTTTGGACCTTGGGCTGCCTGGTGCAGCTGCATTCTCCCTGCACCCTGACTCGCCTCTTCTGATCCATGATCCTGGTCCCCATCTTGCCGACTCCTGAGGTCAGGAGGCCTGCCCTCTCGCTGCTTCGTAGTTTCGCTCCATCCTTTCTTTCCTGGGTACTGTCTATGCTGGAGGCCAGGACAGGTCTAAAATCCATTCTCCCGAGTCCCAAGTGAAGGGTGAGTGAATAAATACATTGGGCAGATTGTGAAAGGGCACTGAGACCGAGTTAGTCTGTGATGATTAGACTTGCTTTCAAGTTTTTCAACTGTCGTCTTGTGAACCTGATGAATAAAATAAAAGTTAAAGTTTATTTCCTTGTGTGTGTCTGGCCCCTACGTGCCTGGATTTTTTTGGTGAATTGATCATCGCCGCTGCCTTAGTTCGATCTTTTCTTGGATCTTTGACTTGGGGGGCATCCGATGGAAAAAAAAATAAAATGAAATGAATTAATTTCTGGTGTGTACAGTGTTTGAATTGCTGTCTGACTTTACTCGGGTTGGGGGGGGGGAGGCGACAGGCTCCAGCACAGCAGCAGGAGAGATAAGAGTAGTAGTCATCATTACAAAAATACTGCCAACTTCCTGGGTAGAAGACTCCTCTGGTTCATACACTTTCTCTGTGTGAGTGTGCTGGTCCAGCACAGAGAAAGAGAGAGTATGAACCAAAAGTTTCTAGCCAGGAATTCAAATTTAATTGCAAATAAGCATATTGTTGCTGTTTTGTGTTATTATTTGTAATTTTTTGTCTTACTTTGTTGTAGTTCTGTATTTGTTTAATGTTTGCCCTATTTAAATTAACTGCTTACTAGTCTGTAGCTACTAGACATCTGCCAGCAATACCAGTGTGTACCCTACCAGGTGTATCAGTCACTAAGTATTGCTATAACTGGTATACTGACTTACAGTATCTGTTAGCCTAACAGATACAGTAAGTCAGTATACCAGTTACAGCAATGTCTGCTCTGTTATATCAGTCTTTGCTCACATTTATGCCAGTGTGGCAATGTCTCATTACACATAGAAACATAGACTTTAATGGCAGATAAGGACTGCTTGGCCCACCTAGTCTCCCATTTCCCTACTTACTAGATAAGCTGCAGATTCTAGTTAACCAACAGCCTATTTCTTCCTACCCCCCCACAAGAATTGCCTTCTGTCTGTCCCATGCATTCTTGAATGCCCCCACTGGTTTTGACCCCACGACCTCCTCAGGAAGGACGTTCCATGCATCCACCACCTTCTCTGTGAAAAAATACTTCCTCACATTACCCCTGAGCCGTCCCCCTCTATCTTCAAATTGTGTCTCCTTGTTCTTGCACATCTCTTTCTCTGAAAGATGCTACCCTCTTGGACTTTGTTGATTCCCTTGAGGTACTTAAAAGTTTCTGTCATGTCCCCCTCTCCCTCCTTTCCTCAAGGGTATACATATTAAGCTCCTTTAGTCTCTCCTCGTATGGCTTCTGTTGCAGACCCTGCACCATTTTAGTCGCTCTCCTCTGGACTGTCTCCATCCTGTCTACGTCCTTGTGGAGATGGGGTCTCCAGAACTGGACGCAGTACTCCAGATGGGGTCTCTCCAACTGTCTGTACAGAGGGATAACAACTTCTTGTTTTCTACTGATGATGCCTCTCCCTATACATCCCAGTATCCCTGCAGTCCTTCTTACTGCCTTGTCACATTGCTTACCTACCTTACATTGACTGTCATCTGATATGACTACCCCCAGGTCCCTTTCCATTTGTGTTGTTGTTTATACCTCCCCCGTGTACTCTTCCCCTGGGTTTTGTTTCCAGGTGCATTACTTTCACTTTTGCACTGAATCTAAGCTGCCATAGTTTTGACCATTCCTCCAATCTTGCCAAGTCCCTTCTCATCATTTGCACCTTCTTGTGTATCAACCTATTGCAGATCTTTGTGTCATCTGCAAAGAGGCATCTTTTCCTTCCAGCCCCTCTGCCATGTCACCTATAAAGACATTAGAGGACTGGTCCCATTATTGAACCCTGTGGTACCCCACTAGTAACCTCCTTTCTTCAGAGTGTACTTCATTTGGTTTACTATTACCCTCTGGGACCTGTTGTCCAGCCAGCTTGTCACCCAGGCTACTACCTGGGACCCACTCCCAGGTTGGCTAACTTGTCTGTTATATATTTTGTGGGACTGAGTCAAATGCCTTGCTAAAGTCTAGGTAGGCCATATCCACTGCCATTCTATGGTCTATTACATTGGTTACCCAGTCAAAGACTGCAGTTCCTCCTAGTTACAGTTAAACAGTGTATTGGTTATTACAGTTTCTCTTCACACTCCAGTTACAGTTATGCCAGTATCAACTTCCTGTTATACCAGTGTCCCTTCCCAGTTACACCTCTCAGTATTTCAGTTATAGCATTGTCTCCTTCCTTTTATGCCAGTGTCTCCTCTGAAACATAGAAACTTAGATTTCAGAGCAGATAAGGACCAATTGGCCCATCCGGGGCGGTCTGTCCACCACTCCTCCTTAGTCTTATTTAAATAATAGAATGTGGCCTTGGTTGCAGCTGCTTCCCCACAAGAAAACAAACAGTACATACAGTACTTTTGTGTTTTGTATATAAATAAATAAATTGTGATGGCATTCGCCCACTCTGAGGGCAATCGCCCTTACATTCTATTTATACAAAAGTACTGTATGTACGGTTTGTTTTCTTGTGGGGAAGCAGCTGCAGCCAAGGGAAGTCAAGTTTAGTTGAAGTTAGTTGGCTGTTAGTACTATGTTGGAAGTGGAACTTGACCTGCTGGCAGCCAGGTGACCAGCCCACCTGACTTGTCTGTGTTTGCTCTGCTCTCGCTCTCTGACTGTGAGGGGTTGCCTGGACTCTGTTCATTATCTTGCGTGGGTGATCAGTGATTTACCTTGTGCACCCAATCCCGCTGGGTGGGATGCCAGCACTAAGTGTGCAAACTGTGATGCACACAAGCATGCAGATTGCAACACTCTTGGTGTTCCCTTCCCCATATACCCCTTACTCCTACTTGTGCATTGCTACCTGTTTCACATGTGTCATGTGGCAGTACTGCACCAGCACTGACGGCCTTACACTCCCTGGAAGAGGAGGAGGAGGGTTTCCCCATGGACATTCGATCCTCCTCCTCCTCCCTCCCACAGCAACCAAGGTTAGCTCCCAAACTCAGGTCACCAACATCGCAACAGGTAGCACTACTGTTGTGCCAAGGCAGCCGTAACGTGTTTTGTTTTTTTGTCTATAGAGCTACTGATGCCTCAGAGAACTTTCAAAACATAACATGATATATAGATTGTAGACCTAATTCATTATGTGTATTGCGGTATCTGCAGAAACCTACAAGAACACTAGATCTTTATCCTTTAAAGTGAATTCTACGATTTACCCTATGGCAGCTACCACTGCATGGTGTGTAGCTGCCTCCAAAGCAGTCATTCTAGCAAGGTTAGAAATAATGTGTGCAGCTAATAATCCAGATATTTTACTCATAAATTAGTTTTAACATTGGCTGCACGACATTTTCAGAGCCCCATTGCCCCGCCCCCACTCAAGCACGAATGACGTGCAGGGCCAGGATAGCATGGGGCAGCGCCCAATTGAAATGAATTCATTCATTTTTAACATCAAGAATGGCCAGTAACACAATAATGAAAGGCACCGCTTGACTAACATGATCCTTGTTGGTCAGCCACTTGTCCACAACAATGTGGCTGCATATTCTGATGCCAACCAGCCAGTGTCTCGACATCTCATATTCCATGGGAGCAAAATACCCTGAAATCAGGGTAGGGAACATATAGCAAAAGTATGTTTTTTCTTCAAGAAAAGCCCCAAAACTCACCACAGAGCATGTTAACACCTCAAAGCTTCTGGGGGCCTTGCGGACCCCAGACTCCTGGCTATTTTCTGGGAGGGGGTGCAAAATTTGTCTCTTGCCCAGGGCACCAAAATACCTTCCTACGGCACTGATTCTGGCAGCTCAGGTGGTCCCTTCTTAGTCTATCTTCCCAGACCGTAACTGGTCTCCGGTGACCCTCCCTCCTTGTCATTTTACTAATATTCCCCTATGTTTATCCCATGCATGCTTGAAGCCCCTGTTTTGCCTCTCCACCACTTCTGCTGGCAGTCTGTTCCAGGCGCCCACCACTCTTTCACTGAAGTACTACTTTCTCACGGATCACTGATCTTCAGGGTGGAGGGGGACCTGGGGTCCAGCAACCATCACATGGTTTGGTTCAAGTTGGTTCAAGTTGGACACAGGAATACAGGCCATATATACAAAAGCTAAAATCCTAGATTTCAAAGGAGCTGACTTTGCAGAGATGGGAAGGAGGGTTAAAGAGGAACTGGCTAAGGGGGACAGCAGGGGAGTGAGGGGCAATGGGCATGCATTAAGGAGTCCATTGTCAGGGTAACGATCAATATGTGAGGGTGAAGAATAAAGGCAAGAGAAGGAGAAAGCCTACTTTGCTTTTAAAGTGGTGGCAGATAAAATCAGGGCCAAGAGGGTAGCCTTCAAAAATACAAGGAGACACAAGAAGATGGGGATAGAGAAGAGTACCAAACATGTCGGAGAGAGGCAGGGGCGATGGTGAGAAGTGCTAAAGCACAGACAGAAGAAAGACTAGCCCAATCAGTGAGGAAAGGGGCAACACATTCTTTAGGTACATCAGTGAGGGAGAAAGTCCAGAGGGGGTATAGTTAGACTCAAAGGGGACAATGAACAGAGGGTATAAGGGGACCTAGAGAAGGCCAAAATCCTTAACAGGTACTTCTGCTCGGTCTTTTCTAGAGAGGGAGTGGGGCAGGGACCACAACTGGAAAACAGATGTGCAGAGAGGGAAGAATTGAGCTTCATAACATTTACAGAAGAGAGGGTTCTAGAAGAACTTACAAAACTAAAGGTGGACAGAGCCAGATGGAGTACATCCAAGGATCCTAAAGGAACTAAGGATGGAGCTGGCAGCACCTTTAGCAGCCCTTTTCAGCGAGTCACTGAACATGGGGGTGGTCCTGCAGAATTGGAGAAGGGCAAATGTGGTCCTTCTTCACAAGAATGGTAGCAAGGAGGATGCAGGGAACTACAGGCCAGTGAGCATCACCTCAATAGTGGGGAAGATCATGGAGACACTGCTTAAGGAATGTATTGTGGATCACCTGGTATCCATTGGAATGCAGGATCCAAGACAGCATGGGTTTGTGGTGGTAAGACCCTGTCAAACAAATCTGACAGATTTCTTTGACTGGGTGACCAAGGTGGTGGACCAGGGAGAGGGGTGGATATTGCCTTCCTTGATTTCAGCAAGGCTCTGACACAGTCCCCACAGAAGGCTGGTAAACAAGCTGAGGAGTCTAGGGGTGGGACACAGGGTGGTGAACTGGGTCAGAAATTGGTTAGTGGACAGAAGGCAGAGAGTGGTGGTAAATGGCACACAGAAGAAATGGGAGTCACCAGTGGGGTACCACAGGGGTCAGTCCTGGGATCAGTCCTCTTCAATGTCTTCATAGCAGACATAGCAGAAAGGCTAGAGGGAAAAGTACGCCTGTTTGCAGATGACACCAAGATCTGCAACACAGTAGATACTCTAGGGGGCATAGAGAGACTAAAAAGAAACATGGAAAAGCTGGAGAAATGGTCTGTGGTATGGCAGTTAAGGTTTAACTGAAGAAGTGCAAGATCATGCACATGGGGAACAGAAACCCGGGGGGGGGGTCTACATGTTGGGGGGTGAGTTGTTGACAGTCACCAGGGAGGAGAGGGATTTGGGGGGTCTTTATATCAGATGACCTGAAATCCACCAAACAGACCACAAAAGCAGTTGGGAGGGCTAGTGGGATGTTAGGGTGTATAGGAAGGGGTATTACAAGCCATAGGAGGGAGGGAGGTGGCGATCTCACTGTACAAGACACTGGTTAGGCCTCACCTAGAGTACTGTGTGTAGTTCTGGAGGTCGCACCTGCATAAGGATATTAACAGGGTGGAAAAAGTGCAGAGGAGGGCAACTAAGATGGTGCAGGGTCTGCAAGACAAGGCGTATGGGGATAGACTCAGGGACCTCAATATGTACACACTGGAACAGAGATGCGAGCAGGGAACATGATTGAGACTTTCAAATATCTTGAGGGCATAAATAAAGTGGAAAGGGATAGCATCTTCCAGTATAAAAAAGTACAATAGAACTAGAGGGCATGACATGACATTGGGGGGGGGCATAAGGGGTAACGTGAGGAAGTTCTTTTTTACAGAGAGGGTGGTGGATGCGTGGAATGCCCTGCCTCAAGAGGCAATGGGAGCATGTACAGTGGAGGGATTCAAGAGGGCATGGGATAGGCACAAGGGACTCATACATATGAGGGGGGCATAGCTGAGGCCGCTGACCTAGTAGAGGCAGCAGGTGCAGATTGGTAAAATGGACAGACTGGATGGGCCTTGCAGTCCTTTTCTGCCATCAACTTCTATGTTTCTATGTTTCACGTCCCTCTTAAACTTCTACCCTCCTCCAGCTTTCTTGCACGCCTTCTGGTTCTGGTGCTCTTCCTCATTTGAAAGAGACTCCCCTCCTGCACACTGTTCACCACTGTGAGGTATAGAAATATAGACTTTAGAAATATTGTTATTAACATTTTATATAGTCTATTATAAATAGAATAGCATATGGGAATCCATCTGTTGTGGTGT
This sequence comes from Neoceratodus forsteri, assembly GCA_016271365.2. Taxonomy (NCBI): domain Eukaryota; kingdom Metazoa; phylum Chordata; order Ceratodontiformes; family Ceratodontidae; genus Neoceratodus; species Neoceratodus forsteri. The sequence goes on along the minus strand of CM028135.1, from coordinate 65,514,685 downwards.
TGTAACACCATTGAGGGTCTTCATAATGTCATCCACCTTGGGAGCGAAACTCGAGAGATGCTTGATGTCTTGGAACCCCAAGATGGTGTTACTGGTGTGGTAACAGATGGATTCCCACATGCTATTTTTTGCAGTACATGCAAATTGTTTTGTTCATTCATTCACTGGTTCGTAGTCTCTGTCAGTAGTTCCTTGGTGCTGTTGAAACCACAGAGGCATACACTGCTTTTTTTAAGGTTCTAAGTCATAATGACATTGATGGATGTCAGATCAGTGCTATTACAGTATAGAACCTTAGAAGACGGTTGTGTTATGAGGTTTGAAGTGTCAAACTTCTCTACTGAAAAATGTTCTACCCATAGCAGTGAGTGGGATCAGGGGAGCAACAGAAATGGAGCAAGAGGGAGGGAGAGGTACCCCAGGGGTGTCACATCAGGATAAGGATAAAAAGGCCAGTAAGGTGGAGGGGACGGATGATACTATCTCCACTGAAAGGGTGTGGTTAGCCCTCAAGGCCCTAAAGAAAGACAAATCTCCTGGGCCAGATGGCATTCATCCTAGAGTACTATGGGAATTGGCGGACATACTGGCTGCACCCCTGGTGGAGCTCTTCAACAGGTCGCTTGAGACAGGGAGGGTACCTAGGGATTGGCGAGAGGCACATGTGGTGCCAATCCATAAGGATCATTCCCCGAGGGAAGTACCAGGTAACTATAGACCCATCAGTTTGACCTCGTGGTGGGAAAATTAATGGAGAGTATACTAAAGGAACGATTGGGGGTGTACTTGGAGGAGGTGGGAGGTCTGGATAGTCAGCAACATGGGTTTGTGCTAGGTAGATCATGTCAAACCAATCTTGTGGAGTTCTACGAATGGGTAACATCAGAACTGGACAGGGAAAGCCTGTGGATGTATTATTCTTGGACTTCAGCAAGGCGTTTGACTCTGTCCCCACAATGGTCTGGTGGAGAAACTGATGGGGTTGGGAGTAGGCCTTTGATGGTCAGATGGATTGAAAACTGGCTAGCTGGATGCACCCAGAGAGTAGTGGTCAGTGGAGCTCTTGAACCCTAGAGAGGCGGTAGTGGGGTACCGACGGCTCGGTCCTGGGTCCAATCCGTTTAATGCATACATATCGGACATCAGGGAGGATATAGGTGTGAAATGAGTCGCCACATTGATGACCCAAGAAGGAGCAGTAGTTGAGGGGAAGAGGGAGGTTGGCCCTGCAAGGGACCTGGACACCCTGGAAAGCTGGGCTCACACATGGAAATTAAATTTCAATATCACCAGTGCAGGTGTTACATCTTGGGCCGGGAAATCCTAAACACAGGTACACCCTGGGAGGAAGCTGCTGAGGCCTCTAATAGGGAAAAAGACCTAGGGGTCATGGTGGATGCAAGAAGGAATAACTGAGCAGTGCAGGAGTGGCTAGCAAGGCAAACAGGATGTTGGATGCATCGTGAGGGGAATCACCTCTAAGAGCAGGGAAGTGATTCTGCCACTGTACAATGGACTGGTTAGACCACACCTTGAGTACTGTGTACAGTACTGGAGACCACCTTGAAGAGGGACATAGCCCCCTGGAGAGGGTACAGAGGAGGACAACTAAGATGACACGAGGACTAGATTTGACGATGAGGACAGACTTGAGGAGCTCTGCCTGTTTTCATTGGAGGAGAGGAGAGACAGGGAGGACATGATTGAGGTCTTCAAGTACCTCAAGGGAATAAATAGGGTAAACATGGAGGGGATCTTTAGACTAAAGCAGGGAGGTATCACCAGAGGGCATGGTTTGAAGTTGGAAGGTGGAAGGGTGAGGGGGGAAAAGAGGAGGAGGTTTTTCACTGACAGGGTGGTGGACCCTTGGCATGCACTGCCTGGCGAGCTGGTTCAGAGATCCACAGTGAAGGGCCTCAGGAGGTGGGTACAGACACAGAAAGTGGATGTATCAGATGATGGCCTGGCCCAGGAAGGTGGGATGGATGATAGGGTTTCTGGAACACAAGGTGGGAGGGCCTCGGCACCCAACTAGGGATCTGAGATTCGAGCAGACTCAATAGACCGTAAGGCCTAATAAGCTGGCAATTAGTATGTCAGTATGTATTACATGACTGTAAACTAATGTATTTTAGATTTTAATTCAAGGCTGTGCATGTCATTGTATCTGAAGCAAGCATTGTATATTTACAGATCTAGTCTGCTTATGTCATGTTAAATACTGTTTTAAATGTAAGCCCCTTTGGGAGCTTAATATTTAATTATTGTAGTCGCTGTGTCTAGAGCTGAGGCCCTGCCTGCTGTGCGGGGGGCTCAGCTCAGATGGCTTAAAAGGGAGGTTTTGGGTGCAAATTTGGAGAGTGAAGAGGAGAGGCGTCTCATGTGTTCGCCATGAGGGCTGGGAGGTTTGGGGCTGGGGTGGGCCATTTACTCCCAGCCCACCGCCTTGAAGACTGATGGCAAATGTATTGGTGCGGGAGTCTGCTTGTGAGCTGGAGTCATTAAGGGGACCACCTGTGCAAATTTTTGTGAGCCAGAGCCCGGAAGTCAGAAGTGTGGCCACTCCAGATCTCCGCACCAAGGTGGGGCGGTGCAGGTGGGTCCCGGTATCCTTTGTCTGCAGAGCGAGAGCAACTGGAGTCCTGGTGTTTGCCAGGCCATTGGGACAGTGCCATGGTGGCAGCCCGTGCTGTAGAGAGGGCAGTGGTGGCAGCCTGTCCCCCTTTCTGTGCTGCATGGTGGTCTGGCCAGGAGCGTGTCCTGTAACCTACTACAGCTGAAGGGAGGATGTGTTCTGAGTCTGCTGGTGCTATGATGCCCTGAGATGCTCGGAGCTTTAGACTGGTTTTGGCAAGAGGGGACGGCCATTTCATTTGGGTCTCTGTTTGTTAGGCAGACCATCCATGTGGGAGAGCTCCAGGATCAAACCACTGCAGCAGGGATTTGGGACCACCACTAAGCAGCTTCATTCAAGTCCGTAGCTGTGTTGGGGTGCCCAAAAGGTTGTCAGGTAAAGTGAGGAGTGAAGCCAAGTAAGTTTGTGTAGAGAGACATTTGGAGGGAGATCGCTTATGGCCTATGTCGGCCCGGCCAAAGTAATGCTGCCAGAATTTGTAGAGCCTCCTCAGCTCTGAGGGAAGCACTGTAGAAGAAGCTTTTGGGAAACAAAAGTTTACTACAGACTGTATCAGGCTCTGTGCCCAGAAGTTACCAACCATTCAATTATGCACCCTACGCTGCATGGAGTGGACTGATCAGTTTTTGCACAATTAAATCATTCCTTTTTTTCTTTTATTCCTGAGTGGACAATGGACTTAATTATTGCACTTTATGATTTGACTAAGTGTTGCCCCTGCAGCTGTTGCCCCCAGTAGCCTTTGAACAGCCTGCACCCCTGAAGACCACTCATTGGACCCAGGTAACAAGTTTTAATTTCTGGGACTGTGTTTCTTGGTTACAAATGCCCCCTCCCCAAGTACCACCTGGAGAAACCCCTAGACACCAGGAAGGGGGTGGTGGCTACATAAATATCTGTTGTAAAGACCTAATGGTAGAGCAACAAAAGATTGACACTGAATCACAACAATCTCCCCAGACAGCACTCTGCATATGATTCTGTATACAACAAACTGAGTCTCAGCTGATTAGCTGCTGATGTAACTGAGAAATCTGTTATTCTGCATGTTTTCTAAGTTCACACGGCACCTGCCCAGGCACACTAACTGTTATGTCCTATCTAGCTAAGAAAGTTGCAGGGCTGGGACTCCTTGTTTGTACTCATGACACTACAATCAGCTGGTGCAGTCACTCTGGGCATCTTCCTCTTTGATCCTGGCTGTGCAAAAGTATCTGGACTGGACACGCAGACCTACTCCCTACTCCATTTCCAGAACTGCAAGTGCAAGCCATGCAGAAATTCTTCTGAAGGAAATCCCTCCGTGAAAATCCCTCAATGAACCTCTTTACCATGATGTGTGTGGGGGGTCTTCAGCTTCTCAAGGATGGGCGGTTACACAGAGCCATACATAGATACACACAATGTGCTGGCAGATGGGGCCCACAAGGTCCATCTAGTCTGCCCATGTTTTTTCCTACCCCCCCACTTGGAATCACTTGTTAACTTACTGACATCTGTCCCATGCTGATTTAAACTGCTACATAGATACATAGACAGTGTCGGCAGATAAGGGCCTATGGCCCACCCAGTCTGCCCATTTGAGCTTGTAAGTTCAGTTTATGTTTTCCTAGAAGTCTGTTGCCCCTTACCCTGACCTCCAGAATTCCTTTATGTCTATCCCATGCATTCTTAAATCCCGTGATTGTTTCAGCCCCCACCACTTCCTCTGGCAGGGTGTTCCACTTGTCCACCACCCGTTCTGTGAAGAAATTCTTCCTCATGTTTCCTCTGAATCGACCTCCCTCCAACTTCATCCCATGCTCTCTAGTCCTGGAACATCTTTTTCGCTTGAAAATAGTGTATTCCTGCACCCTGTTCCTCCCTGTAAGATACTTGTATGTTTCTATCATATCCCCTCTCTCCCTCCTCTCCTCCAGGGAGAACTGTTTGACTGTCTTTGCCTCCAATGGGATGAATCCCAGCAGCAGGATCTGCTGAGAGGTTGACCTCCCTCACAGAAACAGAGCTTAAGAAAGGCAATCACTGCTCCGAGTACCAAAGCCTTGGGCTGGAACTTCAGTTTGAATCCTCTGAATCTGTTTCTGAAAACCCAGGCAGGGATTTCTGGCAGGTCATCCAAGGGCTGAGCAGCAGAATATGCGTCCGCCGCACTCCTCTGGATCAGGCAAATCTGAAACGGCAGGCTGCACTACTGGCACTCTGCAGACATGCCTTAAGCCCCAGTATTGAGGTCAAGGCAGTCAATAGGGGACAAAGAGCTTTCTGCCATGGTTCAACAGCCCCCGTGCTGCATTCCTCTTCCTTCTTATTGTCTGTCGGCATGGGGAGGTCTGTCCTGAGGCCTTGAGGCTCTCCCTATGGGCTTCTCACGGTGCATACAAAATGATGAGTTATGTCCCCTTTCACAGACCTGTGGGGCCAGAGAGTAAAGAAAGACTGCAGCGTCCATGTCCTGTGGTGCCTTGTCATATTTTTTAACACTTCTGCCTCTCAATGTGACTACTAGCCATCAGGTGGTGCCTTGTGACACTTAAGTAAACATTGGTGGCTGGTGTGCAACAGTGCCTGACTGGGGATCAGGCAAGTGGGTGAGAGCATTCGTGAGCACTGTTGATGCTTGGCTCCAAGTCAGGGGTCCAGGCAAGGAGCCAGTGTTTTTTTTTCCCCCCCAGCCTATTCCTAGGTGGTGGCTTCCAGTCAATCTTCAGTCCCATGCAGGTAGCTCAGGCTCTGTAGTTGATGTGCGCCATCGATGCAAAGAAAGAAGCATCTGTGCCAGTTGCTGCCTGGTCCCTCAACTGCAGTGTTTGGGGACAGGGAGCAAAGTTCTTTTAACAGCTGGCTTGGGGGAGACAGAGAGGCATACTTTCAAACAGAGGGCATATAAGGTAAGACTTCCTTTTTGGAGGGGTCACACTGATACAAAGGATCAGTTGAAAGATCTGTTGACCCCCACCATGCTCGCACATATACCAAACCAACAGGATACAAAAGTCTATAACTTTTGACTGGGGGGTAGTGCATGGTGTCCAAAGCAACCTTGTGCCATGTGGGATAGGTGTCCCCATCTTCTGCCTGGCTCCACCCTTATGTTAAGAGTCTCCCCCTACTAAATCTTATTGGCATCTAGGACATCCCCTGAAGATGACTTTGATGCCACTGACATTGCTCTCCATGGCACTCAGAGGCACAACTCTGTATTACTCTTCTGGAACAACAGGGGTCAAACAATGAGTGGCACAAGACTTTTGTAATAGCTCAGAGGTAGAGAGCCACCCTAGGGATCTTTGATCTATCTCTGCTAACCAACATCTATGAGCACAACTCGGACAAGAATCCTGAGTTGCAGACATGGCAGGTTGTTCACTAGATAAGGCACTATTGGGCCAGCCTAATGTTTACTTCTGATGTAGATTTATAAAATGAACGCTCCTTTTATGAATATGAATGATGCAGTAATATACCACTATGTTTCATTTTTATCACTGCTGCCTCTGGTTGTAGCTGAAAATAGTTCCAGTGGAACTTGGAAAATAGATGAGGCATTTGCTTAACTAGCACACAACAAAGAAATGACATTTCTGCATCAAGAGATTTTCTGATTTCCAACAAACAATTCACAGCTGGCACCAGCAGAACTCTGTTACACAAAAGTCTCCCCAAATTTGAATTTCAGGACAGGTCTTCTTTATTACTAAAGACGTTTTCATTAAATGAGGATACCTCTCCCTTAAACTTCATCTGTTTCAGTTGCTTATTCCTGCCAGGAAATCAATAATTCTCTGTTTGTGACATCACAGGTGGTTGCTGCAGAAATTATTCTGATGACTCAGGCAGGGAATTTTGACTAGGGATACTTGGAATTGATGTAAAATAAAGAAGAGATCACCCAACAGCTCTGGTTGCATGGGGTTAAGTAAATACACTAGAGAAACAAGAAACCCTCACAACTCAGAACTGCTGCCGTATTGAAATCTAGGTAGGCCACATCCACTGCTAAACATGTAGCTCTGCTGCTTTTTACCCGTCAGGTTTGCTAAAAAACTACATCAAAGCTCCCGTTCAGAGGAACGAAATTTCATCAGGCTTTTAGCATGGACTGTGGGTATGGCACCCGTTTAGCTCTTTTTTTTCTATTAATGTGTGAGTATCATTATTAATGCATTTATATTTTTTCTCATGTGTTTTTGCAGTCCTGAGCTTTGAAGTTGTTTTTTTTTTGGGGTGAGTTTAAGGCTTTGTTGTTTCTCTAATAGATGGAATTGGCCAGTTCTGACAGGACTGTTAAGAAATGTAATAATTTCCAACTCAAGATCAAATTCTTATTCAATACCAAAAGGACCTTCAAATTGGAATCATATTTAGGAAACTTAAAGGGACACTGTCAACCCCTTAGGCCTCAAGTGTCTCTAGTTTAAAACACGTTATGTCTGTTCACATTCTGTAGGGATGACTGATTTAGCTGGTAGTTTGATACTGATTCATTTTTCCTTTTAAAAGTGAAAACAGACTGCTCACCATACTGGTGTTACCACACAAAAACATGTTTGTTTACTTTCTTTGATCAACTCTGACTGCATCTTTCTTGGACTTGGGAACACTCCCAACACAGTCTAGCCACTCATGATGCAGTGTCAGGAGAGCAGACCATTATACTATGAATGTATGCACTGTCTGGGGGTGTTTCCAATATTCAGGAAGTATGCAATAAGAAGTCATTAAGGAATTTAAACATAACAAGGCTGGGTATAATGATCACACTTTAAGTGCCAGTTTCAATGTAACTGCAGGGTTGCTGATTATTAATTACATGCAACCGCAAGTACACTGTAGTTACATGTTTGTTAGATATTACTACACTGCAATTGCAAATGCAGTTACGGTGTAGTTATGAAACATAAAATGTTACTGTTATAACTACCCTTTTGAATGCATTACAGTTCTACTAAGAAAAGAAGCAGATAAAACAAACAGCAACATCAATGAATTTTAGAGAAGGTAAGCAACTGTAAAATGTGGGTTTTTGAACTAGAAATAATATGATGCAAAATGGGATGACAGTGTCCCTTTAATTCCTGGATCCTAAATAATACATTCCTATGTAAAAACATATTTTAGCCTTAAATTTCAGAATTAGGTTTTTGGGACAGCAATTCTGAAAATCAGGATAGAATCTGATGAATCTGATTTCAAGACTTAGAATTCGAGCAACCCTAATTATGACTTCAAAGCAAGAAACACACCAAAGGCAAGCTAAAGTCCAAGGAGCAAAGAGCATATTTTCATGTAGATGGCTTCATTAATACAGAATGGAATGTCTAGAAGGACACATTTTTATGTCTTTTAGGATTTGAGTCTGGTTAATGCCAACAGCATTTTTTTTTGCTTGCAGAAACCTGAAAAATCCCTTCCCTTTCAGTATTCATTTTTTTTAACTTACTATGCCCCATACAAAAAATGCAGGGTAAATATTCAATCACTTTGTTATCAAGTCCCTTTTCTTTCCTCAGTATTAATATTACTCTACCATTCTGTTTACCATTTTCATTCTTCATGGGTAAAACCCTTCATTTTTTGCTTCACAACAGCCCTTCAAATTTAAAAGCAGAGATATTCGAACCCTTCATTTATATGGCATTAACCTTTCTTTTCTGCTATTCAGTTTTTTCTCTGTTACTGGTTACAAAATAAAATCTCCTCTCTAAATATGGATAAAAGTCATAACCGACAGCAAGTAACTCAAAGAAGCAGGAATCATTTACATCTAGAAACAGAAAAACAGCAAGAAGCAGGTTGGATTTACCTCTTTCCAGCAACCTAGAAACATCTTTAAACCACTCACCATTCTCTGCCTTCCCTTACATTTTTTATTTTATGTATTTTATTAGCAAATTAGTTTGAACACAAGTGCTCATTTTCAAAAGTTCTATGTCCGTACAATACATCACAGTAAAACAATACATCATAGTAAGAGGTAAGTCCATGGAGGTGGCAGTCAGTCAGGAGGAGTTGGGGATGAAGTGGCTTAGCAAACCTGGGGTAAATGCTGTGGAACTACAGGTTTTAGCCATGGATGTGGCCTACCTAGATTTCAGTGTGACTTTCACACGGTTCCACATAGGAGACTGAAAAGAAAGCTGAGAAGTTAGGGGTGGGCAACAAGTAACAATCTGGGTAAGAAATTGGTTATGAGATAGGATACAAAGGGTAGTGGTGAACAGTTTATTCCGAGGAAGGGAGGGTGGCCAGTGGGATACCTCAGGGATCAGTACTGGGAATGGTCCTCTTTAATCTCTTTATAAGTGGCATAGCAGAGGAACTGGAAGGTAAGGTCTGCTTTTTTGAGTGTGACACCATGATGTACAACAGGATGAACACTCCGTGTCTGTGTGTGAAAAGGATGATCAGGTATCTAAGGAATCTGGAGGAGTGGTCAGGGCTATGGCAGTGGGGATTTAATGCAAAAAAGTACAAAATAATGCACTTAGGGCATAGAAACCCTGGGGCAGGGTACAAAATGGGGGAGTGGTATTGACAACCAGCAAGCAGGAAAGAGACCTGGTGGTAATCATATTGAATGACCTAAATGTGGCCAGGCAGTGCGACAAGACGGGGGGTGGCTAGTGGGATACTGGGAGAGGTATCACCAGTAGGAAGCATGAGGTGGTGCTGCCCCTGTATAGCTCACTGGTAAGACACCACCTCAAGTACTGTATCCAGTTCTGGAGACCACATCTCAGGAAGGAGATAGAGTGGAGATGGTCCAGAGGTGCAATAGTCTGCATCAACAACCCTAAGAGGAGAGGACAGGAGAGGATAAAGGAGCTCAATATGTACACCCAGGAGGAGAGGAGGAAGGGGGGATATGTTTGAGACCTTTATATACCTCATGGGGGTAAATAAGGTACAGGAGGGCAGTATTTTTTATGTTTATGGTCAGGAGCAGAAAGAACAGAAGTGAGGACTGGTACTCTGGGGTCGGGAGCAGAAGAGGTCTCCAGTGAGGATCGAGACCAAGTGGGACCATAAAAACAAGGTCTGAAACCTTGTAAAATGTTTTTTTCAAAACCTAAGGGAACCATATACAATATAAAACAGTGGATGGGCGACTATCCAGAGCGTGTTAGCCTATCTCGGCAGTTGATGACATCAGCAAGACCTCTCGAGCTTCACTCTCAAGGTTTTTATGATGCCATGAACACCCTCAATGGAAACACAGCCTTGTTGTGGATGGCCGCCCATCCACTATTCTATATATAGGAGTAAAGGAGGGGAGGTAAAAGAGCGGTAGACTAAGCAGGGTTTGCAGCAAGAATGAAGATGAAATAAAACCAAAAAATAGACAGACTGGGTGTGCCAAGTGACCCTTATCTGCTATCATATTCTATGCATCTATATGGAAAAAAAATTGGGCTGAAGGTTGAAGAGATTCAGAGTGGCCCAAAAGTTCAACTGGGCCTAAGTGAAGGTAAAATTACCAAATTTTGGCACATTCACCAAAAACAGATTCAGCATTGGCTCATCCTTTCTCTGCTGCAGAGTCCAGTGCCCAACCACTGCTTACAAGAGCCATCACTCATGTTGGCCCCTTACTCACTGAAGCGCCACCACAGGGCAGTGCTGTAGTGGAGGCTTCTGTAAGTCGACCCTATGAAGTTGGATTACTTACAGGGGTCCTGTGATCCTGGGAAAAAGAAAGATCGGGGTTCCTTTTGCAAAGGAGACCCTAAAGGTGGGCAAACAATGTGTGGTCTCGAAGGGTGTTGAAACCCACAGTCAATAATCACAATGTCCACACCCCTAGAGTTCTCAAGCAGGACATTTATTCAGTACTCACAGGTAACTTTTCATCTTTAATGCCCTCCAAGTGGTTCCAGGCAACCACCTTAATCGATAATCTTATGCGTCTTCACTACTTCATCCTACCTCACTGAGGCAGGCCGAGATTCAAATTCTCAGCACGCAAGGAATACATCCAGGTCCTAATCTCGTGCGGTGACCATGCCGCGCATGTTTTTCAGATATATTTTGAATAAGTCTTGGCCACAGCCATACCGGGCATGTCATTCAGTTCACATTCAAAGAAGTTCATTTCAGTGCTTGATCATAGACCCAGAGTCCCGATCCCATTGTATCTCTCTGAAGTTAAAATGATTGCAAGTTCTTACTTACCGCAACATTCCAGTCCTGAAAAACAATGTACATGTATTCTTCCAGAATCGAAGGACACATGCCAAGAGGCAGCATTCTGAACCCAGACTAGGCATTGTTCTATATAGTTTCCAAGAATCATTCTCCAAGTTACTTATCCTTCCTTATAAATTCGCTACTGGAAAGGCAACAGGGCATTTACAGCTGTCGCCACTTCAGTCATTTGTTCATTGCCCTAATACAATCGGGAAAATGGTTCTTGAACCAGACTGGTGTAAAGGGCTGGGTGTAACAATAATATGTTTTTGACTAAAATGTTCTCATATGAACTTGTGGGTCTAAAAAGGGCATAAAATCATACCATAATGAATCTAAACAGCATTTGTTTTGCCTTTTTTAATAAAGCTTTTTGCCTTGTGGAAACCATGCTTATGGGTTATCAGCCCTATTCCAACCTCCCCACTGCCACTGACCTCTCCCACACCACTGGATAGTCCCCCATGGAATCCCCCCCCCCCGCAGCAGGTACAGGAGGGGAAGGGCCATCTCCCTTAGTATAGCAGATCCAGAGTTCATTGGTTGGGTGGTGATATGGGCTGAAGGAAGGCAGGCAGAGCTCCATTAGCCTGCATGGCCTCCTTTCCTTTTTTTCTGTGGCCCTGCCCCTGCCACAGACAGGCAGTTGTGTATGTGCCACGTGGAGGCACATGCACACCATGCCAAACCAGTGGCCCCTCCTGCTTTATGTGCCACCGCAGCCTGCACTACCACCAGGCCTTCACCTGGTGGTAGTCAATGACAGGGCTGACAGAGCCTCCCCCGGGAAAGGAGAGCAGTCTGTCGGATGCTCGATCCTCTGCCCCCAGCTCCCCCCAGTAACCAGAGTCCACACCTAAAACTGAGTTGCCAGCCTGGCAGGCAGTAGTGCTACCACCACACCACGAGCCAGCTTTTTATTTTACTTTTACACTTTTCACTCTTTACCATGTGTGCCAAGTCTCTCCTTCAACCCTTCCACAAGCCCTTGATCCTATGCCTAGTGGAGCGTTATGACTGCCGGCAGATATGCACTGATTGGCCCCTTATATACTGTACTTGACTTACCCCTGTGAATAATACTTTTTTAATTAAAAATGTTTTATATCTAAACATTATAGGAAAACGTAATACAAAATACATATTATGCTGCTATTGATCTTTAAAGGAGGAAGTAAACACTGCAGAGTTCACTCAAATTGTGAAAGCCCATGAAAAAACTTTCAAATGAGGTAATGGGGCTACCTGTAGGAGTCAGCTGTCCTGAGATATGAGTATCTAAATCACGAGAACAACAAAGGCAGCAGCCACTCCATGGAGGCTTGAACAGAAAGTGATGTCACACTGACTGGCAAGCTGTAATTATCAACATACAGCTTGACCCTCCGTAACATCAGCTCTTATTTTAAGATTCCATGAAATGGTTGCTCCTTATTCTGGAGTGTCCGGTTCTTACTGCTTATTGTTCCCGGAACAGTAAGCGGTAAGAGTACCACACCCCAGAGTAGGGCTGGTTGCAATTTGCACTTTATGTGCAAAAACATTTTTTTTATTTACTGTTTACTGTAGTACAGTTGATTTATCAGAATAATTTTTCTTGCTTCCGGTCTAACATTTTCTGAAACTATAAATCTCAGCATTTCCTTCAGATGACATTGGTGGAGGACTTCAGCACTGGGAAATTCAAAAGCATGTAGTGCATGTTGGAGATCTTATAAGCTCTAATCAGATGTTTGCCAGTCCCACTGTTTTTCTGGTGCTCAGTACATTCTCTGAGACTGTACCTAACCCAGGGAGGACTGCAAGACCAACAAACAAAAGATCAGAGTTCATAAAAACTCTTAACATGCACTGCGGGCTATTGAATCTGATGTCCTTTGTAGGGGATCCTGGGATTTGTAGTTAAAGAAAATGTCAGCCTGGAAATAAGCAAAATTAGTCTGATACAATCTACTATATAAACCGTAAACTAAAAAAAAGGTTTTTGCACACAAAGTGCAAATTGGGACCAGCCCCACACTTGGGAGCTCATAGTGCTGACCTTTCCCCTTTAATGAACAGATGATTTAGACATATTAATATCTCAGCATACCTCTCAACCTTTTGTCGCTGAAATTAGGGACACAGGTAACATAGAAACATAGAATCTGATGGCAGATAAGGACCGCTTGGCCCACCTAGTTAGCCCATTTCCCAACCTAATGGATAAGCTGCAGATCCTAGTTACCCAATAGCCTACTTCCTCCTACCCCCCACTAGAACTGCCTTATGTCTGTCTTATGCATTCTTGAATTCCTCCACTGTTTTTGACTCCACGACCTCCTCAGAAAGGCCATTCCATGCATCTACAACCCTCTCTGTGACGAAATACTTCCTCACATTACCTCTGAGCCATCCCCCCATCTATCTTCAGATTGTGCCCCCTTGTTCTTGCACATCTCTTTTTCTGAAAGATGTTACCCTCTTGGACTTTGTTGATTCCGTTGAGGTATTTGAAAGTTTCTATCATGTCCCCCCTCTCCCTCCTTTCCTTGAGGCTATACATCTTAAGCTCCTTTAGTCTTTCTTCATATGACTTCTGGTGCAGACCCTGCACCATTTTGTTGTCCTCCTCTGGACAGCCTCCACCCTCTCTATGTCTTTGTGGAGATGGGGTCTCCAGAACTGTACACAGTACTCCAGATGTGGTCTTACCAACTGTCTGTACAGAGGGCCAACAACTTCCTGTTTTCTATTGGTGATGCCTCTCCCTATGCATCCCAGTATCCCCCAGCCCTCCTTACTGCCTTCTCACATTGCTGGCCCACCTTTAGGTCATCTGATATGACTACACCCAGGTCCCTTTCCATTTTTGATGTTGTCAGTATCTCACCCCCATTGTGTACTATTCCCCTGGGTTTTTGTTTCCCAGGTGCATTACTTTGCACTTCTTTGCATTGAATCTAAGCTGCCATACATTTGACCATTCCTCTAACCTTGCCAAGTCCCTTCTCATCCTTTCCACCTCACCATTGTGTATCAGCCCTGTTGCAGATCTTTGTGTCATCTGCAAAGAGACATACTTTCCCTTCCAGTCCCTCTGCAATGTCACTTATAAAGACATTAAAAAGGACCAGCCCCAGTACTGAACCCTGCTGTACCCCACTAGTAACCACCCTTTCTTCACTGTGGGCTCCATTTACTATTACCAGTGTGTCCTGTTGTACAGCCAGTGTTTTACTCAGGCTACCGCCTGGGACCCACTCCCAGGCTGGCTAATTTGTTTATTAATCATTTGTGCAGGACTGTGTCAAAAGGTACTCAAAATGAGGGACAGTGAGGGACAATGAACCTCATAATGAAGAACTCTTCCTTAAACATGACGATATAAGCTCCGAACACCATGGAAGCCATTGTGTTTACTTGTACAGAATTTATTTTTTGATTTAGCACCTTAGAATGTTATAGATTTCTGCCTTAAAATCTGATTTTACAGCACATTGTGGGAGTAGCATCTTTTCCTTGAGGGACAAAACAACTTTGAGGGGTAAAATGAGGGATGTCCCTCCTAATCAGGACAGTTGAGAGGTGTGTTATATCAGGACTTCTGATACCTACAAGTAAGTCCAGTACCTTGTTTGAAAAAGCTTTTCAAGGGCTTTTACAATCTGAGTTATCCCTGCAATATTTATTTGCAATAGTGATTAACTAATGCTAGAGACAAGAAGCCAAGTGCAAGCATTATGATGACATGTGATACCCTGAGACATAGGCAGTGTCAGTGACTCAGTAGCTCAGTAGGTTGCACACTCGCCTCTGAGGCCAGAAGATCAGAAGGCTGTGGGTTCTTTCCCCACACCAGGCACTTGAGTTAAATCCTATTACTATCCTATTACTGACACTGTGGTGCAGCATGAGTGGGGGTGTTACACTCCTGAGGTGTCGGCTTTCGGATGAGACATTAAACCGAAGTCCCATCTGCCTGTTCTGGTGGCAGTTCAGGTGGATGTTAAAGATCCCATGGTACTTCTCGAAAAGAGTAGGGGAATTTTCCCAGTGTCCTGGCCAAATTTCGCCCATTCTCTAAAAATACCACCAACAGCTTAATCTGGTTCAATGTCAGCTGGCATCCATCTGTATCCCCTTCCCCAGGATGAAGCTGAAAATAAGCAGAATTGTCTAGTCCTCCTTCTTTCCTGGTCAACAAAAACTAAATAAATAAAATAAAAATCTCTGCTCTGAAAAACTCCTGCTGATCGTGGTGTTATCCGAATCAATCAATTCTGTCAGTCGGTTATCAAGTCAGGGGCTTCATGAATAATCTACTAAATGCAGCAATGTATCAACTGCAGTTTACCTCAGAATTACAATTGATAGGGTCCATGGGGGAGGTGGAATATGAGACTTGGCTGTGGAACTCCCCTCATTAGGCTCCCAACTCATTCCAGGTGTCAGGGTCTGACAAGGATATCCTTTCACCCTCTGTTAAACAACAATAGCCCTGTCCGGTATGCAGCCTTGAGAGTTGAGTCAGTTTAGGGCTGAGCAAAGAGGCTGAGGGATCATATCCAGACACCGAGAAAATGAGCCATTGGTGAAAAATGATAATTTCCTGGTGAGCAAGAAAGGTGTTTTTGTGTTTTTCAGGTGCAGCGTCATCTGTATGTGGGTTGCGTCTGATGCGGCGACGCAAGAAGAGAATCATTGGAGGAAATAAGTCGATCAGGTACCATTGCCTTCCTCAAGTGCACCGTGAATAGCAATATCAACATCCACAGATACACAGAGGCATAGCAACAGCTTACTCATTTCTACACAAACCGCCGTCCTGTCAGTCTGTTGCCCTCAGGGAACAATGCATGAACACAGCTGCATTTAAATTCCCGATGCCTTAGAGTTTCAGCTATGGCAGGCTCACACCTTGAGCCATCAATGGAAATTAATGTCCAGAGACCTAATAATAACAAACACTACTTGAATAAGAATATTTAAAGGGAACAGTCAGCATTAAGAGCCCCCATACCAGGTGTAGGAGCTGGTCCCAATTTGCATGTTACATGCAGAAACATATTTTTTTGCTTCCTGTTTTCTGCCGTATAGTAGATTGTATTAGAGTGATACATTAGCAGTAGATCAGCTGTGACTGCACTTGGCCTAGGGAGGACAGTGGACCAGCAAACAATGACCAGAGCTTATAAAAACTCTAACATACTCTGCAGGCTGTTGAATCTTCCAGCGCTGCAGCCTGCCTGTGATGTCAGCTGCAGTGGATTCTGGGATTTGTAGTTACAGAAAATATACCAGTTTGCAAGCCAACAGAATTAGCCTGATACAATCTACTATAAGGCAGTGAACAGGAAGTAAGAAAAACATGTTTTGCACAAAAAGTGCATATTGGGAGCAGCCTCGTACTTGGGTGTGGGGCTCTTAGTGCTTACTGTTCTATGTTTTATCACAGTTCAAATGTCATAGAATGCTTCCCTTTCTGTGGTGTAACAGCTTTTGTTATTAGAATGAAAACTCATTCCACCTGCTATTTTAGTTTCACCCCCCCCCCCCAAATCTTCTGTTGTTTCATCATTTTAAAAAACAGAAACTTACCCCTTATCCAAGTAGATTTTCAGCAGCTGGCTGAGGGTGAATTTCTGTTTTTTAAATAGTAAAAAATTAAACAGACAATTTCTTGGGAAGAAAAATACGATTTTGTTTTAATTTCATATTTCAAATCAAATACTGTACAAAATAAGATAAGGGTAACCCTGCACAGCGCAGTAGTATTTCCATTTCAGGTTTCTGATAACAGCAAGGACCACTCATGCTCACTCCTGAGGTCCCAAAGATGTCAAAAGTACATCTAATGGAAACACAGCCTTGTTGTGCATGGCTGCTGATGAAGTGTTCTCTGTGTAGAAGTGAGTTGTGGGATAGCATGTACAGTGGAGCCTTGCTGGTCCAGGCCTAACACTTCTGAGGAAGGAATTTATAGCCTGTATTTAAAACAGCTGTTCATAAAACTAAAAAATGAAATGACTGTACATAGTTGTTAGAACAACAAAATCATACAGATACCAATTTTTGTTTTCGTTAGACTCTAGGATTATAAATACCTTTGAGCAAGTACTGCTCATTTACGAAGTTTCTGTGTCAAAATTTGCCCTGCCATATAATTTCATTCCCAAGTCAAGTTTTTTTTTTTTAAATTAGTATATATCCTCCAACATGCCCAGTCACAGTCCCTGTCTGACAGGCTGCCAACCAGCCCCATCTCAGTACTCAGACCTCAAAACAGCCCCCTTACCTACCCTGAGGGAAACTCTCCTATGGTTGGGCTTTCAGGGAGGGGCACCACTCCCCCTGTCAACTGTGGTTTCAGTAGCAGGGGTTCCCTCATGTTGGGTGATTGGGTGGAGCAGGGCTCGAGTGTGCCTTTCTCATCTTTCCACACCAGGGTGTTTTCTGCTTTGCTTTCCTTGCTCCCATTGGATGGCAGCACAGTGTGCTCCCAGAAATGTACACTGGACATCCTTCTCCACTGCGGGCCTGCACTACCTGTCTGCCTGTGAAACTGCTTGTGGCAGTAGGGCAGTGGTCTACAGTCACCCTCCCACCCTTCCCACCCAGGAAAGTTGACTGTTATCTAAATGTCATCTGAAACACTTGGTCCCACTCCACAGACTGGACCCTGACCTCTTGGGCTTTTTCCTGAACTTTGTGGCCATCACCACATGCGGTAGCTCTACCGTTGTGATGGTATTTTTGAATTGTTTGATAGCCTCTGTTCTCTATCGAGGCCCAACCTGGTAAATATAAATACAGTGACGCAGTACTATGCTGTCAGGATTGTAAACATGTGATTGTGCCACCCTGACATCTCCACATTGTGAATACAGCTAGCTGAAGTGAGATCCAGGGAAGGAACTTTATAAAACTGCTAGGGTTTCCATCTTTCTATAGATCCATACTTATTACAAAAATAATGGTTACTACTATAACGGTAGATCTTTCAGAGAATCTCTGTTGAGCCACATCATATAACTGTAAGCCATCATCACCTGGAAAGTTTTCTAGCTGGGGCATGCACATTGATGTACATCATCGCCGCTATATAACGTGCCCCATCATGCCTCAGTTCTCCACTAGAGACAAGCTTGGAGAATCATCAGACTGCCAAAGACCAATACAACTAAGACCAAACCAGGCCCACAGGAGAGGATATGGAAACCTGAATAATATGCCAAAACTGAGCATAAGAGGAGAACCAGCTTGCAAGAGCAGGCAGGATAACCACCAGACACCCATAACACAGAGGGGAAGGAGGGAGAGACAGCTGTGACTTAGTGGAGGAATGGAGGAGATTTTCTCGAAGATCTACTGTTACGGTAAGTAACAGTTCTATCTTCTTCGAGGGCATCTCCCTCCATTGAGCCACATCATTGAATGATTTGCAGGCAGTGCCAAAGCACTGAGAGAGGAAGGAAGGATCTAAATATTCTGAGTAAGAAGACCTTGCAGGACAGTGAGACTAAATCTGGCACATGTATGACAGACGATATCCAGATTGTAATGTTTGGTGTAATGAACAGCACTCTATCAGAAAAGCAGCACAAATGCCAATAGTGGACACATTGTGAAAACAAGCTACTGACTGTTGCTAGAATCAGTATGCTGAAGGAAGAGGTTGTGGAACAGGTCACTCTCTGTCTTGCACAGAAGACACAGAAGCAGGGAACATTGCTGGTTTTACTTTATAACAGGTATACCACCGCTGCATTAAAGTTTGTTCCTAACCAGAATTACTTATATGCTCCGTGCCAGGGTTCCTCCAAAGAGCGTTGTGTGTTTTCTTCCTGTAGGTAAATAGCCCTTTGATGGTGGATAGTGGATGGGGAAAAGTTGCAGTGGTTCCACAGTGGCTCTACTGCCACCAGACCTGGGATTGAAGATGGTTGTTTGGACTGACTGAGCAACGCCTATAGGATACCCCCAGAGAAAAAGTTTGAGCTTCAGCGAATTGGTTCTCTGGCTTATGATAATCAGGAACAGTATTTTCTTGAATTATCCAAAACCCGAAGCTCTGAAGTTCTGAAGCTTTGAAGCTCTATAGTTTTGTGAAGCTTTGCGAAAACATTGAATATTATTCGCTGTACTCTGAGGGACTTTCAAAGGATATCTTTGGACTCCTGATAAGAACTATATTCCTTTATGTTTTATATTTTTGTTTATGTTAAGTCTCTACAGTGCTTTTGTACCTATGTGCTTGTGTGTTTTTATGTTTTATGTGGATTCTAACTTTTATAACTTTTATATCACTTGTGGATACAATATAATTTAACATAGTATAATACAGATAGACAGACATATTTATATTGTATCCCTTATATTTATGCAACATTAGAAAGACATAAAAACTGGTATGCATTTAAAAAAGCTCCTGTCTGCTAAAGGGTTAAATTTGGCTTGAAAGCTGAGTTGGGAAGTAACACCAAACATGCATCGGTATTAACCAGGTATAGGTTTTAATGATTAAAGCAAAAATTGGGCCTTAAAATTGTTTAAAAACTGCAAGAAGAAACTGTTCTATTCTGCTGTATCTGTTATAACGATCTTTAATGTTTTAATGCTCTTGACATGCACAAGTAATATGCATCTTTGATGTGCATGAGTAATATGCACCTTTGGCTAAATTGATTTACTGATTTATTGATTGATCTGTGGAGGTTGAGTTAAATTACCTACTGAGTGGGAGTACCCACTTGGTTTGATATCCAGCTGCTGGTTGTTTGGAGTTTCAGCATTACTAGGTGCCCCATATCCTAGCCCCTATATCCTAGCACTGGGCTATAATTAATGATAGAGTAAGGATAGATTACTAGAATTAATTTATTTAATCAAATGCAGCTGAGACAAAAATGAGTCTGGAATATATCAAGCCATCTGACCCAAAAGAATCAAACTGCAGTAGCACAGCAGTATGCTTGTAATTTGCCTATAGCCGTTCATAGTACAGGTTTATTAGAAAAAGCCTGTTGCAGTTGCTTGTACTAATCCAGTGCTTTTTGTGTGCTAAAAGAATCAGCTCTTGCTCCCGATAGATGGCAGTTCTGTGTACTTCAGAAAGTGCCAAAATAAGTACCATAGCTGCATTAAGTATTCTTTTTAAGACCTGTTCAGGTTCAGTCTCTGATATTAACACCTTATTTAATACATTATCGGTCACAAATATTGCATAGCAACATTAGTTTGCAAATTGGTGACCACGAAGGATAACAGCTAATAGTTATACTACAACGGGTGAGCATTTGACTGAATAAATCCTGGGAAAAGGAAAAATAGCCTTATCGCACAAGGATTTTTGATGAAAATCAGTAAGTAATACTGGTGTTCTTATTTATATAAACACTAAATTAAACGGCACCATCGTTTTATATTGTCTTATATTGTTTCATATTTTATCAAAGTTCTGTAAGACCCAGTAAAGATAAAGTGTCTGAACTCTGCTCAGCATATATGTTTACTTATTATAGTTAACACGCAAACATATCTAAATTCTATAAAGGCACTTTTTTCTTTTTATCTTTTATTATCTTTGATATCGCTGTGTTTGTCTTTCTTTCTCTCTCTGGAAAGCTTTGGAGACTTAATGTATTTTCGTTTCAAATGTTTTTTTATTTACCTTTTAGAGCATATACTTGATTATTGTCAGCAACGCACACAGCTGAGTTGTTCAGAGAGAGCAAAGTGGATCTGCAGAGGGTGGAGATTTCTCCAGCATAACTCGGGACTATATTATCATTAGATTTGTGGTGCATCTTGCACATTTGGGCATTTAGATGGTCAGATATCTTTGCAACAGCTGGACATTTGGATAATATTGAGCTTTGGATACAACTGGCTCAACATAAAACACCTGGATTATTTCCCTCCAGACTGATTTTCAAGATCTGCATTTTTACAGAGAGGGTTTAGATAAGTATTAAGATTATAATTAAGACACTAAGATATTAGTGTGAGTTATTCTGTAATATAAGAAGTGATATCCCAAAGGCACTTTGTGATAATACTGTATTTTGCAGTTTGGAATATCACTAAATAAAGGTTGTTTTTATCGAGTATTGATAATCGGAAAGAGTATCTGTACCTGAATTGTTGCAGACCAATATTATTATAGCGTTGGAAAATTATTGCTAAAATCTAAAATGTTTAATACATGCAGACAAGCTGCTGCTACTGCATTATTGAACACTGAAGCCTATTTGTATAAAGGACACATGCAAATTCTTACAACCATCTCTAATCTCTCATTCAAGCATAACAGACTGATGTGGGGTCAATACAGTTTGGATTTTTTCCTGAATTTTTCCTGAACCACCTTTTCCTTATGGACTTGGGTGTAAAAGCCTTTTATGGTAAAACAGAACTAATGGTGAGATCAGTCATTTTTATATGTTCAAGTTGTTCTGTCACTATTGGATGTTAAATAAAGTATTGTGCTGACCCCACATCAGTCTGTTATGATTGAAAGAGGAATTTTTCAGCTCCTGGGGTAATTGTGCACTTCCCTGTTTTGAGACCCCTTTTTCCAAATATTTTGGGAATTTTTGGCATCTGTAATCTCTGTCAGAAATTCTGCTGATGAGATATCAAGGAAGAATGAGAAACAGGTTAAACTAACCTCTGAAAAATGAGGGAAGAATACAGTTCAAAGTATAAAAGGGGCAAATAAGCAAAATACAAAGAAAGGTCTAAAAGAAAAAAGCAAAACAGTCAACAACAGAATAAGGGTAAAATAAGACAATCAACAATTAATGATCACTTTAAACAGACAGGTGTAGCAGTTGCTGAGACAGAAATCAGTAATGTTGTTGCTGCTAGCATTCTTAGCAATTTAAGCAAGGAAAAGAACATATCTTTAGTCAGTAATTTGGGGCAAGATTGTCCTAGGCTTTCCTCCACTCCTAAAATGTTTAATAAAGACAATGTCTCAGTCTTATTAGAGGAAGACCCAGGTCTGACAGATGTGTCCACTGTAACAGTTAAAATCAATGAAATAAAATCTTTAAATAATAACAAAAGTAACAGTAACACAATTAAGAATCAAGGTAATGAAACTTCAATATATTTATAATATGACTCTTTCCCAGAGTCGCTGAGCTTCTAACCAGAATTACATTGTACAGAAATTAATCAAAATACACATTTGATCCATGAATAAAAATCATCATTATAGATTTACACAGCACTTTAACTAATCTTAATAAGCTAAATGTAACGGGCTCCAAAAATAAAACCTTTGACAATGCTGAGTCAAAATCTGATTTGGTTTCCTCTTACCCCTTTAGTTTTGATGAGGGTCTAAAGAATTTTTTGAAAGATCCATATGTTGCACATCTTATGATCCTGGATCAAATAATTGCAGTGCATCGTGAAATTAAAGATTTGAAAGCTAATATTGCTGTCAATGGATCTCGTTTAGATGCTATTTTACAAAAATTAGATAAACTGAGACCCCCAAACTAAATCTCCCTCAATAATTCTAGAGGATACACCTAATTTGAGACCAGATTCCTCTATCCTGTTAATTCCTGATATCCCTGTTAAAGCAGTGCCTTACATAAAAAGGAAAAAACAAAACAAAACAAAAAAATAAAAGAAATAGGAAAAATCATACCAAGAAAACTGATGAAACTAACTGTCGGTTAAAGGATGCCTCAAATCAAAGTTGTAAAGACCTTGATAACAAACTGTACTCTAATACAAGTGATTGCATAATAAGCGATGGTCATAAAATGAAAGACAAAAGGGATAGTACTCAAGATTCCCAACTAATCCAACTTTTGAAAGATTCAGTTGTAGATAATAGCTTGACAAATTTGGATCATATGACACAACTGGAGACTATACCAGCACAGATGAAGGAGTCTGAATTGGAATTGAAGGCTTTTAGGAATGATTGGCAACATTGGTCTCATAATATGCAAACTGAGCCCTGTGATCTTAATAGTGTACAGCTAGAATTTAATCCAGGGTCCTTAAAGGTACATCCTGAAAAAACACAGAACAATGTTTTTGATATCACAGATTATGCAATCCTTGTATTGCACTGTTATAAATGGCAAACATATAAGTCAATAGAGAAAAACAAGGAAAACATTGTACATTTGAAGAGAACAGCTACAGGAGCTGACCTAAGGCACATGGATATCGTACAAATTTGGACAGCTAGAGACATAAAGGGTAATGAATGTGTGTCCATTTTTTGCTCTGTGATTAGAATTACCAATCAGATTTGGCTTAACTGTAGATTTCTAGAGCATATTGAATGTTCTATTGATTCTTTGAATAGAGATCAATTGAATGTGAAAGCTTGCAATCAACAAAGATATATTAGCATTTTGGGGTTAGCCCAATTCTAATGAAAATGCTTGAAACTACAGAATGCCTTTTAAATCTTTGTACATGTTTTGAAACCCCTAGGAAGATATTAAAATAAATAACATTCATAGAAGGAAAATGGAGAATAAATCAGGACAGGTTAGTGTTGCCCTAGAAGGAGACACAATTGCAAATGCAATTATTGCAAAAGTGACCCTGCCTAACCCAGTAGGAGTACACACTGTGGACAGTAAAATACTTAGTTTCCCAATTGGAAAGAAGCAAGAAAAACCTCTCCAAAGACATATTGATATCCAGAAAATCTGTGGCTATTTATGGCCTTAGCAGGTCCAAAATGAGAATTCTAAAATTTAAACAAATGGTGACCAGCCTTCTGGAACAATTGTTACATATATCCATTGGAGATCATGAGGCTATCCAGGTTTATTGTCTGAGTAATGACCCAAACTGTGACCAAGTTAAACTTTTGATAAAATATGATAGCCTCTATAAAAAAGATAATGGATAATATAAATATTCTGGACATCATGGGCCTTTATATAGTAGACCATAATTATGAGGCCAATGAAAATGGCAATGATACCGCAGTCTGCACTCCACCTATTACAAGTAATTCCCCTCAACTAGATAACTTTCAAAGCTGTTTTAATGTTTCTATCTCAAACAGATATGATGCACTTTGTCCTCAGAACGAGTGACTGAGGAAGGGATCAGTTGATGAAGAAACAATGGGTTCAGTTACTGGTATTTTAAACAATACAGAGATAAATGTTATGTCATGGAATTTTGCTGGATTGATGGGAAAACTTAATGATCCTAAATGGATGTGTATTGTTAATAGTAAAGATGTTATTTTCTTTCAAGAGACGTGGGCAAGTTCTGTAGTTGATTTAAATGGTTTTCATTTCATTCCTGCTACCAAAGAAGCAAAGTATGGTAGACATAGAGCAGGCTTGGCAATTTACACTAAAATTAAGAAATAAATAATAATTAAAGACATAGTAAAAATTGATCATAATTATATAACACAAAATAGTACCTGGAATTCTATTCCCAACACTTTATTTAACATTTATATTCCACCATGAACAAAGAAACAAAATAATGTACAATTATGGGATAGTTTACAGAAAGATATGGGAGAAAGTTTTAAAAGATTCCCAGATAATAATAATTTGATAGCAGGGGATTTCAATGCCAGAGTTACTCAATATGACCAAATTGAAACTCTGAGGTATTTATTAGATATTGAACTAATTGGACCCAGGAAAAGTCAAGATCCTCATATAAATGAACAGGGAAAGAGATTAATTAAATTAATTGAAGAGAACAAGCTATAGATCTTAAATGGTAGAATAAATAGTGATCTTGAGGGTAAAATAAAATACTTTTCATCAAATGGTCAGAGAGTACAATAGATTATGTTATTTGCAATATGGAAATGCTAAAATATATAATAGAATTTCAGGTACAAATGAGATCAGAAAGCGACCATGTGGCTATATGTTTAAAAATACAGTTTGGAGAAAATCCATCTGATCCCATAGAAAATCCAGGGCCCTTAGCTGACTTAAGTTCTGTAGGGAGAAATTGACTGAAAAGAGGTAAAATTATCCATAGGGACCTCCTATCAGGTTATACAGAAAATTGACAATAAAATAGAACAAAGGAACTAAGTCTTCTACTGCCTGAACAGATGGAATATTTCTTGAATAGTTTAAATAAGGAGATAAATAAAAACATTTATGTTAAAGAAACAAAAATAGCCAGTCACATCAAAGAAGGCTTGATAAAGAGTGCAAGGTAGAAAAGAAGACATTAACTAAACATAAAATGGACCAAAAGATTTCCAACTAAAATTAACTTTCAAAATCTCAATAGAGCTAGGAAACAATGTAACAGATGGTTAAATGACAAGCAATTACTTTATCAACAAAAATTATGGATGGAAATGTATAACGTAATACAAAGAAATGATATGCATTCATTTTGTAATTTAGCGTCTCAAGGGGTTAAGGAGTATAAACCAACTATCTCTATTTATGTGCCTAACGATATTTGGATAAGATATTTTAAACAAATATTTACTAGATCAGAGTTGGATAATGTAGAATATATATTAATAAATAATCTGAAGTCAAATGTGAATAAAAATATCACCTTTTCAGAAGCAGAATTTAACAAGGCAGGGATGCTTGCTGGCTCCTCTATTGTTTAATATATATATACTGTATATATATATATATCAATGAACTTTTGTATTGTAATAAAGATGCTAAATTGGATGCCCCTAAAATCAATAATTCATTTTTTCATACATTAGCATATGTTGATGATGTCGTTCTGTTTTCCTTCTCCTAAAAGGGACTACAAGAGAAAATAGTTACTTTTCAACAAAAGTGTGACTATCTGGAGTTATTAATAAACCTAAATAAAACTAAAATCATGATATTCAACACTCAAAGGAAACAAGGTTCACAACCCAAATTTTTCTTAGGTGAAAATTTATTAAAATAGTGAATCACTATGAATATTTGGGAGTAAAATTTACAAACATCACCAATTGGGAAACTCATCAAAGGGACCAAAACATTAAGGCAAAATTATCACCAATGCTTTGTTGAGATTTAACTCAAAATATGAAGGGATCTCTTTAGTCCCTGCCCTTAAGGCTGGAGAAGCCAAAATTAACCCAATCATACCATATGGAGCAGAGGTGTGGGGACATCAATTGTAAGGGAGTCTGAGACAGCTCTTTTTATTATTGTAAGACACTACTGGGGTTCCCAGCTCGACTACCAAAGTGATGGTTTGGGCAGAGTTGAGAAGGGTCCAATAGCTACAATAATTGAATTGGGTCTACTTTCCTATTTGTTCAGGACAATACATTTAATAATGTGCCACATATTTGTTTAAAAGAAAAATCAAATAGTATAGGGAAGGATATAAATCCAAATGGTTGACTGTACTGGAAAAATATCTTACTAAAATAATTTGTTCCAACTGTGGAATGACTATAACAGAAAAATAGTCGTTTCACCACAGTTTAGAGCTACGATGAAGGAAAATTACTTGAAAAGGTGAGAAGTGCAGATATGAGTACAATAAAAGAACAGAAATGTTCGGAATGGTTTCGACTCAACAAGACGGGGGGGGGGGGGCAATTGTTTGGAGAACTACCTAATTCTGCCCATGACACCCAGTGATAGGAACCTAATTACATGGGTTCGTTTTGAACTAATAACATCTAAATATATATACTATAACAAAATAGCATTATTAAAAGAAAATACTAGTAAAATAAGTCCACAATGCAGCTGCAATAAAGGACATCAGGAATCTATTGCACACATAATTAATATATGTCCATTGTATTCAAAACCTAGAAATAATTTTCTATTGAATTTTTTAAAAACATATGCGAATAGCAACTACAATAGGGTGTTTATGCTTCTCCATCCAAGATGTCAGGAGGATGGTATAATGATAGCTAGATTCATTTCTTCAGTCATCAAAATAAAGAAACAATATTACAGATCGCATAATAATATGCTGCAGCAGAAATAGCAACTTGCCCTGTCTGTATGATTTTATGCACTAAAGGTACTTTTTATGGAACACACTGATGTTTATTGCAAGAATGTGTATATACCAACACTGAAAGTTATAACTTTGATTCTATGAAAGGTACAGAATGCACATTGTTGTGTTTTAATGGTTTGTGCATATATGTATACGTATCCTATATTTGTGCAAATTATGTTATATGCATGGAAAGACTATTATTTGATGGAATAATTTATATGATTTTAATTCTAAAGACTCTGGCTGCTAACAAACAGCAAACTTGAACAATAAACTAAACTGAATGGAACTGAAGTAGCCACTCCCATGGGTGAAGTGAGCAAAGGCAGAACCAGGAAGCCACTTACCATGTTTCTGGTAACAGAAATTGATGCAACAGGCCAACCATTTGAAAAGGCCCTGCATCAAAATAGGGGAGCCCCATTCCTGGGGGGCAAAAGCTGAAATAGCTGTGAAGAGTTTCTACAATCCTTAGTACAATCACTGTACCGATGCAAAGTGCGATGGACGTCAAACGTGTGCCGATGACATTCTCCACTATTTGTGCGAGTCAAAAAATAAATCAGAAAGTCAATAGTCTGATTTAGTGTTCATGCAGAAATTACCTTAGGCAGACTATGATGACTAGTAACATGGTAACCCAGTCACTGTGGAAAACAAGATAAGGAGGATCCACAACCAGAGCTTGTAATTCAGCAATATGTCTAACAGACATTGTTGCTATAAGGGACGGTGTCTTCCAAGAGCAGAAACACAACTCACAAGTACCAGCAGGCTCAAAGCGAGGCACAGTGAGGGTCTCCAGAACCATGTTAAAGTCCCACACCAGAACTGGATCTTGGACCAAGGGATGCAGAAATAGAATAGCTTTGAGGAACCTGTGAGAAACTTCAAACTGGGCCACCATTTTGCAGTCAGTGAGGGCTTGAAAAGCTGACACCACAGTCAAGTGAACCTTCATCAAGGAATACCTGAGACCAACATTAATAAGGGAAGGGATCAAGGTAGCCCAAAACTGCTTGCAGTCAGTAAGGGCGTGAAAAGCCGACAAGCAGTCAAGGGAACCTTTTATCGAGGAATACCTGTGGCCCACATCCATAAGGGATGGGATCAAGGTAGTCCAAAACCTCACTGCCTGGACATGTAAAGGAGTCCATCGGATGGGCGGTACATCAAACCATAAATGTTTCCATTTTGCAAGTAGGTGTATCGAGTAAATGGCTTATACGCCACTACAGAATAGCAGCAAACACTGGGGAAACCTCAAAGCACGAGAGTTCTATGTTCTCAGGAACCAGGTGTAGAGGTGCAATGATTAAATACCCTGATGAGCCAGAGAGCCCTGCTCCTGTGACAGAAGTCCTCCTCATACAGGGAGAGGGACAGGAGGTTCCACTGCTAGCTCCTGAAGCAGAGGGAACCAGATTTGCCTGGACCAATACAGAGCCACCAGAATCAGGGTGGCTGACTCGGGTCACAACTTGATCAGAACCTTCTGAATCAGAGGAAACGAAAGTAATACATACATGAACCTCCCTTTCCAAGAGGAGGACAACATGTCTCACCAAATCCAAGCCCTGGAGCGAGCAAGTAGAAAAGCATCAGTTTTGCATTGTATGGAGGTGCAAAGAGGTTGATGTTGGGGTGACCCCACTTTACAAAGAGGTTGCACAAGATGGAGTCCAACAACTTCCATTCATGGCAGAGCACCTGGGACTGCCTGACACAGTCCACAAAGGTGTTGGCATTATGGGGCATGAAGACAGCTGACAGGAACATGTCATGTTCCATGGCCTAATGCCAGACTTTCATCACTTCTCTGCAGCAAGGATATGAGTGGACTCTACTTTGGCAGTTGATGTACTACATTATGAAATGTCTGTATGGATCAATGGCTGATGGCCCCAAAGGAGGTTAACATAGGTTTGTAGGCCAAGCAGAACAGCCCTCATCTCCAGAGTGTTGCTGTGCAGAACCATATCTTAAGGGCACCTTCCACCCTCGGTTTAGAAGGGGCTCAAATTGGCACCCCACCCAGAATCAGAGGCATCTACTGTATAGTCATCATTAGAAGAGGAGACGTACAGAGAAAGGAGGATCCTGTCCCTAGCTTGGAACAGTCCAATCACCAGAGCAGAGAGCGGCGAAGTGAAATATTCATTTACATGAGACACTCCAGGTCATCTGAATGCAGAGCTCACTGGGCATGGAGGAGCCATTCTGGAGACCTCATATGTAGCTGTGCCAGTGGGACAGTGAAAATAACAGCAGCCAGGAGGCATATCAATCTGAGAAGACATCTGACTGAGACATAATCGCTGGATGAGACCAGCTGAGACTGGACAATCAGCCACATAGTATGGTCTGAGGGAAGAAAAGTCCTGCCCACCTCTGTGTCAGGAACCATCTCTCTGTATTGGAGACACCAGCATAGAGTGAGCACTGACTTTGGCTCATTCACCAGAGTTCCCAATTGCTCAAAGAGCTGTCTGATATAGAACAGTGTGTAAATTATCACCTCCTTCATGGGGCCTTCAAAAGCTAACAGTAGAGGTATGGGAAAACATAAAGGCCTTTCATTCTGAGGGCAGCTGCAACCACTGCAAAGTATTTGGTAAAGACATGCGGTGTAGAGGAAAACCGAAATGACAATACTCAAAACTGACAGGGAGAGCCCTGGCGCATAAACCACAGGTACTGTCTGTGGGACGTATGGATCATGATATGGAGGTATGCATCCTTCACGTGTAGGGCAGACAGCCAATCCCTTTGCAGCAGCAGGGGGAGCAGGGACTATAGAAATATCATGTAGAAATACCACGTGGAACCTTTTTGTATTCTGTAAATATACTGAGGCCCCAAAGGTCCAGGACAGGATGTGCATCTCCTGTCCACTTCCGTACAAGGAAATAACAAAACTTACTAGTAGCCCTGATTCATTTCTGCAACTGGAACAGGCTCTGTAGCTCTCTTGCAGTGGATGGATTTAAACTCCTTCAGCAGGAGGGCGAGATGCCCTGAAAGATAACTGTTTGGCAAGGGAGGATATACAGGAGAGAGACAGAGGCAGAGAGAGAGAGAGAGAGAGGAGTTCTATGGTATGTCCTTGATGAACTACTTCCAGCACCGAAGCCATCTGTTGTGACCTCTCTCCACTTTAAAAGAAAGAGGGAGGTGTGTCCTCCACTGAAGATGCGCTGATCTGCAGGAGCTGGGGAGGCAGAAGGTGCTGGGGGCAGCTGGCATGCCACCATCATGCACAATTTTGGTGACCCTAGTATGGGCACTGGGAGGCAAAAGGGCATGAGTGGTGGCCTGGGTCTGCTGAAAGCCACAGCCAGGTCCCCAGGAATAGCCTCTACCAGGGATATCATAGCAGCTATGAAAGGAACCCCTGCCCTGACCCTTAGGCTTTGGATTAAGGGTATGAGAAGACCTCAAGACCATTTTCAACATCTGCAGATCCTTCAAGACAGACTCAACATCAGTACCAACATCTGTTTACCTCTAAAGGAAGTATTAAGGACTGACTGTTAGACATCAGTGCAAAGACAGACATATATATTCATGAGTGGTGACAGAGGTAAAGTCCCAAAGCAGCTGCATGAGCAGCAGCATCAGTGGTATCATCAGTTGCCCTTAAGAGGTGCTTACCAGCCTCCAGCCCATGGGCAACCATCTGTTGGACTTCAGTTTTGTCTGGCCAACAGGCAGCTTGGCAGCCATAGACTTCTGCAGGCTATTCTGATATTTAATCATTTAAAATTGGTAGTTGGCAATCCTTAGGCCAGGGGATGCAGAAGCATACATCCTCCTGCCCATGACATCCAACTTCCATGATTCCTTATCAAGAGGAGATGAACTCATGTGTTTCAGCACTTTAGAACAGTAATGTGTAGCCATAATAACTACAGAATCCATTTCAGGTTGTGTGGAATAATAGGGCTTGTCAAAAGGGGCAGGGTATTGTATTGTCTTTGTTACGAGGCATGGCAGGCATGGCAGGCAAAGCACTGGGCCTGTGCCAAGCAGCCATAATGGTAGCTTCAAAAAGTGAATGACTAGGAGGAACAAGTACTGCAGGCAGTGCAGAAACCTCTAAAATTCATAGATCGTCTTCTTGAAGGAATTCTTTCCTCAGCAGTAAGCCAGCTTGGCCCATAACTGGCTTAGAAAGCTTGAAAGAGGCATCCTCCAGAGGGGACCTAGGTGTATAATGTACACTGGCCTCACTGCAGGAAGATAAAGTTGAGCTGGAGCCCACCACATGGGGGCATGCCTTCCTGCTTTCTTCATAATCTTCTTCCATCAGGCCTGGATTATATTCCAGCCATTCCTCCTTGTCAACAGTAATAGGCATTGTGTCGACAGCAGAAAGAGTGGCCTCGCCCTGGAGGGAAAGCCAGAGTGCTTGTGGGGCGGAGGTGTGTCCCAGGATTGCAGGTGTCGGGTCTGAGCTGTGGGGATCCCAGGAGAGGACAGATGGTGGCATAGTTAATAAAAAGAAGAAGGCTGCACTGGAGATATTGATGATGTTCTAGGCATCGATGAAAGAAGCTCCTGGTGAGGCACAGTAACCTGCATTGGGAGTGCCAGTGGCATCAACGAAGTTGACAGTGGTGGACCTGGTAGTGGCAGCAGGGTTAATGTCAACAGTGGAGTCATGAGCAGAAGCCTTTGAAAGAATTCAGATGTAGTCTGAAACAGCATCTATGCACTGACGGGCTCTGATGCGGAATCAGCTGCAATCATCCGGTAATTATTAGAGCCAGTGCCTGACCCTGACCTTAGTGTCTGAGATGGTCATGGGGCAGCACAACCTGAGGACCTAGCATGGGATCTGTCTTTTCAGTGGATGTACTGCTTTTAGAGGAGAATGAAACCTGGCAGGAAGCACATTTGTTGCAATGCTGCTGCTTAGCTCTATCAACATGGCAGTGTTTTTCTCCAATTTGGCAGCCTTCTCCTTGTCTTTTTCAGTGATTCAACAGCTGGCACTGTCAACTGTTTGGAGTAGCTGATGGACAGGGGAGCTGTGGGAGAAGAAGCAGGTGACAGCAAAGCAGCCTGGGATGCATGCTGCTGGCCCTCCATTGCCTTTCGTTTTAAATAAACTTCTAAGGCTTTCTTATGATGTCTCTCTGTCAGTTAAAACCCTGGCAAATGCTGTAAGCCTTACATTGTGAGGAGAAACTTAGACAGCAGATGAAGAAGAATCAGCATTTATACAGCGCTTTTCATACACAGTGTATCCCAAAGCACTTTACAAGCAATGCTAGACTGGTAGTGAAGTGACTGAATGTGTAGTGGAAGCCATTTGGCACATCAGCACCTACACACAGTCTGCACAATTGCATGAACTGGTTTTATGGGAAGGAAAATATTGGCCAAGACACTGGGAATGTCCCTTACTCTTTGCAAAGAATGCTTTGGGTTCTTTTACTTCCAACTGGACACCCACCAGGACAGCACCAGGAATGGTAGAAGGGACCTCGGTTTAACATTTCATCCTTATAAATCTTGACTTTATGTAAATTATAATAATGGAACAGTTTTGGTTCTGTATCTTTCGTTGGTGGAATAAACATTAATTAAAGTAAAACAAAAAAGGAACAAAGAAGTAGAAGCATCAGCGATACTTGCAAAGTTCGATGGCATTCTTCAGCAGTGGTGGACTGACAAGTTGTTGGTGATGGGAGAAAGAACTGAGGCATGATGGAGCCATCTGTGTTATATAGGCATTGAGGATGCACATCGTTGTGTGGTCCCAACTAGCAATATTTCCAGGTGCTCCTGGAGCTGATGGCTTACAGTTCCATGATGTGGTTCAATGGAGGGAGATATCACAGAAGCACAGAAACATAGAATTTGTCAGCAGAAGAGGCCCACTTGGCCTACCCAGTCTGCCCAGATGGTCCCTGCCTAGTCTGTCTCCGTCGACCCAAACATCTACAGGGACCCTTCCTTCTCCCTGCATATTTACTTATATTACCCCATGTCTATCCCATGAATGCTTGAAGACTGCTACTGTTTTCACCTCCACCACTTCCTCTGACAGTTAGTTCCATACATCCACCACTCTTTTAGTGAAGTAATATTTCCTAACATCCCTCTTGAACCTCCCCCAACTTTATCACGTGCTCATGCCCTATGGTTCTGGTGCTCTTTCTGATCTGAAAGAGACTCCTTCCTGCACCCTGTTCACCCCTGTGAGGTACTTGTAGGTCTCTATCATGCCCCCTCTCACTCTCCTCTCATCCAGGGTGTACATGGTAAGATCCTTCAGACCCTATTCATAGGGCTTTTGATGCAACCCCTGCACCATTTTAGTTTGCCCAAGGTGCATGATTTTGTTCTTTTTTTGGCTTTGGACCCAAACTGCCATACTCTTGACAAACCACACCTCGAGTTTCCCCAAGGTCTCTACACATTCTCTCCAGATTTTGGTGTCATCTGCAAAAGGTGTACCTTCTAGTTCATCTGCAAAGTCACTTATGAATACATTGAGGAGGACCAGTCCCAGTACTGAGCTCTGCTGTACCATGCTGGTCACAACCCCCTGCCCTCATTGGAGTGAGTGCTGTTAACCACCACCCTCTGTCACCTAACCCTCAACCAGTTCTTAACCAATCCACCGTTTCAGATCCCACCTCTAGACTGCTCAGTTTCTTTATCAGTCTCCTGTGCAGCACATTATCAGTCATTGCTCAAGTCCAGATAGGCCACATCCACTACTCTTCCCTGATCTAGTTCCCTGGGGCACGAGGTCATAATTATGCCTCATGGCGAAATCGCACTGCCAATACAGCACGATTTCTGCCATGAGGCATAATCACTGTGGGGGCTCTTGCCCCCACACACCCCATTACGGGGACCAAACCCCCACTAAAGATTCTCAACTCGGGGGGTTCACCCGGGAGTGCACAAAGAGTGAAAATAAGATTCTGGGACCGAATCAAACCGTCCCAGACGCAGCGCCTGGTTCCTGCTGCTGTGGCTCAGTCCTGTGAGCCACAGAAGCCGCTGGCGGAACCCACTCCCAGCAGAGGTCATATCCTCTGCCTGGAAAGATGCTACTGGTGCAGTACTACGTGCAGCAGTATGCACGGTATTGCACCAGTAGCGTTTACGGACTATGCTGTAGCCATTTAGCCATAAGGCGTATGCTATTATCGCTACGACATTATGACTCTGGTAGGGTTCCATGGTTAACCAGTCGAAGAAATCAGTCAGATTCATCTGTAATGACCTCCCCTCCAATGAATCCATGCTGACTTTGGTCTGTAGCATACTGGATTCAAAATTCTCTACCAACCTTTCCTTTAACAGGGTTTTCATTACTTTCCCCACCATTAATGTGAGACTGACTGTCCTATAGTTGCTAGCCTCCTCACTGATCCTCAGCGAAGATCTGGTAATACAAATTTTAAAAGTGATTGACTTGGACTAAAGATGTTGCAGCTGAAATGTTAAGGCTGATAGTATTACAAAGGTTCCAAAAATGATATGGTGAAGAATTTTAACAGCCAACATGAACTGTTGCTTAATCTTCTCTGTTGTAAATGCACTGTTGGTTTAGCTTTGTGCATTGTGTTATAACTCTACTTCTGTACTGCTGCAGTCTTCAGTACGTGAAGTCCTCTCCTCATCTCAGCGGTGAACATCTTCTGTAAACTGAATTAGAGGTTTACATATTTAACTGCTAGACCCTGTGACTGATCCTAGCATCCTTGGTCTCAGAGGCCATGACTCTATGCATTCATAGAAACATAGACAATGATGGCAGAAAAAGACCAAAGTTCCTTCTAGCCCAAGTTCTCTATCCACCCTGGGACCTATAGTCCATGCGTGGTTTATTCCTCCCTGTCCATCTACTGCTCCCACCATACTTCTACTGACCTGAGCAACCATTAGATCCTTCGCTGGGTCCCAGCCATGCTTGAAACTATTTACAGTCATTGAGCTCAAAGGAAGCTTCCTCTTAGCCAAGCAGTTGGACTGAGGTCTTGCTCTTTTACATGTTACAGTTTTCTTCACCAGATGGCATGGTGCATTTAGTTACTAGGGGTGTGTTAATACCTTTATTTAGTCTTTAATTACCCCACCCATGTCGCAGTGTAGCCTTTCCATCAACCGGGAATACACCCTTCCCACTTGCACAGCACTGCACCACCTTCCTTCCCTCTGTGCTGGGGTGGTACTGTCCTGTCCCATGACTGCAAATTAAAATCAGTCCTTGGCTAGATGAGCAAGCAGCATGCCTGCCAGCAGCAGTAGCCAAGTTGAATCCCCCTCTCTCTCTGCCTGACATCATTAAGCAGATACCCCCGACTCAACACTTTGACACCCACTCATCAGCCCCAGTAATCCCGAACAAAAGGAACAGATATGCAGTCCCACAGCAGATGACTGGCACATCCCTTCTTCCACTTCAGTGGGGTACTGTAAAACAGATACCCCACCACACTCTGACACCCACCACCCGCACTCTCCCCGCCAGCACTCACAGGCAATTCCCAAACAAAAGTAAAAGAAATGCGGTCCCACGGCACGTGACCGATACAGCCTTCCCTTCCCTTCATCCAGCCACCTTCTACTGAATGGAACCCAGCATGCCCTCTGTAGTAATCCCTTATTGGCTCCAGATGTACAGTAATCAGTTTCTTTTTTTTTTTCCAATAGCTTTTAACCGTCGGGGCTCCGGGGCAGGCAAGTTGCGGTCCTCCCGCGGAGGATCTCAACCCAGTCTGTTCTCAGGCCTTCACTGAGCCTTCCCCAGTGCACCATTTTCTATTTTCTTCCCCATTATCCATGGACCCCAGAATACAGTCTAGTATGTGCGTGGAGGCATGCATGCACTCCGTGGCTCCAGTGAAGGCCCTTTCCTCCCACCCGGCCTAATGCCTGGCTCCCTCTTTGGCTTGGCACTGCCACCTAGCCTCCACCTCATGGCAGCCAAGAGCTAGGGTAGCCCACGGCCCTCCCTAGGACAGGAGACCTGCCTTGTGACTGTTCACTCCAGCTCCTCGCACTCCTTCCCCCCAGCATATCCCAGCTACTCAGGCTCATTCCCGAACCCAGGTCACCAGCATGGGAGGAGATAAGGCATCCAGCATCTCAGCCCTCCATGCCACTGGGTCGGCTCAGTAATTAGTTTCTGAATGAAGTGCGTGACATGAAAAGTGGAAACACATTTGCAGTCTCTTTTTCAGAAAATCAGTTCTGACAGTTTAAGTGTAACAAGCATTGACATCATGTTGTCTTGCAAGATATACGCCATCAGCCTTGATGAACTGCTTGTGTCAGTGAGTACTTTTTCTTTTACAGAGGCAGCTGGCCCTGGCAGGCTTCCCTTCGACTGAAGACTTTCCATACAGACAGCCGACTGCTCTGTGGGCGACATTAATCAGTAACTGCTGGGTACTGACAGCTGCTCACTGCTTCAAGAGGTGAGATTGTGGGATCAGGGTAAAAATTAAAAGATATCCTTTTGTTCTGGAACAGGATAAAACTCCTGGTCCAAGGAAGGACAGGTGTAATTATAGGGAGATATATACCTCCCAATGTTTTCACACAGTACCATCTTCATTGTTGCAAATGCCCCTGCCATTTGATCTCAAAGCAGACTGACAGTACAAGCATCCAACATCATTCACTCCCTCAGGGTGCCACTTTATTCCATGGTAGGGTACTGGGTTCTGAATTCATAGCCAATGAGAAGACTACTCTGATTATTTACTTATTTTTTTTTTGTGTTACAGTGGACATAGAACATAGAAACATAGACAATGATGGCAGAAAAAGACCATAGGTCCATCCAGTCTGCCAAAGTTCTCTATGATCCCTGAAACCTACTGTTCCTCTAGGGTAGTAGTTCTTAGACTTTGTCACAGTGAGCCTCCCAAATCCATGGAAAAGATTTTGAGCCTCCCAAAAACTGAAATAATCTTGGGCCTCCCAAAGAAAAAATAACATACTGTACTTTCGCAGTACACCATGAATAAATTGAAACCCCTTTGAGTACTTGGCTCACATTCAGTTCTTTCATTCAGTTCTTTGTCGTATAATGATGTGGAACCTTTGAAAAAGAGCGCCTGTGCTCAAAGATGTTATCTGAGTAACAAATAAATAAAATAAACAAATATTATTATTCAGCTTATTGTAACCCCCGGCCAGCCTACTTGCTCTGCTATTTTCATTCTTGAACCATTGTTACCCCTTGTTGCAGTACCTTCATGGGTCAGACTGCTTTCTCTGTTTCCTCTCTATATGAAATAACCTTCCTACATACTTTGCCTCTCCCCCTCCTTTCTTGCTCCTAAGCAACTTCTCTGGGATTACTTTGCTGCTTCCTACTATTGCGCTTAGCACTTCTATGCTCAATCCTGTATTCGACTGTTCTACCATCAGTCTACAAATTGATCAATTACCATCACACATTATTAGTTCATTATTCATATTTGTTTGCACTATTGTTCATTGTGTATTTCTTGATTGTTTCTATGTTACCTTTTGAAATCTATTCACTACCTACCCTTCCCTGGTATACCTGAAATGAGCCTTGGCTCATTCACCTTCCTTGTCACCTATTAGTAAATAAATACATACAATTCACCTACTATTATCCTCTTCAGTTTGCTTCATCTCTTCACACAAAATACATAAAACTCAAAATTTAAATACAGTACTTTTTCAGTCTTGTTTGAGCCTCTCCAGGAACAGGTTGGGGCCTCCCCAGAGGCTGGCCTCCCCATTTGAAGACCCCTGCTCCAGGGTAGTGCTCCTGTCTCTATTCTCCTCCTTCGTCCTATCACCCCCGGTAACCACTATTCGCTTCCTTATGTCCCAGTCCTGCTTGAATCACCTGACTGTTTTCGCACCCACCACTTCAGCTGAGAGACTGTTCCAAGGTTCTACCACCCTTTCCGTAACGTAGTACTTCCTCATATCTCTCCTGAATCTACTTCCTGTCAATTTCCGTTCATGTCCACGTGACTATGTATTGGTATTCAGGCTAAATAGTTCCCTGCAGTTCACTTTGTTACTTCCCTTAAGGAACTTGAAGGTCTCTATCATATCTCCCCTCTCCCTTCTGATCTCCAGTGAGTACATATTTAATGCCTTGAGGCGCTGCTCATTGGATCTGCCCTGCTTGCCCTGAATCATTTTTGTTACTCTGCATTGCACTGTCTCCAACTTAGCCTCCTCCTTTCCAGTGTGAGGACTCCAGAACTGGATGCAACACTTTAGGTGAGGCCTCACAAGGGATCTGTAAAGGGGAAGTATTAACTCTTTTCTTCTGCTATCAGTACCCCTCCCGATACATCCCAGCATCCTGTTAGCCTTGTTATAGGCCTTGTTGCACTGACTCGATTGCTTAAGTGAGTTACTAATGACAGCTCTCTGATCCCATTCCTCAGCTATAGTGCTACATCTCTCTCTCTCTCTCTCTCTACTCCCATCCAGTACTCTGTCTTGGGGTTCTTTTTCCCTAGGTGCATTACCTTGCACTTTCTAGCATTGAATTTTAACTGCCAGACCCTTGACCATCCCTCTAGCTTTTGTAGGCCTCTCTGCATTTCCCTTATTCCCTCGTCACTAACCACCCTCTGACATAATTTTGTGTCATCTGGGAAGAGACACAACCTGCCCGAGTCCTTCTCCAATGTCACTAATGAACATGTTGAAGAGGACCAGATCTAGGACTGATCCCTGTGGAACCCCGCTCATAAACTCCCTCTCCTCTGATCTAACTCCATTGACCACCACCCTCTGCTGCCTCC
The DNA here is from genome assembly GCA_016271365.2 of Neoceratodus forsteri. Taxonomy (NCBI): domain Eukaryota; kingdom Metazoa; phylum Chordata; order Ceratodontiformes; family Ceratodontidae; genus Neoceratodus; species Neoceratodus forsteri. The sequence continues at coordinate 65,476,120 of CM028135.1, read as the reverse complement.
CCTCTAGCCAGTTACCCATCCACTTGACAGTTCATTTAGCTGCACCCAGGTCTTCCATCTTCTTGCGCAGTCGTTTGTGAGGTACTGAGTCAAAAGCCTTGCTGAAGTCAAAGTAGAGCAGATCCACAGCATGGCCCTTGTCCAATTCCTTTGTCACACAGTCAAAGAAAACTATCAGGTTAGTCTGAAAAGATTGTCCTGCCACAAAACCATGCTGTTTATTATCCTGTAGCCTGTTGCTCTCCAGATAGTCTCTGAGGTCCTCTTTGATCAGTGACTCCACTAGCTTCCCTACTATAGAGGTTAGATTTGACAGGCCTGTGGTTCTCTGATTGCTCCTTATCCTCCCCTCTATGAAGCAGTACAATGTCTGCCACCTTCCAATTCCTATGAACTTCCCCAGATCTAGGTGAGCTGTAGAACAGACACACCAGTGGTTCAGCCAGCTCCCCTGCTAATTCCCTGAGTATCCTCGGATACAACCCTTCTGGGCCTGGGCTTTTATCTGTCTTAAGGGCAGACAGCCCTTTTAGAACCCTTTCACTAGTAAACAATGGCTGTCTCATTTCTGGGATTCCCTTAGTGGCCACTTTGATGCCACTCTCTGGCATGGACCCACTGTCCTCCTTGGTGAAAACTGAGCAAAAGTAGTCATTTAGGATGGCAGCCTTTTGCCCATCCTCCTCTATCACCCTACCCCCCCTCAACTAGCCATGTGATTCCCACCCCCTTTTTCCTTGTTTTGCTACTATATCTGAAAAACTGTCTTTCTCTGTTCCTGACCCCCTCCACAATATGCAGCTCTGTGTCTGCTTTGGCCTCCCTAATGGCCTTCTTTGCCTCCCTATTTTTCTATAAATAATCCTCCCATTCTACCTTCCCCTGCTTTTTCCTGTATTTACAGAAGGCCTTCTTTTTTGGCCCTTACTGCTTCCCTGACCCTTGCTGAGAACCACAGTGGTCTCTTAAACGTGGTTTTCTTTGTTTCTGTCCTTATGGATACTTTAGATGCCTCGAGGATGGCCCCTTATTTACCTCCCATCTCTCCTCCACCCCATCTGTGTTCTCCACCCTTACTAACTTATTCCTGACCAGTTCCCTCATCCTACTGAAGTCAGCCCTTCTAAAGTCAAGGATTTCAGTTCTCTATTGTGGTTTGACAGCCCCGAGGGCCAATTCAAACCAAACAGAGTTATAGTCGCTGTTCCTCAGTGGCTGCCCTACTCCCACCACTCCTATCATCTCTGAGTTGGTGAGCACCACATCAAGGACTTTGGTCTGCCTGGTGGGTTCCTTAACTGGCTGTACCAGTAGACAGTCTTGGAAGGCATCCAGGAAGGCCTGACTCTAGGCACTCTTTGCCACTGGGACCTCCCAATTGATGTCGGACAGGTTCAGGTCTCCTAGCACCACTATTTCCCCCTTTTCTATCCCTTTCAGATTCCTCTGTGAGTTCTCTGTCCCTTTCTTTCCCTTGCCCTGTAGGCCTATATATCACCCCAAGCATACTTTCCTGCCTGAGGCTGCCGTGAGTTGCACCAATACTGACTCAACCTCACCACTGCTACCCCTAATACACCCATCTTCTACATCCTCAATGCCTTCCTTGACAAAAAGGGCAACTCCTCCCTCTCTACCAGTTCCTCTGTCCCTCCTGAACAGAGAATACTCAGGGACTGTCATCTTACAGTCATTATTATTTGTAGCCCATGTTTCTGTGATGGCCACAAGGTCCACCTCAGTGTCTGCTGTCAGTGTCTGGAACTTGCTGAGTTTATCTAGGCTCCTGGTGTTAAGGCATACCCCTTTCCATCTGACCCCTGTGTACGTTGCTACTGTGCTTCTGTTTTCCATGTTTTCTCCCACCCTTGTTGGGGCTTTTGCCCTTTGTTTTATCTGTCACTACTGCCCATTCCCTTGGTCCTGTAAACACTACTGTTTTTGCTGCTATAGTCCCCTGGGTGTGGGGGAGTACTATCTAGGATCCCCTTCTGCTCACCATCCACCATGGTTACCCTAGACCCAGACTCCCCTGCAGTCAGTTTAACTGTCTGATATAGAGATCAAACTTCTGCTCCAATGCACTGGACCCCTCTCTCGTCAGGTGAAGACCATCACCCTTGAAGAGTCTTCTGTCCCAGAAGTCCCCCAGTCCCCTACAAAATGGTACCTCATGTCACAGCACCAACCCTTACGCCAACTATTAACCTCCTCTGTTTCAGCACTCCTTATCCTATCCTGCCTCCCTTCCGTCCCACACAGGGAGGACTTCAGAAAAGGCCAGAGAGGCTGACTGTGCCACCAATCTATTCCCCAGTCTACAAAAGTTCTGCTCCACCATCTCCATGGACTGATTTGCCAGATTGTTGGCACCCAGGTGTACCAGCACCCCCAGTTCCCCCACCTCTTCTCCACCATCCTCCCTATCCTGTCTAAGTCCTGGGTGGCTGACACTCCAGGCAGGCATTGGACCATCCCCCTCCCATCTGACCCCTCCTCCATCACCCTTTCTACCCCCTAATCATTGAGTCCCTGGACACTAGGACCTTCCTGCCAGCCTTGCCCCCCATGGGTGCCATCAGGTTGTCCTGCCCTTTCCCTTTGACTGACCCAGAGTCCCCCTGATGAAGTCAGGTGCCTGAGCCTCCTCCAAGAGTGTGAAATTATTTGCCATCTAGAAGGTACTGGGCTGGGAAACCTCCTTATGGCTACCCTCCCCCTCTCCCATGCCCCATCACTCTCCATCCATCTGGACCATTGGGTCTCTGGAGGAGTGGAGGTTTGGGAGGTTGAGTTCCTGCTGAGCATAGTGCACAGCTGAGCTATTTCTACCCTTGCTGCTAGCAGCTGATCACGGAGTTCTGCTATGGTCCTACAGATGGGGCAATGCCCCCTCCTCCAGAGCACATCCCTGGAGAAGAGTGCCCCACAGTCCCCACAACTGAATACCTCCCTCAGAACCCCGTCCTAAAAAGAACTGTATTCTGAGAGATAAACTTAAATAAACTTAGTTTAGATTGTAATGCACATTCAGATCAAATGTACCCTTAACCTTGATTAATTTAAATGTAAAACAAATAACAAACAGAATTTATAAAATACTTTGTATTCATGAACTTTATTGTATTCTAGAACTCAGTGGACTGAGTAAAATCAAACAACTCAGCTTGCTGCTACTTCTGATTCTATCACAGAACTAGAACACAATGCCAGAACAGTTGTTCTTAGCAACAGTCAGCAGCTAAGCAAAAATGCACTTATGATTTTTTTTGTCAATTTAATTTTATTGAAATAATGTTATAACAAAAGAAACATCAGTTGCATACATCTTTAGAGACCATAAAGAAACATGAGATAATGAATGTTCAACACAAGCATTTCCTAAATACCTAAAACAGTACTAAACAGAAAGCATAACTAGGACCTCAACTGTTAAAAATACTGAAAAGTACTGTACTATGAATAGCATACTACCATGTGTTTAAAAGAAATACTACAAAACAAAATCTACATACCTGAAAAACTTTTGATTATTGAGGCATATTTACACATTTAGGGTGAGTAAAGGTAAAGAAAATGTTTATATTTCCCCTGATGGTTATAAAGCAAAATAAAAAAATCACAATTAGAACAGAGAGAAAGCGTAAAGAAGCGAGAGGAAAGATAGAAAGGGAGTAGAGAGAACACAGGATGGTAATAGACATAGTAAAATGCACTTATGATGCTGTCTCACAAAAACAAACCAACGAAAAACATTTAAAAAGTTAAAAAAAAACACACCAGTAGACATTAGCAGCCCAGCGAGCTCCTTAAACAACAGACAAGATCACAGTAACACACCATTCACAAGCTGCCACAACAGATCTGCAAATCCAAAAGAAATGACACATAAAGAGTCAGCGAAAACTCAATAAAATCAGATGTACTACTGTGTATTAAGCACACTTCACTAGAAAACTTATGTTTAACAAAAAAACAGTCACCAAAGCAGCAAAATGTCCAGAAATGACACCTAGGTGCTCAAAATTGGACTCAATGAAAGTCACTCACAGAAACTGTTAAACATATAGTAATGAAACTAACTACATCAGATTTAATCAATCACAAAAGAAATGTGATGTGTCTTGACATCCCAGTCAACATATATCAAATGAATTTTATATCTACTTAGAGACAACAATGTCCTCTTTCACAATCACCACAAATGATTTGAAAGAAAAATAATTTTAAATATGAAAATAATGTGATTATCACTTAGCTCGGGAGCTGCTCACAAACACAGCCCTCTGCTTCTGCTGAAATTTTAGAATCTAGACACCTCTGAACAGGGACACCATGGTGGATTCAATAGTGTCCCATTTAAGCGTGTCCTTTTAAAAGCAGCTGGCCTCAGAGAAAACTTTGAAAAGCATAATATTTAGGTAAAAATCAACCTGCATGCCATAATATATAGTCTGTAGATTTCTCCTCCTCATTATTTATTACTGAAGGAATTTGCATGACTAAGTGATCTGTATCCTTAGAGTTCATCTGCCTCTATAGCTTATTCCCTACTTCAAGTCATAATTCTGTTATGACATCATAGTTTGTTGTTATAGGTAATAGCTTGTTGTTATAGGAGTAAATGTGATGTCATAAGCAGTGCATTATGACCTCAGGTAGGGAGAAAGCAACAGGAATAGTTGAACTCTTCAGGGAGAAAGATCCTGTTTTTATGCCAGTGACCCACAGTAATAAATAACAAGGGGGAGAAATACAAAACTGATGTGAATACAAGCTGAACTGTGTCAAAATATTATGCACTGTAAAAGTTCTCCTGAAGGTGTCAGCTGCTCTTTAAAAGGAGATCACCTGTGTGAGACAGAAAATGAGCTTCGGTCATCTCTTGAGTGCAGCAATGTGCTGTACTTATTATTAACACTGGGTACTGTATTAATTTAACTTTATTCTCATATTGTAATATTGTATTGCCATGTTGAAGTTAACCACAAATAAAAGCTCCTGTAAAGGACAAAACATTTTGTGTGACATGCAGACATATTTTGAAACACAAATTGTTAGAACAACAGATATCAACTAGCAAAAAAGAAGGACTCTAAGGGCCTATGACACACTAATTTGTATTCTGACTGTCCCAATTAACTAGCGGATTTAGTCCCCTTAAAACGTTATGGATAACATAGGAGCTATTGGGGTAAAAACGGTTCCAGCTGAGACGCTCTGATTAACCAAGTCATCCCTATTAACCGTGTGTCTATTAAGTGGTGTGTGCTACACCAGGTAAGTGTCCTAGGCAAACAGATGCCTATTCTTAGGCACAACCTGGGAGCATTACAGAGCAGGTAAACAAGGCTGTGCATAATTAATAAGAACATTACAAATACAGATAGCCCCCCAACCAGTATGCTACAATCACATGCATGGGTAATATGGCAAGGGATAACATGACAATGCTTGGTATAACAAGCTGAGAGCAGTGCAGTAACTGGTATAGGTAAATAGTATGCCTGAGATGTCTTGGCTAATCGAGCATGTCATCTTAACTCATTCTATCCTATTGTCACTTAGAATGTTCAGATACCCTCTGCCTGCTGCTAGAACACCTGTGTGCCTGAAGGGATTTTAGATCTGCAGCATTCATACAAACACACTGTGCTTAAATCTGCATATCTTAAAAACCATACATCCAATTTTAAAACTGTAAAAAGAAAAGTTTTTCAGGACAAAACGTTTTTGAAAATGAGCGAGGTTTGGTAATGTCTATTTAACTGGATTTATTGTTGTGTAAGGTTGTTTTCATATTTTAATAAATTCTGATGATTTTATCTAAATATAATTATGCTCTGTTTAGTTAGTCACTCAAAAATATTACATTTCTGTAAAATTGTTGATTAAAATGGTTAAAAATATACAATAAACATCTGTAACTGTCTAAATATAAATTTTGCAAGTTTTTTACAATTTATTTTAGTCAGAAATCAATATCTGAATTACTTGTTATTACAGTTTGAGTTTTTTTGTTCCACTCCGCTGGTTGGAATTTTTGCAGTGTTTAATTCTTCTTACCACTGATTTTAGTTTATGAATCTGATTATCAATTTTTTTTGTTTTCCCCCCAGTTCAGTACGAATATATTTACACAGTACCTTAGAAGGACATATCAGGAAGTGATGTAGGAAGGAAGTGCTTTGTGAGGTCAAGTGATGTAAATAGGAAGAACACTGCCAGTGTAGGTCAGGGAGCTGACACAGGAAATGGAGACATTTTACAGTGCTGGAGGTCTCTCTATGATTAATTGCATATTTGCTGTAGTTAAAATGTGTAATTTCATTGAAATAAACTATTTTATTTTATTTTTGTAATGAAATCCCATAATAAGAATAGGAAACTGTATTTTATTTGTGCTGTTTGCTTTATCATACTGTAAATGAAGTATGATGCTGTTCATGTAAAGGTTCGCAGTCTTTCAGTAAACATCATGCTACATAAATCTGTGTATTTAATTTCCTGGTATAGTTTATTTTTGGGGGTTGTATTATGGGATGGTTTAAGGTGAGGGAATGACTGTATGATGTAGCACTGTGTGTGGGGGGGGCCTGCATTCATAATACAGGCTCAGATGCACTTCATATGTTCTGGGGAAATGAGAGGGGCTATATGCCTGTAATAATGGTGCTAATATACACTGTAGATACATTATGGGTATACGTATAGGATGATGAAATTGCTGAAAAGGCACTGGTAATTTGGGGTATACTGTATCATGGGGAAGGGGTGAGTGTGTCTGTACCAAGGAATGATGCTCATAAGCACTGCAGTCATTTTGCGTCATGAATTGGCACCTGCCCTTGGGGTATACACAACTGTGGGGAAGCAGGTGGGGCTGCCTGCACCTGGTAAAGGTGTTCATATGCCATGCAGAAACATTGTGGGTACATATACAGGGTGATGACATGGGCATCTGTAAAGGTTGTGTACTATGTGCTGTGTCACATGGTTTGCCTGCATACACGTGTGATATGTTGCAACATTCAGTATGGCACACTGTGTTGGTGGGAAGGAGTGTGGGTATGCCTGCACCATGGAATAATACTCATTGGTGCACATGTGTACTGTGTGCTATGTTTCGTTTGAATGGACTGTATAAGTCATACACTGGCACTGATCACATCACAGTGCATCAGAGGTAAGGGCTGGTCTGAAGCATTATGAGCACAAGGGACTAAAGTGGTTGTGGAGTGATTCAAACTTGAATAGAAAATTACAGTGCATCTGAGGGTAGTGTTGGAATGAATCTTGATGTGCACAATGGACTACACCATGGTGACTGAGGAGGGATCCATATCAGTAATGCACATCACAGAGCGTCAGAGATAAAGGTTGGACTGAAGACTGATGAACAGATGGACTAAATCAGTGACTCTGGTGGGATTTGAACCTGGACAGCACTTTACAGTGCAGTAGAGGTTGGGGCTGGACTGACACCAGATCAGTCAATGAACAACACCATTGGCTCTGGAGGGATCTGAACCTGAATTACACTTCACTGTTCACTACAGTTTGGGGCTCGACAAATGCATGATAAGGAGATAGATTTTACAAGTGGCTGTGGAGGGATTTGAGCCTGAAGAATACTTTACAGTGCATCACAGATTGGGGCTGAACTTATGTCATATGAATTGATGGGCTACACCAGTGGATGTGGAGGGTTTTGAACATCAAATGCATTTCACAGTGCATTATGGGATTGATCTGGACTGATATATGGTAAGTCGATGACAACACCATCAGCTGTGGAAGGATCTGAACCTGAAATGCACTTCACTGTTCACTACAGTTTGGGGCTCGACTGACACATGATAAGGAGACAGATCTTACAAGTGGCTGTGGAGGGATTTGAATCTGAAGAATACTTTATAGTACATCACAGATTGGGGCTGAACTGTGTCATATGACTTGATGGACTACACCAGTGGATGTGGAGGGTTTTGAATATGAAATGCACTTCACAGTGCATTATGGGATTGGTCTGACTGATGCATGGTAAGTCAATGGACAACACCATCAGTTGAGGAGGGATCTGAACCTGAAATGCACTTCACTGTTCACTACAGTTTGGGGCTCGACTGATGCATGATAAGGAGCTAGAACTTACAAGTGGTTGTGGAGGTATTTTAACCTGAAGAACACTTTACAGTGCATCAGAGGTTGAGTCTGGACTGATGTCATACGAGTCAATGGACAACACCAGTGACTGTGGAGGGATTCAAAACTGATTTGGCCTTTACAATGCATCAGAGACTGGGGCTGGACTGATGCCAGATAAGTTGAAGGCAACACCATTATTTTTTCATTTTAAAGAATCAGCAACTGCGTATTAGGGAGAAAACTCAAGTACAGAGCATGAGACAAATATGCTACTGACCCTAACACACTTATCATCCATAACGCAGGGAGCAATATGCCACATAGATTTTAACATAGCCATAATCCGAACATAAACTCTTTAAAAAGTAACAAAAGGCGCTGAATTCATGTGACCTCATCTAGTACATGCATAAGAAACACTCTCTCCCATCAGGAATGCCAGCCGGATCCATAAGATGTGATCACACAGGATGACCAGAAATTATCCCAAAATGAACAAAGTAACAACTATGAAAACTTATAAATGAAAATAAAAACAAATAAATACAGATTACAAATCGAGATTTTGGTACCAAAATGAAGCGAGTATTTTAGGTAAGAGCAACACCTCCATCTTGAAACTAAGTTTTCAGTCACGTGCTCTTCCTGCCCCAGTGTGCACTCTGACTGGTTAGTGGAAATAGTGATGTGTGCAATAAGCATAGAGGAAGCATGGCAACAGTGAGGATCAATATGACCAAATGGTGACGCACTACAGAGCTAGGGCGGGTGCAGGTCAGGGCTGTGACCCCTAAATGAAACATCAAAAAAAAAAATCACTGTACACTCCAGAGCCCAGAGCGCCACTTTCCCTCCAGTGATGGTTGTAAAAAAATATTTGTCCTTGCTTGAATGCTAAATAAGGATTTAGCCTAACACTTCAGGCTCACACATTGATAGAATAGTGGAAGGCACAACAAAAGATCTGCATGCAGGTTCCCTGGTGCTTTGACAACTAAGGCTTCATCAGGGGGATGGTGCCTGCATCTAAGACAATCCCTTTATACAATTAAATTCAGAATTGGTGATGTCAGAAAATCTGACCAACCACAGAGCTCGATTTTTAAATACAGAAATATTCAGCTCACTTAGTGGTATAAATGGACTAATAGTTATAACAATCATATCATCAGTTACAACATGTTATTGTAGAAAAATACCCCAAAAGACAAAAAAATACACCAAAGTGGTGACAGCCAATCGGATTGCTCGAATAAAAAAAAATATAAGTTATGAAATTATAGTGTAAACCTGATCAGCTTAACATGTTACACTAAAATAAGATGATTTGTTGTTACAATACAAGCTAATGGCAGAATGAACATAATACATCTTACACAGCACATGCAAAAAATAGTAAATTTATTTTTTTATGTATTAAGGCTTGTTTTCTCAAAAATAGCCAATGGGAATGCATATTATATTAGGTAAATCAGTAAGAGTACGATGTCCCTAATAGCTGGTACAACTCAATTCATCAAATGTAAACAAATGCTTGAGCTGCACCAGAGAAAGATATGGACGTAATCAGGCGCATCAGGCACTACAGCACATGATTTAGGACGCCATATGGTGTCATCAGGAAAGAGGTATAGCGTATGACGCCATATGGCGTCATCAGGAAGGAATGAGTTAAGACATCATTACTGAGAACTGCTGAAATGGGTTAAGCAATCCTGAAATGCAAAGATGCCTTCAGATAAAACTCTTGACTAGCCAAGAAACATTGCAGATATCTTGGGCATACCATTTAATACTTATTAATCATTTCTTTTCTTCTGTTCCATTTTTGTACGTATGGACTACTGCCACTTCTTCACCGTTCAGGGCAGCTTGCAATGGCTCTTTATCTATTCACTGTTCATTGCAGCTTGTACCAGGCAGTTTAAGTGGAAAAGGTTACAGTGGCAGTTTTAGAAATGGCAGCAATGCAAAGGGACCAATCATTTTCAGGAGGGAAGCCCAGTATTGTGCGACTGTAAATATTTTTATTACAGCAGCTGTTTTATTGTTTTTGCAAGGGTTGTTTTTTGTTGTTTCCGGGTAGCAGCTTGAGCATGCACTGAAAGGTCAGGATCATATGCCTAAAGGCTGAAATAAAAAAATTCAGAATATGGTCACCTGCGGAAGCTACAGCATGTGAAAACCTCTACACTGTGTAAGAGGGTCTCACGCTTTGCAGCAACTCTCATTCGCTTCTATGAAGGTAGGAAAATAAATGATTTGTAATTGGTGTTACAAGTCAAGAGGGGAGCAATATGAAAACAGATAAAACAATGTATACAGGGTGCAAGAAGCATAGTTTATCCAACTATAACAAAAAAAACAGGCAAAGTAAAAAAATTAAGTCATAACAATTATAACCAATAAACCATATAGTAAATAGATAAGATGTGCATATCAGAGTAACCTCCTCAAACTTGTTTGTCAGAAGTACTCCACTAGAAACCTTCAGATTATCCTTGGGGCCACAGAAGAATAATCTGTGTGATCATCCCACAGTGATCTATAAACAGAAAAAAGAAGACACAAGTAGTTTGATTCAATAAAGTCAGAACTAAGACTAGCAGATATTGGACAGTAGACTCACTCACAAAAAAAAAAAGAAAAGCTTTAAGGTGTCAAATTATTTCATTCATATAGCTGAATTATAATACCAGCATGACAACAGCACTGTCAAGAATGCTTCAGTTTAAGAAAGACTCTTCTTCAAGGCCTCAATTACTGTTCTTGTATTGTTCTAAAATGGGTTATACCAGTCCACTGAGTTTGTAGCGTAGCTATTTCCAGTAATTACTCCTATATCAATTGTACTTTTGCTTTCTTGGCGTACCCATATTAATTTACACTTTGTTCGAGCTCTGCACTGATACAACTCAGTTTAAGCAAGTACAGCATGGCGTCCTAAATGTCAGGTTGTAGGAGAACTTGTAGTCAGAAGCTAAGCTTTTTACTCAGTTCCTTGGGCTGGAAGTTAGGTCCTTTACTTTTTCTGAGGCAGGAAGTTAAACCCCTCAATTTCTTCCTGGAGCTGGAAATGTAACACCTCACTTTGACCATGGGGTAGGTGGTTGACCCCTTTACTTTCTACTTGGGGCAATTGGCTTTAACCTTCCTCTTTGTCCTTGAGCAGGCAGTTCAACCTTTCACATTATTTTTTTATCTTATTTAAAATTGTGTTTCCCCATAAGATGCACCATCTTATTTTCCTGGGGATCCTTGGAGGTAGCGTCAACAAAAGGCACAGTACAGGCTGAATTTAAGTAATTTTGCATTTGGCTAGTAGTGAGCTGCAGACTCATTGACAGCAAGAACACCAGTGAGTTTCAAATTAGTTGTCAGTTAATTTGGCATTCAATTTTGCAAGGTGGTTTGTTTCAGGCACTGCATTGCATTCGCAATGAAACTAAGCACTTGAAGAAGCCAGTTTAAAACAAATTGTCTCTTCTGACTGCTTATGAGTCGGAAATAGCTTTGTCCATGGATCAGGACACTATACAATTTGCTATGTCTCTGAGGTCAGAAGCTATAATCCATCACTATGTGACTGTGCCTTTGAGTTAATTTATTCACTTTGTCTCTGGATCAGGAAGCTTAATTCAATTAAATCAAATAAAATTATCTGTAATAGTATAGGGAACAAAGAACATGACCATGGAGTCAGTTCAGTCATTTAAAAATCTAGGTGTTCATTTACATTGAAACCTTAAGAGTTTACACATTGATTACACTGTGAAAAAAGGAAAATTAAAACTAGCTATATTTGTAGAAAAAAGGCTTGTTTAACAGATAAGGCAAAGAAAAGCATTGCCAAGCACTTTCTCCTCACTGCTTTGAAATATTATTTATTTATTTAGTTTTTGTTGACCGGGTAAGTGCACTACACTCCTTCTTGCCTATTTTCAGGCACGACCCGGGGAAGGGGGATACAGATGAATGTCAACTGACTTTGAACCAGATTAAGTTGTTGGTGGTATTTTGATATGGTTCTGAAATTCGTTTTTAATCTCTTTGATATAACTTTTTTCTAGATATGCTACTGCATTTAACAGTATCTCTTGGTTTGCATTATTAGCCCAATTTTTTACTCACCAGTATAATTTGTGTAGTAACTTGAGCCTTCTTTCCCCAAAATCAAGGATTTTATTTTGTAATTATACATTAATATTTAATATACTAACTCATAAATGACCTTTTGATTTATTTAACCTTTTCAAAATTTCAGGAAGGTTCATCGTTATAATAAATTAAGGGTTCCGTCCACAGATTCTTTATGGATTGAAGATATCCAACCAATTTTAGTGAACGATCATTTTCTGCTTATGTAACCAAATTGCTATCAAACTGGTATATTCTGTTAGCCTAGACTATGGTAAAGGGTGTTTTAAATTTGTACTGTTCTGTACATGCCAGTTCAAAATGTAGCTATTTGTGACTGATGACTTGTTTTTTCATTACTATACAGTATGTGTGTATCTGATCATGTTATGTGACAATATGCACTGATATTACACATTTATTATGCATAGTTTTTGTTTGATGTGTTCTCCCAAGTTTCCCTTTCCGCAGCTAGGCCTGAAAATGGGTCTCTGACTCAGCACATACTTTGATTAAACAAATAAATGAAATGAAAATCCTTAAATTTGTTCCTGGGGCATGAAGCTAAATACTTGATTTCATCCTGGAAGAAGAACTGAACTTGTTCTCTTAAACACAATGATGTTATTACTTTTAAAAATCTAAAATACCCGGAAGACTGGTCAAGGGCTTGGCAACTGGACTTCAATGTGAAAAAATGTAAAATTATGCACATGGGGGAAAGAAACCCAAGGGCAACTTATCATTTGGGGGAGGAGTTAGCAACAACAAAGCAGGAAAGGCATCTGGGGCCATCATATCTGATGAACTCAAGGTAGTAAAGCAGTGTGATAAGGCAGTAGGAAAGGCCAGTAGGATGCTGAGGTGCATGGGGAGGGGTATCAACAGCAGAAAAAAGGGAGGTAGTGTGCCTTCTTCTTACTCATTTATTTTGTTTCTCGGGCAGGAAGCTGATCCATTTGCTTTGCTGTTGGAGCCAGGTACAGTTGTTAAGTCGCTCTTAGTCCCTAGGACAGGAAGTTGAACACTTTGCTGTGTCTAGGGGGAAAACAATTCCGCTTTTGATGCTCACAAACTCATCACATGAAGTCTAGTGCAGTTGGCCATCCTTTCTAAAATATGGCTGTAAACTGAATGACAATACTGAGTGTTATCTGTTCCCCAGAGAAAGGTATGGTTTCTCACGATCATTGCTGAACAGCATTGGCAGCCAGAGCTGTGAGGAAGGCCTGCAGTCTGCATCCATATGTCACACACCTCAACTGTGGCTAGTGGAAATCATTCTCCAGTGCTGTCAGTCCCCCACCTTTCAACAGCTCTAAATTTATTCCAGTGAGAAAGCAGCTAGCATAGGGCATGCCTGCAATGTCCCTGTGCAATGGAGTAACAGGTTTTAGTCTCAATGCTGTTAATAATTTTTTTTTTCCATAGAGCTCTTTCTCGCTCTGGTCATATCTGGTGGCACCTCTCCCCCACCCCACCCCAGCTCCATCACTGACCTTATTATGGACTTACAGGGCCGTCCTTGGGAAATTCAAGCCTTTCTCCCCCGTCCGGCTCCCAATGACCCATGCTCATCCCTGAATGTGGGTCATCAGCATTACGAGTGGTAACACTGCTGCTGCACCAGTGGACCAGCCCCAGTGCTGCTACTCCTTAACCTTTCACTAGCATATAGAGAAATTGGAGAAAAGCTACCTGCATGGTCTGAAGTTTGAACCCATGCACTGCTGCTTATCACAGAAGTACATGCACTGGCCCTCAGTTACCACAAGGACACAGAGTTATGCAGTCATGCATGGTTCCCCACTATACACAAGCAACTGTGCAGTCACTCTCATTTACTATAGGGACACTGAGTTTGAATCTGCAAATGGTCCCCCACTACCACACTCCATGCCAGTGCATTTGCGTGGAGAATCTAAGCTACCGGGGGGACACTTAACTTAAATCTTCATGCAGTGGCTTATCACATCTCCTGCAGAGATCTGAGCTTTCATAGATTTGATGATGAAGCTGATAGGCTGTCCAGAACTGCAATCCATAGCCTTGTACTGATTGTCAATGCTTGTTAGTTACACCAGTGAATATCACTGTGCACTGTCAGTGAATGCTCCCATAGAAACCTGTGCTGTGATTTCAGTGGCCTTGTGGTGCCACCAGTGGGTGCCACTGTACATTTTCAAGGCATGCCCCAGTCAGGAAGTTTGCAGACAAATCAATGCCTACCATTTCCACCAGTGGGTGTCACTATGCATGAATGGCAGTGAGCCAATTCTGAGACAATGGCTGATAAATAGGAGAAGACATAATGTAGGAGAAACCAGTATAGACCATGAGACAACTTATACTCACATATTGGCATTTCCTTTTCTCTCTCTGCTGCATGCCAGATTTGGTGACTACGTCCGGCATTATGTCCTGCGAGTGGGTGACTACCACACAGCAGTACATGACGAGTCTGAGCGTGAGATTCCTGTACAGAGGATAGTCCTGCACAAGAAGTACAGACCCAGCAGCAATGACAATGACATCGCTCTGGTCAGGATGAGAGGCCAGGAGGGACAATGTCTCACCTTCAACCGTCATGTTCTGCCCATCTGTCTACCAGAGGGACAGGAGCAGGATTCCATCCAGAAGCCAGCTTGTTTCATTAGTGGCTGGGGAGATACAGGTGAGTGAGCCATCCACTCATCACTGAACATAAGAAGAAAAGAATCTTAGTGCTGTAGCCTCTGCCATCTCTGTGGGTAGGCCATTCCATATTCTCACCACCTGCAGGTATGAAAAGTGCTTTCTAAGCTCATCTCTGAATAGTTCTTCCTTCAGTTGTTTATCATGCCTATTAGTGGTTATTTCTGTGTTTGATATAGTCAAGGCAGTTGTCCTGTTTTAGTAGCCTGTGTATGCAGATAAGGTCCCATTTTTGTCTCTTTTTATGACTACAAAGCCTTAAATGATTAAACTTTTGCTTGTAATAAATTCCTTCCAATCCCTATATCATCTTGGTCTCTTTCCATTGACCTCTCTCTGTTCATCTGCTGCAATTTACTTTTCAAGATGTGGCACCAAGAATTGACAGCAATACTCAGCCTGTAAAGGTATGATGGACAACAGGTACAATACTGGCTGGTTCATCCAACCAAACACATCACAAACCCACCATTACATATCAAAAACATTTCATTGACTCTCCATGTCACTGATATAGGATGTCACTGATGTCATGTGAGGGGCGAATGGCACCATCAAATGTGCCAGCGATGCACTGTACCTACCTCCTGCCTGATGTTCCCTGAGCAGTACCAGCCAGGAGTTCAATTCCACTTACCCCAATAAAAAAAATTTACAGTATTGCTCACTATGGCATATATAATTTTCCAGATGATCTGCAGCAATTCGAAGTTAGAATAGTAAATTATGCCATGTATGAAGTTCCAGCACTAAGACTATACTGATGTCAGAGTGATGCATTTGGTTGGAGAAACTAGCGCCATGGCCCAGGTACACATCCAGACTTGGATTCCCCATTCTTGGACTGCTTAGGGATGAATATATTATGACAGTGAGGCATTTGCTTCTGAGTTTTGGGGGGGGCTACTGAAGGCTTTAAATGCCCTCTGATTGACAGCAAGAGAGTGACAAGATTTATGTAGATTATAATTGCAGCCACTTGCCTATCCAGCCTCTCAGCCATAGGAAAGAAATTGCATCCATGCAGTGGGGGAGTCAGGGTAGGGACCCAGCTGCAAAGATGATGATTTTATCATGATGTATCATAAATGACCATTATCAATTATGTTCAAATATCATGTTCAGTCTTTAAGAAACCCTAATTGGTTGGGGGGGGGAGAAAACACTTCATTGGTTAAGTTCTTCCTTGTTTGCTGCTCTGGTTGCTTTCACCTTGGCTAGGTATAAAGATGCAGGGTATAGCTTTGCTATCATCTCTGTAAGGAAAGTGGGATGACCTTCAATGTTGCTCCTACACATAGCCAGTGCATCCATCGTACTCACATAGATTGATCTGAATTAGCTAGATGAACTCCTCCATCTCCTAATCCAGGACAATTAGTATTTTATAGAAATTATATTATCATGACTTACCTTCCATATGAGTGAGTTCCTGAGGAGCAGTTGATTGTAACATATAAATCTGTAAAGTATGCCACTTCTGAGGATTGTGTGAAAACAAAACACCCCTCCTCAAAAAAACACACATATAAAAAACAGACAAAAAAGGGATAAGGGTACTGATACAGTGGGAAATGAGAAGTAGAGTAGAAGGGGCATTATAGGGTTAAAGGAGAGATCAGAGAGAGGAGGGGATTGTAAAAGGAGACGGAATCTTAAGCACCGGCTCAACATATTCAGACAGATCTATTCAGATGCTTTTGGTTACTGTATCATAATGTTAAACATAAAAGGCAGAACCTGTAAAACTACCATCCACTTGTATATAAACAGAAAGAAAAACAACACTTTTAATTCTCTTCAGTACACTAAAAGAATGTCAGTGTAGGATTTCTTATGAGTGCCTGCATAAAACATGAGTCTATCTGCATATTTATGAGATCGGGTTACACGAGAACTAAAACAAACAAGAGCCAATTACAGTAGAGCTTCTGTGACCCCAAACTTTCAGGTCACTGTATGTGAGAGAGAGAGAGAGAGGATTTGCTTTGTGGAAGATTTTACTTTTTGAAAACAGTGTGCAGCTACTGGTCTGATGAAAGGGATAGTTCAACATATTAATATCAAGTAACTGCAGGTGCTTTAACTGTGAGAAAGAGCTGTTTTATATTTAATAGTACAAAATAAGCATGGAGAAAACATAACATTCAGCTATTCCTGATTCTCTGAAAATGCTTATATCGCAGTCATTCGAAAAAGATAGAGACAAAACTCTTTGCAAAAATTATTGCCCATCTCATTAATCAATGTTGACTGCAAAATATTAGCTAAAATAATTGCCAATAGATTTAATCTGGTCATTAAAAAAATTATTTACCCAGATCAGGTAGGTTTTATACAAGGTCGCCACAGCATAGATCATCTTAGAAGAGTTCTACATATTATTCAGACAGCTTCTAAATTAAATACACCTAGTATACTTCTATCACTTGATACGGACAAGGCCTTTGACCACATAGAATGGTCTTATCTACATTTTATTTTAGATAAGTACAACTTTGGCCCTTATATATGTAGTGTTATTAAAATGTTATACACGGGTGCTGTGGCCAATGTTAGAGTTAATGGGATTTTTTCACAAACATTTCCATTATATAGAGGTACAAGACAAGACTGTCCATTATCCCCAATTTTATTCATTTTAGCCCTTGAACCTTTGTTAATTAAAATTAGATCCTCTACTTCTAGTTTAGACATCAAATTAGGCAAGGAATTTAAATTAACTGCGTATGCAGATGATAACCTCCTGTCCTTTAATAATCCATCACTCTCGCTTCCTCACCTTTTCTCTATTATTAAAAAATGTTCAGATTTCTCTGGGTTTCAAATTAATTGGAGCAAATGTGAAGCATTGCCTTTATCAGATAATGTGGACCATAAACATATATCGACATACGGTATAAACATTTGCATGTCAGGAATCAAGTATTTGAGAATTATACTTTGTAAGGAACTCAAATGCATGGTCAGGAAAAATATGTTGCCTCTCATAGGAAAAAAAATGATTCTGATTTCCAAAGACGGAAAACTATGCAACTGTCTTTTGGGGGCAAGATACAAACAATAAGTATGATGATTGCTCTGAACATTTACTATATGCTTCAACACCTTCCACTAAAAATCCCATTATATATTTATAAAGAAATCTATAAAAATCATTCTGCAATTTCTTTGGGAACAGAAACCAGCCATAATATCCATTAGCAAGCTACAGCAACCTAAACATAAAGGCAGCTTCTCCCTACCTAATTTTCAATTACGTCACGTGGCTTTTATCATAGGAACTTTATAAGAACAATGTGAACTGACAGATCAGATAATCCACCAAGCTGGTTCTATATTGAAAAACATCTGCTAAAGGACTTCATCCTAAAATATTATTGCCAGAATCACTAACCACTAAAAACACACTCAATAATAGTCCCTACTTATAACCTCTGGCTTAAAGTCACCAGACTTTAAAATGGAGTCCCTTAACTCACTGCATTGTCCATTATGGAAGAATCATTTAATTCAATTTGATATTGAACCTTTAAATTAGATCTCTTGGAAGTCGAACAGCATTTTAACGCTTGATGACCTAACTGATCCCTCTCTTCCCACAATTGCATCATTTGGCTATCTTAAAAATAAATATGGTTTATCTAGAACAGAATTCCATAAATGTCTTCTACTTAGAGATATATTTAGGGATAAAGGTAACCGTAATCTGATCTTCCCCTCTACAAATATTTTAAACATCTTCCGTAGTGTTTATGCAATAGGTGTGGGTGAATAAACTGTTAAATAAATACATTTATTTTCACTGGTGTTAAATAAATCTTAGAACCATCATTTATTTAACACCCTGCTGTCTGTCATAAAGTATGGTTACGTAAGAACTTACTGTAACAGTAGATCTTCAAGAACAGCTCTTGCAGCAGGTTACACCATTAGGACTGAAGCCGTCAGGCGTCAGGACCCCACAGAAATTTTCTAGCTAGCAGTCTTCAGCGGGGACCGCCTCCGACGTCGGTCCGGCCCCCGACGTCAGGCATAGTACATAAGGAGGCGGTCCCCCCACAATTCTCAGTTCTCCCGCTGGAGACTCCCGGCCGCTGGATGACATCAGAAGTGGAGACCGAGGATCCGCCACCAGATGGCCAAGACTATAAATCGGAACGTTCCATCTCGTAAGATGGGTGTTTGGCTACGAACTACCTCCAGAAGAAGGGGGATGGTGGGCGGGAATGTACCTGCTGCAAGAGCTGTTCTCGAAGATCTACTGTTACAGTAAGTTCTTACGTAACTGTACTATCTTACTTCAAGATACAGCTCTTGCAGCAGGTTACACCATTAGGACTGATTTCCAAGCAATAGTGGCAATTCTACGCCACAGGGAGGAGGAAAGGTAGAAGTCTCAATACTACACGAGCCTAGGACAGAAGTCCCTGAAGGACGGCTAGGCCGAACCCTGCTCTTCGCCTCGATGCAATGTCCAGACTGTAATGCCTGATAAAGGTATGCACAGAGCTCCAAGTAGCTGCAGTGCAGATAGCTGAGGTGGAGATGTTCTTTAACGCTGCAAAAGAAGTGGCCACCCCTCTCATGGAATGGCCCTTGACCGCGCCTGGTAAGGGTTTATTGCGCTTATCATAACAGAAAGTGATGCACTGGATGAGCCACCTCGAGAGAGACTGTTTGGAGACAGGAGCTCCTTTCATTCTGAAAGCAAAGGAGACAAAAAGTTGGTCCGCCTTTCAAAATTGTTTGGTTCTGGTCAGATAATATCTGAGACACCGATGCACATCGAGGGTGCGCAGAAGGGCTTCTCCTTGATTAGTGTATCTTGGGAAATACACTGGTAGACCGATATCCTGGTTAAGCGTGATGGCTGAAACCACCTTAGGCAAAAACTTTGGGTTTGTCCTCAGGGATACCCTGTCCTGGTGAAAAACCAAATAAGGCTCTTTGCACATTAGAGCATGCAGTTCTGAGATCCTTCTCGCCGAAGTAACAGCAACTAAAAATAACGTTTTCCATGATAGAAAACATAGCTCGCAATCCGCGGCTGGTTCAAAAGGTGGCAGCGTAAGCTGCTCCAGGACAAAGGGTAAGTCCCAAGGAGGAATCAGATCCTTGATGGGCGGCCTAAGGTGGAGGACTCCCCTTAAAAAGGCACGAGTAGTGTCCAACTGGGCCACCGTCCAATGGCCTACGGGGGCATGGTAAGCAGAAATTGCACAAAGGTGCACTTTAATCGAGGAGTAAGCCAGACCGGAATGAAAAAGGGAAAGCAGGTAGTCCAGAACCAGCTTTTCGGGACAGTCTAACGGTGAGAAACCGCGTGCTTGAGCCCACAAACCAAATCTACGCCATTTCATGGCGTACATTGCGTGGGTTGCCGGTTTTCTGGCAGCAGAGAGCACATCTGCTACTTCTTGCGAGACCCCGTATCGCATCATGGCTATGTCTCTAGGAGCCAAGCGTGCAGGTTCAATGAACGTAAGTCTGGATGAACCAATGAACCGCCTCCTGAGACAACAGATGGGAGCTGATTGGCAAAGGAACTGGAGGTTCCCGGGATAGCTGATGCAGAAGAGGGAACCAAATTTGTCTGGGCCAGAAAGGTGCGATCAAAATGAGTGTCGTCTGCTCCCTGTGAAGTTTTAAGAGAACTCTCTGGATCAACGGGAAAGGAGGGAAGGCATAGAGGAATCTGCCTGCCCAGGAGAGGGACAACACGTCTCACCAGAAAACACCAGGCCCTGGATCTAGCGAGCAAAAATTGGGCAGTTTTGCTTTGGATGGGGACGTGAAAAGGTCTAACTCTGGAGTGCCCCATCTGTGAAACAGATCCTCTGCCACCTCCTGTAGAAGTTCCCACTCATGGACTCTGGCCTGAGAGTGACACAGACTGTCTGCGACAGTGTTGTCCAATCCTGGGATGTGTACTGCAGTTAGGTTTGTGCTGTGTTGCAATAGCCACTCCCACACTCTCATGGCCTCCCTGCAAAGTGGGTAGGAGTGAGTGCCTCTTTGTTTGTTGAGGTATTGTCTGTTTGTAACAGGAGTGTACCTGGTGGAATCTCAGACTGGAAGGTCTGCTGAGCGTAAAGTACAGCCCTCATTTCCAAAATGTTGATGTGGAGATGAGATTCCGGGGCTGTCCAAAGGCCCTGAGACCGCACACCGTCTAGGTGTGCTCCCCACCTGAGCCCTGAGGCGTCTGTGGATAGACTCACAGTCGGAGACGGTGCTGTGAAGGTAACCCCCACGGAGAGGTTCCCCGGGTCTAGCCACCATTGCCAATCCTGAATTGCGGCATTCATGATTCAAATTGGCTGCTGCAGATGGTCTTGCCTTTGGTCCCATTGTACCCTTAGCATCCATTGGGTTACCCGCATGTGGAGCCGTGCCATCGGGACTGTTACAATGGCTGCAGCCATGTGTCTGAGCAGGTGAAGGACCAGTCTGGCCGGGACGGTTTTATTCACTGACAGGTCCCTGATGAGGGATCTGATGTGTTCCGCTCTGTCTGAGGGAAGAAAAGCTTTCCCTCTGACGGTGTCCAGAACTGCTCCTATAAACTGCAGTTTCTGAGACGGCACCAGGAGTGACTTCTCGTAGTTGATGAGGATACCCAGTGATTGAAAAAGGGACTGGGTGCTGTGAATGGCTGTCATCAGTGCCTCCCTGGAGGGTGCCATGAGAAGCCAGTCGTCCAGGTATGGGAACACGTAGTGGCCCTGTCTCCTCAGAGGCGCCGCCACGACTGCCATGCACCCGAAAACATGAGGTGCTGATGACAGCCCGAAGGGAAGAGCTCGGAACTGATAATGGCGGCTCTGAAACTCGAAGCGCAGGAACCTCCTGTGCGCTTAAGCAATTGGAATGTGCAGGTAGGCGTCCTGCATGTCCAAAGATGCCAGAAAGGCGTCTCGCTTCAACATGGGAATTAGGCCTGGAAGGGTCACCATGCGGAAGTGTTTGTAAGAGACTGACAAGTTGAGGTCACTGAGGTTCAGTATTGGACGGAGGTCCCCTGTTTTCTTTGGAACCAGGGAGAAGTGAGAATAATACCCTAGTCCTCTCTGGTTCTCTGGGACATGCTCTAAGACTTCTTTCTCCAGAAGCGTGAGCACTTCCTGCTGTATGAGCAGGGCGTGCTGAACCAGTAAGCGGAAAGCAGGGGATGTCTTGTGGTGGGCTGCCTACAAATTCTATATAGTGGCCTTTTTGACCAGTTGCAGCACCCACCTGTCGGTGGTGATCGACAGCCACCCTGGCAGGTGACGTGCGTTGCGACCCCCGACCTTCATTTCCCGTTGATCCTGAGGAGGGACGGGGGCCGGGAAGGAGTCATGCTATGGCAGCGTTCGATCCAGCAAGCTGGGCCGACTTTGCAATTCATTGGCCTCTGCCTGGGGATGACTTGGCCTGGGCTTTTCGGGTGAAAGTGCCCCTCTGCTGTTGGCTGGAACGTGGCTGTTGCCTTTGTATCCGCGCACGCGGCTCTGGTTCCTACGAAAGGAACTGGGCCGAGACCTGTACATGGCCTGCACAGATCTGACTGCCTTCCCTGCGTCCTGAAGTTTGGTGATCACCTTCTCTGAGGCTTCACCAAATAGGACTTCGCCATTGTAAGGGACGTCTAAGATGTTCTTCTGGACGTCCAGGGTAAAACTGGAGACACGGAGCCAGGAGTGTCTCTGGAGATGCACACCTGAGGCTGCAGCTCTGGCTGAAGAGTCCGCAGAATCATATGTGGCTCTGAGCACCTGGGTCCCCACATCTGAACCCATGCGGAGGAGGTTCGAGGGCTCCTCCTTTTGGTCACCATCGGGCATCTTCTCGACCAGGTCCTATCCCTGTTCCCACAGTGCGTTCTGAAATTGAATCATGTGGGTGAGGTAATTCAGTGACCGGATGGCGCAAGTCGCAGCCGTGTATGTGCGCCTATCCAGGTCATCCAATTGTTTGGATTCCAGGTCCGGTGGCTGTGTGCTCAAATGCTGAGGTCTCTGAGACCGGTCATGCGAGGCAGTGATGACCAGGGAGTCAGCCAGAGGATGGTTCGCCAGATACTGGTCCTCCCTAGGGGCCTTGTAGGCGGTCAGCCTTCTTGAGCACTGCTGGAGTAGAATGCGGACCTTCCACGCAGCCTTGGTGGCGTCCTTAAAGTGTCCACCAAGGGTGGCACTACCACAGGTTTTGGGTCTTTCTGCCAAGGTAGCTGAGCAAGGCATTGTCTCTTGGGGTCGAGCTCTTCAGCATCCTCACCCCATATTCTCCTGAATGTGCCTCATGATCTCATGAAGAGGATCATCCGGAGGAGACCTAGGTAGGTCGTGTGGGTCCGGAGAGGGAATGCTGATGGGAGAAGGAGATCTGGAGCACTCTGAGGTGTCAGACCTAGAATCCTCCCAGGCGGGTGTACGGCGTCTTCTGGGTCTCTTAGGACTGGGTGACCTGACGTGGATCTAGAGGAGGTCTTCTCCTGTCAGAGTATCTGCCCGAGGAGGTGGTGTTCACTCCTTGGGGTTGGTGACCATCCTACGGGCCCCTTGGGTGGAGGAGGGGGCGTAGGTGGTGAAGGAGTGGGTGGAGGCAGAGCCGGAGTAGGAGGAGGGTGTGTGGCGACCACATCTTTCCTGATGGTGTCCCATCAGAAGGTAAAGAGCTCCTTTACCTCTGCTAAGTTCAAGCCTGACGATGGGCCGGGCACCGGTGGCCTGTCGCTGGGGTCGGATGTCGGGTCCCTGGGGGTCTCCCGCTCCGGGGAAGGTTCCCGTGGGAGCCCAACATCTCCGGTGTCGCCCGTCTGTTCCTTGGGCTGAGTGGTATCCTCCTCTGATGAGACCTTCCGACCGATGTCAGCCAGCGACGGTGGTGTGGTCCTCCTCTCTGGGGTAGCCGATGTCGGCCCCCTGGCCGACATCCTCAGAGGTGAACGCCTGGCCAGCGACAGGTGTTTCGCTGTCGCCGGCTCCTGGGAGCGCCGGTGATGCTTGGCCAACGTCGGGTGGGCATACATCGGGTCTGGCATCCGTTTGAGGGACGTCAGGTCCTTGGTCTTATGAGGAACCGGTCCGACCCATGCGGAGGCTGGGAAACTGACCTGGCATCAGAGTCCCGATGGCGGGAGGAAGATTTGTGGCGCTCCCAGACTTAGGAGGTCTTGGATGGAGTGGACGAAGCCGACGGCCTGAAGTCTTCAGGGGCTGCACAGAGGAGGAGCCGCTGGAGGATCTGACCTGAACTGGGGAGGCTGCGATTGAGCCCTGGAAGGAGAGGGGTCTGACATGAGCCGAGCCGGGAGTCAGGCCCTTTCCGGGGACCTGGGCATTTCCTTCTCCTGGTGTTTCTCCCAGTGTTTGTGGGTTTTCGATGACTCCCCTGGAGGAAGGTTCCTTATCCATGGTCTTCAGTTTCTCTTCTAAGAGAAGCGATTGAAAAACCTTCTGGTGGTGGCTCCTGGTGTGACTATTGAAGTCCTGGCAGAAGGAGCAGGCCTTGGTGTCGTGTTCCGGGCCTAGGCAGCACCGCGGGCCCGAGTGAGGATCCTTGAAGGGGATCTGTTTGCATGGGCACGCCGATTGTGACCTTCCAGAGAAGTGTTTGGAGAGGACATCAGATGAATTCAAAATGTGAAGAAAGACGAGAACATCGTAGCTCTAAGTTCGTCAGACACCAGAAAGGGACCGAGAGGCCGATGCTTACATGTCAATGGCGGAAAAGAACTGAGGATTGTTGGGGACTGCCTCTTATGTACTCGCTCGACGTCGGGTGCGGGCCAACATCGGAGGCGGTCCCTGCTGAAGACTGCTAGTTGTAGGAAATTTGTATGTCCTGATGCCTGATGGCTTCAGTCCTAATGGTGTAACCTGCTGCAACAGCTGTATCTCGAAGTAAGATCCCCCTCCTGCCAGATCTTGATCACTGACCCCCCCGCCAACCACCACTCATTGTTATCCATTTTCATGGCATTCAGAATACACACAGCCCTTCACAAATCTTCATTCCCACCCACTGCTTCATACCTCCCAATACCTTCACAGAGATTTTGATAGTTACAGCTCACAACAGGACTTCCACAGTTCACACAGCTTTCCCACATGCTGCACTCCTCACTCTCGGGACACCCAAATGGTCCTCTCTCTCTCTCTCTTTCTCCAGCCACAAACTTCCGGAAGACCCATCGAAAACCATGATCAGCCACATACATCCAATTGTAAACCACCGAATCCAAAATCAACCATGTAATTCCCAAATGACAAAAAACACACTGCTACATGAATAATTTAAAACATTAATCAAACTTTACAAATACCTTCTCTGTAATGGAGAACGAAAGTTGCCGTGTTTTTTTTTTTCCAGGAATGCCTGCTCACACAACAGAAATGCACCGATCGTGCAAGATGTCAAGGCAATCATACGACATCATCACTCCCCTCTCCTTAGCAACCACCCTGCCAACAGACAACCCTAAAAGCACAGCACCACTTTTTAAAAAGAAACCATACAAGTTTACTACACTTTTGAAAATAATAAAACAAATACAATTATTCTCACAACCCACAGCGTACCTGCCTATTGCATAAATTGAACATGTGATAGGTGGAGCGTTACATATGCTATTTATTTCACTTGTCCCAGCTTCCTCAGAGCCAAATCACTCGTAGCTCGCTAAACACACTCGTGAACTCTCCCGAGGACACGGGGACTCATAAAATAAATAGCGTATGTAACGGCTGCCCATTGCATATCCCGTATATATATTATCTACTAATAGATGAATCAGAGAATACTATTGACACTCTTAGACAGAGTTGGGAAAAGGAACGCCAAACTAATATTTCATCTAATGAATGGAATAATAGTTGGAATTTTATACTGGCAGCATGCAAAGAGGCAAAGGGTAGATTGGTTCAATACAAAATAGCATATAGATGGCATTACACTCCGGTGAAATTGTATGATCAGGGTTTGTTAACAGACTCTAAATGTTGGAAATGCAACTCAGATAAGGGCACTATATCCCATATCCTTTGGCATTGTGATAAACTAACCCCTTTTTGGGAGGACATTTGGATGGCATGTCAGACTATCCTTGAGTGTAATATTCCATACTCACCCAAATTTATAATGCTTGGCATAGATACGGACCTCACTCATATAGAGTTACGTAAGAAATTATTTTTACGTATTGCTCTGATCTCTGCCAAGAATATAGTATTAAGATATTGGAGACAATCTAAACCCCCAACTTTTGTGGAATGGCATAAAGAGCTCTCCACAAGAGTCAGTTTTGAAAGAATGGCCTGCTGCTCTCTGTCTAGATTAGATAAATGTTATGGAATATGGAGCCCTTTTCTAAACTCACAATTTTGTAAGTTACCTCACTTAACTATACATACTTTCATTTAATAATTATATTACTAAACTTGTTGAAATATAATCATACACCATCCCTATATTTGTTGTTAATAACTACACTGATGCCTGTGTTTCTTCATTATTGTAGACTATAATTTTATGTTATATCCTTGTTTGTATAAATGGTTAATCTACTATTATGACTTTTGAAAACTCAATAAAAAGTTAATCGTGAAAAATAAAACCTAATTGTGATCACAAATGGCAGTGATTCAACATGAACATTAAATGGCCACCAATTAAAAATGACAAAGTTATGGAAATGATTATGATCAATTATGAACTCATTATCATCATTATTTTTCATGATTGCTCATGGTCAAGATCACTGCTGTAAATTCCAAATTAAATTAAATTTGAACTCATCTTTTTGTACACTTTTGGAATTTTTATTGTCTTTTATTTAGAAGTCTTTATTGAAATAATCAATTATGCATCTTTGTCGAAACATACTTTTCATTTATACTTACTCTAAACCTCACTTCTTAGTTATAGTATAAAGGCTCAAATTGGTTTATGCAGTATACCTCCATAAATGTGCTTTCTTTTATAGTTGTTGTTCGGTCCTACTAGTACTTGGTTTATGCTCAGAACCTCTCCTTACTAGGTTACTAGGTAATTTAGATAAAAGAAGGCTGTAGCCCATCAAGATTGTCTCCCAGAATGAATGGGTATATTAGAGAGGATTATGACCAATTTAAATACTTATCAAGCCTTGTTTTAAATATTACAAAGTTTGTGGCATCAACTACAGACTGTGGGAGAGAATTCCATTTTTGCAGACGGATAGTAAAAAGTGATCACGCTTCTTGGTATGAGCCTTTGGGATCAGCAATGGTTGTTATGTGATCTAAGATTCAGAGTACAATTTAAGAACTATAGCCCACGTTGGGCTTGTAAGCAAGATCAGTTTACAACCTAATATTATCAAGTCAAAATTATTTTACAAATAGAAATTACCATTATTTGGTCCAGAAACTACACACTTGAAATACAGTATGCAAAATAGATATATCAATGTATGTATTATGCCACAGTAGCACTTACTCTTCCTATAGGGATTAAAATTTGACTTCATGTGATTTATATTATAATTAATTTTCTTTGCAGCTGTTTGACACTGTTAATATTAGTATCAAATAATTTTTTTATTACTTATATGACTTACAATCTTACATCACATAGCTAATTTAACTAAAGATCATTACTTTATCATGCACACATCATCAATACCCATTATGCTAATTTAAGCTTAAATAATCATCAGCTGGTGATTTGAAAGTTACATGGCTGGTGATTAAATCTTGATCTAGATGATATGAGATCATGATCTCACTTGATGATCATGAGGTGGCATTTGATAACTAACAATGATCAGTGATGATTGCCCTCCAAAAAACATAAATTATTTACTGATTCGCCTGGTCATGCAGCTCCCCAATTTTTGCAATGCTGTTAAAGTTTTAGCTCCGCTATTACTGCATTCTAATATAGTAGCAGGTTAGCCTTGATTATTCTCTGACTCTGCAATAAATCAGTGTGTATAATTCTCCATTATACATGAGTGTGATGCCAGATGTGATATGATTGCATATTATGGGGCAACAAACAGCTGAAGACTATCAACTGACAAAAAACTACTTTTGTTCTCTCCTCAAAGCAGAGAAAATTGCTAGTTTAAAGCCAGCAAATAAAAAACAGCAAAAAAAAAAAAAATTATGGAGGCCAGGATATTCGCAGGTCCTGGTTCAAGCCTGATAAGTGTATGTTCCAGGAGACAATTAGTGCCTGGAGCAAACCAGAGGTATATTGGAACATGCCTGGGCACTTTGGGAGTGCTAAAGATATGTTTCAATATACCAGCCAGGCACAATCCAGACTAAAGTCATAAACCCCAGCCTCCTACTGACCACTGAAGGTATGTGCCAATAGGACGTTATAGGGACTGCAATTGCAAATTGGCTGTTAGGGCCCACTAATTGCAATTGCTGCTCTGGAGCAATCTGCTATATTTGTACCCTAAGATGCAAATGACCCCATAGCACTAGCAAGGCACTATGGGGTCATTCGCATCTCATTACGGCATCATTATAGGCCAGGAGCAAACAGAGTTTAGAACCCTCTTTCAGCACCTGTCAGGGTTGTGATCTAGTGCCTCCTTGCCCCCTGAACCCCCAATATACATTTATTAATATCCTGGTGTCTAGTGGTCCACCCACCCCCAAAACCCCCCTGATATACACTGAATAATACACTGGTATCTAGTGGTCCTTCAGCCTCCAAACAACCCCTGATATACAGTGAATAATACCCTGGTGTCTAGTGGTCCCCCTGCCCTCTGAATACACCACTGATATTACTATTATTATCTTTCCCTGGTGTCCAGTGGCCCCCCTGAGTTTGAATCCACTGCCTACCATCTCCCAGCATGCCCCCCAGGTCTGATTCCCCTCCTGACTTGCCCCTACTGCCCCTCCCTCAGCAATCAGCCCAGACCCTCTACTCATCTACATGGCTGTCCACCGAATGACATTTTGTGATCATGTGCCAAGTGTAGTCAGCTTTGAGTACAGTAGGCAGGCAATTGTGAAATGTCAGTTGGCAGCCAGTTGTGGAGGTGAGCAGAGAGTCTGTGCCAGTCGCTGAGGGGATACTACAACAGTACAGGTGAGTCAGGAAGATCGAACCTGAGAGTGTGTGCCGAAAAAGGGAAGTAAGATTTAAACCTGGGACACACGGGGACCACTGGACACCAGGAAAGACTCAATAATATTGGCAGGCATGTTCTGGGGAAGGGACCATTATACACTAGGATTATTACTCAGATATTGGGGTGTTTGGGGACCACAAACACCAGGGTATTATTTACTATATATTGTGAGGAGTCTGGAGGGGGGGTGAAGGAACACTAGACACCAGGGTATTATTCATCATAGATTGGTGTATTCAGACACCAGGGAATTCATACATGTATACTGGCAGAGTGTTTGGTGGTGAAGGGGCTGAGCTCATGTTTTGGGGGCACAGGCCAGACTTGTAAGATGTGGTATGAGGAGGCAGTAAATAGTGTGCCACTAACGGCTGTTCACCACTTCTCCAAACTTATGAATGTGCCAGTGTGCCTACATGCAAGGTTCTATCAGCTGCGTATGCACACTGGCATATTTTAGGGTGATTCACAAACAGGTAAATGACTCTCTAACCTTGCTATTCAATATGGCATTTTGGGGTCCTTCCCTGCTTTGGGGCATCAAAGTGGCATTAGCGAGTCACTAACCCTGTTTGCAAATGTGTGTTACATGGTTAAACTGCTTGAGCTTTGCTCTTGTGGTTTAAATGATATCATACATATTGGGTGTGTAAAACAATTGTTGCACACTACTCCCCATGCTTTATGCTAAATAGTTAGTAATGTGTCATTGTTTAGATAGCGGTTTCTTATCTGTTGATCTGTTCCTACTGCCCCGCTCCTTCTTTTTTGTAATGAACTTTTGTTTTTCAGCACTTTACTCCATGGAAATAAAATAAAATTCTAATACTACTACTACAATAAATGTGGAATGTGTTATTGCACTTATAAAATAGCCTAGTATTGTATATTCTGTCTTATGCAGCCCCACATGTTTCATGAGTACATATCGGCAAAGCAGGTGACCTGGTTTGTGCAGTTAGAAAGCAGTACTTGTAGTGGCTATCTTTATCCATTTTATAAACTCAGTTTGCTATCCAAGCCATGGAATATCTGGACAACAGTGGCATGCTAGCATAGCGGTATCACTACCATTTCCCATCCAGATGACCAGGGTTCTTGCCTGAGCCTGAGATGTCTGTTGTGGGCTAACGAGGCAGGGTTCTGGCATCTCTCAAAGATGCATCCTTCCTTGGGGGGGTAGGGAACTTCCCTCTGCTGCATGACTGCCCCCTGGTGGCCCTGGGGGAGGGTATGTCATATGGAAAGGAATAAGTGGTCCCTCTGGAGGGTCTTAAGTTGGCATGCACTTGATTGCCTGGAGAGACACAGAGGAAGCATCAGACACCCAGAATGGGGCTGGCAGGGAAGGTTAGAAGGTATGGAAGGGCTCACGCACCTTTCTGATGGCCCGAATAGGTGCTCTGCTGGGTTGCTGCTCAGAACCACACCTAGGGGATGGATAAGAAAGGCCTTAGTGGCAAAATATGCCCCATCAGCTGCAGGCAAATGAAGCTGCCCCAACCCTCATGCCATAGTAGGACCCAACTGACTCCTCCCTCACCACACCTTGCCTCACCTCATCGGCTCCTCCTCCAGGACCCTGACTGTTCAGTGAAGTATCCTCCTTCCAACTGGGGAGCTGGGGTGAATAGAGGAAAAGCTGTGAGTTATAGCTTAGATTCCAGGGAGCATGTGGTGGGTTGGAACGTCAGAGGACTCCTACGGCAGGCGGAATGGTGGAAGGAGGGCATGGCAGCTGGCAGGAGAAATGGGGGCAAAAATAGAAAGTGAAAAAAAAAAAAGAATATCCTGGCAACTTTGATAGTATAATATCGGCATGACTCTAGTTTGGACTGCAAAAGAGAACACCAATCCAGTGTCGAGCCACCCTGTCTAGAAACTGGGAAGTCAATTAGAAATGGCACCAGATAATTGGAGACTTAAGCCAGCTGTCATGAAATGTGGAATGAAGTGAGTTTATTAATTCTTATGACTTTTTCGATTTTTTGTTTGTGCCTTTAGGAAAGTCCTACTCAAAGACTTTGCTGCAGGGCGCAGTACCTTTGCTGCCAAACGCGTGTGCAAGTCCCGATACAAGGCCAAGTTCACAAGCCGCATGATCTGTGCTGGAAACCTGTCAGAGCACAAACGAGTCGACAGTTGTCAGGGAGACATCGGAGGCCCTCTTGTGTGTCAGAAGCCGAAGGGCAGCTGGACAATTCTAGGAGTCACTTCCTGGGGTTACGGCTGTGGGAGGAAGGACTCGCCAGGTGTTTACACTAAAGTCAGCAGGTTTGTCTCATGGATTAAGAAAGTCACAAAGCTGAAA
The DNA here is from genome assembly GCA_016271365.2 of Neoceratodus forsteri. NCBI lineage: Eukaryota > Metazoa > Chordata > Ceratodontiformes > Ceratodontidae > Neoceratodus > Neoceratodus forsteri. The sequence continues at coordinate 65,444,702 of CM028135.1, read as the reverse complement.
CAAAACCATGGACCATAAAACAAACCATCGCCTGGCCTTGAGCTGCCTCTAGCACAGGGGAGTTGCTGCTGGCTCTTTGTTAACTCTCTGGCTAAAGTTCCAAGTGCAGCTTTGCAGTGCTGTAAGAAAGTCTTGTTTTCTGTGATGCTGTTTAATTGTTGCAAAATTTCTGTTAGCAAGGGATGGACTTGATATAGGTGAGTGCTAAATGCCAAGACTGAAATTGCAAAGCTTTTTGTGATGTTGTGTGCCAGACAGGCTTCAGTTACTCCCTTGTAGCGTGCCGGTATTCCGCAGTAGCTCTGTATCCAATTAGCCTCTAAATTCAAATATAGAAGTTGCCAAACCCAAGAATAATTAATCCTGAAAAAAAGAAACACCAACATTTTAAAGATATATTAGGAGTTGGAAAGGCATGCTGTGGAAGGTCTGCTAGTCCGGTTTGCAGAACCAGGATGACAGAATTTGCAGCACTTCAGTTTGGATGGACCCGCATACTGATGAACCTTGGGGCTCTATTGTTTCTCTTGCCAAAGACTTTTAAGTGTAAAGTCTATCTGCAGAACATATATGCAGTTGCACTATTTTTTTTACATTTGCGATTAACTATTTCTTAATTACTTTGTGCTCCAGTGCATCTCCTTCCCCGCAATTTTTGCTGGCTCTGTCTTATCCCAGTAATGGGGCTCTGTGCTTCTTGGCCATCAGAGCCGCCTAGCATCAAGCTCCATAGCCTGCCACTTGTAGCAAGAGTGCCTGAGTTTGCCCACTGCAGGCACAGAAAGGAGCAACTGGTGCATGGAGTGGGTCAGAACCTACGCATCGAACATGTACTGGATGTAGACACATGTGCCATACAGGGAGGGTGGAAGACGTATCTCTCCATATGCCTCTCAGTCTCCATACTTACTTATTGCCTCATGAATAAGGGACAAGGCTTAACAAATGACGGGCAAAGACCCAAAATCAGGAACACATCCTAACAATTGATAATATTCACTCAGAAAGCTGACAGAATAGGGGGATTAGTGTAAGATGCATTTTCTGAAGAAGTCTGTAACTTTAGTGTTTAACATAATTTTGTATTTACAGTCCCCGCTGTTTAGTCACAAAAACACAAATTTTATGAGGGACAGAGGAAAATTTTGAGGCAAAATCAGGGACATCCCTGAAAATCAGGGACAGTTGAGAGGTATGCCAATCCTTATGGACAGCCGAATGACAAGTATGCAGTGGGATATCCTGCTGTCCCCTGCATGGTAGAGGCATGTGTCTCTCAGACGGCTTTTCCATCTCCCTACCAGCCTGTCTATAATCCCGGGTTCAAGGCATGAATCTACATTTCCTGCACAGGGAATAGGCACTCAAATAGACTGCTGGGCCAGCCCTACAGTTGCACTGTTACAAACCTGAAGGCATGCCCAGCACAGCCCCATACCCGATTTGTTTGCTGTGGAATCTTGCTTGCTCCAGTCCTTTTGCTTCCAATCCAGAGCCGAGCCGAACCCTCCATGTCCATTACAGATCATATTCAAAACATCATACCTGCTGCCTTGTAGCAGTGCAAAGCCTTGCCAGTGCCTGTTCACCTCCTCAGAAGCAAGTCTTATGTTTACAGAGATCAGCCAGATTAAAGGTGCTTATACACTTTTGACCATTTGTTAAATGTTATAAGTGTAATAATCCACTCCAGATATGTGTCAGTGCTGTAATGACTTCACTTCCTGGATAGCTGAAGACCCTCGGCTGCACCTTGGGCCTCACAACTCACCCAGGTCATTCGGTTATTACAATGTTTCCATGCACCCAACCATGGATTATTCCTTACTAAAGGCATGACAGCAATCATTATCATACAGGACCAAACTTGCTGAAAATCTATAATACTGCCAAGACAATGCTAGGTGCTCATGTGTCCACTTGTACAATTTCTAAACTGATCTAGTCGATGTACTTCAGATGAGATACTAACACTTATTTGTAGAGGTGGTTGACTTTCAGAAGGTTGTACAGCCAAAATGTGGAAATAATACTGTATTGTTCACCTTTGCATTCTTGTTTTCATTCTTGTTCCCCTTGTTGAAGAAGCAAAGCGGAACATGTAGCAAATGAAGTCTGATGTTTACAGATACGCTACGTGCATGGTGATAGAGCTGGATATGAACTAGGGGATGCACTATGTTAAACACTGTAGCCCTTAAGGAACAAACATTAATAAATGTTGTTTTGCAGGTTTCAGGGCACGTCTATTATATGCCTCTGGTTGGGATGCTTCATTGTTTCTGTAACACTGAAATATTCAGTGCTGCTTCAGTCAGCCTTCTGCATCATGGTGGATTTTGAGTTGGGCTTTGGGGTGAAAGCTGATGTCTCACTTTTATCTACAGATGTCTAAATTCTAGTAATATATTTGTATGGACTAAAACAAGACTTAGCTGGGACCAACACTGTCTATGTTGGTGCATTAGTCAAGGTGTCTTTCTCACACACACACACACACACACACACACACACACACATATGCATGCATGCACACGCTCACGCATGCTTTGCCACTAAAATGTTGGATTAGTGGCATAACTGTTTTGCCACTTTCTTCCTTTGGACACTTCTGCCTCTTACCCCAGTGCTGAGGGCTTGCTGGGATGGAACTTTCCTCTAATTGAGAAGGCAGGCACGTGACTGCCTTCATAGTTGATACTAGCACTTCTCTATCATCTGCAAGTAGTGTGCGTGCAAATGCTGGGTGGCTTGCACCCTCTCTGTCAGGGAGCCATGTGCCTCCCCTCCACATCCACCTAGAACCAGCTAGCCCCACCATCGATTCCAGGATTAAACATGAATCCAGGTCTGTCAGGGAGTCACAAGCCTCCCTTCCACATCACATCTGGATGCCAGGTGGCCCCAGCACTGATTACAGGGTTTAACATAAATCCCTGTCTGCAGGGAGCCATTTACTTCCTTTCTGCATTGTGCACACCCCCCATCTGGCCCCAGCATCAGTTCTAGTTTCTTTTTCCTTTTTTGGCTACTACCAGGTCCCTGCAGCCCCAGTCCTTGGGCTTCAGGCTGGCACCCCCACTGTGCACGGACCCAACCCTCATTGCTACACTTGTCTCGGGCTCTCCCTGGGCTCTGTCAACAATCCCACAGTGGTCTGGCTTATTCCTGCTGGGGGCCCCCTGGGGAGGTAGAGGGGGGAAGTGAGTGAACAAGTGTTACACCAAGATGTTGGTTGGGGGCCAGGCGAGGTGCGCTGGGTGGTTGCGGATGGAGGGGTCCTACTAGTGGGCCACCATCCGGCATTAAGGGTGGCTATTGTCCTCTTTCTGGGGCACCCAACTACCATGCAGAATACGTGCTGCTGTGGCGACATCTTGGGTTGGGACATACAGCAGCATGTGGTCGCCCACGCTGCCAAGTATGCCTCTGGGAGGCACCACCAGGATTGCTATTAGAGCGGCTCTCCATATCCTACCCTCCTGGGAGGGAAGTATCCATAGGATGTTGTCGACTCTTTTCCTGCAAGCCTCAATTCTAGTTTCAGATATGAATCTCAGTGTACCAGGGAGACAAATACTTCCCATGCACAATGCACCCATCCCCCAGCTAGCTACACCATTGATTTCGGAGTCAAACATGAATCCCAGTCTGCCAGGGAGCCACATACCTCCACACCACACACAGCCCCCAGCCCTGTCATAGCTCTCTTAGGCATTACATAGTATACTCTGATCAGGCTATGGGTCATATCAATCCCTAATGCCGCCAACGCCCATTTTACCAGAAATTAAACTGGAAACGTGCCCTTTACCCTTCTGGAAGGCCAAGTATCCTTATTTAGTAGACTGGCTAGAGATGAAACATAGAAACACAGAATTTGATGGCGGATAAAGACTGCTTGGCTGACCTAGTCTGCCCATTTCCCTACCTGATGGATAAGCTACAGAATCTAGTTAATCAACAGCTTACTTCCTCTTCCCCCACTAGAATTGCCTTATGCCTGTCCCATCGTTCTTGAATTCCTCCCACTCTTCCTGACTCCACAACCTCCTCAGGAAGGCTGTTCCATGCATCCACAACCTCTGTGAAAAATACTTTCTAACTTTACCTCTGATCCGTCCCCCCTCTATCTTCAAATTGTGCCCCCTTGTTCTTGCACATCTCTTCTTCTGAAAAATGCTGCCCTTTTGTACTTTGTTAATTCCCTTGAAATACTCGAAAGTTTCTATCATGTCCCCCCCTCTCTCCTTTCCTCAAGGGTATACATATTAAGCTGTTTTAGTCTCTCCTCGTATGTCTTCTGGTGCAGACCCTGCACCATTTTGGTTGCCCTCCTCTGAACAGCCTCCACTCTGTCTATGACTTTCGGAGATGGGGTTTCCAGAATTGCGCAGTACTCAGATGGGGTCTCACCAACTGTCTGTGCAGAGGGATAACAACTTCCTGTTTTCTACTGTTGATGCCTCTCCCTATGCATCCCAGTATCCCCAACCCTCCTTACTGCCTTCTCACATTGCTTGCCCACCTTTAGGTCATCTGATATAATTACCCTAGGTCTCTTTCAATTTTGTTGTTGTTATTAACTCACCCCCATTTTACTCTTCCCTGGATTTTGTTCCCCAGATGCAATGCCTTGCACTTCTTTGCATTGAATCTGAGCTGCCATATATTTGACCATTCCTCCAACCTTGCCAAGTCCCTTTTCATCCTTTCCACCCCACCTTGTGTATCAACCCTGTTGCAGATCTTTGTGTCATCTGCAAAGAGACATACTTTTCCTTCCAGATGCTCTCCAATGTCACTTATAAAGACATTAAAGAGGACCGGTCCCAGTACCGAACCCTGCGGTACCCCGCTAGTTACCCTCCTTTCTTCACTGTGGACTCTATTTACTATTACCCTTTGTGTCCTGTTGTCCAGCCAGTTTTTTATCCAGGCTACCACCTTGGGACCCACTCCAAGACTGGCTAACTTGTATATTAATCTTTTGTGTGAGACTGTGTCAAATGCCTTGCTAAAATCTAGGTAGGCCATATCCACAGCCCCCACCGGTCTACTACTTTGGTCACCCAGTCAAAGAAATCCATTAGGTTCATCTGACATGACCTTCCTGCTGTGAAACCATGCTGCCTTGGGTCTTGTGCCCCACTGGCCTCTAGGTACTCAATAATTCACGGTGCAGCATAAGTGTAAACAAAATGATTCAGACCCAGCAGGGCAGATCTTATGAGGGTCAGCTTTAAAGCTCTGAACATGTACTTGCTAGAGATTATGAGAGAGAGAGAGTGACAATATGATAGAGAAGTTCAACCTGAAAGGAATGAACAAGGTAGATGGCGAACAAATATTCAGCAGGACTGGTGTATCAAGAACATGGGGACGTGAGTGGAAGCTGGCAGGGGGAGATTCAGAAGGGGTGTGAGAAAGTTTTACTTTGCAGAGAGAGTGACTGAACTGTGGAACAGCCTACCAGCAGAGGTGGCAGGTGCAAGAAGCAGTAATAATTTCCAACAAAGCTGGGACCAAGTAAAATGCATAACAGGTACATGGGGAAGACAGTAGGGCAGTGAGCAATAATCTTTAAGACTAGACATTAGGTCCTGGGGTGTGATAGGGTAAAACAGTACAGACTGGATGAACTGATGTTTTTTTTCTGCAGACACTTTCTATGTTTCTACGGAGGTTCAGGCCATATTTTCCAACAATTCTAACCTGGATTTAAACACTGATTAATCCTTAATGGCGGTAGCAGCAGCTACCAGGGCCGTTCCTGATGCAGATCCAGATTCTTTAACTGTGTACCCCAGGCATGGTTGTCATTAGCCCAAACAATGGGGGCATGTACCCCTAGTTTAGGCTGGTGCCCCCCACTCTTTTTCTCCACCCTTGCATTACATTACAGGGATTTAAAGCCCAGCATCATGTCAGTAGTTTTCCTGGTGGGGCTGCCTCACCCTCAGGTCTTAGTCCAGCCCTCCATCACTCCCACTGTAGTCCTGGCTCCTGTTTGACCTACCTTTTCCTCGCTGTCTGCTAGTCCATGCTGTGGCATCATGTGCTGTGTGCTAAGCAAGTGTACTCCCAACCTTCCCTCCTGACTTGAAGTCACCAGGATCTGTCAATTACAATCACAGTTTGGGGCTCTATGACACCAGTTCAACAAATAATTTGTTGACCAACATTACAGCGACAGATTTATGTCAACCGCAGTTGCGGTCAGCATAAATCTGTCCGGGGACACTGGGTATTCTTCGGGGGGCTTTGCCCCGAACACCCCATGTGGGGGGGGCTCTGCCCCACACCCCGTACTACAGATAATCAACTCCAGTCAGAGTTGATTTGGGGGGGGTGCAATACCCCAAGAAAGCAGTGCCGGGGTCCTGCGGTGACAGCACAGTGACCCATCGCTGTACTGTTGTTCGCAGTAGTGGTGTCGAAGTACGATTGGTATATGGCCATTTGAGGTCTATGACTACTTGATGATACTCAGAGGACTTGAAGGATTTCGGGATTCCTGACCATCTTCTGAGTCGGCCGATGCCACCAACAGAGCTCAGGGAGCTATTTTCATTGGCACACCAGTGAGTTCAAAGGTCAGGAGGAGAGGACTGCCAGCTGCCATTTTGCATCTGGTTAAACTCATCAGCCTCATCACACACACACCAGCAGGAACTCAGCAGCAGCACTTGTCTAAAGCCAACTTGGGGATGAATGAAATCAAAATATAAAATCCAGCACTTGGTAGTCAGCAGAAGCTTTCCTTAAGAAAACAAATAAATAAATAACTAAAATCCTCCGCTACTAGTTAGTAGACCAAGTAGATGTTGGGGAGAGGAGAATGAGATAGTAGAGAGGCAGGATACTTGTGAGACGGTGGGAGCCAGTCCTCACCTCATTCTGGGTGCAGCAGCTGAACAGATGCAGTTTGAGCCAGTCAGACTTAAAAATGTAATAATAATAATAATGAGAAATATAAGAATGAGATCGGAGGGTGAGCAGGAGACACAGACAACAGACAGCAGCAGAAGTCAAGGTCTTGGAAGGATTAAACTGTCTTGACTGACAAATTTATTCAACAAGCAAGGAAAAGATATATATATATATATATATAAAATATATGCAGTGAGGGAGCCAGTGAGAGACGGTAAACAACAGCAGGCTTCTGCAGTGACCAGCAGCTGCCTGACAAGCAGCAGCCTACTGTCTGTCAGTAAGGTCCAAGCAAGGAGGAAGTGACAGATTTATTTTAAAGAAAGGAAAGCGAGATTGACAACAAAGAAGAGAGAGAAACTGAGAGACAGGAGGCTGAGGGAGGGGCAGGAGGGCCATAGGGCTGTGTTTGTTAGTCACAGAAATTTTTTTTTTAAAATTACTCTGCACCTGCCTGGACTGAGTTAAGCACACAGGCTGCAACACTGGCAGTAGTGTGTTTATGGAGGAAGGAAAGGAAAGTAGCAAGTACCTGTGTGAAAACAATAATTAGCCAATTATTAGTGGTTCAAAAAAAAAAAAGAGTACAATACAAGAAGGACAGCAGAGAGTAGAGATTTGAATGATATTGAGAGAGGGCCAGCCCAAGGGATGGCGTGCCACATAATTATTGCCCACGGGGCATTTCTACTACCACAAAAATATATAACAGCAATGTTTGCTGGCAGTGCCTGTCACATAGTCTGAAGTACTTTATTAGCCACTTCATATTTCTCCGACTCCTACCCCAGAAAATAAATAATAGCAGTGTTTGCCTCAACAGTCCGAGGTGCTTTATTACCCACATGGTACTTCTCCTACTCTAGAAAATAAATAACAGCAGTGCTGGCTGGAACAGCCCGAAGTGCTTTATTGCCCACAGGGTACTTCTCCTACCCTGGAAATAAATAACAGCAGTGTTTGCTGGCAGTGACTGTCATTCAGTCTGAAGTGTATCACCCACACTGTATTTCTCCAACTCCTACCCCAGAAAATGAATAACAGCATTGTGTGCTGACACAGTCTGTAGTGCTTTGCTGCCCACAGGTTATTTCTCCAAAAATAAATAACAGCAGTGTTTGCTGGCAGTGCTGGTCACACAGTCTCTGAAGTGCTGTATTACCCACAGGGTAGTTCTCTGAAAATAAATATCAGCAGGGTTTGCGGCATTTTAATAGTTTTCTTGCCCAAAGTCTTTGCTCAGGTTGGGTATATCCCCAGGAAGCAAAAAAGGCAGGGGTTGCTTTCTTTTATTTCCTTAGTGCCCATGGGGTGTTTTTTCTTGGCCTAAAAAACAAATAGCAGTAGGGTTTGCTGGCATTCAGCCTGAATTGCTTTATTGCCCACGGGGGTATTTCTCTGAAAATAAATATCAACAGGGTGTGCTGGCACTTTGTTTTATTGCCTACAGTCTTTGTTCAGGTTGAATATATCTTCAGGACATAATAAAGGCAGGGTTTTCTGTCTCTTATTGCTTTATTGCCATCGAGGTATTTTTTTCTTGGCCTACAAAACAAAATAACAGCAGAGTTTGCTGGCATGCAGTCTGAATCACTTTATTGTCCAGAGGATATTTTGTATAGTTCCAGAAAATAATATAGGCAGGGTTTGCCACAGCTGTCACGTAACTATTGACTACCTCTTTCTGGGTGTATCGTTTCTGCTGACCTCAGAAAAATCACGTAACTAATTGCTTTCTTGCCTGTCTTTTTCTGGGTGATTCATCTCTTCTGTCCCCAGAAAAATCATGTAACTAATTGCTTTATTGTCTTTTCTCTTTTCTGGGTGTATCATTTCTTCTGGCCCCAAAATCATGTAACTAATTGCTCTATTGTCTACCTTTTTCTTATTTTCTGGTTGTATTATTTCTTCTGGACCCAGAAAAATCATGTAACTAATTGCTTTATTGTCTTCCTTTTTCTAGGTGCATCATTACTTCAGGCACCAGAAAAGAATGGGTGTTTACTCACCTGGTAAAGGTGATTGTGTTGGTTGGCATCCATGGCACTCCAGACATTACCTCATGGGTTACAGCCCACCTGATAGGCTAATGATGCACATGACCCAGATCAGATTTCCAGTATATCCAGGTCCCAGGAACCCCTGCTCTCCAGTTTGAATTTTCCATAGCTGAAAGGAAGTTAGTTAATACAAAAACACAAGACAACAATATTTGTATATAGTGACGTACAAAATGGGGTCCACTACGACATGTTAGAAGGAAAGGCCGGAAGCCTGCATTTATTTCCTATTATGTACATCCTAATTTGAACCGGTGGTTCGACTGAACTTAGCAGCGAATGTGAATTCTGAAGCACCGGGGTGCGTAGGGACCTCCTGTTTTCCCTGGTGGCGGACGCTCCGAACACTCCCGAGGGAGGGCCTTGGAGTGCCATGGATGCCAACCAACACAATCACCTTTACCAGGTGAGTAAACACCCATTGTGATTGGTTGGCATCCCATGGCACTCCAGACATTACCTCATGGGAGATAAGAAGCAGTTAGCACTCTGGGTGGGATCCGGGTGAGTCGGAGTGTCCGGATGGGAAGGCAGCTGCCAGTTCCTGGGTAGCGAAAGCTGACCTGAAGTCCCGGAGCTGTTCCAGCCTGTAGTGCCTAGCAAAGGTGTGCATGGAGCTCCAGGTGGCGCTCTGCATATATCTTGGAAGACACTGATGCTCGCTCCGCCCAGGAAGTGGCGATCATCCTGGTGGAGTGTGCCCTGATCCCTTGGCGGGTCAACTGATTCGCCCGTGTAGGTCTGCTGGACGACCGTCTGATCCATCCTGTGATAGTGGTCTTGGACGCCGCGAGCCCCTTTCTCTGGCCCTTAGAGACGATGAATAGCCTCTCCGTCTTACGGATGGGGTGAGTCCTGGCCAGATAGACCGAGAGAGCCGATCCGACGTCCAGGGAGTCGGGGGCCCCGCTCTCGCCCTGAGAAGCTTCGCATGGCAGAGTAGGCAGGTCTATGGGTTGCTCCCTGTGGAACCTTGTCAAGACCTTCGGCTGGAAGGCCGGCACTGTTCTCAGCCTGACCCCTGAGGTGAAGGCAGTGTATGGCTCCAGCGCACGACAGGCGCTGGCTCCCGATTCTTCTGGCCAAACAGATGGCTACAAGGAAGGCGGTCTTTGACCTGACCTACAGAAGAGGTCTGCCTCCGAGAGCGGCTCATAGGGAGATGCTTTTAGGGAGCCCAAGACCAGAGGTAGGTCCCACGGTGCAACGCTTGGTCTGGTCCTGGGACGCAGGAGGTCTACCGCTCTCAAAAAGCGTATGGCGTCGGGGTGAGCTCCTGGTGGGTGCCCCTCTACGAGCCCTCTGGCCGCCCCAATGGCCACCAGTTGCACTCTTAAGGAGGAGGGTGCAAGCCCCTTGTCCACCCCTTGTTGGAGGAACAGGAGAATGGTAGGCAGGTCGGCCTGTTCTGGTATCGACCCCCTCCGTCAGCACCACTGCGAGAAAACGGCCCATTGCCTCTCGTATGTGGACGTGGTGGAGGCCCGTCTAGATTGGAGAAGCGTACCTATGACCGACTCATGGTACCCGGTTGCCGTCAATCGTTCCCTCTCAGGAGCCAGGCCGTGAGCTTTAGGGTTCGAGGGGACGGATGGAGAACCGGTCCCTGTGACAGCATGTCCGGTCGGACGGGAATCCGGAAGCTGGCTAGCGACATCCTGTGATCGCTGCGAACCATGATCTGCGTGGCCAGTAAGGGGCCACCAGAATGATGGTGACACGAGATTCTCGGATCTTGGTCAACACTTGTGGGAGTAGGGGAAGCGGCGGGAACACGTACGCGTACTCCCGTGACCAGTCTTGAGACAGGGCGTCCGTGCCCTGGGAGTGGACGTCTCTGAACCGAGAGTAGTACTGGTCGACCTGGGCGTTGTCCCGCTATGCCATTAGGTCTAGGGACAGTGGCCCTCACGCCGCCTGAATTGTCTGAAAGAGGGCCGGGTGCAGGCGCCATTCTCCCGGGTGGATCTGCTGTCTGCTGAGCCAATCCGCCCTGATGTTCAGTTTCCCTGCCAAGTGAACTGCTCCCAGGTGTGATAGGTGCATCTGCGCCCAGTTCATCACCCTTGTGGTTTCCTTGACATGGCCCTGCTGGTCCTCCCTGTTTTGCGATGTAGGCCACCGTCCTTCCGATTGTTGGACTTGATCAGGACCGATCGTCCCCGAATGAGATGACAGAATGCCCTCAGGGCGTGGAATACTGCTCTCATTTCCAGAACGTTGATGGAGAGTTGAGACTCCATGGGGGACCACGTTCCCTGTGCCGACGCTTCCCCTAGGCAGGCCCCCCAGCCGGAGAGGCTCGCATCCGTCTCGATGGGGATCAGGCGGGGGGCCTCCAGGGGGACCCCCTTGGTCAGATTCCCCGGTGCTGTCCACCATCCCAGGGAAGATCTTACCGCAGCGGGTAGTGGCACCACGCACTGTAGGTTGTTCTCGTTCGGTGCCCCGCAAGCTAGTACATAGTTCTGGAGTGGGCGCATGTGCCACCTGGCCCAGGGCATGAGGTTGATGCAGGAGGCCATGCAGCCCAGAAGTCACGCCACCTTCCCCACCGTTGTGTGAGTGTGCGACTTTAACTCTCGCGCCAGTTCCCGTAAGCTGCGGACCCGGGCCGGTGACGGTCTTGCCCATCCTTCGGCCGAGTTGTGATGATGGCCGAGGTGCTCTATCTGTTGGGTGGGACGGAGGTGGCTTTTTTCCGGTTCACCACCCAACCGTGGTCCTCGAGGGCCCGTAAGGCGAGTTCCGTATGTGCGTGCGCCTGGTCCTCGGAGCGGGCATGGATGAGCCAATCGTCCAAGTACGGGATGATGTCCAGCCCCTGTTCCCTGAGTCTGGCCACCAGGGTTATAGAGACCTTGGTGAAGACTCTGGAGGCTGAGGACAGGCCGAACGGGAGCGCCCTGTATTGGAAATGGTGTCCCAGGATGTGGAAGCGGAGGAACTGCCTGTGTCCTCTGATGATGGGGATGTGGAGGTAGGCGTCCTTCAGGTCGATGGACGTCAGGAAGTCGCCTACTCTGATGCCCTGTAAGGTGGACCGGATGGTCTCCATCTTGAACCGGCGAGGGATCACGTATTGGTTCAGGCATTTTAGGTCCAGGATGGGCCTTAGTTCCCCCGACTTCTTGGGGACCAGGAAGAAGATGGAGTACATGCCTCTCCTTGTTCCTGGCTCGGGACGGGCTGGATGGCTCTGTTCTGGATTAGTTGCCAGAACCCCTGAATTTGATGGGGCGAGGCTCTCCTTCTGGAGATGGGGGATGAGACAAAACGGTGCGGGATGGAGGGGTGAGATAGCTCGATGGCGTATCCCTTGGAGACTACGTCCCAGACCCACCTGTCCGACGTGGTGGCCGACCAGCGGTGGGCGAACAGGGCTAGTCTTTGGCCTACCGGGGGGTATTGGCCCTGCTGGTGATGGCCGGGCGTATCGGAGTCACTGTTTCCCTCTGAACCCTCTGCCTCAACCTCCTGGACTTTTGTCCCCGGGGTCTGAAGGAGGAAGACTGGTAACTGTGAAAGGCGGGGCTGCGGGAGTTGGAGGGGGAGGCCCTGCCCGGAAAGGAGTGGTTCTGCGGAAATGAGTCTCTACGGCTTTGGCCCTTGATCCCGGGCCGAAATCTCCGTCTTGCGGAAGGCAGATGGGAGGATCTTGACCTGTTCCTTAGGAGGTCCCTACCTTCCTCCCTCTGTTTCAGGTAGTTCTGAAGTCCCTCCCCAAAGACATGGTTCCCTTTAAGTGGTAAATTCTGTAACAAAGTCTTAGATTCTGAATCGGCGTCCCAGAGCTTTAGCCATAGCACTCTGCTGGCCCGATTGATGATGGCGGCGGCCCTGGCTTGGAGATGTAGGGAGTCCACTGCCATGTCGGCCAGGTACTTGGCTGCGTCCAGGGTGCATTCTAGTAGTTCTGCCTTTCTAGACTTCGGGATCGCCTGCTCCTGAAGTTCCTCTAGCCAGCGAATTTGAGCCCAAGAGGTGTAGATGGCAGCGGTCATTGCCTTGGCCGTGGTTCCCTCGATCTCGAATGTCCTTTTGAGCATGTCCTCAATTCTTTTGTCCGTTGGGTCCTTGAGGGCTATGGTACCACATGGTAGCACAGTCTTCTTGCTCAGGGCCGCCACTTGAGGGTCAATGGTGGGTGCCTTGCACCAAGCATCGGATTTGTCGCCCTGTACCGGGTACATTCTGTGCAAGTTCCTGCGGTTCGGCATTCTGCCCGGGTCGGGGACTGCCATTCCATGTTGACCAACTCTTCGATGGCCGGGCATACAGGAAAAGTCTCTGTGGTTGTGGGTCTTAGCTGGATCATGGGATCGAGCTTCAACTCTGGCTTTCCCCCTTCCAGTTCCTCGGTAGACAGCCCCATGGTGGCCTTGATGATCTTCATGAGCCCGGGGATGGTGTCGAAAGAACACAGCTTGGACGTCAGGGACGGAGTTGCTTGCAGGTCCATGTCCTCTGTGTCAGAATCCAAGCCAGGCTCCTCCTCCTCCTCTTCGTCGTCCCCGTGTCCTTCTCCCCTTCCTTCGGCGTGTCGTCGTGTGGTGCGATGGGGCGGGGGTCCTCTGGCACTGGCGGTTCCTCTGGAGCGTTTCCCTGCCGGGGGAGTTTCAGGCTGGGTGGTCTCGCTCTGTGTTGGGTGAGGGCCTCCAGTTTCTCCATGATCTTAAGCATGAAGGTCTGCTGGCTCTCCATCATGGCCACTGCCGCCTGTTGATTCTGGATCAACAGTGAACCCGGGTCCACCCACGTTGAAGTGCTGGGGCCGGGATTAGAAGGTGCCAGAGGTGGTGCCCTCTCCATTGAGGAAAGGTCATCGTCCAAAAGGCAGGCCACGCAGAGGGGCCCCGGGGTTTGGGGGAGGAGGTTGGCACTGCACGCGGAGCACTTCTTTGCCTTTACCATCTGGAATTAAAGAGAGAGAAAAAGGTAGACTTGTGAAGAGGCCGATGACTCTTAATCTTTCCCTCTTGTCCCTTTGTAAGAGTATCAAGTCCTGAAATGGGTGTCCCCGATTGGACTAGGGGGACAGCTGGGGGGGGGGACGGAGGAGGTGACTGCAATAGGGGTGCTATGGGAGGACCCCTAGACAGTCAGTGGGAAGAACATGTTTCCTTTTCTTTTCTCTGGTGGAGCTGAGGCCCGCTGTGGGAGGGGGCCGGGGCCACCGTGTGGAGGATAATGCACTCCGCGGGACTCTACTGGGGTCGCTATGGGAGGGACCTGAGTAGGTAGCACGTGATGTTCCCCTGTTTTTGGGGTTTTTGCATAAGGAAAAGGCTCAGGAGTAGGACATGGGGGTGGGGGAAGGGCAAATAGTTGTGGACCTTGGAGCTCCCTCGTTGGACCCAGCGTGACTATCCCAGTAATAGACTCCTGTGGAAGGAAGCTGCCGACTGGGGAGAAAACTTCACTGGCCCCAGTCCTTTCCACCTTTAATTGCTTCTGGTCCCCCTTGTAGCATCTTAACCTGTAGCCAGCTGTACAGGTCCCCATCTGATACTGAGGGCTAGTCAAAGCCACCAAGCTGCATTTTATTTCCTTTGTGGCGGATCTCCGAGTCCTTCTCGGAAGGGTGAAGGAACAGAGTGGACTTGGATGGGCCGACGTGGCCCGACGAAACGCTGGAGGGCCTAGCCCTTCCTGTTGTCCGAAAGCCCGTGACCGCTGAGGCTACTGAAGATGCCTCTCCGCCTCGTGACTGCCTCATCCAGGAGAGGCGGGCCGATATCGGGAGAGGCGGAGGACGTGGAAGATGAGCAGTCTCTGGCCTTCCGAGCGAGCTGTCTTCTGAGGCCGGGAGCCTGCGAGGAGGATGGGCCGATCGAAGCGCCTGCCAAGACTGGATGCGCCGCCCGTGGAGAAAGTCGCCACCATGCTGAGAGGTAGGCCCGAGGAGAAGATCTCGGCCTGATTGGCAGTGGCGAAGGCGGATGGCCAGAACTCCGGCCGAGCCTGACCCCCAGGGACGCCACGTGGCCTCAGGAGCAGAGGCCCCACCGGGGAAAACGCTGGAGGGGTAGCGAGGGAGGGGGATGCTCCGTGAGGATAGGCTACACACGTGGCTGCGAGCCGCATAGCAGTGGAGCAACGGCCCGAGGAGGCCAGAAAACCATTATGAAGAAGGCGAGGCTTTGAGGGCACACACGGGTCCGGAGCCGTGCAGAGGGGAAAAGTGGCCCGGAGGCCAGCAATACCATAAAAGGTGAGGCCTCTTAAAGGCAGCCCTGGGGAGCGCCAGATAGGGGCTCGCCACAGGAGCCTGAGAAACCCTTCAGTATGCCCAAGGAAAACCACATTTTCAGACACAGATTAGTGGCTAAAGAAAACTCTACATGAATTTTTAAAACAACTTTCACAAACTTCGTGACTGGCTCTTAAGAGAGCTATGTTAGTGGATCTTTTGTTATAGTTAGCAGCATGAAGAGCAACTAAGAGAACAGAGAAAGATTTCTGGTTCCTACCTTGAATAAGAGCAGACAGGGGTCCCTGGTATGCTTCTTGCCTGTTCAGATGCACAATTCACAACTGGAGAGCAGGGGTTCCTGGGACCTGGATATACTGGAAATCTGATCTGGGTCATGTGCATCATTAGCCTATCAGGTGGGCTGTAACCCATGAGGTAATGTCTGGAGTGCCATGGGATGCCAACCAATCACAAGCAGGTTTTGCTGTTTTCATGCCACTATCTAATTGTTTTGCTGCCTACTCTGTGTGTGAGTGGGGTGTATAATCTCTTCTGGACCCAGGGGTTTCATGTCATCATTAATTGCTTTATAGGCTACAACCAAAACTGTCTCAGTTGATGTAACCTGTGTTATTGTTTTATTATTTTGGTATAAATTCTACGGAAAGTAAATAACCACAGAAGTGACAGTGAGTAGTGACATGAGGTCTTTCTTAAATGGGGGAACAGTAATAGCTGGCAAAAGACCAAGATTCAGTTCTTCAGCAGCAGCATCTTCTACTGCGAGTGATAACTTGAGCATAGACTTAATGGTGACTGATGATACAGCTACGTCTTTCAATGATCAAATAAGTAACTCAGTATGTCAGGTTGAAGGCATCATTACTACTTGCACCACTACAACAACGGATGTAACAACCAACCAGTCTTCAACTTCCATTGAATTAAGCTTTTCACAGCCTCTTACAGTTTCTGCAGTTGCTGATAAAAACAATGCTCTTACTGACCTTGGTTGGGGCCGATATTCAGATGACTCCTAGCAGAGACTGGGAGTATGCCAACACTGGGACCACCATGCAAAAAGGCAAGCAGCAGCAGATGTCTGCGGTGCATGCATGCGAGCATGTATGCCCGTGCACTGATGCCACTGCATGTCTGTACCTGAGGGGAACTGACACAGGCAAAACCGTGTGCAGCAATGCAGAATGGTGCTCTTGCCCCCCCCCCCAAATGATGCTGACAGCTCAGGGTAGCTCGGACTGGACTATAGGTTGATTTCAATCTCTCCCTTGGGAGCCCCACTGCAGGGGGTAAGCTGCAGGCCACCCATCTGGACTGATGTTGGGGGATGCCAGTGGGATAACTGGAGGACAGATTCAGGGCAAAAATAAAGTTAATAAAAAAATTGGGGGGGAAAGACAAGGCTTTAACCATCAGTGGTACAAAGATTTTTGTTGTTGAAGGACAGCTGTGAAAAACAGAGTACATTCTGCTTTGCATGCAGATGTTTCATGCATGAGCAGGGATGTGCTGATGAAGCATTTACAGTTTTTGGGTTTCAATTTTGAGAAAATACCTTGGAAAAATTTAGAACACACACCTCAGCAGTGCAATGGCTGTACTGTCTGCATACAAGTGCACAAATGAAACTGGTAATGCTGTTATACAGCTAGACAAGGGCAAGATTACGGAACTTCTAAAAAGAAGAGAATACATGATGAGAATGGTTGAAGTAATTCTATATTTTATTTATTTATTTTTATTGAATTTTGTTGACCCAGTAAGCCCACTGAGACTAGAAGTCCCTTTTTCAGGGGTGACTGGGGATACAGATGGTAACCAACTGAAATTGAACCAGATTAAGCTGTTGGTGGTATAGTTAGTGAATGGGGGAAATTTGGCCAGGACACTGGGGAAATTCCCCTACTGCCTCCAAGGGAATCCTTGTCATCCTGGTCTCTGATCAAGATGGCTGCTTCTCAAGAGGTGGAGAAGCTGATGGATGTTGTGGAGACTGGGGAGCAGGCCTCCTCCCCTGTTTGCTCCAGCCTGGAGGCCATTGAAAGAGCTGTGCTAAAGCAAGAGTTTATGGAACCAGATGCAGAACGAGATTCGGGTGAAGTTTCTGTCAAACAGCACACTGTGCTGGATTCTGATATTCCTGTTGTGGTTTATGAAACTGTCCCACCTGAGAATCAGGTGGATCCACACGCTGCACAAGAAATGAGTGAGGCTGTACCACAGGAGAATCCACAGAACTTGCCATGTGCTGCTCAGCAATCTTCAGTTGGTCGTAGGATTGCTACTAAAGAAAGTCCTGATAGTCAGCTGGAGGATACGTCAAGAAATCCAGCTGAGGGACTAGTGACTAACGCTGCAGCTATGCAAGAGTCAGGATGCCTGAAGGAGGAGACAAGCTCCGTTGAGGTGGCTGGCAGGAAAATCGATGTTCCAGTCGAGTGCCCAGAGCCACGGGGTCTACCTCAGAGAACTCCCCCAGATGCAGCTGTTCGACAAAGGCTGGGGTCTAAATTGCTGCCGAATAAGCAGGCAGCTGGAGAAAAAGTTTCTGATGGTGGGCAACAACACATAGAGGTATGTCTTTATGCTTCTACTGTGAAAACTACTGCTAGCAATGCAAGTGTAACCCCCCTACAAATGGGGGTTCCCAAAAAGTCTTCCTTGAGCTTGCCTAAATGCTCACTGCCAGGCTGGTGTCCTGGCTTTAGCAGTTTAAATGTGATTACAGAGCCTGTATAGCCTCTGTGTACTGTCTCTTTAAGAGCAGCCTGATTGCAGCTTAAGTAATCTGAGAGGGAGCTCTGTTGAAAGATGTAACTATTTACTGAAAATCAATTAGAGTAGTGCTGATGATAATGTAGTTTGTCTAACCTGCTTTCTTTGTAGCAAGGACTGTTTTGTTTGTCTCCACTATCTTGGTCCTGGACTGCAAATTGGACCAATCAGTACTGGTGAGACCTAAAATGTAGCTGGACTACAGGAGCTGTCTGAATTCAAAATCTGTAGGAACTGTAGTTTGAACTTTTTGTGCCTTTTTTGCAACTGAAGGGGGAACTCTTGCTTTGACTGACAGCCAAATCAGCCAACCAAATCTTTTGGATCTTGGGGAAGTCCCGGGCTGCTTGCAGTTTTCAGTTAGATCTAAGCTGGAAGCTGAACAAGAAGGAGCTGAAATGATTCTGAGCAGCAATCCTGAGTGGATTTGTATGGGAGGACTCTGAAAAGCTAAGTTTTTGGCCTGTATGTCGGTGTGCTGCTCCTGAGAGGGAGAGAAGAGAATTATTTTGGACTAAATCCAAGTTTGTGTGACTAAAGTAAGCTACTGAAGTGGGCCAGGCTCAACCTGAAGAAGACCAAGATTTTGCTGAATGTGATCGGCCTGTCAGGAGTTCCAGCTACCCTAAGCTCCCGGTGTATGGGAGACTTTGCGATTGTGACTGAGGCGCTTGCCTGTTTACAGTAGAATTCCATTACATGTAAAGTACTATGAGCTGCTAGTGGGTTGTGAGTTAGTTCCCCACTGTGTGAACTGTGTTCTGTTTGCTGGAAGCTGTATCCAGCCCAAAACGGACTGCATCCGAATTTGTCTCCATGCGGTCTGGGCCTTGCCAGACTGGCACAGCCAGACTACCCACTGCACAGAGAAGCCATCGACGAGAGACCTGCCTGGGGATCAGTCCCCTGGTCCACGCTTGAACAAGAATGACACCTCTGTGACTCGTGTGGACCCTGCTTCTCCTGGCATTCCAGATCAACCACCTGCAGTCTCGATTTTCGTCCAGCCTGTGTCCAGTCTTGGGTATCGTGAGCAAATACCAGGGTAGCTCCCTGCAACAACAGTTTAATCTGAGTGTGTCATCTGATTGTCTTGTTGTTTTGTTTCCTTTACGAACTGAGCCCTCTGGTTCTGGATTACAAATATTGTATACTGTGCAAGCTATGTCTTCCATCAGAGGACCCCAACCAGCTGCGACTCCAGCCAACCCCGGGCAACAGTCCTGGCTAGCTCCATCTCTTCTCCACCTGGGTACCCAAAGGTGTGACTGGGTGGGGGGACTCAAAGAGCATGCATAACTGCTTGATTGATATAACCTTTAAGCTAATTAACCTGATTTTGCCCCTCCCTTGTTCAAGTCCCCTGAATAAATCAGATCTAACTTTTTCTGCACTTAATCTGACTGTGTTTCTAGTTTGTGCTCAAAGTACTGTACTGTTGCTATTTGTTGTGCATAACCTTGTTTTACAGGCCCCAGGGTCGAGCCAGAGGAACCAGCCCTGGTGGTAAGTGCAAACAGTGTAGGTACTTGTGTGGTGTACCAGGGGTATTGTGAAAGTGATTATTGTACAGTGTTCTGGCCACTAGAGGGGAAAGAGGGAAAGAGGGTGGTTACAGTGTCCAGGAGGGCTGTGCCCAGGCTAGCTTGACCACTACCAACCCTGATCTCCAGGTGGAGGCACCCATTTCAGAACTCAGGCCCCTTAACCTGCTACTAGCCAAGCAGTCAAGGGTAGTAGCCCTTGGGATAGCACCACCTAGGGGTTACACGAGTGGGGCTGTTTTTTCCTTTTCGGATTGGAAAAGAAATAACACAAATGACACTGACTTTCCCCAGCCAAATTGGTTGCCTGAGCGTGCTCTTGCGGGAGCAGGGTGGGTATACACACCCGATGGTCGCTGGGTCCTCAATGGCATTGATTCAGCCTTAAATAAATGTGCAGAGCTGAACTTACATTCTGATCAGCATGTGGGAACTGACTCTGCTACCACTTCACATGCTGTTGAACCCAAAAATCTATTTTTGCGTCAGGATGTCCCAATTACAAATCACGCTTCACAAGACTCTTTCTCTGTGGATGCTTCTTTAAGTCTGGGCCCAGCAGAACAAATTATAAACAATTCTGAGAAAAGTGCTTGGCTTTCCCGGATGTTTAAACTTGCTGACTTGTTTCAAAACAAAGGGGAGCCAGCACCAAGAAGAAACGCTGTTCACCTTATCTACAAAGGCGGATTAGAGAAACCACCGGACAGACTCTATATTGCAAAAATGTTATTGAAAGGGTCATTACATTTTTTCTCATCAGAAAGTTTGCCTTAATTCATGTGGGGAATGCCAATTTTGATGTCAGTTTTAAAAATGTTTCACACCTTGATAGATTTGGGCATAATACCACAAGTTAAAGAATACCCCTTTATGGCTCCCTTTTTTGGCTATCCCCATCACCAAGCTAGCTGTAAAATTCATTACTGTGATGTTTAAAAATGAAGGAGTCAAAATTGAGGACATTCTGTTCTGGCTTAGGCAGCACTGTGAGGTACTAGACAGGCCCACCCCCATTCTAGACAGTGAACAAATCTGGAGTGGGGGTTGGAAAATTAAGGTCAAACCATTTTCCTCCAATAATGGCACTATACATCTGCCTAACTTTTTCTTTTTAGGTAGAGACAGAGGTTCTCTCTTCTATGTAGGACAGCCTAAGGCTTGCTTTAAGAGTGGGGCATGTATACACTTAAGCTCTGTGTGTGATACCATCAAATGTAACCACTGTTTTGAGTATGGGCATGTGCCAGCAAACTGTTTAAACCTCTTTTGTTGTAATCTTTGTGACAAAACTGGACATGCATATGGGAGATGTCCCTGGCCTCCCATAATAAGGATGACTGTCCATCACATGAGGGCCTCATACATCAAGCCCAGCAAACACAGGCCAAAAAGATAGCTAGACAAGACGGCGAAGGAACCCACCCACCTGAGGCTCCCCTTCCCCCTGCATGGGACTTTAACCCTCCTGATCCAGAGGTCCAAGAGCAGCCTGCACAGCCCCCTCACACCTCCCCTGAAAGTGAAGATGTTCCTAGGGTTATTAATGCACAGGCAGTTTCTAATTTAGCCTTCCCGAAGATTTTACCTTCTTCTTCTACTAGCAAATTTTTGAAAGAGGATATGCCGACTTCCGGTGATATCACTCCTTTAATGCCAGCATAATTCTGTTAGCACCCAAACCTCCCCGATAAAGTATCTCCAAATCGCAGTGATTTCCAGGAAAAAATGACAGACCTGCAAGAAGACAAAACAAAAATGCTGAAGAGAGGTTAAAACAGAATCTTTGAGCCGGAGGGGGAGTGGGATGAGGGCAGATTGACTGACAGGGACTCGGGTAGTGAGGGTTTGCAGGCCTCGGCCTCCTCGCACCGCAGCAGACCAAAGGCCAAGCAGTTACCTCTCACCACAATACAAAAACAGATGGCCGTGATGCTTTCTGAACTACGGGATTTTCGGAAGGAGATGCGTTTGACGGTGACTGCCCTCCGTACAAATATCACCAAGATAGAAAGCCACCAAGAGACTCTAGAAGTACAGACCACAGAAATAGACTGTAGGGTGGATGGCGAGGAACACGCGATTGTCCAGCTGCACCAAGAAATCCAGGGGCTGCAGGCAAGAGCGGAAGATGCGGAGAGCCGCTCCAGATGGAATAATATTCGTATCTCTGGGGTCCCGGAGGGTGCAGAGGGACCAGAAATGATCAAATTTCTCAAGCAACTCCTCCGAGAAGCCATACAACTCCCAGAGATCCTGACTTTAGAGCTGGAGAGAGCACACCGTACCCTAGGCCCCAAGCCAGCACAGGGAGCCGGCCCTCACACCATCCTCGCGTGGTTCCTTCACTTTCAAGAAAAAGAGACCATATGACACGTGGCATGGAGGCAGAGGGTAGTGCTCTTTCAATCGCAATGAATCTATCTGGAGAATGATTATGCCCCCGAGATAATGCAGTGGTGGAAGCAATACATTCCCATTTTGCGGGCCCTCAAGACGGCGGGGCTTCGGTTCCGCATCCCCTATCCCACTAAACTGATAGTCCACTTCCCAGAAGGTGCCCAGGCTTCCGAAACAGCGGCAGATGCCATGACCGAGCTCAAGAATAGGAGCGTCGCAGTACAGCAGGGTCCCTCAAGTCTGAAAGCATCACTGGCATCTAAACTATCGCAGTGTGTCTGGAATAAGAGTAATAGGGAAGTTCGTAGGTGACAGGGGCAGGAAGCAATTCAACAGATCGCCAGCACCCTTCGTCAACTACCACAGAACTCTTCCTCATCGGACATACCTCCTACGCAGACAACTAACATAGGACTACCACGTTGAAGTTCTGCAAAACCGAGCTGATGGAAGAGGAAAACTTACCTATGGGACTCTGAGGACTGATGGGCCCTTGACACGTGAAGTGTCCCAGACTTGTCAGATAACGTCAGCATCCTACCAGAGCAATAAACTTGGACTTCCAGGAACATTCTTTATCAGCAATTACACAGATAAGTCCCAGTCTTACTAAAGTTTTCCTTTTTTCTTTTCATACTCATAATTCTTAAGAATAAGGGTTTGAGGTGAAGCGCTGCTCTATCTATACTGATCTCCCCTGACTAAATTACATTACTGACCCTCCCCATTCTTCTGTTTCTTCCTAAGGCCTTAGCCAGCGCTCCGTTATCCCCCTAGTGGTGAGGTAATGAAGGCAGTGGCCAGCACTTTTCTAACCTGACTGGGACAGAGATTTATGCTGCCTGCTTACCAACTACTAACATGGCTGGGGTGGGAGGGATCTGGAGTTCACCTAGTTAATATAAATTGCAGCCTAAGTTAGTCTTAAGTAAGAGGAGAGAGAAGTGAACTACCGAACTACTGGTGCACAAAAAAAGGGATCCAAAGTGCAATTCCCCCCACTTTGTTTTTTGGGGGGGGGCGGTATTTCCCGTCCCTGGCCGACATGGGACTTGGTCCAGGCGTGCAGTCCACATGACAGGATCGGCTGAATAGCTGACCCCCCCTCCCCATGGTCCCCCAGACCCATACACATCTCTAACACCTGAAACAAACCACTGGGGAGGAATGGGAGTACGAGTGATGTCCCTAACACCCGTTACTCCCCCCTTTAGTGGCACCAGAGGTGTCTAACGCTCTCCACACCAATGTATGACCACCACGTTGGAAGTTTCATCTCGCAATGTGTGACCAGTTTGGTTATGTTAGCCCAGTTGGCCCACACGTTTCTATGGTCACACCGAGATGGGGAGACTTACTCCCAACTAGTTTTCATTACTGGTCACGGAGTTAGTGACCAGATTCTTCTTCAAGGTTTGCACCAACAAGTAAGTTGCCATTTGGCACTGGTCACATCAAAGCAGCTGTCTTATAAGCAAAGGAAAGATGATCACAGGTATCTAATGTCCATGACAGGAGTCATAAGGATTAATGTATTATTAGGTGGATATCAGAACACCAAATCTCTAAAACTTTATAAGAATGAATAATCAGCAGATAACGGTTTACTCTTTGAATGTTAACGGCTTGGGGAGCCCCATTAAGAGGGCTAGGGTTATTACTCATCTGAAAAAGACTAAAGCAGAGGTTGTGTATATCCAGGAAATGCATATGACTAAAACTGAACATGGGAAATTAAAGGGGAGAGGCTTCGTTAAGGTATACTCTTCAGCAATGGGGAATGGGGGTAAGAGGAGAGGGGTGGCCATCCTGATTTCATCTCATACACCATTCAGATTAGTTAAAGAATGGGCAGACCCGAAGGACAGGCTAATAATCGCTCAAGAGTGGTTGCAGGAACAAGAGGTCACACTGGCAAACATGTACCTCCACCCAGGGGCAAACACCTCAACTATTAAATTCCTGCTGGACAAAGTAGTTGCTATGACCAAGGGGATTCTACTACTAGCAGGTGACTTCAACATAGCCCCTAACCCCTCCCTAGACACCACAAAGGCCCAGAGAGGTAGGCAGCCTGCTCCTCATAAGTTTTTTAAGTGATTTGTCTGGGAGATGGGGTGGCTGGATGTGTGGCGGTCCCTGCAGCCCAGTGCCAGGAGCTATACATACTACTCAGCAGTTCATGACACCTATACCCGCATAGACCATTGTTACACACAAAAAGAAAATCTAGGTAACTTGGTTGATGCCAAAGTGGGAGCCATTGTGCATGTAGATCATGTAGATCACCTGGTGCTGGGGGGCAGAGAGACACCGTACTAGGTGGAGGTTTAATCCAGCACACCTCAAAAGTGAGTACTTCAGGGAATTCCTTAAAGATAAAATAGAGGAGATCACTGCAGATAACATGCACCCGGATACCTCGGCAGTGATGAGGTGGGACACCCTGAAAGTGGTCCTTAGGGGACACCTAATAAAGTACATGGCCCACCTTACCAAAGCTAGATTAGAAAAGCAAGCACTATTGGAGCAGACAGTGTAATTCCTCCAGCTGGTTCATCAGCAGGGTGACACCTCTGTGTTGGGCCAGCTGAAAGAAACTAAAAAAGAGTTGGATGATTTATGCATTCAACAAACTGAAATGGCCCTAACATTTATAAAACAGAAATATGGCGAGATGTCCCCAGGGCCTCTCGCTTATTGGCATACAGGCTACGTGGACAACGCAAGGCATCCACGATCGCAGCCATTAAGGACCCTACCACAGGCAATCATCTAATTAAACTTAGGATATCACCCACGCATTTATAAAATACTTTAAAGAACTCTATACACCTGAAAAACAGCCAGATCCTAATCAAATCAATACCTTTTTGAACAAACTGGTTCTCCCTAAGCTCTCTGAAGACCAACAGACCTCCCTCATAGCTGCTATCACACCCCCAGAATTGGCTGCAGCGATTACTCAATCAAAAACCCAGAAGGCCCCCGTCCCGACGGGTATGGGGCAGAATTTTATAAGTGCACGTTACAGTCTATAAACCCCTTCTGCTAAATGCCTTGAATGAGGTGGCACAGGGTGGGCCCCCCAGCTGGGCATATGCGACCATTTGCCTGATCCCCAAACCTGAAAAGGACCCTGTCCAATGTAGCTCACACAGGCCCATCTCAGTCCTTAACACAGATTATAAATACTTTACATCTATCTTGGCCCAAAGACTCATGCAGTCTTACCAACCCTGAACAATCTGGACCAGAGCTGGGCTTTGTAGTGCTAGGTCTACTACAGACAACACACGTAGAGCCCTACACCTGGTTCAGGAAATGCAAACCAACGGAGAGCCGAGCACACTTCTCAGCTTAGACGGGAGAAGGCGTTCGATCGGGTGTCCTGGCCCTTTCTCTTCTCTGCCATTCAGAGGATGGTCTTCCCCCCACATTTCACTGGCATTATCAGGGTTCTATATTCTTCCCCATAGGTGTGTATAAAGGTTTCTGGGCACCACTTGGACTACTTCCCTTTGGGAAGAGGCACAAGGCAGAGGTGCCTCCTGTCCCCTGGCCTCTTTGCTATCTTTATTGAATCACTGGCACAAGCTATACGAATGGCTCCGGGGATTACTGGGGTGAAGGTGTCGGACACAGAACACCAGATAGCTCTATATGCGGATGTTGTCCTTCTCTTTCTTTCCAACCCCACAGAATCTGTACCAGCAGTGTTTAATATACTGGAGGAATTTGGGTCCTGTTCAGGATATAAACTTAACACTAGCAAAACTGATGCCCTTGTCTTCCATTTTGACCCCCCAGAGAGGTTTAAGAACAGATATACCTTTAGATGGAAACTAGACAAACTAAAATGCCTAGGCATATTCCTGATGCACGAAGCAGAAGATACGATTCGTCATAACTATGACCGTTTTTTCAAACAGATGGAAAGGGACTTGGAGAAATGGGCCCTTCTTCCTCTGAACCTGATACAAAAGATGGAAGTGATAAGGATGGTCATACTCTGAGGGCTCTATATCTTTTTCAAAATGTACCTGCTAGGCTTCCAATAAAACTGCTTTGGAGATGGAATGCTGTTGTTTCCAAATTCATATGGGCTAGCAAGCGACCCAGAATTGGATTCAAAACCCTTACCCTGCCCAGATCAAAGGGAGGCTTGGCACTCCCCAACTTTAAATTGTATAACTGGGCCTCTCATATAGTGTTCCGGATCCAGAGAAGCTCCACCACCACACGATCCCTGTGGAGGGAGATGGAAGAGGGCATCATGCCCAATTCAGATTGGGAACAAGCATTATTCTATTGAAGTCCTCCCCCCTCCTTCAAGTGGAGTGCCATGAATCCCTGGATCCAACACCAAATCCAGGCCTGGCGCGCTATTTGCAAAGCCTTGCAACTCACTCCATACCTAGTTTTCTTAACCCCGATAGGCCTCTTAGAAGACTTTCACCCCAGGCGAATTGATCACACCTTTAGTGAATGGAGACATTTACACCTCAATAACCTAACACAGTTCTTCAAGGGACTGCAACTTAAAACATTTTTTGAGATCCAACAGGAGTTTGGACTATGGCATGTGGACTTTTTTCGGTACCTACAAATATGGCACTGTA
Source organism: Neoceratodus forsteri (assembly GCA_016271365.2). NCBI lineage: Eukaryota > Metazoa > Chordata > Ceratodontiformes > Ceratodontidae > Neoceratodus > Neoceratodus forsteri. The sequence continues at coordinate 65,418,151 of CM028135.1, read as the reverse complement.
TCAACTCCCTCCCCACCACTGTACATAATCCAGAGGGATACCCACACTGGATGAAGTTGCTGCTGCAGGTGCTCTGAACTAATGACCTACCACATGCCATCTCGGTCATATATAAATCACTGATCGAGACCTCAGGGGAGAACACGAACTTAGCTACGGAAAGGTGGAATTCAGAACTGGGAATCCATCTCACTAGGGCAATATGGGATTCCAGTTGTCATAATGCCTCCAAACTTACCTGCTCACACACGTGGCAACTTTTTGCCTAGCAGCTTTTCATTAGGTATTTTTGCACCCCGGCCATTACCTCTCACTTCAGGGGTGCCACATCGGCCTCCTGTTGGTGCCACTGTGGGGAGATGACTGCCCACCATTCACACATTTTTTGGCTGTGCCCTAAATTGCAACCATTTTTGGAGACCCTTCGTAGAGAATTGGTGGAAATCTGGGGCTCGGGGATCCCTTGGACAGGGGAGCTGTTTCTGCTACATGTATTCCCCCGAGAATTAAGAGGCCCGTACAATGCCCTCCTGTTGGGAATCTTGTTGGTTGCTGCAAAAAAGGCAATAACCAAATGCTGGCTTACCACTACGGTCCCATCCACCGAATCCTGGAGATCCATAGTAAATGGTGTCTACAAATCAGAGAGGATTACTTACTCCCTGAATGATAAGGCAGCACTATGTTCAATGAAATGGAGCAGGTGGTTCATATATGCCATGGCAAAGGACCCAGGATTTGTCCCTTAGAGCACAAAGATGTAGTTTATGAGCTCTCTTGAGCATCCTTATCCTCCCCTTACAAAGATGAAATAAGGGAAGCTCACCCACAGGTTGGGCTCTACTATACAGATAGGGGAGAGGGAGGGAAATCCCTGGGACCTGTAAGTTGTGTGGGAAGAGGGAGGCAGAGGACCACGGGGAATGACCAGACTATGATAGAAGTAAAATGCAAATGAATGAAATGTTGTTCTGCTGGTGTAAGAATATGCACTAACTTCCGTCAGTATGCAGTACTATATAACAAATACTCCTGTCAAATTAATTAAGAGCATGTTTAATGATGAATGGAGCTGTGACTATGTAAAGTTGGAAAACTTTTTAATAAAAACTATATTTAAAAAAAAAAAAGAAAGAGAATATGCCTCCCCCCCCCAAGCTATGGATACAACTTTCAAACTGGTTTCCTCTTAAAAAAGTAGATCGGGGGTATTACAAAAGCTGGCCCACCTCAGGGTAATGAAGGTAAAAGAGCTAAAGGGAGGACTTCCCCACTCTTGCAAACTGAAAATCGATTTTCCTCTTCACCAGTGGAAAAACAATGGGGAGGCTCAGAGGATGAAGAATCAGACTCCCCATGTGTTGCTTCCACTACAACTGATGATATGGATGGGGGGGGGAAGATTCTATTGTGAAGTGCACCGGCAGAGGCGGTTTTCAAAAAATCCGGGTTGATTAGGTACCTGGTTGGTTTCAGGGGATTCCTTTTCACAAACATTCATCCATGCATACCCTTTCCATCTCTTCCCTAAATATTAACAGCATACAAAATAAGAAAAAGAGGTGTTTTTTTTTTTATCTCTGTCCCAGTTTCCTACTGACATTTGATGCCTACAGGATACTAGGCTCAAATCCCACCAGGACCTGAGGCAGGCCTCAAACTCTTGGACAGCAGGACTTTCTTTTTGGTCTGTTGGGGAGGATAGTTGTGATGGGGTGGGTATTCTTTTTTTCTAATCCTGGGATTACTGTTTCCTGGTTGTTGGACATTGTTCCTGGCAGGGCCTTTATGCTTGACATCAATTACTGTCAGGAGAGGCTGAGATTAATTACTATTTATGCCCCGCAAGCCAGAGCTCGGAGGGTTTCCTTGTTTAGAACCATTCAGCCTTATTTTCACTTGTCCAGATTAATAGTGTGGGCAAGTGACTTTAATTGTGGTTTGGAGTCAGCATATAGAGGGCTTAGGATAACTAATGTTTTTTGCAACACTCAAGCTCTACAAAATATTCTTTCACTGTCTGGCCTTTCTGACTCATATAGGAAGTTTCACCCGGTGGGTGATCACACATTTTTTAAGGGTTCACTATCCACAAGGATAGACTTTATTTTTCTAACTAAATCATTGATTACTGATAAAGTCTTTACTTTAGCTTGGGAATTTTCAGACCATAAATCTGTTACAGTGTATATTAGTTGGGTAAGTTCCTCTAGGTGCAAAAAAAAACAGTTGAAGACTGAATAACTCCTTATTGGATGACCCAGATATTAAAAAAGCCTGGATAAAGGAATGGGGGGCTCAGTTGTCAGTCTCTGCCTGTTATGATGACCCTACTTGTTGGTGGGAAGATACTTAGCAATCATGGAGGCACCTTTTTCAAACCACAGCTCAAGTTAAATCCAATAGGGAATACATGGGGTACTTACAGTTGCGAGGACAACTGCAGACTTTAATTTCTTTATCAGAAGAGTATGCTAGAGATCTAAGTGAACAAATCTCAGAGGTTAAGGTACAGATGAAATCCCACCAATATAACAGGGCTAGATCATTGGATCAGGAGTTACAATTTAGTACGCAGGTAAAGAAAAGGTCCTTCGACCCTTTTAAGGAGTGTAGTGACAGGGTTGAACATAGGATTTTGACTGGTTTAAAAAACAATACTGGTCAGGATTTCACCTTGCCTGCTGAAATGTTAGGACTGGTAGAACAGCATATAGAAACTTTGTATAATACTTGTATAGTAGAGGATATGTCTAGTAGTTTTATTTCACTTTTGAATTTACCACAGATTGCGAGCACTGACAAAATATCCCTGACACAGCCTATCACAGTGAAAGAAATAAAATCTGCCATTGGTACCTTAAGGAAGGAGGCAGCACCGGGATTAGATGGGTTTGGGGCAGGTATCTACAAAACATTTACAGAATATGTGGCACCTGTATTAGTTGTTTTATTTAACTATATGTTAGGTCAGGATACATTAGCCCCCTCTATGTCAGAAGCCATATTGATTCTTCTTTACAAAAAGGGAGACAAAGAGCTGTTTTCTAATTGGAGATCACTAAGTCTGCCGAACACAGATATTAAAATTCTGAGCAAAGTTCTTTTGGCAAGATTGTCTACAGAGGCTAAGGATATGATCCACCCTTCCCAAACATGTGCAATTCCACATAGATGTCAACAAGATAATTTTATATTTCTAAGAGAATTATTTTGTAGAGGTACAAAGGGTAATGCTTGTGGGTATATTTTAAGCCTTGACCAAGAGAAGGCATTTGATAGGATAGCTCATTCTTTCCTTTTTTCAGCATTCCAGGCATGTGGACTCCCTGCCCAATTCCTAAACTGATTACAAACTTCATATCAGAATGCAACCTTGGTTCCCATTGTAAATGGATGGAAGCGTCAGAAAATCAGGGTTAGAAGGGAGTTCATCAGGGATGTCCTCTCAGTCCACTATTATATGTATTTGGGATAAACATACTGATCCATTATGTCACTATTCGTGATAATATAAAACGCTTGCAAGTAATTCCGGATAGAGAAGAAAAAAAATCCTGGCTTATGCCGATGATCTGGTGTTATGCTTACATCCAGAGACATCTGAGGTTGCAATGCATGAGGTATTCTCCAAATTTACAGCTCTCTCTGGAGCACAGATTAATTATAGCAAAAGTATAAGAATAGACCTAGGTCACTGCTCTTTATCTGATATTGAAATTTTTGCAGGTTTTTTTATTTCCCAACAACTCATAAAGATACTGGGGGTAATGTTTGCAGATGGGGACATCGCAAAACAGAATTGGGATGTTTATATTAGTAGAGCCAACAGGTTAGTGGCTAGATGGCAAGGGCTACAGCTTTCAAAAAAGAAAAGAATTGCACTAATTAATACACTGTTGATACCAGTGTTCCTTTATATTAGTTATGTTTTCCCCTCCCCCAGGCAGTGGTGACTCCTCTATTAAGCATTTTCTTTCAAGCCTTCTGGGGCAGTAGGTTAAATCCTATTAAAAGAGAGTTCACTTACAGACCAATAGCTGAGGGTGGTGTTAATATGGTAAACCCTGTATCTTTTTTTTCTAGCATCTTTCTTAGTTATAATTTTGGTACTGCCCTAAAACCAGGAAATAACATATGGAAGCCTTTAATACTAGAATGGTTGTCACCTAGTATTCCTTTTTGGTTACAAAACAGGGCAGGAATGCTTCATACCATTGACCCCGTACCCCCCGGTGGTGTAGATTTAATTAAGGATTTATTAAATGGAAAATCTTACCAGTATTCCTACAAACTGCAGATAGGAAGAAACTATATAAATCTATAGATAAGGCAGAGCAGAAGGAAGTGGTAATTTTCCCTAAATGCCCTGAGAATAAATTTAAGGCAGCATTAAAACTCTTAGGGCCAGATATTCAGACTGCGCCTGGCAGGGGTGCAAGCCTGGGCACAGCGCAACTGGACTGCGCCGGGGCCAGGACCAGGCGATATTCAACGGTGCTGCACCATGGCTCAGCACCATTGAATATGGAAAGTGTGGTGCACAGACAGTGCATGGCACAGTGGCACTATGCCAGCGCAAGCCATAGAGAGGGAGCATAGGGATGCGCCAGCACGAGTGCAGTTGCGCTAGGAGCATCACCTGCTATATTCAGCTGGGGACATGTAAATGAGGCCATAATCCATGCAAGGTGCAAATGGGGCCATTAGCATGTCATTATGGCCCCATTTGCATGCCTTGCGCAGGGCTGCCCGGCAACTTGCGTCTGGCGCCCTGTTCAGTATGACATGTGTGGTGGGGATCCCAGGCAACCCCCGCCTGTAACCACAAATGTGGAAATGTGAGAGGACACACTTCCCTGGTAGTCTAGTAGCCCCCTCCTCCGAGTCCCTGATCACCAGAATATGGTCGCCAGGTTGCCCTGCAGTCTAGTGGAACCTCTCCCCACCTGCCGCTTATTGCGGCATGACAGAACACACCCCTGGTGATCTAGTGGTGCCCCCTCTACCCTCCCACCCACACAGCACCTCTGCTCACCCCGCCCCACCATCATTGGCGGGTTGGGGGGTGGCTGCATACCGCCTGGCCACCTGCCAAGTTATAATTACAATAGGTTGCAGGGCATACAGTGAAGATAAAACCCCAAATATGTGAATGAAGTCATTCACATATTTGGGACTGCCTAGTACAGTATGCCCTGCAAGCCCATACTGTACCTGTCATTCGAGAGGAGGCCGGGCGGCATGCGGTGGGTTGCAGCCTCCCACTGATGATGGGGAGCGGGTGGGCAAGGGTGCTGTGTGGGTGGGAGGGGTGGGGGGCCACTCAGATCACCAGGAATTGTGCCCTGTGCCATGCCACGAGCTTATGGCAATGGGCAGGGGGTTCCGCCAGACTACCAGGGCATAATTTGGCAGCTGTATTCCAGCAATCAGGGACATGGGAGGGAGGGGGTTCCACTAGACTACCAGGGTATAACTTGGTGGCGTATTCTGGTGATCAGAGACATGGGAGGGAGGGGCCACTAAACTACCAAGGATGTGTGTGCTTGTGGATGGTGTTCTGGGTGGGGCGGTGGCCACCCGGCTGGGGGCTGCTGTGTTGCACCCTGCTGTCACGGCAGCCCACCTGTGCTTGGCCAGGAGTTGCTCCACTTTTACATGGGCTCAACTTTGAGCCCCCCTATGTGGCACAATGCAGGGGAGCACTGGCATATGCACCGCACATCCCAGGCTGAATATCGGGATGTGCCGCATATGCATGGGCACGCCCCCTGCATCTGTGCCACATGCACTTACAGTGTGCCCCGGTGCATCGGGAATTGCACTGTGCCAGGCAGCCTTCTTAATATCCCACCAGGGCGCACTGTGGGGTTGCGCCAGCGCAGCCCTGTTGCGCCAGGTGTAGCCCCTTTGAATATCCCGGCCTTAGAGAATAAAAAGTTACCTGGATTTATCTGGGATTCTGTTTGGCTTAGCAATTATGGAAGGCTAGGCATCAAGGGCAATAACAAGCATAAATCCCTTGAAGAAAGATATTGTTTAAGAGATTCATGAGTCCAGGTAATGGAAACTCAGGAGCATTTATTCATGGAATGTGAATACGTAAAACGATTTTGGGCCATTCTGGCCACTGAATGTAAGGAGATGCTTTTTTCAACCTTAAGATATGAAGATCTTATGTTTGGGACTTGTATGCACGTGTAGGGTAAATATCATGAGGAGACATTGTATTTAATTTTTTTCAGTTATTAGATATTTTTATGGCAGTGTCGATGTGTTTGGGTAACCCAGCAGAGGTTAGTTACATACGAGGAAATACTGTATAATATTCAGACTACTGTACAGCTGATCAGAGGTAAAGATATTTGTATGTTTTCAAAAGAGATATATGATGTAATGGGTGAACTGGGAAAGATGGGATCCAGGCATACCTCTCAACCTTTGTCCCCAGATGTGGAACATTGCCTGTCAAAATGTGGAACAAATGGGCAAAATGTGGAACACTTAATCAAATCTTTACCTAAGAAGCTCAAAACACTATTAAAGTGTTGCATTTATGTTGAGAAGGTCTGTTATTAATTGAATAATATCTTTTTTGCATCATTTACTATGGATTTTTGCTTTAAAATTTTGACTTTGAATGTGGAACAAGTCCTCACAATGTGGAACAGGGAGCTTTTGTGAAGTAAAATGAGGAACGTTCCTTGTAATGTGGCACAGTTGAGAGGTATGGATCCAGGTTAATTGGGTATATTTACTGTTTTTATTTTTATGAGGTGATTTTCTTCTTTTTATGTTTATGTATTATGTTTGTTCTTGGAAACTGTATCTCTATCTTTCTGTATATTTTTTGTTATGTAGTCCTCCTTTTCAAATAAAAATTCCCCTACTCTTTTCGAGAAGTGCCATGGGATCTTTAACGTCCACCTGAACAACCACCAGAACAGGCAGATGGGACCTCGGTTTAACATCTCATCGAAGACGGCACCTCATGCTGCTCTACAGTGTCAGTATTGGGATTTAACCCAAGTGCCTGGTGTGGGGATAGAACCCACAGCCATCTGATTTCCCGGCCTCAGAGGCAAATGTGCAACCTGCTGAGCCACTGACACTGTTGGTCATTTGACATTTGGGTCAGCTAAGATTACTTTTCCATGGTCACAATGAAGATGAGATGAATATTAATAAAGGAAATTTCAGGGAGACTTTAGAGTTGATTAAAAAGTTTGAAAGAGTCCTTCAAGTCAATGATTCTATCCCATCAAATGTAACATATCTCAGCAGAGTCTTAGAATGGTATGATTTAGTTTGCTGCATCTTGTATTACAGATGCAATTGTGCAGAAGCAAAAAGTACTAAATTGCCGGCCTGGTGGCGCTGAGGGCTGAGGCACTGGGCGCCACACTCGTGCCAGCCCGACGACCCGTGTTCAGGAGCCAGGTTGCTGGGGGCTGTAGTGGAGGAGAGGGATTGAGCATCCGATGGACAGCTCTTCCTCTCTGGGGAGAGGGGTTCACAATGGTTGGCACCCGACTGCCCCCTGGTGGAGGCTGGGGGTCGGGAACACAAGCCATACACTGGGGTAGAGTCAGGGCAAACACCTGGATGAGGATGTGTGCGGACGTGTGTGCGCTCACACCTGATGGCGTCATTGCATGCCTTCGACTCAGGGGAACAGAACAGGGAAATGGTGGCACCTACCGTGGCTTGATGGCCGTCCGTGAGTGTTTGCTGGGCACTGGCACCTGAACTGGATCCATTGTGGTGGGGAGTTAGGGGGCTCCCTGCCACCCTGCTGTGGGGGGTAAGCCACAGGGGTTACTGGGTGCCAGCAGTCCCAGTCGAGATGGACGGCGGCTGGATCCCCCAATAGTAGGATGCGAGGCTATGGGGTTGCATTAAGGTGGCCACAGGAGGATAAATACCATAGCAAAAAAAAAGTATTAAATTCATAGAAGTTTTAACTGATGACAATAGAGACATTTTATGTCAGGAACAAATGAGCATATGTGTGAGAATGTTCATCACAGAGAACCTGCTGAACATTTTCTGTGCTTTGTTAAAGTCTCAGAACTGGATGCAAGGAGTTTATGTTGTACTATTAATGATACCTTGAAAAATGTTGATATTTTTGAGCGAGAAGTTACTGTTGTTGCTCAACCATATGATGGTGTAAGTGTCATGGGTGGCCATCTCAATGGCATTCAAGATCTTTTCAGAAAGGACCATCCTTATGCTCTCTTTGTTCGCCGTTATGCACATAAGTTAAATTTCACTCATGTTGATTCATGCCAGTGCATTCCTGAAGTAAAAGATTTTTTTGACTTTGTGCAATGTGTACATATATTCGTTTCCTCATCTGTAGTACACAGTGACAGACTGAAACAGACACAGCAAGACATGATATTTGATAGAAGATACAAAGTCACAGCTTGAGCAACACTAGACGGGGATGTCAGAAAAGAGCACTGAGAGAACCGAAGCGTACTTATGAGTCCTTACTCTCTTATCTCTCTTATTGTGGCCACAAAATGCACTGAAAGCTCAGGGACTTTACAACTTCATGATGTCATTCACGACTGTCTTTTGTCTTTTCCTCTTAGAAATCACTGTCAGATTTGCAGGAGGACTCCACGGTCTACTACGGACTGAAGATCTGGATCTAGCCAGTGCTGTCATTTCAGTAGAAGTATTTATTGATCATTTTGTTTCACTCAGAAATGAAAATAAATGTAAATAATTAATCCATGAATTAACAGTATTCAGTGTACCACTTAAAATTGCTCATCACAGTGTAACAGAAGAAAGGACACATCCATGACATACCCATCTCATAGCAGCTCATTTTGATGAATATGTAGTTTTTTTTTTAGTTGCTATGGTTTTTAAATTTACCAAACTTTATTAATTATAACGCATAACACAATATAACCAAACAAGACATAAACAAGAGACAGTGTGTAACATGAACTGGCAAAAAAATAATTAAACAGGGGAATTAAACATTCAAAGGGATATAAAAACTAATAATTAGTCTAACAAATGAATAGGTAGTTGAAATGAGACTTAGGGAACAGCTTCCAGTTACTTTGTAAACAAATTACAGAACAAAAATTTACTACCCAGTTGTAGGCAACATGATTGCAGAATTGAGACGATGATTTTCAAAAGAGGGTCTAGACCTACTGAAAGCAATTCAGGCTTTTAAAGCAACAAGTGCTTCATTTTTAGATAAGACAACGCTAAATATTTTGTGCAATCACTATGGAGTGCAGCTTCCTGAAAAGTTGATTGTAGCACAAACATTTATTGACTGTTTGCTTGTTGAAAACTGTCCATGGAAGAGTTCTTCATTGCTTGAATCACTGCCACTGGCTATATTTCCTGGCATGCATCAATTAGGTACCATTGCTCTTGCTACACCAGTCACTACATGTTCAAGTGAAAGGTCATTCAGTGCCCTAAAAACAAAAAAAAAACATATCAGAGAAACACAATAGGTCAGGACAGACTTATTGGTCTTGCCACATTAACAATAGTGGGTGAGGCAAAAAATTAATAAATCCAGGTGAAGTCATTGACAGATTTGCCCACTTGTCAAACAGATGTATTGATCGTTTACTTCCTGCTGCCAGCACTGCAGAAAATTCCTGAATTACATTTCAGGATCAAATAAGTGTAATTGTGGTGGCTGATTATGATAGAGTTGGACTAGACCCTGTCTCATTTGTTATGCAGAGAGAGTTAAAAAGAAGAACCTGTTATGTCCTCTCCTATTCTGTCACTTGTGTATCTCTTGCCTGTCTGATTGCACAATCAAATTTTCCTTGAGGCACCTAGGAATTGACCACTCCAATGGCCCACAATTTCCCCATTTTCTCCCTTCCTTCAGCTGCTGTTTCTATTCTTTCTTTCTTGCTTGCTTACTTTGCTTCTGTATGGTTAAACAATACATGTGAATCGTTATGTGAAACTGAGGTCCCTTGGTTTGCAAATGAATACAGTTATGTTGTTGAAATTATTACAGACAGCTCTTTGGGTTTATCTGGAACACGGGGGTTAACCTTGAGGTGAATTTTGACCTCCACAAGCTTTTTTGCATTAAATATTGTTTATTGATTTTATATTTCATGCATTACACAACATTCAACAAAGAAGTACAAAATATCATTAATAAACTGGGAGGGGTGTCTAACTACTGCTTAAATATCAAATTCACTTGAATTAAACTAACAAATACATCAAACTAAACTAGAATCTCAGCTCACATCAACCAATCATTACTTCACATGAACGTAATGTATTTTAATTGATATAAATTGGCCATATCTAATATATAAGGTAATGCCTAACAAAACCAAAGTAAAAAAAATATTAAAGTCATATTTCTACAATAGAGTTTTTGACATTTCATATTTCAAGTTTTACACATTTCATTTCGTTCCTAAGAAGGACAGGAAAGGGGATCAAGTTTTATGGAATAAAGTCGTCTTCCCGATTAAATTTTGTGCTATTCTTTCATTATCAATAACTTCATTTAGTTAGTTATTCCATTCCCAAAGGGATGGGGGGATGGAGATTTCCAGGCAGATAATAACAATATTTTACAAGTAAGGACTGCTGCCAAGACTCCATTTTTTTTGGGATCTGCTCATTAGTTCTGCACCTATATCAATCCCTAGAATCAGAAATTTTGGCGAGAATGGGATTCTAACCATATAAGCTGCTTCACAAAGTTGGTGGATTTTATGCCATAAGTTAGTTATAAAGGGGCAGTCCTACAACATAGGAAGTAAATTTGCAAGTTTTTCTTGATGCCTCCAACAGGTGCCATCAGGTAGGAGACTAATATTTTCTGATCTAGATACATAGAAATTGTTGACAGATAAGGACTGCTAGGCTCATCTAATCTGCCCATAAGTCCTAAACTTGTATGCAGTCACTGACCCTAAGTGATCAATGGCTTTTCATCACTCCCTCCCCACCCAATTTTCGCTTGTGCCTGTCCCAGGCATGTTTAAACCCCTCCACTGTGCTTGCCCCCACTACCTCTTGTGGCCGACTGTTCCAAGCATCCACCACCCTCTCTGTATAGAAGAACTTCCTCACGTTACCTCTTAATCTACCCCCCTCTAATTTCATATTGTGTCCCCTCGTTCTGATATATTTTTTGCATTGGAAAAGGTTCCCCACCTGTACATTGCTTATGCCCTTGAGGTACTTGAAAGTTTCTGTCATGTCCCCCTTTTTCACCTCTCCTCCAGTGAGTACGTACTGAGATGCAAGCCATACACCATCATTGTTGCCCTTCTCTGGAAAGTCTCCACCCTGTCTATGTACTTACGCATGTGTGGTCTCCAGTACTGCATGCAGTACTCCAGGTGAAGCCTTACCAGTGTTTTATACAATGGCATTAATGCCTCCTGTCTCCTACTAGTAATGCCTCTGCCTATGCACCCCAGCATGCCACTGGCCCTCCCTGCAACCTTTGTGCACTGCTTTGATACCTTAAGGTCATCAGATATGATAACCCCCTTTCCTCTTTGGTGACAATCAGCACCTCCCTCCCATTCTGTAGCTCTCTCCAGGGTTACACCTACTCAGGTGCATTATTTTGCACTTTTTTGAACTGAACCTCAGTTGCCACACCTCTGACCATCTTTCAAGCTTCTCCAGATCCCTCTTCATTTTCTGCACCCCCTTCTGGAGTATCCACTCTGTTGCAGATCTTGGTATCATCTGCAAATAGGCAGACCTTTCCTTCCAGCCCCTCTGCAATGTCACTAATGAAGACATTGAACAGGACTGGTGCCAGTACTGATCCCTGTGGTACTCCGCTGGTCACCTCTCTCTCCCTAGATTGGATCCCATTTACCACCACCCTCTGTCTTCTGTCCATCAGCCAGTTTCTAACCCAGTGTATCACCTTATGCCCCTTGCCCAGACTATTCATCTTGTTAACCAGCCTTTTGTGTGGGATGGTATCAAAGGCTTTGCTGAAATCTAGGTAGGCAATGTCTACTCCCCTCTTTAATTCACTTCCCTAGTCACCCAATCAAAGAAATTGTTTAGATTTGTTTGACAAGACCTTCCTGCTGTGAATCCATGTTGCCTCAGATCCTGCGCCCCATTGGATTCCAGGTGTGCCACTATACTTTCTTTCAGCAGTGTCTCCATGATCTTCCCCACCACTGAGGTGAGGCTGACTGGCCTGTAGTTACCCATTTCCTCCCTACTGCCACTTTTGTGTAGCGTGACTACATGCACCCTCCTCCAGTCCTCTGGAAGCATGCCTGTGTTGAGTGACTCTGTGAACAGGATGACCAGAGGTGCTGCTAGTTCCCTTCTCAGCTCCCTTAATATCCTCGGATGTATGTGGTCTGGCCCCATGGCTTTATCCCCCTTCAGCTTTGTAAGTTCCTCCAGAACTCTCTCCACTGTGAATGGACTGGTGTGCACTTCTCCCCCATTGCCTCTTCTCCCCAGCTGTGGTCCTTGACTCTCTCCCTCCTTAGGGAATACTGAACATAAGTATTTGTTCAGTATTTCTGCTTAGTCTAGATCCCTCTCCTTACACTCTTCCTCCTCCCCTTTGAGCCTCACAATCCCCCCTGTTTTTTCTTCCATCACTGATATACCTATAGAATGTCTTGTTCCCTTTTTTCACAGTCCATGCTAAACCGTCCTCTGTCTGTACCTTGGCTCTCCTAACAGCCTTCCCTGCTTCTCTTAGACATCCAATGTACACTTCCCTGTCCTCCTCCCTTTGGGTTCCCTTATACTTCCTGAAACTTGCTCTTTTAGCCCTTACTTTGTCTGCTACTTCTTTAAAGAACCATAGTGGTTTCCTTCTTCTTTTCCCTTTGGCCACTATCCTAAGGCATTGGTTATTTACCTCCACTATGGCTCCTTTTAGTTTCCCCCACTGTTCTTCCACTCCTTCCATTACCTCTCCTTTCTCCAGGGCTGCTCTTAAACATCTACCCATTTCTCTGAAATCTGCCTCCTGAAATCTAATACTTTTGCCCTTGTGTGGCTTAATTGAGTCCCTGTCTCCATGCCAAACCACACCATGTGGTGGTTGCTGGATCCCAGCTGCCCTTCCACCTGGACTCCTTCAACTCCATTTCCATTAGTCCATACCAGGTCCAGAATAGATTTATCTCTGGTTGGCTCATGCACCAGCTGTCAGAGTCCAACCCCCTGCAGGGATTCCAGGATGGCCGTGCTTCTGGCTGAAGCAGCTGCTTGGGTGGTCCAATCTATATCTGGCATACTGAAATCCCCCATCAGCAGCATTTCACCTTTAGCTGCCATATCATGAATTTCCTCCATTAGTACCCTGTCCACTTCCTCCCTCTGTGCCAGAGGTCTGTAGATCATCTCAGTACGTATTGCTGTGCCATTCCCTGGTTCAAGGGTGACCCACATTACCTCAGCCTCCCCCTGTCTTCCCTGTACTTCTGTAGCCTTTATGCCTTCTCTGACGTACAGGGCTGCACCCCTCCCTTTTTACCTTCCCTGTCCCTTCTGAACAGTATATAGCCTGGTACATTGACATCCCAGCCATGATTAGCAGAGTACCATGTCTTTGTTATTGCTGCTATGTCAAGGTCTGCATCCGTCATCAAGGCTTCCAGGTCTGGAACCTTATTTCCCAGACTGTGGGCATTTGTGAGCATGACCTTCCATGTTTTATGCCCTGCCCTCTCTCTGTTCTTGTTCTCTCTCCCTTGCCTGCTTCACCCACCCCAGTTTTCTTGTTCATGTGCTCCTGCTCCCCATCCCCCCTTTTACACATTTCACCTGCCTGCTCCTCCCTGCTCGCTTCAGTTGTTCCTGTTGTCAACTTGTGTTTTTGCATGCTACCATGGGGAATGATCATAAGCCACCTGTCCCTCCTGACTCTCCCCCTTTGGCCAGTTTAAATGCTCTCTGCTGAAGCATTCCAACTTCTCACCAAGGAGTGCAGTCCCCTTCCCAGACAGATGCAGGTCATCCTCCTGATATAAGCTCACATCTGCCCAGGTGGGGCCCCAGTCTCCTATGAGACCAAATCCTTCCCTTCCACACTAGTCCTTCAACCAGGTGTTGAAGGCTTGGATGTGGAGTGCCCCATCCTTCCTTGTGCCTTGGACAGGTAGCACCTTCAAGAATGAGACGGAACATGCTACCTGTTTCAGGTCCCCCCCAGTGCTTCCTGAAATCCTCCTGGACTCGGGCTAACTCCACTCTTCTCCCCACCAGGTCATTGGTCCCCAGGTGGACAATGACATCCAGCTCCTCCCTCCTGGCTATCACCCTAGCGATCCTATGGATTTGCTTCCCATCCCTCCATGTAGCACTTCCTGGGATGCACTTGACCTCCTTCTCCCCCCTGCTAGGTGTCCCTAACTTCACACCCCAAACAATAGAGTCTCCCACTAGGAGAAACTTCCTCCTCCTTCATGGTCCTCTGTCCCCCTTCCCTGGGGATCCAGCTTGGAAGTCCTGACCATCCTCCCTGGCCCCAGCTGTGGGTGCTTGTGTGGGGCATTCCTGTTCTTCCAAAACAATGTAGGAATTATTCAGCTGGACCAGTTGGGGAATGTGCTTCTGACTCCCCCAACGAGCCCACTGTGGTCCAGTTACACTTCTTTCTGGGCATCCTATGAGGTTCATGTTGTGGACCCGGTCTCTGGGTGGGGGCAGATGCTGCCTTTAACCTGGCCAACTCTGCATGGAGACAAGTAACCTCCTCCCTCAGCCCAGAGAGGTGCCTGCAGATAGGACAGCATCGCAGCCTCCAGAATGCCTCCCTGAAGACTGCTGCTCCACAACCACTACACTGCACCACTCCCATCATGACTGCTACCATCCTCGCTCTTCTACCTGCTTATGCCTCCTAATTGCTATCTGCTATTTCCTAACCCTGTTCTGCATGCTAACACTTTTTTTTTCTTCTCCCTCTCTCTCTGTCTCTCTTCTTCTTAGTGACTTACAGCTTCTCTCTCCTCCTCTTGTGTGTGCCCTTGTGGACCTAGTTGCTAGCTGCATGCTTTGTGCTTCTGCCTATATGCCAGCTAGGCTATTGCTTGTACTGTGCTGCCTAACTGTTCCTGTGTCTTTAAGTAGGTGCGGCTTGGCCTACCACTATAAAGTTAGACCACCTGGGGGTGGTTGGGGAATGGGGTGGGGGGGTAGTTCCTTTTGTACTCTGTGGCCCAGATATTCAAACTGTGCCCAAACTGTGCGCAACAGCAGGAGCAAGCACAAACCAATTGTGCATATGTGCAACAGGTGCAATATTCAAACATGGAGCAGAACAAATTGCGCAAAGCAGCCAACGTCTGAATATCGCATACTGCACCATAGCGCAACCAGGAAGGAGAGAGAGGAAGAATTCTGCGCTTAAGAGGCACCAGGGCAGCCCAGCTGAGCAGTCCAGAGGTGCCATAGCGCAAAGCAGAGCCCCCAGAGCAATGGAACTGCACATCCAGGGAGGCAGGCTGGGGCCCACCGCCAGCCATGCCACACATGGGCACAGGAACACACTGCAGAACCAACAAGACACCTGCACACCCCAAGCACAGCATCATTGGGGTGGGACGGATTCTACTGGCCCATGGGGACAAGCCAACAAAGCACAGCAGAGCCATGACACCCCAGCACAACCACTGGCAGGCTGAGAGTGCCACACACAGGGTTGACAACGACAGTGCACATCAGCCCCTCGTACGCACAGCACACCCTGCACCGTGACCCCAAGACACCACCCATGTGCAGTGACTGGCACTGCAGGAAACCATGCATCCCCCCCAGCACACGTCAACCCCATGCAGCAGAGAAGCATACAAGCCACACACACCCTGTGCACCCAGCAGTGGGTGGCAGCAGACGGCAAGAGCAACAGAAAGTCACTGCCATGCTGGAGATACCTCCCCATGCACACACACGCGCACACACACACACACACACACATACCCAGGACCATACCACCCCAGATGGCATGTAACACCACTGCAACTGAGCAACCATAGCCAGCTGCAAATCAGAGACCAACACAGTATTCATATCAAAATATAAATGTATTCCAAAATGTGTAAAGTACAAAACAATAAACCAGAACTATTTACAAGGGGACGGGTACAAGGTAGGGAGTGGGCAAGGGTAGGATGAACAACTGGAGAGGGAAGGCAGGGTGGTAGGGATGGGTGAAGTGGGAAGGGTAATGTGGCCTAGGCCCAGCAGGCTGGTCATCCTCTGCCCGGTGCCGCTGTTCTCGCGATGCCTCCTCCATGGCCATGTCTCTGGATGTCATTCAGGATGGCCTGGTTATCTAGGACACTTGTGTTAGGCCATGATGTCCTGATGGATCCTCCTGAGAACTGTGAGGCCTAGGAAAATGGGAACACAGTCAATGGCTGTGACTGACCACAACCCTGAACACCACCCAACCTGCAAGCCATATAGCCCAATGTCCCGCACCTGTGATGGCATGCACCCACCCACAGTGAACATGCACATGGCCATCACAAACAGGTGGCACCAGCTATGTGCACCACTGCACACACACACTGCCCATGTCCATCACAGCACAAACAAGGCTGTCAAGTGATGTGGCAACGGGTGCGATGCCAGTTACACAGCTATGTGCTCCAGTGCATGCATGGACCACTAGTGACCGATACACAGGCGTGCTGCAGACACTGGACAGTGATGCATGTCACCTGTGTCATGCATACATACATAGATACATAGACAGTGTCGGCAGATAAGGGCCTATGGCCCACCCAGTTTGCCCATTTGAGCTTGTAAGTTCAGTTTGTTTTCCTAGAAGTCTGTTGCACCTTACCCCTGACCTCCAGAATTCCTTTATGTCTATCCGTGCATTCTTAAATCCCGTGATTGTTTCAGCCCCCACCACTTCCTCTGGCAGGGTGTTCCACTTGTCCACCACCCGTTCTGTGAAGAAATTCTTTCTCATGTTTCCTCTGAATCATCCTCCCTCCAACTTCATCCCATGCCCTCTAGTCCTGGAACATCTTTTTCACTTAAAAAAAGTGTTTTCCTGCACCCTGTTCCTCCCTGTAAGATACTTGTATGTCTCTATCATATCCCCTCTCTCCCTCCTCTCCTCCAGGGAGTACATGTTCAGTTCCTTCAACCTGTCTTCATAGGACTTGTGATGCAATCCATGCACCATCTTTGTTGCCCTCCTCTGAACCTTCTCTACCCAGTCTATGTCCTTACGTAGGTATGGTCTCCAGAACTGATGCACTACCCAGGTGGGGCCTCACTAGTGTCTTGTATAGTGGAATTATGACCTCCCTTTTCCTGCATGGTTGTGTTGTGCATGGCTGGTGGTCTTGCCCCCCCTAGCATGCAATAGCATCCATGATGTAATGATACTCACACTCCTCAAGCAGCTGGGTCTGCCGCTGCTGCTGGGGTGCAACACCCACCGGCACCAGGGCCCTGGCACGGCCCTCCTCACCCCGTGCCTGCATCCTCACATCCCAGCCTGTGGGAGACATATGTTGAGAAAAACATCAGTGTGACTCCAAAGCAGACTGCCCCCTGCCCCAGTGAGAGTGCGCCCACACAGCCAGACCCATGCATCTCACACCTGCACACACTGACACAGCCAACCATGGCAGAGCCATCACCTATGCACAGCCACCAAAACACACCACACCCCTACAGAGAATACAGGTGCATAGATGGTACACCCACCTGGCCTAGGCACCACGCCCCTCCTGGCACGCGGACCGCAGCTGATCCAGAAGTTGAGGATCCCTCGGGCGGAGGTCACTGTACTGGTGCCGGCACTGCTCAGCTGACCGGCACCGTCCAGTGACCCCCACCAGGTCACTGGCCACTTGCTGCCAGACCTGCATCCTAGCAATGGTGAGGATCACCTCACCATACAGTGCCCCATAGCGGGGCTCCACTAGGGCCACCAAGTTGGCCACTTCTACAGGGCTCCACTGCACTGCTCTTCTGTGAGCCATGGTACCAACTTTACAGCAGGCAATATGGCGCCCCGCTGCGCCGTAACCCCACGTGGAGATGTTGTGCAATAGACCACCACAGGTTCCAATCGCGCTGTTCGAACAGCGCCGTCACTTCACATAGCGCTGTCACCAGACAGCGCAATAGGGCCGTACACATGGCAGCCGAACAGGGCCAGGGGGCAAAGGTCGGACACCAGGTCATGGGCAATGATGCAAGGCCACGCACAGTGCCATCTGACGTATACGCATCCTGCGCGACCAACCAGCTGCGTACCAGTACCACAGTGGACTATTGTGCAGTAGTGCCACAGCGCCATATAGTGCCCAGTGCTGTAGCGCCACTGGCACAATGGTGGCCATGGCCTGAATTGCCGATCGCGCACAGCACGTCAGCAGTGCGGCAGACGCCTGCGTAAGCTATCTGGGCATGCGCAATGCAGTGTACCACACAGTCACAGATCTGTGCCATTGGCTCAGCCGACTAACTGTATGCAAGCGCACCGCGATATTCAGCCGACACATGCAAATCATCTGATCAGCCATTCAAAGGCGCAGTGGTGCGATTTGCATGTCATTATAGTTGCTCCACTCCTAATTTGCATGCATTGCGCTATAAATGTGCGACATTGGGCTGCACTGGCCAGATTCGGGTACTGCAGGTGAGAGGTGAGTTGCATGCTGTGTGATGTTCTGGACAATGGTCATGGGAAAATGCTGTAGACTGCACAGTGACAGGTGTCCACTTCCCCCCATACAGATCGCCATGATCGAGCAGAGCCAAGGTGAGGGTGAGGATGGTGGGCGTAGGAGGAGGCCCAACTTTACCCCAGCAGAGACAGAGGCCCTCTTCCAGGCCTACCTGGATGAGGAGCCACTACTGAGTGGATGGAGAGGCACCCCTCAGTCCCGTGCGGCTGCATGGGAGGGTGTAGCTCAGGCCGTGAACCTGCACGGAAGCCACCAGTGCTCCGTGCAGGAATGCAAGAAGAAGATGGGGACAGACCGCAGGAGGTTGAAGGAGAAGGTGGCAGCCTTCAGGGCGGCACGTGCTGGCACTGGCGGGGACCAGCCAGCGGTGTTGGAGCTGACCCCGGCTGAGGAGACACTGGTTGCATCAATGCAGTGGAGCGCTATTGAGGGCGTACCAGGAGGTGGATTCCAGACAGGTGGAAGTCCATCACTGCACGGTATGACGTGGTGGTGTTGGGGGTGGGGAAGGTTGTTCACATGCACTCACATGTACTCTCTTTCTGTTACAGATCCTGTTCATCTTCAGGAGACGGTGGTGGTGGGTCCAGGCAGTGATGATGACCTGCTGGACATGGAGGGGGGTCCATCCACCTCTGTCACCAGCCAGCATGCACTGCAGCAGCATGCACGCTGGGCCGCCAACTCTGGTGTCGGTGATTCGGGTGCGGGGTGCAAGCCTGTGTCTCAGCAGTCTGCAGCATGCAAGCATGCCAGCACGCCGTGACTATGGCTGTAGCACGTACCTGCACCATTGATGATGCAAGGACTGCAATGGGCAGTGATAGGTGTGTCCCATGCGGACACACAGGCCAGCACGTGCCCCTGGGCCTTTCTGGTTCCAACTTGTGTACCAGCATGTTGGCACAGTCTCAGGCTGTGCCTGTCAGCACTGGTGAGGCAGCACCGGTAGCTGTGCAGGTGTCTGGCACTGTTGCTGCCACAGCGGTGGAACGAGTGGACCCTGGGGCACAGCGGTTGGAGGGGCAGCAGCAGCAGTCACCCACCAGGTCTGGGGGTACAGTGTCAAGCGGTGGCACATGTCCGCCGCCCTTTGATCCGCCCATTCCTGGTCCTGGTGAACAGCGCCCACCCTCAAGGGGTGTTGTGCATCAGGACCTTCCACCTCCTGGGGACAGGATGCGTTGGGCACAGTACCCATTGGACGAGCACACCCGCCTGCTGCGGGAATCAGTACAGCTGCAGAGGTGGGTTGCAATGTCCGTGGAGGCACTGTCTGTGGCTGTGGAGTGGCACAGCAGGGAGTGTGCTCTGGACCATGCAGAGCTGGTTCGTATGCGGACGGATGTGACCGCCGCCATTGACAGGCTGACCCAGGCAGTGGTCTCTGTCGTGGACGCATTGGGCACACAGTCAGGTGCCCCTATACTGCACACCCCACACAGTTCACTCTCCACTCTCCATTCCTGGTGTCATGCGACACCAGGCCTGTTGATGCCAGGTTCTGCTGGGGCCATCCCAAGCACCCCTGGTGCAGGTTTGGTTCGGCATGCTGCAGACCCCTGTGCGGCCAAGGTCGCGTTCATGCAGTGGGACCCCTGGTGGTCCAACAGTGCCACCCCATGTGGCCCCTGCTCAGCCTGCCAGTGCTGTTGGGTCATGGTGGGGCTGCCCATGATCCGCGGTGGCCGTGGGACAGTGCTACATGACTGACCTGTCTGCCAGTGCGGGCCCTGTCTGGTGCTGCCCTGTGTGCAATGTGTGTCATGGTGGGCAGTGCACTGCTGGGTGCTCTGCTCATCACGCTGACACACGGACCACCTGCACACCCTCCCAACTGCTGTCCACAGGTGCATGTGCATGATGATGCCTGCATTGTACTGTACACCAAGGTGCAAGGGTGCCCAGAATCTGACACACGTACTTGGACAGTACAGGTGGTGGGGGTGGTCGGTGGTTCTGTGTGTTAGCAATGTCGGTTCTGCTGTGCTGTGCATCTGCCCATGTACGCTCTGTGCCTGGTGTGTGTGTGTCCATATGAGTCTTTACCCCTCCCTGATGGTATGTTTGCATGCCTGGACCCTTCCACTCCCCTGGCCGTCATGCACCCCTGGTGTATTACCCTGTGTGCCTGTGGTTTGCGCATGGACAGTGTTGGTTGCACATGTCCCCTTGACTTACCTGTGTTCTGCATAGTGCTCCTCTGTGATGGTGTCCCGGTGCAGCTGGGCCTGCCGGATCAGTGGGGGTCACGCCATCCTGGGGGGGCTGCTCATCACCATCAACATCGGCGCCACTGGCGTCCCCATTGCTGTCCCCCTCTTCAACCTGTATGGCTATCCCACGGTCTTTGGCCATGTTGTGCAGGATGCAACAGGCCAGAAATATCCCACAGGCCTTTGGGGGCTGTACTGTAGGGCACCGCTGGAGGTGTCTAGGCATCGGAAGCATGCCTTGAGCATCCCAAACACCCGCTCTATGATGTTGCGTGTGGAAACATGTGCCTCATTATAACGTTGCTGCAATGGGGTCATGAGGCGCCAGTACGGTGTGAGCAGCCAGGGACAGAGTGGGTATCCGCTGTCACCTGTGTGGAAATAGTGGAGATCAGTCTCATGTTCAGGTCCATATTGCCCATATCACTGTGTGCCACTACCATGGCACCTGTGGCATTCCCACCCTTGCCCCGAGTTTGCATTCCATACATGAGTACTCACCCACTAGATGGCCTGTGGGGATGTCCCCACTCTCAAATCGATGGCACAGTGCGGACTGATACCATATGAAGGCATCATGCTCCACCAGGGTGTGTGGCACAGACATTGATTATGCGCCCAGTGGCATCACACACCACCTGGCAGTTGACACTGGAGAAGCCCTTTCTGTTCCTATATGTAGCCCCATCAGGGCCAGGTGGCATGCGAATGGCCACATGGGTGCAGTCTATGGCCCCTAGCACGCCAGGCATACGTGCTACCCTGTGGAACTCCTGCATGTTTGCTGTACGCTCTGCCGCGGTGCTGGGGAAATGAATGTACTCCGCAGCATGTGGCAGCAGTGCGCTGAGGAATTGGGTGAGAATGCGTGACGTGGCTGACTGTGTGATGCCTGTGGTGTCCCCTGTTGGCCTCTGGAAGGTGCCCGTGGTGAGCAGGCACATGCAGGCTGTCACCTTGATCTCCACCGACAGAGCGTGACTCTGTCGTGCGGGTGCCTGCATCACATCACTGCACAGCTCACAGAGCCGTCTCAGTATTGCCCTGTTCAGGCGGTACCGGCCCACGATCTCTACATCTGTGTACAGCTCAAAGCTGATGCGGGCACGGTACTGCCTGTTGGGGGCATACCGCGGACGGCCCTTCCACGCCATGTCCCCTGCAGCATGCATTCTCACCCCTCATTACAGCTTCCATGTGAAGCTGGCACTGCTCATCTCCCTGGCTTCTGACCCCCTGGCTGGTGTTGCTGTGTTACCCCGCTGTCCTCACTGCTACTTCCACTGCACCTGGCACCCCCGCTGGCCTCTACAGCCTATGGCCCACGCTTGCCTTGCCTGCCCTAGCCTGTCTCTGTCTGTCTGTCTCTCTCTCTCTCTCCCCCACTTGGCAGCCTTGTAGCATTCTTGTGCCGCTTCCTTGAGCCTTTTTATTTTGGCTCATTTCCGCTAGTTCGCAATTTCCGGCTGTGCCGCTATTGCGCATTGCGCAAGTCTTTGAATATCGCATTGCGGTCTTTATGCATGGATCCACCCCCTTCGGTTGCGCATGCCTTCATT
The DNA here is from genome assembly GCA_016271365.2 of Neoceratodus forsteri. NCBI lineage: Eukaryota > Metazoa > Chordata > Ceratodontiformes > Ceratodontidae > Neoceratodus > Neoceratodus forsteri. The sequence continues at coordinate 65,395,669 of CM028135.1, read as the reverse complement.
TTCATTGCGCTGTTGCTCAGCATGTTTTCGGTGGCGCAACTGCCTCCTTCTGAATATCGCAAAATGGCGCATTTTTTGACTTGCGCATGCGCAACCCTGTTGCGCATGGTGCAACCCTTTTGAATATCCGGGCCAGAGTCTATAAAAACAATCAGGTAAAAAAAAAAAAGACTTTCTTCTGTAAACTACAGAAGAATTACATAAAACCTGTTACAAAACACAGAAGTTACCTGGAATATGTTACCAAACACAAACACTTCCTGAAGTGTCTCAGCAAAAGAACTCCCCAAAAGCAGACTGTGAAAATCACAAGATGAATAGTAATAATAATGTAGAATCTTGTATCGGATAGTCTTTCATAGGATTTCTCTGCTAGTACTACAGGTACTTTTTCCAGGTCAAAGTCCATTTTACCACTGAAATGGCTTCCTCTAAATCTGTTTCTCTTTTTGCTGTAACCCCCTTGTTGGGGGCTTACCTGCTTGCCCCCTCAGGGCTGCCCCATTCTCCCATTTCCTCCATGGTGCTCCCCGCTTCAAGGCCAGTCCTGGTGTCACTCCTGGAGTCTCTGTCCAGCCCGGGTGTTTTTTTTTTTGTGAATCAGGGCTGGAGAAGTTGAACGGTGAGGTTACTGCGCTGCTGTTACATACAAACATATGAAACTGCCAGCAGATAAAGGCCTTATGGTCTATTAAGTCTGCTCGATTGTGCAGCTAGCAGCCTTTATACTGCAGCTGTCCTTCCCTCCCCTCCCCCTCCAGTGACCTTCCCTCTTACCCTGCCCCATCCCCTTTTGAAGCAGCCCACTGTTCGATAGGATACCACTTCCTCTGGCAATGCGTTCCACCCAGACACCACCCTCTCTGTAAAAAAAGTGTCTCATTTCCCTCCTGAACCTTCCTGACACCAATCTCAGATCATGCTCTCGAGTGTCCCTCCCCCTCCTTAATTTGAAAAGCCCCTCCATGCCCGTCTTATTTATTCCCTTCATGTACTTGAAGGTTTCAATCATGTTCCCCCATCCCTCCTCTCCTCCAGGGAGTACATGTTCAACTCCCTCAGCCTGCTCTTGTAGGGTAAGTACCCTAGCCCCTGGATCATTTTTGCTGCTCTGCACTGTACCCCCTCCAGCAACCTAATGCCCTTCTTCAGGTACAGTCACCAGAACTGCATGCAGTACTCCAGATGTGGTCTAACCAGTGACCTGTATAGCGGTAGGATCACCTCCCTCCTGGAGGATATGCCTCTGGCAATACAACCCAGCATCCTATTGGCCTTTGCAGTTGCCTTTCTACACTGTGCTAAGTTGTTCATTGCTCTGGTTATGATCACCCCCAGATCCTTCTTCTCTTCTGTCTTGGCTAGTTGAATCCCCCCTAGCTGGTAGCTCCTCCTTGGTTTTTTTTTGTGCCAAAATGGACCACTTTGCATTTCTTGTCATTGAACCCCAGCTGCCAAGTGTCTGACCAGGAATCCAATTTTGCCAGATCATCTTGCAACCCCTGCCACCCTTCTAAGTCATCCACTGCTGCTCCCATCTTGGTATCGTCTGAAAACAGACCGATCATGCTCTTGATACCTATTGAGATGTCTGCTATGAAGATCCCAAACAACACTGGCCCCAGTACAGAGCCCTGTGGCACCCCACTTGTCACCGCCCTGGGAGATGAGAGCTCCTCTCCCATCACCACCATCTGCTGTCTCCCTTGTAGCAGTTCATTACCCATCCCACCATCTTCACCCCGGCCCCTGTGCCTTCCAGCTTATTTTCTAGCTGCCCATGTGGCACTGAATTGAATGCCTTACTGAAGTCCAGGTACAGGACATCTGCTGCATGGCCCCTGTCTAAATGCCTGGTTACCCAGTCATAGTCCTCCACCAGGTTGATCTGACAGGATCTGCCTGAAACAAACCTATGCTGTCTTCTATCTTGCAGCCCATTAGCCTCTAGGAGGGAAACCAGCCTCTACTTCAGGATTGTCTCCATCAGCTTTCCCACAATGGATGTGCGGCTTACCGGTCTGAAGTTCTCTGGCTCATCGTTGTTGCCACTCTTGTGGAGGGGTATCATGTGCGCCATCCTCCAGTGTTGAGGTACCCTCCCTGAGTCCAGGGAGGCATTGAACAGGTCTGCCAAGGGTTCTGCCAGGACTTCTGCCAGCTCTAGCACCCTGGGGTGTATGCTGTCTGGCCTGGTGCCTTGTCCATCCTCGGTGCCCTCAAGCCCTCCAGTACTCTGTCCACTGGGATTTCCCCAACTGTCACCCCCCCATGCCCACCCTCCCACACCCTTGGGTAGAGCTCCCCCTTTCTGAGCAGAAGTACTCGTTTAATGCTTCTGCCTGTTCTGCCCCTGTTTCCACCCCCCCATCCTTCTTTATCCTTACTATTTGGTCCTTACAACTTCTTTTCTCCCTGATGTACCCGAAAAAGTCTTTCTCACCCTCTTTGTTGCCCTTTGCTAGCCTGAGTTCCTTGGACGCCTTGGCTGACCTGACTGCCCTTGTCACCTCCCTCGACGCCATCAGTTATTCCTCTCTGTCCTCCCCTCTCCCTGTTTTTTGTACCTTCTAAAGGTGGCTCTTTTCTTCCTTGCTTACGGTGGCCCGCAGATGCACAGTAGTGCACAGTGATTTTCTGACCGAGGAATGGAGGCAGTTTGGGACATCTCGGTCCCCCGTTAAGTTAATCATGGACTGGAGACCTGAAAGAGGCACAGGAGAAGTCTCTCTATATTTTAGTTAAGGAGCGCCAATTGAGCTGTTCCCAGGCTCATGCACATTAATGAGAGATCCATAAATATTAATAAGGAGCCTGTCTGCTGCCTGGGGTGATTGTTTCGGCAGCAGTGACAGGCTGGGGGCAAGTTAAATATTTAAAATGGAGCAGCTACTTTACAGGGCACATAAGCTGTTGCAGAACAGTGGGGCAAGTGTAAAATAAGTATGTTTCTGCTGGCTGTAGCACGATTGTAAAGTGAGGACAGTGAATGAACTGCATGGACACTGTTTGTTGAGCAGCCATGTTTTGTGGCCATGTGACCTCAGTCAGTCAATTGGAGGGCCAGAATTTTACCACAGGACTGTGGGACTGTTAAGGACTTATCAGGGGGAAAAAGCTGGGGAAATATTTGGTGCCCTTTTGAAGGACCAATCAGGCATCTAGGGAGCCTGATGCATATTAATTTTTGGAAGGGACAAGTGTTTTAGCCAATCAGGAGCTGCAAAAAGCTCTCAAAATTTAGAAGACTGTTGGTTTTGGAGTCAGTTTGGTGGGAGCTCCTCTGGAGGGGGCTCAGCCTCTTGGAAGAAATGGGGCTGCAAGGTTTGGGAAAGGCCTGCCTGGGGGTTGCCAGCCACTTGTCCCCCAGGGCCTGCAGGCTGCCTTTCCCCATTCAGGAGTTTGGGTCAAGGAATCCAGTTTGCAGCTTCAGCAGTGGGAGTCTCCCTGGCACGAGGGGGCTCACCAGTGTGGCTGAGGTTGGTTTTCAAACAAGAAGTGCATCAGTAAGCTGTGGGGGAAGCTACACCACAGCAGTGAAAGGTTTTGCATAAAGGTTCAGAAATAAAAGTTTGTCTGAGTTTAAAAGGGCAGTGAGAAATTCTACACCTGAATGGTGAGAAGCAAGGATAAAAGGTTCATGGAAGGAAAAAGGTTCTGTCTGTACCCTGGCTGGACTTAACATCACAAGAAAAAAGGAAAGGACATTGCTCTGAGGTAAAGGAAATGTCTGGTTCTGGTTTATGGAAAATGGATCTACTGAGAAAGAAAGGCTTTGGTTCAATGAAACTTGGTATGGGAGTCTCCCGGACATGCAGAGGCTTGGCCAGTAAAACCTGGTAGTCTTTAGAAGGAGAAGAGAGAGCCTTTTTTGGGTCATTAGCACCTGCACGGTGAGGAAAGCAAATTGCGTCATGGGACTGGTCGAGTGAAAAGTGGGTCCAGTCAGTACCAGGCTCAGGGTTCTCAGAGGAACCCATGGTATGTGAGTCCAATGCTCACTGAGATGGTTTGCTTGGTGAGAGTCCAAAGACTGTGTTCTGTATTCAAAAGGCCATAGCTGCCTGTCGTCAAGGCACAGGTCAGGAAGCATAGGAAAACCAGGAGCAGTTGTAGAATTCACCAAAAATGATTTATTTACACTAGCAGTATCATAAAATAAACTTGTTCAGTATAACTATTTACAAAGGCAAAATGAAATAAAGTTTTCTTTCAGTCTCTGTGTCCCTTGTTTTCCTAATCATATCTCTTACAGTTGCAGCTTAGCTATTTTACGTCCTTCCATCCCTCACTTTTAGCAAGCATTCTGTTTTTGTAAATATCAGGCAGGAGCTACTAGAACACATTGTGCTTGCTGGGGCCCCTTTTGCAAAAGGCTGGAAGATTTGCACTCAAGTAACTTCTAGAGTTTACAGCAGCTTTCTGCAATCATCTCAAAATATAATTATATATATTTCAACAGTAACACTATATATTTTCTAAACAAAAGGATCCAATATCAGTTACATTTTCCATACAATGACTTGCACATATTTTTATATTAGCAGATATGCAAAGGAGGAAAAACAGACTGCAAGGGAAAACTGAGACAGTGAGAGGCAAAGAACTGCGAGATTGTCGGGGTGATCAAATCTGAAGTCTCACAAGAAAATTGGATTGTGCAACCAGAGAATTAGACAGGAAAGGACAGATCCTTGCATTGTAAACACTTTCTCTATAACCACTGGGACAGGGTCCTGTTCCACCCTGTCACACTGCCACGCTGGCAGGGTGTCTGGAAGTGTCTTCAATAGCCGGATGTGACTAAAAAAACTCAAAAATAAAGTTGCCAACTTATGATGTGAAGTTGAGAGAGACTGAGTTTCTAGCACCAGCCACTAGCAAGGCAGAGTTCCAAAAGAAAGCATTGCTGCACCAAGATGCTGTTAATTCCAGCTCCAGCAGAAGACCATGACTACAAGCTACAACTTGGAGCCAGTTAGGGAAACTGCAAACCCCTATCGAGTAGGGAAGACTGGGCCACAGGGAGCCATGGGCGCGTGCCTGAGTGCTAGGGCACTCTGGATCCAGTGGAGAGCCAGACTGTGGGGTCACTCCTGGGTCTGAGTTTCTTTGTGGCCTCAAAAGCCTTGCGTTTGCACTCTGCATCTGGCCTACTTGGTGGGCTGAAGGGGTTAAGCTGCTAGAACCAACAAGCAAGTGGAAAGGTCCAGTTTTACAAGCTGCAAGGTGCCTTCTACATGTCTTCTCATCTCCAGCTTCCTTAATTCTGAGGTTCTGTTGGTTCATCTTCCCCAGAACTACAGTCCCAGTGCCATCCGAGACTGTCTGCAGAACCATGAGTAAATGCAGGGATTGTACTGCACCTGGGGACTGTAAATAGTAGTTCCAGGTTTGTGCCCTGTGGTGTAACAAAAGTTTTAAAGCAATCAAGAGAAAGGTAAAAGCTGATTTATGTTTAACGGGCACCAACGCCGGCCAAACAGCTGCATCATAGGCCTGCAATGTAGGTGATACTGGGTACCCTGGGACAGAATAGTGGGGTTTTGTCTGGACTGGGGACTGGTACCAGTTGGGGTTTGTGTAATAATAACATCTGCAGCAGCTAGTTAGACTGAGAGCTACACCTAATGCCATCTAAAGGATGGTGGGTGGACTAAATGAAAAAGGTGTGTGAACTGAAAAGAATGCAAATGTGTGTTTCTATGCTGATTTTATAAAGTAAAACTGAATGTTGCTTGACCTCCACTCCATCTACCCATTCCTAACCCTCCCCTTGTAAATAAATGATGGTTTATTGTTTTGGAGAATTCTGACTTGTGAGCATATTACTAGCTGAAGACAAAAAATGTAAATTGTTAAAACTGGGGGTTTTGGTTATGGTAAGTCCATGTGTTGGGGTGACTGTATGGGGAGGTGTGTTGGTATAGTATCCCAGGGGGTTGTACTGTAAATATCTGTACCCACTTAAAATGTACTCTGGGTGTAGGCACCACGCTATTTTATTTCATCTTGGTAAAGAACGCCCTGTAACAGCAGATAAGGAACCCGTGCCCTTCAGCCTTGGTCTGGCCAGCAAGGTAGAGGTAGAAGCCCTCTTAGACACGGCGCCAGGGCTACATTTCCTTGGCAGGGTTTATAAGGAGAGATTGGTGTCTAGAATCTAAGTTGTAAGTAGTGTATAAAATGACATCTGTGTAAATTTAAGGGAAATGTCCACCCAAATTTGGGCCCTACCTCAGTGTGAGGCAGGGCCCGATTAGCATTTTCACAAAAAGTTGTATTTTTTTTATTACTTACTGTGCCTTGCTTTATTTAGAATTTATCTGGTTGATCCTGCGTCCCTCCCCAATGACATTTTAAATCCAAGAGCCCCTAGTGGCATGCCCACAACCTCTTGCAGCTGTCCTAAGAATGACATAGTGAGGAGCAGCTGCAGGACTGTCCATAGGTTTACTATATACCTGGAGCTTTTAACATGACCAGTTTGGAATGTACATGTCTTGGTGCAGTATCAGTACCAAGACCAGGTACAGACTGGCAGTCGACTGCCAGTCTATACCTGGTATTGGTACATCACTGAGACATGTACAGCCCAGACTGGAGCTATTAAAAGCTCTGGATATATAGTCAACCTATGGATGCTCATGCGGCTGCTCCCCGCATCATACGTCATTCTTAGGACAGCCGCAGGAGGTTGTGGGCATGCCACTAGGGGCTCCTGGATTTAAAATGTCATTGGGGAGGGATGCAGGATCAACCAGATAAATTCTAAATAAAACAAGGCACAGTAAGTAATTTTATTTATTTATTTATTTATTTATCAAGTCTAGGATTACAAATACCTTTGAGCCATGGCTCTTTTACAAAGGTTCCACGTCAGAGAAATACAAATTATGGGGAACATCAAGACAGGCATTACAACAATGTGGACATTGCAAACAGAGTGCAGATTAATACAGTTCAAGGGTAGCGTTGTAACAAGGCAGCCAGCGGCATTTGTCAGAGAAAATAGACAACAGATAAGAAGTGCCAGAGTCATAGGGAGAAGGAAGAGGGTAGGGGGGCAGAAGGAATGTAGGAAGGGTGGCAAGAGGGTGAAAAGTGCAACACTGGGTATACCAAGATGTGAGGGTAGAATCCAGTGAGGAGGGGAGGGACAACTAGAGCAGAAAGGGAAGTGAAGAAACAAGGTTAAGTTGGGCAGTCACAGGAGCTGTTGGTAGTGAGATAGTCCCGGAGCCTAGTTTTAAACATACCAATAGCGGGGGCAGAGGAGATGGTTGGGCTGAGGCCATTGAACCAGAGTGGTGCTCGATAAGCAAAAGAGCATTGTCCCTGTGAAGTGTGACAGTGGGGGACTTTCAGTAGCTGTAGCGTGGATCTCCTAAGGCACTGTTTGTTAATTCGGTGTTGTAACAGAGTTGAGACCCCAGAAGGTGCAAGGCCAAAGTAGATTTTTTTGACCATGGAGCAGGTGAGAAACTTTATGCGGTTTGATAGTTGGAGCCAGCCGGTCTGAGTGTACAGGTCACATGTGTGGGTGAGACGGTGAGCACCAGTGATGAGCCAACATGTTTTATTTAAGGCAGTTGAGAGGCGTCTAAGGGTTGTGGTTGTGGCCGAGCCATAAATAATGAGACCATAGTCTATTACAGAGATCACAGAGCCCAGGACTGCAACATTCAAAGCTTCTGGCGTGAGGTGTGGTCTGTGTTTGTAGAGGAGACCAAGCCATGTATTAGCAGCTCTAGCTACATTATCAACATGAAGTCCATAGGAGAGATTAGGGTCAAGCTGAATCCCTAAGTATTTGAAGGACACCACCTGATCTAGAGTGTTGCCCTGGGTGGTGGAGATAGCCAAGTGGTGTTGCTTGTGTGGGTTATGAGAGCTGCAGAAGAGCATAGATTTGGTTTTCTTGTCATTGAGGACCAGTTTATGATTAAGAAACCATGTCTCTACAGAACTGAAACCAAGTTGAAGGTTATGTTGAAGAGTTGCAGGATCTTTGTGAGTGGAGAATACAACAGCATCATCGGCATATAGTATGATCTGCTCAGAGCAGTGGTAAGGGAGGAGTTTAAGAAAGGCTAAAAGGAGGGTCCCAGTATGGATCTCTGTGGGACACCAGGCGAACAGGCAGGGTGTTAGAAAGAGCATCCATAATTTTACTCTCTGTGACCGGTTTTCTAAGTAGCTTTTAAACCAGAGAAGAGTCAGGTGATAGCCCGGCATTCAGTAGTTGGTGTATTAGTAGTCCATGGTGTACTGTATTGAAGGCCTTGAGATCGTAAAACGCCCTGTGAGAAGGCCGTTGTCAAGGGATTTGTGCAAAGCTCCAGTGAACTCAAGAAGGGCTGTGGTGGTGCTGTGACCTTTCCGAGGCCGTGTTGTTGTGGACAAGGTATATTGTATTTATCCAAGTGGTCGGTAAGTTGATCAGCCATGATGCACTCAAGTGCCTTAGAGAGTGGGGGCAGTATGGAGATAGGGCGATAATTTGAGTGAATCGTCTTGTCCCCACTTTTATGGACAGGTGTCACGGTGGCTATTTTCCATAGGTCCAGGAATTTTCCACAGCTGAGAGAGAGGTTTAGGATTTTTGTTAATGGATGAATTACCTCATCGAGGGTGAGCAACAGAAGCTTAAGGTCCAGGGTGTCGCTACTAGATCTAGATTTAGAGATAGCTGCAGTAATATAGCGGCGAGCTTCATTCAGCCTTACCTTCCTGAAGTAGAAGAGGGGATGGTTAGACTGAGGGGCTGAGGTATTTGGGGAGTAGGCCCTGTTTTCGAAAAAGTCATGTGGTAGGACAGCACTAAGGTCTGAAAAAGCCATGTTAAAGATGTTTGCGATCACCTTGGGGTCAAGGGTTGAGGATCCATCAACCATTAACGATGGCGGAGAGGTTTTGGCTGCTTCCTGTGACATCCTTGATATTGTCCCAGAACCGCGACCATTTCCCCATGTATTGGTGAGGCGTCTTTGTAATAGGTGGATTTCATTAGCATTATGGCTTTTGTGCAGGCATTTCATGCTTGTTTGTAATTTTGGATGTCCAGTTGTTTGCAAGTGGCCCTGGCAACTGCCCAGAGGAGATCTCTTAGTTTCAGCTGTGAGAGAAGAGCCGCGGTGACCCATGGGTTAGAGAGAGATTTTGTTTTGTGCCTTTTAGCAGGAGCAAAGAGGTCGCAGGCTTTGTTGAAAATTGAGATGAAGTGATCAAGAGCCAAGTTAACATCTGTTGCTTCATAGATTGGTAGCCAGTCTTGTAGAAGCAGGTGTTGTTTGAGATGTGGAAGTTTTCCATGAGGAAGGACTCTGCTAGTGATAATTTTAGGAGGGCGCTTAAGGAATTTGTTAGACCATGCACACATGACTGGGGAGTGGTCACTGACTGAGTCTGGGAGAATGGTCGTATGAGAAATCCTTGTGGGGTGAGTGGTGAGGACCCAATCCAAGAGGGTAGTGGTCCAGTCTTGTAGTTAATCCTAGTAGGGGAGTTTACCATTTGCATGAGGTTAGCAGCTGAGATGGAGTCTTTATAGGCATTGGCACTCGATGCTAACCAGTTTATGTTGAAATCCCCTAGTAGAATAAGTTCAGCTTTGGAAGGATGACAGTTGATAAAGTTTAGGACGTCACTGAATCCATGTTTAGGGTCCCTGGGTGGGATGTATACGGAGACAATAGTCAGGGCTTTATGGTTGGGACTTAGGACGATTTTATTGGCAGAATCTGGGCTGAGGCAGAAAGTGATGGAGTTGCTACAGGGTGCCAAGACAGGGAGTCTTTGATATAGATTGCGCAACCACCGCCTTTTTTGGATATCCGGTCCAGCCTGTGGACATTGTAGCCCTGTATTGTTACTGCTGAGTCAGGAACTTTAGGTGTCAGCCAAGTTCCCACCACTGCAAGGATGTCAGGGTTGTGTTGGTACATGAAGGCTTGGAGTGCATCCAGCTTTGGTAGTAGGCTGCAGATATTAATAGTTGCAAGGATAAGGGCACCTGGAGTCTGTGTGTGGCCTGAGCTTCTAGGGCCAGGATTGGGATGGATAATGCCTGAGATGAGAAGGAGGAGGAGTAAGAGTTTTAAGGAGCAGAGTCGCAGCTCTTTGAGAGATAGTTTTGGTTGTTGTTTCCTGGGTAGAAGTTGCAAGGTTCAGGCGGTGTCCATAATGGACTGCAAGGTGGTACAGTGTAGAGAGGTGGCCACACTTATTGAGAGTAGTGGTCGGGTTAAGTAACTAGGAATATCCAATCGATTAGCCAAGCACAAGACTCAGTGGAAGTGGAAGTTCCTTGGGTAGCAGTGGAAACCAGAGTAGAGGGTGGTGGGGTGGGGTGGGGTGGGGTGGGGTGGCTAGGACCAGGAGAGAGAAGAGGGGGCCAGGGCAAGGAGGAGGAGGAGAGGTGAGAGAAAGGCAGAGAGAGCCCACATGGCTTACGTACTAGATAAAGAGATAGAGATATAGCCCTCTAGTGGTGAGAGGATATAATCTGCTAATGTAAAAGTTAAAAAAAAAAGCTCTAAATTCACTTCTAATATCAACTCAGAACTTAAAATGACTGTAAGGATTAAACAAATTATTAAACCCTAGCACATAAATTCAACTAGAGACACAGAGGGAGATACAGTAGTTAGAGGTGTGTTCAGTAGGAGATAGTGGGGCCACTTGGAAATCAGCTTCCACTGGTACCAAATCCAAAAGTCAGGACTAGTACCTTGCAGTACAGAGGATTTCTGAAAAACTGTTTAGGTTCCAGAAATTGAGGGGTCCGTGGCCTGGTCAAGGCATGCTGGATCCCTTGCAGTACAGAGGATTTCTGAAAAACTGTTTAGGTTCCAGAAATTGAGGGGTCTGTGGCCTGGTCAAGGCATGCTGGATCCCTTGCAGTACAGAGGATTTCTGAAAAACTGTTCAGGTTCCAGAAATTGAGGGGTCCGTGGCCTGGTCAAGGCACGCTGGATCCCTTGCAGTACAGAGGATTTCTGAAAAACTGTTTAGGTTCCATAAATTGAGGGATCTGTGGCCTGGTCAAGGCACGCTGGATCCCTTGCAGTACAGAGGATTTCTGAAAAACTGTTCAGCTTCCAGAAATTGAGGGGTCCGTGGCCTGGTCAAGGCATGCTGGATCCCTTACAGTACAGAGGATTTCTGAAAAACTGTTTATGTTCCAGAAATTGAGGGGTCTGTGGCCTGGTCAAGGCATGCTGGATCCCTTGCAGTACAGAGGATTTCTGAAAAACTGTTTAGGTTCCAGAAATTGAGGGGTCCATGGCCTGGTCAAGGCACGCTGGATCCCTTGCAGTACAGAGGATTTCTGAAAAACTGTTTAGGTTCCAGAAATTGAGGGGTCCGTGGCCTGGTCAAGGCATGCTGGATCCCTTGCAGTACAGAGGATTTCTGAAAAACTGTTTAGGTTCCAGAAATTGAGGGGTCCGTGGGGGTAAAAATACAACTTTTAGTGAAAATGTTAATTGGGGTCTGCCTCACATTGAGGTTGGGGCCCACTTTTATATGGACATGTCCCTTTAAATTTGAACTTAAGAGCTTTAAAAGACATAAGCTCTCCATTTGGGGCCCAAAAGGTCGCTTAAATTGATGATATCTAAATGACCCCAGCCTGGATCTTCAAGGGAGCTCTCATTATAGGTTAGATAGGTATTGTTCCAAATAGTAGTCAGGTTGAGAGGCAATCTTTTTATATTTAGAATTGATTTGGACTTTTTAAATTCTTAAGATGGAGTTGGAGATACATATATTACTTTTCAGAGAGGTGTGCAAAGTGGTGAAAAGAAAATCTGATGGTTTGTGTGGGGATAGTAACTGTCTTTCTCCTCTTAGCTAAAGAGGGTGTGTACCTTCTTCTCCTTGATCTAGACACAGAACAGCCTGTTTAAACCTGAAAAGTGATACCTCTTCCAATGGGGTAGGCCAAAAAAAACCCTCATCTTTGTCAGAAGTTGTAGAGAGAAGGAAAAAGTTCAATGATGCAAGGCAGGCTCCACAGAAAAGGAAATAATCTACTATATGAAATATCCTGCCACACTGTTAGTTCAGATTGGCTCATGCTCCCCATTATATTGTATTTCTCCTGACATGGCCTTGGATTTCACTGAAGAGAAGGGGCACATAGGAAAGAAACATCCTCCTGCACAAAAAACTGTCAATAACTCAAATTTCTCCAGGGATCGAACTGTAGAACGAGCCTCACTGAGTGCAGGACCAAATAATAGATCTTGCGGCCGAGGACAGTCAGCACATGACCATCCTGACCTCGCGGATTCACCAGCACTTCAGGACCCTTCCCCACATATGCCACGAAGGCCCGAAACATACCTGTCACTCAGCATCCATATGACTATTACAGCTCATCCATTGCAAAGAAAAGCATGCTACCATTCTGATCGACTGGTCATGGCTCCCATGGCAGATTTAGAACTAATCCAAAAAAAGAGGACACCCAACTGCAGCACGAACTATAAGGGTTCCTCCATCTTTTATTCAACTCTTCGCAGATCTGCAATACCACAGACACCTAATGGCCTGCCTTTGGAGAAAATGACTTATTGACAGCCTATCAATGCTCTCCTCTCTCCGTCTGACCTTCTTGTCTTACAGCCAATCGGAATCCTACCCCAGCAAGAACACTTCCAGTACAGTGTTGCCGATGCAGACTTCATGATTAAATCGGGAGAATCCTCTGGTAAGAAACTGGTTTTTACTTCAAATAAGAAGACCATCCCCATAGCAAGATCCCTTGCTGCAGCTCAAGTTTAGTTTTGACTTTGCAACTTCCCACCTCATTCGACTCTCTTTTACAACAGAACAGAGCCCATGTGACCTCCACAAGCTTGTCTGCAGAATTATCAGCAGGAAATCAGCATAGGGACAGGATGCCTTAATTGGCTGCACCTGTTAAACTAAAGTACTCTTCAGGCTGATCACAGGAAAGAAATTGACAAAGTCTTCATATATTTTGTAGAACACAGGTCATGTAATTTACAAGAGCAGCATGCAGAATTTAATTGTCAGAGAAAAACATCTTATAAAGAGAGCAATGTTTTGTTTCAAGAGAGATAGCTGGAGCTGGAAATTTTAAAGAGACTCTCAGTCAAATGACTTGTGTTTGTTTGAACTGCCTATAGCAAGAGCTATCCAGCACAATTTAATTTCTGTTTTATTGTTATTAATAATAATAAACTACTACTTGCAAATTTTACAACTTCTCCTGGTTTGCTTATGTTTTCTGACCTATGCCTCTATGACCATGATGTCTCTTATGTGCAACTGCATTTTTCCATTTTCAGTAGATGAATTATTTTTGGTCTCTTGCACCCAGCCAGGTCACAACAGACACATTCACCAAAAATATTTCATTCATCAATTTGTTTTCTTTGTGTGCAGTATGGGTATAAGGACCTCATTAAAAGGCTGAGTCAATAAAACAATTCTAGAATAAGTATATTACCCATTGCGGGGATCAAGTGTCATGCTGTCTTTCATTCTTGTCATGATGGAGATTTCAAAACATGTGCTTCTAAAATGCCCCATGTGTCACTAAATTCTTCAAAGTTTCTTCCAGGGCAATCCCCCGAACCCCTGTTGGGAAAAGGAAAAGTCAATCATTAGTCTGTTTTCTTTCTTTCTTTGTGTGCAATTTGGGTATGAGGACCTGATTAAAAGATTGAATCAATAAAACAATTTTAGAAGTATGTTCCCTCATTCCCTGACTCAATTGTCCTGCTATATTTCATGGTTTCAGCTAGTAAATTCCTGTGCTAATCTGGATGGAGATGTCATAGAATATGCTTCTAAAATGCACCATTTGCCATGCAGTTCTTCAAAATTTCTTCCAGGGACAAATCTCCCTGGACCCCTCTTTTGGAAAAAGTCAATGATGGGAGCATTTGCCCCCTACACACTTTTAGAATCCTGCTGATGCCACAGGTGCTCTGTAGTAAACTTCACCTGGACCAAGTGGCTGACATAAGTGTCCAGCTTCTTGTCCATTTTAAGGATGTTACATAGCGCTCAAAGAAAAAACATTCCTTCAGCTGGGCTGCAAGCCCTTCCCCCCAGCTGACTCCAGCTTTGATTATAGGGACAGACATGACACTTGGTCTGTCAGGAAGTTACATACCCCTCTGCATCGGATAGTCCCCCACTGGCTCCAGCATCGATTACAGGGTCAGACATGAATATCAGTCTGCCAGACAGCCATGTACCTCCCCTCCACATCACACACAGCATCAGTTACAAGGTCAAGATAAATTCCAGTCTGCCAGGGAGCAACGTACCTCCCCTCTGTGTTGTACCCTACCCCCTGCTGATCCCATCATGGTTCCATGGTCAAACATAATTCCAGATCTGCCAGAGAGCCCGATACCTTCCTCCACATTGCACCCACACCCAGCTGGCCTCAGCATTGATTCCAGGTTCAAATATGAATCCCAGTCTCACGGGTTGTGGTTCACCGTGCTGTCACCATGACATTGGGTCAGATAAATGGCACAGTGTCAACAGATAACATAGAAACATAAAAATTATCAGCAGATAAGGACTGCTAGGCCCATCCAGTCTGCCCATAAGTCCTGTATTTGAGTACAGCTTTTGATCCTCCCTCCGCTTAACCTCTATGGTTCCCCAATGCCTGTCCCATACATGTTTAAATCCAACCACTACCTCTTGAACAGAGATGCTGGCAGTCAACAGGGGAAAGAGTTCAGCAGGGACATGAGGAAGATCAAGGTCATAAAAGTGAACTCTCTACCTGAAATGATGCTAAACCAAGGCCCAAACAATTTCTTTTTGTATAATTGGAGGTGATGGAAAAAATATTTATAATTACTGATGACCATTTTTAATATCTGGATAACCAGATCTTAAAATCATGTTGCAACTGACTGGTTGTTATTCTGTGTTACAACTAGGTGGTTGTAGTCATTGGCTGTCAATCACACTCATGCTCTCAGAGACATGAGCGCTACCAAAACATGTACCACTTTCACTTTCTCAAACATGTGAACCCGCAATGTTTAAAAATGATCACCAGTAATTATAAAATATGAAACATGGGTGGGTGTGTGTAGAACCAGAATTTTATACACCCTTGGTGTGGGATGCCGGTATAAACCCCTCGAGCTTCGTTCTCAGGGTTTATGTAGCACCCCACACCTCGGGTGTGTGTAAAATTCTGGTTACACCCACCAACCCAGGTATTATTCTATATTTAATGCCTGCATTATTGATTTATTTATTTATTGAAATGTTTCACCAGGAAAGCACACTGAGCAACAGGTTGCTCATCTCCCAGTGCGACCTTGGGGAAGGGGTACAGAGGATAACAGAAATACATTCAAGGTGCATAAGACAAACAGTTACATACAATGTATATACAGTTGGCAATTTACAGAAGGCAATTTAGTGTAGGGTGGAGGGGAACAAGTGGACTTCTCAGGCATGAACCTCATTCTAAAAAAAGAGTACTAGTAGTAGGGGTTGCTTTGGTATAGACAGAGCAGATACAGCAAGGGAACAGTTGTGGAGAGGTACACAAGTAATAGCAGGTGCATGTGGTAAAGGTGATTATTAAAGTGCCAAGGGAAGAGGGGGGCCGAGCAAGTAGGTAACTAGTACAAGGAAGAGCAGAGGGGAGGAGGGGAGTGAGAGCTGAGCCCATAGACCCCTCTAGGATGTGTAGAATCCTGCAAGGGGTGGGGACCAATAGACGAGGAGGGAGGGATTTTGGCGAGTGCCAGGAGAAGAGGGATTTGAGCAGGTAAGGTAGACAAGTGCAAAGGGTGCGAGGGGGAGGAGGGGAAGCAGGAGGAGAAGGGAGAGCTGCACTCTAAGGGTACCAGTCAGGATGCTGGGAGGATGGGTGGTGGAGCCAACCCAGGGCCCCAACCCCAGGATGCTGAGAACCCTGAAGGGGTAGGGAGGGTTGGGAGAAGGAGAAATGAGGGGAATGGAAAGATGAGAGAGCAAGTAGGTGACAAGTGCTATAGGTAAAATGGGGAAAAGAAGAGAGGGAGGAGAGGAAGGAGAGCCAAGCCCGAGGAACCACTTCAGAATGCTAAGAACCCTGCAAGAGGGCAAGGGAGGCTAGAAAAGATAGGAGGGAGGAAAGGTTAGGCAAGGAGTAGGGAGGGAAAGAAGAGCTGAGTCCAAGGGGCCCCTTCAGGATGCTGGGAACCCTGCAAGGGAGCAGGGAAGGCTAGAAAAAGATAGGGAGGAGGAAAGGTTGGGTTAAGAGTAGATATAGGTTAGAGTGAGACAAGACATATGCGAGGACGTGGGTATTGGGGGGGTCGTGACAGAAGCAGCTAGGTGAAAGATAGTAGTGAAAGGGTGAGCTGATGGAGTAGGAGGAGGAGGAGGAGTGACGCACTTGAGGAAGGAGGGAATTCCAAATTTAAGGGAAATGGTATGAGTAGCTAGACTGCCCAGTGAGGGTGGAGTGCCAAGGGATTACCAGGGTGCGAGCGTCGGTAGATCTGAGGGAATGAGAGGGAGGGGGAGGGGTGATAAAAGAGGAGGAGAGGTAGGTTGGGAGTTCACTCAACCAGTGTTTAGAGGTGAACTTAGAGCAGTGGGAGAGGCATCTGTTTGTGACAGAGGGGAAGGACAGAGCATGATGGAGATCACAATGATGAGTGCGAGAGGGAGAATCAAGGGCAAAGCAGCAGAAAGAGTGGAAAAGGTGTCTAATCTGGACAGGGAGGATTTAGGAGCAGCATCATAGACTACATCACAGTAGTCAAAAATGGGGAGGATCATCTTTTGGACAAGTTCTCACCTAGCCACAGGAGGGCTGCAACTATAATTCCTGAACAGGATGCCAAGCTTGGGGTGCATTTTTTTGAGGATGGCATCAATATGTCCAGAAAAGTTGAGGTGTTGGTCCAGCCAAATCCCAAGATATCTGAAGAAGGAAGTGTCCTCTAGAATAGCCCCATCCAGGGTGTGGAAAGAGGGCAGACTGGGAAGCCTAGAGAGTCTCTGCCTGGTGCCAAAGTTCATAGAGACAGTCTTCTTGGCATTGAGGAAGAGATGATGGTTAGCAAACCAGAGCTGAATTTGGTTGAAATCATGCTGCAAGCTGGATGTAACCTCAGCTGGGCTTGGGCCAGAAGTATACAAGACTGTATCATCAACATACATGTGGATGGAGGAGGAAGGGAAACAGACTGATGGCAGATCATTGAGGAAGACTGAAAATAGCAAGGGACCAAGCACCGAGCCCTGTGGGACTCCTGTGGTGATCGGGGGGGGGGGAAGGTGACTCCAGAGATCCTAACTGAGTTCTACCAGTGAGGTAGGCCCTAAACCAGCTAATGGCTGAAGAAGACAGGCCAGCTGATGAGAGAGAGTCCAGGAGAAGGGAGTGGGAGACAGTGTCAAATGCCTTGGCAAGGTTGACAAAAATGGTTGAGGTGATAAGGCCATTGTCCATCCCTGTGAGGATGGAGTCAGTGAGCCTGAGCAGGGAGGTAGTAGTGGAGTGTTTTTTCCTGAATTCAGATTGGAAAGGGATGAAAAAGGAAGAGTCAGAAAGATAGGTGGTGAGTTGGGTGAGAACTAGGTCCACTGGCTTGCCCTCTCCATCTCTGTAGCATCTCATCCATTTCCAGCAGTCATAACAATCCCCCCCCGCCTCCTATTTCTGGCTGGAGCTCCGCGTACATTATAGTGTGGGACACCTTCTTAATGCTCTGACTCCTGCAGAAACTCCCAGCCACCGTGTCTGCACTACATTCCCCACCTTCCGATACCCCTAATTGTTTCTGCTAACCTAGCCACTGTGTTATCTTACTCATCTCTTGGAACACTGCAATAGTCATCGATCTACGCATACATGTGTACTGTATTTCGTATTTGCTGTGCTGATGTTATCCCTCTTCCTCCGAACCATTGCATGGTGTTACCTATACTTGTATCATCTGTAATTTCTACTTATATGTAATTTTCATCACTGGGCTTTGCCCATATTGTAAAATGTACTACCCTTGTGAAGAATGATTCAATTTTGTATACATGTGCTAACCAGGTCCACCTTGCAAATGAACTTTGCTCAACGGTGACTGCCTGGATAAATAAAGACTTTGATTGATTGATTGATTGAATGGAGTTTAGTGAGAGTAAAGAGGAGAGAATTGGGGCGATAGTTGCTAGGGGAAGAGGACTCCCCACCTTTATGTAAGGGGAGGACCACAGCATGCTTCCATGAGGTGGGGACTGTGCCAGTAGAGAAGGAGAGGTTTAGAATGAGAGAGAGGGGGTAAGCAATGGCAGGGGTGAAGAGAGAGAGGAGTTTAGGGTCTAGGTCCTCAGGGAGGAACCTTTTGAGGGGTTGATAGCAAGCAGGGCATTTAACATTTCATCAATGGTGATGGAGGAGAAGGAGAAAGAGGGGAGAGAGGGTGGGGGAAGGGTTGCGGTATTGGAGGCAGTTGGAGATGGGGTAGGACTGGAGAGACTTTATAAGTTCAGCAGCACATGAGGTATAGTAGGAGTTAAATTCCATGGCCACCATGCTTGGATCAGCAACAGGAGTGTTGTTTATTTTAAGGACTGAAGAGAGGAGGTGGGATTGGGGTGTGAAGAGGGCTTGGACCACCTTCCAGAATTTTGATGGAGTGTTTATATTTGTGAAGAAGGCTGTTTTAAAGTAACCAGACTTTTCTAGTCTCGTTGCCTTGGTACATGCATTTCAGAGCATAAGGTATGTGGTAAAGTCTCTAGGAAGCTGGGTTGATTTATGTCACTTCCAAGCTCTATCTCAGGCCCTGAGGCAGGCCAGTAGTTCTGGGGTAATCCAGGGCCGATGACTGCCCCTGACTCTGGTTGTTTTGAATGGGGCAAAGGTACCTGAAGCATCTAGGAATATATCTTTAAAGTAAGTAAGGGCCAGGTTGACCAAAGAAAAGGAAGCTAAGGGCGACCAGTCAGAGAGAATAAGGTTGTGCAGTAGTGGTTCTAGATCCAGGGGGTTAAAGGAGCAAAGTTGCAAGGTTTTATGCAGGGATTTTTGCCTGTAGACTTTCCTGACTAAGAAGATTGGGTTATGGTTGCTAAGATCGTCAGGAAGGATACCAGATTTGATTACTCTATGAGGGTGGGAGGTGAGTGCCCAGTCAAGCAGGGAGTGATTTAGAGTCTTGTGGTTTGGGTGGGTAGGTTCTGATATCAGCTAGGTAAGATTAAGGGATCCCATTTCATTTTGTGTTTTGGCAGATTTGGTGATAGCCAATTCAAATTGAAATCACCCAGGATGTATAGTTCTCTGGAGTGGGAAAGAGCTGAGGTGGAGGTTAGTAGGTCAAGAGCAATAGTGGCCCAGATGTTTGGGCAGCAATAGTGGCCGGCTATGAAGATGGGAAGAGTGAAGGGGAGAGTTACCTGTACAACTAGAGCATTGTGGGCTGCAGGACTGGAGGCAGAATATATAGTGGAGTATTGGATTGAGGTAAGAATATAGATGGCCACACCACCACCACTGCCAGCCCGGTCTTGCCTTAGGATAGAGTAGCCTGGGATGGAGACTGAGTGGTCAGAGATCTTGCTCTTTAGCCAGGTTTCCATATTAATTAGTATGTCTGGCTTTAGAGTGACCACCATGGTTTGCAGGTGGTCGATTTTTACCTGTAAACTGCAGATGTTTAAATGTAGGATCTTGAGTTCTCTTGGGAGAGCAGAGGGAGAGGCAGTTGCAGAAGAATGGCCCAGTGTGGTAGGAGCTACTGGACTTGGGTTGGGGTGAATATTTCCTGAGGAGAGGAAAAGAAGGGCAATAATAAGGAAGTGAAGCTTAGTGCCCTTATGAGTGGATGAGGAAGAAGCCTTCGGCCTGGGGGGTTTAGGAGGGGTGGAGAAGGAGAGCATCAGATGAAGGAAGGCAAGATTAGTTGACACGGAAATTATGGAAGAAAGGGGGAGGATAGGAAAATGGGTCCAGGGTTCGAGGATGGAGGAGGGAGTTACAGTGAGGATTTTATTTATTTATTTATTTATTTGAATTTTAGTAACCGGCTAAGGCCACTGAGACCATGCAGTCCCTTTTTTAGTAACAACCTAGGAGACAATTATGAACACAATATAACTAATAAATACAAGAATAATACAAGGTACAGGAAAATTAACACCGATTGAGGTATTACAGAGGCAAACAAGCTAAGCATTGTAATAAACAATCGGGCATTTACATAACACAGTTAAGCAAGGCACTAAGATTATACAATGTGTGCATTGGAGGAATAAAAGGTAAATAATTACAAGACGTGTCAGAGTAACATAGTCTGCGCATCAGAGACACAGATACAGGTTAATTAATGCAGTTGCAGAAGGGGTTTGAGTAGATAAGAGTTAAGCTCTTTTTTGAAGAGTGATAGAGTAGAGCAGGAGAGTAAGGTAGGGGGAAGGGAATTCCAAGCAGTGATAGCTGAGAAGGCAAATAAGCATTTACCCGATAGACGGTGCATCTTCTGGATTGTTAATAAGGGTAAGGAAGCAGATCTAAGTGGGCATGCAGATGCTTTGTAGTATACAATTCCCCTTAGACAAGGGGGATTAAAGAGCTTGTCTAGTTTTAATATAAAGCATAGAGTGTAAAACTGTAACCTTGGGTCATAAATAGGCCATCGAAGAGAATAGAGAGTGTCACAGTGGTGTTTTCTGGAGTCCACGCCTAGTGCAAATCGTTTAATCCTATGATAGAGTTGATGCAGCCGAGCAAGGGAAGAGGACTGAGTAGTGAGTAAGAGTGGGGCACCATAGAACAATATAGGGAGATGGGATGTAGAAGCAACCTTTTTACAGGCAGCAGTGGTTAATAGGGGGCGGAGATGATATAAGAGGCCAAGCTTCTGGTTTACCGTGTTGGCAAGCTGAGTTACATGATGCTCCAGGGAGAAGGAGGCATCTAAGTGGATCCAAGGGTATTTAAAAATATTGACCACCTCTATGGGGTCACCTTACTGTGAGCAGATTTGGAGCGGTTTGGTAGGTTTAGGGGAGGAGTTGATGAAAGTGGGATACTGGAGAAGTGGGGTGGATGTGGAGTTGGGTTGTTTGGTAGGGGTGAGTAGTGTGCAAATGGGGGGGTAGAGAGAGGGTTAGGAGCAGGAAAAGGGGGAGGGTGAGGAGTGGAGATGCATAGTGAGAGAAGGTGGAGGGTTGAGCAGACCAGAAAATATGAGAGTAGTGGGTTAAGAAAAGATGCAGGAGGGTAGGAGAGTGAGGAAAGAAGGAATGTGGCAATAGTTATGGGGAGGAGGTAGTAACAACAACAAAAATGGAAAGGGACCTGGAGGTAATCATATCAGATGACCTTAAGATTAGCAAGCAATGTGAGAAGGCAGTAGGGAGGGCTGGGGGTATACTGGGATGTATAGGGAGAGGCATCACCAGCAGAAAACAGGAAGTTGTTATCCCTCTGTACAGACAGTTGGTGAGACCCCATCTGGAGTACTGCATCCAGTTCTGGAGACCCCATCTCCACAAGGACATAGACAGGATAGAGGCAGTCCAGAGGAGGGCAACTAAAATGGTGCAGGGTCTGCAAGAGAAGCTACTATGAGGAGAGACTATATGTTAATATGTATACCCTTGGACTTAAAGGGAGGGAGAGGGGGGACATGATAGAAACTTTTAAGTACCTCAAGGGAATCAACAAAGTCCAAGAGGGTAGCATCTTTCAGAAAAAGAGATGTGCAAGAACAAGGGGACATAATTTAAAGATGGGGGTGGGTCAGGGGCAATGTGAGGAAGTATTTTTTTCACAGAGAGGGTGGTGGATGCATGGAACAGCCTTCCTGAGGAGATTGTGGGGTCTAAAACTGTGGGAGAATTCAAGAATACATGGGACAGACATAAGGCAATTCTTGTGGGGGATAAGAAAAAATAGGCTGTTGGTTAACTAGGATCTGCAGCTTATCCAGTAGGTAGGGAAATGGGCAGACTAGGTGGGCCAAGCGGTCCTTATCTGCTGTCAAAGTCTATGTTTCTATGTTATGGAATAGAGATCAAGGCGGAGATGAGATGGCAAATGGCCCTCTAGTGGCCAAAGAAAATAACCTGCAAACCTTTATGAATAACACCATGTTCATCTTTGACTCTAGACATGGTTTTCTTATCAGTCTTGTACCTACAGGCATCATAAGGACATACAAAAGACTTCTTGCCCAGAGTTCCATACCGTTGCTGTTTCATCATTGTACAGGACCTCTGTAAATTAAATTTTAACATGTCAGTTTTCAAATTTGAGATCTGGGATTTGAAATCATGGCCAGTTTCTGCAGTAAGAGATAGTAATTTCTGTAAATTAGCCTGATTTGTCAGGTTTTTAAAATAATCATTCATCTCACGTCTTCTGCCCCATTTTTGAAAAAATGCTTTTATCTCAGCTTTAGTATCCTCCCACCAAAGCACTGGAGGATCACAGAAACTAAGGACAGATTTTCTAGCAGAGATTAATTCACCCAAATCTATATGGAAATCAGGTTCATCTAGGAGGCAGGAGTTAAGTTTCCAGAGACCAGAACCGTGGTGTAATGCATGGGTACTGCAAGTTTCCCAGGTTACACATGAGTACTACCTGAATTTTATGGTCAGAAAATTCCAGTGGATAAGTGATAGCAGTTAAAAGGGGAATAGAAGGGGAAGTGAAAAAAATCTACATGGGAAGCGAAAGGACCTTTAAAGAAAGTAGGGAACCTAGAATTTGTTACCTTAAAAAAGGCAGCTGATAACCCAGCTGTATGAACCAAAGAGGATAAAAGAGACATATCACAATAATGTTTTAGTGTGTTTTTGTGTATGCTCCATGGTCTAAGACACTAAGGCTACAATTAAAATCACCTCCAGGGTCACAGGTTTTGCTGTACAAAGGTTGTACAGTTTTAAATATATTGATCCTGGTGGCCTTGGACTGTGGGACATAGACATTCATAAGTCTATATACATAGCCAAGAATCTTCAGGTCTAAAAATAGCAGATGATCAGGGCACAAGTCTAGAAGTTTTATGGCCTTAGCATCAGGGTTGTGCAACAAAATGCCGACCCCTGAACAGGGTTCTGTGCCCAAGAACCAGATGGATGGGCTCTTAAACCAGGCTTCCCTTGCAAGGGACACCTCAGACAAGATGTGCAGACTGGTGTCCTGTAAAAAGGTCAAATCACAGTTCTGCACATGAAAGAAAGAAAAGACAGTATGTCTCCTCTGAATCTTCTTAATACTGTTCTCATTAGCAGTTGAAAACAGGCAGTTGTGATGTGACATTAGGGCCCAAAGGAGGGGAAACAACAAAACTACATAGCCCCACATGTTGTTTTTTTCTTCCCTGAACCACCTCTCTTGGTCCTGCTCTTCCATTGTTTGTTGCTGGGGGTATCAGGAGCCATATCCTATTTACTAGAAGAGGGGTCGGGTTGT
Source organism: Neoceratodus forsteri (assembly GCA_016271365.2). Classification (NCBI taxonomy): domain Eukaryota; kingdom Metazoa; phylum Chordata; order Ceratodontiformes; family Ceratodontidae; genus Neoceratodus; species Neoceratodus forsteri. The sequence continues at coordinate 65,372,223 of CM028135.1, read as the reverse complement.
GAAGAGGGTACAGAGGACGCATCAAGGGGGTCTGGAGGAAGGGAGACTGGACAGTAACATCTGACTATCTTGTAGCTGAGCTGTCATGACCATATCTCTCAGGAAGGTCAGATCACAGTATATCTTGGATGGGGTGCCCTCCCCATCAGACAGGTGCATCCCACAACTGAAATCTCCCCCAAAAGGACCTGCCTAGTGGTGAAAAGGTAAAGCTGTATAATACAAAAAAGCCGAACCCTCTCCACCTTAGATTGGGGGGGCATATACATTTATTACCTGTAGGGAAAGGGCACACAAAGTTAAATCCAAAAGGAGTGCCCTTCCAGGAGGCAGGTCAAGTAGCCTGTTAACCATATATTCCAAATCTCTGAGAAGGATCCCCACCTCATCACATACATCGAGCCTCGGGGACCAAAGAGAAGGACCTTGCTGCCAAGAGTTCTGAACAGCAGAGAACTGGTGCGGCAGTTTAATCTGAGTATCCTGTAGGAAGAGGATATCACCAGGTAAAGTCTGCAACACATCAAAGGTGAGCAACCTTTTCCTATAGGATTTCATGCTGTTGACATTAATGATAGAAAGGACAGTGTACAGTGCATAAGAGAAAAAGGTTAGGTAGGGAAGTCCCAGCCCAGCTGAGCCTGCTCCTAACTCGTTTTGCAGATTGCAATTCCACTAGTTCCTCAGCATATGAAGGACCATCCTTATGAGAAGAGGCCACAGAGGTATCAGAACCTGTTCCTTCATCTTCTGTAACCCCCCTCCCCATTGCATGAGGGAGGCTAGAGCAGAAAATATATTCTGCAAGGAGATGGCAGACAAAACTGTTGCCTTAGATTTCCCTTTGGATTGTCTGCCTCATTTCTTAGTTGGGACTAGAGAGAAATCCTCACTCACTTGGGGGGGGGGGTGGATTAGCAGGAGGCATAGAAACCAGAGATGCACTAGAAACCTCAGAATGTCAAGCAGACAAGTTGGCCCATTCTGTGTGGGCCGGGGTAGACACTGTGGGACCAGTGCCTACATCTAGACATGGGGAAGGTGAGTAGGTGGGTAGAATTATCAGCTCTTCACAAGGGAGATCCTCCAGGGGTACCCCAGTCGGTTGATCCACTGCATCAACCTCATCTGATGCCAATGACTGGTTCTAAGCAATGATGGCATTCTAATTCAGGCCATCAGACCTGTTGTGTGATGCCCAGTGGCACTGGTGAAAGGAGTGGCCCTGTTTCTCGTGTAGGTTACAATTGAAAGGGTCAGGGCAAGAATGTGTAGTGTGGCCATAACCCAAGCAGCTATAGCACCTAGATGTGTCACATGCTGAGCTCAGCTGAGTGTGAGCCCCACACTTATGACAGGTCTTTGGTTGTCCTGAGTAGACACAAATTCTCCTAGCCCTCTCAATATAGAAACTACTTGGAAGGTGAGTAATACCCAAGGTGGTCTGGGGGAGTCTAACCTTAACCTTCCAACCCTCTGTAAAACCTGTTCACTGTCTATAATGGGGGGGTGTAAGATGCCTCACAGCATCTGCAGGCTCAGACTATTGGTGATGCAAGACCAGGAACAAGCGTTAGAGTAAATTAGTAATATATATATTTTAGAGGTTTCCCATAAGACAAAAGTACAAAGAACTTACCATACCGAGCTTATAGGAAGATCACAGTCTGTCCAAACAAAAAGGAGAACTCTAGGAAAAAGGCACTTACATCATAATATATATTTCAGATAAGAGCACTAGTTGCTGCGGTTACAGAACCTACGTACATTACTAACAAGTATATAACTGGAAAGTTTGTGAGTGTCTCCAGCATGGTGAATTTATTAAAAATAAAGTTTTCTGCACACTAAGCAGGCTCACTGGACTGAGCCACAGCAGCAGGAACCCAGGAGCTGCGTCTGGGACTGGGTTTGATTCCCGGTCCCAGACATTTTATTTTTTTTCACGGATTGTGCGCTCCCCGAGTTGGACCCCCCTGGAGTTGAGAATCTTTAGTTGGGGGGGGATCCAGGGGGTGCAGCACCCATATGGGGGTGGGGTGGGGTGGAGTCCCCCACAGAAAAAAGAATTATGCCGCATGGCAATATCGTGCTGTAGAAGAAGATGGGTTGAAGGTGCTAAAGTTTATTGTATCCTTATCAAATATATCTGAGTCCATGGAAAAAGACCAGTCAAAAGAGCCAGGAGCATACCCACATACAGGCTTTATGAGATCAAAGACATCAATCAATCAATCAATCAAATCTTTATTTATTCAGGCGATCATCATTGAGCAAGGCTCATTTACAAGATGGACCTGATAAGGTCAAGGTTCGAGTTGGTGCACAGCAATTACATCACATACTTATGAGACAGTTATACATACAGAAAAAAGAAAATGTTATATATAACACAATAATATACAGAGAGTTCACATGTTAAAGCTTGGCAAGAGAAAGTTAAACTAACATCTACAATATGTACAGTACATATATATATCACAATGAGGGCCATGACAGTCACTCACATAATGAGTACAAGGATGGTGAAGGGAATATTGGGTGCCATATACTGGCGGTGTCTGGCTGGAAGGAATATGCCATATGTGATTGGAATATGGTTTTGTGGGATGACTATTCTATCTCTAGTGGTAGCAACTGCATTTCTCTGTGAAGAAGGCTGTACAGTGCTGCTTGAAGGATGTAAATGGAATGATAATGGACAGTTTTAGGATTTTTGTAGGGTGTTCCATGCTATGGCTAGAGAATAGCTGATTGCTGCCCTCCCTATTTTGGTGTTGACTTTGGGCAATTTGAGCAGGATGATATTGTTGCTTCTAGGGCATAGGAGCTGGAGTGGTCAAGTTGAAGCAGTCCAGGATATATCTTGGGAGTTTTTGATAAAGCTCTGTAGATCCATAGAGCTGCATTTCTGCTCCTCCTGACATGAAGGGAAACCCATCCAACTGCATCATAGAGAGAACAATGGTGAGTATTATATGGCAGGTCTGTAATGAACCTTATTGCTCATGGTATAAGGTATCCAACTTTGAAGGTAGAGAGTGGGGCAGTGACTATAGAGGAAATCATGTAGTCAATGACTGATAGAAAGATGGCCTGGACTAATCTCATCTTTGAATCTCTATTAAGGAAGGGTTTTAATCTGTAGAGGAGGCCAAGCTTTAGGCAAAGCTTTTCAGCAGTTGTTCTAGATGCTGAGTAAAGTCAAGTCTGTTGTCAATCCACACACCTAGGTATTTGAAATTTTCAACATACTCCAGATTTTCTCAAGTATAGTGCATATCTGGGGAGACTGATTGAAGAGGATGTGTTGGTGGAGTTTTGGGTTGTGAACATCATTGCTTTGGTTTTCTTTGCATTTAGCAGAAGCTTTTTTCTTGAGAAGCTGATGTTGTAACAGGAGAATTCTGCTTGTAGGATTTCATGAGCAACTTTAGGTGAAGGGTTGCTGATATACAGTACAGTGTCATCAGCAAAGAGATGTACTGAGGACTTGGTAAGGGTTGAATCAATTTTATTTATATAAATGGCAAAAAGGATAGGACCCAGAATAGAGCCTTGGGGGACTCCTCTTGACAGTGGTCTTAATGGGGAGAGGTCACCTTCAGCTTTTACCTGCTGTGATCTACCGGAGAGGTAGCATCTGAACCACTTAAGACATCACACCTGCAGAGATAATGATAACCCTTTTTGGCACAACAGTCAGTGTGTGGAGCAATCCAAGCATCAAGTTCATTATGGAAGACAAGAAGCGGTGGTAGATCAATCCTCTCTCAATAGATGCTGCTCTCGAGGTGTCCCACAGAATGGATAACAGCAAGTTTATTGAAAATTGCAGTCTCTGGATCAAAGCATGGCAAGGACAGTGTAAAAGTCACATACATGGTGTCTTGGATGGAGTACTGATGTGTGTTGTAACATGCACTCTAGTTAGGGTGTCTGGTGACATAACCTAGATTTTGGGCTGTTGCCAAAGGAAAAGAAATAGTTCTTTGCATACATTTCATAGTACATGATACAGAATGACAGTGTGAGCAATACCATTTGGCCATGAATTAAATCTGGGATCTTACCCGATTCCAAATCCTGGAAGAGATTAGTCATAGTTGTTATTACATAGGAACCATAGGCTGAACATAAATGTTCCCTGGCTATGTGATGCTCAGAAGCTATTTTATTACTCTGGAATACTACTTCATTAATTTTGTGCTTAGATTCATTAAATATATGGGCTATGTCGTACATATTGTACACGGCAAACCTTTCCTCTTGTGTGAGACCATCTATACCATGGAGTACAGGGGTAAGGGCATCTTGGCCTACTCCTGCTGAAACTTTAGAGTTTGACTCTTAATTTTGGCAAGGTTTACCCTATTTCATATTGACATACCTGTACCAAATAAACCTGAAATAGTGCCTGCGGCACTGGCTACACCAGTTAAATCTCTCTTTTGTTTCTTTCCTTCTTTTTGTTTAGGAAAACAGAATACTCCTAAAAATTCTGTATGTGAGGCCCAGCTACTGGGTCCTGTGTACGTGTTTGATAGGCTGCTAGTAAATCTAGTAACATAACACTATGAAATCTGGATGTATTTGTATTGGCACATTAGCCAAACTCTGCCATAGTCCAGTTAGTGAGGTTAAGCACAACTGGGACATGCATGAATTGCATGTTATTAACAAGGGTACCTGGGAGTGATGATGCTATACCATAACCAGGCAAGACAGAGCAGGTGGGGGTGGTGGCATAGCAATTTATGTCTCATCTGCACTCAATTCCACCACCATCTGAGCCAGCTCGGTTCCCAATGCACATGAGGTTCTTATCCTTAAACTTTTCCTCCCCTTCTCAATACCCATTTATATTGCTGATGTCTATTGCCACCCTGGGCTCCCCTCCTTCGCTATCACCAACCTCATAAATAGTATAGTTTTGCATTACCCTTCTGGTGAACTCTACATAATGGGCGATTTCATCCATAACTGGCTATCCCCTCCCTCAGCAAAGCCTGAAATGACATCACCGCCCACAACGTATCACAACTCATTTTGTAGCCAACCCAGTTAAACCATAAGTCTGGAAATCACTCTCTAATCGACTAGGCCCTCCCATCCCATCTCCATAGGGTCATCAAATCTGGTTTATTACCTGATGCCCTAAGCGACTATCACATAACTTTCAAGATACGCAAAATTCATACGGTCAAAGCCCCCATAACATCTTGCAGATCCGCTCATATAAATCCCTAAATCTTGGCCCCCCATGACCTAGCCCATGCAAACTGGGTACCCATAACTATGCCTAAATCTATTGATGTCACTTATGCCTACTTTTGCTGCACTTTTCTGGAGGTCTGGGACAAACATGCACCATTGCGGCGCACCAGAGTCAGAGGCAATCACCTTCCCTGGATCATGCCAGAGCTCCTTCTGCATCTCCATCCAGATTTCTATCTGCTCCTGTAATCTCTGTTCCTCTGTCTGATCTTCTTAACCAATCCTTTAAAACTGCTTCCATTCCAGCTGCGTGGAGGCATGCTGTCATTCCTCCCCTTCCTAAAGGGAGCGACCCTTCCTCACCTACAAACTATCATGCCATCTGTCTTCTTCCTACCCTTGCTAAGCTCCAAGAACATCTGGTTCTTTCTCAACTCTCTTCCTACCTTGCTGACTCCAATTTTTTTTACCCTGTTCCAATCTGGGTTTCAGAAGAACCATTCCACCACTGTCTCCCTGATTAGGCTCACTGACTCTATCCTCTCAGGGATGGACAGTGGCCAAATCCTACGCTATTTTGGTTGACCTAGCAAAGGCCTTCAACACAGTCTCCCACTCCCTTCTCCTAAATACCCTCTCTGTAGCAGGTTTATCTGGCTCCGCCACCAAATGGTTCAGTGCCTACCTGACTGGCAGAACCCAGTCAGTCAAAATAGCTGACTCCTCCTCCTCTGCTCCCCGTTAACACTGGTGTCTCACAAGGGTCCATGTTGGGCCCTATCCTCTTCTCCATATTCCTTAATGACCTCCCCTCAGTCTGTTCATCCACCTCCATACACATGTATGCTAATGGCATGGTCCTCTTCACCTCCGGCCAGTCCCCGGCAAATGTAGCTATCAGATTCCAGCATGACTTCGATCAAGTTTAGCTCTGGTTTCCATCAACTATCACTCAACGCGAAGAAGATAGTCTCCATGACCTTTGGCACTAGGCAGAGACTCTCCAGGCTCCTCTCCCCTCCAACTTTCCATACCCTTGATGGGACAGTCCTTGAGGACACCACTTCCTTTAGGTATCTGGTGGATGTGGCTTGACCAACACCTCACCTTCTCTGGGCATGTTGACGCAATCCTGAAAAAGCTATGCCCTAAGCTTGTTGCATTATACAGAAACTACAGTAGTTCTTTAAACACCTTTGTAAAGTTTCAATTGATTGGTGTGGAGCCACTTATCAATCGTTTTTTTGTGAGCTATAATTCTGACTTGGTACACAGCTGATGTCAATTTGTTGATGATGTTGTAGGGGCCTTCCCATTTGTTTGCAAAGGGATGGGCTGGGGCAGCTAATTTTAATACCATGACTTGATCTCCTACTTTTCAATCAAAGTCTTTGACAGTCCTGTCAAAGTGTGCTTTGGATTGCTGCTGGGCACATCCCATGTGTCTAGCTGCAAACAGGTGAGTCTGCCTGATGTTTTCTCTGAGTTGTTAAACATAGGTATTTACTGCCACTCTATCAGTGATAGGTGTGCTGAGATTAATCAACAGATACTCAGGTAGCCTCATCTGTCTCCCAGTCATCACTGCGAATGGAGTGCACCAGGTTGCTGAAGCTAGGGGCGCCTGTACATTCTGTTATTCCAAACTGATCTTGGGGTCTCCAGCCCCAAACTCAGCACTGAGAGTTCTGAAAATGACATTTTTAAACCTGAGCTGAATCCCTCGCATGTGCATGAGAGGCCTTAGGAAAGATCCCGTGCATGCGCAAGAGCGCGCCGCTGTCGCGCATGTGTGATTTCGGCTCAAGTTTAAAAGTGTAATTTGCAGAACTAGCAGTTCTTGGTTTGTGTTCAGAGACCATAACAATGAAAAAAGCAGCTTCAAACGGCTGGGTGTGCCAGTGAGAGCAACAACCAGCAAAGCACAAAACTCCGGCACCACCCACTGCAGTCTAGGCAAATAGACCCATTAGCAAGATATCAAACACGCTGTTACGCATGTGATAAAATGATGCTTTATTCAACACATTCATAAGTACAAAAGCAGCCAAAAAGCACTTACAACCTTCTAAAATGAGAGCTCACAGTGAGACCCGCCAACCTCCTACCGGGTTTCGCTTCAGAGCATCATCAGGGAGTGTGTTCAGAGACCCCAAAAATGGTTTGAAATCACAGAATGTACAGGCACAACCGGTTTTCAGACTGTGCATGTAAAAAAATGCACTCCGGGACTCACTGTTAGGGGTGTAGACCTGGGGAAGGGAGAGGAGAGGGAAGTAAGGTGCCTGCCTGGTGCCATGGCTTGGAGGGACAGGAAGCGAATCCTCAGGATTGCAGAAGCAGCATCACAGGAGAGGAAACTAGATATCATTGTCCACCTTGGGACAAATGACCTAGCTAGGCATGAGATCAGTGCAGTGCAGGATGAATTTGTGGAGTTGGGGAGGGGCCTCAGACAGGTAGCAAGCACGGTAACCTCTCAGAGGTGCTGCCAGTCTATGGCAGGGGTGAGGCTAGGGTACTGCACACCATGCGGTTTAATGGTTGCAAAACTGGTGCAGAGCACAGGGCTTTGGCTTCATTGGGGACTGGGGGTCCACCTGGAGAGATGAAGGTCTATACTGGCATGATGGTCTGCATCTGTCCAGGAAGGGAAACACGCTCCTAGGTGACAGGTTTAAAGGCTTCCTTGGATGCTTTTAACCAGCCAAGGGAGAGGTGCTGATAGGAAACAGAAAGTTCAAGCCTCTCGAAAGCATGGCAGGCAGTAGGGTAAACACTGAGGTACAGAACTTGACAGAGGGCAGGACAGGGGTAAATGGAAAATTGACAAGGGCAATAAGAGCAGGGATGGGGTAAAAGGATAACGCTAACATTAAATGGAGGGCAATGAGTACCAATGCTCATGAGGTCTTGGAAAACAAGCCCAGAGCTAGTAGCCCTACTTGAGTGGAACACTTGGATATTGTGGCAGTCACAGAAACATGGTACATGGAGAACCATGACTGGGATGTCAACATACCAAGGTACACAATCTACAGAAGGGACAGGGAGGGTAAAAGAGGAGGTGGAGTAGCTCTCTACATAAGGGAAGGGATCAAAGTAACAGAACTAAAAAGTAAAGGGGGAGGACAAGAGGAACTCTGGGTCTCATTGGAGACAGGGAATGGCATCACAATCCGCACAGGGGTTGTATACAGACCCCCGTCTCAAGGGGAGGAAATGGACAAGAAAATGATAGAGGGCATTCTCAAAATGGCTGAAAATGGGGAGATACTGTTGATGGGGGACCTGAATGCCAGATGTTAACTGGGCAACATGGACTGCAGCCACATCCAAGAGCAGGGTCATTCTCGATGCCCTACAGGGAGCATGCCTTAGACAGCTAGTGGTGGAACCCACTCGGGAGGGAGCAATATTAGACCTGGTACTCTCAAATGGAGAGAGGATCACAAACTTAGAAGTCGGTAGACACCTGGGAACAAGCGACCACTGCACAGTGTGCTTCACAATAAACACAACCATGGAGACAAGCCATACAAATACAAGGATACTGGACTTTAGAAGGGCTGACTTTGGCATAATGGGTGAATACCTGAGGAATGCATTAGCAAATGGCCAGAAAGGAGGGGTGGAAGAACAATGGAGAAAAATCAAAACTGCCATCATGGAGGCAACAAGCCTTTGTGTGAAACAAATAAAGAAAACAAAGCGGAATAAAAAACCACTATGGCTCTCAAAAGAAGTGTCAGGGAAGGTTAAGGAGAAAAGGCTGCATTCAAAAAGTATAAGGAATCACAGACGAACACGATAGGGAACTGTATCAATTAAAGCAGAAAGAAGTGGGAAGGAGTCAGAAAAGCAAAGGCCCAAACCGAGGAAAGGATAGCCAACTCAGTTAAGAAGGGGATAAACCTTTATAGGTACATTAGGGAACATAGAAAGGTTAAGGGAGGGATAGGGAAGATTAATAAAGGAGAGGGGAGGTGAGCAGAGGGAGACAGTGAAAAGGCAGAGATAATGAATGAATACTTTTGCTCAGTATTCACAAAAAAAGAAGAGGAGGAGTTACCTAAACCAAACAGTAGAAGCACTCTGGATAGTGGGGTTGATACCAGTCCATTTAAAGTAGAAAGAGTACTGAAAGAACTTCTAAAACTCAAGGTGGACAAAGCAATGGGGCCTGACGGGATTCACCCTAGAATCCTAAAAGATCTAAGGGAGGACCTAGTGACACCACTAACCACACTTTTTAACAAATCATGGAAGATGGGTGGTACCTGAGGACTGGAGGAGGCAGATGTGATTCCCTTCACAAAAGTGAGCAAGGCAGAAGCAGGAAATTACAGACCTGTTAGTTTGACCTCAGTGGTGGGGAAAATGATGGAATCACTTCTGAAAGAAAGAATTGTTGAGTACCTAGAGGCCAGCGGGCACTGGACCCAAAGCAGCATAGATTCACAGCAGGAAGGTCATGTCAGACAAATCTAATCGATTTCTTTGACTGGGTGACCAAAGTAATAGACTAGAGAGGGCTGTGGATATGGCTACCTAGACTTTAGCAAGGCATTTGACACAGTCTCGCACAAAGATTAATAATCGAGTTAGCCAGCCTGGAGTGGGTCCCAGGTGGTAGCCTGGTAGAAAACTGGCTGCACAACAGGACACAGAAGGTAATAGTGAATGGAACACATTCTGAAGAAAGGGGTTACTAGTGGAGTACCTCAGGGCTCAGTACTGGTCCAGTCCTCTTTAACGCCTTTATAGGTGACATTGCAGAGGGTCTGGAAGGAAAGGTATGCCTCTTTTCGGATGACACAAAGATCTGTAACAGAGTTGATACACAAGGGGGGGTAGAAAGGATGAGAAGGGACTTGGCAAGGTTGGAGGAATGGTCAGACATATGTCAACTTAGATTCAATGCAGGGAAGTGCAAAGTAATGCACCTGGGAAATAAAAATCCAGGAGAAGAGTACACAATAGCAAAACAACAATAATGGAAAGGGATCTGGGTGTAGTCACATCAGATGACCTAAAGGTGGGTATGCAATGTGAGAAGTCAGTAGGGAAAGCCAGGGGGATACTGGGATGCATAGGGAGGAGCATCACAAGTAGAAAAAGGGAAGTGGTTATCCCTCTATACAGACAGTTGGTGAGACCCCATCTGGAGTATCGTGCAGTTTGGAGACCCCATCCACGCAAGGACATAGACAGGATGGAAGCAGTCCAGAGAGGGCAACTAAAATGGTGCAGGGTCTGCATCAGAAACCATATGAAGAGAGACTGAGAGCTTAATATGTATACCCTTGATGAAAGGAGGGACAGGGGGGACATGATAGAAACTTTTAAGTACCTCAAGGGAATCAACAAAGTCCAGGAGGGTAGCATCTTTCAGAAAAAGAGATGTGTAAGAACAAGGGGGCACAATTTAAAGTTAGAGGGGGACAGCTCAGGGGTAATGTGAGGAAATTCTTTTTCACGGAGAGAGTGGTGGACGCATGGAACCGCCTTCCTGGAGAGGTTGTGGGGTCTAAAACAGTGGAGGAATTCAAACATGCATGGGACAGACATAAGGCAATTATAGTGGGGGGGTTGCAGGAAATAGGCTGTTGGTTAACTAGAATCTGCAGCTTATCCAGTAGGTAGGGAAATGGGCAGACTGGGTGGGCCAAGTAGTCCTTATCTGCCGTCAAAGTCTATGTTTCTATGTTTCTATGGGACAGTGCTTGAGTAAACGCGCATTCTCGACTCGACCTGGATATGCTTCCGGTAGGCACGTGATTTAAGCTCGGACCGATCAACCAACTAATAATACAAAAATCAGCAAAACAGTAAAAAAGGCTTACTTTTCAGATATAGAGAGGCATTCTAAAGTAATCATTCAATAGGTATGTGCCAAGAGGCACACTACTCAGATGTGGGAAAAAATGGAGGGGAAAAGCTGACAGTGCCCCTTTAAAATTGCACTTTAAGAAGTTAAAGAATTTGGATCAATCTCTCATTATCAGCTTAATATAGAGAAAATTCAAATATTACCTCTGAATCATTATGTTAGGGAAGAAGACTTTTCAGAATGGTGATTTAATTGGTTCAATAAAGATTTAACTTGTTAAGGTATTAAAATTAGCATTTCCACCAATAGAATGATACAAAATAACTTTTCAGAATTAATACATATGGTTAAAAAAGATTTAGAAAGATGGCAAAAATTGCCCTTATCTCCCTAGGGGAGAATTAACTTGATAACAAGCATTTCTCAATGCTGAATGTCATCTTGCTGGTGTTGACACTTGTAGTGCAGGAGTTAGAGAGACGCATAATAGGAATAGCAGTGAAGTATAGAACCAACGTCTACCTCACCCCTCCCTGCGGAGAGTGACAGACATTGGGGTGTGCGTTTGGGATGCTGGCCATAACGCTCATGCCATTTCACCTCACCCTACCCTGCACAGTCTGACAAGTGTCACGTTGTACCTTGGGGTCGTCGGGCCTTATGCTCACCCCATTTCATAAGGAAGTACATTGAGATGGGTGCAGCATAGGAGAATGTGTTGAACTTTGGGGCTGAAGAGTCCAAGGTACACCTTGATGCCTGTCAGTGGCTGCAGGGTGGGGGTGGAGGACCAATGGTGTGAGCACTACAGCAGACAATCCAAAGACACACCCCTGATGCCTGTTAGTCTGTACAGCGTGGGACGTAATGGTTAGAAACCCTAACACCATGGGCGTTTGTTGGTATTTGCACTCAAAATTATAAAACATGGCCTTTTTGTGACCCCACCTCATGAAAGCATTTGGGACTTCTGCTCATGAACAGTGTCCCTGTGATTTTGTTAATCTGTCTTGAATGTTGATTTCTCACAGTGACCATGCCATTCTGCTCCACATTAAAATGTCACCTGCACCATTGATAAGGAGGCGTGAATCGATGGCAATGTTGAAAATCTGGAGTGAAAATATTAAACATTCTCGAAGTTACGATTGTGTGTGAAAACTGTGCATCGCAACCTCATAACACAGTTATTTAGTGGAATTATTTCACCAAATTTTTAACATAGGCATTTTGGGACCTCTGCTCATGAACAGTGGCACTATGATTATCTTAATCTGCCTGAACGTTGATTTCCCACAGCAACCACGCAATTGTGTGTCAGATGTGCGAAACTGCATTTCGGGCAGGATGTGACAAATGACAGCTGTACTGTTCATAAGAAGGTGTGCAAAAATGACAATGTTGAAAATCTGGAGTGAAAATATTACAAATTCTTGGAGTTACGACTGTGCATGGACACTGCGCAATGCACGCTTGTAACAGTCATTTTATGAAATTTTTCCACCAAACTTTCAACATAGGCATTCTGGGACCTCTGCTCATGAACAGTGTTACCGTGATTTTCTTACTCTTTTCTGAACATTGTTTTCCTACAGTGAATGAGCCACTGCATGCCGGATGTGTGAAAACACATTTCAGGTAAGATGTGGAAAATGACAGCTGTACTGTTCATAAGGAGGTGTGAAAAAATTGCAATGGTGAAAATCTGGAGTAAAAATATTAAAAATTATCAAAGTTACGAGCGTGCATGGAAACTGCACAATGCACGCTTGTAACACAATAATTTTATGGACGTTTGTCACCTAATTTTCAACATAGGCATTTTAGGACCTCTACTCATGAACAGAGTCGCTGTGGTTTTCTTAATCTGTCCCAAACACTGATTTCCCACAGCGACCACGCTATTCTGCGTGGGAAGTGCAAAAGCACAATTCGGCCAGGATGTGGAAAATGACAGCTGTACTGTTCATAAGGAGGTGTGAAAAATACCAATGTTGAAAATCTGGAGTGAAAATATTACAAATTTGCTTGCTAGAGATTCACGGTGTGTGAGCACAATACAGCACTTGCGCTCGTAGCTGATCATTTAATGGCCTTTCATCTCCAAATTTTCAACATAGGCATTTTAGGACCTCTGCTCATGAACAGTGTCACTGTGATGTTCTTAACCTGTCCCAAACACTGATTTCCCACAGCAACTATGCCATTCTCCGCCAGAAGTGCAAAAACACATTTCGGCCAGGATGTGAAAAATGACAGCTATACTCTCCATAAGGAGGTGTGGAAAAATGCCAATGTTGAAAATCTGGAGAGAAAATATTACAGATTCACAAAGTTATGAGCGTGTGTGGAAACTGCACAACGCATGCTCGTAAAACAGAATTTTTTTGATTTTTTCCCCAAATTTGCAACATAGGCTTTTTGAGAGCCCATCCCATGAACAGTGGCACTGTCATTTCGTTAATCAGTCCCAAAAGGTGATTCTGCACAGTGACCGCAAAATGACCTTTCAGGACCGAATAACACCATGACAGTGACTGAATTCATGAGGAGGGATCCCAATAACCACATATTGAAAATTTGATGCCAAAAATGCCCAAGATATGCACCAAAATTGAAAAAACCCTATTTACGCCATTATATAGCTTACCAGTATTTCTTCAGTTCACTGTCGGCTTTGAAGAGTGCAGACGTGTTCCTGGTCCACTGAAGATCGTCATGCCGGGCTCCAGAGGTAAGTATGGGGTGAGGGGGTGTGGGGAGGTGGGGCATGCAGAGGGTGGGTGTGGGTTGGGGAAGGGGGCCTCAGACAGTGGGGACCATTTTCTACTTTACAGGTTAAAAAAAAAATGTAAACATCGCAGGAAGGTTTTTTCTTTTGACAGGTACATTTGGCATGCTGGGTTGGGCTCCCAGTGTGCCACCAGCGTGTTTTGGGGTGGGGGGACTGGAGCCAACAGGGATTGGGCACCCCATCAGCAACTAAAAAAGGGTGTTTGGCGAGGGGGTAAATAATGCTGAAGGGGATTGGGCACCCCCCTTGGCAAACAACTGGCATGGGACATGATGCCGACAGGGATTGGGTTCCCTGTCGGCAAATGAACTGGGAAGGGGGAACATGATGATGCCGACAGGAGGATTGGGCACCCCTGACATCAGCTTTTCTGGGGACTGTGAGAGGTGGATGGCACATCTGCCGCCATGTCTCATTGAAATGTTACACCAGGGAAGGTACACCCTTCAGTGAGGTGGAGCTCTCTCATTGCAGCGGCTAAAACATTTCAAGTTGGTGGCACGCTTTGCAACTGCTGTCATAGACAACATGCAATCTCATTCATGCCACACAGGCAAGCCCAAAAAAGCAGTGGCAACACTGGCCACAACACGACTGTGCTTCCAAAACCTGCTCTTCCACTTCAAGCAACCCCAATATATTGTCTGTGCTGCACGTGCAAAACAATATAAAAATGACTGTTTACCCAAAAAATATTGTACCCAATGATAATGCTACAGTATCTATAAAACTAACAATTGGTTGGTTTAAAAATGTAAAAAGATTACTATCAAATGACATTTGGCAAGGTTATAAACCCTGGATAAGTTCTTCCTGGTTGGTGATCCCCAAAAGTAAAGGAGGACTAGGTGCACCAGATTTTCTTACTTATTACTATGCCACACATACAGCTAAGTATATTAGATGGTTACAATATGAGAATAATAAGAGTATAACATCTTATATTCCTCAGTGGTTAACCACAGAATACAAACTCTGTGCTTTAAATAAGATCTCCATCAGAGCCTTATTGCACATGAACTATAATGCCCTGCTTAACACATTAAAAAATACACCAGTTGGCACCTCTTTATTCGTTATTTATTTATTTATTTGTTTATCTATTTATTGAAGTCTTGGATTACAATACCTTTGATCAAAAAGTAGCTCATTTACAAATGTTCCATGTCAGCAGGGAAGGGTAACAATACATACAAAGGTAAAACAATTACAAAGATTTTAAGTAAAAACAGTTTTAGGACTAAGCCTATACAATGTGCTAAAAGTCAGCCAACTGAAGTAACTTAAGGAAACAACTTTGGTAGTATAGGGGAGCAAGTAAGTTGACCCAAAGTGTGGAGGCAGCCTAGGAGGCCTTGTCATCGCAGGAGAGTTAGATAAGTGCTCAAGAGGGGTAGTGGGGTGTGGAAAAGAGAACAGAGGGGAGCAAGTGGAAGGTGAGTGGGGAGGGGAGTGCAGAGGGGAAGGGAAGAAGTGAATAGGGGAGAGGTAAAAGGGATGTCAGGGCAGGGGGGAGAGCTAAGTAAGTGCTCAAGGAGGGTTATGGAGTGTGGAAAAGAGAACAGAAGGTGGAAGGTGGGTGGGGAGGGAAGTGCAGGGGGAGAGGGGAGAAATGAGAAGGGAGAGGTAAAAGGCGGGCCATAACAGGGGGAGTGGAAACAGGCTCATATAATGGGGAAAACTAAGATCACCGGAGAGCAACAAGAGAGACATGGCCCCAGTTAGGAGAAACAGTTACAGCTGCTGTTCATCATGAGATACTGCCAGAGCAATAGTTTGAAAGGGCCCAGTTTTGGGGCAGACAGGATTTCACTGTTCAGGGCATTATACCACAGCGGGGCTCTATAAGCGAAGGACCTTTGCCCCTGGGTAGTCCAACATCTTGGAACAAAGAAGACTTGAGTTACAGAACTTTGGGTACACTGAGAGCTGCAATGGGCACTAAAAAGCTGTTCAACCCCAGGGGGTGTGAGACTGAGAAATGCCTTTTTAGTTAACAAACAGGTCTGGTATTGAATCCCACTATTGAGCGGTAGCCATCCAGATTGATCATACTGATCAGAGGTGTGCATTAGGTGGGCTGCACCGGTGAGGAGTCTACATGCTTTATTGAGTGCCACAGATATCCTACGGAGGGCCGTTGAGCTGGCTGAGCTGTAGATGATCAACCTGTAATCAATAATAGAGATGATGGAACTATGAACTGCTAGTCTTAGGGCATCAGGCGTCAGGCTGTCTTTGTGTCCGTGTAGTAATCCAGTCCTAATACTGACAGCTCTGGCAACGTTATCAATATGTTGCACATAGGATAGGGAGCTGTCCACAGTAACCCCAAGATACTTAAACTGCTGGATTTGTTCAAGCGGAACTCTAGCGCAATTCTTGATAGTGAGAGATTGTGACTTGTACTTGCTGCGTGCGCTGCTGAAAAGCATAACCTTAGGTTTTTTGTTGTTCAGAACCAGCTTATGAACACTGAGCCACTCTTCCACTCTCTCAAAATTGAGCTGCAGGTGATGTTTCAGAAGTTTAGGGTCATGGTGACTAGTGAAAATGACAGCGTCGTCCGCATAGAGAGGTATCTGCTTGTGAAAGGAATAGGGGAGATTGTTTAAGAAGAGACTAAATTGGAGGGGTCCCAGTATAGAGCCCTGTGGCACACCAGAGCATACTGGCTGTCTTTCAG
Source organism: Neoceratodus forsteri (assembly GCA_016271365.2). Classification (NCBI taxonomy): domain Eukaryota; kingdom Metazoa; phylum Chordata; order Ceratodontiformes; family Ceratodontidae; genus Neoceratodus; species Neoceratodus forsteri. The sequence goes on along the minus strand of CM028135.1, from coordinate 65,355,693 downwards.
AAATGACGTTGGCAATCTTCACTTGCTGGGATCAGTCTTCTAAATAACTAAAACCAGGTTAATGCATCCTTAGATAGCCCAATGGAGGACAGTTGTTTGAGTAGCAGAGAATGGTTCCAGTATAGAAGGCTTTTGTTAGGTCAATGAAATTTGCACCCATAGATACCCTGGTCTAGTGATGTGTGAATAAAACCAGTGAACTCCAACAGTGCTGTGGTGGTGCTATGCCCTTTTCAGAATCTGTGCTGCTGAGGACACTGGATTGTGTATTTATCTTAGATATTCTACCAACTGATCTGAAACTATGCACTCCAGAGCTTTGGACAAGGAGGGGAGGCTAGAGATAGACCTATAATTGCTGTGCAGAGCCCTATCACCACTCTTGTGCACAGGGGTTACCAGAGCCGATTTCCATATTAGGGGAAATTGTGCCAGCCTTAGGGATAGGTTCAGGATCTTTGTAATAGACACTAAGATTTCTTCCAGTGTGAGGGCAACCAGCTTGAGATCAAGGGAATCTCTGCTGTATCTTGATTTCCCATATACCTTGCAGAGATAGTTACTGGCCATGTGCAGAGGGATCTCTTTAAAATAGAAAGGAGGTGTGGACAGGTTTGAGCCTACAGTGTCCAGAGTACTACTAGTTGAGGAGTCTTCAAAGAAGTCCAGAGGGAGGACACTACCCAGGTCCAAAAATGTATTATTGAAGGTATTTGCTATGGTAGCAAGATCCAGGGTCAGGACTCGACTGATGTTGAGCATAGTAGGTGCCAACTTGGGGTCTTTCCCTGTAATGTTTTTTTAGGTTGTTCGAAAAAAGTTCTTACTGTCTCCCTAAAAGTTTGTGAGCACTGCCCTGCAATATTTGTTTTTTCCATTGTGGATAGCTCGAGTGCATTCATTTCTGATTCATTTCTGACTTTCTTATATTCTTGCACATCCGCTTGCTTACCGATGACTCTTGCACAGTGCCAGAGGTTATCCCTAAGTTTCATATGACTAATAAGCTCAGGCGTTAGTCAAGGGTTGAAGGTACCTTTGACTTTCATCTTTTTTAAGGAGGTATGGATGTTGCAGGTAGCATTAAAGTGCCTGACGAAAAGATCCAGAGCTAAATTAATGTCATTGGTAGCATCCAGTATACCCAATCTAGCCTACGAAGATGTGATTTTAAGGGCTCAAGGTGCCCCCCGCTTTAGTACCCTACTATATATAAATTTTGTAGAGGGCTTGTTGAACTTGTCTGACCATTCACAGATAACAGGGGAATGGTCACTTAAGGTGTCAGGGAGCACAGTCACGTTGGGGTTATGCGCAGGCGGTTGGAAAGTATCCAGTCAAGCAAGGTATTAGTACCTGTCCTATAGTTGCATCTGGTAGGAGAGGTAACAAGCTGCGTAAGGTGTTGTGCCGAGATGGCATCCTTAAAAGAACCAATATCAAGAGAAAGCCAGTTTATAATGAAATCACTCGTAATTATAGTTTCCAAGTTGTGGGGCAGGCCTTTTAGGTATTCCATTATGTTTTTAAAGTCAGCAGCCTGTTCCTTAGGTGTTAAATACACAGATACTGCTGTTAGGGCTTTGCTATGTGCCCCAAGAAGAACTTTGACAGCTAGGGCCTGTTTGGGGCAACCAGGGTTAGGCATTGGTAAGGCATGGCCCATAAAAGTATCCTTAAGGTAGATAGCGCAGCCACCACCTCTTTTTGTAAGCCTATTCTGCCTAAAGATGGAATATCCAGGAAAAGAGACTGCAGTATCAGGGATCTTGGGATTGAGTCATGTTTCGACAACAGAGAGGACATCGGGATTGTGTTGCTGAATCCAGGCATGGAGGCTTGTCGAATTTACTTAGCAGGCTACAAATGTTAACAGATGCCAGTGTTATGGACCCAAACCTTTTATGCTGGTGGGTTGAGGCTGGTGCAGCTGGGCCAGAGTTGGAATGAACATTGCCAGACAGCAGTAAAAACATTAGGAGATGCAGATGGCAGGCTTTGAGTTGTTTATAGATTGTTTTGTTAGGTCATCGTGGATATGACCTTTTGCTGCACTTATGGTGTAGCACAGTGAAACAGAGTGGTATTGCCGGTGGGGCGGAGGTTGCTTTTAAGCTTGAGGATTGCATCCACTGATAGTAATCCAGAGGCCAACCTGGGGTATAGGAGGCCATAGATTTGCAGGTAGGGGAACCTGTAGCAAGTACAGCTATATTATATATTGTGGAGTAGTGTGCATTGGAAAAGAGGTTGTCGTGGGGTGTCGAAGTGAACAACAGGGCTACTCACAACCAACAGAAATACTATATTAAGGATCAGGGCCAAGTAATCCATGACTGTGGGCACCAAAAGAACATGGCTAGGCAGAGACAGATATCTCTTCAGAGAGGCACTGAGTCAGATAATAACAGTAAGGACTAGTAAGAGAAACTTAGGTGTAGGGAGAGTATTGGCCCTGTAGTGGTAGAACAATATAATTGGCCAATGGGGAAGTAGACAGTCATCTGACTAAAAAATTATATAAGAAAATGCCCAAATAGGGTGGGTGGGAGGCGGAGTTACAGGGTGGGGAGCCATGGAGGGCTTTGGTCAGCAGAGGCCTCTTGGCAGGTCCCGGGGGCAAGCCACAGCAGAGGAAACAAAGCCGCACCGCCAGCAACTCAGTGAGGAGTGAGCACCTGATCAGTGGCCTCATGCTGAAGAGGAGAAAGAGGAGAGAGAGAGAGAGAGAGATTAGGTTATTAAAGGTTTTAAAATAGATGGGCATGGGGGATGGGGCTGCAGGAGACAGGGAGACAGCAGAGGGTCTGGGGACAGTGCAGAGCACAACAGGAAGGCTTAATTGGTGGGAAGAAGGCTGGCAGAAAAGTTTAGAGCAGACAGTTAAGAGACAAAAGAAGGGAGGGAGTGAGAGAGTTAGGCAGAGGATTAGCAGCAAATCATTTACATGAAAAAAAATAAGCAGTTTTTTAAAGTTTTACACAAACAGTAAATACACCCAGTAACAATTAATTCCCCAAAAGGTTGTAACACTTTAAAAATAGAATAGAAAACAGTACAGAAGCAGGAGTCCAAAGAGGAGAAAACCTCAGGCAATAGAAGCTTCGGCTGCAGAAGCATGGTCCAATCATAGACAGGCAAAAGAGTGCCTAAGAAGCGCGGGTAGCTACCATACCTGTTGTCCAGCTGAGTTGGGCGGGGATCCATGGAGGAGTTTCAGCCACACAAGAGGCTTCTTGTGGCAGGCCTGAGGGGCAGCTGGTGGCAGAGGAAACAAAGCTACACCACTGGCGAGGAGTGAGTGCCCAGTCAGGGGCCTCATGCTGTTGTCCAGCTGAATCGAGGGGTGAGTCATGGAGGAGCTTCGGCAGCACAGGAGGCTTCTTGTGCCAGGTCCCAAGGGGATGGCAGTGGCAGAGGAAACAAAGCCACACTGCCGGCAAGGAGTGAGCACTCAATCGGGAACCTCATGCTGTTGTCCAGCAGAGTCGGGTGGGGAGCCATGGAGGAACTTTGGCCTCATAGAAGGTTTCTTACATCAGGTCCCGAGGTGTGGGCAGTGGCAGAGGAAACAAAGCTGCACCACTAGCGAGGAGTGAACACCCAACTAGAGGCTTCATGCTGTTGTCCAGCTGAGTCAGGCGGGGAGCCATGGAGGAGCTTCAGCCACACAGGAGGCTTCTTGCAGTAGGTCTGGAGGGGTGGGCAGTGGCAGAAGAAACAAAGCCGGACCACCAGCGAGGAATGAACACCCAATCAGGGACTCATGCTGTTGTCCAGCTGAGTCGGACAGGGAGCCATGGAGGAGCTTCAGCTGCACAGGAAGCTTCTTGCAGCAGGTCCTGAGGGGTAGGCAGTGGCAGAAGAAACAAAGCCGCACCGCCGGTGAGGAGTGAGCACCCAATCAGGAGCCTCACGCCCCTATATTTAGTCAATTCAAAAAATATATGGGAATGGCCCAACACCACTATATTTAGTTAATTTCAAAACATATATTGGAATGGCCCTTATTAATCCATGGGAACAACCAGTATGGTTCAGTTATAATATTAAAGTGCAAAGGAAGGTATTAATTCATCCAGTTTGGTAGAGTAAAGGAATCATTTAATTTATCATATCAGTTTATTTTGCAAAATAAATGGATTCCATTTGTTACTATTTCACAGGTCTATAACTTAAGAAGGAAAGACTATTTACAATATTTTCAGATAAAATACATATTGTATTCCAAACTAGGAAACCCTCAAACAGGAGTTTCCACACCATATTTTTTTTTGGAAACTTTAGAAAAATTGGACCTGGAACATAAGGCTATATCCAAAATATATAAAACAATACAACTAGAGAAACTAAATACACGTAAAACTTCTTATATTTACTGGTCAAAGGCTTTAGACCAGCCTATTTCAGAACTTCAGTAGAATCAAATATGGAAAAATACTCATCAGTGTATATAATTTGATGGATACAATTACACTCAATTTAAAATCTTACATGTGATACATAGTACATCCGAACAATTATTTAAATGGGGAATTCTAGATTCACAGAATTGTATTAGATGTAACACTGTGACGGGTTCACTCTTACATATATTATTGGAGTGTCCTAAAGCTAAAGTATTATGGACTACAATACTTAAAAAAAAACTAGATATAAACTGGGAAATTTCCTCTGCTTTTACTTTTGTTAATTGTATTTTGGGGATGGACAGACAACAGTTAAAGAGTAACTATTGTTATATTTTAAGCCTAATTTCTATGGTTACCAAAAAAATTGATTGTACACCATTGATTTGATCAAAGTACCCCTTAATTTCTAGAATGGTACAGAGAAATGTTACAAACTCTTTGTATTCCACACGTTAACATCAATATAATATCAGGATATGTTTTCACTTTATTCCAAAAGATGGGAGTCTTTGAAAAAATGGATATTCAACCTTATTAGTTAAGATTATATTTTTGGTACTTTGATTGAAGGTATCATATAACTTTTCTGTTTTATGTTTTACCCTGTCTTCATGGTCTTACTATTAAATAATTTCTGTTTTTATTTATTTTGGGAGGGAACAGCTGAGGGGGTTAGGGTTTGGGTTACAAATCGTATCTATCTGTGTAATCTTCATTGTTACATTGACTGTAAGACCTTTATGGATGTTGTAACTGACAAAAATCAATAAAGTAAATTTAATTAAAAAAATAATGCCAGAAGAAAGGGATTGGCACTGGATGTGTGTCAAAAGACACATACATAGATTATATTTTAGTTTTAGAATCTCATAATGTGTTTAACTATGAAAGACACACTCATCAAAATAGGACCTAAACAGAGGGTTCTGCTTTTAGCATATGGACATTTCACTTTTTCCTTTTATGTGTGACACAATATGTACTTATTGTATTATCTATTTACATTTTGACTATCAGAAAAAAAATTCATGTAGCACTGTACCTGAGTCACCCTCACTTTGAAAGTAGTGCTTGGACCCCCCCCCCAAAAAAAAAAAGAAAAGAAAAGAAAAGAAAAAGCAACTGGCAGCTGGCTGAGGAACTAATACCCATTTCTTTGTCTGCTGAAAATCTCTTCTTTTGTTTGCAATCCAAGCCTCACTTTCAAAATGAGCGCAACTGAAATGTGTCTTGTTTACATGTGAGACCCAGGATGAAAAGGGCAGCAGTATATAAACATTTATTCATGTTTACATCAAGTATAATTTCTCAAAAACAAAAAGATGAGGACTAAAAATAAAATGAATGATCATATATTTTCATTTAAGTCTGATGGCCATATTTTAAGATTTGGATTGCAAGTTCCCACGAAGAAGGTAGATCAGAAGTTGCTTTGTATCGAATTCCATTCTCTTGGAGCAAAGTAAACTTGCTAAAGCAAGGATTCCCCAAAATTGCTGCCGAACCTGAACAAACACTGCAGTGCGACCCATGTTAAAACACCATGGTGGAAAAAACTGTGATGATAGACTGGTACAGCAGGCTGAGGCCCACATGATGCCAAATTCTCTCTCCATGCTTCATGGCAGGTGGTCTAATTGAACTGAACATATGATTTGCAGTAGGCTCCATCCGTGACTCTAACAGCAGAAATAAAAAAAAAAAACAGTCTTTGCTCTTGTCTTGATAGACCCCTACTTCTACTTCCCTGGACGAACCACACACATCACATGAGTCTTGGGGGAGATGGATGCAGCCATGATGTTAAAGTATTAAGGAACTCATCATCATTATTCTCACATTGTGAAGGCCTTCCAAAAGTAATTATTGCTTTTGAAATGGTTAATATATACACATATCTGGAATGTGTAGTACGGTATGGGCTGCACGCCCATTGGATCACGCTGTGGACCAATGGGCATACAGCCCTACCGATGGTGTCAGTCGGTTGGTAGCGGGCGGCAGGCGGTGGGTGCTGCCCAACCGCTGACCGGGAGGGGGAGCGGGGCGGTGGGGCTCAGTGGGCAGGTGGGGAGGGGGTTACCGCTAGACCACCAGGGATATTGGACATATTTTTATGTTTTATTACAAATGCCCGCGATCGGGCAGACAGCGATCCACTGGACCACCAGGGATATTGGAGTGTATTATATTTTACTTCAGCCTGCGATCGGGCTATGGAGCACATTGCCGGCTGCAGGAGGCGTCAGTCCCCGATGGCTGCTGCCTGGCAGGGCGCCAGACGCAAGCCGTCGGGGATTGGCACACTTGCATGCAAATGGGGCCATAATGATATGCAAATGGCCCCATTTGCACATTGCATACATTATGGCCCCATTTGCATGTCAAGTTTTGAATATCGCGGTTGCTGTGCATAGCGTAATGGAACTTGTGCTAGCGCATCCCCATGCTCCACTCTGGCCACTTGCACTGGCGCAGTGCCACTGCGCCATGCACACTGCGGGTGGCCAGGGTGCGATATTCAATGATGCTGTGCCATGGCGCAGCTTCTTTGAATATCATCCAGTCCACACACCTGTGCAGCCAAATTGCGCTGCACCCAAGCTTGCACCACAGCCTGGTGCAGTTTGAATATCTGGGCCATAGTAGACATATCATCACAGATGTGTGTATATATATATATATACAGTATATATAGTAGATGTGTCACAATCACTCTGGAGTGCATTTAGAATGTTCAGCCTCAGTACCAGTACTAACTATATTCAAATGCAAATAACTTTAAAATGAAAAAAGATAGCATAGTGCTGTGATCATGAAAGTTGTGCAGCACAAAATTATCTACAAAACGAGTGGTATTTCATTTATAGATACCTTATAGATTGTTTTATAATTAGCAAAAAAAAGAGCAGAAAATGCCATTTTTGTTCACTTTTTTGACAACATATGCAAAAAAAGATAAACAACCAAAAGTAAATGTCCCTGCACTGACAGAAAGCATCCCTATTGCATAAATGAAATATACAATGGTGAGCTGTCAGATAAATGATTTATCTACACTCGTGCTGTTTGACCTCGGACATCTCACTCTTGGCTAACATGCCACTCGTGAGGTTACCCAAGGTCAAACAGCACTTGTGTAGATAAATCATTTATCTGACAGCTCACCATTGTATATCCCATATACAGTATATGTAGTTGGTGATCCAGCATATCCTCTGATGGACTGGCTAATAAAAGGTTACTTGAATTCACCACGGCTAACACCTGTTCAAGAATCATTCAATGCCTATTTGAGCTAGATCCGCATAGCTGTGGAGACAGCATATGGACATTTGAAAGGTCAGTGATATCATATGTAGGAGGTTATTTATGCAGATGTTTCAGTGTTGGCTTTTGAGAAAGGATTTTATATCTGAAATGCATTGGGCGGACCTTTTAAACTGTGCATGACACTTACCAGAGGTTCATTTAATTGGACTGCTATAGCCTGATGTTCAATGGGGGGGATAGCTCCTCCTCCATTCCCTATTTAAACGTCAGGCCGCCTCATGCTCTGCTTCGAGCGTTTTGGTGGCATCGGGGTTCCTGAGTGATTTGGCAGGTGCAGCTTTCCTGTCTTGTTTTCTCCCATTTCCTTCCTTTCCTGTTTCCTCCTTCTCTCTCTCTCTCTCTCTCCCAGTTCCCCCACTGCCCTCCCTTGCCTGTTTCCTATTTGTTACGCCCCTCAATCTCGTTGTTTGTCCCCCCGCCCCACTCGTTTCCTGGTACCTTATTTGCTGCCTCCCTTGTTTCTTCTTCTTCCCCTTTCTGTGCCTCCTTCCACCACCTGGTACCCCTTCAATAGAGTTTCCACCCACCTCGTCGTGTGCTTCCTCTGGCCGGCAGCTTTGCTCTCCAGGTCTGCTGCTCCTCCACTTCTCCAGGATTTTTTGCTCCACTCATTTTCCTTCTCTGCTGCTCCTGTTGGTGCCCTTGTTCTTAGGACTCCTTGCCGGTTGCTGGCTTTCTGTTTTTTTGGGGCATTTCAGCGCACCAACTGCCTACTACACTTTCTCTAATGTCCCTGCCTGCCGATTTAAATCACTGACATTTTGGCATCTGGAGGGGAGAATAGCTGGCTACACGCTGTACTGTTGTGCAAATCAAACCCTGCTTCAGTTCCTGCATTACTTCTGAAGTAAACTATCCATGTCATAAACTTTTTCTGGTGTGGCATACAGCACTAGCGATAATCATTGGTAATACTGTCCTCATATACCAGGTTCTATCAATCCCAGGATCGTATTCTCAGTCTGGGAGCCAGTGACCATGCGGCAAATACAACTCCCTCAGACTTCCTGAGTTTCTAACTGCACAGTCCTTTTCGCTACAGGATTCTTAGTAAAAGCTTACCAATAGCTTCTAAAGGCTAGATACACTTGAAGAGGAAGCCCTGGATATAGACTGTGGGGGGGGGGCACACAGGACTTTTCACTGGCAACATAGAAGATGAAATACACATGCTTTAATTCACTCTCTGACTGTGAATGTGGTTTCTTGCTGACATATAGTAAACTGGTAGAGACACTAGTTAAAGAGGACATGCCTCCCTCAGTTGCATTGGGTACAGCATCATTTAAAGAGGCAGCTCCATGGCTCTGCATTCCTCCATCTTCAATTTAAAAAATCAGCATGGCTGCATACTGATAATTCCTGTTTTCTTATCTCCTGACCAAGAGACTTGGCCATTTCAATCATCTTCACAATCTAGGACCCTGTATTGCAGTTCCTGCTACCTGTAAGAGCTCCTGGTTCCTTACTGCCCTCTCTGACCCCCTCCGCTCAGCCAATGAGGGATTGCTAGAGGTTCCCAGGGTTTGATTGAAAACTTCTGGTGCTACAGCATTTATGTATGCAGCCCCGACCCTGTGGAATTCTTTACCTTGTCGGATTAGAGAGTGCCTGACATTGGAGAGCTTTAAGACGGGCTTTAAAAACCCATTTATTTAGCTGTGCTTTAGGGTACTATAATTGAATACTGTGATATTTTATCTTATTGATGTATTTTTCTGATATTTGATTGTTTTATTTGTGTTTTTATCTTTTTGTACAGCGCTTTGATATATGCTGAATTGTGCTATAGAAGTAGATTTTATTATTATTATTATTATTATAGTTCTAATGCGCATTTGACCAATTAAGCAAATTACTGCATCTCTTTTCTTGGACTACACAAACAAAACACCATGGTCTAAAGATACTGTAGTTGCAGTGCCATGAGGGGTTAACTTTTGTTATCCTCTCCATACTTCTGTCCAGCTATGGCATATGGCATTGTTCTGACACCATCTTAAGCGCATATAATATGCCCCTTTCCCTTTCTTCTGCTTAGCACTGCCCATCTACCTCATTTTCTTCAAGTGAACTCATCTTGTACATGGACTATGCATACTACTGCAACAGTGGACCATGGGGGGGGTCCCACTGTTCATACATTCCATACCATGGCGATGGCAAACCATTGCCATCCCATTTATGCTCAATTCCATGATTCAGATATCGTGGACCATGTGAGGTCCTGTCATCCCATTCACGCACTACTCAGTTAATACAGTGATAGCGGACCACATGGGATCCCGCTATCCCTATCCATTCTACTCAATGAGATGTAAGTCCTGCCCTTCATTTCATGTGCAACTCCTGCAACTGCAATGATGGACTACGGAGGATCCCGCCATCCACTCAACATCTGGTCAAAGGTATTCAACTCTATTTACCAGCAAGTCCCCTTTACTGCAGATGGGCTACTTCGGGTTTCATCCTCCTTACTTAGGACTGTGCTACTTCCGTGGCAACAGACTGTGGGTGTCTAATGTCTGTACCTCACTCAGGCTTTCCTACGGTGATGGCGGACCACGTGGGGTTCTGCCATCCCACACAGGCTCTGCTCCATACCATGGCGAAGGTGAACCACATGAGGTCTCGCCTTCCCAGTCATGTGGTACGGTGATGGCAGACCACATGGGGTACCACCATCTCTACCATGCACTACTCAATGGAACTCATTGCATTACTCAGATATGGTGATGGAGGACCATGTGGGGTCCCGCCATCCCTATCATGCACTAGTGCTTACTTGGCAAAGGCAAACCACGTCAGGTCTCAACTTCCCAGTCATGTGGTACAGTGATGGTGGACCACGTGGGGTCCCACCATCTCTTCCATGCACTACTCAATGGAACTCATTGCATTATTCAGATATGGTGATGGCGGACCATGTGGGGTCCCACCATCCCTATCACTCACTACTCCATTGGAATAGTGGTGGTGGACTTCGCGGGGTCCTGCTAGCCCGAACATACATGCCTTCAAAAGGGCCCTACTATAGCTTAAAAGTATTTCCTACTTACTTCAGGCATACATACATGAGGGTATAGCCCTTTTTATCTTGGACTACAACATACTCTGGCTCACAAGGATACCCCCTTAACATCTGCATCATATATACAATAGCAATGGCGGACCACGTGGGGCCCCGCCATCTCCTTCTGCATGTCCTTTGAAAGCCTTCCTCGTACTCCTTGTCTTCCAGTCCAACTTCTGTGACTCTTGCTTTACCTCGAACTATGCAATGGGACAACGATTATGGACTTATCTTGGACTATGTTTGTTCAGTGTTTCAGGGCATTCAGGTGCATTCTGTTTTCCAATCTCTACGTGCCCTCATGGGGCCCTCCTTGCTCAACTGCATCTCTATCATATTACAGTTTTTGGTGGCCTGTCCTTCTTCGCTTCAGTTATCATTCCATGGCACTGGTGAACCCATGTGGGGGTCTCACCATTCCCAACAGTTCATATTGCCCCATAAAAGGAAATTATCCTCTCTACTCAATATGTACTTCAACCTGCACTATGGCAGACCCTCTTTGGGGTTTTGCATTCCCAGTTTGGCCAGCTGAGACATTTCATCGCTCACACACGGCTACTACTTTCATCATACCTCCATGGGAATTTCCGTCCCCAACTAGCATACCTCCGAGCCTACTATCGTCAACAATTCATGAATTTGTTCTGTTGCAATCCATCTTCTTCCATTCTAGTTCCAATGCCTAACATCTCCGTGGCAATGGCGGACCATGTTTGGTCCCGCCATCCCATTGACGCATGCCCCATGACAGGCTTTACTGGTCTTCATGTCATTTCAGTCAGCCTCCTGCAACTCTCATATCTTGCATTATTTCATACTACTGTTATGACAGACCGCGTGGGGCCCTGCCATCCCAGCAAAGGTTATCACCCTTTTGTCTTAGATTATGGCACAATACAGTGATGGCAAATCCACAAGAGGTTCCTGCCATCCCAACAAACAGACCCATTATGAAGCACTATCTATTACTCAACAGCCGTGTTATGGATTTTCAACAGCCATCTAACACAAACTCGGATTAACCAATGTCACACCATCTGGACATCATTCCAAGTTGGATATTTCCATCTGCTCAAACCTTCATCTGCAACATCGACTTCCTGCTCATCTCAACCTCGAACAGGACTCTTTGACCAGCAACAACAGACTGAACTCCTGTCATAACCATACCTAAACCTAAGGTCTCACCTTCCCAGTCATGTGGTATGGTGATGGCGGACCACATGGGGTCCCACCATCTCTACCATGCACTACTCAATGGAACTCACTGCATTACTCAGATATGGCGATGTAGGACCATGTGGGGTCCTGCCATCCCTATCATGCACTAGTGCTTACCTGGTGAAGGCAAACCACGTTGGGTCTCAACTTCCCAGTCAGGTGGTACAGCAATGGTGGACCACGTGGGGTCCTGCCATCTCTACCATGTACTACTCAATGGAACTCATTGCATTACTCTGATACGGTGATGGCGGACCATGTGCGGTCCCACCATCCCTATCACTCACTACTCTATTGGAATAGTAGCAGTGACATTTAGGATTATTTAGGATTATTCTCCTTTTAGTATGCTCAGAGGACAGGCAGGTCAGTAGCCATGGGTCCTTGGAGGTTTCCCCTAAGGAAGTTTGTCCTCTCCTGCGTGCTACTGATCATACTCTCCGGAGTTGGAGGAGGTAGTCACTTTGCTATTTCTTTTTGGGCCTTAAGTCTGACATCTAGCCAGTATCCTACAGATGGTGGGGTGTGGAGAAGCACCAAAGTTCATGTCATAAACACCAAGCATATACCAGCCAGCTCATAAGTATATACAAGCACCAAGCTATGTACCCCACATTGAATTTTATTATTAGCAGAAGTCCAGAACTTCCATGTGTCAAAATTTGCAAGTAATTCTAATTTTTTGCAAGTCTAACATAATTGACTTCTTTGATTGGGTCACCAGGGCAGTTAACAAGGGCCATGCTGTGGATGTCATGTGTCTAGACTTCAGCAAAGCTTCCAACTTGGTGTCACACTGGAGGTTATTGGGCAAGCTGAGGGACCTGGGGGTAGGGGAGAAACTAGTGGAGTGGGTTAAGAACTGGCTTCAGGGCAGACAGCAGAGGCTAGTTGTAAGGGGGGAGACATCCAAGCCAAGACCCGTAACTAGTGGGGTACCATAGGGTTCAGTGCTTAGCCCTGTTTGGGACATTGCAGAGGTGGTCAAGATTAAGATCATCCTGTTCCCCGATGACACAAAGATTTGTGCAAAAATGAACAGTGAGGAAGGAAAGCAGGCACCTAGGCTTGATTTAGCTAAACTCGAGCACTGGTCAGAGGAGTACCAGTTTGGGTTTAACGCTAAGAAGTGCAAGGTCATGCACCCCAGAGCCAGAAACCCCAGGACCAGCTATTTGCTGGGGGAGTGCAGATGTCAGCTTCAGAGGAGGAGAGGGACCTGGGGGTACTGGTCACAGGGGACATGAAGATATCGGCACAATGTCGGAGGGTGGCAGCAAGGCCAAATCGGATGCTGAGGTGCACTGTTATGGGGATCACCTCCAGGAAGGAGGAGGTCATCCTGCCCTTGTATAGATCACTGGTGAGGTCGCATTTGGAGTACTGTGTACAGTACTGGTGCCCTTACCTCAAGAAGGATGAGAGATTTCTGGAGGGGGTGCAGCGTAGGGCAACAAAAATGATCACGGGGCTAGAGGAGATGCTAAACGAGGTAAGATTGAGGGAGCTCAACATGTACTTCCTGGAGGACAGAAGGGAGGGGGGCCATGATAGAGACCTTTAAATACCTAAAAGGCATAAACAAGGTCAGTACGGTAGGGTTGTTCTGCTTAAAGGGGAAAAGGGTCACGAGGGGGCACAGTCTGAAGTTGGAAGGGGGGATGTTCAGGAGGGAGATGAGGAGGTACTACTTCACAGAGAGAGTGGTGGTGGGATGGAATGCACTGCCGGAGGAGTTAATCGAACTGAAGACAGTGGACAGTTTTAAGCTAGGATGGGATATAGTCAGGGGCAGGTTAAGGACAGACAAAAAACTAATGGGGGACAGGCCCAGGAGAGGAGATCAAGGAAGGGGTTGGGGTGGGGGGCAGCTGCAAGAGTTTTAAACTGTGAGCTGCACACTTGGGCAGATTTGATAGACCTGTTGGCCTTTTTCTGCCAGCGATTTTGTGTGTTCATAAGTCAAAATACTTCCCAGATCCCACATTTTGAAAGTCAGTATTCTAAGAAAGACCAATTTATGGATGTTAATATAAATATTAGTAGTAAACTACAATTTCTTTGAGAAAAATCTATCATTTCGTACTTCCATGCATGTAATTTTGAAAGTCATCTAATGTTTTGTTTTAGATTTGGAAGTCAATGAGTTCCTCACCCTTAATTTTGAAAGTTTTTGTCTTACTTTTGGAAGACAAATACTCTCAAAATGGAATTAACTGAATTCCTGGCACCTACAACAAAATTAAGCACATCTGTCACAAAATAAAGCAGCATCTTTTCTGAGTTTCATGGGTGGTGAGTGCCTGACTTTTTTTTATTTGTTATATACTGGTTATTGGGATTATGTATTATAATTTGTATAGAAAGATTATGACTTTATATGGCTATATCACACTAAGGGCCAGATATTCAAAACTTTGCACTGGGCACAAACCAATTGCGCAGATTTAGCATGGGTCCACTATATTCAAAAGGTCAAATAGCGCACGCAAACTGCATTAGCGCCGAGCAAAATTATAATGTATGCAAAGGGAAAACTGAGGGGGCATGTCCACTCAATGCTATATTCAGCGAATAGCGCCATGCAAAGTGGTTTTGCGCAACGTTGGTGCAACACTTTGCGTGGTGCACATTACTACCCAGGAAAAGGTAGTCTTAACTCTGGGCAAACCAGCTAGGTGCGACTTTGTAGCTTTGCGTGGCTTTTGCCTGACTTTTGCATAGCTTTGCACGACCCTGACCAATAAGTATGACACATAGAAATAAGTCAGACATAGAGGAAACATGCTGCTCACTGATGGCATCACTATGATGCCATCATCTGCTATCAGTCCCAGCCATGCCAGGCAGTAAGTGGTGACCCAGCTCTCAGTGGACACCATGGCAGTGCGGCCACACAGCACACACCTGCAGACCACCCTTCTGTGGACACCAACAGATGCCAGCACACACATGCAGCACTGTGGGCATGGAGGATGTTGAGGGGAGAGTGTACAAGTGGTCAGGCTGCACCACAGACTGGGTGTGGCCACAGGGATGGGACACATCACGCAGTGCACATGGGCTAGTTTTGGGAATACCCCAACACCAGTGTGCCTGTCTGATTGTATGTGCCCCCCAGCCTCATATCACACATCTGTACAGGCACCACAGCACACACAGCCAGCCATGTATATGTCACTGTTAGCATCCCATGCCAGTGGTGCAGCGTCTGTGGGTCACACAACAGCATAACAGTAATGTCCACTCTCAGTAAACACCTGCAAGTTGACCCTGTCACTGTGTACAGTGCAGTGGTCATTACTGCCCCACACACCATATGCATTGCTGTGTCCCTCACACTACTGGCCCCCTTGCTACTGTAGTGTCTGCTGTGCACTGTAGCATGACCTATAGTTTGACAGTTGCATGCAGCACCACCACCTGTGCTTGTGCTGTGTAGTCCTCAGGGGCACAATATGCAATGCTGTACTGTATAAATGTAGCCTGCAGCTACCACTATGCACTCTCAGACTGACCTACAGGTGGAGCTGTGGGCAGACCCAGCCAGCCCTTGTACTTCCAGACTGACCTACAGGTGCAGCTGTGAGACCCTGCAATAATGCTGGGCAAATTGCATGCAAATCAGGGCATAATGAGATGTTAATCTGGATGTTTGCCCAGAGACTGCCTAAGTAGGCTCATTTGCATGTCACTTTTGAATATAGCAAAGTTTAGACCCGGGCAAACGTGACTGCACTGGGTAAATGGCTTAGTTCTGTGCTAAACCTGCACAAATATGTTAGCGCCATGCAAATGTTTCAGAAATATTGTACATTTTTGCACAATGTAATTTCACATGTGCTGCTGCCTACAGCTGTACTGAGTCCACGCCTTTGTTGGCACACACATTGGCCATCTAGTTTATCTCTGCCTTCCTTCATGTCGCTGTGCACTTGGCTGCTATTGTGGTGTGCACTTCCTGGTTGCTATATTCAGAGCTACTTTATTGCCGGGCTATGGTTGCACTGCACTCTCAGCCCAGTTTGCCCGGCTTCTATAGCATGCTATATTCAGCAGGCTTAGCACCGGGGCTATCCGTTTTGAATACAGTGGGCTATTGGGTCAGAGCTAATTTAGCACACCGGGCAGTGCTAATTTAGCCCCGGGGCAAAGTTTTGAATATCTGGCCCTAAATGTCTTCATAATATATAATATCACAGAGTGAAAAGACAATTTTTGAAAATAAATTTATTTACTGCAGCACTCTGATCCAATATGTAAATTGGACTACAATGAAAAAAGAATTATTATCAACAGGAACAAGCCAGCGATATTTAGAATTGCTTGTAAATGTTAGCTGCATTACTAAGGTGAGAATGAATTGCCAAAACCACTGTCAATTATAAACAGTCTGAAGCACACAACCACACTGCTAGCTGTGTATATGGAGAGCACAACATGAAGTCAAATTGGGTCAAAAAGCCATTTGACACTGTGTAAAACAGCACACTATATTATTTTACAAGTATTTGCCAGTACTGACTTAGCCAAACAGACTGCTACACAAGCCGACACCACAGCTGCACACACACACACACACACACACACACACACACACACACACACACACACACACACACACACACACACACACTTGTCAAGAGAACCATAAAAATGTCAATATGAAGAAAACTGACATGGACACTGCTAAACTCTAATCACACAACACTCTATAGTCATGCTGTGTCAATATATAAACATCAAAAACTGTTATTAGTCTGTGAATAATAATGTATAGAACAGAGTAACATACCGCTAGCACATCAACACAATGACTGCATGGACAGTGCTGTCAAAATGCGAGTGCGCCAAAGCAGCTGCACAGCTCTCACCCCCTTTCGCATCAGTGCTACAAGCCACCCCACAGCTCACACCACAGCATATTCCGCCAGCACTGAGTCAGGAGCTCCATTTTTATGAGGGAGATAAAAAATAAAACAGGAAGGTAAAAATTACAAAAAATAGCCAGAAATGATTAGAAGGGACATCTTTATTGGGCAGTGTATAAGATATGCATGTAAAGTGAGTGTGCACATAATCTTTAGCAAAGATGTATAGTCAATGACATTTATAGCATCCAAAGAACTTAATAGGGCTGGATAATTTAAGCAACTTAATTTTGCTGCTTCTCCATTTTATCAATGTGAGGAAGGAAGGAAGAAAGGAAGGAAGATACTGTCTGTAGAAAGAAAGAAAGAAAGAAAGAAAGAAAGAAAGAAAGACAGACAGACAAGCAGGCAGATTTTAGAAGGTCTTTCCAAGGCCCCAGGCACTGAGCCAAAATTAACAGGCACTTAGGGAACCCAGAACTATAAGAAACCAACAACAAAGTCCCCAGAGAAACATTTTATTTAGCCATGTAGCATGTTGCAGGATAGGCTCCTACTGAAGTTTCTTAAGCTAGCCGCCCCTCTCATAGCGGCTTCCATCACAAGACTGTTCAATCTGTCCCTTGCCTCGGGATCTG
Source organism: Neoceratodus forsteri (assembly GCA_016271365.2). Classification (NCBI taxonomy): domain Eukaryota; kingdom Metazoa; phylum Chordata; order Ceratodontiformes; family Ceratodontidae; genus Neoceratodus; species Neoceratodus forsteri. The sequence goes on along the minus strand of CM028135.1, from coordinate 65,338,142 downwards.
TGCTTGCACTCTGGAAGACAGCTCTGGTCGTTCCCATACACAAAAAAGGTGACACCAGATATATGGATAACTATCGGCCCATTGCAAATCTCTCCATCCTCAATAAACTTCTCAAGAAAATTGTCGCCTCTCAGGCTACAGGCTTCCTGCAACAAACCCAACAGATTACTCCGTGCCAACATGGTTTCAGGAGTGGCCACAGCACCACTATAGCTCTCTTAAAACTGACTAATGACATCAGAACAGCTATGGACAAGGGGATGCTCATGGGAGCGATATTCATAGACTTAACCAAGGCATTCAACCTGGTAGATCACTCCCTGCTGCTAGAGAAACTGCTTGCTTTAAGCTTCTCGTCTCCCACACTGTCTTGGTTCAAAAGCTACCTGTCTGATAGACAGCAATTTGTCGAAATAAGTGGTGCCAAATCAGGTCTTGCGTCCATCGAGGTCGGAGTTCCCCAGGGGTCCATCCTTGGGCCACTACTATTCTTTCTATTTGTCAATGACCTGCCCAAATATCTTAGCTGCTGCGAGGCCCTGCTGTATGCTGATGACATTGTCCTCTACACCAGTGCTGCTAACATCACTGACATCAACAACAAACTCAGCCTGGATTTTGGCACCGTCCAATCATGGATATCACACAACAAACTTCTTCTCAATGCAAAAAATAGTCACCATGCTCTTTGGCTCAATGCCCAGACTCAGAGCCTGCCCTTCTGTGCTTACTATATGGGGGCCTGGAGGCTCCTCTTTTGACATGGTGGACTCTTTCAAGTATCTGGGCATCACTCTCAATCCATCTCTTGACTTCAACCTTCATTATTTCAACTGTATGCAAATCTGTCCACATTAAGTGCTGGCAGTAGAGCCTAGAGCAACAGTTCTCAAACTTTGTCATAGTGAGCCTCCCCTAAGCCATGGAAAATATCTTGAGCCTCCCCCAAAATACTGAAATATGTTTGGGCCTCCCCAAAGAAAATAGCCTACTTTTCACAGTACATCAGGAATAAATTGAAACCTTTTTGCATAGCTGGCTCTCATGTTATTAAGCTTATTGTAACCCCAAAACAGGACAATCTATTTGCTCCAATATTTTGACTCTTGAACCATTGTTACCCCTTACTGCCATATCTTCATGGGTCAGACTGCTTTTTGTGTTTCTCCTCTAACTGGAATAACCTTTCTGCTGACCTCTGCCTCTCACCCTGCTCTTAAGCAACTTCTCAGGGATCATTTTGCTCACTCCTGCTCTTATTCCTAGTACCTGTATAGTTAATTCTTGTATTTGGACAGTTCTGCTGCCAGTCGAATTGATCACTTGTTCCTCGCATTGTTAGTTTATTGTTCTTAATTTGTTTGCACTTCTATTCATTTTGTATTGCTTAAGTGTTTTGCAGTTACATTTTGAATTGTATTCTCTCACTACCCTTCCCTGGGTACACCTAAAATAAGCCATGGCTCAGTGTACAGTACCTTCCCTGGTCACCGACTTGTGAATAAATACATAAATTCACCTACTATTATCCTCTCAGTTTGCCTCGTCCCTTCACACAAAATCTATAAAGTTCAAAATTGAAATATAATACTTTTTCAGACTTGCTTGAGCCTCCCTTGGAACAGGTTGGGGCCTCCCAAGGGAGGCTGGTCTCACCATTTGAGAACCCCTGGCCTAGAGGTTAGAGGAACGAGGTGTGAACGAGCTCGATACATCCAGCAGACCAGACCTGAGTTTGATTCTCACAATCTCCACTTGCATATTGTGTGACTCTGAGCAAGTCACTTAACTGCCCAGTGCTCCCAGGTCGCCCCTGAAAACAGGCACTTGTGCCTAGTGGGCCTTACCCGGTTACCAAAGACTAAAATAAAAAAAAAATAAAAAATCGTGTATAAGACTCGCCACAACCTTACCTCCGCTGCAAGACTCACCATCGCTCAGGGTGTACTAAAGCCTGACCTCACATACAGCCTCTTATCATACATGGATGCAAATAAAACTGTTCTAAGCAAATGAGAGACCCTGTTATAACAGCATCTGTCGTTTTGCCCTAGGTCAAGATGCACCACCGCTATGTGCTGTATGCTGACCTTGGCTGGTTCTCCCCTTCCTCGTACCGGACATATGCCACTGGTTGTGCCATGGACAAAATAATCAGAGAAGGCCTTCATGAGTCTATCACTTGCTGGTTCAAACCTTCCTTACCTACCTACTTCCTGCACTCGATGGATAACTCTCTCCTAGATATCCCCAAATGCAACACTAGGATGGGCGAGTATGCCTTTATGGTGTCTGGACCAAAACTCTGGAACTCTCTCCCTAAGGAACTGAAACACGTGCAGTCCCACCATATCTTTAAAAATGGCCTCAAAAGCCACCTACAAATCGAGGACAAATGCTCTTGTCCCTAAACTATATGGAGTACTGACCTGGTCCTTGTCTCTCCCCAAGGCTCCACTAGCACTTCTGGGACTCCCCTATCCCAGCTTACTGCTCTTAGAACCAAGCTGCTGGCCACTATTAGTCCTCTGGGTAATTCTTCACACCCTCTGTCTCATGCTGCCCTCTGTACTTACATGTGTTATTTTTCTTTTTTCCTTACAGTGATGATTGCCTGTTGAATTCCTTGCACTCTCTGTGTATATTCACTGTATACCATGTGTTTATCATATACCCCACTGTTTTCTGTGCTGTATGCCGTCTGAAACTCCCCTGTTACAATATGCTGGTTTTGTCTGTAACTCTCCTGTGTCATGCCTGAAAATAGACAATGTTGTTGTTTAGTGCACTTACCCGGTCAACAAAAACGAACTAAATAAATAAATACACTGCTAGAGGAATATAAAATTAGACCATGTAAGCTGCAAGGTATATAATATGCAAACAAGTACATCGCAGTTCAAATCTACACCTATGGAAAATAATATAGCTTCAAGTTTAAGTTAATTTGATCAACATACGTGTCATTACTAAAAACGTAGGCATATAAAAACAGCATTACAATAAAAAAAGTTAAAAAATAGAATTTTATAACACTGGAGAGATAGAGGCTAAGCCCAGCAGTTCTTTTCCTTTCCTTTTCTATTACTCTGAAGTAAGCGAAAACAGTGTGAATGGTTGCTTCAGATCCAACACTCATCATTCTTTGTTTCCAGTCCTTTGGGCAAAAGCTTAGATAAAAGGAAACTTGCTTTGTGACAGAAATGAATGTAAATGTAGAAATGGGCCACTGACTCTATAGTGAAACAGAGTGAGTAAGAGAGCTGGAGGTTTTGGTACTGCAGATAGTGACACGCACAAGCGCTGCCATAGCAACCCCTTTCTCGTATGTCACTGCAGTACTGAAGCCGCCGACTCACTAGATCAGGCTAGTAAAACTGAAAGTAAAAGAAAGCACAGGAGCAGGGGATGACATAAATGGCAGGATTAACCATGTAATGGATACATTTGTAGAACAGTGCTATTTTAGGGACTGAAATAACTGTTGGTGCCAAGTTCCAACCTCTACACCAATGATAATTCCACTTGCTGCATGTTTTTGCCTCTGAATACGACCACCAAATTGCAGTCCATGAATCAGGGTATCCTAGTTACCCTAACATGAATTGAGAGAGGGAAACAGCTGAGCACTGTCTTTTATCACTGCAATCACTTGCCCCTCAGGCAGTAAACCCCAAATTACTACTTTCCTTGGGGAACGATTAGAGCCGGTGCATAAATTTAAATATCCCAGAGTCTGGATCAACAGTAGGCTCTCTTTTACACCTCACATCGATGAACTCGCCAAAAAACTTAGACAGAGACTTGGCATTTTCTATAGAATTAAGCACCTCCTCACCTATGAGGCTAAAATTAGATTAGTTTAATCAACCTTCCTCCCACTCCTCGACTACGTCAATGTTATCTACAGCCATTGCCCTGTCGCCTTCCTCTCCAGCCTAGATGCCTTCTATCATAGAGCACTTAGATTCATTACTGATGCGCCATTTAGTACATACCACTGCTCCATTTTTTCTTTGTTGGACTGGCATTCACTAAAAACCTGGATGCTGAAAAACACGGTACTATGGACCTACCATGCCCTAATAGGCAAACTCCCCCATTATATTTCCAAACTACTAGTTTTCACTTTGGGTTCCTATTCCCTTAGGAAATACTCTTATATCACTCTTGATACTCCCAGGATTAGAACTTGGCTTGGCACTCCTTCCATAAGCTACTCTCTCCCTTCTCTCTCTGGAACAGTATCCCAAACTCCCTAAAACTAACTCAATTTATCAATCTGTCATCCTTCAAAATATTGCTTCGCCACCTATTGGACGAAACTTGCAATTGCTTCCATAGGGGCTAGCACCCATTATCTGGATAACCATCTCCCTGCCTCCCAACCTGCTAAGAGTAGTTCCCTGTAATCCTCCCCACTCTCCATGCTGCAATTCTTTCTTGCTTTTCCACACAGGCCGTATTTGTGTTCTGTGTGTTTTACTCTACCTCACTTCTCCTGGCTCTATCCCCCCTTTCCCTACTCTCTCCCAACTCAATCTCCCACACTTTCCCCTATGCCTGGTGCACACCCTTCCTTCCTCCCTTCAGCCCGCCATTCCCCCACTACTTCAACTACCTAGGCTTCTCTACCCACCTTTTATCATGTACCTCTGAACTTGGGACTGTGAACTGTAATTTATAATGTATACAGTATATTTTGCATAATTGTATATATCGTTGATTGGTTTTCATTCCTATGCATCGATGCACATTACATATCTGTATTGTTTTACCCATCCTACGCTCCTATCATATGTTCATTGTTCCTAATGTCTATATATGTTTTCTATGCTATGTCTGCCCAGGACCACCTTGCAAATGAGTTTTTCTCAATGGCGTTTCCCCTGGTAAAATAAAGTTTGATTGATTGATTGATTGATTGATTATGAGGAAAATGATAATATCAGCCTCTCGGACATTATTAAGCATCTTAATATCAAAGATGCTTGCTATCTGCTAGCTAATTTCATTTTAACTTATAAAAGTGTTTCAGTAAAGCATTTTGAATGCATATGTAACTTCGCTTTGTGTTGTTTTGCTATTTTTCTGCTAGTAGTGAGAATAGTAGTTTTACTTACTGCTCTGAAACACAGTTGAGACTGAGTTTCCAACTTTCTTCAAAAGAATTTGCTAGATTAGATGCTAGGTAAATGTTCTTCTCATTATTTATTTAGTTATGTTTACCGGGTAAGGTGTGCTAGGCATATATTTGCCTATTTTCAGGCACGACCTGGGAGAATACAACCAATGGACCTTTACAATGCAGACAGGGATAATATAAATCATTACCATAGGAACCAGAGGGGTACAATAATATGTACAATACAAGACTCGATGAGGGAACTTCACTGGAGTATAAGTACAATATGTGACAAGCATTTGTCAAGTCCAAATGTTTGCTTGCAGTGAAATAGAGCCCTATAGGAACAAAAACAATATATAATTTATATCAACTATTTTTGGTGTTTTCTGTTCATTATCGAAATGCTGTTAACATATTTTATGCTATTATATTTGCACTCTTGATGATGGAGACCCCATATTCAGAGCCAGTCGTAAGTGCAGTGCTTTTGTGCTGTGCCAAAAACTGAGTATGTTTGGCTCTGAGCAATATTCCGCCAGCTAGCATGCACTGGTGGGATGCGCAAACTGACTGAATGCTGGGCCATGTCAGAAGCAGTGCTAAGTGGATGTGCACTGTGCCAACATGGACTAAGGGTGCATATGGCCCACAGGAGCTATCATTGCCCAAATTGGGATAATCATACGGCCAGGGCTCCTGTGGGCCACATTCAGTCCAAGTAAGCAAATGAGCTCACTGAGCTTGCAAGGTGCTAAGGGTTCATCTGCATGCCAATTATGAGCTCATTTGCATGGACATAGGAGACGCTAGTGCCGAATAGTAGATAACCCTGGTAGTTCAGTAAATCCCTCTCACCCCGGGTCTGCTGCATAATTAAAATCCCTGGTGGGCTAACATTCCCCCACATCAAGCTCCAAAGCCTCACCCATGCAAGTGCCACCCCCACTTGCTCACCCGCAGTGAACCCTCCCGCCCCTCACCCCCTCACCTCAGTCACCATTGACCAGTAATAATGTATCAGATTGGCAGCTGGCAAAGCCTTCCACTCACCTTCTCAGCTGACCACCATCTGACAGTCACAGAATGCAATCAACAGTAAGTGGGGTACTGACGATCGTGCTCTGTGACTGTTGGATGCCAGCTGGGGAGGTCCACTAGACACAGGGGTGGGTGGCCACAGTACAGCCACCTTGACTTTGGGGCTGTGGGAGGGCTTGGTCTTAGTACTGCAATAAGATACATTTTTCAAACAGCGGTAAATAGCACCGCTCTGGGAGCTGTTTAGCACCACCAAAACCTTTTTAATATATCACTGCACCATTATGTATGAGGGACTTCCTCATTTGCATAGGCACAGAGGTATAGTTAGTGTGATCACACTTCTGGGTTTGGGTAGGGCTCTAGGCACCTCTACATATGGCCCACCTGCAGTGCTGGCGCAAACTCAGGTTAGCACATGTGCTAACTCATTGGCATCTGTGCTAACCTTTTCAATATGTGGTGCTGAGTGGGGTTATTTTTTCCTACTTTGTTTACTGCTTTCAAAGAGCATTTATTTTATTTAAACAATTGGTAACCGGGATAGGCACACTGAGCCGAGGCTTGAGTCCAGGTGCGACCCGAATAGAGATGCTATCCAGCCTCATGTTTGTAACTAGGGGAACCCACTAAAAGTGGGGAAAACACACACACAGAGGGAGGGGCTGTAAGGCTTGATGTTCATCTTCAAAGCCTGATGAGAATGTGTGTAAGCTGGCTAATGGGTGGTAAACCACTGTGATAGGTGTGGCTGCATTTTTTGAACTACACAAAGTTTACGCCCATCAGCCAGCTCAACACTGTTATCATCAGCCTTCTCAGTATTGGCTTTTGAGTAGCAAGCCTCTACATTTCTACATCCAGTAGCTTATACAGAACACACCTCCAACACACCCTATACTGCCCAAGCACCAATATATTCACTTTACACATACATGCAAGCAAACAAGAAAGCATCCTGTTAACTTACCTCACAAGGTCATAAGCTGAAAACTGACTCTTTTATTAGAGTATCATGCCTCCTTCACTTTAATAAGATTTCTTGGGGACTCAGTGGTAATGTTAGGTAAAATTTTTGCTTTCAGTATATTGCTTTTTTAAAATGGCAGCCATTTGCTTGACTTTTTATTAATAAGTGAAAACTCTTGCTGAACTGTCTGGCCCCTAATCCTCTGCCTGATTTTCAAAATAATCCAATTTAGAGGCTCTAGGGTTGGATAATAATGCAAGTAGATAAGTCCAGTTCTGCTTATTAAGACAAATAGGCTGTTTTGCCATGGTAACACAGTAGCAGTGCAAGGTAGTTTAAAGAGCTACTGATGCCTCAAAGAAAACTTTAAAAAACATAATAATTGGATACAATTCTGCTTGTATTCCATTTATATTTTATATATTTCTCCTCCCCATAATTTATTACTAAGGGAATGTGTATGAATATATGATTGTTGTCCCTTAGAGTTTATTTTGAGTTCATCTGCCTCTATAGCTTACTCCCTACTCCAAGTCATAATCCTCTGTTATGACATCACAGTCTGTTGCCATGGGAGTAACTGTGAGGTCACAAGCAGTGCTCTATGACTTCAGGTAGGGAGAAAGCAGCAGAAACAGATGAACTCTTTAGGAGCAGAAATGCTGTTTTCATACAAATGACCTCAGTAATAAATAATGGGGGGGAGAAATGCAGAACTAATGGGAAATGCAAGCTGGACTGTGTCTAAATATTATGTTTTGTTAAAGTTCATTGGAACGTATCACCAGCTCTTTCAGCGACAAATAATAAAAATGCACGCATACCTGCCAAAAGTACTTATCTAGGTACCTCCTATACTGCATACCATACTTTTTTATTTTTTCAGTCCTAACCCTTGCAAGGGGCTCAATTTTCAAAGCCTCTGATTGCCGCAAGCCCCCTGTGTGCTGAAGATACGGATCATGGGACTTGCGGCAATCACCCCGTTGGCGATCAGGAGTTTCAACCCATGCGCCAGTTGCTGCAAGTTAGACCACATTTTCTGGTCTAGCTTGTGGCAATCCCTGGGGTCGTTTTTATGGAGCTTGCCCCAGATATTCGGTGCAAGCTGTCGTAATTTGTGGAAACTGTCACAGTCGCGCCCGAGAGTCAAGAATCGGGCACAGTTGTGCTAAAGGAGTTTGGCACACTGCCAGGACCAGAGTGTGACAGCACTGGGCTTGACGCAGGCCCTTTCACCATGCTTTGCCCCCCTGTGCCATGCTTTGAAAATTGAGCCCCAGGTCTACAATGTTATTTCTAAACCAAATGGGGTGGTCGTCATGTTTTGTTGGAAAAAAAAAATAATTAAAACATTTATAAAATACTAAAAGTTCGGTGGAGCAAGAAATTATCACCACCAAATAAAACTGAAAAGATACCTGAAATCTTTTATAGTGAAAAAAAGGGTAGGGTGACATTTTTTGCCCAAGTTTGTTGCACGGCTACTTTAAAGTTAGCTTCCAAGTAACATATTTTTCCAAGTTATGATTTTTTTTCCAAAACAAATAAAAAAGAATTCTGTAAATATTGACTGGGAGAATGAGATCGCCTAGACAGTCAGAACTCTAAAATTCTAGTCTCAACACTTCATCTTGAAAAAGAAACGTAGGAGATGTTGGCAGATAAAGGCCTCATGGCCCATCCAGTCTGCCCTATGTTTCAGTACCTACTCCACTGCAGACCCTACACATTTTACGGACCCCCCCACACCTTACTTTCAAGATTCCCTTATATCTATCCCATGCATTCTTGAGTCCTGTAACCATTTTAGCCTCTACTCCCTCCGCTGGGAAGCTGTTCCATGCATCCACCTCCCTCTCTGTGAAGAAGTACCTTCTTACATTACCTCTGAGCCTCCCCCCCTTCCACCTTCATTTTGTGACCCCTTGTTCTTGACCATTCTTTTTCTCTGAAAAATGCTGCCTTCTTGTACCCTGTTTTTGTCTGTAAGGTATCTATATGTTTCTATCATATCCCCCCCCTTTCCCTCCTTTTCTCTAGGGAGTACACATTCAGCTCCTTGAGCCTTTTTTCATAGGACCTTTGTTGCAGGCCCGGCACGATTTTTGGTCGCTCTCCTTTGTACTGTCTCTACCCTATGTATTTCCTTTCGGAGATGTGGCCTCCAGAACTGGACACAGTACTCCAGGTGTAGTCTCACCAGTGACCTATACAGGGGCATCACTACCTCCCTCCTTCTGCTGGTGATTCCCCTGCCTATGCAGCCCAGCATCCTATTAGCCTTCCCCACTGCCTTGTCATGTTGTTTAGCTACCTTCAGGTCATCCGAAATGATTACCCCCAGGTCCCTTTTCTGCTTTGTGACTGCTAATTCCTCTCCTCCCAGTTGATATGTTGCCCTCGGGTTTCTATGCCCCAAGTTCATGATTTTTTGCACTTTTTTGCATTGGAACCCAGCTGCTAGACCCATGACCATTCTTCCAGCTAATGTAAATCGCTCCTAATTCTTTCTAAACTCCCCATCCATGTCTCTCCTTTGCTGCAGAGCTTTGTGTCATCTGTGAATAGGCAGACCTTCTCTTCTAGTCTCTCTGTGATGTCGCCAATAAATATATTAAAGAGGACTGGGCCTAGCACTGACCCCTGCGGCACCCCACTGGTCACCCGACCGCCTCCAGAGTGGATGCTATTCACTACCACACTCTAACTTCTGTTTCCTAGCCATCTCTCCACCCATTTAGCTTTTTTAGTCCCTACTCCCAGGCTCTCCAGCTTATCAGCCTCCTGTGTGGAACAGTGTTGAAGGCCTTGCTAAAATCCAGGTAGGCCACATCAACAGCTCCTCCCTCATCCACTTCCATGGTTACACAGTCAAAGAACTTGATCAGGTTAGTCTGGCAAGACCTCCACCCTGTGAAACCATGCTGCCTTGGGTCCTGTAGAACACTGACAACAAGGTATTCCCCAATCCTTTCCTTCAGTAGTTATTCCATTACCTTGCCCCCCACTGATGTCAGGCTGACAGGCCTGCAATTTCCTACCTTCTCTCTATTTCCACTCTTGTGGAGTGGGACCACATCTTCCCTCCTCCAGTCCCCTGGCACCTCCCCTGTTTCCAATGAGAGGTTGAGCAGGGCTGTCAGAGGTGCAGCCAGCTCCTCCCTGAGTTCCCTCGGTATCCTGGCATGTATCCCATCAGGTCCCATTGCCTTGTCCACTTTTATATGTGCTAGTTCCCTAAGGACTCCATCATCCATAAAGGGACTGGTGTCCACCTCTCTTCCCTTCATGCCCCTGTTCTTTACTAGTGAACCATTTCCCACCCCCTCTTCCATAAATACTGAACAGAAGTATTTTCAGTACGTCTGTTTTTTGGTGATCCTCTACCACGCACATCTCCTTTTAGTGTTACTATCTCTCCCTTGGTCTTTCTCCTTTTGCTTATGTATCTAAAAAATGTGTTATCCCCCTTTTTTACTGATTTTGCAATATTGTCCTCTGTTTGAACTTTTGCCACCCTGACCACTTCCCCTGCCTCCCTTTGTTTCTCCCAATAATTCTCCCTGTCCTCCTCCCTCTGTGTACTTTTGTACTGCCTAATTGTAGTTTGCTTCACTCTGACTACTTCTGCTACTTCCTTCGAGAACCATAATGGTCTCTTTTTCCTCACGCTCTTGCTAACCTCCTTCACACACATATTTGTAGCCTTTTCGATGCCCAATTAAATTTTTGCCCACTGTTCCTCGACTCCTCCCTGTTTCCCTGCCCCCGCTAGGGCATCCCTCAGGCATTCCCCCCATTTTCTTAATATCCGCCCTCCTGAAGTCCAAGAGTCTCGTTGTTGTGTGGCTTGATTCTGACCCTGTTTTTATATCAAACCACACTGTGTAGTGATCACTGGCCCCCAGGTGGTCACCCACTGTGACGTTAGCGACCCTGTCCCCGTTTGTTAATACAAGGTCCAGTAATGCCCCCTTACAAGTGGGTTCCATAACTAGTTGACTGAGGAACGCTCCTGGCAGGGAGTCCAGAATATCCCTACTCTTGGCTGTTGCTGCAGCAGGGAGGATCCAGTCTATGTCTGGTGGATTAATGTCTCCTACTATCAATACTTCTCCCTTGCTAGACATCCTTTGGATTGATTCCATCAATTCTTTATCTACCTCTTCTCCATACACTGAAGGGCTGTGCAGAATGCAGAATTCCAGAAGCATAATGGAAATTCTGCTTCCAAAATATTTTTCCAAATTTCTTTTTTCATTCTGCAGAATTACAAAAAAATTCTATGCAAACTGCCGAATAATATTCCGTGAATTATACAATTCATGGAATATTATTACGTGGTTTGAGGAAACTGAATCTGCAATTCACATCAACTGCAGAATACATTTTTGCTGTTAAGATTCTGTTTTCAGAATTTTGGAAATTCCACTCCCAGTGGAATTCCACAGAATTAGGTAGGATTTCAAAAATTCCACAGAAAACACAGAGTAAGAGGAGCAGAGCAAGAAAACCATGCTGGTTGAACAGCAAGGTAGTGGAGGTGGTGAGGGCCAAATGAGAGGTGCACCAGAGGTATAGGAGGACGGGGAAGGAATTGGACAGGGAGCAGTATGCAAGATGGTCCAGGAAGGTGACCAGAAAAGTGAGAGAAGCCAAGGCCCAGAGGGAGCTGAGATTAGCACAGGGAATCAATGGGGGGAGAAAGACTTTTTCAGATACATCAGGGAGAAAAGGAAGTGCAAGGAGACAATAGTGAGGATAAAAAGGGGTGGGGAGTGGACAGAAAAGGGTGAGGAGCAGGCAGAAGTACTGAATGAATACTTTGCTCAGTGTTCATGGAAGAAAAGGGGACTGCTACCACCATGGGCTGGGAGGGTGGGGACAGGGAGAGGAGGCAACAGATGGAAGAATTGAGGCAAGTAGAGTCTTAGAGGGACTGAGGGCACTGAAGGTAGACAAGGCACCAGGGCCGGATGGTATCCACCCCAGGGTGCTGAGGGAGATGGCGAGGATGTTGGCGGAGCCAATGGCAGATCTGTACAGCACCTCACTGGAGTTGGGATATGTGCCACTGGACTGGAGGGTGGCACATGTATTACCATTACACAAGAATGGACCAAGGGATGAAAAGGGTAATTATCGCCCACTAAATCTCACCTCCATAGTGTGCAAACTCATGGAAACAATACTAAAGGAAAGACTGGTGTTGTATCTAGAGGACAATGGCCTCCAGGATATGAGGCAGCATGGGTTCATTTCAGGGAAGTCTTGTCAAACCAATCTGGTACAATATTATGACTGGGTGACAGATGAGCTGGATAAGGGTCATGCGGTGGATGTTCTTTACTTGGACATCAGCAAGGCCTTTGATTCTGTGCCTCATGGGTGGCTTGGGGAAAAGCTAACTGGTGAAGGAGTAGGGGCAAAAATGAGGAACTGGATTACAAGCTGGCTGAGTGGGAGGCTGCAACGGGTGGTGGTGAGAGGGGAGCTCTCAACTCCAAGGCCGGTGACAAGTGGGGTGCCACAGGGCTCTGTGTTGGCACCAGTATTGTTTGGGCTCTTCATACCAGACATTGCAAATGGGGTGGTGAGCAAGATAAGTTCATTGATGACACCAAAATCGGAGCGGTGGTGGATGGAGGGGAGGGATGGAAGCAGCTGCAGGGGGACCTAAACAAGCTAGAGGAGTGGTCAGAGAGGTGGCAGCTGGGATTCAATGCAAAGAAGTGTAAGGTCATGCACTTTGGGGTGAAGAACCCAAGGAGAGAATACTGGCTGAGAGGGGTTAAGCTGGGGATTTTATTTTTTGTATTTTAGTCTATTGGTAACCGGGTAAGGCCCACTAGGCAGGCACAAGTGCCTGTCTTTAGAGGCGACCTGAGAGCACTGGGCAGTTAAGTGACTTGCTCAGAGTCACACAGTATGCAAGTGGAAGTTGTGTGAATCAAACTCAGATCTGGTTTGCTGGATGTATCAAGCTTGTTCACACCCCATTCCTCTATCCTCTAGGCTATACTGCCAGCCTATGGATCACTGAGGAGGAGAAGGACCTAGGGGTAATGATAACAGGGACCATGAACAACACTGCCCAGTGCAGGAGAGCGGCTGCAAAAGCAAACAAAATGCTGGGGTGCATAGTGAGGTTTTTTTTGTCCAGGCGAAGAGAGGTGATCTTGCCCCTCTACAGGTCGCTGGTAAGGCGGCACTTAGAGTATTGTGTGCAGTTTTGGAGGCCATACCTAAAGCGTGATATCAGGCTACTGGGGGGGGTGTGCAGAGGAGGGCAACAAAGATGACATGTGGAATGGAGGGGAGAGACTATGACAGCAGGCTGGGAGACCTGAATATGTACACCCTGGAGGATAGAAGGGACAGGGGGACTGTAAGAGGCTGTGGGACACAGATGGACATAAACACCGGCTTCTTAGTTGTAGATCCCAATGTTGTTTATTGATAAGTCCAAAGCGAAATAAACAAACAAAATACTGGCGGACTGATTCTCAACAAAAAAAAATGAAAAGAAACAAAATAAAGCAGCTTAAAGTCAGAGTTAACTTCAAAAACAAAGAATTCAACAAGTTACTTCAGCAGATCTAGTAACATCTAGTCTGGATAGGTGTTTTCACTACAACACCCTAAACCTCATCTGACCCTATATCTTTACCTAGGCTGAATATATAGAAAAGAAAACCTTCTGATAGGTCTGATTTTCTGTCCATCAAAGAAATGGTAACATTTTTATTTAACTTACTTTAAAAGAGTCAGTAACATACATTCTTTACATTATCTTAATGACTTATTACAGAAACAACAGTTTTTTTGGATTTTCTCCTTTAAATGGCAAAATAAAAACAATCATTCCCTCGAGTAAACCCTTCCCCTTGCAGTCCAGTCTATAAAAAAAATAGAAAAAATGGCCGGCCGGCTCTTAGAGAGGACTAGCAGGGGAGAAGTTACCAACACAAAAAGCTGGATCCAAGCAAACAATGGTAGATGGTATAATATTGTATTTTATTCCTGTACCTAGTCTTTTTATTTCCCTTTCTGGCTTTCTTTTACATATTGTTGTACTGCCAACAGAAAAAGGAGGGGGGGGGTCAAACTAACAGAATGCAGGAGAATTACCCACGAAATGATAGAAGCCGAGCTTTTCGGCATATTTCTAGACGAACGCCACAGTTCTGTAAGCTGTCTTGCTGAAAGGTTTCCTGAGCTGAAGGGAAAGTCTATTCTAGCAACAGGTTGTTTTATTTTTGGCAACAGCTTTTGGGATTTACATTAACGAAATGATCATTTCTTCTAAAACGCTGATGCAGCAACTGCACGAATGTGCGAACGGTCGCACAGCAAGCTTTAAATTCAGTTGGGATTAGTGCAAGCCAAAGCAACAGCACGAACATGCGAACAGTCACACAGCAAGCTCTAAATTCAGTCGGGTTTAGTGCAAGCTGTAGCAACAGCACGAACGTGCTTGCAACAAGCAGCTTTTTACCACCGGCGAATTTTTTGAGTTGAGGGGGTGTGTTTATTCATCTGTAGACCTCAGACTTAACTTTGCGGCTTATGATTAAGAAACATTGACCGCATATCTAACGGCTTCATTACTTTAAACATTTAGTAGAACAAATGACCAAATACATAACTCATATCGGCTTCACCTCGTCTATTTATCAGTACAGAGCAACTATAATGGGAATTTTGAACCTATGAAAGTTCGTTTTTATCAGAAGACCAGTCTAAAGATATGACTATAGAAAAGGGGGGGGGCTGACAAACAGACAACAAGAAAGAAAATAATAAACATAGGGGGCCAGCCTATGTACACAGACACAACAACAACAACAACAACACAAAATGAAGAGGTTATTTCTATGTCATATTTCATCCTAGGGGTATACCTTATTGTATACCCTTTTACAGGGACACGATAGAGACATTCCAGTATCTGAGGAGAATCAATAAGGAAGGGGCATATGGGGTCTTTAAGTTAAGGAGGGGGAGGGTCACCAGGGGGCATGGGCTAAGAATAGAGGGGGGAAGATTTAGGAAGGAAATGAGGAGACATTATTTCACAGAGAGGGTGGTAGCAAATGGAACGCCTACCAGAATGGGTGGTATCATGTAATTCTGTGAACAGATTCAAAAGGGCATGGGACAGGGAACAGGGGAGAGTGAGGGTGGCAGTGGGATGACAAAGGGGAAGGGGGGTGGGGCAGCTGCAAACTAGGAGTGCTAGCTGCACACTCAAGCAGACTTAGATAGACCGGGTGGTCTGCTTCTGCTAGCACATTCGTATGTCTGTATGTTAGAATTATGCAGGATTTCTGAAATGCCACAGAATTTCAGTGGAAGCAGAATCTGAAAATTCTGCACACCTCTAATTGCATCTATCAGGTAACTGTCCCAATCCTGCATTAACCGATATAGTGCTTATAGATTTCTAGATGCATAAAAGTGCTATGCACAGTATAAAGATTAAGGTCTTAGGACGATATCAGCTCAGAAATCACCCTTCAGAGTCATGTCAGGAGTTGAGAAAAAGATGCTGTTTACTCGGGATATGCTGACAGTAGCATTAGGAGTCATATACTGTACATGACACTGGAGACTCAGTCAGGTTAGCAGGGTATAAAATTCCAACTAAATGTACATGATGGCCTTGTCTGCTGTTATTTTATTTAAAGGGCAACAAACAACACAAACAGGTCCCACACTCAAGTGTAGGATTGGCTGGCTAGCTATTAGCTCCTCTGCGCACCATGACTCTATACTGGGGTCTGGGGAGTGGGCATTAGGTCACACAGAGGGCCGTGGCAGCACGTTGTTGATGTTTGAGATGATAAATACAATTCATAGTGCCCATTTATTGTCAAAAGCTTCCTTTTGCTGTTTCATAATGTATGTCAGCTTCTACATATAATACATTTTATTCAAAATGCACTACCATTCCTTCTATTTAAAATTACTTTTTGACCACCTACTGGAGATAACATTTCTTTACAGTAATAACTGGAATTGAAAATGTATGTTTCTTTACATTTTTGCCAGTTAAACTAGTGGACAGCAACCTGGAAAATTATTCTAGTGTATGTTAGAACGCTGTATTGCTTGAAAATCTAGCGTTCCCTAATCTTGTTGTACTATCAATGTGATGTCACGATGTTGCTGTACCATCGTGGGTACATCACATCGATGGTACAACAGCTCTTCCCATGTTTACGCATGTGCAAGTCACGCTTGGTATTAGTCTTTAAAATGGCCACGGCACTTTGGCGAAGGCACCGGAGCACATCTTAATTTAAAAGTAAGTGCTGTTTTGTTTTGTTAGCCAGCACACAGCAGAGCCAAATTATTTCATTTAAAATGTGGACTGGAGTAAGAGCTCAGTTGTCACCGACACCATCTTGGTAGTGGGTTCCCCGACATCATAGCACGACCGCTAAAAAATCCATGAGTTATTTTGTTGTTACTTTTGCCCATACACTATAAAATACAGTATATGGGCAACAGTGAACAACAACACTGGTTCACTTCTCGAGGTTTTCATGCCAACCAAAAACCTCTCGAGCTTTGCTCTCGAAGGTTTTCTTGGTTGTGATGACAACCTCTCAAAGTGAACAACAGTGTTGTTGTTCACTGTTGCCCATACACTATCCTCTATATGTGGCAGATTGCTCATTTAATTTTTTTTTCTTTAATTTCTAAATTTTATTAACAATGTTTGGTGGCAAAACAAATGTTTATTTCTAGTCTTAAAACCACCCTCATGTCTTCTTCTTACCCAGCACTCCCAATATATTCTCAGCTTGCTACTGTATTTCCAAAATTAAGTGTGTGGTCAGTTTTCTGTATACTAGCATAAGAGGCGAGTATGCTACAATATATTCCGGGAAATGCTCTGTATACAAGACTATATTGTATCATACTTTGCCTCTTACTGTATCAAAATGACAGCTTTCCAAGCAACCACTCCTAGACTCTTCAGTTTGTAGAAAGATGCACATTAGTTCAAAACTGTGCCACTGTTAATCAGGAGGAAATTTATTAGATTTTCTTTGCCATATCTATTAGATACTGTGACAGGGTGACCCCTGTCATAGTGGACACCCCTGTGATAAATTGAAACCCCTTCCCCAAGCAGTTTATATGTTTTGTATAATATCCAGCATGTTGGTTAACTGGTTACAAATTAAGTGCTGAAGTGCTTATGAAGATTTCTGTGCATATTAACCTAAAGACAAAACTAAGAGTACAGTTACAAAATGAGAGGGCTGTCTTCATATAAGAATAACACAAACTTGTGTCTGCTTTTTCTAGATGTTAGTAGCCCCCTTCTAAGATACATTTTGCATCAGACAGCATTAGGTAATTTGACCGTGCAGGAGAGTTTAGGAGAGCACAGAAAGTTCTGACCTTGGCTCTGACCTTTCCAATGTTGTACACCAGTTCTTCTGTGCTCCAGGTGGCTGCCAAATAACTGTTCTCTATGGAGCAACAGTGGCCCCCAAGTGGTAGTTTTATGTTATATCTGCTGTTAATCAAAAGACAGTGGAAATTTTTCCAACTTCTAGTGAGCTTATAAAAAGCCCTACCTCAGTGCTGAGAGAAGACAGATAGGGTGGTCAGTTGTATACTGACTGAGGAAGGTGGAAGACCTCCTGGTAGTATGTGCTTTCACACTGTTTGATTCATGCTAGGCTGAAGAAAAGCCTTGGAAACTGTTGAAGCTAAGCAGCTGTCTGACTTACCATTTTGCTTCCTGCATATTTTACTTGATAAAAATAAAATGACAAACACATTTGTGCATTTTTTATGCACCTGATTTGTGGTCTGCCTGAAAATGTGTTATCTGAAACCCACACCCGGTGATATATGATGTCAGACGTGGGATCTATCTGGACATCCAAGAAAACAGGGGGAGTCTAATCAGTCGGTGTCAGACCTGGTACCGAGGATGCACATCAGAGATGCGTGGCACCAGGCGAGATGAGGACAGCACCTGATGGAGAGGGTGACCTGGACGAGACACCATGGATAGGTCGAGACAGACCTGATGGCCAAATGGAGACCCTGATAAGGCTTCTTCACTGGATGAGCGGGAAATGGCTGGAGGCTGATTGACGCTGGAGAGAGGAGGAGCACAGATGCCAGGAGCTACTCGAGAGGTCCCACTCAGAGGATTTGGAGGAAGAATTGGTGGAGCAGGATACATTGGCTCTGGAGGAGGAGGAGGACCCCCCTGATGGAGCATTTGCAATCAATGTTTGTAGAGATCCCGTTGTTGCCCATTTTTCTGGGCTGCTATTTGGTGGAGGACAGTGAACGAGAAGAGGAGACCCCTGGTAAGACTTTGACTGGTAATGTATTACTGGGGCAGAAGACTTCAAGCAACATGGAAGGAGCCATTTTGGCTGAAGGGACTTTTGCATGTTTTAAACCTCCTTCTATGAAAAAATATTGTTCTCCTGATGTTGACTGGGAAAAGTTGCAGGTGGGGGATCCTGAAGTAATCCAGTTAAGGGAGTATGTAAAAATCATGGATAGGAAACAGGTAAATGGTGGCGTGGGGGACAGGCTATGGTTGCATGAACTTAGGAAGGAAGTTCTATATCATATGAGGCCCAATCCCTGGACAAAGCAGGTGGATGCCCAGGTAGTGGTGCCCGTGGTATATAGGAAAAAGGTGATGGAGGATGTGCACTCCAGTCACTTGGGGCATGTGAGCCATGGGAAGGTTTTGGCTAGACTAACCCCATAATTCTATTGGCCTGGCATGTATAGACAGGTAGCAGCATACTATAAGACCTGTTATGGGGCAGACAAATAGAGACCCCCGATAGTGATGTGGGAGGAGTAACCCAGAGGGTGAAAAACAAGAGATGGCACCCTTGGAGGAGGGGGGGACTCCCACATAGAACAGAAGAGACTATGTGGCAGCCAACACCACTAGTGGTGCATAAGATCTGATACATAAACCCAGAGGTTAGGGATAGGGTGTTAGGCATACAGCATGGTATGTTACTAGCCTACCTTTAAATGTCTAAGTGGGGATGAACAAGGTAGTTCTCCCCCCTGAAGGCAGTTCTACTGGGTGCTGGATGGTCCAGCCATTCAAGTGTATCTGATCAGGGAAAGTCAGTAGTTGGCATAAAACTGCCATTAGTGGTTCTTTTTCCAAAATGTTTGCGATGATGTTGTAGTCTACTAAAGGAGAGACTAATGTCAGAATGATCTGTGATGTCTAGGGGTATTTGATTTGTTATGAATAGGATACTTTACAAGTGTTTTTTTGAAAGGGATCCTGAGACGGAGCTTCTGGTGAGGGTGAGTCAAAGTTCCATACTCTTCCAGGGTGTTAGTTGAGATTTGGACAACCGTAGGATGTTTGCCCTCTTATGTGGGGGGATGTGTGACGGGGTGACCCCTGTCATAGTGGACAGCCCCTGGGATAAATTGAAACCCCTTCACCAAGCAGTTTATATGTTTTGTATAATATCCAACATGCTGGTTAGCTGGTTATAAATTAAGTTCTGAAGTGCTTATAAAGCTTTCTCTGCATATTAACCTAAAAACAAAACTAAGAGTACAGTTGCAAAATGAGAGGGCTGTCTTAACATAAGAATAACAAAAACTTGTGCCTGCTTTTTCTAAATGTTAGCAGCACCCTTGTAAGATATATTTTGCAGCAGACAGCATGAGGAAATGTGACCCTGAAGGACAGTTTAGGAGAGCACAGAATGTTCTGACCATGGCTCTGACCTTTCCAATGTTGTAAACAAGTTCTTCTGTACTCCAGGTGGCTGCCAAATAACTGTTCTTTATGGAGCAACAGTGGCTCATAGTAGCCAATTTTATGTTATATCTGCTGTTAATCAAAAGGCAGTGGAAATGTTTTCAACTTCTAGTGAGCTTATAAAAGCAACAAGGAAAGCATACTCCTCCAAGTGGAAGAGATTCTTATACTGTGTACCCCCAGAAAGATAATCCCGGGCTGCCTGTAGTTCTGGACCACCTAGTACACTTTCAGTCCTTAGGTCTGAGACCATCAGCTCTGAAGGTAGACCTGGCAGCTGTGTCAGCCTACACAACAGCAGGCAAAGAGAAGTCCTAGGCCTCACAATCCATTTTTAAGAGGTTCTTTAAATGCTTCAGTCACCTCTGTCACCCTGTAAGGGATCCAGTCCCTCCATGGAACCTAAATATTTATCTTGCCCAGTTGATGGAGGCTCCCTTTGAGCCTGTGGCTGCTGTTGATTTAAAGTATGTCACATAGAAAATAAGTTTTCCTGATGGCCATTGCATCTGTCAGGAAGGTAAGCAAACTGCAAGCCCTCTGTATGAATCCAAACTGCATAATCTTCCACATAGATAAGGCTGCCCTTAGGATTAGTAGGAAATTCCTACCTAAGGTGGTGTCAGAATTCTACCCGAACAAGTCAGTTGCCCTTCCTGTACTCTACTCTGAACACTCTGGTACAGGTGAACAAAAACAGCACTGTCTGGATGTAAAAAGAGCTCTAGGTCACTACATAGACTAGACAAAGAATGTCGGGTCTCATGGTCCACAGCTTTCCATTACCTATGGAGAGGTGGAAAAAAGGTAAACCAGGAGCTAGGAGGACTATCTCTCATTGATGTCATTCATTTTCATTGACTGACTACGGTAGTAGGGTTGTCAGAACCCTCTGAAGTTCTGGGTTCTAGTTCTAGCCTAGAACTTTTGAAAAAGTTCTAGGGTTCTAATCTTTTTTAGAACCTTTTAGAACTCGAACCCTATTTTTTAATTGTGCTGCCAGTGCCACCAGACGCCAAGCGACCAGCCCTGCCTACACACACAGAGCTCCCTCCAGGAGCGGACCTTGCGGGTGCCGAAAGAGGTAATTAAACTACCTCAAGCAACAGCACCCTTGCGAGGGTTTTTTTTCTGTCCTAAACCTTGCTATTTACAGTACTTACTGGCAGACATTCGGCTGAGAGATTCAGCATACAGTTCACCAGAATGCTATACGGGGTTGTTGTGGAGTTTTACCGTGTCAATCTGAGGGTACTGTGAGATGGGGGGGCGGCTCTCTAGCAACTGCAGCACTTCTCTGGGGCACCACTGTGAATTTTTTACCTTAGTGTACAGCTATTGTTTTTTGTGACCAATTTTCCATTTGCAGGTTATACCTGCTAGCCACTAGAGGGACCCTCTGATTTTTCACCTCTAACTCACCACCTCAACTTCCTCCTCCTCCTACTTCCTGGACCCCCTCTACCTACTTATGCTACTTCTCTCCCCTACTCTCATCTCTGCCCCTGCCCACACCTCACCCTCACACCCAGCCTCCTAGCTAGCCCTATACACTGACCCCTGTCCTACCACCGGGTCCACACCCAGCCTGCCACTAACCCAGTGACCACTAGGAGTTATTTCCACCCTGATTTTGGCCCAAACCCAGCCTGCTTTGAGGCCCCCAGAACCTGGATCCCCGCTCTCACCCAGGTCCTAATTCAACTGCCCTGCCAGGGTCTCAAACCTCATACCCTGTCCTCCAGAGTCCGTGACACTACCACTAATCCAAAGTGGTATTTATGCTTTCTGAAGGGCAGCCAGGATACTAGGCACTATGTTTGTACACCTCCTTCTCAAATGCCTCCCCCTCATTTACATGCTAGTACCCACATCCCATCAGCCAGACATCTCCCCTGGCCCACTTGTACCAGCACCCATAACTCTCCCTGACCTAGTCTGATCCCATCCTACACTGACCATGTACCCTGGCCCATGGCACCCACCCCCAGATGCCCGCCGCAGCCTACCCTGGCTCCCCATGGTTTCTATTCATCCTCGCCTTCCCGACCCCTCAAACACTGCCCATTCCTTGTTTCCCTATGGCCTCCTCCCCATCCCAGCATACCCCCCAGAAGCTTACATAATACCACCCCATGATCAGAGCCTTGGTCTTCCTACTACTCCTATTGGGTAATATACATCCAAACCCAGGTCCTGCACCCTCCAGCCCACCAGCTGGGTCCACTGGTCTCCACATAGCCTCCATGAATATATGCAGCCTACTGAAAAAATTTGATGCCCTCCAATGCTGGGCCATGCTACATCAACCAGACATCATTGCTCTGGTGGAAACCTGGCTGTCCAAATCCACCTCTGACTCCTTTGTCTCCCTCCCTCCCTCCCTCCCAGGCTATACCCTATACAGGAGAACCGAGTAGGCAAACGCGGGGGTGGCTGTGCAATCTACACCAGGGACACAATCATCGGACAAGCGGTCTCTCTCTGCCCCTGCTCTTGTAAATGGGGCCCAGGCCCTTACCCTCAAACTTGCTCCTGACCCCTCCAGGGACCCTCTTTATCTCACCACTGCCTACGTTCCCCCAAAGAACCCAAACCCGACGCTGATATCTTTAACAGAATATCTTGCCACCCTCCACCACAAGGCAGAACAAATCCTAGTGGGGGACCTAAACGTCAACTGGCTCAGCACCTCCTCTTCCACTACCCGAGATTCTTTCGCTGCCCTAGACCTGACAAAACTAATTTCCCAGCCCACTAGAGTAAACCCAAAGAGAAGTACCAGTACTCTTCTGGATGTAATAATCACCAACTGCCCCCAAAAAATCCATAACATCCAGGTCCTCCCACACTCACTAAGTGACCACTCCCCCATCCTATTCCTTTGGGCGGCCCCCAATCCCAAACCCACAGCCCTGACCACACTCTGCAGGCACCTCCAACCTGGTGGACTGACAAAACTCAAACAATTTTTTGCCCAGACTAACTGGTCCCCCACTCGTAATGCACCAGACTTAGACACGCCCTCGCCTTTTTCTCCCAAACCTTTAACAAGGCCTGTGACCTCTTCACACCCCTCACAAGAATTCGATCCAAGAAACGTAATGTACCCTGGGTTACCCATGTCCTGCTACAAATGCTCAGAAATAGGGATAACCTCTGGCACCTTGCCACTGAAATGGGCCGGATGGCTGATAGACAGGCCTACAATGCTGCATGGAACAGGTGCATATGGGCCATCCATAAAGCCAAGGCTGACCATTACCAGGCCACCCTCACCTCCTCCTGGGGGTGTGCCCGCATGTTCTGGGACAATGTTAAACAACTAAATGGGAAATCACGCTCCCCTCCCCCATCCCAACTCACTATTGATGGCTCTACCTTCACTGACCCTGCCTGCATAGCTAACTACCTTAACACCTTCTTTACTGACCTTAGCTCTGTCCTCACCAGTAATTTCTTTGACCCTCCCCCACCCTACCTCCCCTGTCCTCCAACGCCTGGCTTCCACCTACGAGGGTATCTACCCAGGAAGCCAGACCTCTCCTAATTAAAGCATTAAATAGCAGTAGTCCCGGCAGCGACTCCATGGACCTCTGTATTTTCTGGCTAGTGCTGGATGAAGTCCTTGCCCCACTCACCAGCCTACTCAACCGATCCCTCTGCCTGGGGCAATTCCCCACTGCATGGAAAATGGCCATAGTCACACCCATTCATAAAAGCGGCGACAGGTCCTCTGCTGGGAATTACCGACCAATCTCCATCCCCCCAAAGCCCTGGAAAAAATGGTGGCCATTCAAATCACTGAATACCTGACCAAGCATAACATCTTATGCCCAGAGCAGCATGGCTTCTGTGCCGGTCACAGTACTGACACTGCACTAGTTGAGTGCTCCAATTTCCTACACATCTCCCTGGATGCCAGCTCCCTAGCTGGTGAAGTGTTCATTGACCTCTCAAAGGCCTTCGACACTGTCTCCCACCCTCTTCTGCTGGATGCCCTCTGCCACACTGGTTTTTCTGCTGGCCCTCTCACCTGGTGCACAAGCTATCTATCTGCTCACTTCCAATGTGTAAAAATCAATGGGACACTCTCCGAAACTCATCCCATCTGCTCAGGAGTACCCCAGGGATCCATCCTGGGCCCCCTACTCTTCTCACTCTATCTAAACACCCTGCCCAGTGCATGCTCTGGCAAAATTATTTTGTATGCAGATGATGCTGCCATTTTTGCCACCCACCGCAATCCCACCTCCCTCCAGAACACCCTACAACAATCCTACAATGATGCCGAAGCCTAGTTTAAAGAGCACAGACTTGTCATTAACCTCAAAAAAACCAAAACAATGCTTTTTGCCCACCCACAAAACAAAGCCTGCAACTTCCCACTCCATATCCTCCCCAGTACCAAACAACCACTAGAACAAGTCTGCTCCTACAAATATCTTGGGGTTTCTTTCGACTCAGCCCTCACCTACCACGCTCACATTGATGCCCTTGCATCCACCACTAACACAAGGCTTGGCATCCTCTACCACTATAAAAACTGCCCCCCCGATGCTCTCTGACTTGCAGTTACATCTTCAGTACTGTCCCTAGTTGACTATGGCCTGCCGGTCTATGGTACTGCTGACACCACCGCCCTCAACAAAATTAGGCTTACCCTAAATAAGGTCTGCAGGCTGATTACTGGTGCCCCAGGCTCACACACACTTGTCAACTCTATGACGAGGCAAAACTGATTAACCTAGACGAACGGCTACACTATCAAACCTGCCTCATCACAAAAAAAACTCTACTCGGACTATCCCTTCCCTGGGTGACAGCCTCCATCCGCCACACCCAACCCACTATTGCAACCCGAACCTCTGACAAGACCACTCTTCTGGTTCCCAGATCCAGGACCACCCATGGTCAGAGGCCCTTCTGCTACAGAGCTCCATCCAGGTTTAACTCTCTCCCTGCTCCCATCTCCAATACCCCCACAATCTCCAACTTCAAAACCACCCTTCGGAGCCAACTATTTAGCACTCGCAGCTGCTCCTGTCTCTAAATATGGCCTTGATCTCTCCACATTTGACGATGCCCACTGGGCGGCATTCCACCTCACCACTCCACAACTCTCCCCCATTGCATATTGCCTCTGTTAATACCAGCATGTGCTCAGCTGTATCAATGTAATTGCAACTAAATTGTATCAATGTAATTGCAACTAAATTGTATACATGTATGATACCACTCTGTGTATCTCTAAAGACGTGACTTTTATGCTGTAACCTAAATTTTTATGCTGTAAATAAATTTGTTCTGTCTATCCTCTATGTGACGAGGTACCTTTGGAAATGAGCCTCTGGTTCAAAGGTTGTAAACTGATGTACAAATAAATAAAAGTAATGACGATAGTAATGAAATACATGTAAAGAAAAAACTGCTTAATATAAGGGAGAGAGAAATGATCATGTGTGACATTGATAGGAATACAACTAGGTTTATCTATGGTTTCTTCTGTTTGCTAAAGCTAGCAACTTAATACGTAACAGGCCCAGCCACCCACCCATATGTTAAAAGTTTTCCTGACGCAGCTGCATCATAGTTCCTTAGTGAAAGAAAGAGGCACATTAGCCATTTATGTACTCAGTTACAGTATATATACTCATCGTCATGAATTATTAGAAAAAATAACTGATATTACCTAATTTCAGCTATTTGCTTCTTTGTATTTTAAATGAGCAAATCAAAAGTTGCTATGTTTAAAAGAAAGCTTTTATAACAAAGTCAAGCCTAGGTACTGCAGCCGCACCACATGGAACTGTTGCAAAACATATTATGTCATAACGTAGTCGGTCAAGACATTTGAATAAAAAAATATGCCAGTCATTGTTGCTGGCAAAAAATGCATGCAATTTTCTAAGATAATGCATTATTGTTGGCAAATTGAACTAATACATACAACTTTCTAAGATGATGCATTTTTCCAGCTGATACATCAATAAAATCTGTATTTCAGTAACATAAATAAAAAAAGTGGTTTCTTCACCACATATTAACTTAAGGAACATTTAATGTAGCTGCAGCAGTTGGCATGTGATGTTTAAGGGACAGTGTCTGTCAACCCCATTATGTATCAAATTATCACTACTTGTAAAAGCAAAACACTTTATGATAGGTCACATTCTGTGAAAACTGCTGATGCAGATTTTCTTTATTTCTGATTCCTTTATTCTTTTTTAAAGGGGATAGGACACTTGTGCTAGGTTGCAGCAGTTTGCAATGTATTTAATAAATATATATATATATATATATATATATATATTATATCTATAGTAGGTTCCACAGTGGGCAATCGGTGTAGCCCTCCCATACCATCAGTCTGTAATCATCTTTTTCCTCACCATCCACAGCCAATCGCAAATCTGTAAACGAAAGGAATAAAACAACACCCACCTTTCACCCCAGCACCCATTCCACTTTTCTTCCACCACTCTCATCTATGCAGTAGTACCCATACCACCCTTACACCCATGTGTTAAAACCAAACCACAACCCTCACCCCCCTCAAGCACATATTCCACCCTCCTCCCTCACCCAAATGTTTAAACTACCCCCACACTTAGTCATGAACTACCATTCATGTCACCCATCTCCGTCCCTCACCCATGTTAAAACCTGCTCCCCAACCATCACCCATGTACTAACAACTATGCCATGTTTCTCCCTCCTGCATCCATGTTAAAACCAGTTCCCAACCCTCACCCATGCACTAGCATCCATGCCATCTTTCTCCCTCTTGTATCCATGTTAAACCAACCTCCAGCCCTTTCCCACCCTCCAGCACCCATTCTACCCTCCTCCCCCTCTCAAATGCTAAAACTACCACATGCTTACTCAAGAAAAATGAAACTCTTGCCTCCAAATGAGCCATACTTAACTGTGACATTGATAGGAATACAATCAATTTTCTTGACCTGGAAGGACACTACTTCTTTATTCAGCTGTGAGCTGTGTGAGAAATTCTATATTGCACTTATCTGCAACAAACGTGCACTTTTGCTTAATTCTGTGGGAGGTGAAACTAACTACCCTTGGTAATTGCTTTTTATTCACATATATATTTAGTGTTTAACCAAGAAGGGGCTTGCAAACTCTGTTTATCTTGTTAGTAACTTGAAGGATTTAAATACTGCATTTGGGTAGATCCTTGAGGTAGCTAGATTGTTCACTAGGATTTTCTGACAGTTAAACTATTTTTAAATAAATTACAGGTGGCTGAGGAGTTGAAAAAGAAGCTTGCAAACTCTGCTTATCTTGGAAGTAACTTCATAAGTGTTTGAATACTGCATTTTGGTTGTCCCTTGGGGGTAGCTGGATTGACTACTAGGATTTTGGGACAGAAACTATTTTTAAATAATTTACTGGTGCGTAGGAGTTTGTGATAGTTAAACTATTTTTAAATAAGTTACTGTGGTTAAGGAGTTGTCAAAGCAAAACTTGCAGTGTGAATTGAAACACAGACAGCCTCAGGGGCAGGACATTGTTTTCAGACCAAAAAGTGTTGTATTGGAACAGGAAGGGCTGCATCATAACCATTGTCAACAAATTGCCCTGGGTGGAGATATCCAGACTAGATCAGATTACTATAAGTTACTGGAGGCTGCAATTTTTAAAGATACAAAGCACATTTTCTTGACCTGGAAGGACACGACTTCTTTATTTAGCTGTGAGCTGTGTGAGAAATTCTATATTGCACTTGATATCTGCAACAAACATGCACTTTTGCTTAATTCTGTGGGAGGTGAAACTCACTACCCTTGGTAATTGCTTTTTATTCACATATTTATTTAGTGTTTAACCAAGAAGGGGCTTGCAAACTCTATTTATCTTGTTAGTAACTTCAGATGGATTTAAATACTGCATTTGGGTAGATCCTTGGAGGTAGCTAGATTGTCTACTAGGATTTTCTGACAGTTAAACTATTTTTAAATAAATTACAGGTGGCTGAGGAGTTGAAAAAGAAGCTTGCAAACTCTACTTATCTTGGAAGTAACTTCATAAGTGTTTGAATACTGCATTTTGGTTGTCCCTTGGGGGTAGCTGGATTGACTACTAGGATTTTGGGACAGAAACTATTTTTAAATAATTTACTGGTGCGTAGGAGTTTGTGATAGTTAAACTTTTTTTAAATAAGTTACTGTGGTTAAGGAGTTGTCATAGAAAAACCTGCAGTGTGAAACAGGAAAAGACAGTCTTTCAAACAACAGAGGGAGGTGGATCTAGGTTTACATTTGTTTGTTACAATTCTTAACATTTTCAGTGCAGGAAGAGTTTAAAGCACAGCTGACTTATTTTGGGGCTGACAGCTTTCAGAGCACAAACCACCAGGCCTGTTTTGGGGCTGGGGAGGTTTACCTGTGTCTGACTTGGATGTGTGGATTTTTCTCTGTTTGATTAGCAGGGTATTTCTCTGTCAAACTGTTGTGTAGGGCATCTTGCTGACAGGAAGGCACCATCGCAGTGGAGGGTCAGAGCTTTTAGCTGATTGTTTTGTGAGGGCACAGTTTAGGCCCAACCCTTCCCACCCTCACCTGACCCACCCCTGGAAATAGTTCCTTTATACCTCGGGGTTCTGACATCATTTCCTCAAGAGTGCAAGGTGCATATCACTGTCATATCCTCTCTAGCACACTGCACTGACAATATAAGCATACACATTGTATTAAATATATATATATATATATATATATATATATATATATATATTTCTATATTACAAACCAATCACACACACACAAAAAAAACAAAATGTGGGGAGTAGTGCAATGTAATGGCTGTGGGGCAGCAGTCTTCCAGGAGTCTTTCTGGAGGCTGAGATGCTGCCCTATTTGCAGACAACTCTCTGCCCTGAGGGAGGAAGTTGCCCATCTTCAGGCCACATAGGACAGTAGTAAGGGAACCTTCCCCCAGGCCACACTGGATGGTAGGAAGGGAACCTCACCCATCCAGGGAGCACCAAAGCCACCACCACTACTTCAGAGGTTGTGAAGAAAGCACAGCAGTTGGACCACAGTGGGCTCAGGGAGGGTGAGGATGGTGGAACAGAGGGACACCCAGTCAGTTGTTCCACACCACAATCCATACACCATTCTGGAGGAGCATAGCTCCCCTATGGATGCATCCGCAGAGGAGACTAAGGAGACTGAGGACAACTGTCACAAGGGAGACCCACAGGAAGGAGGCAGAGGACACCACAAGGAAAGGAAGCAGCTCCTGGTGGAGGACTCAATTATTAGGGGGATAGAACTTGGGGGGAGCAAGGAAAACTGAAGCAAGGTGCCTGCCTGGTGCCATGGCTTGAGAGACAGGAAGCGATCCTCAGGATCATGAGAACAGCTGCACGGAGTCTGAGCTGGACATCATTGTCCACCTAGGGACAAATGACTTGGCTAATCATGAGATTAGAGCAGTCAGAAGGACTTTGTAGAATTGGGAGGGCCCTAAGACAAGTAGCACACACAATATCCTTCTCTGAGGTGCTGCCTGTCAATGGCATGAGTGAGGTGAGGATACTTGCACCATGCAGTTTAATGAATGGTTGAAAAATGGTGTGGAGCACAGGGTTTGGCTTCATTGGGGACTGGGGTTCCACCTGGAGGGACACCAGCCTATACTGGCGGATGGTCTGCATCTGTCCAGGAAGGGAACAAGTCTTTTGAGCAATCGGTTTAAATGTTTCATTGGCAAGCTTTTAAACTAGTCAAGGGGGGAGGCACTGATAAGCAGCAGGAAAATCCCAGCCTCTCCCTACAAAACCGGGTACTGAATGAGAAAAAGACCAAGGTGGACAGGTCAGTGGGGGATGCTGCAAAAGAAGGTAAAGCCATCAAAAAATGGAGAGCAATGAGTACCAGTGTCCGTAGTCTGAGTAACAAGCTTCTGAATTAGTGGCCTTGATGGAGGAGGAACATCTGGATATCGTGGCAGACACAGAAACATGGTACACACAAAACCATGACTGGGACATAAACATACCAGGATACACTATCTACAGGAGGGACAGGGAGGGTAAAAGAGGAGAGGAGTAGCTCTTTACATAAAGGAAGGAATCAAAGCAACAGAACAAAAGGGAAAACAGGGAGGAGAAGAAGCACTGTGGGTAAATTTGGAGACCGGCAATGGCACCACAATCCGCACAGGGGTTGTATACAGACCCCCTTCTCAGCAGGAGGAAATGGACAAGGAAATGATAGAAAGAATACTTAGAATTGCAGAAAAAGGGGAGATATTGCTGATGAGTGATCTGAATATGCCAGATGTTAACTGGAGTGCAGTTGCAGCAGCCACTTCAAAGAGTGGGGTTATTCTAGATGCCCTACAAGGCATGCCTTAGACAACTAGTATTGGAGCCCACCGAGAGGGAGCAATCTTAGACCTGGTTCTCTCAAATGGAGATGAAGAGAGGATCACAGATGTAGAAGTGGGTAGCCATCTGGGAACTAGTGACCATCGAGCAGTATGGTTCACAATAAACACAGCAATAGAGTCAAGCCATACAAAGGCTAAAGTACTGGACTTTAGGAGGGCTGACTTTGCCAAAATGGGTGAGTGCCTAAGGAATGCACTAGCAAATGGGCAGGAAGGAGGGGTGGAAGAACAATGGGAAATAATAAAAACTGCCATCACAGAGGTAACAAGCCTTTGTGTGAAGCAAATTAACAAAATGAAACGATGTAAGAAACCACTATGGTTCTCAAAGGAAGTGGCAGTGAAGGTTCAAGAGAAAAAGAAAGCATTCAGGAAGCACAAGGAATCACAGAAGGAGCAGGACAGAGAACTGTATCAGTTAAAGCAAAAGGAGGCTGGGAAGGCAGTCAGAACAGCAAAGGCCCAAACCAAGGAAAAGATAGCCAACTCAGTTAAGAAGGGGGATAAAACCTTTATAGGTACATAAGGGAGCCAAGGAAGACCAAGGAGGGCTAGTGAGGCTTAATAAAGAGGAGGGAGGTGGGGCAGAGGGTGACTGTGAAAAGGCAGAGATACTAAACAAATATTTTGCTCAGTATTTACAAAGGAAGTGGGGGAGGTACCTAAAACAAACAGTAGAAACACTCTGGATACAGAAGTTGATACCAGCCCATTTACAGAAGAAAGGGTTCTGAAAGAACTCTTAAAACTGAAGGTGGACAAAGCAATGGGGCCTGATGGGATTCATCCCAGAATTCTAAAAGAACTAAGGGTAGAACTAGTGACACCACTGACTACCCTCTTTAACAAATCATGGGAGGATGGGGTGGTACCCGAGGACTGGAGAAGGGCAGATGTGATTCCCCTTCACAAAAGTGGGAGCAAGGCAGAAGCAGAAAACTACAGACCTGTTAGTTTAACCTCAGTGGTAGGGAAAATTATGGAATCACTTCTGAAGGAAAGAATTGTTGAGTATTTAGAGGCCAGAGGGGCTCAGGACCCAAGGCAGCATGGATTCACATTGGGAAGGTCATGCCAGACAAATCTGATAGATTTTCTTGACTGGGTGACCAAAGTAGTAGATCAGGGAGGGGCTGTGGACATGGCCTACCTAGACTTTAGCAAGGCATTTGACACAGTCCCACACAAAGATTAATATACAAGTTAGCCAGCCTGGGAGTGGGTCCCAAGATGACAGCCTGGGAAAGAATTGGCTGGAGAATAGGACACAGAGAATAATAGTAAATGGAGTCCACTTGAAGAAAGGGGGTTACTAGTGGGCACCGCAGGGTTCAGTATTAGACTGTCCTCTCAATGTCTTTATGTTTACATTGCAGAGGGACTGGAAGGAAAAGTATGTCTCTTTTGCAGATGACTCAAAGATCTGCAACAGAGTTGATGCACAAGGTGGGGTGGAAAGGATGAGAAGGACTTGCCAAGGTTAGAGGAATGGTCAAATGTATGGCAGTTTAGATTCAATGCTAAGAAGTGCAAGGTAATGCACCTGGGAAACAAAAACCAGGGAAGAGACACAATGGGGGTGAGATACTAACAACAAAATGGAAAGGGACCTGGGGTAGTCATATCAGATGACCTAAAGGTGCAAGCAATGGGAGAGGGCAGCAAGGAGGGTTGGGGATACTGGGATGCATAGGGAAAGGCATCACCAGTAGAAAATGGGAAGTTATTATCCCTCTGTACAGACAGTTGGTGAGACCCCATCTGGAGTACCGCGTGCAGTTCTGGAGACCCAGTCTCCGCAAGGACATAGACAGGATGGAGGCTGTCCAGAGGAGGGCAACTAAAATGGTGCAGGATCTGCACCGGAAGACATACGAAGAGAGACTTAAGGAGCAGAATATGTACAGCCTCAAGGAAAGGAGGAAGGGGGGGACATGATAGAAACTTTCAAGTATCTCAAGGGAATCAACAAAGTCCAAGAGGGTAGCATCTTTCAAAAAAAGAGGTGTGCAAGAACAAGGGGGCACAATTTGAAGATAGAAGGGGGGCGGCTCAGAGGTAATTTAAGGAAGTATTTTTTCACAGAAAGGGTTGTGGATGCATGGAACAGCCTTCAGGAGGTTGTGGAGTCAAAACAGTGGTGGAATCATGCATGCATGGGACAGTCATAAGGCAATTCTAGGGGGTGGGGGTAGGAAGAAGTAGGCTGCTGGTTAACTAGGATCTGCAGCTTATCCATTAGGTAGGGAAATGGGCAGACTGGGTGGGCCAAGCGGTCCTTATCTGCCGTCAAAATCTATGTTTCTATGTTCCTTAATAAACAACACTTATGTGAAAAACTGTCTTTTCAATTGCTTTCTTCTTATGGACAACATTCTGTACAGTCCTCTGCATGGAACCAGTAATTTGAGAGTTGTTGTTATTATGCCATGGTCTGTGTACAACGGAATGTTAAACACGAGCTATTGTGGTATGAGACCTATGCTTACAGAATATGTGCTCAACCATGACATAGGTAAAGCTCCAGATGACTCTGTTTCCCGGAAGAGACTTGTAACAGGATGCTGCCCACAGAAACATAACAATACAAAATACAGTTTTTCCCATAATTTTTTATTCAGTAAGATAAGTTACATATGGATCATTTTGGTTTATATTAACACTTCTGTAATTGAAAAAATAATAAACAGCTACCAATTAGAACTCATTGTTTTGTCCTCTTTAAAATTGAAAAATAGTCCACCCCCGGTCCTAGCCCATACTGATGCACCACAAAGTCACAGAAGGTAAATCCAAAAATACATGTTTGCACTTTAACTATAAATAATATGATACAGAAATGATTGACATGACAGTGTCCCTTTTATGCCACATTTGGGCCGGTTCCCACTGATGTTAACATTGCCCTGTATATAAAACTTGTTGACTTTAGACCCTAGCTACAAAGCAGTTTGCCATGAAATGGTGAACGTTTTGTGGGGTATATAGTCCAAGGTAGTAGATCGAGAAAGGAGAGAGACAACCAAAGTCATCACAGTCTGTAAAAGTTTCCTTTTTGGTACAGAGAGACTCTGTCCCACACAGTATTTACCAACCACCACCATCTGAGTTGTCATCACCATCAACATCCACAACATCAATCACTTCAGGATCAGTTTGTATACTCTTGTAGGGATACGAAAATCTTGACTTATTAACTGTAATAAAAGTTAACGTGTGTAAATTTTCTGGCAACAACCTATTTCTGGTGTCTGCCACAATATTGCCAGCTGTACTAAACATGCGTTCTGAAGAGACACTTGTTGCAGGACAACCAAGATATGTACAGGCTTCATCATACAGCTCTGTCCAAATCGACTTTTTTGATCTCCAGTATTCAAAAGAGCATGCATCAATAGGAATAGGCAGTTCTTGCCCTTCACAAAAGTGGGAGCAAGATAGAAGCAGGAAACTACAGACCTGTCAGTTTGACCTCTGTGGTAGGGAAAGTGATGGAATCACTTCTGAAGGAAAGAACTGTTGAGTACCTAGAGGCCAGTGGGGGACAGGGCCCAAGGCAGCATGGGTTCACAGTGGGAAGGTCATGTCAGATGAATCTGATTGATTTCCTTGACTGGGTGACCAAAGTAGTACACCAGGGAGGGGCTGTGGACATGGCCTACCTAGACTTTAGCAAGGCATTTGACACAGTCACACACAAAAGATTAATAATCAAATTAACCAGCCTGGGAGTGGGTCCAAGGGTGGTAGCCTGGGTAAAATATTGGCTGGACAACAGGACACAGATGGTAATTGTAAATGGAGTCCACTCTGAAGAAAGAGGGGTTACTAGTGGGGTACTGCAGGGTTCAGTACTGGGTCCAGTCTTTTTTAATGTCTTTATAAGTGACATTGCAGAGAGACTGGAAGGAAAAGTATGCCTCTTTGCAGATAACACAAAGATCTGCAACAGGGTTGATACACAAGGAGGCGTGGAAAGGATGAGAAGGGACTTGGCAAGGTTGGAGGAATGGTCAGAAGTATGGCAACTTGAGTTCAATGCAAAGAAGTGCAAAATAATTCACCTGGGAAACAAAAACCAAGGGGAAGATAACACATTGGAGGGGGCTAGTAACAACAACAAAAATGGAAAGTGACCTGGGGTAATCATATCAGATGACCTTAAGGTTAGCAAGCAATGTGAGAAGGCAGTAGGGAGGGCTGGGGGATACTGGGATGTGTAGAGAGAGGCATCACCAGCAGAAAACAGGACGTTGTTATCCCTCTGTACAGACAGTTGGTGAGACCCCATCTGGAGTACTGCGTCCAGTTCTGGAGACCCCATCTCCACAAGGATATAGACAGGATGGAGGCATTCCAGAGGAGGGCAACTAAAATGGGGCAGGGTCTGCAAGAGAAGCCATATGAGGAGAGACTAAAGGAGCTTAATATGCATACCCTTGAGGAAAGGGGGACATGATAGAAACTTTTAAGTACCTCAGTGGAATCAACAAAGTCCAAGAGGGTAGCATCTTTCAGAAAAAGAGATGTGCAAGAACAAGGGGACACAATTTGAAGATAGAGGGGGGACGGCTCAGGGGCAATGTGAGCAAGTCTTTTTTCACAGAGAGAGTGGTGGAAGCATGGAACAGCCTTCCTGAGGAGGTTGTGGGATCCAAAACTGTGGGAGAATTCAAGAATGCATGGGACAGACATAAGGCAATTCTTGTGAGGGGTAGGAAGAAATAGGCTGTTGGTTAACTAGGATCTGCAGCTTATCCTATAGGTAGGGAAATGGGTAGACTAGGTGGGCCAAGTGGTCCTTATCTGTCGTCAAAGTCTATGTTTCTATGTTGACCAACCTTTTTCTTTTGTAGCCCCCTGGTATAAAAGGGAAGGGGAGTATACAAACAATGGCATGAACCTGCTTGACCTCTCAGGACTTGGGATGATCTCTGGAGCACCCGGACACTTCCGGGCCAGTCAGAGCAGAAAACAGTCTTCAAACATTAATGGAGGTACACACAGAACAATAATCCTAAAACAGGATCCTTTCAATTTATCTCAAAGATTATGAGCATCTTCTTAAAAGGAAAATTGTTGCAACCGTTTCTGTTCTGAGCTCACAAATCCTTCTAAAGTACAGATTTCATTTCATGCATCTCCAAAAGGCACTTCACATTACCCACAGAAGTGGCAGTCTGTAATGCTTTCAGCCCACTTCAGATCCCCGGTACACACTTCAAACAGTCCATGAGTAATTTGGGGGCTGCAAGCAATCCAGTGGGGCTCAAGTTCTCTTTTTCCTACATCACTTCTCCAGAAGAAACAGTCTGTCTTCATGTCCATAATTCAGTGGCCACCCAACTGTGCTGACTACAGATACTAATATGCTAATAGACGTAGCTCAGCCCATAAGAACAGGTACCTTACATTTTGAACAGCCAGTTGCTACCTCAGCTCAGTTCCTACAATGTGCCAGCCACTCAGGCATGGCAAGGGGGCATTTCATGCCACAACGCTGTCCAAGGGAGATTTCAGCCTTCCTCCCAAGACCCAGTGCCAGGCACCTGTAATGCCTCTACAAACTGGAGTTCACTATAATGTCTTCCTGGGCTCCTGAATGCCCACTGTCAGGCTGGTGTCCTGTCTGCAGTAGTTCTATTTGTTTGCGTGAGAGAACTCTAGAGAGTCTCTGCGCCTGTGTCTTTAACAGAGCGCGTATTCTGTGTTTGGAAATCAGTCTGGGTGGAGTCCGAGTAATTAAGGTTTGTGACCAGCCAGACTGTCTGTTATATATGCCCCATTCTGCAGTTGCTATGCGTGCAGAGGGAGCCCTGTTAGGAAATGTGATTATTTACTATTTATCTGTTATAATAGCAATGACAGAGGAGGTTGTCTAACCTGCTTTCCATTGCAGCTTGAGCTTCTGAATAGGAGCCACCATTCTGGCTCTGGACTTCCAGTGTTGGACCAATCAAACCTCTAGGGAGGTAAAATGGAGACTGTCCCCAGAGGTCTTGTGGGAGGGAAATTCCGTAGTTTTTGTAGTTTTAAGTGTTTGGCACCTAAATGGACCTGGAGGGGGAGCTCCTTCTGTGACAGCTTCCTCAGCCAACTGAACCTTGTGGCTTACCAGGAAATCCTCAGAACTGCCTGAAGCAGTAGTCAGTCAAGAATTGGAGGCTGAAGAGTGAACAGCTCAAGTGGTCGAGCAGCTGCTCCTAGGAGGAGCATTGGAGAATCGTCGGGAAGGCTCTGCTAGCCTGCTTGCCACATTCTCCCGCCCTTGAGCTGCCAGTGCAGTAACCAGACCTTTCCGTTTGCCAGCTTACTTCGGCAGCAGAAGAAAGAATAGAATTGTTGTGGCGACTGAGGTTTGGACCAAAGACTTGTCCAGAAGCAATTGGCCTGCCTGATGAGAGAAAATAGCTTTGGAGAGAAAGGTTTGCACAGTAAAGCTGAAATTAGCAACTGGACTGTATCCGAACTGTGGCTTAGAAAAATAACTGATTTAAGTGTGCTGAATGTATTTCGTGGGTCGTGATTCTGTTACGTCCGCTGGAGGCTTTTCCAGCAAAAGATCACAAACTCTTTTCGAACTGTCCATCCTGCTTGGGCCTTGTCATCTCGGCCTAAGCCGCTGCCCCCAGTTCAGAGATCATCTTGGCGAAAGACCCACTTGGGGATTCAGACCCCTGCTCAATACCCTCGAACAGGTAGTGATCACCAGGAGGTGAGTCATGTAGGCCCTGCTTCCCTGGTCCACCAGATAAATGCCATGAGGTCTTCCTCTCGTATGTCCTACACCCTGGTCTGGGTAGTGTGAGTACAAATCAGGGTGGCTCCCTGCAACAATAGCTGCAAATCATTGTATGCCATCTGATTGTTTTTGTTCTGGTTATTGCAAATGGATTGAGCCCTCCGGCTCGGGATTACAATTATTTGGGTTGTGCACATGTTAACTGTTTTCCTTCCTAAGGGCCCCAACAACAGCTGCAACGTCGGACACCCAGGGCAACGCTTCAGGCTAGCCTGCATAACACACTGGGTATCCAGGTCTGTGGGACTGTTCCAAAAGGACTTGCAGTGCATGCTGAACCAACCTGGACTAAATCAAAGTGTCAATCATTCTGTCAGATTCATGCCCCTCCCTTGTTCACTCCCCCTGAATAAACCAGATTACTTTGTTTCACATGTAACCTGGCTAGTGTGCATATTATTAGTTGGGTTACAGTGGTAATATTGTATTGTTGCATGCTGATCTTATTTTCCAGGTGATCTCCAGGACAGTTGCAGCTGATCCAGCCCTGTTGGTAAGTGCAAGGGGTGTGAGCATATTATTACTGTTATTCAGTGGATGTGAATGTTCTGTGGTATTACTGTGTAGGCCACTAGAAGGGTTGGTGGGTGGTTATAGTATCCCGGAGGGCTATATCAAAACAGTTAAGCTTCCCCAATACTATTCCTCCGGGTGGAGGCACCCGTTTACAGAACTCAAACCCCTCAACCTGTGCCTAGCCACACAGGCAGGGGTAGTAGCCCATAGGATAGTGCCACCTAGGGGTTATATCTTGGAGGCAATGCTAGGATTAGAGCCTTCTAGTGGTCAAAAGTTGAAATCACGGGAAAGTGAAAAATTGAGACAGGAATTGAAATGGAGGAGCTTGCTATGCCCAAATGGAAAATCCCCCCCCCCCCACAAGCTGGTCACGCACCACATGATGGGGTGGAGTGAGGCCGAAGGAGTAGATCCCCACCACGCCAGGTTATTATTTGATACCCCTGTGGGGACCACTGATGAAAATATTGAAGAAACAGTGTGGAAGGTTAAATGTCTGGGAAAGGTTGAAGTATGGGGCCGGGACTCAGCTCTACTGGATCAAACCTTAGCGGCCCTTCTTTCTTGTAGCCTCCCTATAGACCCCAAAATGGTACCCTCTGTTATCATGCCATAAGGATCCCAGAAGGGGTGGAGAGTTATTCACTTGCATAGCGACCCGTCTTCCCCTGAGGGATCCCCGAGGATTGAGGGGTTTAAAAATAAACTGATGAGACTTCTAGCTGCAGAAGGACAGTCAGCTAAAGAACTGCTGAAGGCTTTGAAGGATTCAGAGGAGACCACTACCCTACGATCTCCTCCGGCCTCTTCATCCATTCCCAGGGCATCCCCTATTGTGACCTCCCCCATTGTGATACCTTCTGTACACCTGGACTCTTATCGCAGGCTCAGATTGTTCTGTGGTGTAGTTCCTGTACCTATGGGAGTGGACGACTTAGAAACATGGCTGGACTATGCTACTCCACTGGTTCAGGAATGGCAGTGCTCCAAGGGGGTGAAGAGAAAGAGACTTATAGAAAGCTTAAGGGGCCCTGCACTGGAAGCTATACGATTCCTTCAATGCACAAACCCAGAGGCCGCTGCAGCTGAGTACCTCTCTGCTTTAGAAGGGGTGTTTGGCAGCGCCGAGTCTGGGGAAGACTTAATGTGGAAATTCAAATCTGCTAAACAGTGGAAGAATGAGAAGTAGTCTACTTTTGTCACTTGGATTGAATGGGCCCTGCAGAGAGCCCATAGAAAAGGGGGTGTCCCAGCTAGTGAACTGAATCATGTCTGTCTGGAGCATATCCTGAAATCTGCATGTTACTCTAGTGTGCTCATGCTAAAACTGAAGTTTCAAGACAGAAAAGCAAACCCTCCTGAATACTGCTGGCTGATGAAGGAGATTCGAGAGGCTGAGAATGATGACGATGGGTGAGAACCCTATGCTGGGGCTGTATGCACCCATCCAGCCCCAGACTGACCAGAAGAGACAGAGGAGGCTCTTGAGATGAATCAGGTCTGAGAGTTGCTGCAGGAACTGACGGAGATGTGAGCTAGCCAACAAGCCGCAGCTGAAGTGACACGAAAACTCTAATCCTTGCCTGCCTAAGACTCAGACTAGAGGCGAGGCTCCACCTGTGGGTGTGGGGGCTCATGCTATTGCCCCTGAACCTAGAGCTGAATCCAGACTGGTGAAAGAAATGAGAGAGCTGCAAGCTTTAGTGGGGGACCTCATACACGCCAACAGAGCTTCTGCCCCCTGGTGGAATGACGGAGACAGGGAACCTGAGCCCAAACCGAAAGAGGACAGTAGAACTCCCCCCTCCAACCACCACAAAGTTTGGGAAGAACCTAACCACTCCAGTGATCCTAGGGAACAGGTGTTCTGCTACAGGTGTGGAGAAGATAAGCGTACCCAATGAAGTTGTAATTCTCTGGAAAACCTGAGGAAAGTCACTGCCAAACTGCTCAATCTGGTTCAACAGAGCAACATAAAACCACAGCCGGGCCCATCAAGAAATCTTTTTCCTCTAAAACTGCTGTGGGCTAGACTGCCAAACAGACATCCACGGATTGGTCCGAAATGGTAGGTCCCTCTATGGAGACTACAGTAACAGTTAATTGCATTTCCACTAGAGCTGTGGTAGACAGTGGCTTGCAGGTCACCATTATATTTCAGGGTTGGTACAACCAGCACTTATCTGACCTCTCAGTCCAACCCCTCGATGGACTGCACGTATGGGGATTGAGCAAAAAATCTTATCCTTACTGGGGGTATAAATGAGTTTGGTTGTCTTTCCCTACTGCTGTGGCTGGCGTAGATGAACAAGTGGAGACCCTGGCCCTGGTTTGCCCACCGACCAGGCTGTATGATGGTGTCCCTTTACTAATTGGTACCAACGCCCATATATTTGGCCGGTTAGCACAGCTCTGTCAGGAGAAACAAGC
Source organism: Neoceratodus forsteri (assembly GCA_016271365.2). Taxonomy (NCBI): domain Eukaryota; kingdom Metazoa; phylum Chordata; order Ceratodontiformes; family Ceratodontidae; genus Neoceratodus; species Neoceratodus forsteri. Next base: position 65,298,034 of record CM028135.1, on the reverse strand, counting down.
TAAATGCACTGGAAGGGCCCTGCACATTCTGGCCATGGTACGCCAGGCCAATGATTTACAGATGCACACCCAAGAGGTTGAGAAAGATGAACCTGTGGGAGTAATATGGAAAAAAGACCCAGACTCACTGGTATTGCCTCCAAATGCTCAGTGTACCATTAGTGGTGAAGTGCGCCTGAAAAAAGATGCCAAAAACAAAATCCTTATGCTGGTCACCCCAGAAAAGGGGAAACTGCCTGAGGGACTATTGGTTAAGCCTAGCATTCTACCTGCCTGGGCCCATGTCTATGCTCGGCAGGTAGTGGTGCAAGTTCAGAACATGTCAGAACGAGAGGTTCGGGTGAATCGAGGGTGCACCGTGGCCACTGTATATTGTGCGGATACTGCTGTGCTGCCCAGCATGAAGTGCCCTGGAGAGAGTGATGAGGTGACCCCTGACCTGTTTGACTTTCAAAACTCCCCCCTTCCTGTAGAATGGAAAGCAAAGATCAGCCAGAAGTTGGCTCAGAGAAACCAAGTGGTTCTCCTTGAAAGAATGGGATGTAGGTTGTGTCACAGGGGCCGAACACTACATTAGACTTCACGATGGGAGGCCATTCAGAGAGAGAGAGAGGCCCCATCGCCTTGCACTTGCTGACAACGACAATGTTCAATGCCATCCTCAGAAGATGCTGGCATCCAGAATCATCCAAAAGTCTAGAAGCCTGTATGCCTCCCCGATTATGGTAGTCCAGAAGAAAAATGGATCAGTGAGGATGTGTGTGGGCTACTGGATGTTAAATTTAAGAACTGACCCGGACCAAAACACCATGCCCTGTATCCAGGATGCCCTCGACTCCCTCAACAGAAGTCAGTGGTTCTCTGTACCTGACTTTTGGAGTGGGTATTATCAAATCCCAATGGCCCCAAAAGACAGAGAGAAAACAGCCTTCATTTGTCCCCCAGGTTTCTATGAGTTTCTTTGCATGCCTCAAGGTATTTCGAGAGCGTCCACCACCTTCCAGTAGTTGATGGAGTGAGCCATGGGGGACATGAACTTACTAGAATGCCTGGTCTATCTGGATGACGTCATTGTGTTTGGCTGGACCCTTGAAGAACATGAAGCTCACCTGTTTAAGGTTCTTGACTGATTAGAGGACTCTGGAGTAAAATTGTCAGTAGACAATTGTCAATTCTTCCAAAAATCTGTGAAATATGTTGGTCACATAGTGTTAGTTGATGAGATTCAGACAGACTCGAGCAAAGTGGAGTCTTTGACCACCTGGCCTCAGCCTGACAATCTTAAGGAACTGCAAAGATTCTTGGGGTTCTGTGGCTATTACCGCTGGTTCATAAAAGATTACACCAAAGTCATCTGCCCTTTGCTCAATTTAACTCAAGGTTACCCACCTACAAACAAGAAGTATAAGAAAAGTGCAGTTAAAGAGGAGGAAAATGTTTACTCTTGAACTAATGAACCTTTTGAAGCCAGGTGGACTTCTGAGTGAGAACGGGCTTTCTATGATATCATTCACCAGCTCACCCATGCGTTTGTGCTTGCATGCCCAGATCCTGCTAGACCTTGTGTGTTGCGCACTGATGTCAGTTTAAGGGGACTTGGTGCTGTTCTTTATCAAGAATATGAGGAAGGGTTGCACCCAGTGGTGTTTGCTAGTCGGAGTCTGACCCCATCTGAGAAGAATCAGGGCTCAAAATATAGCCTTTCCGGATTTCTGTGGAAAGGCATTTCTAGCCCTGGAAATGTGTTTTTAGAGCCAGCATTTCTGTATGGAAATGCATGCTGCAGTATGCTGGCTTGGCCACTTGGCTACAGTGGCAGTAGACAGCCTCAGCAGTGCACGCGAGCTCCATGCCTGAGATAGAGGGGGAGTTTAAAAAATGAATTTGCATCACGTGCTGAAGTGAGGGGCACTATGCTAAACACAATGATGGCTAGCACACAAGTGCATAATGTGCAGGAGGGCGGGGCGCTGATGGAGGAGGAAGAGTATGTGCAAGCACGTTGTGTGCTTGGGCAGGCGGGAAGCAGGAGGGAGGAAGGCAGCTTGCTTGTGGGAATTTGTTGCACCGATTCGGGGAAGAGAAATGCGGGTCTATAATTTTGAAGTGGAGCTCAGAAAAGTGGAGATAATCATGTGCTGAAAAGGAGGCTGCTGACAGAAATAAAATACAAGTTGGGCAGGAGGCATGCAGGACCAAAAACACAGATGGGTAACACCACAATGTGATACCACGATGTAGTGTTGGTGTAGTTCTAACCATTAAACAGTCTTATTTGGTTTCTCTCTCTCTCTCTCTAACCTGTGACTTTTTAAACAGCAGTCTGTATGGACTTTGATGTTCAAATCTGTAGGTAACTGTTCTTCCTTAAGTGCTTGGAGCCTTACTCAAGTGCATTTCTGCTCAAACTGCTTATATTGTTTTTGCCAATATTTTTTGTCACTATGTATTTGAGATGAAAAATTTGTAAATGAGCACTGGTGCTCAAAAGGTAAAGAAAGAGACTGAGGGTGGGGGTGGGGGAGTCCTGTGGCACAACTGACTAAGAAAAAAACATTAAGGGCTCTGCAGAGAACAGACCTGCCTCAACAAACAGGGGGCAAATGTCCTGCCTGAAGGCAATAAACTTGGCAGAGTGTGAGAGGGGAAAAGTCCTGTGACACAAGGGGTAAAAAAACAACAAAAAAAGGCTCTGCAGAAAGGGGAAAACATAAGGGAGAGGCAAAGCATCCTGTCTTCAGATCAAAGGGCAGAGTGTGAGGGGGAAAGTCCTGTGGCACAATAAGTTGGTGGGGAAAACCAAAAACTCTGCAGAAAACAAAGGTTAGTGCTGCCTGAACAATAATAGAGGGGGGGCAAAATGTGTGAACATTCAGGCTTAAGCTAATTAAGGGCAGAGTGTGAGGGGGGAAAGTCTCGTGGCACAATCTGGCAGAAAACACAGATATACACACACACGGCTCACAGAAAGGGAAAACATCGTGCCTGAACAGAAAAACACTTTAGAGGGGGCATGAGTCCTGCAGAACAGCCAGGTCTTGGAACAAAAGGCAGAGTGCTTGGGTCAAAAGTTCCTAGGGCATAATTGGGGGGGGGGGCAAAAGTCTCTAAGAAAGGGGAAAAAGTCCTACCTGAACAATGGGGCAAAACATCCTGCCTGAACACTTGCCCTTTCTGGGGGAAAAACAAAAACTGTGCAGACAATTTGTAGACTGCAGTGAGGGTGGGAACGTCCGTCACCTGTTAAGTCTGTACTTCAGAAAGAGTACTGCAGTCAACTAATTCACAGGATTGTGAAGGGAGAATTAAACTTTGTGTGCTGTGATTTGACTAAATAATAAACAACTCAAATAAAAATCTTTATTGACAAATTACATTTTTCTCACATCGGTAAGCATCACCATGTCTCTTCTTAGATTTGGGTTTACAACTCAACCTATCAAGCAGTTCCTCTGATGGAGAGAGTGAAGAGGAGAATTAACTTGTGTCCCTGCACTTCTCTACTGTGTTTTCTAAAATAAGTATTATTTTCTATGTGGAAATGTACCATTTGCCGTGGAAATGTAATCTGCACCTCCTACATTTCTGGAGGAACTGTACCCTCAAACCCATTATTTCTAGCCCTGAGAATTACCCAGTGCACAAACTTGAATTCCTTGCATTGAAGTGGGCCATGGTTGACCAATTTCATGAATATCTTTATGATGCAAAGATTCCAGTGAAAACAGACAATAATCCCCTCACCTATGTTAATATTTCAGCTAAGTTGGATGCCACTGGGCATCGCTGGTTATCTGCACTTTCCACTTAGGATTATTCAGTAGAATATAGATCGGGCCTGAACCACACTGATGCTGACACCCTCTCTAGAAGACCTGACTAATGCAAATTGGTTGAGAATGTCTGAACAGTATGTCAAAGCCCTCTGTCAAAAATTGGACAAAGATGAGCATCCCTCCCCTGAAACAGTTGACTGCCTGGTAGACTGCTTAGGTTCTTCTGACACTTGTATTCCTGCGGTCTACTGTCACCTGGCAGCCTTGGATCTCAGCACATTGCCCCAACTCACCCCTGATAATATACAGTTGACTCAAGCTCAAGACCCCATGATCAAACCAGTACTGGATGCCATTCATGCTGGAAAAAATGTGTCCAAACTTTGTTCTTCAGATTAACTAACTGCCTTGCTGTTCAGGCAGGGGCCCAGACTGAAGCTGCATAACCAATTACTTTATAGAGAGACCACAGATCCACAACAGCAAATCATCAAGCAGCAATCAGTGTTAAGTACAGCTTTCAAACGAATGGTGCTATGTGCTCTTCATGACCAAATGGGGCATCTAGGCTGTGATCGAACTACTGACTTGGACCGTGCTCATTCTACTGGCCAAAGATGGGAGCTGACATAGAAACTCACATTAAAACTTGTAGTCAGTGTCTACAGAGGAAATCCCAGCTCCAGAGGGCTGCCCCATTAGTCAACATCTCTACCAGTGCACCCATGGAGCGTGTGTGTATTGACTTCTTGTGTCTTGAACCAGATCAAAAGAATACTGGCAATGTGCTAGTGGTTACAGATAATTTTACTCATTATGCCCAGGCATACCCAACTAAGGACCAGAAAGCATCCACAGTGGCAAATGTCCTCATTGAAAAGTTATTTGTTCATTATGGTGCCTGCAGAAAATTCACTCTGATCAAGGGAGAGACTCTGAAAGCCACTTGATCAAGGAAATGCTCTCACACTGGGGAGTGCGAAAGTCCAGAACCACACCTTATTACCCCCAGGGGAATCCACAGCCTGAAAGGTTTAACTGAACTTTATTAGACATGCTACGCACCCTTCATCCTCAGGACAAGTCCAAACGGAGCCAGCAGATAAGTACCTTGGTACCCGCCTATAATTGCACCAAAAGTGATGCCACTCGGTTCTCCCCCTACCACCTGATGTTTGGTCGGGAAGCCTGGTTGCCAGTAGACATCTGTTTTGGAGTGTCCTCTGATGGAGTGAGAGCTGAAAATCACCTTCAATATGTTCAAAAGTTAATGGCTCAGTTAAACCACACCTACCAACTAGCACACACCATGGCAGCAAAGAGGAACTTAGCCAATAAAGAAAGGCATGACAAGCGTGTCAAGGCCCAAGAACTGCAACCTGAAGACAAAGTTCTGTTATGAAATTTGGGACTGCATGGACAACATAAAATTGCCGAAAGATGGCATCACATCCCCTAGATTGTTGTCAGCAAGCTAGAGGATCTGCCAGTCTATAAAGTGTGTCCAGAAAATGACCCATGAGCTGTCAAGACAAAGCACAGGAATCATTTTCTGCCCATTGGTCAGATCCTCATCGATTCTGTACCCCAAGACACTGCCCCTCCTGGGCCTGTAACCAGAGCTGCAGCTAAAAAGAAACAGTCAACCCCCTATCCAGTTGTCAGGGATTCAAGGCCTTCCCTCAGTCAGACCCGAAATTACATTGATTACCAGTCTGAATCTGATGACAGTGAGTGTGAAGCACCCTATTACCAATTGTATGAAATGAATCAGTTGTTTCAAAGTAATTCCATGTACAATTTCGGAGATGAAGCTGGACCTTCAGGACTGCCTAACCCTCCAGCCTTCTCCACCGAACTGGTGCCCCTGAAAGTGAGGTGCAAAGTGTGACTTCAGATATAGCTGATTCTTTGTGCCTGGTAGAACCAGCTGAACATCAAGAAAAAGAACCAGAGACAGAAAGCACCACTGGTGACATACCAGTAAATACAGGACTGTTTGAAAATAATGAACGTGGCAGTGTCATGGAGAATGATGATGACAGTATTAGTCAAGTGTTGCTATATTTAAATTCCATGGAACTTCCTCTTAATGACGAACTAGGAATTTCTTCAGAGCCAAATATGGACAGTAATGTTGTTGAACCAGAGCAAACAAAGTCAGAAGCTGAAAGTGTTTCCAATACTGAACAGACAACCAGTGCAGAGGCAACCTTTTCTACTGAAGCAGACTTGCTGACAATCAATGAGCCGGGACTGAAAAACCCCAATGCAAACGCTGAAAGAAGTGAACCTGTGCCTATTCCTTCCTGAAAGTCAGGAAGAGCCATCAAACCAGTGATACGCCTCAGTTATGACTTCCCTAGAAGGCCTGTGGTTCTTCCCTTACATGTAGTTCACAAGGGGGTGTATATTTCTGAATGCTCTCTTCCTGAGTTATTCTGCTACTTCTAAGTTGATAGTTAAGTCCTCAAATCAGTGTACCAATGCCCTTGTCCCATGCACCCTAGTGTAGCTGATAGAGATAGGCCCCAAGCCACATGGGTTAGAGTGCAGGAGGTGATACAAACTACAGTCATGACAGTAATGTGCTTAACTGTTTAAACCTGCTAATATGTTTATGAAACTGTATGAAAATGTGTTATTGCGGAAATGTTACTGCAAATGGAAAAGTACAGTAATGCTTAGAACCAGTTTATTTTACTGATGCATCAGCTTTATTTTGTGGTATACGAAATGAAACATGCATGTATTCTCGTATAGTGTTTTCATATATATTCTTATAGTACATGTAGACTTGACGCAGATACCAAGTTTTTCCAGGAGATGTCACGTGATGCTAGCTCCTTAATGGCTGTACTGTCTCTGGGCTCCCACCACCTACCAGCTTAAATCTCTCCTTACAGCGGTTAGCCACAACCGTCACTGGAAATAAAGACGCCAAACTGTCTTTTAGTCTCTGCCTGTTGGCCTTAGTGCATTTTCAAATCGCATCCTGTTACCTGAATTAAGGATGGAGGCAGAGATGAAACAGGCCGCAATGCGGCATACCCCTCCAGCTACACCGGAAAAGCTACCCAAAAAAGCGAGGAGCCAAGCTACTAATAATTTGGGTAAAACGGGCGGTGCTGCTTCCTCGGCGAGACCCCTTACCGAAGAGAAATTTCTACAAGAATTCGCGCCGCTCCGAGAAGTATTAGATGGCATCACGTCAGAGCTTAAGTCGATTAAAGGGGACCTCACCTCACTCACAACTAGGTCTCGATCAGAGGTTATGATCCAGTCCCAGAAAAAATGGAGGGGCACAGTGGATCCTGAAATCATCTTGTTAAACAGCAGGTGAAGAAACTGCAAATTAAGACTGAAGACCTAGAGGGACGTAGTAGGCGAAACAATCTTTTGATAATGGGTTTACCTGAACAAGAAGAAGGTTCAGATACCATCGCTTTTCTTCAGAAGTTCCTGGCAAAAGTCGTCGGCCCTTTGCCTCTCAATCCCCAATATCACTTAGAGATAGCCCATAGGTCCCTGAGGCCACGACCCCCACTGGACTCTCCCCCGCGGCCGATTATAGTCAAGTTCCTTAGTTATATCAAAAAGCAGCATGTTCTCATGAAGGCTCGTGAGCTGCAATCTATTATGTGGGGTTCTAATAAGCTACGGATTGCCCAGGATCTGCCAGCTGAGACCAGGCAGAAGAGAGCGGCGTTCCATCCTGTGGTGCAGAAGCTTATTGCGGCAGGTATCCGCTTCAGAATGCTTTACCCTGCTACACTCAAGATTACGATCGATGGCTCTTCCTCAACATACGAGACGCCTGAGCAGGCTACTAAAGATCTAACCTCCAGGCTACCCAATCTGTTTAAGGACAAATGATCTGACTCTTTCTAATTTAATGGTTGGCTTGTTGCCTGCATTTGGAATTTAAACTTTGCTAATATCAGGATTATTAATTTACCTGTAGTGTTCTTTTTCTCGGTGTCTTATCTTTCTGGAAGCTGGGGTATCCAGTGCTTTGGCGGTGGTGGCAGTGGGCCGCGACCCATTTCCACTTGGCCCCAATAATAACCCCGGACCATTTGGGTTGGTGACTTACGGTTCGGTCTGACCGTTTTGAAAGCGGACTGATTTTGGTCCCACAGCCTATTCTGCTCCCCGGAAAACAAGGCCGAAGTCAGCCTCGTGACTCTGTCTCGACCCCACTCCCTTTCTTTGCGCTGGCCTTGCCTGGACTGCAGAATTACTTGGATGGGGTAAGTCCAGTGACCAGGTTCGGCTCAGACGGCAGAGTCAAAGGTATTACCTCAGTAAAGCTTCCCAGGGCCTCTTTTTCACCTTGATAGGTCTCACAGGCTTATAAGGCCGCTGCTTGACAGGGACCCAAAGTTTGAATGCTGGTGGGGGTTCCGAGACGCCTGCATAGGGATGCTGCCTCACGAGCTTATAAAGGGGGATATGGCAGCCCTAATTCCTCTGGTTGGGGACTTTCAACATTAGTGGACATTCCTGATGGACATCTGGTCTCCATTTTCCTTGATAGTATTTAGTGTCTTTGATTTAATGGTGGGGTCAATATTGGGGTTTGTCATGGGGTTCTGGTGCACAGTTGTATGTCTCTGGTTTCACCAATTCCTTCAAAACTCATTAGACACCAGAATGTACATAGTTTGTAGGGGTTTTTTTGTTGGGGGGATAAAGGGGGGGAATCTAAGGCTAGTCTGTATTAAACTTCAGGAGTTATATTTTATTTTTTATTCTCGTTGCTGGATTGTACTACTCCAAAGATCTGGCTTTGTTTTCTCACATTTAAATTCGGATTTTGGGAATAGAGTGTGCTATTTTTACTGGTCCATAGCTACATACTCTGTTGACTACTTCTATGCTTTCCTGTTTTTGAAATGGTTATAAATTCTGTTAAAATCGCATCGTGGAATGTACGTGGGCTCAGGGAGAAAGTCAAGAGAACCCAAGTTTTTAATCACTGCGACCTCATCCAAACCGACATCCTACTGTTACAAGAAACCCATCTACTCAGTTCTGAGACTAGATGGCTGTTCAGATCAGGCTTCTCACACATTTTTGCCACGAATGGGTCGGGATCGAGTAGAGGTGTAGCGATTCTTATTAAAAATTATGTTACGCTCCTGATAGAAACTACTGTAGTAGACCCAGAGGGTAGATTCATCTTGGTCAAAGGCTCCCTTAATAACTGTATTACTGTTCTGGGTTCTATTTATGGTCCAGTAGGAGGTAACTCCGAATTCCTAATTGCTCTGGCAGATAAGATTAGCTCCCTTCTTCCTTCCCAGTTTATATTAGGGGGAGATTGGAATATCCCACCATCTCACCTCCTGGATAAAGCTCCAGATTCAAACTGCCCACCTACTCCGATCCAAAGATCCCTGTCAGACTTTTTACATATGTTAGGGCTGTGTGATCCCTGGCGCTTATCTAATCCCTCCCTTAGGTCCTTCTCCTTTTATTCTCAACCTCATGGTTCCTGGTCAAGAATCGACTACATCCTAGTCAGTAAAACTCTCCTCTCTGGTCTTTCTCAAACCGGTATCGAACCAATTGTGCTCTCTGACCATGCCATAGTATGGGCAAAGATTTCTCCCGACTCCAAATTTCAATGAGACACCATTTGGAAGCTTAACACCCAGCTCCTAAAGGAACCCCAAGTGGTGACACATATTAAAACCTCCATCTCTAGTTTTCTCGAGAGCAATATAAACTCTACCCCGTAGTTCGACATTATCTGGAGCTCTCTCAAATGTTACTTAAGAGGCGAGCTGATCAAACTAGCCTCGACAAGGAAAAGGTCCAGACAAGCCCATGCCTCCTTATTAATGGCCAAAATCAAAGAGCTAGATAGCTCCTACTCCCCCTCTTCCCCTCTGTCAGCTCTTGAAACCCTTTTAGTGGCTAAGAATGAATATACAGATCTCCTCAAAGAAAAAGCTGAATATTGCCTAATTAAAATCCAAACTAAATATATTGAACAAGGGGAAAAGGCTGGTAGACTCCTGGCCCTAAGGCTGCGCACATTGGAGAGCTCCAGACTAATCTCGGTCCTGCAAGCTCCTGACGGTCTCATTAAAACATCTCCCAGAGAAATTACGCAGATTTTTATAGAACCCTTTATAGCAATCCTTCCTCTCCCGCATCTCTCTCAGATATATCAACCTATCTAGCGGACCTTAACATTCCCCAACTTTCGACCTCACATAAAGAAACCCTGACTTCTCCTATCTCTCTTTCTGAAGTAGAAGAAGCCATCGCCTCTATGGCCCCGGATAAAGCACCAGGTCCAGACGGCTTCCCCTCAAATTTCTTAGGTATTTTCAAGGAACTTGCCTTTACCCTTAAGCTATACTACTACATTTTCACCGGCTACCTTTGACCTACACTCCTACAGGCCACTATTGTTCTAATCTCAAACCCGATAAAATTCCTACAGACCCAGCAAGTTATCGACCCATCTCTCTTCTAAACTGTGATATGAAGATCCTGTCTAAAATTCTGGCCGAGAGGATTAAAAAAGTCTGGATTCATCTCCTCAGCCCGGAACAAATTGTATTTGTTCAATCCCGCTCCCCAGCAGACCATCTTAGAACCCTTTCCCATATCTCCCAAGCCGCCCAGCTATCCCCCTCCCCAATGGCCCTGATCTCGTTAGACGCGGAAAAAGCAATTGACAGGGTCAATTGGTCCTTTCTTTGGGCTACGCTGGCCAAAATGGACTTCCCGCCCTCTTTTCTCAAATGGATCCAGGTTTTATATAAGTCCACCTCGGCCTAAATATACTGTAACGGTGTTTTTTCCTCTCTCTTTTATCTCCACACTGGTACCAGACAAGGTTGCCCCCTTTCACCCTTCTTGTTTAATCTATATCTTGAACCCCTTCTTCTGAAACTTAAATCTTCCCCATTTATCCAGGGCTGTCTGATACGTCAACAGGAATTAGTCCTCTCAGCATATGCTGATGACATATTGCTCCATGTCACACATCCTGCCACTTCAATAGGACATGCACTTCGCTTTATTGTTCAGTACGGCAATCTATCTTACTATAAACTAAATATATCAAAATCTGAGATTTTCCCATTGAATCCCCTTACATATAAACATGATCTTGACAAATTCGACATGAGATGGTCCCCCAAGTCGATTAAGTACCTTGGCATTTACTTCGCTCCGGACCCTTTCTTGCTTAGGAAGCTCAACCTAGATGACCTTAAGATCCATATACAACTAGACTTACAAAGATGGTCTAATCTCCCCATCTCTTTGTGGGGTAGGATCAATATTATCAAGATGAATATTCTTCCCCGCATTTTCTATCCCCTCAACTTATTAGGTCTCTGGCTACCGTTCTCCTACTTAAGTCAATTCCATACCATTTTCTCTAAATTTATTTGGCATGGGAAATCTGTTAGGTGTTCATTTCTCAAATTATCCCTAAGGACAAAGGCGGTCTTAGACTCCCTAACCTGATACTCTATCATTGGGCTGCCCATCTCTCCAAGTTGGGTAAATGGTATTCACCCCACATGGGAGCTTCTCCCCCGATCTGGCTCCAAATTGAGAGAAAGATCCTTTCAGAGGCTAAAATAGATCCCCAAGCAGTTTTCTATACTCCCACCTCAACACTTTCACCCTGGTTGTCTGATCAAACAATTATCACTTCTCTCAGGGATCTCTTTCAATGCTTATATTTTCTCAAAATCACACCTAAAATGGACCTCGCACAACCTCTCACTCTTAATCCTAATATCAAGTTAGGTAATTCGATAATTACTCCTGAATGGCTCCCACAAATCAAGGAAACTACTCTAGAACATTATTACGACCAAGGCTCTCTCCTTTCATCTCCAAATATACTAACTAAGTTTGATATTTCCAATAGTAAGGTCTTTAAGGTTTATCAAATAAGGCATCTTATAGCTACTAAATTCGGGTCAGAGTTTCACGATTCCAAGGTCAGCCCTTTCCTTTCCCACGTCTTTTCCCTTGCCTCTAAACCACATTCCGTCTCATTAATATACTCATGTCTACTGGATTACAAATTCCCGGGGCCGCTCGAGGGCTCCTGCATCTGGTCGTCCCTACTCCCAGACTTCACCCCTAACTGGTCCCGAATTTGGAGGGACCTACATAGGTATCACACCCAAGATAGATTAGGTTCATCCAATACTATATACTAAACAACATGTATTACACCCCAAGTAAATTATTCCCTTTCAATAAGCTCCCTCTTCCCCATTGTTCTAGATGCTCACATAGTGAGGGGAATTCACTCCATATCTTTTGGTATTGCTCTAAAGTTGCCCCCTTGTGGACCTCTATTCAGGACCAACTTGATCCGATGCTTGGCCTAACTTTTTTTACACCTGATATCTGAATTATAGGTGACTATTCCAGTGTAGATTGCCTGGAACGTCAATACTACATGGCCCTGATATCCATAGTGGTCAAAAGGTTGGTCCTTAAACATTGGACCAATCAGCTGATCCTGACCTACTCTGAATGGCTGACTGAACTCTCAATGTGCTTCAATATGGAGAGACTTATGGCCAGTTTTCGCAACCGTATGGATTTGTTCCATAAAAGATGAGGTAAATTGTATACTTTATACCTACATCAGTGATCTCTTGACTCCTCCCTGGGTGCCTAGTAAGGTATCCTTTCTCTCTGCTCTTTTTCCTTTCCCTTTTTCTTTGCTCTCCACTTGCTTCTTCTAATCTGCCAATGTGAACTGGCTGATACTTTGTGGTGATACAGTCAACAGACTTAGCCATGCATTCATTTTGCTCTACGCTATGACGATGTCTGTGGGGGGTTGTGTTATGGATGATAGAGGGTGGGGGTGGGTAGTTCTGGAGGGGTGGAGGGGATGGATGAGATTTGTGAGGGGGGGTAGGGGGTTTTCCTTTTTTCTTTTCCTTATTTGTACCATGTATGTTTATTGGCCATATATGATTAATGGTTTTTTGGTGTTGACTATGTTAAAATCAATAAACTTAAATTTCACAAAAAAAAAAAGTTTTTCCAGGTAGGGAAGAGTGTAACCTCCCCCCCCCCACAAATTGGGGTTTACTATAATGTCTTCCTGGGCTCCTGAATGCCCACTGTCAGGCTGGTGTCCTGTCTGTAGTAGTTCTATTTGTCTGTGTGAGAGAGCTCCAGCGAGTTTCCGTGCCTGTCTCTTTAAGAGAGCGCCTATTCTGTGTTTGGAAATCAGTCTGGGCTGAGTCCAAGTAATTAAGGCTTGTGACCAGCCAGACTGTCTGTTATGTGGCCCCATTCCGCAGTCGCCATGCGTGCAGTGGGAGCCCTGTTAGGAAATGTGATTATTTACTATTTGTCTGTTATAATAGCAATGATAGAAGAATTTGTCAAGCCTGCTTTCAATTGCAACTTGAGCTTCTGAATAGGAGCCACCATTTTGGTGCTGGATTTCCAGTGTTGGACCAATCAAACCTCTGAGGATCTAAAATGGAGACTGTCCCCAGAGGCCTTGTGGGAAGGAAATTCTGTCGTTTTTGTAGTTGTAAGTGTTTGGCACCTAAATGGACCTAGAGGGGGAGCTCTTTCTGTAACAGGCAGTTTTGTCAGCCAACCAAACCTTGTGGATTACCGGAAATCACCAGAACTGCCTGAAGCAGTAGTCAGTCAAGAGTTGGAGGTTGAAGAGTGAACAGCATGAACAGCTCAAGCAGTTGAGCAGCTGCTTCTAGGAGGAGCATTGGAGAATCTGCGGGAAGTCTCTGCTGGCCATGTTCTCCTGCCCTTGAGCTGCCAGTGCAGTAACTGGACCTTTCCATTTGCCAGCTTACTTCAGCAGCAGAAGAAAGAATAGAATTGTTGTGGTGACTGAGGTTTGGACCAAAGACTTGCTCCAGAACCAGTTAGCCTGCCTGATAAAAGAAAATAGCCTCGGAGAGAAAGTTTTGTGCAGTAAAGCTGTAACTAGCAACCAAACTGTATCTGAACTATGACTTAAAGAAATAACTGATTTAAATATGCTGAATGTGTTTCGTGGGTCACAATTTGGTTCCCCACGGTGAATTCTGTTACGCCTGCTGGAGGCTTTTCCAGCAAAAGATTACAAACTCTTTTCAAACTGTCCATCCTGCTTGGGCCTTGCCATCTCAGCCTAAGCTGCTACCCCCAATTCAGAAATCATCTCGGCAAAAGACTCGCTTGGGGATTCAGCCCCCTGCTCAACACCTTCAAACAGGTAGTGATCACCAGGAGGTGAGTCACGTAAGTCCTGCTTCCCTGGCCCACCAGATCAATGCCATGAGGTCTTCCTCTCGTATGTCCTACACCCTCAGTCAGACCCAAAATGACATTGATTACCAGTCTGAATCGGATGACAGTGAGTGTGAAGCACCCTATTATCCATTGTATGAACTGAGTCAGTTGTTTCAAGGTAATCCTATGTACAATTTCGGAGATTAAGCTGGACCTTCAGGACTGCCTAACCCTCCAGCGTTCTCCACCAAACTGGTGCCCCCTGAAAGTAATGTGCAAAGTGTGACTTCAGATATAGCTGATTCTTTGTGCCTGGTAGAACCAGCTGAACCTCAAGAAAAAGAACCAGAGATAAAAAGCACCACTGGTGACATACCAGTAAATACTGGACTGTTTGAAAATAATGAACCTGGCAGTGTCATGGAGAATGATGATGAGAGTATTAGTCAAGTGTTGCAAGATTTAAATTCCATGGAACTTCCTCTTAATGCCGAACCTGGAATTTCTTCAGAGCCAAGTATGGACAGTAATGTTGTTGAACCAGAGCAAACAGAGTCAGGAGCTGAAAGTGCTTCAAATACCGAACAGACAACCAGCCTAAGTCTGCCACAGGTGCTACCTTCCACTCTCTCCCAAGAACTGATCCCCCGGACAGAGGGTCCCTGGCAAGATTCATTCTGAAAGTGCCATACTTCACAACTCCCCTGCCTGGTGCAGGGCTAGGGCACCACTAGGTGCCTATAACTGAGTTCAATGTCCTGCGCTGCCAGTATAGTGTTATGTTTGTGCAACTGTGTTAGTTTGGTTTTGGCAATTCGCACTCTCTATTCCAGAGAAATTACCACCCTGTAGGGGTACAAAAGGCAAGGAACCCTTGGAGAGGGTTCCACCCCTAGAGGTGCCAGCCACAGGATGATTCCCGTGGCTAAAGGTATCTTAGGAATCCCCTCTAAAAAATGTAGTGTGATCATATCCCAAAGAATAAGGTGACATGAAGCTTATGAGCAAGCAGTAACTGTGATGTAGGAGCAGTAACTGTAACATAGTAGTAGAAAAGCATAGACAGTTTGATAATGTAATGAGATGCTCAGGTTGATATTGTAATGAATTGCATAGATTTGTGTAGCATGACACTGATGTTTGCATTGAGAATGAGGGGATCCTCTAAGGAGAGAAGGAACGGCAGGACATCCTCCGCCTCCATCCAACAGTGGGACCTACCTAATGAAACTAGGGGACACTACTGTGCTAACTAACAGTTATGACCTGAGACAATGGAGGAGAGAGAAAAAAAACCCTATGAGGAGGAAACCTCTGGGGATCCAAGGCCTAGGTCGCCTTCCCTATAGGCGTGGGATAGTTTATTTAGTAACGGCTCTGCAGCTGCAATTTGGAAAACCCAATTAAAAGGAGGTGGAAAATATTCCAATTTGGAGGAAGGCTCTCACTCAAACCCTCAGCAGGAATGCTGTGGAAGGTTGCCAGAAAACTGCAACAATACGTGTAACCAAGGTGGAGTATGACAGCAACGACTGCTGAAGCACTCACCTGGCCTACCCAGCCTAAACTCAAACCATGTGAACCAGAGGCAGTCGTAGGGAGAATATGGTGAAGGTGCCTTGGTAGGGAAACCACTAAAGTCAATGGACAACCGTTACAGTGGAACACTAGCGCCAAAGGAGATCGTCGTAACCACCCTTCACTGCTAGTCTTAAATTCTACACCAGGAGCTGCTGTCGCATAGCAGACAGCTAAAGCCAAGCCCAGGGCGAGGGCATTCCCAGTTATGGGCCAGGTGAGAAGAATCCCACCCCAAGTTGGACACTCTCAAGATGCGGACTAAATGCAGAACAAGACTGTCAGCTGGAGGAACTCTGTGATAGAATAGAATGGCTGCCATGCCCCAGAATTAGATTGAGAGCTGAGAAGCTGTCAAGCTGATTGAGCACTGGTGTACTGATCATAATAAGCAGTGATTGCTGAGACCTTGCAAGATCGAAAGCAGATTGAGTGCAGTAGACATCCCAGAGGCTGAAGTCAAGAGGATGCAGTAGGCATGAGCAACCAAATGTGTAAGCAAGCGTGGACCAATACGTAGGTCAGTAAACAGAGTAGTAATAAGTGGACCTGCATGTAGGTCTGCATAACGTAGTAACAATGAAACAGCACTGAATAGTGGGGCAAGCCAGCTAGACATTCAAAAGCCAAATCAAGGTGACTAATACTCCAAGGATTTTCGGGTGGTGAAGGCAGGATTTAGAACAGAAATAATTAGCCACATGGGGCCATGACTCCCCAAAAACTTCCCAGTCCCCGTCGTAGGACAAACAAGAAAGTGATGGAAGGGCCGAGAACCACATGCAGATATTAAAGCTAGTTTAACAGCCTCAGCAGGAGCTTTTTAGCTGACCTCAGAGTAGAACAGGGCGAATAAACACAAAAGCAACATCTGTACAGAGTACACTGAGTTGTAACTATAATAAACATAAATAACAAGACACAATGCTCTGAAAGCAGATGTAGTCAGGCAGTGCAATGAAGCTGTTACAATGAGGGAAGTAGAATGAGAAAGCATGATTGAGCTGCATAGCTAGGTTCAGTGTAAGCCTCAGTAAGGTGAAAACAATTGCTTATGCAACATGGAGCAGCTATGGTTAAGCTTCAACACACAAATAATGATTGCAGTTGCACTGCAGTAATTTGAGACTTGTGAGTAACTGAAAGCAAGTAGTAGGAGCTCTGGAACAATATGCTAGGAGTTTAGAAACAAAGCCCTCCCCCCCCCAAAAAAAAAACAACCCAAAGACACACAAACACAGAAAACATGGAACAAAGACAAAAAGAAGCATTAGCGCAGCAGAAGGCAAAATACAAAGCAGAAGCAGGAAAGTAAACACAGAATCCAGCAAAGACAAGCAGGAGCAGCAAGGCGGGGGAGGGCAACCAGCTCAGAGGACAGATGGACAGAGCCTTCTGGTGCAAAAGAAAAAAGTGCTTCACAATGAGGCTGGGAGGAACTGCTTATGAAACATACTAACATACTATTTGCCAGCAGATTAGGCCTTACGGTCTATCGAGTCTGCTCGAACCTTAGATCCTTAGTTGGGTAGCTCAGGACATGGGAGTGGCTGGCTGCTTGGCCACTGAATTCCAGGCAAAGCTTTTCCAATTACTACTTTTTCAGAAGCCCAAAGTGGGACATTTCTTATTGAAACATGTTTTTTTACAGGACAATATGTAACTTCCATTAATGCAACAGACTTGTTTTCTCTAAAAAAACAGAAGTAGGACTAAGTATTATGTTTTTTTTTAGTTGTTTCTAGTGTTTCTTATTATTTTAAGGTATTTAGTTAAGGTATCATAGTTTTTTGCAACATTTAGAGGAAAGTCAGAGAATATTATGTTCTACTATAATGTCAGGACATGTATTTTTCATGTTTTTTTTGCGGGACACAACTGCCCAAATCAGGACTGTCCTGCGAAAATAGGGACAGGTGGTAACCCTATTCTCTCAAGTCAGAATAAAATACTGTTCTCCTCAGATTTCCAGTCCATTCTCCCAGTGTCTCTCTTTTTCTGCCTTGAAGTAAGACAGACTCAGTTCAGAATTAACTACAGTTCACTCAGAGTAAACATCCATTCTCCCAGGTTCTCTCTTGGTCTCCCGAAGCAAAATTCCTCTCAGTTTCTGTCTCTTCTGTTCTGGGGGTAATTATTTTATTTATTTAGTTTTTGTTTACCAGGTAAGTGCACTAGCCAAAAAATTACTATTTTCAGGCACGACCTGGCCCAGTACAGAACATAATGACATACAGAACATTTCAAAAGTGCATGATAGCATTACATGTTGCTCGGTTTGGACCATAGAACAAGGATACAACAACACATCAATAACAGAACAGCAGAGAACAGTACAGGCAATGCATAATAATGGCATAAGAGACACAGTATTAGAGACACAGGCAAATAAACAAATGATGGTACAAGTGCATCACTATGGAAAGTTCAGGCACGCACAAAAATAGTGCAATGTGTCACAGTATATAAGATACAACTTTATTTATATAACACCTGATGATTGCAGATAGAGGCTAGAAGCAGGTAGGTACAGTGCAAACAGTAAGGAAAGGAGGAGGAAGTTTGGGAAGGACAAGTGCACTAGCAGGGGTGGAAGCGGGCCTAGGTAGAGGCAAGGAATAAGTTCAAGGGCAGGGGTCAGAAAATGAGGTATGGAAAGAGGAAAAGGCTGTGAGAAGACAGTCATGAAAAACAGGAGAGTTGTGACTGTAAAGTAAGAGGACGAAGGTGAGGAGGACCTATAAAGAGATCAGGTCAGATCAAAGTAAGTACATGGGTCTGCCTGAGATAGATATCATCGGAAATCCATTTAAAGTGACAGTGAGATACAGACTGCTTTAGATCTAAAGGAAGAGCATTCCAAAGCTGGGGAGCCACATATTTAAATGCACCAGCACCCTTAGAGGTGTGACACCTAGGAACATTTAGTAATGATTTGTCAGCAGATCGCAGTCCATGGGGGGAGGTGAAGGGAATTGGAGCATTGCAAGTGATGCGGGGGTTTGAGGCCTGATAGTAGAGTCACACAGAGAGCCACGATAGTATTGTCTAGAAACAGGGGGAGAGAGCCAACACAGGTCACTGTAGAGCTGACAACGGTGCTTAAGTCAAGGGGATGATGATATGTAACAACAGATATTATTGTATGTGACGTCCCATTTCTGTAGAGAGGTTTTTTGTGCAGGAGCAAGGATAGGAGCACAGTATGTTAGAGTGGGGAGCAAGACCCCCCCCCCGGCAATGGCCAACTTTGCAGATGGTGTTAGCATGTAGCTGGTCTTGTAGGCAACACCCAGTCTACTATTAATTGTTTTACAGGAGGATTGAATGTGAAGATTTAGATTCAATGATTGATTTAGCATGGCACCAAGATAATTAAAGGACGTGACAGACTCTAATTTAGTCCCCTCGAGGTCATAGATCATAAGGGACGATGTACAAGACCTGAGTTTTGGGACAGAGCCTAGCAGCATGGCTTTCATTTTTTAGCATTTAGAATTAGTTTGTGATCATGCAGCCAGTTTTGAATGTTCCTGAAGTCAGTGGAAAGGGATGAGTTAAGGCTATCAACTGTAGCAGAGCTGGTACAGATGACAAGATCATCAGCATATAGAAGAGATGAGCAGGTTTGCAGGGCATCAGGAACGTTGTTGATAAACAGTGAGAAAAGAAGTGGCCCACGGATTGACCCTTGAGGAACACCAATGTTGATTGTAGTACTATCCGATATTGTGGAGTTGAATTTCATGGTTTGGGTCCTGTCAGATAAATAGCTACTAATCCAGTTCACAACAGAAGTTGAGAAGCCCAGGTTACGAAGGGTAGACAGGAGCAAGCGATGATCAACCAGATCAGTGGCCTTGGTAAGGTCAATAAAAACAGCCCCAGTAAGTCATCCAGAGTCCATGTTTGAGAGTATATCCGAAGTGAGTTTTGGTAGAGCAGTAGACATGCTATGATTTTTCCTGAAGCCATGCTGAGTGTCAGAGAGAAGACTGTAATTAGCCAGAAAGTCAAGTGTTTGGGTGGTGACAAGCTTCTCCAATATTTTGCACCAGACCACGAGAATAGCTATTGGCCTGTAATTATTGATCTCCTTCTTATCACCTTTTTTGAATACAGGAGTTATCCGAGCAATTTTCCAAAGATAAAGAACAACACTGCAAGAAAGGGATAATGTGTACATTTTAGTCAGTGGAGAGGCAATGAGCAGAGCCGCCAGCTTCAGCAGGCGAGGTTCCAGGGAGTCTGACCCTGAGCTATTGTTGTCAGAGATGGATTTCAGTTGTTTAAGGACCTCTGACCGACGTATAGCCTTGAAGTAGAACAGCGGAGTCAGCGTAGACCCTTTGGAAGATGTAGGGGGGTCAACTGGCTTGCTGGAGCTAGTGGCTGTTGACATTTGGTAGGCACCATGACTCCCCTTTGAATTTTAGTGGGTTCTATTGTCTAGAAAAGTACTTCACAGGAGGAAGCACTGCCACTCCTTGCCAGCCTTGTGTCTCACTCCAGAAGGATGCATTCTGCTTCAGCTCTCCAGCCTCAGCAGTTGGCCACTCCCCTTAGGAGCACTGTCTCAGTCCTGCTGGTTCAGCCTCCAAAGGAGCCAGACGTTAAACCATTGTGGTATGGATGGCCACTTAATAAGCTATTCATGCTCTAGTAGTCCTAAGGAGCTGGTCTCCTTAAGGGGTGCACACACCCACCTCTGAATGATTGACACCCTCAGCAAGCACTCAGACATTTGCTAGCCTTCCACCCCAAGCCCTGCGACAGAGTGGACTGTGTACCCTCCTCTGTGCCAGTACCCAGGAAGAAATACATCTGCCAAGCACAGCGACAGTCATGCAAATGTCTCATAATTAGAAAAGAATTGGGATCCCCTGACCCCGGTATCCATATCATCAAGTTTCCCTTGATAGCCCCACCTTCGAGGTCCCTCAGGGCAATGTGCCCAAGTGACCTGGAGTGGCACATCTGTTCTAAACACATGGCAAATTAACCACAACTTTAGGAGCTACCAACTAGTAGACTCTACTCTAACCTGGTTCATACAATGCCTTACATTACATTTACATCATATACATAGTCACATTTTGCTGCACACATCTATGAGCCGCCACTCTCTCACTGTGCCACACCCAGCTCACATTTCCCACTTTCACCAATGTTCTAGTCAGTTAAACTTTTCAGTGCCATTTTTTTATCTTCAGCTGGTGCACTTAACACCACCATAATGAATCCAAAAGAACACCTGCCACCCTATGAAATGCCAGGGACCCCAAACAGGCACCCAAAATCCTGGATTTGAGCCCCCAATGTTGGATTGTCCCTCTCAGCTGTAATACTGATCTTATGGTCACCTAGGAGGGGACCTACACCAAGAAGACACAAAGTCCACTTACTTGTCCTCCCAAGCACTGGGGCAGCCTCCCGGCATCCACTGGCACACGGCGGGGCTGGCTACACTGCAGAGTAAAAGGGGTTGGCATAACTTGGAGGCAAACAGATTGAATGTCCAAATGGGGATTATTTTAAAACAAACCGTATCCTTTATTTTCCTTGAAAATGATGTTGTTCTTGTACCAGCTAGCGCAGTTAATTTTTCATTCATTGTAAGATAGTATTTTTCTGAACATTTCTGGGTTGGAATCAACCCTGGTGGGGTAGTTTATTCACATCTTTCTGGCCTAGAAAAGAATGCACATTTACTTCAGGGGTTCTCCACTCCTAAACCCGAGTGGGAACCTAATGGACCTTTGGTAGCCCATTTTCTCAGACACTACCCAATGATCTAATTCCCAGTCTCTCTGCTGGCAGCATTTCAGTGCCACTGGATCCTGTGAGGGTTTCTCAAAGAACTATTCTGTCCTCCGTAGAGCACATCCTTTATTGATTCTCTTTTACACTTTTTTCTGTACTTTCCCAATCACAGACACTAAGCTCACCTGGGCATAGCTGAGGTGCCTACTGGGCACAACACATCTTCATTATGGGCAGAACAGCCCACATCAGACATTTTCTGAGGTAACACTCCTGCTGCTGACTGGAATTAGCATCCTGTCCAGGATGATCCCTCACTGGAGGAGGGTGGGCACTGCTGAGTGCCACTCCCAAATGCTTTACATTAAACGATAGTTAAATATCACCTTAGATGCTTGATCCACGGCACCCTCTGGTACACTCTTCCTCACAAATAGATCTCCGCCATTGTCTTCAAAATGGGTCTTTTACCTTATGGAGAGGGGCACACCCCTTTCAGGGGCTGCAGAAGATGGCCACCACCATAATAAGGCACCTTTTCTTGAACCCAGGTTCCACAGAGAAACTTACAGGGCAGAGGGAGCTGGCACAGTGTGACAGTTGCTCTCTCCTACCAATTCTGACTCAGCAGAATCTCTGCCTTCCAGCAGAGAACACTGACTCCTCCCTTTTGGAATGCCAGGGCAGACCAGCTGACAGTCCTAGAAGGGCATAGAAACTGAGTTCACCCTAGAGGTTGAAAGACACTCTTAAAGGTATATTTATGTAACTCCTAGGAGGGGTTACACTTGGTTCTGGACCCATCCTCCCAAGGTACTGCTAGAGAGTCTGTTTATTGTAAAACATCACTGAGGGATTCTGGTTTGAAGAAAAAATTACTCACCCTAGTAATATTTCTTCTCAGATATACATCAATGTGATTTACAATCCCAGCAGTGCCCCAGATAACTTTTTAGGTGAGGAAGTAAAAACGTCCTAGTTTTCCAAGCTGGTAGTATTTCGGTATGCCAGGTAGTATTTTGCAACACGGTCACACTGTTCTGGTGGACTGAAGTGCGAATGCGCGTAGTCCGTGGAAACACCTGCTCGTGATGATAATGCCTAGAAACATAGAAACATAGACTTTGACGGCAGATAAGGACCGCTAGGCCCATCTAGTCTGCCCATTTCCCTACCTACAGGATAGGCCGCAGATCCTAGTTAACCAACAGTCTATTTCTTCCTACCCCCCCACAAGAATTGCCTTATGTGTGTCCCATGCATTCTTGAATTCTCCCACAGTTTTAGACCCCACAACCTCCTCAGGAAGGCTGTTCCATGCATCCACTACCCTCTCTGTGAAATAATACTTCCTCACACTGCCCCTGAACCGCCCTCCTTCTATCTTTAAATTGTGTCCCCTTGTTCTTGCAAGTCTCTTTTTCTGAAAGATGCTACCCTCTTAGACTTTGTTGATTCCACTGAGGTACTTAAAAGTTTCTATCATGTCCCCCCTCTCCCTTCTTTCCTCAAGGGTATACATATTAAGCTCCTTTAGTCTCTCCTCATACGGCTTCTCTTGCAGACCCTGCACCATTTTAGTTGCCCTCCTCTGGACTACCTCTATCCTGTCTATGTCCTTGCGGAGATGGGGTCTCCAGAACTGGACACAGTACTCAGATGGGGTCTCACCAACTGTCTATACAGAGGGATAACAACTTCCTGTTTTCTGCTGATGATGCCTCTCCCTATACATCCCAGTATACCCCTCAGCCTCCCTACTGCCTTCTCATTGCTTGCTAACCTTTAAGGTCATCTGATATGATTACCCAAGGTCCCTTTCCTTTTGTTGTTGGCACTACCTCCCCACCCATTGTGTATTCTTCCCTGGTTCTTGTTTCCCAGGTGCATTATTTTGCACTTCTTTGCATTGAATCCTAGCTTCCATACTTCTGACCATTCCTCCAACCTTGCCAAGTCCCTTTTCATCCTTTCCACGCCTCCTTGTGTATCAACTCTGTTGCAGATCTTTGTGTCATCTGCAAAAGGCATACTTTTCCTTTCAGTCCCTCTGCAATGTCACTGATGAAGACATTAAAAGGACTGGACCAATACTGAACCCTCACGGTACCCACTAGTAACCCCCTTTCTTCAGAGTGGACTCCATTTACAATTACCCTCTGTGTCCTGTTGTCCAACCAATGTTTTACCAGGCTACCACCTGGGACCCACTCCAGGCTGGTTAATTTGACTAGTAATCTTTAGGTGTGGGACTGTGTCAAATGCCTTGCTAAAGTCTAGGTAGGCCATGTCCACAGCCCCTCCCTGGTCTACTACTTTGGTCACCCAGTCAAAGAAATCTATTAGATTCGTCTGACATGATCTTCCCACTGTGAACCCATGCTGCCTTGGGTCCTGTGCTCCACTGGCTTCTAGGTACTCAACTATTCTTTCCTTCAGAGTGACTCCATCACTTTCCCTACCACAGAGGTCAGACTGACAGGTCTGTAGTTTCCTGCCTCTGTCTTGGTCCCACTTTTGTGAAGGGAATCACATCCGCCTTCCTCCAGTCCTCGGGTACCACCATCCTCCATGATTTATTAAAAGAGTAGCCAGTGTTTCACTAGTTCCTCCTTAATTCTTTTAGAATTCTGGGGTAGAATTCCATCAGGACCCATTGCTTTGTCCACCTTCAGTTTTAGGAGTTCTTGCAGAACCCTTTCTTCTGTGAAAGGATTGGAATCAACCCCCTATCAAGAGTGCTTCTGTTAATTGGATTAGGCACTTCCCCTCCTCTTTTGAATGCTGAGCAGAAATATTCATTCAGTATTCCTGCTTTTCACTGTCCCCTCTGCCCACCCACCGTTCATTCTATTCAGCCTCACTTCCCTCCTTTGTCTTTCTCGCTCGCTGATGTACCTATAAAAGTTTTATCCCTTCTTAACTGAGTTGGCTATCTTTTCCTCAGTCTGGGCCTTTGCTATTCTGACTTCCTCCCTGCTTCCTTCTGCCTTAACTGGTACAGCTCTCTGTCCTGCTCCTTCTGTGTTTCCTTATACTTCCGGAATGCTGTCTTTTTCTTCCTGACTTTCGCAGCCACCTCTTTTGAGAACCATAGTGGCTTTTTCTTTCATTTTGATTTATTTATTTGCTTCACACAAAGGCTTGTTGCCTCTGTGATGGCAGTTTTGATAATTCCCCATTGTTGCTCCACACCTCCTTCTAGCCTATTTGCTAGTGCTTTTCTGAGGCACTCTCCCATCTTGCCAAAGTCAGTGCTCCTAAAGTCCAGTACCCTCACTTTTGTATGGCTTGACTCTGTAGCTGAGTTTAATGTGAACCACACTGTTTGATGGTCACTTGTCCCCAGATGGCAACCCACTTCTAGATCTGAGATCCTCTCACTGCCCCCATTTGAAAGTCTGAGGTCTAAGATTGCTCCCTCACAGTGGGTTCGAAACTAGCTGTCTAATACCTGCCACCTGTAGGGCATCAAGAATGGCCCTGCTGTTGGATGTGGCTGCAGCAAATGTGCTCCAGTTAACATCTGGCATATTCAGGTCTCCCATCAACAGTATCTCCCCTTTCTCTGCCATTCTAAGAATTCCTTCTATCATATCCTTGTCCATTCCTTCCCCCTGACATGGGGGTCTGTACACAACCCCTGTGCGGATTGTGGTGCCCTTTCCAGTCTCCAAGGTGACCCACAGTGCCTCCTCTCCTCCCTGTTTACTCTTTTGTTCAGTTGCTTTTATCCCCTCCTTTACATAGAGAGCTACTCCTCCTAGGACTCTACACAAGGTGTAAAAAGGGCAAACATGGGTGTAAAATATGCCGATATGCCCCTTAACTGGACCACTGAATCCCAGACCCTGCCTCCCTTTCCAGAACCTGAAAATAGGTTCACACAAGAGTCAGTTCTTTCTTAAGGTTACTTGAGCATTGCTGTTGCAGTTCCTTAGCAATTATAAGACTGTTATGCAAACATACAAAATTCGCTAGCAGAAAAAGGCCTTACGGTCTACCAAGTCTGCTCGGTTGTGCAGCTAGCAGCCATTATTTTACAGCTGTCCCTCCCTTCCTTGCTCCCACTCCCATGACCTTTCCCTTTTACCCTGTCCCATTCCCTTTTGGAGCCTCCCACTGTTCTACTGGATACCACCTCTGCCGGTAGCATATTCCACCCGGTCACCACCCTCTCTGTAAAAAAGTGTTTTCTTATTTCCCTCCTGAACCCCCCCCCGTCACATATCATGGCCTTGGGTGTCCCTCCCTTCCCTTAGTTTGAAAAGCCCCTCCATACAAGACTTGTTTATCCCTGTTATGTACTTGAAGGTTTCAATCATATCTCCCCTCTCCGTCTCCTCCAGTGAGTACATGTTCAATTCCCTCAGCCTACTCTCATAAGGTAGGTTCCCCAGACCATAGATCATCTTTGTCACCATGCGTTGCACACCCTCCAGTAACTTAATGTCCCTCTTCAGGTATGCACACCAGAACTGCATGCAGTACTCTGGGTGTGGCCTAACCAGCGATCTATACCATGGCAGAATCACCTCCCCCTCCTCGAGGATATTCCCCTGGCTATACAACGCAGCATCCTGTTGGCCTTTGCAGCCACCTTTCTACGTTGTACTGAATTGTTCATTGCCCCCATAATGAGCACCCCCAGATCCTTCTTCTTCTCAGTTGCCGCCAAGTGCTCGCCACCTAGATGATAGCTCCTCCTCGGGTTTTTATCCCCAAAATGCCCTCCTTTGCTTCCAGTATTCTCAGCTACGGTAGACAGTACTATATATGTTAGGTTGCTGGGTGGTGTATATCCATTCCAATTGCTACCACCCAACCCTCACCACTGAATGTGGACCTGGAATCCACTCCAGTACCTCAAATGTCACCCACTGATTGTGATATTCAGACCCATCCTCAATGCATCTAGCACCACCCTACTGAACACCAGTGACTGATTGGTATGGAATAGGGTGTAGGGTGAAGGAGGGGTTCCCAGTAGACACTGGCTGAAGGCACAAGGTAGGGTGAGGGGGTACCAATGGGCACCAGGGACTGCTTGACACAGGACTGGGTGAGGGAGTGGAGTGTCTCTGAACAATAGGGACTGCTTGGCATGGGGAGAAGAAGGATGTACAACTGGACCCCAAGGACTGCTCGGAAAAGCATGGAGTGAGGGACTGGATGCCACTGGACAACAAAGACTGCTTGAAGCAAGACAAAATGAAGAAGTGGGATGGTATTAAACACTACGGTGTGCTTGGAACAGGCTGGGATAAGGGGGAGGGCGCAATTGAACCTCAGGGACTGCTTGACATGAGAGCGGGTAAGAGATAGAGTGCTGCTGGACACAAGGACTGTTTGCAATGGGATAAAGTGAGGGAAGGGGTGTCACAGGATAACAGGGATGACTTAGCATCTGTTGGTATGAGGGTGCCATTTCAGACCAAGGACTTCCTATCTAAGGGCAAGTTGAGGAAGGGGGTCACCCTGGACACCAGGAAGGAGTCTGTATGAAACAGCATGAGAGAGGGGGTTGACACTAGACACGAGGAGGCATTTACACTGAACAGGGTGAGGGGGTGTTTTTGGACACCATGGACGTCTTGGAAAGGGACTGCATGAAGGAGGTGTGCCACTGGATACAGGAGGTGGCAAGCATTGGACAGGGTAGGGAGAGGAGTACCACTAGACACCAGAGAGAAGTTTGCACTTGACAGGGTGAAGGAATGCATGCCATCTGCCACTGAGCACTAGGGACTGCTTGGGATGAGACTGTGTGCCGCCAGACAACAGAGGTGGTTAGCATGGAACAGAGTAGGGTGGGGTGCTACTACACACCACGGAGGAGTTTGCACTGGACAGGTTGAAGGAGTGGATGACATTTGCCACTGGGCACCAGGGACTGCTTGGAACAGAACTGTGTATGTGTAGGGGGGCAGGGGGAGTGTGTGGGACAGAATATGGAGGGGTGCTACTCAGGGCCAGATTAACAAGTTGTGGTGCCCTGGGCAATTCTGAATTGTGGGGCCCCCGTGACTTAACCTATAGGCCGGGGGTTCAGGGGCCACCTAGGCCCCTGAAAGCCGAATGATTTTTGATGCCTTAAAATGCATTTGGAGGGTTTTCCAGCTACTCTGAATGCCATTCTTGGGGTGGAAATAGAAGGTTATTGCTTGGAGTTGGCTGGCTGGAGTACATTCACACTGAGTGTCAGCACTTAAGCATAGCCATGTGTTACTGACCCCTCCACACCAACATCTCATCCTGCGTTTACCATGGGTGGTACTAAAGTAGTAGGTTACATGAGCCCCTGGTTCCTATTACACCCCCCAATACTGCCATTGCCATTCTGTCACTGACCCATCCAGAACAATTATTCTCCTTGTGCCAGGCATCCAGCCCAAGTATCCATTAACGTAATCCCTGCTTAGACTCCAATCCACTTAGTTAGAAAAACTAAATTGAAGGACAGCCCGGCTATCACAGTTCTCTAGAGTATGCTGGGATTATTGCGGTGACCAGGTCTTCCTGCATGATACCCTGGGTAGTTAGTCAAGCAGACGCCTTGGTCCACATTTAGTATCTGCAGCTTAATAAAACAGTGGTTGGTTCTGGTAGTCAGGCTCTATATCTCAATTTTCACAACAGACTTAGAGGGGAACTGTAATGTCCTGAGTGGCCAATAATTGGTTCTGTTTGCTGCTGGGACATTTTCTTCTTTGTCCTGTTTTCTGCAGATTTTTTTCACTGTGTCTGCGTGATGCAGTTCAGTAGTGGGAAGACCAGGACCGATTGTGCATGGTTACCACTGGCAGCAGCATAGGGGCAGCTCATTGGGGCAAGGTGCTTGTAGTATAGCCAAGCCAGTATGTCACCAGAGGGCACAAGGGGCAACTGTACTGAAAAGTGCCCGGGCTTGGGAGCAAGGAGGGATCCACTGTGCTCTCTCCGACTCCTCATTTTTGACAGCTTGAATGCTGGCACTGGCAAGTTAAGTGACTGGACACAGGAGGATGCCCGCCCTTATCAGTGGTGGTGGTGCTGGCAGGGGTGGACTCACCTGACTAAGCTCTGAAACAACACATATCTATAGAGAAAAACAAGGGAGGGGGACAGGACGAGGGAGGACTTAAATAAAACCACCCCTTACCTGGTGAAGCAAGACAATCAAAAAGACGTTTTGATAGTGTGAGATGACTGCGATCTGTGTGATGTTCCCCAATCCCCCTGCTTCACCAGGTAAGGGGAGGTTTTTATTTCTTGGGCTGTGGCCTTAAATACCAAAATCCCCAATTCTTCAAATAACAATCTTGAAATGTGATGCATCTGATTCCTTAAGATGGAGTCCAAGCAACTCTAGTCTCGGTCATGTCACCTTTCTTTCTCCTGTCCTCCAATGTGTAGTTGTTTAGATTCTGTAAGTGCTTCACTGCTTCTCATAGGACTCCTATGAGAAGCAGTGAAGCACTTGCAGAATATAGGACATACCCTGTTACCCCATAATCATTCTGTATAGAGATCCACTCTCTGCATGCACCATGTCCAACATGTCCCTGTCCTTCCTCACGTGTGGGTTCCAAAATTACACATTGATTATACTCCTAGTGAGAGTGTACCAGCAAGGGATCTATACAGGGAATGTATTACATCATCTTTCCTTATTCCTTCAGCTAGTAGTCCCTCTCCCCCTCCCTATACACCCTACACTAGCACAGTGTGGGGGAAGATTAAGAAGTGAGGGAAACTGGCTGGGCTGGGTTCAATGAGAGCCCGAATTTCTCCCGCTCCTTCCCTAGTCCATCTGTACTATGATGATCCTCTCACACAAGTCACACACTCAGTCACATTTTATTTAGAGCCTCTAGTCTAAAATGTGACACGTGTGAGAAGACTGAAGACTAAGAGGACCTCTCACAAGTCACATTTTATTTAGATTTTAACAAACATAAAACATGGGTGTTGGTGTTGCACTTTGTAGTCCACAGACGTTCATCATCAACATCATCATCAGGTGCATATTCTTTTTTTTTATTATTTTTACCTCAATAAAATCAAGAGGAGGAAAAAAAGGGCAGAAGTTAAACTGAGGATCTCTGCATCACGCTCCTCGTCGGCAGCTCCCATACTCGATGTCATAGATGTGGACATCAGTCTCTCCACTCTACCTGCACAGCACTGTTTATTATTTTCAGGAGACGGGTCACAGACCTCCTTGATGAGACCTGACGACAACCAAGGTGACCTCAATAACCAGGATAATAGTGGACCTAGTAGTAACAGGCAGGAATAGAGTGTGTGTGTGTGTGTGTGTGTGGACTGGAGGGACAGTCTGTGTCTCTCTCTCTCTGTACTTGTCCAGTCCATGAGACAATCACCACGGCACGATTAGAGTCTGTCCCAAAAAATGAGATTGATGGATTTTTTCAGCGCCCGCCGGCTCTTGAGAGGGATTACTTCTGTTGGCACCAATGGCGTGTGGCTGGTGCCGTTTTTGAGAGATCCGGAGCCGGGCGGGACTTAGTTACTTCAGGGTGTGTGTGTGTGTGTGTGTGCCGGGACAAACATTCATGGTGCGTGACTGACGCTGATGCATGGACGGGGGCAGAGAAGTTTTGGTCTGGGTGGGCAGGGATGCGCAAATCATCAACGGACAGAATGTTGGGCTTAGAGAATGTCCATGGGGAATAAAAATACCACAAATGTTTGGATGGTTGGGGGGTCAACCCGACCACCGCCCCGAGGCACTGTAGTCACACCTATTGGGAAAGTACATGAGGGTCAGGGGAAAAAATAAGGGGAAAAAAAAGGGAACGGGGGGCCCCATAAAAACTAGGGGGCCCAGGGCAAATGCCCCTTTTGCCCTATGGTTAATCCAGCCCTGGTGCTACTAGACACCAAGGAGGAGTTTGCACCAGGGCAGGGTGAAGCAGGGGCTGCTATGGCATCCATATACCTCTCAACTGTCACACATATGGAGTATGTCACCTCGACAGAAACCCCCATGTCCAGACTACAGAAAGCAGTATTCCAGATTTCCACTTAGACTTTAAAGCAGAAATTCATGTTACTTTATAATGCTCGACATCAGTGCATCCTCTGCCTGGATGAGCTGTCACATATTTGGGGTCACGAGTGATGTAAGTTCAGTGCTATGATGGCATCATCCGTCATTGCAGCCATCAGAGACTGGGTAGGGTAGAGGTCTCGAGCCGCCTCCAGCGGGTGTAATTATTTACTGAATTTTGTTGACCCCGGTAGGCCCACTGAGACTAGAAGTCTCATTGCTTACTTGAATCAGATTAAGCTGTTGGTGGTATTATTAGTGATTGGGGGGATTTGGCTGGTGGGAAATTCCTCTACTCTTTTCGAGCAGTGCCATTAACATCCACCTGAACAACCACTAGAGCAGACGGGACCTCGGTTTATCGTCTCATCCAAGATAAAACACCTCAGGAGTACAGCATCCCCCTCATACTGCACTGCAGTGTCAGTATTGGGATATTAACTCAAGTGCCTGGTGTGGGGATAGAAACCACAGCCTTTCCAGCCTCAAAGGCGGGTGTGCAACCTGCTGAGCCACTGATCTTTTTGAACTGGAATGCTTAGGAGGTGGAACTCTAATCTCTACATTTGCAGGCGGTGGAAGTCTCCAATAGTCCAATCACTGGCACTTACAGACTTTGCACACACTTCCGAGTCCCAGGAAGCAACCGTGCTGCACTCAAAGTTACCATAAGTGTCCGACACACAACACTCGGGCAATCCTGCATTATGCTATGCCTTTACCGGACAGTTACAGATGGGCGGTACCTGTTGAGCGACTGAGTCATAGCCTCGCAGCCAATCCGCGGCCGTCAGTCCCGAGCGACGTCATGGGAATTCCCCTTCGGGGAAGCGGCCTGGGGCTTTCCGGCTGGAGAGTACAGCAGAGTAAGGGGGTCTGTTGTGTTTGGTACCGGAGGCAGCACCTGCGGAAAGGCAGTGAGTGAATCGAAGAAACAACTGCTGAGCCGGAGGAACTCCGTGTTTTGGGGACTAGGAGTAAAAGACATTGGCCGGGGTACCCACTGACGGAGTGGCAGTGCCAGGGATCGGAGAGGGCGCCGACAGGAAGAAGGACCAAGCGCCAAGGACAGAAACTGTCACAGACACTGGGAAGGAAGGACTGGCAGAAGTATCTCTGGAGCCGCAGCTCAGGTGAGGAAGGCCAAGGGCAGCGCGATCGGACAGCTATCCTACCTGCAGAGCATAGAGCTATAGAAAAAAGGCACTAATAATCCAGGGGATAGGCTGCTGGAAGAGGACTGTACGACAGGGTAAAGCTTCTGGAGAAGAGCCACCCCAGGCACAGATAAAGAAGAGTGATATCCTAAGACCTTTTTTTTTTTTGGGGGGATAGACCTTAGAAACTAGATCCCGGCCCGAGCCCTGGGGAAGAGGGGCTAGCACCTTGACCCTCTCCTTTACAAAAAGGGTGGTGGTTGCATGGAATAGCCTGCCTCAGGAGGTGGTGGCAGCCCGTAATGTAGCGGGTTTAAACACGTATGAGACAGAAAGAAAAGAATAATAGAGATAAGAAAAAGCTAAGCCAGTGACCAACAAGGGTCACTGGTCACTTTGTGAGCTAGCCTAGTCGGGCAGACTGGATGGGCCTGGCGGTCCTTATGTGCCGGCAGAATGTGTGGCTTTCGGCTAGTGTCTAGGCTGCGATTAAAGATAGAGTGCTGTTAAAGGGACACAGTCAGCTTTGCCAAGTACAGTCATTTCTGGTCATGTGACACCAGTTTGCCCATAGGAACCTACTTATCAAACTTTTAAATGCCCCCAGATAGCAGGTAAAGCTAAATGGTACCTTTTTAGCCATTTTTGCAGCCCAGGTTTGGACCGAGTGGCCCTCCCAAGTAACTTCAGCTGCCAGAAGCAGATCTAGTGTAGGAACGTCATATGTGAATGGCATGGTCACTGTCCGGACACTCAGCAGCATATAAGACTTTAATTTTTTTGGCTGCTGTGAACCAAGAGAGAAATTTGATATAGCAAGTGATTTTGTACCAGAAAGTATAGATTGGTGCAGCAAACGAGCATTGGCAATGAAAATAAATATGCTTGGAAAATGGAGCTGAGATCCTGTCCATGCCTAGCAGATGCGCAGAATCTTGGCTTCCTTTTCTAATCTTATTTATTTTCACTGCCAATGCTAGTTTGCTGCCTATATTTTCTGGTACAGAATCATCTGCTACAGAAACTCAGAAATATAGACTTTGCCAGCAGAAAAAGGACCTCTTGGCCCATGTAGTCTGTCCATTTTTCCCCCTGCCTATAGTATCACTGCAACTCCTACTGGATCTTCGGCCCATTCAACCCCCTTCCCTTTCTCTAAGATTCCCTTATACCTATCCCATGTATTCTTGAACCCCACCACTGTTTTGGCCCCCACACCTCTGCTGGAAGACTGTTCCAGGAATCCATCACTCTGTGAAGAAGTACTTCCTCACGTCATTCTTGAATATGACCCCCTCCCCCTCCAGCTTGTCATCATACTCTGTTGTCCGTGGGCACCTTTTTTTCTGCAAAATACTTCTCTCTTGTACCTTATTTACCCCGTCAGATATTTAAAGGCCTCTGTCATATTCCCCTCATCTTCCTTGTCTCTTCCGGGCTGTACATATTTAGGTTCTTAGGTCTGTCCTCATAAGACTTGTGATGTAGATCCTACAGTATTTTTAGTTGTCCTCCTCTCACTGCCTCCTCTCTGTGCCCTTGTGGAGATGTGGTATCCAGAATTGGACATAGTACTGTAAGTGGGTTCTTACCAGCACTCTATACAGAGGCAGCACCATCTCCCTGTTTCTGCTGGTGGTGCCCCTGCTTGGCCACCTTTAGGTCTTCAAAAATGATTAACCTAGGGTCTGATTCCTACTTAGTGGTTGTCAGTACAACTCTTTCCATTTTATACTCAGCCCATGGCTTTCTGTGCTGCAAGTGTGTTACTTTTGCTTTTTTCGCATTGAAACCCAGCTGTTGTACACTTGACCATACTTTGATTTTTTTCAGGTCTCTGCTCATCCTTTCCACTGCTCCAGAGCGTCCACCATATTTTGATATCATCCTCAAAGAGGCAGACCATCCCTTCCAGCTCCTCTGCAATGTCACTTATAAAGACATTAAAGAGGACCGGTCTCAGTACTGAAGCCTGAGGCACCCGACTGGTCCCCCCACTTCCTCGGAGTGAACTCTGTTTACTGATACCTTCTACTACCTATTCCCTAACCAATTTTAACCCAGTTTACCACCTTTGGACACGCTCTTAAGCTTCCCAGCTTGCTTTAGTGAAATCTATGTAGGCCACTTCCACTGTTTCAGCCTGATCTAATTCCTTGGCCACCCAGTCAAAGAAGTCTGTTGGATACGTTTTTTTTTTACTCTGTATTTTATGCGCCTTACTGCCCCCTCTCACCACTCTTTCAGACTGCCTCGACCCTCTTCTTCTGCCCCTAGAGTACCTGATGCCACTAATCCCTTGATGCCCGGATAACCCCCTGGTGCAGTGTGGGGAGGGACCCACTCACCTCTCCAACTTTTTACTTCCAATGTGGACCGGCACAGTGGAGTCTGCCCCGATGATCTGAGGGCACGCAGTGAGGAGTCGTCACCTAGGCGAGACGGGGTGTTTCTCCCTTGTTGGCACTGGCGTGCAGTTAAGGCCATTGAGTGAGGAGATGTGGTGAGACGCACTCCTGCTCCGCCCCTCTGCTGACATCTGCCCCGTTCCCGTACTGCTACCTCCCTCTACCGCGCCTTCCTCCCGAGCTCACCCAGGTGGCAGTATCATGGTGGGAGCTTGCAGGTTGCCCCCCAGAGACGGAGAGTAGCCGTCGGGCACTCTATCCTTCACTTCCCCGGCTGACCCCCGGTGGTCTGTGCTCGTTCCCGAACACGGATCGCCAGTGAGGTGTGAGGTAAGGCGTCCAGTGCCTCAGCGCCACCGGGCTGGTCTTGTCAGATTCGTTTGACATGCTCTTCCTCCAATGAATCCATGCTGTGTCAGGTCTTATAACCCACTGGATTCCAGATATTCCACAATCCTTTCCTTCAGCAGTGATTCCATGAACTTTCCCACCACCTAAGCCAGGTTGACTGGCCTATAATTGCCAGTATCCTCCTTGCTGCCACTTTTTGTGAAGTGGGACTACATCTGCCCTCCTCCAGTCCTCCGGAACCACTCCTGTTTCTAATGAGCTGTTAAATAAGACCGTCAGAAGTGCAGCCAGTACCTCCTTGAGCTCCCTCAATAGCACTTGTCCCGCTGGTTAGTACAAAAAAGGTTATGGTTGACCACTGAGCCCTGGGGAGAAACATAGAATTTAATGGCAGATAAGGACCGCTTGGCCCACCTAGTTTGCCCATTTCCCTACCTACAGGATAAACTGTAGATCCTAGTTAACCGACAGCCTATTTCTTCCTACCCCCCACAAGAATTGCCTTATGTCGGTCCCATGCATTCTTGAATTCTCCCACAGTTTTAGACCCCACAGCCTCCTCAGGAAGGCTGTTCCATGCGTCCACCACCCTCTATGTGAAAAAATACTTCTTCACATTGCCCCTGAGCTGCCCCCCTTCTATCTTCAAATTGTGCCCACTTGTTCTTGAACATCTCTTTTTCTGAAAGATGCTACCCTCTTGGACTTTGTTGATTCACTTGAGGTACTTAAAAGTTTCTATTATGTCCCCCCTCTCCCTCCTTTCCTCGAGGGTATACATATTAAGCTCCTTTAGTCTCTCTCACATATTTTCTGGTGCAGACACTGCACCATTTTTGGTTACCCTCCTCTGGACATCCTCCATCCTGTCTATGCCCTTGCGGAGATGGGGTCTCCAGAACTGCACACAGTGCTCCAGATGGGGTCTCACTAGCTGTCTGTACAGAGGGATAACAACTTCCTGTTTTCTACTGATGATGCCTCTCCTTATGCATCCCAGTATCCCCCCAGCCCTCCTTACTGCCTT
The DNA here is from genome assembly GCA_016271365.2 of Neoceratodus forsteri. Taxonomy (NCBI): domain Eukaryota; kingdom Metazoa; phylum Chordata; order Ceratodontiformes; family Ceratodontidae; genus Neoceratodus; species Neoceratodus forsteri. The sequence goes on along the minus strand of CM028135.1, from coordinate 65,262,659 downwards.
CTCGCATTGCTTGCCCACCTTTAGGTCATCTGATATGACTATCCCCAGGTCCCTTTCCATTTTTGTTGTTGTTAGTATGTATCTCACCCCATACTGTGTACTCTTCCCCTGGGTTTTTGTTTCCCAGGTGCATTACTTTGCACTTCTTTATGTTGAATCTAAGCTGCCATACATTTGACCATTCCTCCAACCTTGCCAAGTCCCTTCTCTTCCTTTCCACCCCACCTTGTGTATCAACCCTGTTGCAGATCTTTGTATCGTCTGCAGAGAGACATACTTTTCCTTCCAGTCCCTCCGCAGTGCCACTTATAAAGACATTAAACAAGACCGGTCCCAGTACTGAACCCTGCGGTACCCCGCCAGTAACCCCCCTTTCTTCAGAGTGGACTCCATTTACTATTACCCTCTGTGTCCTGTTGCCCAGCTAATTTTGTACCCAGGCTACCACCTTGGGACCCACTCCAAGGCTGGCTAACTTGTATATTAATCTTTTGTGTGGGACTGTGTCAAGTGGGAGGGGGATAGAACCTATACCCTCGACCCCTAGTGCACTGACCATGACACCCAGAGCTGTGGCAGATGGGCTGTAGTTGGGGTTTACCCCAGGGTATAACTCTTGGAGTGGGACAATATGATACCTCAGTGCAGAGCTATCAGAGAGGGGCTATGCCACGAAACATTGCTCACAGAGGGCCCCTAGTAATGCAGGGAGAGGGGATTACAGCTGGGCAGTAGTAGGGTTTTACCCCAGTCTAGGGCTCTTGGAGAGGAACTTTATGATATCTATAATATCCCTGAGCAGAGCTCTCGGAGTGGGGCTTTACCCCTGGAAATAGCTCACATAGGCCCCTGGCGACCCGGAAAGATGTACTTGCAGATGGCTATAGAAGGTTTTTGGCCCTGGACAGGGTTTTTGGAGAGGAGCCATATGATAGTTTCGGGCATAGCTCTCAAAGAAGGGATAGGGTGGAGCTCTCAGAGAGGGAAGCTATATAACGTAGATCACAGTAGGTCTTAGCAACCCAGGAAGAGGGACTAAAGTGAGTGGGGAACATCCTACCTGCATGCTGTTTGTGAATGCTATGGGGAAAAGGTTTTTCTACATAATTTAAATTGCAGTATTTGAGATAAAAACTATAGTAAATTTCAGTGTTTATCATGAGCCACATTGCATTTTGTATTAGCCTCATTTGATTTCCATTAGCTGTCAGCTACCGTGGCTCACTCAGACACTCCAAAATGCTTCCAGGCAGGTAGCCAACTCTCAGATCCTGCACAAGACATCCTTCAGAACAGCACTGCTAAGAAGGCCGAGAGCTGTAGTTGAGCTCACTGTAGAGGCTGGTAGAAGCACCCAGCCTGGCCGGTGCCTTAGAATCACCCGACAAGGACCAACAGGCTGTGTTTACATGTTGAACTCTTAATGGTGGCTGACAAGAGCAAGAGGCCTGCTGTCCGAGGTGAGCACAGGGATTAAGTAAACATCAGATCAGAGAATAGAATATTTTGCTTTTGAAAAAATTGTGCTCGGAGTCCTTTCTCCAGTTTTATGAACAAGTACTGATTTGTAATTTTTCTAGTCTCTGAAATAACAGCACCTTGCATATTTGAGGGCTTGGCAGAGAAATTCAGGAATGTGATGGCTTTGTTTCAAGCAGGCAGTACAGTTAAATTGACTACCAGATTCAGCAGCTGATGTTAACATTTTTCATTAATGGAGTGGGACACTTTAGTTGCATTTAATACTTAGTTAAAAACTCAAACTCTGTTTTGAGGTCTTCTTACTGGCCCCTTGCTTGGGAAAAGAGTCTCTCAGGGCCTTTAATGACTAAGTTTCCTACAGAAACAAGCACAAACAGTATCATATTAATGTAGTGAGAATGTGTTGGTGTAGGTGGTGTCGCTGATGGTTTATAGGTTCATCCTGAAGCCTGTTCTTCAGGTGCAGATGGATCATTGGAATTGGATACAGAAAATAGGTCCCAAGTAGTAACTACATTTTATTGTTAAACTGTTGTGTTTTCTGACAAGACAGTGTATTTTTGACTGTTTCAGGAAGTGGTATGGCTGCCTTTGTTCTGTGCAGGGATCATACAGCTGAGATGACAGCTTCCTGTTTCAGAATACTTGGTACTGTGTCTCTCAGTTTAGAAAAAACTGTTTGGGGCCTGACAGCACACAACTGTCTCCGAAAATGTGAAATGCTGATGTGTTGTAATATGTGGCACATACCACTAACTGGAATTAGTAGCCTGCTCTTTTTATTTTAATCATAAATTAATTGTCAGGAAGGTTGTCTTTGTCAGTCGTGCTGGCAGTTCAGCAGATTACCATCTTGTCAATGGAAGCAGGCGCATGTTGTGCCCGTCCATAAAGGGGGATTGAGAGAAGAGGCAGGAAACTATAGACCCGTCAGTTTGATGTCGGTGGTGGAGAAGGTAATGGAGTCTTGAGAGCATACTTAAGGAAAGGCTAGGAGGTTTCTTGGAGGAGATGGGTTACCTGGATAACCGGCAGCATGGATTTGTGCCAGGTAGATCGTGTCAAACAAACCTTGTAGAGTTCTATGAGTGGGTGACATCAGCACTCGACAGGGGGAGACCAATGGATGTACTGTTCCTGGACTTCAGCAAGGCATTTGATTCGGTCCCTCACATTGGCTTAAGGGAGAAGTTGGGGAGATGGGGGTAGGCCCATTGATGGTTAGGTGGATTGGAAATTGTCTTACAGGGCGCACTCAGCGGGTAGTGGTCGGAGGGGAGGTCTCGTCTTCTAGGGAGGTCATAAGTGGGGTCCCACAGGGATCAGTCCTGGGGCCACTCCTGTTTAATGCCTACATCTCTGATATCAGGGAAGGTATTGGGTGTGAAATGAGTCTCTTTGCGGACGACTCCAACCTGGGGGCGGTGGTGGGGGGGAGGAGGGGAGATTGGCCCTACAAGAGGACCTGGATACTCTGGGTAGGTGTTCTTGCACCTGGAAATTGAAATTTAACTCCTCCAAGTGCATGGTGCTACACCTAGGGTGGGAAAACCCAAACTATATGTACACCCTGGGGGGAGGGGGGCTGAGTTGCAGACCACGGCAGGGGAAAGAGACCTAGGAGTTTTGGTGGATGCTAACATGAATAATTCAGGGCAGTGCAGGAGGGCTGCGGTCAGGGCAAATAGGATGCTGGGATGCATCACTTGGGGGATTACCTCAAGGAACAGGGAAGTGATTTTGCCACTGTACAACAGCCTGGTTAGACCACATCTTGAGTACTGTGTGCAGTTCCGGAGGCCGCACCCAAGGAGGGACATCCAACTGTTGGACAGGGTTCAGAGGAGAGCAGCCAGAATGATCCAGGGCCTTTGGGGATATGACATATGAGGAACGACTAGGGGAGCTCAACCTGTTCATGCTGGAGGAGAGGAGGGATCGGGGGGGGCATGATTGAGGTCTTCAAGTACCTCAGGGGAGTAAATAAGATAAGCCGAGATAGGATCTTTTGACTGAAGGAGGGTGGAATCACCAGAGGACACAGTTGGAAGATTGAGGGTGGTAGGATTAGGGGGGAAAGGAGGAGAAAGGTACTTCACCGAGAGAGAGTGGTGGAACCATGGAATGTGCTGCCCGGGGAGCTGGTACAGGCAGCTACGGTGGAGGGATTCAAGAGAGGGTGGCACAGGTATAGGCAAGGGGTGAAGCAGAGGCTGGTTTGCCTGGGGAGGACCAGGACTGGGGGATGGAGTACCAGTGGAAGGAGACAGATAGATGGCTACGGTACCCAATCAGGGTGCTGAAGCATGAGCAGACTTGATAGACCAATAGGCCTACTCTGCTGGCATCTAGTATGTTAGTAAGTTAGATCTGGAAGCCTGTGTGAAATCTGTGGCATTTAGAAGACACAGGTTCAAACTGATGCCACATTTGCAACCTTTAGAAAATCAGATTAGGCAATAATGGTGTGTGATGACATCCAGGTTATAATTTTAAAAAAAGGACTGACCTGCAACGGTGGGACAGACCCAAAGTCACCACTCAGAGCCCAGTGAAATTTAAAAAGGCGTGTAATGATAAAAAGTTAGAGACATTAGTTAAAAAATGTTTTGGCAACCTAGAATTTTATTGTGCCTAGTTAGAATTAAGATAAATACCTGTCGTGACTGCCAAATAACTTGAATATATAAAACACAGGGCTGAAGGCAGAATAATCCCAGTATGCGGGTAAATGCTCAAGCTGGGGTCCGGATGACTCCAGTTTGGGGCTGTATGCCCTGGCTACAATTTGAATCATTTCATTTTGGGGGGTGAATCTTTGGGCTGATTAGTGCTGAGTTTTGGACTGAGTGCTCTGGCTAAGATGTGAACATTTTTCCTTTGGGGTTAATATTTAAGCTAAGATCAGAATAAGTCCCATTTGGGGTTAAATTATTCGTTTATATATTTTGGCCAGGTAGGCACACTGAACTGAAATGTGTTCATGGGTGCGGCCTGGGAGAGGGTATACTTGTAAACCTGTCAACTTTAAAAGATAATGTAGCAGTTGTCTTTGAAATGAGATTTTTTTTTTAACCAGGAGAGGCACAGAGCAAATGACAAGAATGTGTAGCACAATTGTTAACATAAAGAATAATACAAATAGTGGATATCATGTTTAAGCAATAATGCCCGAACAAACATTAATTTCCTGGGGTTATTGCATGGCTGAAGTGAATGCTTAAACTGAGTTCTGAATAACTGCCTTTTAAGGGTGAATAGTTGAGCTGAGATCTGAACGATTACCGTTTCGTGGTGAATGCTTGAACTGAGGTCTGAATAACTCCAGTATGGGGGTGAATGCTTAAGCTGAGGTTCAGATATCTCTGCTGGGGGTGAATGCACTGGCCGAGGCCAAAATAGCTCCTGTTTGAGTGTACAGAGTTCAACACTGGCAATGGCCCACTAGCCAGATGCCAGAAGACTTTTGTATTCAGCAAACAAAAAAATGTCTTCAGCTAGTTGTAGCTGTAAGCTTGTATTGGAGAAGGTAACATTGCAAGAAGTACACCAGTTTGGCCAGCAGAATATCTGTGGGGCCAACATATTGCCCTGTTGACTAGTGCTTGTTAAACTTATCTTGGACCCCTGGATGTATTCTCAGGCTTGTGCCAAAATAATTCTACAGTAGTTTGAAGGTAAACTGCTCCGTCTAGGATCTGAATCAGGAATGAAAGACATGTACAGTAATTGTTTGGAAAACATTTCTTTAATTTACCCTATCTCACTGCTGTAACAACACCGTAAAACACACGTGGTAACAACACCTTGATTTTACCTGCTTTATTACTACCATGAAAATGCTTTCAGCTCATAGCAAAACTGCTGCTTTGTGAAATGGGGTATAAACAAACAAAGGAAAGACATAGGAGAAATCGGCCCCCTTTGAAACAGTGCAGGTAAAGTGTTTTTTTGAAACCACGCAGTACGGATTACTGTTTTTTCTCTTTCCGTAAGACAGTGGGAGGATTGCTTACTCTTGCATGTAAATTTTTTTTCTGATGAAAAATGTTAACATATGGAAATTGTAAATGATAAATATGCCTAAGCATGCTCTTTGTTCAATGTTCAGTATACATATTGTTACAACGGGCTCCGTTTAGAATCTGTAGTTGAAGTCACTCACTGCATTCATACTAACATACTAAAAGCCAGCAGAATAGGCCTGATGGTCTGTCGTGTCTGCTTGGTAGCCAGCCCCTAATGAGTGCTCGCTTTCCCACCCCCCTAGCCCCAGAGAGTGTCATCTTCGGCTTCAGTTTACCCTTGTACCTGTTCCACCCCCTCTTGAAGCCCTCCACTGTGCCCTCCTTCACCAGACATCTGGGCAGTGCATTACATGGCCTCACCACTCTCTCAGTGAAGTAATGTCTCCTGCGTTCTCCCCTGTAATTTCCCCTCCCTCCAGCTTTCACTCATGCCCCTGGTTGTGCCCCCTTTCTTTAGTCTGAACATCTCTTTGGCTCCGCCCCTGTTTATCCTTTTTACATATTTGAAGACCCCTATCATGTCCCCCTGTCTCTCCTCTCCTCCAGCGAGTACAGTCCAAGCTCTTCCAGCCTTTCCTCATAGGTCCTCCCTCCCATGCCCTGAATCATCCTGGTTACTCTGCTCTGGACCCTCTCCAGCAGTGCTATGTCCTTCTTGAGGTGAGGTCTCCAGAACTGCATTCAGTACTCGAGATGCGGCCTGACCAAGGCATTATACAGAAGGAGGGTCACCTCCCATTTCCTGTACGTAATCCCCCTGGCTGTGCAGCCCAGAATCCTGTGTGCTTTTGCTGCAGTTCTTCTGCAGTTTTCAAGTGGTATTCCTTTTGGCGTCTACCACCACTCCCCCCGCTCCCTTTCACTCGTTGTGGCTTGCAGTGAGACCCCCCAGGGTGGTATACATGGCCTGGGTTTCTGATCCCCAGATGCAGAATCCTACACTTCCCTGGATTAAATCTCAGTCCCCACCTCCTTGACCACCCCTCCAGGGTATCCAGGTCCCTCTGGACTGCCTCTCTCGCTTTGTCCCTGTCTGCCAGTGCTCCCAGTTTTGAGTCATCCGCAAAGGAGGCTCATCCTACTCCTAAACCATCTCCCCATATCCGAGACATAGGCATTGAACAGGAGTGGCCCCAGTACCAAACCTTGCGGGACCCCACTGATGACCTTCATAGGGGAGGAGAATATCCCACCAACCACCAACCACTACCCTCTGTGTTCGCTCCATTAGCCAATTTTCTACCCATCTGAGCAACTGTCCTCCCATCCCCATCTCCCCCAGCTTTATTAGCAACCCAATTTGGAAGCATATGAGTTACATTTGGATGGTATATGCACTTACTACACTGACAATGTCTGTAAAAGTCTATCATAAACCACCTAGTAATGCCATTTGAAGAATTATTGGCGCTAAATTTTTGGCGGACACCAGAGCACAAAATTAAGTTGACATTTTACAGTAATTCCTTCCTCGAGGGATCAGGTTGTCTGGTGTGTTGATGGGGTTGAGAAGAGGGTGGAATACTGAAAATGAAATATTGCAAAATATGGATGGAAGCCTTTTTTTCCCTTACATTGCCTGATAGGGTCACATAGGCCACTCAGGAAATGGATGTCTTCATCCCGCAGTCGTTTCATGAATTGCTATACTTGGTGGCTTAGTATGATGTCTCCTGAATGGTTCTTGGATACGGTGTCACACAAGCTCAGCCTGTGTTGATAAATAAAGAGGCATGAACTGACTCAACAAATGCCCCTTGATTATGAAATGACAAGATTTACAAGCAGTGTAGCTTCACAGAGCTGCAGCATGTGGTACTGTGCAGTACATTTCAGAGTTTGGAGCGTCACTGAAACCTCTGCTGATTGAACCTCGTATTTCAACGCCTTTGTGTTGGGGAACTCTCAGCATATTATAATAGATATTCTTTTCATTTTCATAACTTTTAGAATATTTTCAAGCAATATGGTAGTTGATAGTTAAACTAGAGTTCACTCTTAGTTGCTAACTTTTAAAGGGAATATTGTACGAGTCCCTATAACATGATTTCAGTGATTACTGGTGTTGTCCAGAAATTAGTGTGGTAAGACAAAATTAGCAAATGATGTTAGTGAGACACTGGAAAATGCTTTTTTTACAGGGATATGTTGGCATCCATTTTGTGAACAGGAATGGGTTGTGATGATGTCACAGCCTCACAAGTCTTAACAGTGTGTTTCATAGCATTCGAGAACAATTGGGTGTGCTCATTGCTGTCCCATTACACTGTGAAGAAAACCCTGCCTGAATTTGAAGTTTGGCATGGTGTGGCAAGAGAATCCAGGGCTTTCCCCACAATTAGATGTGACCCATGTCTGTAGGAGCAGTTTTTTCTTAACCCGCTTCACTGCACACTGTTGGGGCTGTTGAAGCAGTGACATCATCATAACACCCTTCTGTCCACAAAATGGGTGCCTACACATATCAGAGTTTTAAAAGTATTTTCCTATTTTACTACAAACATTTGCTAACTAATACCCAAGCAGTTTACATACGGGATCTATATAGTAACCTTTACATTAATCATTCGTGGAGTGCTACGCATTCTTTTCAAAAGCAGGGGCCCTATACACTGCTACTACTGGGTACCACAGCGTGCTTACAAGGCCCACTTTGTGGTACATTTATAACTTGCATCCCTTGGTGCTATACGTAAAGGGGTCACAAGTCTTTCCCTGTGCTGCCCACTATCCCTGCTTCCCCCAGCGCTCTCTCTTTTGCCCTGCACCTACACTAGTGCTGTCTACTTGTTCATCCTCCCTTTCCCACAACCCTTGGTCCCCTTCCAAAACTCAATATTGCGTTCTGCACATTGCAAATGTTATTTATTTATCCATTTAATTTCTTTTTACGGGGTAGGTACACTAGGCTGAAACTGCCTTTTTTCCAGGTGCAATCTGGGAGATGATAACATCAACCTTGTGGAGTTCTATGATTGGGTGACGAGTGCCCTGGACCTGGGTAGGATGGTGGGCGTCCTCTTTCTTGACTTCAGCAAGGCGTTTGACTCGGTTCCTTGTGGGGGCCTGTTGGATAAGCTGGGGGAAATGGGAGTGGGGAAACAGATGATCAGATGAATAGGAAACTGGCACTTGGAGCGTACCCAGAGGGTCGTGGTTGAGGAGATAGTCTCATCTCCAAGGAGGGTCATTAGTGGGGTCCCTCGGGGATCAGTCCAAGGGCCCCTCCTGTTCAATGCCTATGTCTCTGACATAAGGAAGGGCATCAGGAGTGAAATGAGTCTCTTTGCGGATGACTCGAAGCTGGGAACAGTGGTGGATGGGGTGGAGGGGAGGGTGGCACTACAGGGGGACCTAGATGCTCTGGAGAGGTGGTCAAGGAAGTGGGGACTGAGGTTCAGTGCAGGGAAATGTAGGGTACTGCACCTGGGTGTCAGAAACCCAGGCCAAGTGTATACCCGGGGGAATGCTACAAGTCTCGATGGCTGAGAGGGACCTGGGGGTGGTGGTGGATGTCAAGATGAACAACCTGGAGACTTATAGGAAGGCAGCGGCCAAGGCCAACAGGATGTTGGGATGCATTGCTAGGGGGATTACCTCCAGAAGGAGGGAAGTGATACTCCTTCTATATAACTGCTTGGTGAGGCTGCACCACGAGTACTATGTGCAGTTTTGGAGGCCACACTTAAAGAGGCACATTGCACTCCTGGAAAGGGTCCAGAGGAGGGCAACCAAAATGATCTAGGGCTTGGGGGAAGGACCTATGGGGAGAGGCTCGAGGAGCTAAATATGTAACGTTGGAAGATCGAAGGGACAGGGGGGACATGATAGAGGTCTTCAAATACATGAAGGGTGTAAATGGGGAGTCTCAGTCAGGGTGCTCAGAAGGAAGGGGGGTGCAACTAGAGAGCATAGGTGGAAGCTGGAGTGGGGGAGACTCAGGGGGGAAAGGAGGAGGTGCTACTTCACTGAGAGGGTGGCAGAACCATGGAATACGCTGCATGGCGGACTAGTGGAGGTAGAGACTTTGGAAGGGTTCAAGAGGTGTTGGGACAGGTACAGGGGAAGGGTTGTGCAGGCAAAATCCAATGCAAGGGGAATACCCTGGACTGGAAATGGAGAATCCCGAGAGGGCGGGGGACAGCAAGGAGGGGCTGACCAAGCAAGCAGACATGAAAGACCGTTAGGCCTACTCTGCTGGCATTTTAGTATGTTAGTATAAGCATACAAAACACAGTATGAAAACACATGTAGTATTAATATGGTACAGGAGTAAGGGCAGCAACACAATAAGTATGTTAGTCTCCAGCACTTTATTGCATTGTGGTGTATTTCACTTACAGTACACAGACTCTCTGTCCTTGCACAGTTGTTATTTATAATGCTTATTTACTTATTTGCATTAATTGTATTTGTGTTTATTGTTCTTGGTGTACCTCTGTTCCTCCCTTCTCCCTCCCCTGATGACACATCTGGAAATGAGCTGGTACCAGCTCAGCATGTCCTTCCAGGTAAAACTTAGTTGATTAGCAGTAGGGCTGTTCACTGCTGGTGTTAAGGCTGTGTTTTTATAGTACAGATTTTTGTATGGTGTTGCACAGGAGCTTCACTCATTGGAGGGGCAATATAATAAAAAAATAGAAACTACTGCCACTTTTTTTATTTGTTAGCGTAAGGTCAGAAAAAGTGAATATGTTGATCCTTGGATTTTTTATTTTTTTTTGCATATTTTCCTAGAGTGGTGGATAAAATTAAGAACATTAAAAAAAAAAGTTCCCTCCAGAGATTTGGGTTTGCCATACTTGTAATGGCAAAAAAAAAAAAAAAAAAAAGAACCGTCTTTTGTCCAAGGAAAATATCAGGATCCAAAACTCCATTCAGGGTTTGCATTAACCCCTTACTAAAGACCCCAAAACGGGAATTTTGAGGATTTTGAAGCACAAAAATGACAGCAGTGCTTCAGCATTGACCCTGTATGTGGAAAGGTTTTCATGGATTACGTTAGTAGAAAAAAGTATTGTGTAAGGTTTTACAAAGCCACTACAGCAAATTTCTGACCCCAGGATTCTCTGGTCTGACCCCCAGCATTTGAAACAGAGGGTCAATGGTGGATGTTAAAAATGAACATCTCTGAGACTTGTAGGAGGGCAGCGGCCAAGGCCAACATAATGCTGGGATGCATCGCTAGGGGTGAGTACCTCCAGAAGGAGGGAAGTGATCCTCCTTCTGTATAACTGCCTGGTTAGGCCACACCTCGAGTACTGTGTGCAGTTCTGGACTCCGCACCTAAAAAGGGACATTGCACTCCTGGAGCGTGTCCAGAGGAGGGCGACCAAGATGGTCTAGGGCATGGGGGAAGGGACCTACGAGGAGAGGCTTGAGGAGCTCAACATGTACACCCTGGAGGAGAGGAGAGGAGGGATGGGGGGACACGATAGAGGTCTTTAAGTACATAAAGGGGATTAATAAGGGTGGCTCGGATGGGGTGTTCCAAATAAAAAGTGGGGGGGGGGCACCGAGGACGCTGTGATGGAAGCTGGGGGAGACCGGAGGTGGTACTTCACTGAGAGGGTAGTAGAACCATGGAATGCGCTGCCCAAGGAACTGGTGGAGTCTGACACTGAGGAGGGGTTCAAGTGGGGTTGGGACAGGTATGGGGGAGGGTGAAGCTGAGGAATTCCAATACAAGGGAAATACCCTGGAAAGGGGATGGGGAAACCCAAGAGGGTGGGGCAGCAACATGGGCACCCAGTATGGTATCGAGTAGACACGGAAGACCATAAGGCCTATTCTGCTGGCATTTCTGTATGTTAGTATGTCAACCAGACCCTCACTTTACTAGTGCTAATGCAAGCCCTACATTCTGGACTTCTGTTGCGTGATAACTCAGTAAATACTCCCGTATGAGACAGATAAAAGTAAATACACACATACATACATAAATAAATACATCAGTCAGTCAATACATTTTCCAAACATAAGAACAGCTGAATCTGAGGTTTCAAAATATCTTTTTTTTTTTTTTTTTTTATCATGGCCTATTTCTGTTTGTCCTTAGCTGCTGGGGTGACTGTAATGAGTTTGTTCACTGATGCATGAGGGTTCAAGCCCCCTCCCCAGGGAATTGTGTTTATACTCATTCCTGACTCTGCAGTGCAGTACTGGTGAGTGATACCCTCTTGGAAATGACATCCTTTGGATAAGATGTGAAACCGGGGTGCCTTCTTCCAATTTCTGGTAGTTGTCCAGCTGTAGGCTTAAGTCCCCATGGCACTTTCTGAAAAGCATGTCGACAGTTGTCTTAGCCGTCATTTCCGTTCTCAGTAAAGTGAGCTGTATTGCAGTTGTTGATGACTGCATGTAGTATGATGTTGTGTAAAAGGAATAACACAAGTCAGGGTGTGCAGTTATGAAGGAATACAGCATGCCTCGGGTGTTTGTTAGCCATGAGGAATAGCCGAGTGCTGCAACCACTCAAGAAATGCATAATTTCCTTATGGACACACCCGGGAACTTGTAATCCCACTTATAAAGCGGGCCTTTGTTTGAAAAAAAAAAAAAAAAAAAAAGATGTATACTGGGGGAGGAGCAAGGAGCCGGCTGGGGGGAGTGGTCAGTAGAAAGGACGAGGAGGGACATGGAAGGGAGTGAAATGGAGGAAAGGGGGTGGTTAGAGTGTTCCTGTTGGGTGATTCCATGATCAGGGGTATCAAATGGGGTAGGGAGGGGGAAGTCTGCCCAGTTAGAACAAAATGCTTCCCTGGGCTAACGGTGCACAGGGCCAAGCATGAGGTATATCAACTGGCGAAGGATTGTGGGGGTTCCCCGGACATACCGGTCTACTTGGGTACCAATGACAGTGGAGGAAATAGTGAGCTGGAGATACAAGAAAGGTTCAGGGAGCTAGCCAGGGTTTGTCATGACATAGGATGCGCGATTTCCTTCTCCGAAATCCTGCCGGTGCCGAGGGCTGGTGGGGAAAACAAGAGGAAGATTAGGGAGATAAACCAGTTGCTATGGGAGTGGTATGGGGCCAGCGGGTATGGGTTGATGGGGGACTGGGGGGAGACCTGGGAGGATAAGGGGCTTATCTTAGGGATAGGCTCCATCTCAATTTGGAGGGGAGGGAAATCATTGAGCTGAAAATAGAGGGGTTCGTTGGTGAAAGGTGGGGTTTAAACTTATGAAGGGGAAGGGATGGGAGAAAAGGCTGTCATGGGGGGGGTCCGATAAAGTAGGGACTCTGTCTCCACCCCCCTAGGGAGCTGGAGAAATGCAGGAAAAAGTCGACTAGTAAGGTGCAGACCGGGAGGAGACGGAGGCTCCATGGGAACATGAGCAGGGGAAATGGGAGTATAGGGAAGGGGTGGAGGGTGGTCTAACTAAATGCCAAGAGCTTGGGCAATAAAATGCCTGAGCTCCAGGAGATGCTATCTGAGGGAGAGGTGTATGTGGCAGCTGTCACTAAGACCTGGGTCACAGCAGGGCATGACTGGGACCTGAACCTGGAGGGTTACACTATGTTCAGGAAGGACGGGGGGAGTAGGACTGATAGTCAACTAACTGCATTCGCAGAAGAGGAGTGGAGGAGGCGGAGGGACCATGGAGGATTTAATACCTTGATAACAAAGGGGGGCAAGAGAGTAAAAATAGGAGTGGTGTATAGACTCTTTGCGCTGGTGGAGGAACTGGAGGAGAGTTTGATGGCAGATGTTGGGAGATATTGTAGATCGGTCAGGGGAAGGGTGGTGGTGTTGGGTGACTTAAACATGCCAGGAACGGAATGGGGGACTATGACATCCTTGGTGGTCAGGGAACAGAGGTTGGTGGATGTCTTTTAGGACGCGTTTCTAACCCAGCAGGTGGGGGAGCTGACCAGGGAGGCACAGATACTGGATGTGGTCCTAGCGGACAGTGACCAGATTGGGAGCCTGGAGGTAAGGGACCCGTTGGCAGGGAGTGACCATGCCACGGTCTGGTTCTGCCTGGACCTAGGAGGGGAAGAAGGCTGCACAAAGATGGAGGTAACTGACTTCAGGTGGATGGATTTCAAGGAAATGGGAAGGATTCTTAAGGAGCATTTGGATGGGATAGGACCGGACATGGACGCTGACAGTTGGTGAGAAGTCATCAGGAGAAGGGGTGCAGGGTGCTACCAGCACCTGTGCAAGAGGGAGATGCAAATGCGGTTGGGCCCAAAAACCCTGCTGGTGGACCCTGGAGGTTCAAGAGGTGGTGAGGGAAAAGAAAGTGGCCTATGGACGTTTCAAGTGCTCAAGGAGTGAAAGGGGAGTACGAACTGATGGCCAGAAGGGCCGCTAGGGTGGTGAGGGTGGCTAAGGCAAGGAGGGAGCAGAACCTGGGCAGGGAAATTAGGAAAGGGAACAAGGGGTTCTTTAGATACATTAGGGAAAAAAGAGGGGTTACGGGTCAGATTAGCAGGATTAAAACGGGAGAGATGGGCACAAGACCTGGGGAGCAGGCTGAGGTACCAAATGAGTAATTTGCCCTACTCTTACCAAGAAAAATGGGGGGCTGCATCATACTTGGGAGTAGATGGTGAAACTGAAGAGGGTACCCTTACTGTTCAGCTGGGGGGGGTCCATCACTGGCAGGAGGGGGAAGGCAAAACAGGAGGATGAGAAAGCAGAGGTGGAAATCACGGTAGAGAGAGTGAGGGAAGCCTTTAGGTCCCTTACAACTGAGAAAGCACCTGGGCCAGATAAATTACATCCCAGTGTACTGAGTAAACTGGCGGATGTCCTGATGAAACCCCTGGTGGAGCTTTTCAGCATTTCTTTGAGGATAGAGTGGGTGCCCCAGGACTGCTAAGTGGCACATATAGTGTCTGTCCACAAGGGTGGATCAAGGGCAGTGGCAGGGAACTACAGGCCCGTCAGCCTGACATCGGTGGTGGGCAAGGTGACGGAGGGTATGTCCTGGTGAAACCCCTGGTGGAGCTTTTCACCATCTCTCTGAGGACAGGGTGGGTGCTCCAGGACTGCAAGGTGTCGCATATAGTGTCTATCCACAAGGGTGGATCAAGAGCGGTGGCAGGGAACTACAGGCCCGTCATCCTGACATCGGTGGTGGGCAAGGTGATGGAGGGTATTGTCAAGGAGGGGCTAGGAGAGGAACTGGAAAAGTCGGGTGCCTGGACGGTAGACAGCATGGCTTCATCCCGGGGAAATCATGTCAGACAAACCTTGAGGAGTTCTATGATTGGGTAACGAGTGCCTTGGACCTGGGTAGGCTGGTGGACATCCTCTTTCTTGACTTTAGCAAGGCGTTTGACTCTGTTCCTCATGGGGTCCTGTTGGATAAGCTGGGGGAAATGGGGGTGGGGAACCAGATGATCAGATGGGTAGGGGATTGGCTCCAAGACCGGACCCAGAAGGTCGTGGTTGAGGGGATAGTCTCATCTCCAAGGAGGGTCATTAGTGGGGCCCCTCAGGGATTGGTCCTTGGGCCCCTCCTTTTCAACACCTATGTGTCTGACATAAGGAAGGGTATCAGGAGTGAGATGAGTCTCTCTGCAGATGACTCAAAGCTCGGGGCGGTGGTGGATGGGTCAGAGGGATGTAGAAAGTGGAAACTAAGGTTCAATGCAGGGAAATGTAGGGTACTGCACCTGGAGCCAGAAACCCGCCAAGTGTACAATCGGGGAATTCCACAGGTCTAGATGACTGAGGGAACCTGGGGTGGTGGTGGATGTCAAGATGAACAACTCAGAGACTTGTAGGAGGGCAGCGGCCAAGGCTAACAGGATGCTGGAATGCATTGCTAGGGAGATAATCTCTAGAAGGAGGGAAGTGATACTCCCTCTGCATAACTGCTTGGTGAGGCCGCACCTTGAGTACTGCCTGGAGTTTTGGACGCCACACTTAAAGAGGGACACTGAACTCCTGGAAAGAGTCCAGAGAGGGCAACCAAAATGATCTGGGGCTTGGGGGAAAGGACCTATGGGGAGAGGATTGAAGAGCTAAATATGTACACATTGGAAGAGAGAAGGGACAGGGGGATATAATAGAGGTCTTCAAGTACATGAAGGGGTAAATAGGGGAGGTGCAGTCAGGGTGCTCCAGAGGAAGGAGGGGGATAACTAGAGAGCATGGGTGGAAGCTGGAGTGGGGGGACTCAGGGGAAAGGAGGAGGTGCTACTTCACTGAGAGGGTAATAGAACCATGGAATGCGCTGCTTGGGGGACTGGTGGAGGCAGAGACTGTGGAGGGGTTCAAGAGGGGTTGGGACAGGTACAGGGGAAGGGTTTTGGAAGCAAAGTACAATGCAGCGGGAATACCCTGGACTGGGAAGGGAGAAGCCCGAGAGGGGGGGGGGCAGCAAGGTCAGCTCCCAGTGTGGGGGCTGACCAAATAAGCAGACACGAAAGACTGCTAGGCCTATTCTGCTAATATTTTAGTATATTAATATGTTAGTTCAGGTGAGGTGTGCAGTTCTCAGAAAATTAAAAATGGTTATGTGACATTTTGATGAATGAGATTATAGAATTTTCATAGCACATTTTATAATGAGTAAATAACGTCATAGAATCACTTCCATTATCCCAGTCACTGTTTCTGAAAGCTCTTTCAGATTCTTTATATATGAACGTTGCTACATAAATCTGAATTCAGTGTGTGGCTTAAACTATAGTGAACTAGGTGGGTAGTTGGCTAGGAGGAAGGCAGAAGAGATAGGTGGTCAGTGGGGTTAAATCAGAGGAAAGGGAGGTTACAAGAGGAATTCCACAGCGATCTGTCCTGGGTCCAATCATCTTCAGCATGTTCATTAGTGACATTGGTGAGGGAATCCAGGGCAGACTGTGTCTCTTCGTGGATGATGCAAAACTGTGTGCGAGGGTGGATAAGGATGAGGGATTAACGGATATGCAGTGGGGCCTACAAAAACTAGAGGGGTGGTTAAAGGTTTGACAGTTAAAATTCAATGCCAAAAAATGCTAGGTAATGCACCTATGGAAAAGGAACCCCAAGACGGAGTACTGGATGGATGGGGTGAGACTTAGTACTGCAGAAGAGGAACGAGATCTGGGAGTTATCATGAGTAACTCTCTTAAACAAACGAGCCAGTGCAACAAGACCTGTAGCAAGGCTAACGGGATGCTGGGCTGTATCGCAAGGGGTATTGATAGCAGAAGAAAAGAGATAATATTTCCCTATACCGATCCCTGGTGAGGCCTCACCTGGAGTACTGCATCCAGTTCTGGAGTTCTCCCCTCAGAAAGGTCAGGAATAGGCTGGAAACAGCGCAGCACAGAGTAACAAAAATAATTCAGGTCCAGTAGGGCAGATCCTATGTGGAGCACCTAAAGGTGCTAAATATGTACTCACTGGAAACCAGAAGGGAGTGGGGAGAAAAGGGAGAGGGCAGATGTGATAGAGACCTTCAAGTTCCTTCAAGGAAGTAACAGGGTAAACTGTGGGGAATACCAACTCAATGTCATGTGGTCACAAGTGGAAATTAACAGGAGGGAGGTTCAGGAGGGACATGAGGAAGTACTTCTTTATGGAAAGGGTGGTGGAAACTTGGAACAGTCTTTCGGCTAAGGTGGTGGGTGCAAACACAGTCAGGGGATTCAAGCAGCTTGGGATAAAATGAAGGGAATAGTGGTCACCCGGGGTGACAGGAATAGAGAGGAGAATGGGGATAGGACAGGGAGGGTTAGTGCCCTGGAGGAACAATAGATTCAAGGGAAGGTTCCAGGGATTGTAGGGAATAGGAGCAGACTGGATGGACTGCTGGTCTTTTTCTGCTGTCATGATATATGTAGAAAATCTGCATAAATGTGACACCTATTCAATTGCAAGGTTAATTTATCTTGATTTTATTGTGCAAAATGCAATGAAAATCTGGGCTCCTGTTAGGGAAAATTCCATAGACTCTGGGGGCTGCTAAACATTTGTTCATTATAAGTGGCCCTGCAAAGCCCAGTTTTTTATTTCTATTTACATAGAAACATAGACTTTGACAGCAGATAAGGACCGCTTGGCCCATCTAGTCTGCCCATTTCCCTACCTACAGGATAGGCCGCAGATCCTAGTTAACCAACAGCCTATTTCTTCCTACCCCCCACAAGAATTGCCTTATGTCTGTCCCATGCATTCTTGAATTCTCCCACAGTTTTAGACCCCACAACCTCCTCAGGAAGGCTGTTCCATGCATCCACTACCCTCTCTGTGAAATAATACTTCCTCACATTGCCCCTGAACCGCCCTCCTTCTATCTTTCAATTGTGTCCCTTTGTTCTTGCAAGTCCCTTTTTCTGAAAGATGCTACGCTCTTGGACTTTGCTGATTCCACTGAGGTACTTAAAAGTTTCTATCATGTCCCCCCTCTCCCTTTTTTCCTCAAGGGTATACATATTAAGCTCCTTTAGTCTCTCCTCATACGGCTTCTCTTGCAGACCCTGCACCATTTTAGTTGCCCTCCTCTGGACTACCTCTATCCTGTCTATGTCCTTACGGACACGGGGTCTCCAGAACTGGAAACAGTACTCAGATGGGGTCTCACCAACTGTCTGTACAGAGGGATAACAACTTCCTGTTTTCTGCTGCTGATGCCTCCCTATACATCCCAGTATACCCCGGCCCTCCCTACTGCCTTCACATTGCTTGCTAACCTTAAGGTCATCTGATATGATTACCCCAGGTCCCTTTCCTTTTTATGTTTGCTGCGCGCATGCACAAGCGTTTGGGAGAAGTAGCACATTTTGGGTGTGCCTCTCCTTACAATCAGTGCTCCGTTGAGCAGGCGTGGCGGTCCTGCACCAATGGGTGCGGGAGCTCTGTGACAGCGGTGGTCTTCTGCTTCAAAACCACGCTGTCATGCTGTAGCACCGTCATGCCGCCCTCCCTCGCGTCGCGCGCTCCCCATCACGCCACCCCCAGAGCTTTGGTGCCCGCTGGGGCAAGCCCCAGCGTGGCAAATGTTGTTGCCGGCAGAGGTGCAATCCCCGTCGGCTCACGGCCCCAAAGCCATCCTACTGCCCTGCTGAGCCCACCCCAGTGGCAAGCGTCCGTTGTTTTTGCGGCAGGGGTGCCCCATCACGTGGTGGTTTAGCTGGCGGGGTGCCCAATCTCCCATCAGCTCCTCGGCCCCCCAGCCATCTTCTGCCACGCTGGGAGCCCACCCCAGCTGGCAAACATCCACGTAGTCCTTTTTTTAACCCTGTAAGAAAAAGCGGTCCCACGTAGTCTCCCAGTCCCCCTCCCACAACCCACACCCACCCACTGCGCACCTGCCTCCCCACCCTTCACCCATACTTACCTCCGGGCTTAGTGCGATGATCATCGGTGGACGGGAACACGTCTGCACTCTTCAAAGCCGACCGCGAACTGAGGAAATGCCAGTAAGCTGTATAATGGGCTAGATGGGGGGTTCAACTTTATTGCATATCTCAGGCATTTTTTGGAATTTTTGCACCAAATTTTCAACATGGGGTTTTTGGGACCCCTTGTCATGAATGATGTCACTGTCATTGCGTTATTTGGGCCCGAAGGGTGATTTTGCAGTCACTGCGCGAAATCACCCTTCAGGCCTGAATAATGCCATGACAGTGACATCATTCATGAGAAGGAGTCCCAAAACCCCATGTTGAAAATTTGGTCAGAAATCAAAAATTACTGTTTTATTAGCGTGCATTGTGCAGTTCCTACGCAGGCTCGTAAGTTTCGCGAATTTTCAATATTTTTGCTCCAGATTTTCAACATTGCCATTTTACCACACCTCCTTATGAGCAGTACAGCTGTCATTTTTCACATCCTGCCCAAAAGCGTGTTTCCGCCTATGTAGCGCACAATGGTACAGTCGGTGTCGCGAAATCAATGTATGGGATGCATTAAGAAAATCACGGTGACACTGTTCATTAGCAGAGGTCTTAAAATGGCTATGTTGAAAATTTGGTGAAAATTCCTAAAAATGACTGTTTTACTAGCGTGCGTTGCGCAGTTCCTACGCACGCTCGTAGGTTTGCGAATTTTCAATATTTCCACTCCAGATTTTCAACATTGCCATTTTACCACTCCTTCTTATGAGTAGTACAGCTGTCATTTTTCACATCTCACCCAAAACGTGTTTCCGCCTATGTAGCGCACAATGGGGGTAACAAAAAGGTCCTGCCGAAAATGTATTGTGCAAATACCAGCAATCGCACAGGGCATTAGGGTAAAGCACCATACATGCCAAACACCACTGCAAATACCTGCAAGCGAACGTTCGGCATTGACAAATGCTTGTTTGTTGTTGTTACTACCTCCCCACCCATTGTGTATTCTTCCCCTGGGTTCTTGTTTCCCAGGTGCATTACTTTGCACTTCTTTGCATTGAATCCTAGCTACCATACTTCTGACCATTCCTCCAACCTTGCCAAGTCCCTTTTCATCCTTTCTATGCCTCCTTGTGTATCACCCTGTTGCAGATCTCTGTGTCATCTGCAAAAAGGCATACTTTTCCTTCCAGTTCCTCTGCAATGTCACTGATGAAGACGTTAAAAAGGACTGGACCCAATACTGAACCCTGCGGTACCCCACTAGTAACCTGTCTTTCTTCAGAGTGGACTCCATTTACAATTACCTTCTGTGTCCTGTTGTGCAGCCAGTGTTTTACTCAGGCTACCACCCTGGGACTCACTCCCAGGCTGGTTAATTTGACTATTAATCTTTTGTGTGGGACTGTGTCAAATGCCTTGCTAAAGTCTAGGTAGGCCATGTCCACAGCCCCTCCCTGGTCTACTACTTTGGTCACCCAGTCAAAGAAATCTATTAGATTCATCTGACATGACCTTCCTGCTGTGAACCCATGCTGCCTTGGGTCCTGTGCTCCACTGGCCTCTAGGTACTCGACTGTTCTTTCCTTCAGAAGTGACTCCATCACTTTCCCTACCACAGAGGTCAGACTGACAGGTCTGTAGTTTCCTGCCTCTATATTGGTCCCACTTTTGTGAAGGGGAATCACATCCGCCTTCCTCCAGTCCTCAGGTACCACACCATCCTCCCATGATTTATTAAAAAGAGTAGCCAGTGGTTTAACTAGTTCCTTCCTTAATTCTTTTAGAATTCTGGGGTGAATTCCATCAGGACCCATTGCTTTGTCCACCTTTAGTTTTAGGAGTTCTTGCAGAACCCTTTCTTCTGTGAAAGGACTGGGATTGACGCCCCTATCAAGAGTGGTTCTGTTAATTGGATTAGGCACTTCTTCCTCCTCTTTTGTGAATACTGAGCAGAAATATTCATTCAGTATCCCTGCTTTTTCACTGTCCCCCTCTGCCCACCCACCGTTTATTCTATTCGGCCTCACTATCCCTTTGTCTTTCTACGCTCGCTGATGTACCTATAAAAGGTTTTATCCCCCTTCTTAACTGAGTTGGCTATCTTTTCCTCAGTTTGGGCCTTTGCTATTCTGACTTCCCTCCCTGCTTCCTTCTGCCTTAACTGGTACAGCTCTCTGTCCTGCTCCTTCTGTGTTTCCTTATACTTCCGGAATGCTATATTTTTCTTCCTGACTTTCACAGCCACCTCTTTTGAGAACCATATTGGCTTTTTATTTTGTTTTGATTTGTTTATTTGCTTCACACAAAGGCTTGTTGCCTCTGTGATGGCAGTTTTGATAATTCCCCATTGTTGCTCCACACCTCCTTCTAGCCTGTTTGCTAGTGCTTTTCTGAGGCACTCTCCCATCTTGCCAAAGTCAGCCCTCCTGAAGTCCAGTACCCTCACTTTTGTATGGCTTGACTCTGTAGCTGAGTTTAACATGAACCACACTGTTTGATGGTCACTTGTCCCCAGATGGCAACCCACTTCTAGATCTGAGATCCTCTCACTGCCTTCGTTTGAGAGTACGAGGTCTAAGATTGCTCCCTCACGAGTGGGTTCCGAAACTAGCTGTCTAATGCCTGCCTCCTGTAGGGCAGCAAGAATGGCCCTGCTCTTGCATGTGGCTGCAGCAACTGTGCTCCAGTTAACATCTGGCATATTCAGGTCTCCCATCAACAGTATCTCCCCTTTCTCTGCCATTCTAAGAATGCCTTCTATCATATCCTTGTATTTAAGCTACTATACCCAACTGTGTTTCAGTTTTTGTCTGCAGGACCCAGTATTACTTCTAAAGTGGGCTGCTAGAACCAATGTTGCCTTAATATGTATACCCTTGAGGAAATAAGGGAGAGGGGGGACATGATAGAAACTTTCAAGTACCTCAAGGGAATCAACAAAGTCCAAGAGGGTAGCATCTTTCAGAAAAAGAGACTTGCAAGAACAAGGGGACACAATTTAAAGATAGAAGGAAGGCGGTTCAGGGGCAATGTGAGGAAGTATCATTTCACAGAGAGGGTAGTAGATGCATGGAACAGCCTTCCTGAGGAAGTTGTGGGGTCTAAAACTGGGGGAGAATTCAAGAATGCATGGGACAGACATAAGGCAATTCTTGTGGGGGGCAGGAAGATATAGGCTGTTGGTTAACTAGGATCTGCGGCCTATCCTGTAGGTAGGGAAATGGGCAGACTAGATGGGCCTAGCGGTCCTTATCTGCCGTCAAAGTCTATGTTTCTATGCCTTACTGTGTGGACCACAAGATCCAGCTGAGCTTTCAGTTTGGGCTACAGGACCCAGTTGTGCTTTCTATATGGGTTACAGGACTCAGTTATACATTGTATTTGGGCTACAGGACCCAGTTGTACTTGTATGTGGGTCACAGGACTCAGCTGAACTTTGTGTGTGGGTCACAGGACTCAGTTGTACTTTGTATGTGGGTCACAGGACTCAGTTGTACTTTGTATTTGGGCTGCAGGACCCAGTTGTGCTTTCTATGTGGGTCACAGGACTCAGTTGTACTTTGTATGTGGGTCACAGGATTCAGTTGTACTTTATATTTGGGCTACAGGACCCAGTTGCACTTTCTATGTGGGTCACAGGACTCAGTTATACTTTGTATGTGGGCTACAGGACCCAGTTGTGCTTTCTATGTGGGTCACAGGACTCAGTTGTACTTTGTATGTGGGCTACAGGACCCAGTTGTGCTTTGTATGGGTCACAGGACCCAGTTGTGCTTTGTATGTGGGTCACAGGACTCAGTTGTACTTTGTATGTGGGTCACAGGTCTCAGTTGTACTTTGTATGTGGGTCACAGGACTCAGTTGTGCTTTGTATTTGGGTACAGGACTCTGTTGCGCTTTGTATGTGGGCAACAGGACCCAGTTGTGCTTTGTATGTGGCTTACAGGACTCACTTGTACTTTGTATTTGGGCAACAGGACCCAGCTGTACTTTGTATTTGGGTTACAGATCTCAGTTGTACCTTGTATTTGGGCAACACGACCCAGTTGTGCTTTGTATGTGGGTTACAGGACTCACTTGTACTTTGTATTTGGGCAACAGGACCCAGTTGTGCTTTGTATGTGGGTTACAGGACTCACTTGTACTTTGTATTTGGGCAACAGGACCCAGTTGTGCTTTGTATGTGGGTCACAGGACTCAGTTGTACTTTGTATTTGGGAAACAGGACTCGGTTGTACCTTGTATTTGGGCAACAGGACCCAGTTGTGCTTTGTATGTGGGTCACAGGACTCAGTTGTACTTTGTATTTGGGCAACAGGACCCAGTTGTACTTTGCATTTGGGCAACAGGACCCAGTTGTACTTTGTATGTGGGTTACAGGACTCACTTGTACTTTGTATTTGGGCAACAGGACCCAGCTGTATTTTGTATTTGGGTTACAGAACTCAGTTGTGCCTTGTATTTGGGCAACAGGACCCAGTTGTGCTTTGTATGTGGGTTACAGGACTCACTTATACTTTGTATTTGGGCAACAGGACCCAGTTGTACTTGGGCTACGGGACCCAGTTGTACCTTGTATTTGGGCAACAGGACCCAGTTGTGCTTTGTAGGTGGGTCACAGGACTCAGTTGTACTTTGTATTTGGGCAACAGGACCCAGTTGTACTTTGCATTTGGGCAACAGGACCCAGTTGTGCTTTGTATGTGGGTTACAGGACTCACTTGTACTTTGTATTTGGGCAACAGGACCCAGCTGTACTTTGTATTTGGGTTACAGGACTCAGTTGTACCTTGTATTTGGGCAGCAGGACCCAGTTGTGCTTTGTATGTGGGTTACAGGACTCACTTATACTTTGTATTTGGGCAACAGGACCCAGTTGTACTTTGTATTTGGGCAAAAGGACCCAGTTGTGCTTTGTATGTGGGTTACAGGATTCAGTTGTGCTTTGTATGTGGATTGCAGTATTCAGTAGTACTTTGTATTTGGGCTATTGGATCCAGATGTGCTATTTATGTGGGTTACAGGACTAAAGTGCTTTGTATTTCGGCTATAGGACCCAGTTCTTTGTATGTGGGTTACAGGACTCAGTTGTGCTTTGTATGTGAGTTGCAGGACTCAGTTGTGCTTTGTATTTGGGTACATGACTCTGTTGTGCTTTGTATGTGGGTTGCAGGACTCAGTTGTGCTTTGTTTTTGGGTTAACATGACCCAGTTGTGTTTTGTATTTGGGTTGCAGGACCCAGTTGTACCTTGTACTCCTCCTTCTTTCCATGTAATCCTTTATTCTGCAAGCAGTAGCATCTTGGCCCTGGCTCAGCTGATTGCTCCTCCAAGTTAGTACAGGGGTCCTACCCCAGACTCCAGGGTCTATTTGAGAAGGGGCAAGTTATTGTTGAAACTCCTTTATACGGCTAGAAATATCTTTCTCATGCTGATATTAATTTCTGGGGACGTGCACCTCAACCCAGGACCTCCACCAGTTAGGCAGCTTGGTGGAAAAAAAGGACATGGTTTAACAGTAGTGGCCATGAACATTTCCAGCCTGCTCCCAAAAATTAAACCAGTTTCAGGCGTGGACACATTTACATTGCCCTGATGTTATCTGTCTGACAGAGACTTGGCTAACCCCAATACAAAGGATTCCTCTATAGCTATACATGGAATTAACACCTTCCGACTGGACAGAACAGGGAAGAGGGTTGGGGGATGCCTCCTCTATGTCAGGGAATCGATACAAGGTAGCATGCTTCCTATCTCAGTTGTTACTGGGGAGTATGAGCTGCTCACAATGAAACTACTCATAGGCAGACAGTGCAAGGCACTTACCATCACTTCTGTCTACCTGCCTCCCATGAAGGCTAAACTAGGCCTTGGATTCGTCATGGAAGCAATCTCTAAAATTAAAAGGAATGCTGACATCATCGTCACCTGTGACTTCAACATTAACTGGCTCAGCAAGGACACTGGCCACATAAAGGACCAGGTTGCCAGTGTGTACCTCACGAAGATGATTTGGGCCCCACAAGAGTGAACTATAAGACTGGTAAGGGCACTTTCCTAGACTGGATCCTCTTCATTTGCCCAGCGAGGATCAAGGATGTTGACATGCTCTCCGACTGCCTTTGTAATCATTCCTTGGTTGTCTGTAGTTGGGCACATAAAGATAAAAATGATCCACCTATTACTATACAAAGCAGAGTACTCAACAGAGGGAACAAGTTGTGCTTAAAGTAGCCTTATCCAGAATTGACTGGTCTATTGAGGAGTCCCAGGACATTGACCAGGCCTTGAAATTCTTCTCAGATAGGTTCAACGAAATATGTGACATCTTTGCAGGGAAAGAAAGGTCAGAGGTTCCTCCAATGGGTGGATCACTCGGGATCTTCTTAATGAAATGAGAAGCTGGGATAACCTGTGGTGCAAGGCCAGGAGTGCAGGCAGCAGTGCCGACTATTAGAAGTTTAAGGCCACATAAAATAGGCGTACAAACCTTGCAAGGCTTGCTAAAGCAAAATTTTATAAAGAACAGATGGACAAGAATTGGGGTAATGGAAAAAGATTCTGGCAAACATAAAGGACCTACTTGGGAAGGATGATAGGAAACACCCAACAATGCTCAACCTTAATTGTACCTCTACAGTGGAACCCCACATCGTCGCTGAAGCGTTTAACTTTGCATTTACGGATCTAAGCTCCATTCTCCCACCAGACTACTTCAACCCTGCTAAACCATCCCGGCTATTGTCAAGAACCAGCCTCAGTCATTCTAACTTCTATTTCAAATGTGTCACTGTCAAGGGGACTAGAACTTGTGTCCTAAAGGTCCTAGGAAAAACTAGGATTGACAGTGACAATATTGACATGAAAATGGTTGCAGTAGCACTGGACAAAGTAATAGTTCCCATTTCTAAAATCTTCAATAAATCGCTTGCTTTGGCGAAATTCCCAGCTGTCTGGAAACAGGTACTGGTGATCCCGGTTTTCAAAAGTGGGGATCACTCCAGCACTGTCAATTATCGGCCCATTTCTATACTTTTAGCCCTCTGTAAAGCACTAGAGAGAATTGTTGCAGATCAAATCACGGATTACCTCCAGAAATATGACTTCCAGTGTCCTCAGCAGCATGGCTTTCGGAAGAACCATAGCATGGTTACTTCCTTGGTGGAATTTTCTGACTGTGCGCAAGGCAGTGGATGGTGGCATGTTAGTGGGCTCTGTCTTTGTAGATCTCACTAAGGCCTTTGACACTGTCAACCATCCTATCCTACTTGAGCAATTGCTGTCTCTGGGGCTGGCCTCGGAAGTAGCCCAGTGGTTTAAGGACTACCTGTCTCATAGATCCCAGCATGTCAAAGTTAGATCGACTACCTCCACATTCAGAGAAGTCACACTAGGGGTCCCTCAAGGATCCATTTTAGATCCTTTATGGTTTAATTTATTTCTGAATAACCTCCCTGACGACGGCGGGAGTAAAATAATTCTTTTTTTTTTTTTTTTTCTCTTTATGCTACTTACCTAGCTGCCAGCTGCCCGGTACTTTTCGCCCGGGTCACGACCACCGGGTTTCCACTCCCCAAATCGGCTCGGGCCTCCGATACCCCCGTGGCTTACTCTATGCAGGGCTGCGCATGCGGGGATCGCGCCCGCAGACACCGGAATAGGTCGGAGGGCTGGCCTGGGAGCTAATGAAGCCGTGGCGGGCTTCATTGAGGCGGCTGGCAACCGTCCATTTTCCGGTTTTCGGGGAGGCGGGGTCGTGCAATGACGCCAGACGTCCGCCCCGCCTCCTAAGCAAGCTTGTGCCGGTAGCTTTGTGACTCCCGGCCTCCGCCAGGGGTCACTAGTGCTCCGGACACTACCCCTCCCTCCCCCCTGGAGAAGGAGAGCAGTCCCTAGGACGCTCTATCCCTGCTCCCCCCGGCCGGCCCTTCCAGCGACCCGAGTCCGTTCCCGAACCCGGGTCGCCGGCGTCGCAAGCAGAAATCCAACTGCTGCGCCGGTGGGCCGGCCCCGGGAGTAAAATAATTCTTTAAGCTGATGATGCTGTTATTCTGAATTGCAGCATCCAGCCATATCATCTTCAGAAAGAATTACAGCCTACCTTCTGCCATCTGGAGAACTGGTTTAGTTCGCAAAAACTGCTTCTTAATTATAGGAAGACTAAGACTATGTTGAGTTCCAGTCACCAGTACAAGAAAAAGTACCCTGTCCTGACCATTCTCAATAATAAAGATGCTCCCCTGGAACAGGTCCACTCCTTTAAGTACCTTGGGGTTACTCAGTTGTGCTTTGTACATGGGTTACAGGACTCAACGGTACTTTGTGTGTGGGCTACAGGACCCAGTTGAGTTTCCTGTTAGGACTACAGGACCCATTTGTGTTTTGAATTTGGGCTATGACCTACTTGTGCTTCCAGTTAGGGCTACAGGACCTAGTTGTGCTTCTAGATGGGGCCACATGGCCCGGTTGTGGTTTCATTTTGTGATACAGGACCATATTGTAACTCCAAGTTGGGCTACAGGGCCTAGTTGTTCCTCTGGTATTAGCTACAGGATCTACCTATGCCTCCGGTTACATCTGGTTGAAGATTTATCATGTATATAATGTAGGTATCAACTCCTGATTCTTCTTGCAGTTTTAGTGGTAGAAATCCCCCTTTTTGGTGGGGGTGTACTGTTAGTTGCCAGAAACTGACATTGCTACTCAAAGAGACTGATTTGCAACTTGTGCTACGGACACACTGGGTAAACTCTAAGTTTACCGTTGGTAATTGTGAGAACTGTCACAATGCCACTGAAACAGCATGTTGAAGAGAAAAGGGAAATGCATCACTACCAAGCTTTGCCAAGAAAATCATGTGGGAAAAACCTGAAAAAGTCCCTCTACAGCGTTACAGTAACTTCCAATTGTGGCACAGTGCCTGAGGAGAGTAAAGCACTCACGTTTCTCTGTTGCTTTTACTCCTTCTCTTTTGTTTCCTTGGTGGTCCAGTTTATCTTTTTTTAGCTAAAATGGGGATCTGGTGTATGACTTCTACTACAGAATGTTACTTTTTTTTCAATATGTAGGGATCAAACATTTCTCTTATTGAGAATTAGTCCATGGCAAGTTTGTATCTGGAATGATTTACTGGTCCAAAAAGTGCATTCACTGTAACACCCTGATAATTCAGTGTTTTAGAATTGTAACATTAAAATAAAATTAAACAAAATCCCCAAATGTGTTATAAAGTGTTTTTTTATTTCATGTTGTGTATTTTTTTATCACTGTATTTATCCTCTGGCCAGTTAGCTCCACTCTCGTTTCAGCTGCTATCCAGCCTTGGCAACTCACCCTACATTGGGTTCTTCCTGCGTTACCCATATTGGTGGGGCCGATGGAGAGCCCCCCTGCCCCCCCCCCATTAGGTACCAGTCTGGCGTGGGGGCTCAGCAGGTGCTGTGGGGCCCAAGTGTGCCAGTGATGTCAGCCTCAGGGACTGTCATTTTTCCATTTTCTCACCTCCCTGAGCTCTGCAGGTGGCATCAGCCAGGGCCTGCATGCCCGTGAGTACATCAAGACATACTGGCACAGAGATGATGCTTCCGACTTAGCTTGTGGATGACTTGCTTGCACCTGGGAACATCAGAGGGCAGTAGTACAGCAGACACACGTCCTTCCCTCCCAACACCTTACCAACCTCTTGCTGGCCAGCCGCAGTGACCCAATCTCAAGCATGAACCCCAGTTACAGACATGGAACATGGTTCCCTCTACTCTATTAGCGCAGCATTTAAACTTATATTTTGAAGTAAATAAAATCAGTCTCTCCAGTATCGTACAGACAGCCGTTCATTTCCCTTTTGATCAACATTCAGGTTCCCATTCGGTGTAATTCCTCAGTCCATTTTTTCCTTGGGCCAGTAAGAATGCATGTTGTCCTGAACTCATATATCTGTATATGCATGTCTGCCTGTCTGTCTCTCTCTCTCTAGCCATCTACTTAGTGAAAGAAGAGAAGGAACTAAGAAGAGCAAAGTTTTTCCAGATAAATAGGACATTTGATTGATCTATACATTATGGAACTAGGTCGCTATGACATATTTTGATGATACATCCATTATGGAAATAGGTGGCTATGACATAATCAAAATTGCAATAACCTGTTTAATTCGTTTTTTTGAGTCCATCATCAGTTATTTATTCCCACAAAAATTTGGCATATGGTGTGCGTTGGTTGTCAGTTAACTTTATTGACAGCCTAACAGAGAAATCAGTTTTTGGAATGGTAAAAATAAGTTGACCAATTGCATCCCTGTATTGAAAGTGAACAGGGTGTTGATAGTACTGTCACCTGCACTATTGCTTTGTACAAAAGACCCCCCGGCACCTGCTCCCATGTGATGGCATGTCTCACTGACAATGCTGATTCAGGGCCACTTCCTCACACTCCTACACCCTCTTGCACTGCATTTTCTTTTAGAAGAGACTCACTGTGGGCAATGGTTGCCTCCTTGTACTCTGCTCTGGTGGGGGAAGGGAATAGAAGACCTACCCCAGGCTGTGTTCTGCATCCTTGTACTCTGCTCCAGTTGGGAAGGAAAATGAAAGGCCCATTTGGAATTGTAGTCCGCCTTTTTGGATCTCAGTTTTGCAGGGGAAAGAAACAAAAAGCCTGCTTGGGGCCGTGATCCTCTTCCTTGAACCCTGCTCTGGTGGGAGAAGGAAATGAGAGTCCTGCTTAAGGCTGTGGTCTGACTCTTTGGACCCTGCTTCAGTGGGGGAAGGAAGCAAAAGGCCCATTTGGGGAAGTGGTCTGCCTTCTTTGATCTTCCCTGATTCAGGAGGAGAAGAAAATGAAAAGGTCCAGTCAGGGCCATAGACCACCTCATCGAACCATGCTCTAGCAGGGGAGGAGACTGAAAGCCCACTCTGTGTTGTGATAGGCTTTCTTGGGCCCTGCTGCAGAGGGGAAACCTAATGAAAGGCTAACATAGAACTGTGATCTGTCTATTTGAACCTCACTTAGGCATCCAACTCTCGGGCCATATTGTAGAGGGAAAAAGAAACAAAAGACGTGTTCAGGGCTGTGGTGTTCCCCTGCACTCCCCACTTTCTGTTGTCTCAGCATATTTCAAGGCTGCAAAGTCTCCCGTCCCCCCAGCTGGTGGCATTAGTTAAAGATACTCATTCAGGGCTGCAGCAGCCCCTTCTCCCCATTGTTGGAAATTAAATGAAGTCCCATCTAGTGGGGATCAGAAAAGGCCCGTTTGCTACAAAATTAAAAACACAGAGCATAGTCACTGTCCTGGACATTATCACAAGTTATCTGCTTATGCTGGTCAAGAGACAGCCTGTCTGTCTGTCTGTCTGTCTGTCTGTCTATCTGTCTATAGAAATTAGTGGTATTTGGCCCTGTTTTGCATACCAGTTTTTTAAAGTGGACTACTGTTTTCATCACGCTGGTATACCGGTTGGAATACCATTTCTGTGTTTCGTTGCTCTGCAGTGTAAGCTGCAGCACAGCTCTTTTGAATAGGTGGAATACCAATTTGGAGTTTGGTATTCCGTCTCCAACACCAAATTATTTTCTTTATTTCTACACATGCTGTTTATTTAGTATCTAATTATCTTTCTATCTATCTAGTGTCTGTCTATGTATTTATCATTCTGATTAGAGACAGTCTGTCTATCTGTCTATCATGGGTAGCTAAATAGAGAGCTATGACTGGCTGTGATCCGTCCCATGACCATGCTTTGACCCTAGCGGCATGGTTGGGGGGGGGATATATTCCTGAGTACTGTTGTGGCATCAGGTGGCCCTGTCCAATGGACACATGGGGCCCAGATGTACCAGGGTCCTTCGTCGAGGGTGCCAGGGCTATTTTTTCTCCTAGTTACACCCCTGGCCATCAGTATGTGTGGGGCTCTGGTGTGAGCACGTCCAGCAGGGTGCTATATGTGAGCCCAGCCAACAGCCACCCTGACCTGCTCACTTTCTGTTTCTGCCCACGGTCACCTAGGTGGCAGCATTGTGGTGGTGGCAGCACCCCTCCCTCCCCTGAGGAGGTGAGCATTCTCTGGGACATTCGATCGTCCTCCCCTAGGCCAGCCCCTGACAACCCAGGATCACTTCCGAACTTTCAGTAATTAAAAAAAAAAATGTAATATGGTCTGACACCAGAGCTGGGGTTGTGGTGTTGGAAGGACAGGAGTGGGGTGTGACTGAAGGACCACCAACAATAGGAGCTTGAGGATCCATTTTATATTTATGTAGGTACTCGCAAGTTTTCCGTTGCACCTGTAGGGAAAAAATTGTAACTTTTCTGTTGTGTTACTCTGTGTACAGTAACCACGACAAGGTCAAGTACAAGGTTTTTTTTTCATTATAGCTGCACTCAAAAATGTTTCCATCATATCAATAGTGCAAAAAAATTATAGTTATTCTGTTGTGATTATAATATATACACTCAGTAACCAAAACAAAGTTCATCACCAGGTTTTTTTTTGTTTTATTTCTATGGTGTGGCTAGAAATGCATTTTTTTCCTCCTTGTTTCTTCACATGCTCCCACGTCAAACCTTTTAACCGTAATATTTTAAAAATGCAATATTCTTTTCTTACCAAACCATGGAAAAACCATACTGTGGAGCGAAACACTGAGCAACCTGAAAGTCTTGGTTTCAGATCAAAACAATTTTTTTGTTGTTTGTCCACAAAATAATCTTAAAATTGCTATTGCTATTGAATGACTTAGCCTATTTTATTCTGTATGTGTGTATATATATATATATATATATATATATATATTATTTTATCTATTACTGCTTACTGTAGACTATCTATGTTCACCTTGCTCTTTTGTTACTCTGTACATTGCCCCTCTTGTTGTTTGTACCCTGTTTGAACCTGCATTTTCTTTTTTTTTTTTATTTCTTTTTTTCTCTCCTCCTACGTCCTTGCCAGAGTCACCTCTTCAGGAGTCGCCAATGAAACCCATCCCTGCCACCACGACTTACCTACTGCTTGGGTCCCTCATCCTGCAAGTGGATTACCCCCAGGCGTGAAGAATAGGCGAAACTGTCCCTTCCGGAGTCGCCAATGATACCCATCCCTGCCACTGACTTACCTACTGTTTAGGGTCCCTCATCCTGCCACAGATTATCCCCCAGGCGGGGTTCGGGGTGGGGCGAAACCCCTATACCTCAATGTCTTCTCCAGTCCCTGAGACAGCGGCAGTCAGTGGCACATCAGGACTGGGTTCAGCGCTCCATCTACCCGGCTCTGGAGGGTGATTTTCCCTTATTCTGTGAGGACGTTGCTAGCCCTTGACATCAAGGCGCGAGCACCGACGTCTGCAATGTTCCCTCCCCCCCCGATGATGCAGCCCCTAGAGGTGATTGGTCCACAGGCCTCTGCGGTGACCAATCAAACCCAGTGCTGACGAGCTGTCATGCCCCCCAGCCTCCACCAGAGGTCACCGTTCGCTGGGATGGAACACCCACCTCCCCGGAGAAGGCGAGCTGTCGTTGGGCGCTCAGCCTTTTCCCCGGCCAACCCCTGGCTACCCGAGTCCGCTCCTGAACCCGGGTCACCGGCGTGATGTGAGGTGTGGCGTCCAGCGCCTCAACCCTTAGCGCCACCAGGCCAGCCTGAATCTGTATTTTTCATTGTACTCTCCCAGGTCGTACCTGAAAATAGGCATATAACTTGTCTTGTGTACCTGCCTGGTCAACAAAAGCTAAATAAATAAATAAAATGAATATTTTTACATAATTTGAGCACTCTGTATTTCTGAAAGTGCCAGACTGATTTTTTAAAAACATTTTAGGTTTGGATAACATACTTGTGCATGCCACACTTCAGGTCCCAGGGTCCCAAGACGGCTGAGTTATTATAAGCAGCCGAAAATAGTGGTTTAGTATTGAAGTGTCTACTCAACACTAAACTATATAAGCACACAACAGGGTGTCGTTCATTAAGAGATTTAAGTGCTCTGGTGTGGGCTTAGGAGGAGGCCTCAGGTTGACTGCTCTGTAATACACTAGTGTAGTGCCTGTATCTCTCAGTGAACACAGCACATTGGAGTGTGCTATTGCATTTATAAAATGGTCAGGTATTAAACATTTGGGCTTGGAAATTGCAGAACCACATGTCGTAAGTACATACAGGCACATTAGGTGGTCTGATTCATTATATAAGTGAAGAGTATTGGTAGTGTCGATCTGTTTTGAACTTTATTTATAGCTTTACTAGTATGCAGTACAGCAATAATATCATAGATAGACATTTCAAACAGATCGTGTCATATCCATACAGATTGAGATACATAATTTTTACAGTAAAAATGAATCTGCTATGTCTTAAACTATGCCATGTCACAGAGGGGCTACCGGAGAAAATGATCATACTAACATACTAAAATGCCAGCAGAGTATGCCTAACAGTCTTTCGTGTCTGCTTATTTTATTTTTTTATTTTATTTTTTTAGTTTTTGTTAACCGGGTAGGTGCACTAGCCAAGAAATGACTATTTTCAGGCACGGCCCGGGAGAGTACAACAAAAGAACAGTGGAACAATAGCAAACATGGGTACAGTAAATGAAAAGTAAGGGAAAACAATACATCAGAGATACAGCAGTACATCAGAGATACAAGGACACAATATGTAGGAACAACAAACATAATGGTAAGCATTGAGCAAAATAATGGCAACAAAAGATGGAGATTAGCACCCAGGAGGTGGATAGGCAGAATAGGGGCAAAATTCAGCAGAAGGGCAGACAGCAAGGTGAACCAGGGATAAAGGACAACCAAGGAAGGGGCTGGAGTAGAACAGTGAAACAGTCTAGGGAGGTCAAATCATGGAAAGCCATGTGTGCCAATGCCAGGAGCCTTAGCAACAAGATGGAAGATCTGGAGGCTGTCATGGTGCAGTCAGACCTGGACATTGTGGCCATCACTGAAACCTGGTGTAATGATAACCACGACTGGGGAGTTGGCCTGGCTACAACATATTCAGAAGAGACAGGCAGGCAGGAAGGGAGGAGGAGTGGCACTGTATGTGAAAAATGACATAAGGGCCACAGAGATCCAGGAGGAACAAAATGGGGGAGAGATACTGTGGGTTAAGCTGGAAAGGAAAATGGGGCCAGCCATCCGCACAGGTGTGGTCTATAGACCACCAGCCCAGGAGGAAGAAACAGATAGGGAGCTGATGCTAGCCATCCAGAGGATGGCAGACAAGGGTGAGGTAGTACTGGTTTGAGACTTCAGTATTCCAGACGTGGACTGGAGCATCCCGGCAGCAGCATCAACTAGGAGCAGATTTATCCTGGACTCCCTTCAGGGTGCCTTCCTCAAGCAACTGGTCATGGAACCAACTCGGCAGAAGGCAATACTGGACCTTGTGCTCACAAACAGGGACAGTGTGATGGGGGTAAGAGTGGGGGAGCACCTGGGGAACAGTAACCACCAGTCACTGTAGTTTGAAATCACAGAAAGAGCAGAACCAAACCACACAGAAACACGTATCTTGGATTTTAGGGGGGCAAACTTTGGGAAAATGGGGAGATACTTGAAAGAGGCATTAAGGGGAATGGGGCAGGAATCAGGGGTTGAGGAACAGTGGGAAGTATTTAAAATGGGGATTACAAGAGCAACAGAATTATGTATTAAGCAGGTTAGCAAGAGGAGAAAGGAAGGAGACCATTATGGTTTTCCAAAGAGGTAGCAAAGAAAGTGAAAGCCAAAAAGATTGCATTCAGGAAATACAAAAAGACACAGGCAGAAGGGGATAGGGAGAAGTACCAGGAGAAGCAAAGGGAGGCAGGGAGGTCAGTAAGGGAAGCCAAAGCTCAGACAGAAGAACACATTGCAAAATCAGTGGGTAGAGGGGACAAAACCTTTTACAGGTACATAAGTGAAAAAAGAAAGGCAAAGGGAGGGATAGTGAGACTGAAGGGGGAGGATGGGGGCTGTGTGGAGGATGACAACAGTAAAGCTGACATATTGAACAGGTATTTCTGCTCAGTCTTTACTGAGGAAGAGGAGGGTAATGGGTCTGAACAGAGTACAAGGGGTGAGAATGGTGCAGAAATGGACACAAGTCCCTTTACACGAGAAAGGGTCCTGAAGGAACTGAAAGTAATAAGAGTTGATAAAGCAATGGGGCCAGATGGAGTGCACCCAGGGTCCTTAAAGAACTAAGAGAGTGGTGGCTGAACCTCTTGCTATCCTGTTTAGCCGATCACTAGAAACAGGAGAGGTACCCAAAGACTGGAGGATAGCAGATGTAGTCCCCTTATACAAAAGTGGGAACAAAGAGGAAGCGGGGAACTACAGACCAGTCAGCCTCACCTCGGTAGTGGGAAAATCATGGAAGCACTACTGAAGGAGAGATTGGTGGAACATCTGGTTGTCAGTGGACTACAGGACGCAAGGCAGCATGGTTTCACCAGGGGAAGGTCATGTCAGACCAACCTCATTGAATTTTTTGACTGGGTGACTAGGGAGGTGGATCAGGGGAGAGCAGTGGACATGGCCTATTTGGACTTCAGCAAGGCCTTTGACACTGTGCCACATAGAAGACTATTGCACAAACTGGGGAATATGGGTGTGGGCAGGACAGTAGTGCAGTGGGTAGGTAACTGGCTGGGCAGCAGGACACAGAGGGTGGTGGTAAATGGCTGTCACTTCACAGAGGGAAGAGTGACCAGTGGGGTACCACAGGGACCGGTACTATTCAATATCTTCATCAGTGACATTGTGCAGGACCTAGAAGGCAGAATGTCACTGTTTGCTGATGACACAAAGCTCTGTAACAGAGTAGACACACCAGAGGGTGTAGACAGAATGAGAAGGGACCTGCAGAAACTTGAAGAATGGTCAGGGGTTTGGCAGTTGAAATTCAATGCAAGGAAGTGCAAGATAATGCATATGGGGCACAAAAACCCTTGCACAATATATCAGTTGGGGGGTGAGGATATAGCATGCACCAAGCAGGAAAGGGATCTTGGGGTTATCATCTCTGATGACCTCAAGGCAGGGAAACAGTGTGACAAGGCAGCAGGTAAAGCAAATAGGATGCTGGGATGCATAGACAGGGGCATCACCAGCAGGAAAAGGGAGGTCATAATTCCGCTATACAAGACACTAGTGAGGCCCCACCTGGAGTACACTGTGCAGTTCTGGAGACCTTATCTACGTAAGGACATAGACAGGGTAGAGAAGGTTCAGAGGAGGGCAGCAAAGATGGTGCGTGGATTGTATCACAAGTCCTATGAGGACAGGTTGAAGGCACTGAACATGTACTCCCTGGAGGAGAGGAGGGAGAGAGGGGATATAATAGAGACATACAAGTATCTTACAGGGAGGAACAGGGTGCAGGAATGCACTATTTTTAAGCGAAAAAGATGTTCCAGGACTAGAAGGCATGGGATGAAGTTGGAGGAGGGCGATTCAGAGGAAGCGTGAGGAAGAATTTCTTCACAGAACGGGTGGTGGACAAGTGGAACACCCTGCCAGAGGAAGTGGTGGGGGCTGAAACAATTACGGGATTTAAGAATGCATGGGATAGACATAAAGGAATTCTGGAGGTCAGGGGTAAGGGGCAACAGACTTCTTGGAAAACATAAACTGAACTTACAGACTTAAATGGGCAGACTGGGTGGGCCATAGGCCCTTATCTGCAGACACTGTCTATGTATCTATGTATCTATGTAAGGTTTAGATTAAGTGCAACAGCCATGGATTCGACCTTTGGAATAAGAGGGTGGGGGGGGGGAGAAAGAGAGAGAAAGAGGTGAGGAAATGTGCAGGGATAACAAGAAAGACTGAATTAGAAGGAGGTGCACAGATAGTGGGGGAGCAAATTGAGATGGGAGGGGGATATTGAGTAAAATAGGGTCAAATAGGCCTAGGGTGGTTTGAAACAGGAGCGCTTGCTGGACAGAATTAGATGGTTTCTAAGTGCCTTCTTGAAAGCAATGTGGGACAGAACCTGGCGAATGGTTAGTGGGAGGGAGTTCCAGTATTTTGGGGCAAGATAGGCAAAAGCACTGGCGCCTTTAGAGGTGGTGTGTCTAGGGACAAGAACTGGAGCAGAAACTGCCGAGCGAAGGTCATAGAAAGATGACTGTTTTTGAAAGAGACCCGCTAGGGATTGTGGAGTTTGAGATCTAATAATGCTGTCAGTTATGGAGCCAAAGGCATAAAGCCTAGACTCGTGGAGTGGAAGCCATCCAAGGTCAGAATAGAGGGTACAGTGGTGTTTCAGTCTATGGGAGGAGGATGCATACCGACAGATGTTATTGTAGGTGACATCCCATTTCGGAAGGCTTGATTTGCATGCAGAGGTATAGGAGGCAACCCCATAGTTAAGTGAGGGAAGAAGTATCCCACGAGCTATGGCAAGTCTAGCAGAGGGGGTGAGAGCATAGCTGGTTCGATAGGCAATACCGAGTTTAGTATTTACCAGCTTATAGGTTCGTAGGATATGGGTGTCGAAATTTAGTGACGGATCTAGGGTGATGCCCAGATATTTAAAAGAGCTTACCACCTCAGTGGATTTGCCACTTAGGGTGGTGACTTTAAAATTGTGTTGGGCTTGTTTGAGTTTATAGTTTGAGCAGAATAGCATAGCTTGAGTCTTAGATTCATTTAGGACTAGTTTGTGACAGTCAAGCCATCGTTGGATGAGTTGAAAGTCATGGGAGAGTCGTTCATTGATGTCATCTGTACTTTTAGCACTGGTGTACAGGACAATGTCATCAACATACAGCAGGGTAGCTGTCTGTGTAAGGTTAGAGCTGATGTTTAGGAAAATAGAGAAGAGCAGTGGACCTAGTATTGACCCCTGGGGTACGCCAATGTTAATTGTAGACTTTTCTGAGAAGGTAGAGTTATATTTTATGAACTGGGTTCGGTCAGACAGATAATTACCATACCAGTTAACATTTGGAGAGAAACCAAGAGATCTAAGTGTGGAGAGGAGAATAGAGTGATCGACAAGATCAAATGCCTTAGTCATATCGATAAAGATGGACCCGGTAAGAAAAGCAGAGTCCATGACCACTAGGACATCAGAGGTTAGCTTGAGTAAAGTAGTGGTAGTACTGTGTCCCTTACGGAAGCCATGCTGGGCAGGGGTGAGGAGGTCATATTTAAGTAGAAATTCTATGGTTTGGGTAGCTACAAGTTTTTCGAGAATTTTGCTAAGAACAGACAGGATTGAGATAGGCCTATAGTTGAGTGGGTCTTTGGGGTCGCCTTTTTTGTAAACAGGGGTTATCCTTGCCATCTTCCATACATCAAGGACATGATGTTGGCACAGTGAGATATTAAATATTTTGGTTGGGGGGCACCAATGAATGGAGTGGCTAGCTTTAGTAACTTGGGTTCAAGATTGTCCGAGCCCACTGCTGCATGCTCGGGTACATTCTTGAGTAATTTTAGTACCTCCCATCTAGAGACAGATTTAAAGAAGAAGTTTGGGTGCTTGACGTTAGTTGGAACATGAGGGTCTGGATTAACAGGGAAAGAGGAGGTATATTTTGTTAGGTTGGAGAATTGTTCATTGAAAAAAATTTGCTATGGTCTGGGGATTGTTGCAGTGGATGCCACTGAGTGACATGTCATTTGGGGTGAGTGACGAGTTTGAGCCCATAAAGAACTTAATGTGGGACCAGAATTTTTTGAGTCGCCATAGGAGTTAGTTAAAAGGTCTTTACAGTAGGAGCTTTTGGCCTGTTTGATATCCTTTTTGCAGGAGTTTCGCAGGGCTCAGTAGGTGTTTAGGTCAGCTGGAAGGCCGGAGCTCTTGTAGCGGCTCCAACTTTTATCTCTTTGACATAGCTTTTTGAGTAGGCCAGATTTTAGCCACCTAGTTTGTCTGTCTTTTACTTGTCGAGCTACCATTTTACAGTGCTTCTCCTGCAACTCTAGGAAGCGGGATAGGAAGGTGTTAAGGGAAGAGTGAGCATCGTTAGTACCTAGGAGAGAGAACCAGTTGGTGTTAGCTACGTCTAGAAGAAAAGCTTGGGAGTTTAAATTGGCATAATCACGGAAGGTAATGAAATGGGGGTTCGTTAGTAATGGCTTTCCTTTGCCCCAGATGCAAAAAGTGGGTGAATGGTCAGTAATAGCATCAGCTAGTATACCTGAGGAGACAGTGTGCTCAGGATGGTTGGTCATGATCCAATCCAGCAGAGTTCCTGTATTAGAGTGAGGGGAAATTCTGGTAGGTTCTAAGATTAGCTGGTGAAGATTAAGGCTTTGTATGCTCGATGTCATCTGCGTAGAGGAAAGTACGCTGGTTGCAGGCAGCTGGGAGGTTGTTCAGGAAAGTACTGAACAGTAGGGGTCCCAGGATTGAGCCTTGAGGTACCCCTGATTGGACAGCCCTCTGCTCCGAAACTACATTTGATATCCTCACCCTCTGCAGTCTATCACTGAGGTAGCTTCCAAACCATTTCAGGCTGTTAGGGGCAACACCAGTTTTAGAGAGGTGGCTGAGCAACAGTGTGTGATTCACTGTGTCAGAGGCCTTTGTTAGGTCAACAAAGGCTTCACCTACGAGCTTACCTTGATCGATGGATTGTTGTATGAAGCTAAGGTAGTACTGTGCCCCTTTCTAAAGCCATGTTGTTGTGGGCACTGGATAGAGTAAGTTTCCAAATAAGCACCAAGCTGGTTGGTAACAATTCGCCTGAGCACCTTGGAGAGTGGAGGGAGAATGAATATTGACCTACAGTTACCCTGTAGGGAACGATCACCAGCTTTATGCACTGGAGTTACGATGGCCGTTTTCCAAGCATCAGGGAATTGTCCCACGGTAAGAGAAAGGTTTAGAATCTTAGTTATGGGTAGGAGAACTTCATCTAGGGTTAGGGCAATAAGCTTAAGGTCTAGTCCGTCACTACTGTGTCTTGTGTTTCTTAGGACCTTAGATAGTAGTTTTCTGACCAGGTTGCATGATACCCTTTTAAACTAAAAAGGGGGTTGCTCAGGGCTATTTTCACGACAGTGACTTGTAGAGTGGGCAGCATTATCATCGAAAAATCATGTGGGAGAACACATTACTGGTTTGTGATAACATAGTTAAAAGATGCCAGATATTTTCACATTCTCGAAATTAAGTGATTGTATTGTTAAGAGTGGATTGAGGTGGAAAAAGAGAGGGATCCAGGAAATGAAATCTGTTAAAAAGTAATTCATTTAAATTGTAAAACACTTACTGGTTTGAGGATTATGTTGATTGGTTAGCTTGACTATTTGAAACAATATGTTTAAGTGCAAACATGTCATAATGCATGAGTTAATAATAGAGGCTGTTGTAGTGCCAGGTATTTTCTATTCGGAAAATGCCAGAAAACAATGGAATTTTACATTTTTAAACCAGTACTGGGAGCCAAACCCTCCATTTTTACCACTTTTTCATGCAAACAACTCCACTTTAAACCTGCTTTTTATGCAACTCCCCCAGTGAACTGTTTGTACTAAATATGCTCATTTGCCCCAATGTTTTATTTTGGGGGGGGAATGGATTTTAAGATTTTCTCAAATGGAAAGCAGGGGTAAGTATTCCATACTTATGGTAGACAGAAAGGGATTTCAGGAAGCTGTCCATGGCCTAGTGGAAAGTATGATGCGCTCCCATTCTGGCAACCCGGTTTGGGGCAACTGGCTGGGCTGTGGGGGGGAGCTGCGGCAGGACATTGCACATGTGACCCTTGTAGTGAGCCAGGGAGCTTGTCTCCTTCACAGGGGTACCCTAGTTACGTACAAGGACTGTCAGGATAAGGCCTGAGGCTGGGAAGATGGGGGGGAGGGGAATGGAGAAAAAGTTTATACTCCTAGGTGCCCCAGTTATCATTAATAGTAGTGAGTGCCCCAGTTATTAATAGTGGTGAGTTGGGACACTTGGACTCCTTCCCATGTGGATCCCTACTGGCGAGACAGCAGGGGGAGTGGTGGTTGGGGTTGGTTGCGCTGGAGTTACTCTATGATGGGGACCGTGGTGACCACGGCCACCAAGTTAAATGAGAAAAAGTGGGGGGTTCAAGGAGGAAGAACATCTTCTTGGATTTTGAGCAGCTCAAGCAACCTTCAGAAAGTGGGATTATTCGTGACATGGGGTGGGGCTGGTAGACTGTTCAATTCTACTGGACCTGAGAAGGAAAATGCCCATCTAGTGAAGTCTTTATGTAATTTAGTTACTGTCCTCCTACTTCCTCTGTCAGCCTTAGAAGAGTGGGGGGGGGGTAGGAACAGGGGTGAAAGGGGTGGAAAGTGTGTGTGGCTTGGGGAGTGGCTACTCTCATTGAGGAGTGTGTACCAATTATAATCTGATCAGTGAATGAGGGAAACAGCAGGCAATAGTGGGTCCTTGAGTTGCTCCCAAGGGTGATAGGTGACCCTTAAAAGGGATCAGGCAGCACTACGAGACCCACAAACGAGTGTGGGTCTGTTCCCAATTTGCACTTTGTGTGCAAAAAAAAAAAATACTTTGTACTGCACTGTAGTAGATCATATCTGGCTGATCCCACTGGCTCCAAAGCTGACATTTGCAGTAACTACAAGTCCCAGAATCCCTTGCATCTGATGTCAGAGCTGGGAGGCAGCAGTGGGAGTTTCAACAGCCTGCAGTGCATGTTGTAACTTTTATAAACTCCACTCTGATGTTCGCCTGCCCAGCTGTTCTCCCAGTGCTGCGAGGACAGTGGGACCAATAAATAAAAGATCAGAGCTTATAAAAACTATAACATGTACTGCAGACTGTTGAATCCCCCACAGCTGCAGCTCTGCTCTGACATCAGATGTAGGGGATTTCTAATTACAGCAAATATCAGCTTTTGAGTCAGTATGATCAGTCGGATGCAATCTAATATACTGCAGTAAACAGTAAGTAAAAAAAAAATGTTTTTTGCACACAAACTGCAAATTGGGACCAGTCCGACCCTTGGGTGTGGGGTTAATGGTGATGAATGTTCCTCTTTAAGATTCTTTTCTACATCTACCTTTCATGTTGAGGTGGACGATAGTGAGATAATCAGTACTATTAACTTATACTTTAGAGTGGGGTAGGCAATAGAGCAATAATTATTGCTGGTGACTAACCTACTGGAGCAGAGTATGCAACAGAGAGAGAGAGAGAGAGAGAGAGGATAAGTGCTGTATCTATGTTCTCAGGGTAGGGAAGGCAGTAGAGAGATGATCAATACTGTAATTAACTCTTACGAATGGGGTAGATAGTGGAGAAAATCAGTACTGGTAGGTAGTTCCAGAGGGATAGGCTAGGCAGTAGAGAGATGATCAGTACTGTAATTAACTCTTATGGGTGGGATGGGCAATGGAGATAGTACTGCTAAGTAATCCCCTCAGGGATAGGTTAGGCAGTAGAGGGATGATCCATGCTGGTAAAGAACCCCTCAGGGATAGGCTAGGCAGTAAAGAGATATACTGGTAAGTAACCCTTCAGGGATCGTCGAGGCACTAGTACTAGCATCTGAGTCCTTCTAATGCGGATTGGCAGTAGAGAGAGAGAGAAGCAGTACTGGTAAGAAATCCCTGAGGGAAAGGCAAGGTGGGAAAGAGATGATCAGTACTCGTAACTAGCTCTTTAGGGTTGGCTAGGTGATAGAGTGGTAAACACTACTGCTTAATAACCCCTTAGGGATAGGCTAGGCAGTACAGAGAGGATCAGTACGGGTAAGTTACCCATCAGGAAAGGCTAGACAGTAGAGAGATGATTTGAACTGTAACTAACTCTTTTGGGTGGGGTAGGCAGTAGAGAGATAATCAGTACTGGTAAGTAAGCCCTCAGGCATAGGCTGGGCAGTAGAGAGATGATCAGTACTTGTAAATAAACCCCCCAGGGATACGCTAGGCAGTAGAGACCAGGGTTTTAAATAATTGATTAGCAGTTTTTTTCTTGGGACAATACTAACTGTACAGAAAGCATTTATATAGGTTTTCTAGAAGTGTTATGTTTCTTAAACACAGTGAGGCAAGTGCTATGCATTTTCAAAATGTTTTAGAACTTTTATGAGCAAAACACTAATCAATTTCTAGTGTTAAATAAAATCCTGTGAGACATGATTCGAACTGTAACTAACCCTTTCTGGTGGGGTAGGCAGTAGAGAGTTGAGCAGTACTGTTTAATAACACCCCAGGAATAGGCTAGGCAGTAGAGGGATGATCCTGGTAACTAACTCTTTTGGCTGGGGTAGAGAGTAGAGACATAATCAATCAATCACTCAATCAAAATCTTTATTTTGCCAGACAGAACATCATTGAGACAAGCTCATTTACAAGATGGACCTGGGGCAAAACAATTGTCAACAGGGTTAAGACATAACAGGTTGAGTGAATGTACATAACAATTACACAGTAATAACAACATAATAACATATAACCATCACATGTAACAAGATACGTCCACCAGAACATAGCAATAGGTTCAACAGGAGGTAGTTCCATTTAAATACAATTGCATAGATACAGATATATGGACGTAAGGTAATGAGCTAAAGTTTATACAGTAAACATCATTGGAAGAGTCATAGTGAGCAGGAGTGGCAGTTCCTCTAGCGTCAAAGTGCGAAGAAGATTGAGATGTAAGAGTCCTTTGATAAGTACTGTAGGCATGGCCTGGCAAGTGGGGTGGGAAGGGAAGGGGGGGTATAGGGAGTGGGGAGGGAAGGTCAGCCAAGACAGGAGAGGGTTGGACATGATGGCCTAGGGAGGAAGGACTGTTCTAAGGGAGAAACACGACAGATGCCACAGGCAGTGGTTGGGATTTAAGTCCAATATTTGAAGCAAAGACAGATCGTGAAGTTGGGACCTTGATTTGGACAATGACAGAAGGGAGGACTCAAATGACGCCTCAGGCAATGGTTGAGGTTTAAGTCCAGAATTTAAAGCAGTGACAAATCGTGATGTTAAGACCTTGACTTGAAGCAATGACAGACCTCGGAGGAGGTCCTCAGGAA
This sequence comes from Neoceratodus forsteri, assembly GCA_016271365.2. Taxonomy (NCBI): domain Eukaryota; kingdom Metazoa; phylum Chordata; order Ceratodontiformes; family Ceratodontidae; genus Neoceratodus; species Neoceratodus forsteri. Next base: position 65,218,895 of record CM028135.1, on the reverse strand, counting down.
CAAGGATTTGAAGAGGGAGAACGTGACAGAGGAAGCGAGCTTTAAGGTATTCTGGATCTTATTCCAGAGCGTAGGAAGTGTGAAGCTTAATGAGGCTCTACCAAAGCGCTTTTTAACTTTAGGGATAGCCAGAGATAAGATGGTAAGACTTCTGAGAGAATAGGCACTAGGGGTGCAGGGAGTTCGGCAGCTTGTGAGGTACTGAGGTAATTTATGAGTGATTGCCTTATATGTCCTAAGAATAACATTATTCTCCCTCCTGAAGCTAAGGGAGCTCCAGCCTATGGAAGAATAGAGGATGCAGTGGTGCGTGTCATAAGGGGCATCCGAAATGAACCTAAGGGCTATGTGGTATAGGGTATCAGGCTTGGAGAGAGCTGTGCTGGTACTATGGCCATATAGTAAGTCTGCATAGTCTAGGAGAGGCAAGAAGGTAGCTTGGATTAGGAGTTTTCTAGCCTCCTGGGTTAGTAAGTGCTTGATCCTGAAGAAAATACCGAGCCTTTGACGTAGCTTCTTAGTGAGTTCTTCAGTGTGACCAGTGAAGGACAATTTGTAGTCAATCCAGACCCCCAGGTATTTGAATTGTTCCATGAACTCCAGGGCTTCTCCCAAAAGGGTGCTTATGTAAGGAACCTTATCTGTTGTTTTTTTTGTTTTTTTTTTGAGATGGGCCAGTGGAGAGAAAATCGTGGCCTTAAGTTTTTTGGCATTGAGCAGGGGTTTCAAGTTGAGTAGATTTTTTTTGGAGGGTGTCAAAATCGTTCTGGAGGTCCAAAATGGCTTGATCCAGAGTTCATCTGTCAATGTATAGAACTGTATCATCAGCGAAGAGATGGATACTAGATGACTTTGGGCCAGTGTCGATTTGATTAATATAAATGGCAAAGAGAAGTGGACTAAGTATGGATCCTTGGGAGACACCTCTAAGGAGTATTTGTTTTGTCGATAGGTCTCCTTCAGCCTTGACCTGCTGCTCTCTGTCCACAAGATAGTTCCAGTACATAATTAGTGATCAGTTCTGGAGTTTAGGTAAGTAACCCAATTTGTGAGTTGGGGGCAGTGGAGGCAGTTTATAGTAATCTATAAGCCCCTCACCTCCCACTACTACTGTGCTGCCACTGGGATTTTTTTTTTGAAATTCTGGACAAAACCCTCCCCTACTATGTTAGTGGATTTATGTTAAGTCCAGGCTGTTTGCCCTGTCCTTTGTTAATATTGGGTTTTTATTGTAATTCCATATTGCCATCTCTTATATTACCACTGGGGCTTTATACTGCTGGGATTCTGTTGGTTTTTTAGACAGTATTCCTTCTACTGGACTTTGCATTCATTCCAGATATTGCACCATGTAAACCATAGATGGAACCAGTTTCTCACTCGCATGCCATCCGAAAAGAAACAGCTTTATTCTCAAAATGTTTGAGCTTTGTTTTGATTGTATTTGTTTTCTGTGAACAAAAATGCCCACTGGAGCTAAAAGTCCCCATTTCAGGGGCGATCTGGACTTTCCTTGAGGGTACGTACGCCTTTGTAGGATTATTTGTAAAGTTTTCTTCTTAGATGCAGATTTCAGAATGATCAATTTTCCAGTTAAGCAGAATTTGTCATGTTGCCTCCTTTCAGAATCCCCACGGTGAAAAACAGGCTTTCACAACAGTGGGCGGATTGTTATGCTGCTACGCAGTAGCCTCAGTGAGACAGGTCACACTGATGTGCTGCTGCTCAGCTTTGAATTTCTGATCCTGTCAGTGCTTGTGGGATTCACATGTTTTTTTCTGTCTGTAATTTACATTGAATTTCCTCTTAGGGGATTTTGTGTTCCTGAACATTTTCGATTCTGGCTTTGAACGCACATAGAATTCTCCCTAACCCTACACACATAGGTAGAGACACCAAATCTAGAAACTCACAATCTCATGCATGACGGCATATGGGAGTTTAAGAAAAACAACTGAGAAAATGAGTTTTACTCACAGATAACAGTAGGTAGCTAAATCTCTAGCTATGCAAACAGTTTATAGTGTTACTGGTAGCAAAGCTCCTATTGATCCCTTAGTGAGGATCGCTGGACCCCTGCTTCTAGCTTCAGAATCCTGATTAGAAAAATAGCGAGTCCAGCGATGCATGTTTTTTACCTCAACTTTTTAACTTTCATTTTCTTTCATTCTGTTCTTTTTGATAAGGTATAGCCCTGGAATGGTGCACTCTGTCCCAGCAGCAGATGATCAGTAATTCGAGCTTATTGCCAAAAGAATACAGATCTGTTGTACATCACAGATAGCTCCCCTAATTCCAGCTCCACTCCCCAGTGTTTTACACCTCTCTGCTGCTTTGTCAGTGGGTGGAGCTAGCTAGCTGCCTTGTATCCACTTAAAGAGCTGCTGACACGTCTCGTAAAAACTTTGGAAAACATACTATTTAGACACAATTCAGCTTGTATTTTATATATCTTCTATAGATTTTTTCTTCCCTATTTTTTTTTTTTTACTGAGAAAATTTGCACAAAACAAGATCTCTATCCCAGAGAGAGCACCTGTCCCTAAAACATAGCCCACTTGAAGTCACAATACATTTTTGGGAGGTCACAGTCTGTTGTTACGTGAATAACAAATACAAGGTGATGAACTCTCAAATAAAAAAGACCCTGTTTTCTTGCATAATTTATTTATTTTATTTATTTATTGAGATTTTGGAAAACACCTTTGAGCCATGGCTTTTTTACAAAGGTTCCCTGTCGGGAAACAAGAATGGCACACAGTCGAAGACAATAACAAATAAGACAATTCCAGCAGCCGTAGGCTTTGACAGACACATTAGTTAACATATACAAATCCAGGTCCTGTGTATAATAATTTTCAGAAAGGGATTGGAAGTTAAGAGGAGGGAGGGCGGGTACAGGTGGAGGAGACTGAAGGGCTGGATCAGGATAAAAGGAGAAGAGTAGTCCAAAAGGGCATAGTCAAAAAAACAGGCTGGATAGGAAGGGGGTGGGAAAGACTGGTGAGGGAGGGAGGGAGGAGGAAGGAACTAAGAAGAGTGGAGACAGGGGAAGGGGAGGATTAGGCAGGATTATGAATAGCAGTCACAGGAGGCCCTGGCAGCAAGGTGCAGACGAAGACTGTCCTTAAAAGTGCCCAGTGCAGTGTGGTTGGTAACTTCAGGCAGAAGCGAGTTGTACCAAGAGGAGGCTTAGGATTTAAAGGATCATTGTCCTTGGGTAGTGCGGCAGCGTGGAACAGAAAAGGTAAGATTTTCCTATCTTCTGGTTAGGCGGGGTCCAGCATGGGGAGTCAGTATTGTCTGAACCCCTGTGGGTAGAACATCTAGGGTGATCTTTTTGGCTAGAATGCAGGACTGGTACTTAATTCTGCAGATAGTTGGAGCCAGTTTGCTTGTTCGTAGACGTCGCAGGTGTGTGAAAGGCAGGGGGCTGAAGTCAGGAGATGACAAGCCTTGTTTAGGGCAATAATGCTTTTCAGTTATCAGCATCGAACCACAGCTGATATGAAATATAAGCAGAATTGTGTCCAAATATTGGGTCCTTTGCATCATGCCAATGTGCCGTGTAAACCGGGCCTGTAGATATATATATGCGGGAATGCCGAGCAGTGGGGGTCCTGCAGATCCCTGGCAGTAATCGGCAAATATACGCTGGCTAGGTGCACACCCAAGTCCCTGGCCACGTGGGCAGCTAAGCACCAGGACAGTCGGAGGCAGGCATGCACCTACACTCGCGCCATTCACAAAGGCGCTTTAGTGCTGCGCCAAAACTGCAGTATACATGGCCAGACCTGGCGCACACAAAGAGCCCCCTGCCCAGTCCCGTAAGTCACTTGGCACCCCACCCCCACGCAGCATAGCACCATCTCCAGTCATGGAAGACAGCTCCCCTCCCAACACATCTGTGCTCCTGCCCAGTCCCGAGGCGCAGGTAACAACCCCCACATCAGCACCCACCCAGTCTGGGCAACAGGTGTAACACCCCCATCAGAACCCCTCCCGCCCGGTCCTGCTGCAAGAAGACATCCCTCCCCAACTGATCCCCATCCTGGTGGCCACTGTCAATTAATGCACAGCATGACTACCCTCTGACCCCTAATCCCGGCCCCCCTGCCCCCTCATTGGTGGTTAGTGGCCCACCACCCCCAATGGTACCAGCAACACCACTCGTCCCCCGTACCTACAAGTTGGTGCTGCTGCGATGGACGGCGAGCAGCACATTCCTTTGCACACCACTTCGGCCACCCGCCATCCAAGTGATGCTGGGATGTGCCTCCATTGGTAGCATGCTCCCAACATCAGTTAGATGGTGGATGGCTGAGGTGGTGTATGGGGTGATATGCCATTCCCCGTCCAACACGGCGGTACCGACTTGCAGGTATGAGGGGCGGGGGTGGTGAATATTGTGGCACCGCGGGGGCGGTGGTTACCTACCACCAACCACCAATGAGGAGCAGGGGACCAGGATCGGGGTTGGGGTTGTCATGCTGTGCATTAATGACAAGGCCGCCAGGATGGGATTCGTTGGGGGGGGTGTCTTCTGCAGCCGGACCAGGCGTAGGTGCTGATGGGGGGCGGTTGCACCTTGCTGCTGGAACTGGGTTGGGGCACAAATGTGTTGAGGTAGATTGCCTGTCATATGGGACTGGGTGGGGACTCAGATGTAAGGGGGGGTACATCTTTGCGCCACGGGTGATGGACAGAGGGAGCCACCACTAGACAACGGGCACTAACAGTGCTGTCCCCAGGTGCCTGTGTGTGCTATGCATGCACCCAGACCCTCCCTATGCACTCACCCAGACCCGGGGTATCACCCACTTCCTGCTCCCACGAAGCAGGGGATCCACTTTGGGACCCAGAATGGGCATCCGATTGGCTGTCTGCCTGAGTCTACTACTCCACCCCCTGGTCTGCCCTATGTGATCCTGTGCGACGGGGTGGGGCCTCGGACAGGTGGCCAGTGATGGTGCATACTGGCCTGTGCTCACCTGTCCTCGGGTGCAGAGCTACGCGGGTGGGGTCATACCTTATGCCCCATTAGTGCATAGGCACCATTATGTTTTGCAAACTTCTTTGTCAAATTTCGTTTGCTGTTTTAAAGAGATTCACTAATCTAAATTGAAATACCCCTACACCTGAAATATAGGTGCCTTACCGCCACAGGCGCGCAGAATTGTGAACCTTGCCAAATATAATCCATTTAGCAAAAAAACTGTATCCCTCATTAAATTGTTGTAACAGGCATGGGTGTCAGCAGGCATACTCAGTGTACTCTGGTGAGTACAGTAAAATCTGGAAGATCCAGGGGCAACATGAGCCTCAGGCCAGGGCAACAAACATAACAGAGCCAGATATACAATACCTGAAGAACTGTTTTTTCCCTTCTTAGATGCTTTAGTGTGATTCTGTGAATGGTCTTTGGAAGATGTGTGACAAGTGCTAATGTTAGAGGCCATGCCTGTAAGAGTGACCCAATCAAGTAAGTCTGCATGAGTGCTGGTGTGAATGGTCTTCTGTAAGGTGGGCTAGCTTGATGTGGTACAGAGAGTTACCACAATGTTCCTCACCACTGTAACTAAATGCCGGCCAACTTCTGTCTGATTGTGAGTGTGTGTTAGATAAAATAAAATGTGACTTTGTTATGATCATTGGCTTACTACATATTGTTAAATGAAATGGGGGTGAAACAATGTCTGTGCAGTGGGGCAACACGTTTTGGTTTGTGTTTACGGGGGAGGGGCACAGGGGCAACAGTTCCATCATCTCTCACCTCGAGTACAAGTTTAAAATTCCTGGCTACATCCCTGGTAACAAAACGTGGGCACCGGTCAACTAACAAACCCCTTGTTAGTCGACTGATGCCCATGTTTCGTTACTAAGTGGCCATAATAATATATAAAATTGATAGAAAAGATGCGGCCCATTGATTATAATGGGCGCCCCCACTCTCATTGACATCTCGTCATAATGTTGGTGGCGCGGGGCGGGAGAAATGACGGCACTTATAACAGGGAAGTCTGTGGGACCCTGTTACAACAATTTTACCAGGGATACAGTTTTTTACTAAGTGGATTATATTTGGCAAGGTGAGATACTGACAACAACAAAAATGGAAAGGGACCTGGGGGTAGTTATATCAGACGACCTAAAGGTGGGCCAGCAATGTAAGAAGGCAGTAAGGTGGGCTGGGTGGATACTGGGATGCATAGAGAGAGGCATCACCAGTAGAAAACTGGAAGTAGTTGGCCCTCTGTACAGACAGTTGGTAAGACCACATCTGGAGTACTGTGTACAGTTCTGGAGACCCCATCTCTGCAAAGACATAGACAGGGTGGAGGCTGTCCAGAGGAGAGCAACCAAAATGATGCAGGGTCTGCATCAGAAGACATACGAAGAAAGACTAAAGGAACTAAAGATGTATAGCCTCGAGGAAAGGAGGGAGAGGGGGGACATGATAGAAACTTTCAAATACCTCAAGGGAATCAACAAAGTCCAAGAGGTAGCATCTTTCAGAAAAAGAGATGTGCAAAAACAAGGGGGCACAATTTGAAGATAGAGGGGGGACGGCTCAGAGGTAATGTGAGGAAGTATTTCTTCACAGAGAGGGTTGTGGATACATGGAACAGCCTCCCTGAGGAGGTCGTAGAGTCAAAAACAGTGGGGGAATTCAAGAATGCATGGGACAGACATAAGACAGTTCTAGTGGGGGGTAGGAGGAAGTAGACTGTTAGTTAACTAGGATCTGCAACTTATCCGTTAGGTAGGGAAATGGGCAGACTAGGTGGGCCAAGCGGCCCTTATCTTCCATCAAATTCTATGTTACACTCCTGTGGCGGTCAGGCACCTATATTTCAGGTGCAGTGCCTTTGATTGGTGAATCTCTTTAAGTACAAACAATTTAAAGTGTCAGCGTGTAAAACATACAGTTTAAAAGTGACAGTGCATAAACCACAGAGCTATCAGTTGATATACATGTGTCTGTTTCATCATGTACAAGTTCTTACCTGTATTTCTTGCCAAATTAATGCAAATGAGAAATTGCATTCAGTCTCTCATATTTTAGTCCTTACTAAGCTGATTCAGCGACAATCTTCACTAAATGCAGCACATGCAAGAGACATTTGAAATGTTCCACCTATGGCGCAGTGGGGGGCTGCCCGACTACACCCCCTGCCCTACATTAGCACACACTCACACACCTCCCTGCCTCATGCTTTTCATGTGTGGTCCTACCTTGATACTGCCTCTAGATTCTCTGCTTCTTTTGCCGTTTTGCTTTGTGTCGCCTTGCTCCCATCTGTTTTGTCTGTCTGTTGTTTGCTCCCTGTTCTGCTGTTTGTGCTCCCTTTGCAGCTGCTGTTGTGCTTTATTTTACCTGCTTGTTCCCTTTGCTTCTGTTCCCACCCCTTTTTTTTGTCTAATTTGTTTTCTTTCCTGGTTCCATTTGCCATACTTTGCTTTTCATTTCTGTAATGCTGTCTTGCTCTTTCTCTCTTTCTGCCTCTGTCTCTCTCTCTCACTCTCTCTCATGCTTTGTTTCTGCTGCAGCTCCTCTGCCCCTTCCCCATTCTTTGTGCATTTCTGCTCCAGCTGCTTTTAGTCTGCAGCTTTCCACCACCTGTCTGTGCTTCTTTAGTGTGCCTTTGGAATCTTATGGTGTGTGTTTCATTCAGTTTTCCTTTCCCATTCTTGTTACCCTGACTAGCTGTCTATGCTCTGGGAGATACAGCCCCAGCCTTCTTTCCCTCAGTTGCTGTTTTTCATGTTTGCTTATGCACATATGTGCAACAAACATCTTGTTACAGTAATGGGATTTCAGAGGTGTGGCACTGTCGGGTCCAGTGCAGCTTAGGCTACAGTGGGCTCAACAGTGACAGCCCAGTGATCAACAGGGCTGATTATGACACTGTTCCTGGCTTGCTGGGTGGAATCTTTGTGTTGTTGAAAGGAAAGAGCTGCTCCAACCCTGAACTGTTCTGTCCTCTCATCTGCATGATGGCCCCCAGCAAGTCAGCTGAGTGTTGTCATGATCAGCCTGCAGTCATCCTTCTTTCCCATGTAAAAATATATCCACCCTTTTCCAAGTAACCTTTCCCACCTCTCGTTGCTTCCTGTATCCCATGCCCCTTTTAAACAATCCCACCCTCTGCCAAGTATCCCTCCGAATTCCACATCGCTTTCCGTGCCCCTTTCAAACAATCCTACCCTCTGCCAAGTATCCTCCCATCTCACTGTTTGCTTCCCCTGTCCTTTTAAGAAGATCCTACCCTCTGCCAAGTATTCCTCCCATCTCACCATCACTTCCCACGCCCCATAAATATGACCCTGACATATGTGCCCAGTCCCCAGTGTCGGTTCGTGAAATTAAGAAAACCGTCCCTCGATGTCTTTTTATTTATTTTTGTACATCCTGCAAGAAAAAAAAAGAAAACAGTCCATCGATGTTTGTTGCCACTGCCACTACCTTCCCCCCCAACCCCCCCCTCCACTTAGCACCTTACACCCTTCCCAACCCTTACTTACCTAGGAGATCAATACATCATCCCTCTGGACCTGAGACACATTTTATTGTATTTTTTTATTTATTTATTTCAGTCTTAGAATTAATACCTTTGAGACAAAGGCCGTGTTATATAGGCTGCACGTCATAATAATGAACAAAGCAAACAGTATAGTGAGAAAATACATAGTGATCCTAGGAGAAAAGGTAACAATAAAATAAGCACATATGGATTTAAGTTACAAAAACAGGTATTTTGCAAACATACAGCAGCTAGGAGTAAGCTTAACTAGCAAGGAAGGGCATTAGGGTTGAGATCCAGCTACGGGACGAAAAAGTTGCAGCCAAATGGCATTATCAGAGACAAAATTAGGGAAAGACAACAACCAGGGACATGGTCTTGTATATAGACAGAATCTAAGGGCAAGGGCCTAACATTGTTCTAGAGTAGGGATACAGCCAAAGGCATTGTATGAGTGTGGGGGGAGGAGGTGTTGCCAGGAGGAATATCAGCATACAAGCATTGGGCTGTGTCATTCAGTTTAAGAGTGCACTCCAGTGGGGGAATCGGCAGGAACTGATGATGCCCTCTATGGAGCGGCACGCATAGTTTGACGCTGGGATTGGCTACTGGGGACCCCAGGAAGGCAGGTAAGTCATAGGGTAGTAGCAAGGGTAGGGTGGAGGAAGGGTGGGGTAGGGTGTGCGCGAAGGAGAGGAAACAGGCCTGAGTTGTTTTATGCGTGGCATTCACAGGAGGCATTGGCAACTAGTCATCTAGGGACATCTTCACTCTTCAGTGCCAGATCAGGAACTAAGGAAATCGGTGAGGCCTAGCAATGTATTCAAATGCTTTTTGATCTTGTGCACATAACGTGGTCATTTTTTTATATTTTTCCCCAAAATTTTCATCATGGCCTTGGGACCCCAACTTATGAACAAGGTAGGTGAAATTTTTCCAGTTTGGCCTGAAAGGGGATATCTTCCCTTGTCAGTCTTCACCATTCATTACTGCTGGGTGTAAGCTTTTTTTTTTTTTGGGAGTGGGAGTTGGTGCTGATGGCACCGCCCACAAGGCCAAAGCATTGCGTGGCGCATGAGGGTTGGCCATTAGGCGCCGCAGACTCCTCCTCCACCCTAGTTCTGTTTCTACCGCCGTTGAGGTCGCACCTGCAGCACGAGTTTCAGAGTTTGCTGTGTCATCGGGTCTTCACCGAATTTTGACGCCATATCACTGCTTCTCCATCTCGATTCTGAGTTTCACCCGACGCCGTTTGGAAACTGGTAAGCCTGTTCCATTTATTTGTTATTACCGACAGCGCCTGGTCCTTTTCTGTCAATTTGTTGAATTGTTTTTGCGTCATGTCTGGTTCGGGGGCTAAGGGAAAATCTAAAGCAGGCTGTGCCCCCATGTGTCGGTGCCACTGTGGATGGCACTTTTCCGTTATGGACTGACATGACTTTTTTGTCTGCGCTGCCTGGTTCCCGACTATGATATGGAGAACTGTGATGCCTGTTTCTCCATGGACTGCCACGTTCCTGAGATTCATGTATTTAAAGTCGGCAGGGCCCCGCCAACTTTCGGAGGGTGGCGTCATTCTAGGAATGCCATTGCAAGATCTCTTGACCCTGCCTCTGGGTCCACTCCCGGGTCTATATGGCCCAGCGAGGAGGAAACCTTCTCGGATTCCAGCCTTGCTGTCGAAGAGGTTTCTTTCGTGGTGCCGGAGGATCAGCTCATTTCCCTGCGGAGCCAGGTCGAGGGCACCGCTACGGAAATCACCTCATCAGAGGTGCAGGCTCCCCTGGTGTTGCGGCCCACGGCTGCTGGTCCCGGCACTGGCGGATCCTCAGCACTGACTGGCACCGCTGCTTCGGATCCTGGCACTGTTCATGGTGGTGGAGATTGAGGTGGCACTGTGGGTGGTGCCATGTCTCGCAGCGGCGCCGTTCGCTGTACCGTTGGTAGGAGAGCTCCCAGGGTCACTAGTCTGGAGGTTTGTGTGGTCTCCTTTTCTTTTGAGGTGGATGACTCACTGGCCAATCCAGACTAGCAAGGAGTCGGGGACTCCTCTTGGACACGGCACCAGGCGGCCCAGTGTTTGCTTCCTGGGCTCCCCAGAGTCTGTGGTCTCTGCAGCCCCCCAGGCCAACTCCGGTGTTGGGGGCGATGTGGTGGATAGCAGTCTTGGGGGACCTGGGGGGGCGGTATCGACCATGGGGACCAGGGATGCTGCCATTCCTGGTGCTGTCATGGCCTCCTTGTTGGGGATGGGGACCTCCTCTTCTGCGGCCTCCCTCGGGGGTTTGGGGACTCCTTGTCACTGGGTTCGAGGAAGAGGTGGCCTCGGGTCCGAGGGTTGAGAGGCCGGGGTGAGGTGTGGAGGCCTTCTTCCACTTCCTTGTGGGGGGGGGGGGAGAAGCCACAGTGCTGAGCCCTGCTTCTCCTCCTTCGAGACTTCAGGGGTGCCCTTAGTGGGCAGCGCTGACGGTTGCCCTTCTGGAACCATGCAACCTCAGCCACACCACAGGGGAGATTCTCCCTTAGGGCTCATCAAGTATTCATATTCACATTTTCAGCATCCGCTGACTGGATCGACCCCCCCCGGATCCCCCCGCATGGGATGATCTGGTGTGGGGTCTCAGAGCCCTGGCAGAGGTCGGGCACTTTCAGTGAGGTGCCCTTCCCCAATTCCTCTGCAGATACCTCCCCCTCTCCCAGGCCATGTGGGCCCTATGGGACCTTTAACTTGGGAGACGTTCAGGGCTACTGCGTCGGCCTTCCCTAGGTATGTTAGAGCTATGAACGAACAGGTCATTCGCCTGTCTCCCCCACTGCAGGAGGACTCTGAACATCTGAGCTCCTCTACTTCCTCGGCTTCCTCATCTGAGGAAGAGGAACATTCTGTCCACCTTTCTTCTGACGCTGATTTCACTGAATATCAGTGATTCCTTTCGAGGTTAGTTGAGGAGCTCCACATCTCCCATGTGGTAAGACACAATACCAAGCAGGAGATGCGCTCTTTTCTGAGCTAATTCAGTGTCAACTACCTGGTGATGCCTTCCTGGCCTATTCGCTTCCAGGAAGCGTCTATCCACACCTGGTAGTCTCCAGCCGTCTCATCCCCAGTCGACTGCAGGAGGAGATATTGTGCTCATCAGGAGTCTCTTGGCTCTCTGCCTCACCCATCCTCAGGGCTGACGGCTTTAGACACTCCATCTGGGCTTCAACACCTGGCGCATGACTGACCTCCTGATCCAGATTCTGCGTAATTCGACCATGGGGTAGAAGAGTTTTCTCTTCAGTTCATGCATTGCTCTGCATCAGCTCACATCAGGCTCACCATGCTGCCTACAACAGCCACCTGTGGTCGATGCTGATGCAAGTTCCAGCATCCTTGCCTGATTCAGAGGGATCTAGGCAAGCCATTGCCCTCTCTGCACAGGGTCTGGAGCTTGCAAGGCACCAAGCAAGGGCATCATACGATGCCAATGAGGTGGCTTCCAGACTAGCAGGGACAGCGATCTGCAGCAGGTGGACAGCATGGCTTTGCCTGTCTAGATTGTCACCCATTGCCCAGCTTAGGGTGAGTTCCTCTGCTTTCCAGGGGACCCGTCTTTTCTCTCATAGGGCGAGGAGGAATCTTCAGGGGCATCTCCCGTCCCCCGGCCACAGGAGACACCTCCTCAGCCTGACCAGCCTTAGGCCATGTTGACATAGTATGACAGAAGGATATCTCCCTCCTGTGTCTCCCCCATAGGAGGCTGAGGGAATCTGTTGCCTCAGGGCAGTGCCAGGTCCCCTCAAGGGGGCTTGGTACTCACCCAGCAGTAATGAATGGTGAAGATCGACAAGGGAAGATATGAAAATTACACACCTACTGTAATTCTTGATCTTCTCTTGTATCTTCACCATTCATTACTGATTCTTGCCCACCTTCCCCTCTTGGGCCTCAGCTCTTGGGCGCCACCTCCACCCGGCTCGCTCTGCCCCTCTTCAAGGCCAGTTGGGGGCAGAGTCCCCTGGTACCTCAGGGCCCCCTGTTTCCTTCTCTAAAAAGTCACAGAGTGCCCATCCTAGGAGGGTGGCAAGTAGGGTCTTTGTCCTGGCCTCGGAGGGAACTCCCTGGGATTCTCAGTGGGGTGCATTGTGGTATCCTCCTTAATTTGGCATGGATGTCCACCTGTTTTTCATCTTCTTCAAGTGGGGACTGCGTCAGTGCATTTCATAGGAGAACCTACAGGGATTTTCCTCCCCCTTTCTCCTTTACCACTTCCCCTCTACCTTTAGAGGTCATTCTAGACAGAGTCCTCTCCTGTTTAAGGGGTTTCTCCCCTCCTTGACTAAGCCATCAGGTGATAAACTGTGGAGGGCCATGCTCCAGAATTTTCATCCTGAATGTGGATTAGGGGTGGGGAGATAGGGCTGACTCCGCAGTGTTTTATATTCTCCAAGACCATTTCGAATTATCTTGTTCCGGACCTTCGTCCAGTGGTCCCTGAAGTTGACGGGATCCTTTCTCCTGTGTCTTCATACCTTTTAGGCTTCTGAGGCTAAAATAAGCCAGTGGTCTTCCCAGGCCCCCCCCCCGCGTATATTCAGTCTTTCTCTCTTCTCTTTCTTTCTCTTTTCTCCTGTGCTGCCGCCCAAGGGTTGGGGCCCTATGGCCACGTAGGAAAAAGTCCAATCCCTCTGTCCTGTGGTCGGCTTATTCCTTTTTCAGTTTATACCCTTTCCTTTTCATATCCCTCGGCTCTCTTGCCTCACCTTGGTTTTCTCTATCCCCCTTTGTTTCATCCTCTCTGGCAGAACAGAACTGGGGTGGAGGAGGAGTCTGCGGCGCCTAACGTCCAAACCTCATGCACCACGCAATGCGTTGGACTTGTGGGCAGGACCGTCAGTGCCAACTCCCCCCCAAAGAAAAGCTCCCATAAAGGTGCGCGCGTCTGACTTACACCCATCAGTAATAAATGGTGAAGATACAAGAGAAGATCAAGAATTACAGTAGGTACATAATTTTCATTTCACAGTCACTCTGCAAAATCACTTTTCAGGTCGGATTTGAAAATTTACATGGACTGGGTTTATGAGGTAGGATCATAAGAAGACTATGTTGAGAATTTGGGGTCAAAATATTAAAAAAAAACAGAGCTCACTCATAACTGATAATTTTCAATATTTTGACCCCAAATTTTCAACACTAACATCTTTTCACATCACCTCATGATCGTGACAGGTGTCATTTTTTCCAAATCCTGGCCAAAATATGTTTTCACACTTGTGGCATGAAATGACGTTTCAGTCCGTATTTCATGAATGACACCTGTCCTATTCAGAAGGAGGGGTCATCCTTGGTGTCAAAATGTCACAAAACAATGAAGTTATGAAAAAATGTTGGATTTTGTCAATGTTTACTCATAACATTGCGATGTTTGCAGATTTTGGCTCTCAATTTTCAACATAGCCCTCTTGTTACTCCACTTCATGAACATGACAAGTGTCATTTTTCAAACCTCCTCCGAAACATGTTTTTGCATTTGGTGCATAAAGTCACCTTTCAAACGGGATTTAAAAAATTCTACCTGCCGCAATCATAAGGCGGAGTCCTAAAAATGACAGTGTTGAAAATCTGGGTTAAAATGTAAACAAAAAAAAGTGATGAGGAAATGTTGACTTTTTTTTAGCATTTACTCATAACTGTGACTTTTTGCAGATTTTGGCCCCAAATCTACACATAGCCCTTTTGTTACCCACCTGATGAACCTGACAGCTGTCATTTTTCAAATCCCCTTTGAAACATGTTTTCGCAGTTTCTCTGTGAAACCACCTTTTGGACAGAATAAAAAAAAATTCCCCCTTTCTTAACCATAATGTGGGTCATAAAAAGATTGTGTTGAAAAGTTGAGGTCAAAATGCGAATGAACAACTAAGGTATGAAGAAACGTTGAATTACTCCAACATTTATGCATAGCTTTATTTTTGAAGATTTTGGCCCCTAATGTTCAGTATCCCTTGTGTTACCCTACCTAATGACATGACAGGTGCCATTTTTTAAATCCCCTCCAAAACATGTTTTTGTAGTTGCACTGTGAAATGCATGTTTTAGATGGAATTTTTAAAAATGCCACCTGTCTTGACCATAACGTCGGGTCATAAAAAGACTATGTTGGAAATCTGGGGTCAAAATGTGGGAGCCCACTGAAAATTAGATATTGCCTCTCTGCTTGCCTATCCTGGGTAAATATAATCTAAAAATGTGTAAATGCATGACACCACTGAAAATAAGATATTGCTTTATCCTGGGTAAATATGTAGTAAAAATGTGTAAAAGTAGGACCCACGTGCAGCAGAGCCCCCAATGAACGATGTGTCTGTGTTGCTTTATACTGGGAAAAAATACACATTTTTAAAAGTTGGACCCCACTGAAAGTGTAACTTGCCTTTCAGCTGGGTTAACTTGGGTATAAATACATTATAAAAATTGGTAGAAAACAGGGCCCACGGAAAAAGAGATATTGCATCTCAGCTGTTCTGTCCTGAGTAAATATGGTGTAAAAAGTGGGAAAAGCAGAATCCCACTGAAAACAAGATGGCATCTGAGCTCTACTATCCTGGGTAAACACAGTACAACAATGTGTCAAAGCAGGACCCCATTGAAAATGAGATATTGGAGCTCAGCAGGGTTATCCTGGGTAAGTATACTGCAGAACTGTGTAAAAGTAAGATCTTACAACAGAATCCCACTGAAAAGGAGATACTGCTTCTAAGAAGATCTGTTTAGAAAAAATGTATTTTATTTATTCATAACTAGGATTACAAATACATTTGAAAGAGGGGTTCTTTTACAAAGGTTCCACGTCAAGTAGAAACAAAGAATGTATACGCAGGTGTAAAATGAACAGTGGGGTGGTAACAGAGTAGGGTTACAGTCGCATTCAATGATACAGAAAATGTTACAGCTGGTAAAATGGCTTAAAAACGTAACAGTCAAATAGACAGACAAGAAGCAGTCCAGAATGGTAGACTTTGTCAATCTAAGTGCTAACAAGGTTAAAAATACGAATGGAAGAGATGCAGCAGAGGGAGTGGGGAGAGAAGTGGGAATGAAGGGATAGAAAGCTGGAGGTATCAACTAGGGGGCACGGCGGTGGGTAAATGGAGGAAGGGGAAGTGAGCACTAGGTACTGTAGGCCTGAAAAACCAAGTGAGTGACAGGTAGAATCTAGAGGGCGCAGTCACATTGACTTGGGGTTGTGAGGTGTCAGCGGAGATTGGTTTTATAGGTGCGCAGTTTGGATTCTGAAAGGAAAATGCGTTATAAAAGCAGGACCACACTAAAAATGAGATATCACGTCTCACCTCTACTATCCTGGGTAAAGCAGTACAAAACTGTGTAAAATCAGGGTACCATTGCAAATGACATATTGCATCTCATCTGGTCCCGCTTAGGTAGATATTGTATATAGTAAAAATGTGTACAAGCAGGACCCAGTACAACAGCATGCAAGCACACATTGGCATTGACAAATGCTTGTTGGATACAGTATCTGTCTTGCAGCCCATATTTGTATTGCCTGCTGCTCCTGCTTGGAAACCGCTCTTTTTTGTTCATCATGCTCAGTTGTTCCGGTGGCGTTGCTCCTCCTCTGAACCTCATACGACACGCTGTGGTGGGTGCCGGATTCAGAGACCTCTGTTTGTTCATTAGTTCCTATCACTTCTGGGATAAGTGGCATAGCAGTAGTGCAAGGACCTGTTGAAACACAGACGTGCTGCTCTGTGCCTAGCCTAGGCTGTACCCAGAACTGGTTCCCATCTTCAGAGCATTGCTCGGGATACCGGGGGTCATCCGCCCGTAGCAGTTACCTCCTTAGGACAGGCTCAACACCCTGAGCTCCATTCAGACTCATCTAATCTTCCTTGTAATCCTTTGCAGTTATCAGTGTCAGATGTCATGGTGACTCACTCTGTCAATTCGGATCTGGAGGACATGAATTTCTGTCAGTCTGCCTTCCACTAAATTCTTCACAGGAAGCTTCCATGAAATCTAAGGGCTGGCAGTACAGTCTAGAGGTTAGAATTACAAGCAGTAAATGAGCTTGGTAAATCCAGCAGGCCTGTGTTTGATTCCCACAACCTCCACTTGCATACTCTGTGACTCTGAGCAAGTCACTTAAGCACCCAGGTCATTCCTGAAAACAGACACTTGTGCCTAGTAGGCCTTACCCAGTTATCAAAGAATAAAAAAAAAAAACTCAGTTCTGCATTAAGGAATGGACTTTTTCCAAGCTCATGTCTGTACACTGAGGATTGTATGTCCATTTTTTCTTCCTCTGCCAGAAAGCAGGAACCGTTTGATTTGTATCTTGCAGCATTAACAACAAAAAGAGCTTCACCTTTGCCACTAGTACCTACTCCCACCACTCTTGCATCATTTCAGTTTGAGGAGTAATAGGTTCTCATTCTCCATGTGCATTTAGCCATAGCTTGGTTTAATTCCAGAGTGGCATCCTGGAATCCAGGCCTTCTAGTCAGCTGTCAAATATGGGTCCTTTGATCGGCTTTCAGGTCTTTCTAGTAATCCTCCTGTTTCAACACTGACTCTCCCTTTACCATCCATTGTTTGATGGTGCACCAACAGACATCATTGCTTCTGGCTCAACCTCCTGAACTGATTTGGCAACCCCAGCACCCCTGTCAGGTGAACTGTCTATGCCTTCACAACTTACTTTTGCTGTCAGACATGGTGGTGCTTCTATGATTACCCCTGGTCAATTTCTGCTAGAACTGCTGCTTATCTATTGAGAGTTAAATCATGAGTATTCTGGGTGGCTCTGAATAATGACTTATATTGTAGGCACTGCACTGGACAACGTGCCCAACCTGTTTCATATGTGGGTCATTTTGTCATTTCTGCAGCCTTATGTCCACTCACTTCATGACTCTGTTCCATCTTCAAATTCCTATTCATTCCACACTTCAATATCTGAGTATGTTATGCATCAGGTAATCTTTTAGATAAAAAGGAAAACAAGATTGTGTTTTCTTCAGATCAAGCAATTCCATCAAGTCCAACAAATCCGATTACTTTCCGCTACCCTGCACTCTGCTGCGTACTGCAGCTACTGTGGGGAAACCCACTCTGAGTTGGTCTGCCACTATTTTCCTACCTCTTTCCTAACCAAAGCCATAGCTGGTATTTGCCTACTTTTGACTCCAGTTAAAATTCCTCATCTCCCTCAATTGTTCTCCACCCAGCCACCTGAATCTGATTCAGTTTCTTCTCTCATGCCTCGACAAAGGCTTCCATACTGGACTTCATTCCATACCATCCACCTCAGTTATCTGTTCTAAATCTGCAGTTCGCTTCTATAGATTCAGACACGTGAAGACAGACTGCTAGACATTTCTAATCTGGTCTCATCCAAATGATCCTGCACAAAATGAAAAACGATATCCTTACTAGGAGACCTCAAGTTTGTGATGAGGAGTATTCCCTGAGGAAGAAGTTTCATATCCCTACTTTTAGTCACTGGCGCTGCCTGGGTTATTACCTTAGCATCACTGCTGGCTCTTGTTCGGACCTCATCCTGTAGCCACATTTCACTTAGACTAGAATGGCACATCCATGTTTGTAAAGCTCCAGCTTCAGAATCAAAAATCACGATTTCTTCACTGCAATCCCACCCTATGGTTTTGAGGCATTTTGTGACCAATTTTGATTTGCTTGTGCAAGGCCATCAGAAATCCAAGATATTCGTCATTTTCAATCCATGTATTTCTTGTCTGAACTTTATCCCTTTTCAGCAGTTGCTCTCACCTGGGGTCATTCTTGGAACAATCAACCTGTCATATTCTATTCTGATAACTAAACAGCCTTAGCCATAATAGATATTGGTCATTCTTCTTCCTTCATAATTAATGACCTGAGAAGCTCAACATGGACTTCTTTATGCAATTTAGAACGTCCATCCTCTGAGTTATGAAGTTATAACTCCTCCTGCATCATCTCAGAATCTGCATACTGTTCACAAACAATCAGGCTATCAGCTACATCAGACTGCTCACAAGACGTAGGCTTGTTGGCCATGTCATACTGCTCATAACTGTTTGGCCTGTCAGCCACGTCATACTGCTCACAAGTATCCAGTCTATTGGCCACATCATACTGCTCACAAGTATTTGGCCTGTCAGCTACCTCATACGACTCACAAGCATTCGGCCTGCTGGCCTCATCATACTGCTCATAAGTATTCGGCCTGTTGGCCACATCATACTGCTCCAAGCAGTTGGCCTGTTGGCCACATTGTACTTCTCACAGGCAATTGGCATGTTGGCCACATCATGCTGCTCTAAGCACTTTGCCTGTCAGCTACTTCTACTGCTCTCAAACATTAGGCCTGTTGGCCAGTACTATCAAACAATATACTGCATATTGGACATTCAGTTTACCTTAATATCCATCTTAGCTCGTACTTATCCAGTCCTGCAGTTAAAACATTTCTTCAAGACCTGTGAAATTTACTCCTTAAGGACCGCTGTCAAGGAAGGCTGTAGTCCATACTTTATGTAGCAAACTAACAAATCTCCTGCAAGATGGAGTCTTCAGTTTACTAACCCTCGGCACTTACAAGAGGTCGTGACCTTAACCTTCTTTGAATGCCTAAGATCTGGGGAATGTACTGTCTCCTCAGCTGCACTCGGTGCCACTGTCTACTTCTCTAATAAATTCAGATCTACTTACTGTCACACCAACAAAGAAATAACTCTTTCTCCACCATTCCAAGAGCTGCAGATGACCTAAATCTATATCTCAACCACAGCTGTGCTACCATCTGGAATTCTCTAGCTGCATCAACAAGTCTGCCTACAAAGTAGCATGGAAGAAATGCACTACCTTCTGCATCCTTCAGAACAAAGGCCCTCTGCATTATTCTGCTCCTCATGTTCTGGCATTTGCATCCTAGTGCTCTCAAACATTTAGCTTGGCAGCCACAACAATCAGATGCTACATCTCAAGCATGATACGTTGTTGTCCATTCATCCCGATACCACATGCTTTTACTTACCCTAACAATCAAGGCTCTTATTCAAGGTTTGAGAAAATGTAATCCTTAATATCCTTCCACAAGAAAGCCTGTAGATTACAACCTATATTCTTAACTGATGGACCTCTTAAAAGATGGAGTTTTTTGGATGTTCCCCAATCTTAATCTACAAGCAGCCACGACATTAGCATTTCTTGGATTTCTAAAACCTCTTCTTCTGTCTTCAGTCTTGCAATTCACCTAACAAGGAACGGGTTCGTATCTGGGCCAGTTCAGCAAATCATATCCTCTGTGGAACCTTGGGGTGATAGTGGGGAAACAGGTATTTTCCCAATTTCGATGGCTGGAGGCATGCCCAGCGGTTGTCCTTTGGGTGAAAATGCTCCTCCAATGCATGAAATTGGAGCATGTGCAATACCAGGTGCGAGACTAGTTAAATAGATATAATCAGATATGGGGCCCCTTGGAAACATAGAAACTTCTGACGTCATATAAGGACCATACGGCCCACCTAGTCTGCCCATTTCCCTACTCAGTGTTGACAGCCTAGATCCTATTTCATCTGTGATACACCTTCTCTGGCCATCTCCAAGGTACCCTTACATTTATCCCATGTGCCCCTGAACCCCTGTATTGTTTTAGCCCCCACCACCTTCGCTGGAAAGCTGTTCCATGGATCCACCACTCTTTATGTGAAAAAATACTTCCTGGCATTTCCCCTGAGTCTTCGTCCCTCCAGCCTCATAGCATGTCCCCTTGCCCTTGTGCAATGCTTCCTCTAAAATATGCTTCCCTCCTGTACCCTGTTTATCCCCTATGGTACTTGAATGTCTTTATCATATCCCCCGTCTCTCTTTCCTCTCCTCCAGTGAGTAGATATTAAGGTCGCTGAGTCTTTCCTCATATGGCTTCTGGTGCAACCCATGTACGATTTTCCTCACCCTTCTCTGGACTGCCTCCAGCCTGTCTATATCCTTCCTAAGATGTGGTCTCTAGAACTGTACGCAGTACTCTAGGTTAGGCCTCACCAGTGATCTGTACAGTGGCATTACCACCTCTTTCTTTCTGCTGGTTATGCCCCTACCTATGCATCCCAGTATTCTGTTTGCCTTCCCCACCACTTTTTCACACTGCTTAGTTGCCTTTAAGTCATCTGATATTTTATTTATTTAGTTTTTGTTTACCAGGTAAGTGCACTAGCCATGGCAATGACTATTTTCAGGCACGACCTGGGCTTCTGTCTTACTTTGTGGTGGCCAGAACCCTCCCCAATCCTGTACTCCTCCCTCAGATTCCTGTGACCCAGGTGCATTATTTTGCACTTTTTAGAACTGAAACTCAAGTGCCATACACCTAACCATTCTTCCAATAAGTTTTGATCCTTTCTTATTCTTTCCACCCCTTCCGGTGTGTCAACTCTGTTGTAGATCTTGGTGTTGTCCGCGAACAAGCATACCTTTCTCTCTAGATGCTCTGCAATGTTGCTAATGAAGACATTGAACAGGACTGGTCCTAGCACCGATCCCCTGTGGCACCCCACTGGTCACCTCCCTCTCCTCAGATTTCATACCATTTACTACCACCCTCTAAAGTCCTGTCCCTTAGCCAGTTCTCAACCCATTTTACTACCAAAGGGCCCACTCCCAGGTTTCTCAATTTATTTAGCAATCTCCTATGTGGGACGGTGTTGATGGCCTTGCTAAAATCCAGGTAGGTCACATCCACTGCTCCTCCCTGATCTGCCACCCTGGTCACCCAGTCAAAGAAATCAATTAGATTTGTCTGACAGGACCTTCCCGCTGAGAATCCTTGCTGCCTTGGATCTTGTGCCCCACTAGTCTCCAGAAACTGCACACTCCTCTCCTTAAGTAGGGACTTCATTAGCTTCCCCACTACTGAGGTCAGGCTTACAGGTCTGTAATTGCCTGTCTCCTTCCTACTGCCACTCTTGTGGAGAGGGGCCACCTCTGCCCTCCTCCAGTCTTCAGGTACCTCCCCTTTGTCTAGAGATGAGTTGAAAAGGTCAGACAGTGGACTTGCCAGTATGTCCCTGAGTTCCTTTAATATTCTGGGGTGAATCCTGTCTGGCCCCATTGCTTTGTCTGTTTTTATTTTCCCGCGTTCCTCTTGGACTCTTTCTACAGTGAATGGACTGGTGTCAACCTCCCTCCCCTGACTACCCCTCCTAATGAGTGTTGGTTCCTCACCCTCCCCCTTCCCTGGTTAACACCGAGCAAAAGTATTTGTTCAGTATCTCAGCCTTTTCTAGGTCATCTTCCACCCATCCTCCTTCTTCCTTCTTCAGCCTAACAATACCATTTCTGGTCTTTTTCCTTTTGCTAATGTATCTGAAGACGGTTTTGTCTCCTTGCTTAATAGTCCATGTTATACCTTCCTCTGTCTGTGCCTTAACCCTTCTGACTGCTTTCCCAGATTCTTTCTATTTCTCCAGATACTTCTCCCTGTCCTCATCCTTTTGAGTCTCCTTGTATTTCCTAAAGGCCTGGAGAGTAGTTTGCAAAAGTTTTGGTTTTCCATCTTTTAGACTGCTTGCAGTTTAGGATATAAAATCACATGACGGTCCATATAAGTACTATTTACTTGTGATTTATATTATACCAAGTCCAGAGTATGTCATAATGTATTTCCTGTCTGTCATTTCTGCTTAATGTGTTTTTAAATTATAATTGTGATGTGTTATCTACTTGCTGAAATTCTAAAGTTTAAAAAAAAAACAAAGAACAGGTTCAAGAAAACATCAGTAGAACACTGAACCGTTTACTTTTCCAAGATCAGAACCTGACAGAAGTAATACATGGGTCCACATACTTCAATTTCGTCACAAACTCAGCTTGGTGTCTTTTTCAAGCCCTCTACCAGCTGCAAGCTATGGACAGGCATCAAGATACTACTTGTCCTCTTCTATAAAGTGAAAACTGTTGCATCGTGACTACTTCCCGGTTCATCCATTGTGTCAGAGTGTTGGTATCTTGTCTGGATCTGAAGTCCTTATCTTTTTTCCAACCTTTCATTCATGAATGCAGCAACCATATGTGCTTCAGAAAGAACATACCGTCTCACATTGTTAAGATCATGGTTCACTCGTTTCATCCTGCTTTGAAACTGAGACATCCACATTTTCAAATTCTGCCAAACTTATCAACAGTTAGCCTCATAATTTTTAGAAACCTGGAGGGAAAGTTATTCCAGTAACCTTGGTTCCCCAGAGGTTTCTGCCACAGGTTTTTTTACCTCTCTTCCATGTTAATGGGTCTGTTCTGTGAGTTGGAGAAGGTGGGTTCCGTTACATCACACTTTGATGTTTTGGCTTTTTTAGCTACCAACTTTCTTTAGCCTCGAGAAACTTCTCCTGGGACCACAACTGGGGGTGGAAATCCAGAGGAACGAGACAAGCCAGAGTGTCTCTTCAGAGTAACGTTACATAAGCACTTATACAACTGGGAGCCACACGTTGAATTGAAAGGTTTCGCCCATGGCTCAGTGCGGGACTGGAAGACTCCACCCCCCCCACCCTGCATAAGCCACACACTTACACACTGCCTCTTCGTAGTGTTTCTCACAGTCACCTCCCATCCCTCCTTCTTCTTGGGCACTCTGCCTTTGGTGTGGCTCTTTTAGTTACCAATTTCTTTTAGCCTCAAGAAACTTCTCCTGGCTCCTCCACCGAGGGTGGAAGTCCAGACGAAAGAGACAAGCCAAAGTAACTCTTCAGAGTAATGTTGCACAAGCATGTCCGCAACTGGCAGCCACGCACTGCATTATAAAACAGAATGATGTGCTCCCCCCGTTTTAAGGAGAAGTATTTATTAGTCAACGTGTTTTTTTCTGCAAGAATGTGCTTCTTTTTATTAACTTTTTATTTATAAAATTTTCATTATAATTCATATTGACTGGTTATTCGCACATTGTCTATGCTGTGTACATGTAGAATGAATTTAGCAATAAAATTAAAATGAAGATATTGTTAAGTACAATATAGTCTAAGTCCTTAAGCTATCAGAGGTGAAGTGCAAGTGTTACAGTTTTATGGACAGAAAATCATTCTATTTATGAGACAGTTCCACAGGCGAGATCCGAGAGCTTGTTGATCTGTAGCTGAGGTATGAAGGGAGGAGAGGTGTGGTGCGATGACAAATGGAACAACCTGTGAGAGGCTTGATATTTTGAAAAAATCTGAAGTAATTTTGAAGCAGTCATAACATTAGTTTCGCATTTTAAAAAAGCCAATTTGCAGTTTGGGCTGGGTGCCTTAGCCTGAAAAAACTTTGCATTTGCTGTTATTTTTATATATTTTGTCCTTGCTTTGAGTGCTGTGCATGTGGACTTTGCATTTATGAGACAGACATAAAGTTGCAAAAACAAGAAACTCATACTAGTCAGGCAAATAACAAATATCCAGACTATCTAGCAGTACCCTCAGCAATTCACGCATGGTTAACTGGAAAAAAGATTAAATCAATCTAAAACAGTAAATGAGGTCCTCCCGCAGTCAAAGTATGGAATCTGTTTGAGGAATCACAACGTGAATAATGTTTGACTTAACATACTGGGGTTGATTTTAAAAGGCTGACACAGGGCCTGCATCAGGTCCTGGGTCGAAGCCATTGTTTTGCGCAGTTGCGACAAGCTCCTTCGCTGTAACTGCACCCGATTTATATTGTCTACGTTATGAAGAAGTTTCTCATCACTTTACAACAGCTTGTGCCAATATTTGATGCAAGTCCTAGAAAGGGTCTTGAGCTGAATGCCACAAATTAGACCTGGGAAAGCTTGTCTAACTTTATGCATTTGGCACTGGATTGAAAATCTCGATCACCGGCCTGGAGAATGCTGCAAACTCTGTGAGCCACATGATCATCGCACCAAGGGATTGCAGCATTTTCCAGGCTCTGACAATCAAGCCCACTTTTTCAGTATCAAAACTGTAATCTGAAATGCTATCTAATTGAACTATTTCATCATTATCATTCAGTAGCCATTGTATTCAGAATATAATTATTAAGAGTAAAACAATAATTTTTAAATTAAGAAATAAGGCAAAAGGGGGCGCTGGGGAGCATGCCTGCTGATCAGACATTCTTTCTCCAGCTCTTCACCTCGGGTGCAGTTTTTACTATAAATTTATTGTACAGTTCTGTTTTGGGGTGTATTTCTCATTGGAACCAGTCTCCTTTCATCGAGCTGCATCGGAGGACATTAGTTTAGTGCTGTGGGTTGGCGGCAGAAAGGAGCCGTGGGAGGTCCCAAGTCACAGCTGCAAATGAACTCATATGCTGCGACCGCACCACCAGCACCAGCGGATATGGAGCCACCCCGGAGATTGCTGCAATTATCCTTGTACCCGATAGATAATAAGGTAGCCACGATCCTGCAGAGACTGGGAGAGCAGGATCTCAAAATTGAAGTGGCTACTAAATCTGCCACTGCTGCAGAGGAGCAGGCAATGAAACTCGTGCAACTTCAGCAGAGCTGGTTCATGAAAATGTGCAGTTACGCTATCGTCTGGAAGCCCTGATGAATGCGCAATGAACCTCCCATGTTTGTCTGGTCGGTCTTATAGAGGGGCAGGAGGGCCCTGATCTTTTGCAATTTTTGAAGACTTGGCTGCCTGAGGCACTTCAGCTGGAGCAAAGTATAGCAGAGCACTTTATTAAGGCATATCATATTGCCCAGTGATCAGTGGAAGCACAGCGAGACCTCCTAAGGACTGTGTTATTAGTTACTGACGGGGTCATGGTTCGGGATCTTTTTCTAAAAGCAGCTCAGGACTCTGATTCTGTAAACTTAGATGGAAAGACTTTACATTTGTTTCCCAACCTATCCTTTGCCACCAGAGCCTGTTGGAAGAAGTTTGATGGAGTTCGGGCGAAGCTGCGGAGCCTGGGGGCCATCCATTCATAGCTGATGCCAGTGAGACTTAGAGTTTTTTATGGCAGCCACACTTTTCACTTTACTGATCCTGCCAAAGCTGGGAAGTGGGTTGCTCTTATCAAGAAAGAATTTGAAGCAGCTCGAAGTGCCGTAGAGGAACGGGTTTCTTCTGACTCAGAGAACACTTGAATTTGGTTAGTCTTTTCTTATGGATGGTTTTTGTAACTCGTTCTTTCTGGTGTCTAAGAGTTAAAATTTCCCACGTTCTGTGTTCACAGGGGACTGTGTTCATGGACTTTATGGCACTGCCGGACTCATATTTTTCACTCCTTTTTTTAACTTTTTACATAGGATCATGCTTGTATTATAGGAGTCGTTCTAGTGTTATTTTTGGGGGATTGTCTATAATTTTTATTATTGGGTACTTTAAGCTGCTGCTTGGGGTGAGGCTGATGGGGAATTGCAGTGGAAATATTTGGGACAGTTAAATGTTTGGAAGGGGGTATATCAGCTTGGATGCTGAGGATTGTACCATGTTTGAAGTTTATATTGTTATTGGTTATTGCCTTCCATAGTCTTGCAAGGTGTAGCAATTCTTAAGTTATATTCTGCTTTTTTTTAAGAAGCTTGTAAGTATTCTTATACCCCTTATTCATACATACATACATGCATACATAGTCGCCAGCAGATTAGGCCTAATGGTCTATCTTGTCTGCTCGACTCAGCTCACTATTAGTGCACTGCAGCTGCTCTACCTCCCCCCATATTCCCCCCTCCCCTCCCCTCCTGTGTACTTCTGTTATTCACCAAACCCCACCCTGTATCTGTCCCAACCCTTCTTGAAACCTCCCACAGTTACCATTTTTACCAGGTCATCCAGCAGTGCATTCCAGGTGCCGTCACCTCTCCATGAAATAATGCCTCCTTGCCTCTCCTCTGTACCGCCCCCCAGCCAACTTTAGACTATGGCCTGTCGTAGTCCCCTCCTCCCTTAACTTGAACAGACCCTCCTTGTTCCCTCTGTTGAACCCCTTCAGGTATTTGAAAGTCTCTATCATATCCCCTCATCCCTTCTGTCCCCAAAGAGTACATGTTCAGCTAAGTCCGTCCTCATATGACAATCCCCTCAGACCACTAATCATCCTCATCACCCTTCTCTGGATTCTCTCCAGCAGTGTGATGTCCTTTTTTAGAGAGGGGCTCCAGAACTGCACACAGTACTCCAGATGCGGCCTCACCAGTGAGGTGTACAGAGGAAGTATAACTTCCCTTCTCCTGGACGTTATCCCCCTGGCTATACACAAACATTTTGTTTGCCTTAGCAGCTGCTCTACTGCACTGCTCCAAGTGGTTCCCTTTAGCACCAATCATCACCCCCAGATCCTTTTCCATCATCATGACAGTCAGCTGTACCCCCCCCAAGTGGTAGTTATACCCAGGGTTCCTAACACCCAGGTGCAGGACGTTACATTTGCGTGCATTAAACCCTAACTGCCATGCGTGGGTCCAGTTTTCTAGCCTCCCCGGGTCATCCTGTAGTGCCCTCCTACCCTCCTTGCTGTCTTCCAACCCCTCCAATTTAGAATCATCTGCGAAGAAACTGATTTTACTACTAATCCTGTCCGCAGTGAATACAGGATAGGGGCCCAAAACTGAAGCTTGTGGAACCCGCTGAGTGTTGAGACTTCACCCCCTACCACCACCATCATCTGCTGTCTATTCCTAAGCCAATTTGCTACCCACCCCACCAATTTATCTCCCACCCCCAGTTCCCTCAACTTCCAAATTATTTATTTAGTTAGTTTTTGTTTACCGGGTAAGTGCACTAGACAAGAATGTTGCCTATTTTCAGGCATGAGCTGGGAGAGTTACAAACAATGGAACATTGCACAGACAGGAAATACAATAGGCATATCAGAACAGGAATTAAGCAACATTTGAACAACAAACAGTGTTTACAATTGGACAAAGACAGTCAAAATGGCAAGAAAAACAGAAAAATACATTAAGTGCACTAGACAAGAATGCTAACTATTTTCAGGCAACAACCAGGGAGAGTTGCATGCAGCGATACTGGTAGGAGTACAGTATCCAAGTCACAGACTGATTTATGCAGCAGTGGGTCCACAAACCTGTCTATTCAGTGGGTCAAATAACATTTTGATATAATATTGAGAAGGCAGTACTCAGGCAGGTGATACAAGTGCAGATATGAGGGTAAGTGCCATTTAGTGGAGCAGGTATAGCAACTAGTTGGGAGGCACAAGAATGTCAGAGCAGGAGCAAGTGTCAGAGCCTTCCATGCGGGACCGAATTGAAAGCCTTGCTGAAGTCCAAGTACAGGACATCAACTGGCTTTTTTCCATCCAGGGATCTTGTCACCCAGTCGAAAAATTTGACCAGGTTAGTTTGACATGATTTTCCCCAGACAAACCAATGTTGGTTATCATCCTGAAAACCATTTATCTCCAGGAACTCCACCAACTGTTCCTTTAAGACGGCCTCCAACATTTTCCCCAATATGGATGTCAGGCTGACCAGTCTGTAGTTCCCTGGTTCATCCTGAGGTCCATACTTGTGGAGGTGCACAACATGGGCAATCTCCAATGTAGAGGGATACATCCTGATTAGAGGGAGAAATTGAATAGTTCTGTCATTGGAGCTGCCAGGACATCCGCCAGTTCCTTCAGAACCCTGGGGTGGATGCTGTCTGGCCCTGGAGCTTTATCTGTCCCCAAGGACTTGAGAGCCTCCCTATCTGGATCTCTCCATGTGTGAGAGCCCCCCCGTGTCCCCTTTTCTGCACCCTCCCTGAGGCAATGGCCCATCCCTCCCCCCGAGAAAGTTTAAAGCGGTAGGCAGGTCAGCAATTGCGGTTCCACTATCGCCACTGGGGACTACCACTGTCTGAGCTGATGACTTATTTCCTCAGTTTCTGATCCCTCTGAAGTAGATTCTTCGTCTTTTGGTGACATTTTTCCTTTTTTTTTCCTATTATTTATTTATGCTCCCCAGAGCCTGGCAGGTGTCTATGGCCTTCCCTCTGAGGGACTCATCCTCCGACCGAGCGTCCCCATATGCTGTCCCATAGTTCCCCTGCGGGCCAGGAGGAAGTCCCCCGAGCAATACAGAAGCCGGGGCAGCACAGGAACATAACGAGCCATCAAGGAGCCTGCCAGTTCCCTTTTCATGGTTTCCTCCCATCCCCCTCCCACCGCACGTAGAAGGACGCCAGGTACGTGTCTCTTAATCCATACTGCCCTTCAGCTTCCACCAGAGGGCAGTCAACGAGTGGGATGACAGAACCTCCCTCCCTCCCCGAGAGAGGAGAGCAGTCCTCTGGACGTTCAGTCCTCTCTCGCCCCTGCCAACACGTGGCAGTCTGTGCTCATTCTTGAACCCGGGTCGTCGGAGTGGCACAAGGTATATCGACTAGCGCCTCAACCACCAGTGCCACTGGGCTGGCCTGGTGACATTTTTTTCAAATTGATTTTTGAGGAACTCTGCCAGCTGATTGTTTCCATGTAGTTCAGTTTTTTTGAAGTATAAAATTGACAGGCTTTCGGTTAAAGCATACAAAAACACACAGGGGTGGTGTGCTGGTAATGGCAGAAAAAGAATGAGGCAAGCTTTGCGCAGTTAGTAAACATTTCAGTCCAACACTTCAGAAGAGCAAAAAAAGTTTGCCTGTCCTTTGAACCCACACAGGTTCTTCATCAGTGTTTTTTAACTTAAAGCACTAGTAATTTTCTGAGACTGGGTTGCGGGTGTTGTGATCGGGAGTGCTACCGCTGCACCGATAGGCTGGTCCAGCCAGCAGGTCTTCACCTAACCACCAGGACTGTTCCTGAACTTAGATTGCAAATGCCGTGTTTAATCTTTTGGTTTGATTTGGCATGATCCCTGAACTCTAAAGGCCTCTGCAGGTATAAGAAATCATGACAGTGGGCACGTCACCCTGCTGGCATGCATTTGAGACACAAATTACATTATGGTACTTGTATAGGGATTCGGTTGCTGAGGGCTCTCTCTTTCAGACTTCTCAGCAAGGGCTTGCTGTGTGAGCAAAGGTTTACCAATCAGTCTAGCTACTTAATTTAGAACATAGCTGGCTTTTTTTTTTTAGAGCTGCTGAGGCAAATTTCCCAGTTAAGACTAACACACTCAAGCTGTGACATGTATTGTAGTGTTTTGGGGGGATGAATTTGCATTGAATCATAAATGGCAGAAGTGGACTGAAGGGAAGAACAGATGAAAAAAAGCAGAGTTGCAGAATTGTTGACATCTTGTCTCTACCAGTAACACTGTGTTGTAATAATCTTTTATATTGTCTCGTCCTGGTTTTTGAATTACCAAAACTTCCGGGGCCAGGGAGGAAGGCATACAGTTATATATAGCAGTAGCAGTAGCAACACTGAGGGCTGTATTGCTCCACTCACTGTGAAAGGAAGCTGGGTAGTGCTGAGACAGTCACGTGCAAGCAACGTCACCCGTAGGGCTGCTGGTATTTTAGGGGCTTTCCTTTCTGCTCTTTCCCTTTCCTGCAACACTTTTATCAAACTGTTTGAGGTCACATTGCACAAAGCTGTTTTTCCTTTGAATAGCCCAGTTGTAAAATCACCTGAAACGGGGTTTCTTTATCTTCACAGCTTACATGCTTTTAAGAGTGTTTTTATTTTAAGAAGTTAGAACAGTATATACTTCCTCTTTTGCTGAAGTTAGCTGTCTAGGATTACATCCTGAAGAAGTAGCACCTGGTGTAGAAGAGGGGTCTGGGTCCCTCTGCACTTTGTACCATTGACAAATTTTGTTTCTTTTTCTGCACTACTAATTTACCTGCACAGCCGCACATTATGCTTGCTCTGTAAAGAACTACTAAAACACTATTTCTTTCTTGTACTGTAAATTCCCACGTGCCCTTCCTCTGGATTCCTCTGGAACTGAACTCAGCTGTCCTCAACTCAGTGGACCCTTTCCAGGTAAAATTTGTCTAAATAATCAAAAACAAAAACTACAAAGTGATTTGAATGAGAGCATTGATCTTGGGAAAAAAACAAACCTTCCTCCTTTCTGCTTTGTGGCATTTTTCTTTTTCATGACTGATAGCAAATTACATTGTGCCATGAATTACCTGAAGACTGGGAAAACAAGACGACTTGATGTACTTGAAGTGCTTTTTGTCTGTAGTTTTCATTGTTAAACATTCTATGTTAAGCCACTATTAGCTTCTGAAACAGAAATAGTTGGAAGACCCAGCAAAATGGCATGCATCCCAGGTGTGATCTTAATTAATTTAAGACATTCTAGTTTTGTTTTCTGGTAAAGAAGCGTAATTTATTTGTAATTTTCTGCCAGGAAAAGGACACTAAGGCGAGACAGCTTGTTTCCAGGTGTGTCCTGGGGGTTGGGTTGCACGAACCTGTTTTATAGGCAGGGGGATTTGTTGACAGTGACAGCAGGGGAACTCCCTTACTCTTCTTCCGAAAGTGCCATAGCATCTTTATCTTCCTCCTGAACAGTGACCAGAGATGGGCTGGAGTGACCTCGGTTTACTTTCTTATCTGAAGGATGGGACCTCAACACTGCATCATCCCCCTCAGCTGCACTAAAGCATTATCTCAGGTCAAGGCAAGCCAAATCAAGTAGCCAAGTGGTCAGCAGACACTAAAAAATTGGTTGACTATCAGCTTTTAAAAGTTACTAGCCAGCTGGATACCTGCCCCAAAAGAGTTTTTTAAGTTCATAAAATGATGGCCACTAAAAAAGACGTTAATTTTGCCACCAGATTTTGAAATCTAGTGGCTAAACTGACCACCAGCTCACAAAGTGATTTGTCCCACCTTGCCTCAAGTACCTGATGTGGGGATGGAACCCACAACTTGCCTGTTATCTGGCGGCAAATGTGCTACCTACTCAGCCACTGACACTGCTAAATTTACAGCCATACTTTTCAAGTGTCATGGAGCCTCTCAGATTTGACCATTTTGTTTCTTTTAAATGAATAATCTTTTTTTTTTTTTTTACCAGTTTTCGCATCCTCGTTTACTCTGTTTTCCACCCCAGAGATTTGGGTCACCACAGCTTCATCCTTCCCTGGCCTGAAGAGTGAACAAGTGGCTGGCTTCCCAGCTGTACAGCAATGTTACTACTTGTTCAGTCGGCAGTGGGTGTACAAACAGTGGATATCTCTCTCTTTCTCCCTCCCTGTCTCTTACCATGAGGCAGATGCTTCATCTGCAGGATACGTCTGACTGCAGTATACGCAAAGGGACCCCGAAATGTTCCTGTCAGGAACATTCAAAGTTTTATGATAATTTACAGTACAAATGCACCTGCTAGGATTAGAACCCTCAACTGTCTTATAGGTTGTGATTTAACCTGTACACTACAGGAGCAGCAATTGCCTCCAGAGTAGCGTGATGGCACACTGGATATGTGTTCGCTTAGCAAGCAAAGGATCAGTGGTTAAATCCAGGTAGAAACAGCAGTTTGTGCTTTCAGCAGGTGACAAGGGTTCAAATCCTAACTTGGAATTCAAAAATTTTTATCAAAGCAGTTTTTTCAGTTGGACTTTCATTTGAGTGCTGATCCATGGCGGCATGGAGTTGTAATAATAAATTCGATTGAAATCAAATGTAGTTAATGATAACCAGTTTGTGCAGGTAGAAAGTTCTCCTGACAGAGAAATTTGTGGAACCTTTGTGCATGCTGTACTTCTGACCTTCAGCCAACCGATGTGTTGCATTCTGGGGATTGTACACCAACTGTAGTTTCCCAAGTTGGATTCCCCCCACCCTTTAGCTGCTTACGGTTTGACACCACTGTAACTGCCCCAAATTGTCAGCATCAAAGAACAGATGTTCCTCTTCTCCTTTTGTGAGTCGAGCACGGCTCTTGTATTGTCTTGTATTCAGGTACATATACATTAGGGCCCTGTGAAAATCTCCCTGATTTTCATGGTCAAAATGAGAGCTCCTATTCTGAGGGGTGTTAACTTTGTCTTATTCACTTTGCTTTACCAGGAATAGTGGACTGAGTTATACAATCCCTTCTCAGCCGCACCTGGGGTAAATGGGAATTACAGAAAGTTGATGCAGACAAAATAGTATTATCTGTGCAAATGTAGTGCAGTACATAAAAACAAAATACTTCAAAACATACTATTAATGTATAAAAATAATAAACATGGTCCCTCGTTGTGGGGGTGGGGTGAGCTGACGGCCTTTTCAGCAATTTAATTTTTTTTTTTATTTCTAGGATGGCGGGGGACTTTGATCCTGGAACTTCAACTGTAAGTTGCTTCTTCACAAAGAAAATATTTATCTCAACTCATTCCATTTTTTTTTTCAGAATTATTCTGCCACAATTGTGCCTTTACCTCAGAAAACTTGCTTTTCTGCTCAAAAATATCAATTGATTGTTCATAAAATTGCTGTTCAGGTTTAATGGAATACAATCGATCAATTAAAGGGACACTGTCAACTCTTTACTTTTTTGCAGTTGTTCCCAAACATGCCTGCACTGCCTACAGCAGTCTGTCTAGTGATTCATTAGACTTGGTAGCAATGTAGTCCCCCAAATAATATTTGCTTTTATTAATTTTGTTGAAAAGCGAAACCCTGTCGGTCTGCTCCTGTTTTCCATGCTCAATGTCAAAGCGTGCTCACATTTGTAAATGGTGCTGAAGCGCCGGAAGGCTCATGCAGTGACTGGTTTACCTAAGTTTAGTGAAACACAGTTTTTAATAGTAGAAAGAGTGCTGAACTTGGGAAAGTATTTCTGTTTTGAAAGGAGCACTGTGTCTTAGGTAAATCATGGTCTTAATGTCGAGCCATAGTACCAAGTATACACATGGGCGCTCAATGCTGATGCACATGTGCAGTATCACGGCTCGACTTTCAGACTGTGATTTACCTAAGTTTGTGCACTCATTTCAAAGAAACACTTTCCCAAGTTAAGCTTTCTTTCAATTATTAGAAACTGTGTTTAGCTGAACTCCGGTAAAATAGTCAGTGCACAAGCCTTCCAGTGCTTCATCGCCATTTAAAATGTGAGCATACTTTGAGATTGGGAGCAGAAGATGGGAGCGAACCGACATGGTTTAAATTAATAAAAGCGGATATTATTTGGGGGAACACGTTGCTGCCGTGTTTAATGAATCACAAGACAGACCGCTGCAGGCAGTGCAGGCACTTTTGGGAATACCTACCAAAAAGTAAGAAAAGGGCTGAAGGTGCCCTTTTCAAATGAGTTGTAAGTCATTTTTAGGCAAATTGTTTTAGAAACGAATGTGCAAGCGTTGCATATCATGGATTCAACACTGTGCAACAGAAGCAATCTGATTTTCTTCATACAAACAAATAAACCAGACCGCTCAGTAGCCATGGCGTAGTACATTCGCACTTCCACGTGGGCCATCCACTTGGTGGGGCAAGGCCATGGACTTCACAGTCGGGTGGCCATTGGGGGAGAGGGGGCAGGCTTGCAGACTCCACAGTTGGGTGGCTGTGGTGAAGGAGTTTCTGTGACTGGGTGGGGCGGGGGGTTGGTACCAGTCTCCAAGACCAGGGTGATCTCTGTGGTGAGCCTGGGAGCTTGTTCCTCATCAGAATGGTTAGCTGCTTGCCAACAAGGCTGACAGTAGAGCTGTATGCTGCAGTAAGGTGGAGGTAGGAGGGCCTTAGGACACGCAAGGAAAAACCTTATCCACTGTGATGAGAAACATGGTAACCTGGATTCTCAGTCCTCACACCATAATAACACACCTAAGGATCAATGTCAGGGCTGGGAGGTAGTTAGCGGAGCCTAAGGGGTGATGGCCTTTGGGATAAAATGCAATATTAAAAAAAAAAAACAGCTGGCTCTGTGGTGCAGAGCAATGGTGGATTGCTCTGGCATGCTTGCAGTCAGTGTTTGCGCTCCAAGCCTAGAATGTCAGGAGCAGAGGCGACAGGAAGGGGTCAGAGCATCCCTTGATTGATCTTCTGGGGAGTGGGGCTGTCGTCACACTACTCTGTAGTGGCTCCTTGTGATGGTGTGACTCGTGTGCCTTTTATGGTGTGGGTGACTGCACGCTGTCAAGCCCTTCCCAGGCCAGCTGCAGCATGCACAAGACTATGGAAGGGTGGAGAGGAAAAAGCAGAAATATTGCACCAGTACACCGGATGATGGCCTTGCGTTCTGTCTACCCCCCCCCCCGGCCAACAGACACCATAGGGGACCATCCCAGGAGCCCCTCAGCTAGTGTCCGAAGCAGGCAGATCTTACTTTGAGAGGGCTCTTGCAGAAGGTAATTACATATACGACTGACCCGTCAGGCGTCAGGACCCCCTGGAAACATTTCTTGCTAGCAGTCTCTGGTGGGGGACCGCCCCAAGTCAGGTGACCGACCTCATGCGACGTCAGTATAAAGGGGCAGTCCTCCACGCTCACCTTCCAGTTCTTTCCCGTCGTCGACTTGTGAAAGTTCCTAGCAGTAGAGTTCCTTCACTCGTCAGTCTTCCGTCAGTCAGTTTTACCGATCTTTTTGACCGTTTTTCTAGTTTTTTGCTTCTAACGTCCGTGTATGTTGTCCCTGACGCCTTCCGAATCGCATAAAAATAAGTGCAACTCATGCGGTTCCCAACTACTGCATAAGGACAGACACTCCTTGTGCCCCTTCTGCTTAGGTTCGGACCATCCTGTGGAGAAGTGCCAGCACTGCCAACAGTTCAATTCAGCCACCCGAAAACGGAGGCAGCAGTCCCTGGAGGCCCATATTCTCAAGAAAAAGATGGCTTCCATGGAGAAGAAGTTGAAGAAGTTAAGGCAGGCTTCCACTTCCTCTGAAGACCATAAAAAAAAAGAAGGACGAGCACCAGGACCGGGACTCGTCCTCCACTGCCTCTGCGACTCTGGCTAGAGTTGTGGTTCTTAAGGTGACGTCCCTTCTGGGGAACCGCACTTTGACCGTCTTGGTGGCGCCCAAGATGGTGTCGCCCCTCCCGTTAGGCTCGCGCTTGGGCCCCTCGGGTGCCTCCGGGGCAAAGGAGGCTTCCCTTCCTGGGAAGGCTGCTGCCACGCAGCCCTCTGGGTTAAGCGGGTCTGCTAAGTCAGACGCCGGTGCCACCGACGTCCGCACAGACAGGATCAACAAGAAGCCTGCTCCTTTGGGAGGCCGCACGGTCCTTCGCACACCCACCAAGGTCGCTTCCCCATCGTGACCCACGTCGGGCCAGAGTTCCGATAAATCAGATGCCTGCTCCTCCGATGCCCACCCAGATCCTACTGATAGGCCGAACGTCGACCCCTCCAACGACCGCCCAGTGAAAGAGTCTGTGTTGGACCCTTTGAACCAGTCCGATGGCCCAGGCTCACCACAGTGCTTGCCATTGCCTTCTGAGGCTCTCATGTCTCCTCTGCTGGACCTCGGGGATTTTAACCCTCCATCCCAGGTCGACACAGAGGAGCTGGGTACGCTGACATCAGAGCTCCCTCCCACAGGACCTCTGATGCCGGATCCTCAGATGCCGGCTTCTATGCCAGCCTACCCAACACTGGCCAATGTCCCTCTGCCAGATGCCGCTCCAACGCCGGGTCCAACGCGGGCTGCCTTTACCTGGCCCGCCTGCTAGGCCCTTCCCAGGGCCTTCTGCTCTGTCAGAGCCCCTGGCACCTAGATATCTGACACCGCTTAATCTGGTGCCGCCCTACCCAGTACCACAGTATCTGACGCCACTTTATCCGACGCCACAGTACCTGGCGCCTCAGTACCCAACGCCGGGCTTTCCACCATTGGGTTATGGATACTCACCTTACGGATACCCTCAGTATCCATATCCCCCTCCTTCTCCTCCTCCTCCCTCACCACAGCCGCTGGTGGACTTGAAGGAGACTCTGGCTGCCTGGTGGGCTGAGGCCAAGGCTCAGCTCACCAGCGAGGTAGAGAGCCATCTTCTGGAGCTGAACCCAGCACAGGATCCCCTACGCCGGAGACGGGAGACCCCCCCCCTTTACCCGACACCAGAGGTGAACCCTTGGGCGCCAGGGATGGGGAGGATACGCTTCCCAGAGGTCTTCCCAAAGGGACCGTTCCTCTCCCGCTTTGGGAGGAGTCTTCCTTCTCTACATCAGAGACCTCTGACTCAGACTTAGGGGGATGCTCCGATCCTGATGACGAGCCACGTACTCCAGATCGTCCCAGGCTAAGGACTCCTCCGAAGTCTCCTCCGGAGGATCCTTCCTTTTTGGAGTTACTAAGAAAGATCCAGGAAGAACATCAGTGGCATTCTCTGGAACCAGATCCACAGCGTAAGAAGCTTGCTGCTCACTTGGATCTGCCGGAGACTGCTTCGACATTGATTCCACCCTGGATTGAGCCTCATGCAGACCTTGTTTCCACTATTTGGAAGCAACCGTCCGCGTTAGCCCCCCCCCCCCCCCTTCCGTGGAAGGCAGATTGGCTATATCAGGCTCCTGAGGGAGCAGATTCTTTGAATGTACACTCCAAGGCGGATTCAGTCACGATTAGCACCGCTCACGACCGTCCTGCCAACCCCAAACATCTCAGCTCGTCTCCACCTGACAAGGAGTCCTGACTTCTGGACCAGTGTGGAAAGCAGATGTACACTTCTTCTACCCTGGGTATTAGGGCCCTGAACAATGTCACACATATGGGGGACTACTGGAAGACGATCCTGAGTCAGGTGGAATCAAAATTGGACTCCCTTCCTGAGTCCAAGACCAAACAGGAAGTGGCTGACCTTGTCCACTCTGCTCATTCGGCCAGTCTGCACATGCTTCATGCTACCTACGATGCAGTGAATGCAGCTGGGCGGAGTTTGGCTTTTGCTCTAGGTCTTCGGCGTCATGCCTGGCTCCGGGTGTCAGGGTTGGTCCTTGAAGTGCAATCCACCATTCAGGATGTGCCCTTCAGGGGTTTGGTGCTGTTTGGCGGCGATGTCAAGGACATCATCACCAACCTGCAGGAGAAGGGTACTACACTCAAGTCCGTGAACACTCTGTACAGGCCCCCTCAGGGACAGTGTCACCCTTTTCATCGACGTTCTCGACCAAAAGCAAAACCTCAGGGCAAGCGGGCCAACAAGCATCGGGCCCCTCCAGCAACCAACAATCCCCTGCCCAAAAAAGTTGTGGGAGCCTCGGCCACTGCGCTGCCCCACACCTCCTGACTCCTCCCCTCTCCCAAAGCCTCTGGACACTCCAGAGGAACCAGTAGGAGGAAGGTTCTCCTTCCATCTGCTGGGTTGGGAGAGGATCACATCAGGTGCTTGGGTGCTCCAACTGATAGCAGCAGGACACTCAATGGAGTTTCTTCAGAAACCTCCCCGAAGACCCCCACCACAAGTCGTTTTACTCCCTGGAACATCTTCCTCTGGTCCTGGAAGAAATTTCCTTCTTTCTCACGAAGGCGTCGATAGAACCAGTCCCCACCCACCTTTGGGGGACAGGTTACTATTCACAATTCTTCCTAGTTCCAAAGAAGATGGAAGACATGAGGCCTATTTTAGAGCTCAGTTCCCTGAACATGTTCGTGGAGTACAAACGCTTCAGAATGCTCTCCTTGCAGAGCCTTCTGCCGCTTCTTCGGCAGGGACAGTGACTGTGCGCTTTGGATATGCAGGATGCCTACCTGCACATCCCCATCTGCCCTTCCAACCACAAATTCCTTCGATTTTCTTTTCAGGTGGGACCACTACCAATTCAAGGCCCTCCCGTTTGGTCTTTCCTCGGCTCCACAAGTGTTTACCAAATGCCTGTCTAGTAGTGGCCCACCTGCGTACCCAGGGAGTGCAGGTATTCCTGTACCTGGACAACTGGCTCCTGGTGGCCCTATCCAGGGAGGAACTTCTATGCTCTCTTTCCTTTACCCTGCAGGTTTTCACCAGCCTGGGTATCACCATCAACCAGGCCAAGTCCCATCTGGTCCCTTGCCAAAGACTCCAGTTTCTCGGGGCAGTCCTGGACACAACCATCGGCAAGGCCTTTTTGCCTCTGGACAGGATGGACACCCTCCAGACTCAAGCATGTCTGTTGTCCAGTCACAGAAGGGTTGGTGCCAGGTCAGTCCTCCTCCTCAAGCTCATGGTGGCTGCTATCCCAACAGTCCCTCGCGCTCAGCCCCATATGAGGATCATTCAATGGATGCTTCGGTCTCAGTGGGACCAAACACTGGATGATCTAGACCAGGAGGTTCTAGTCTCTGATCCCATGGTCAGGGATTTGCAGTGGTGGATGGTGCAAGAGAACCTTTGTGAGGGAGTTCACTTTAATATCAAACCCCCCTCTCAGACATTGACAACTGATGCCTCAGGAAAGGGCTGGGGAGCCCATCTAGGGTCTCACAGGACTCAGAGCACCTGGTCCAGACTCGGGCAGACTTTACATATAAATGTGCTCGAACTCAGAGCCGTCCTGTATGCTCTCCAAGCTCTACACTCCTCCATTCTCCCCGGTCATCTGACAATCGAGACAGACAACTTGTGTGTAGTCTGGTACATCAACAAGCAGGGAGGAACTTGTTCCTACCCTCTGTGCAGGGAAGAAATGAGAGTTTGGAATTGGGTGGTTCATCACAACGTTCACCTGATAGCAGTTCATGTTCCGGGAGTAGAAAATATGCTGGCGGACCACCTCAGTCGGTCTTCAGCCAGACCCCACGAATGGGGACTGGACCAAGAGGTAGTAAATTACATCTTCCTTCTTTGGGAAACCTCTCAGGTAGACCTGTTCGCGTCTCCTCAAAACGCAAAACTTCCCGCCTTGTGCTCGCTCGCTCCAGGGCGAGACATTTTCTGGCAGGATGCTCTGTCTCTTGACTGGAAGGACAGATTTGTCTATGCCTTCCCTCCAGTTCCCTTGATTCCGAGGGTTTTGCACAAACTCAGAACAGAAAGAGCCCGGATGAGCCTCATCGCTCCATTCTGGCCCAGGCAAGTCTGGTTCTCTCTTCTGCAACAATTTTCAGAGGAACCTCCTCTTCCTCTTCCTCTGTCACAGCACTTGCTAACCTAGGATCAGGGGACCCTTGTTCATTCAGGTCTCAAATCCCTTCAGTTCCATGCGTGGCTTCTGCAGATGTAGCTCAAGCCCAGTTCGGGGTTTCTCCGCTCATAGCAGATATTCTGGTGGAGGCCAGAAAGTCTTCCACTAGATCCACCTACGCCATGAAATGGAAACCATTTTCGATTTGGGCCTCATCAAAGGACTTTGAGCCTTTCTCTTGCCCAGTTGAAAGAGTCCTGGACTACATGCGTCATCTCTTTGATCTGGGTCTCAGCTATTCCTCTTTGAAGGTCCACATGGCAGCAGTTTTGGCTTATCATGTCCCTTTTGGAGAAAGGACTTTCGCTCACTTGTAAGTCTCTAAGACTTTCCTCAGAGGGGTTCTCTATTTGAGACTCCCCCATCCGCATTCCTGCTCCACCTTGGGATCTGAACTTTGTTCTCGAGAAGCTTACTCTGCCTCCTTTCGAACCGGCAGCCTCAGCAGACTTGAAGTTCCTCTCTTGGAAGACTCTTCCTAGTAGCCATTACTTCAGCTCGACGAATTTCCGAGCTTCAGGCCCTGACGTGCAAAATCCTTTATTTGATTTTCACAAGGAACGTGTGGCTCTGTGCACCAACCCTGAGTTTCTCCCTAAGGCTGTAGTGGAATCTACGCTGAATGAATCCATTGAGCTACCTGCTTTCTTTATGCAACACTCCAATCCAGGGGAGCACCTCTTGCATACTTTGGATGTTCGTAGAATACTGAGATACTACACCACTAGGACTAAGGATCTCAGGAAATCAGATCAGCTTGTTGTCTCTTTCACTCACAAAAGAGAGGGTAATTCAGTTTCCAAGCAATGCCTTTCTAAAAAAAAATGGTTGGCTCATTGTATCACCTTCTGGTACGACAAGTACCACAAGACCATGCCGGGTCAAGTCAGAGGTCACTCCACCAGAGGAGTAGCCTGTTTCAAGAATGAGTCAGCGGCAGACATCTGCGCAGCCACGGCTTGGACTTCTGTCCATACCTTTACGAAACACTACAGTTTGGATATTGCCTCTCGCCGTAGAGCAGGCTTCGGGTTGGCTGTACTCCAAGGTCTTCTTTCTTAAGACCCGTTCAGCCAGAGCCAAGGTTTCATTTGTTGGATAGTTTTTCTCCTCCCGAGTGCTTTTCCTTTTTTCCAGACTGCTAGGGATTCAGTCCTGTATGTAATTACCTACTGCAAGAGCCCTCTCAAAGTAAGATAGTACAGTTACGTAAGAATATACCGTAAAAGTAGATCTTTGAGAGAGGCTCTTGCAGTAGGTAATGCCTTCCCGCCCTCCATCCCCTTTAGCTTTTCAACTCCTTTTCCAGGAAGGGAAATATCCGCTTCTCTCTCGTCTTGCCTTTTTTGGCCTTTGGCGGGAAAGAACTGGAAGGCAGGCGTGGGGGACCGCCCCTTTATACTGACGTCGCATGATGTCGATCACCTGACGTGGGGGCAGTCCCCCGCCAGAGACTACTAGCTAGAAATTTTTCCGTGGGGTCCTGACGCCTGCTGGGTCAGTTCTATATGTAATTACCTACTGCAAGAGCCTCTCTCGAAGACCTACTGTTACGGTAAGTTCTTACATAACTGTACTTTCCTCCTCCAGATCACTGGAAGACCCCTGGTAGGGACAAGACAACCACTGGGACAGGGAGCAAGTGGAGTTACGGAGATGTTCCTCCATAATGATCAGAGGTAGCTCCAGCAGGAACAAGCCAGACCCACAACATAGCAGCTGCAGGTCTAGTTCGGTCTCAGGAAAGAAGGCAGCAATGGGTGAGGCTAGTGGGTAGAGGGGTAAGGTTAGTGGGTAGAGAGGGCAGCATTCAGAGACTCAGAGGAGCGGGGTGCTGAGGGGCACAGGTTGGAGGATAAACAGATTAGGCAAAAAAAAAAAAAAAACAGATCAAACTGGCCATTCTTTTTGACCAATGTTCCAGTCAGTCAAGTTCTTGCTAGCTCAAGCCTAATCATTTGTATGTTGGGTTGCCATTTGTATTAGTTACAGTTTATCAGGGCTACTAGTCACTAAATTTGTCGCTCCACTGTGCAGCTGCTGACTCTCACATTCACATGCTCAGATGCTTCGTCACTCCCCACATACAGTATTTAAGTGCCAGAACTCACCATTCAGATTTGTGTGCAGCTCCTATCTGATCTTGTTTCTGTACCTGTCCGCCACTGAATGCAACACACAATAATGGGCCAGAACTTCAGGTGACCCATGCCTAGAATTTTGCCACTGTTACTGTTTGAATCCAAACTTCTGTCGCATGCTTCCTTCCCAAACATGCACCCTCTCTTGTGCACTCAGCTACTGCCTGATACATTACCCTTGCTTGCTTGGCTGGCTGCTGCTTGACTTCGTTCCTCCTAGTACTGTACTTGTTTGCATGCTTGGTGGCTGCTTTACTTCCCCCCCCACTCCACATGCTTATACCTGACCTGTGACTGATACATCTCTCTCTATCCACCCAGCACTCGAATGCCTGGTTGCCCATAAACTCCACCCTGCCACCCCCCCATCCCCCACACACAATAATATACCTTGCCACAACCTAATATATGACCCCTGTAATTTATTTATTTATACCCAGCATCTGCCTTACGCTGTACCGTGCATGTAGGCATGCAAATCTAATGTGGCCTTGCATGCCTAACTCCCTCCCCTTTGTACATGTGCCTACAAGAGACCAAATGTACACACTGCTCACCCACTAATTAGGGTCTGCATCCCCTAGCATACACACTCTTTTGGGAAGAACTAGCTGTAGCTATTGGCTTAGGCTTAGTATCAGATGTATTCAATTTCTGTTTTTCCCATCAAACACGGTGCCACATTAGGACTGGTATGCATGCTGTTATCGCAAATCTATTCAGCTGGTCATGTTAACTGTACGGTTAATTTGTATTTTATAGTGCCTTTTTGCACAGAAACTGTGACCTGTCATTTATTTTTATTGCATATTATTTTGAGTTGCACTGTACTCCCTTCCCCCCCTCCTTTCAGGATACATGTGGAAACAAGCTGCTACCAGCTCAGTGCGTGTTTCCTGGTAAAACGTTTGCAATCAATAAATAAATAACTCATATTCCTTGCAGTTAGGAACCTGCTGCACTACACCAAATGATACTGTCTTATATACAGTGACAATCATACCCAGCATACTTATGGTACAACAGAAGGACTCAGGCCTGACCTATTAGCACGGTGGCTGACCTCGTGGAGGACGTGCATTCATCCATGCGGAAATATGTAGCAGCGGGGGGGGGGGGGCGAGAGACAAAGGGCTGAAAGACTGAAGTAGCCCTACCCAGAAGTATTGCAGTACTAGCAGATCTCAAAGGGAAACTCTTGCATGAAGTGTAGTGCTTAATAGTAATCGAGGCATCTGCTCACACCCAAAGCTGTAAAGGAACTTAGAAGTCCCTGAAGGGCTCCTACAGTGTGTTGCCATGAGCAAAGATTAACTTGGCTGCTTGCGTAAAAGCATGT
The DNA here is from genome assembly GCA_016271365.2 of Neoceratodus forsteri. Lineage (NCBI taxonomy): Eukaryota > Metazoa > Chordata > Ceratodontiformes > Ceratodontidae > Neoceratodus > Neoceratodus forsteri. Next base: position 65,175,928 of record CM028135.1, on the reverse strand, counting down.
CCCCAACCAGCTGACCATTCGACATCACAAGAAGGGGACATCCTCTTCAGAGAAAAAGGACCGTCTGTTGGGTTGACCTTAAACAGTCCTCTGGGTCAATATATAAAGGGTGGCAAAGTGTGGTATACAAGAAAATAACGCCATCAAGGGGTCGAACAAGCCATAAAGCTACGAGTCCGAAGAGTGAGTGGCCATTATGATCTTGTTCAACCTCGAGATGGTATTATTTTATGAGTATGCCAAACTTTGCCATTTTTTATTAAAGGAATAATGCCTGACAGGGTGGGTGTTATGCTGGGATAACATCCCGCCTTGGGTGGTTGGGCCTGAGGCCACTGGCCGAGGGCATCCAACACTCAAGAAGAGATGTTATCCGAGTATAACAACCACCCTGGAGGGCATTATTCCTATTATACAATGGCTTGTTGTTTTATACAGAAAAAAATAGTTTTAAAGAATTTTGTTTAGTGTTTAAAAATATTTTTTTAAGAGAAGATGCAAACAATCATCAAGTGGAAAAAGAAAATATCAATGGCATCACCATCTAGTTGATCAGCAGGGATATTATGCCAGGATAACATCCCTGCTGTGGTGGCCAACTGACCAATCAGAAGCCAGGATTCTTTCTTACCTTTGTATAATTTTTTTTTATAATGCATGAGTCTGGACACTTGTTACTGTGTCCTGCGGGGTTAGGGTAGCTATTGCATATGTTGTTTAGGGGCTTGTTGCATGTGTTATTGGGGTGGTTTCATGCATACGAACATACGAAGGTGCCAGCAGAACAGACATAGCGGTCTATCAAAGTCTGCTTGATTGTGCAGCTAGCTCCCTAGCAAGCAGCTGCCCCTTCCCCAAACCCCTTAACCTCCCATTGTTGTCCTTCTCACCCACTCTTACCCACCCCTGTACCCTCTGTCAATCATTCTTAAAGCCAGCCACATTTTTGCATGATAGTGCATTCCACCTTGCAGCTACTGTCTCTGTGAAGTAATGCCTCCTCATCTCTCTCCTGAATCCCCCCCCTCCATTCTTAGTCCATGCCTCCTAGTCTCTCTTCCACTTCTTAGTGTCAGCAGCCCCTCCACCCTCCCTTTGTTGACACCCTTCAGGTACTTGAATGTCTCGATCATGTCCCCTCCCGCCTCTCTTCCAGTGTGTACGTATTCAGTTCCTTTAGCCTCATCTCATAATCCATTCCCTCCATCCCCTGAATCATCCTTATTGCCCTTCGCTGCACTCCTTCTAGCAGCTTGATGTCCCGGCTGAGGTACGGCTTCCAGAACTGTTCACAGTACTCCAAGTGAGGCCTAACCAGCGCCCTGTAAGGCAAAATCACCTCCCTGTGCCTGGATGTGAATCCGCGTGCTATGCACCCTAGCATCCTGTTTGCTTTCGCTGCCGCCCTCCTGCATTGGGCAGTATTGTTCATGCTTGCTGTTATCAATACCCCCAGGTCTGTTTCCTCCTCAGTGCTCCCCAGCTTGATCCCCCAGCCAATATTCTCTCCTTGGGTTCCTTGCCCCAAAATGCAACATCTTGCATTTTTTTTTTGCATTGAACCCCAGCTACCACTTCACTGACAATTCCTCCAACTTTCTCAAGTCCCTCTGTAGTTGCACCCAACCCTCTTCATCGTCTACTACTGTACCCATTTTGGTGTCATCGGCGAACAGGCTAATCCTGCTCACCACCCCTTTTCACAGTGTCTGAGATGAATAACCCAAACAGCACTGACCCAGCATCGAGCGCTGCGGCACCCCGCTCGTCACAGATCTAGGCTCTGAGACTCCCCACCCCACCCTCTGCAACCTACCCTTTAGCCAGTTTGAGATCCAACATGCCACCTTTTTCCCTACTCTCACCCTGGATAACTTCACCCCTAGTCTCCCAGGGGGGCACTGAATCGAAGGCCTTGCTGACATCCAAGTATAGCACATCCACAGCATGGCTCCCATCCAACTCCCTCGTCACCCAGTCATAGTACTGTATAAGATTGGTCTTGCAGGATCTCCCTGAAACGAACCTGTGCTGCCTCCCGTCCTGAAGGTTGCTGCACTCCAGAAATTCCACCAGTCTGTCTTTTAGTATTGCCTCCATGAGCTTTCCCACTATGGACGTCAGACTGATTGGCCTATAGTTCCCTGGCTTATGCCTTGGACCGCTCTTATGTAGTGGTACCACATGGGCCATCTTCCAGTCTTGAGGCACCTCCCCTGTTTCCAGGGAGGTGCTGAACAGGTCTGCCATCTCCCGCAGCACCCTGGGGTAGATACCATCTGGCCCCTGCACTTTATTCACATTCAGTGCCCTCAGCTTCCAACACTCTGCTACCCTCTATCCTACTGTCCATCAACTCCCACCCCCCTCCCCACCGACCATGGTGGTAATGGACCCCCTTCCTCCCTTGTGAACACTGAGCAGAAGTACTCATTCAGTGTTTCCGCTTGTTCCTTCCCCTTTTCTACCCACTCCTTCCCCCTTTTTATCCTCAGTATACTGTCCATGCACTTCCTTTTCTCCCTGACGTATCTAAAAAAGTCTTTCTCCCCTCCTTTAATTTCCTGCACTAATCTGAGTTCCCTAGTAGACTTTGCACCCCTTACCCTCTTGGTCACCTCCTTGGACCATTTGGTGTACTCCTGCCTGTCCTTCTGACCCTCCGGTACACCACTCTTTTTGCTCTCACCCCCTCTATCACCTCCCTGTTCAGTCAGCATGGTCTCTTTGCTCTCCTAGTCTTCTTACTCTGTAGCCTGGTGCATGTTTCCATCGCCTCTATGATTCCTTGCTTTATTATGTCCCACTTCTGCGCTGTCCCCGTCCCCTGCTTTATTCTTTCGCGTCTCCCCTTCAGCATTGCCCCCATTTTCCCAAAATCCACCTTTCTGAAATCCACCACCTTTGTTGCGGATCCCTCCAGCTCCCTGCTCATTGTGATGTTAAACCACACCGTTTGATGATCACTGTCCGCTGACAGATCCTTCGCTCTTATGTCCCTCACTGCCTCACTGTTAGATAGTACCAGGTCCAGCATGTTCCCCAGTCTTGTGGGATCGGCAACCAGCTGTGTCAGGACCCCCACCTGGAATGCATCCAAGATGACCCTCTCCCTGACACTGGAAGTGACTGGCACATCCAGTCCACCCCTGACAGGTTGAAATCCCCTACCATGACCACCTTCCCTTTCCTACATACCCTGCTGATTTGTTCTGCTAGTTCCCTGTTCCTTTCCATTGTCTGGGATGGCGACCTATACACCATCCCAAACCTCAGCTTCCTTCCCCTGGAGTCCCCTGGTTCATAGTATGTTTGGTAATACTGTGTTATTAATGTGTTAATAACACATTAATATAATGGTAGCATGTATATGTAGTATATGTATGAATATATACATACACATAGTGCTTGCTAGGTAGTTAATAACACAATATAGTAGTAGTGTATATATCTGTATCTATATTCTTTGAAAAAAACTGCATTAGTGTACCAGTTAGGGTAACTTGACACAACAAAAGTAGAGAAATGTGGTGTTAGGGCTTCCAACCCTAACACCCCCCACACACCCTCCTCAAGCAGCAAAATGAAAAAAAAAACATTAGGGTTTTGGGTCTCGGCAAATTAATGGTGGGATCTTCCTTGGTGGTTATCAACCCTAATGCCTACCGCATTCTGTGAGTAAACAGTGTCATACATGATCTCCTTTCTTCACGAAGGGCCCACGGGGGGGGGGGCACTAGGGTTGACAACCCACAAGGAAGATGCCACCACTGATTCGCCAACATTCTGGAGACCCAAGATCCTAATGTTTTTTTCCTTTCGCTGCGTGGGGGGTGGGGGACGTTAGGGTTGGAAACCCTAATGCCACTTTCTCTACTGTTGTGACATTGTGACCCCAACTAGTGCATTAACGCAGGTTTTTTTTTTTTTTTTTGCAAAGAATTTCCTTACTGTTTGAGATACTATAATTATATCCTCATTCCCCTGTGGGAGCACAGGGCTCCCATCCCTCCATAGATGCGTACATGGAAGCGCAGGGTCCAGAGGGTCCTGCGCTTGCATTTCAGCCAAAACAGCAACCAGATTGTCAGCATAGCTTTGTTATTACCCCACCTCATGAATGCTATGCTGAGATTTTTTTAAATCCCCACCGAAACGGCATTCTGCTCCATCGAAACATCATTCTGCGCTACAGACACAAAAACACGTTTTAACCAGGATTTGAAAAATGACAGCTGTCATGTTCATGAGGTGATGTGAAAAAATGGCTATGTTGAAAATTTGGGAAGAAAATATTTAAAATTAACAAAGTTACGCGCGAGCGTAGCAAAATGTCAACGTATGCACCTAACTTTGCCATTTTTAAGTATTTTGACTCAGAATTTTCAACATAGCCTTCTCATGACCCCACCTCATGAACAAGAACAGTGCACATTTCCAAATCCCACCCAAAAGGTGATTTAGCCAAACAACTGCAAAGACGCCTTTTGGGCCTGATTTGCAGAAATCCACCACAATTGTTCATGAGGTGGGGTCCCCAAAAGGCCACATTGAAAAGTTGGTGTCCAGTTATGGAAAAATGCCTAGGTTATGCATCAGAGATGTACAACTCCATTGAAATACATAGAACCACTCTTACTTTAGTTTCTTATATTGCAGTCTCTGGTTCCAGCAGCTAGACGTGTATTCGATCGGAGAATAGATCTTTGCCCTATGACCCGTTCAGGTAAGTGAGGGTGTGGTGGTGTACTGGGGGTGTGGGTTGGGGGATGCTGAGTGGGAGATCTGGGGGTCAGATCAGCAAGGAATTTTTTTTTTGCAGATTGAAAACAAACAAACAAAATAAAACACAGAGGGACAGTTTTCTTTATTTTAGATGGGGATGATGATTGGAGGATGGGGGATGTCACTAGATACCAGTGAAAAGATTTATTCTTGATGGGAATGGTGTTCAGAGGGTGGAGGGGTGTCATTAGACACCAGTGAAAGATTTATCGTTGACAGAGACGGTACTTGGAGGGTGGGGAGTGCCACTAGACACCAGGAATAGATAAATTCTTTACAGGGATGGCAATCAGAGGGTGGGGGTGCCACTAGACATCAGGGAAAGATTTATTTTTGATGGGGACAGTGATCGGAGGTGCCACTAAATACCAGAGAAAGATTTGTTCTTGATGGGGAGGGCGATCGGAGGATGGGGAGGGCCACCTCTCTCCCCCTGCTTACCTCTCATAACCCCATGTTCCTTCCTTCGTTCCTCAACCACAAGGACCCTCACAGCAGCTGGGACACAGGTTCGAGAGGGCCGCGATCGGTGCTCTACCCCTCCATCTGGGATGCCAGCGCACAAGTAGGATACAGGACATTGGCACTAAGTGTCATCTGTGCAGCAGTACTCCACGCATGTGGACGGTACCACTAGCGCAGCACCGTTACACCCTGCCCACCTAACCCTTCCATTCAGAGGTGGTGCTTTATTTATATCCTCAGGTTGAAACAATCAGCCCACTTTTACATCCCCCTCACTAGGCAACTGTAATCTCTCCTTTGCACCTTTCCACTACCCTACTCTACTCCCCTTCACTAAACAAGCTTGTTCTCTCCCACTTCCCCCCTTCCCTCCTCCAGTGGTAACACTGATTGTTAAATAGTTTCACCTACCACTTTCCTGCCGTACTCCAAACTGTTGTGCACTTATCATCATTAATCCAAGCAACTTCTTGCTCTAACTTGCTGCCCCCCCCATCCCCCCATTATTTGTACTATCCAATACCCTGCCTGTTCAGGTGGCTGCTCAGTGTCCCACGGCCCTTCTGGTTGAGATGAGTTTCAAACCAGGGTCAGTGACAGTTCATCATCCATGGCCTGCTGCCTTGGCCAGTAGGCTATTCTGCCTGTTAGGTTTCCAAGCAGGAGTGAATTACAAGTATCTTTCACTCCACCCTTCCCCCCAGCTCTTGGTGCATCCCTTGTTTCCCCTCTCCCCCAGTTTTTGGCACATCCCTGACATCACCGCTTAGCTCAGTCTCCCTACTTTGGTAGACCCCACCTTATTAGCTAACTGCTCTTGACTTACACCAGGTGGCACTACCGTACGTCACGCACAAGCTTCTACTCCTACAGCGCAGCTAAGATGCCCCCTCTGAACATGTCCACCCTCACACTGAAGTGCATGCTACTGTTTGGGTTTAGCTGCACAAATCAAGAGACCAAGAATCTGGCTGAAAACTCCCCACTCCTTAATCTGCCCACCCCTATGTCGTCAGCCATCAAATGGTACAAGTTAAAATTAACCACATATTACAGTACAATGACAGAAAGCCACAGACTGTCTACGCAGGAGCCCTTACACTGTGCTGCCTCTCCCTCTCCTCAAGTCCTCTGACTTAAACCAGGGCATTACCCTTGTAAACAATTGTAGTAAACCACGCCATGCCATTACCATGAAAACAAAATTGTATAGAATAAAACAATTCCTTATCATTCTGTTGCTTTGTTCTGGCAATGTGGCATTACAGTGAAGCTCGTCAGGATGAAACTCACTTCTATAGCATTCTGCAGTATGCTGCAGCAGAGTTACTGCAGTAAACAATGTAGTTTAAATGGGAATGAATCCTTTTTTTATCATGCAGGAATATGTGACAGTGCCAGGATGAAGTGAATGGCACAGTTTCCTGCATGATAAAAGGGCCATTGAAATTACATTGTTTTCCACAGTAACTATGCTGCAGCATGCTGTAGAGTACTGCAAAATGCTGCGAAATTGGGTTTTATCCTGGAGAGTTTCACCGTAAATCCTGGACCCAATAATCCTAAACCCGGACATTCTGCCGCCTCCATTCCCCAACCGACCTCTCTTCTGCAGAAGGGCTCAAAATTATGTTAGCCAGTGTATGCAGCCTCCCCAGGAAACTAGACCTTATTCAATCCTGGGTTTCCCACACCACCCCTGATGTACAGTACTAGTCCTAACTGAGACACGGTTAAAAGCCTCCATGCCAAACAATGAAATACCCTCCCCTCCTTTAATACCTTCAGGTTAGACAGACCATCAAGAGGTGGTGGCCTCGTTATCTACATTAGAGACCATCTCAAAGCCTCTAAACTTAGCTCACACGCTATGCCTAAGGAATTTGAATGTCTAGCTATTAAGATTGCTCTGTCCAACTCAGAGACCATAAACCTCATCGGCTGCTACAGACCTCCCTCTGGAGGCTTACATCTTCTGACTCACCTACGTGCTACACTAATATCCCACACAAATGAAACCATAATACCTGGTGATCTGAATTTAGTCTGGAATAGTAGCAAGTCAAGTCTGCTAAAATACTTGTGCGACAAGACTGGCCTTACCCAAATTATCCCAGAGGTAACAAGACCCAACACCAAAAATCCTGATAAAAGCACACTCCTAGACCTCATTCTACCAAATAGGCCCCATAAAAATGACCCAAACTGATGTTTTCCACAATGATTTTAGCGATCACAATATAGTGGCTTGTGTAAGGGGTAAAGTCAGGCACCAAACTCAGGCAAGAATAGAAACGTAGAATTTGACGGCAGATAAGGACCGCTTGGCCCACCTAGTCTGCCCATTTTCCTACCTAACAGATAAGCTGCAAATCCTAGTTAACCAACAGCTTACTTCCTCCTACCCCCCACTAGGACTGCCTTATGCCTGTCCCATGCATTCTTGAAGTCCCCCACTGTTCTTGACTCCACGAACTCCTCAGGGAGGCTGTTCCATGCATCCACAACCCTCTCAGTGAAAAAATACTTCCTCACATTACCTCTGAGCTGTCCCCCCATTATCTTCAAATTGTGCCCCCTTGTTCTTGCACATCTCTTTTTCTGGAAGATGCTACCCTCTTGGACTTTGTTAATTCTCTTGAGGTACTTGAAAATTTCTATCATGTCCCCTCTCTCTCTCCTTTCCTCCAGGGTATACATATTAAGCTCCTTTAGTCTTTCTTCGTATGTTTTCTGGTGCAGACCCTGCACCATTTTGGTTGCCCTCCTCTGGACAGCCTCCACTCTGTCTATGTCTTTGCGGAGATGGGGTCTCCAGACCATCTTACTGAAACGGAGCTTTCTCAAATTCTCCCCTTCCAACTTCCTGGCAGATCTGGCCTCTGTGAAGAGGCAAGATGTTTATCTAGCCAGATCCTTCAATGATGCATACCTCCATTTCCACAACATATTTTTTGGCATCATTGACAGGCATGCACCGCCCATTAAACGTAGAGTAAAAAGTAAACCCATTCCCTAGTTCTCAAGAGATCTTAAAAAAACTCTCCAAGCCAGAGATAAGCTCCGGGCATTAGCAAGGACAACTACAAATGACACTCACTGGCTGGCTTGTGGGAGGGCAAGAAATATATGTACCTTTCTTATCAGAACTGCTAAGTCTAAATACTACCAAGAAACCTTGGAAGCCATGAAAAACATTCCAGCTCAACTTTGGCATACATTAAAGGAAACTGAAGGCTGTAACTCATCCCTTTCAGTTCCTATGAAAATTACCTCACATGGCTCGACATTCACAGACCAGCGAACTATACTAGAAAAACTAAACGTCCACTTTGCAACCGTAGGGCTGGCCTTTGATAATTCCCCAGCTGCCAAAGTCCATATCCCGGACAACACTTACAACTTAACCACCGAGACCCGACCCTCGACCAACTTTTTCTTCAGTCCAGTCACTTACAGGCAAGTCAAGGAATTGCTGTTGACATATTCGATAGCAGCGCCCCTGGCGGACCTCTTCACCAGATCACTGGAAAACGGGACAGTGCCTGAAGACTGGACGAGGGCGACAGTGGTCCCACTTCACAAATCAGGGAGGAGGCTGGAAATTACCGTCCAGTGATTCCTCACATGGGTGGTAGGAAAACCGATGGAGACACTGCTCAAGCAAAGAATAGTAGCACATGTGGAATCCAGTGGGCAATAGGACCCAAAACACTACAATTTCATGGTTTTGACACGGACCGCACAGAAGGCTGGTAAAGAAGCTGGATCACATCGGCATGGGTAAGGAAGTGGTGGGTTGGGTGAGCAACTAGCTGAAGGGAAGAACACAATGGGAGTAGATAAATCGAGTGGTATAGATGGAGAGGAAAGTGACTACTGGAGTGCCTCAGGGGTCGTTGCTGGGTCCCTACTCTTCAATGTTTTCATAGCCGACATTGGTAATAGATTGGAAGAGAAGGTGTGTCTGCAGAGGACACCAAGATCTACAGTATAGTGGACACTCCAGAAGGAGTCAAGAGCATGGAATAAGACCTGAGGAAGCTCAAGGAGTGGTCCGACGCCAATGCCAAAAAGTGCAGAGTTCAATGCCAAAAAGTGCAAAGTAATGCACTTAGGCAAGGGAAACCCCAAGGTGGGATGCTGTCTGGGAGGGGAGCAGCTGGCAAACACCAACCAAGAACGAGACCTAGGAGTCATTATATTAGATGACTTAAAGGTGGGAAAGCAGTGCAAAAAGGTGGCGCTAAAGGCCAGTGGTATTCTAGGCTGCAGAGGGAGGGGAATCATAAGTTGCAGAACGGAGGTGGTGCTGCCACTTTTTAGGGCGCTAGTGCACCCCCACCTGGAGTACTGCATATAGTTCTGGAGGCCGCACCTTAGGAAAGACATCGATAGGATTGAGATGGTGCTGAGGAGAGCCACAGAAATGATTCAGGGTCTGTATCAAATGGCATTTGAGGATAGGTTGAGGGAGCTCAACATGTACTCCCTGGCGCAGAGGTGGGAGAGGGGGGACATGATTGAGACATTCACGTTTATCAAGGGTATAAATAAGGTGGGGTACAGGAGCTCTTTCAGGAGAAGAAAAGCATCAGAACTGGAGGACACGATTTGAGGCTCAATGGTGGGCAATTCAGGAGCAATGTTAGGAAGTTCTTCTTCAGTGAGAGGGTGGTTGACCCATGGAATTGTCTACCCCAGGAAATGGTGGAGACCAAAACGGTAAACTGGTTCAAAAACACCTGGGATGGGTACAAAATTATAATTTCACAGAAAGGATAGAAGGGGGGAATAGTTACCCATATTGGGCAGACTAGATGGATCTTGTGGCCCCCTTCTGCCGTCAGTTTCTGTGTTTCTACATTGGACACTAAGAAAAGCACATGTGCTGATAACATCGACTTGCTGATTCTTAAATTAGGGTATCGATACCTCTCCGCACCTATAACGCACCTGTTCAACTTGTGCCTCACTCAAGGAGAACTCCCATTAGCATGGAAAACCACACACATCATCCCTCTTTTTAAATCAGAGGACCCCTGTGACCTCAACGACCATCAAACCATCTCCATTCTCCCCCCTCTAGTCCAACTCTTAGAGAAAATTGTAAACTCACAGCTAAGGGCCACCTTGAACACTCAAACCTTATCAACCCCCTCCAAGTCAGGTTTCAGGACAAAGCAGAGCACAGTCACAGCCTTAGCCAAAGTCATGGATGACTGGCTTACAGCACCTGACTGCAGAATTACACAGGGGCAGTTTTCCTTGACCTAAGCAAGGCTTTCGATACGGTGCATTACAGTGTACTGTTACAAACTTTAGCCAGTATTGGTATGCACGAAGTGTCCATGAAATGGTTCTCATCATATCTATTAAACAGAGAACAGCCGTTGAAACCGTACGGGATCTTCTCCATCCTCTCCAATTTTCCTCGAGGGGTCCCGCAGGGATACGTCCTGGGCCCATTACTCTTTATGATTTACATCAACAATAAAAAAATCCTTACTGTAAACAATGCCAAGATTTACTTCTTCACTGATGACACCGTTATACACATCTGTAGGCCATCTTTACCTAGTGTCTGTGCTGACCTCCAATCAGATTTCAACCAACTGCAATTAAGCCTTTACCAGGCCAAACTCCTCCTAAATGCAAAAAAAAAAAAAAAAAAATATTTATGATTTATTTATTTAAAGTGATGTTCTTCTCTCCCAAAATCTGTGCAGCACAAATAACCCCCACCCCAGCCCCCACCATCTCCACCATACTTGGGGAATCCCTCGAAGTGGTAGACAGATTTAAATATCTCAGTGTGTGGCTCGACCATCAACTCTCCTATACACCACACGTCGAGACCCTCTGTAAAAAGCTAAAAATAAGATTAGGATTCTTCTACCGGAATAAGAATCTCTTTCCATTCGACGTAAGGAAGAAACTAGTTCAAGCCACCTTCTTACCCCTAATTGACTATGCGGACATTATTTACTGACACTCATGGCCACCACCCTGAAGCAACTCAACATGTTCTATCACAGAGCTATTAGATTGATGCACCATATAGAACGCATCATTGTACCCTCTATTCCCTGGTAGGGTGGACCTCACTGGGCCTCATAGGGAAAAAAGCATACTCACATGGGCCTACAGAGTACTTATGCACAAAGTCCCCAAGTATTTGCTAGACCACTTTAAATGACCTACCAACGCCTATACCACAAGGAGTAACAACTACCTGCTATTTGACATACCGCACGTCCTTACACGCTTTGGGGAAGCCGCCATCAGTGCTCAATGCTCACTCAAGATAAATTGCTCTTTAAGCCCTTAAGGCCTAAAAACCAACCTGTACAGGGCCTTCCTAGAATCTTGCAACTGTTACAACACTTGAAATGTAATGTGTACAAGACTCACATGTATAGCGTCAGGTTATGTCAGCTCACGTAGAATGTATATACTGTGTACATGGATTAATTGTACTATAACTTAGATGCAGTTACTACACTAGCGTGTATACTATTTGTAAATATGCTATAACATTCCTACTTGTCTGAATACTACATGTGAATGGAATTGTCCTGTACATTGTTTTCCCCTGACCTTCTGGGACTTCCTTGTAAACAAGCTAGCTCAATGGAGCCTTCCTGGTGAATCAATAAACTGAAAACTGAAACTAGACACCTAGGACAGATTCATTGTTTACTTGGATAGCAATCGGGGGTGCCACTAGACACCAGGGAAGATTTATTCTTGTTGGGGACGGTAATTGGGGTGGGGAAGTGCCACTAGACACCAGGAAAGATTTATTCTTGATGAGGATGGTGATTGGAGGGTGGGGGGTGCCACTAGACACCTGGGAAAGATCTATTCTTGATGGGGACGGTGATTGGAGGGTGGGGGGTGCCACTGGACACCAGAGAAAGATTTATTCTTATGGGGATGGTGATTGGAGGGTGGGGGGTGCCACTGGACACCAGAGAAAGATTTATTCTTGATGGGGACGGTGATTGGAGGGTGGGGGATGCCACTAGACACCCGGGAAATATTTATTCTTGATGGGGACGGTAATTGGAGGGTGTGGGGGAGTGCCACTAGACACCAGGAAAATATTTATTCTTGATGGGAACGGTGATTGGAGAGTGGGGGGTGCCACTAGACACCAGGGAAAGATTTATTCTTGATGGGGACAGTGATTGGAGGGTGGGGGGTGCCACTAGACACCAGGGAAAGATTTATTCTTGACAGGGACAGCAAATTGGAGGGTTGGGTGTGTACCACTAGACATCAGGGAAAGATAAAGACTTCACAGAGATGTGATCAGAGGGTGGGGGGGGGTGTCACTAGACACCAGGGAAAGATTTATTCTTGACAGAGATGGAGAGCGGAGGGTGGGGGTGCCACTAGACACCAGAGACAGATTTATTGTTGGCAGGGATGGTAATCAAAGGGTGGAGTGCACCTCTAGACACCAGGGAAAGCTTTATTCTTTATGGGGATGGTGATGGGAGGGCACCACCAGACACCAGGGAAAGATAACGTCTTCATGGGGACGGCAACCAGAGGGTGGGGGGTGCCACTAGCCTCTAGCGACAGATTAATTCTTTATGGTAATCAGGGAAGGGCCACTGGACACCAGGGACAGATTAATTCTGTATGGGGATGGCGATGGGAGGTTGGGGGGTGCCACTAGACACCAGGGACTGATAAAGACTTGACGGTGGTGGCGAGCCTGAGGTTTGGGGGGTGCCACTAAACACCAGGGACAGATTAGTTTTACAAGGATGGTGATGGGGGGGGGGAGGCCACTAGACACCAGGGACAGATTAATTTTTTTATGGGGACGGCGATCGGTGAGTGGGGGATGCCAATAGACACCAGGTAAAGATAAGGACTTAACGGGACGGTGATCGGAGCGTAGGGGCTTCCACTACATACCAGGAACAGATTAATTCTTTACAGGAACAGCGATTGGGGGGGCACTAGACACCAGGGATAGATTAGTTCTGTACAGGGACAGCGATTGGAGGGTGGGGGTGCCACTAGACATCAGAGAAAGATAAACTCTTGATGGGGATGGCGATCGGAGGGTGGGAGGGGCACCATTAGACACCAGGTTAATGGAGGCTCACTGCTCCCACTGCAGCCCAGAGCATGAGTTCCAGCTGTGGCTGAAGAAGTCAAGAATGTCCTGCTGTTCTCTTACAGAGAACACGGGTGATGGCTCCTCTCACTGTGCTTGGCATCCTGGATTTTGGGTGCCCAAAAAAAGTATTTCTGACAAATTTAAAAACAAACACCAGAATCTAGCTAAACAGGTCCTATTTGACTAGATTCAGGTGTTTGTTTAAAAAAAACAAAAAAAACCAAAACATAATCTGATTGTACTTTTACTGTTAGTAAGTTTAAAACAGTAAAAATAAAATGTCAGCCATCTTGTAGTTTGTTTCCCCTCACCGCAAGTAAATCATGCAGATAACCACTCGCGATGTTTTTTTATTTTACCTTTCGCAATTGGTATTTCTCTGCATACGAACAGCAAATCACAACCTGTTAACACTTGCAAACTTTTTTGTATTGAATTTTTTTTTTTTTGTCCTTCAAACGTGAACGTTATCCCAAAAATTGTTATAATTAAAAAACTGTATCCTTTTTTTTTTTACCAAACCATTCAAAGGCACACCCTACACAAGACCCATCATCCCTGAAAATTTCATGAAGAAATTCCATACTGTCTAGGCTGCAGGTGAGAGCAAAAATACCCAGTGTTACGTACAAGGAAACAAAACATCGATTTTTTTTTCACTTTTTTGATGCTCTGTATTTCAAAAAATGAACAAGATGCCATCACGAAACTGTTCACATCTTGAGACTGTGACAGCCTGACCTCGCATGCCAAATTTTGTGCTAATTCGTCAAATGATGGCAAAGTTATTAAGGTGCAAAAAATTGGTTTGAACATTGAACTGATGACTCGACCCTAACTATAGGGGCGCTACTGTGCTCCTATAATATATAGGTAATATATATATATATATATGTAGCGCTTGTTAGGTATTGAAGTGTTAATAACACAATACGGTGTTATTAGCTAATTGGCATCATAATACGCTAATTGGCTACCATCATTTATGGAGAATATGTGATGGCTTTTTCTATGGGGACGAGGGCCTAACCATGCGCTGTATGGATATGGATAGATAGAAATAGAGATAGGGAGAGAGGGAGATATGGAATATATAATGGGTTGCAGTGGAATAACACATTTGTGTTCACTAGTTAGTGGAAAGACCCATAACTCACAAGTGGCAAAGCCACAAGTTAGTTCCGAAAGTCTTATCACTAATGTGAAAATAAATGTGTTAGTCTACTGCAAGCCATAATGTATTTGATATATACCACAGTATTGTTGTTGTTTTTATTACTGTTTTATATTATTTCACCTTAAAACAACCTCTTTTCCATTGCAAACTTGTTATATTAGCCATTGTTGTGTGTTTTATTTCCATATTTTAAGTGGAAATAAAATGTTCTACGTGTAACAACATGCGTCCTTATTGAAAATAAATGTAAAAATATCTAAGTAGCTAAGAGAACACAATGAAAAGTAAAATACGTCAAAAGTGTCAACCAGAGTTTTACCACTACCATGTATACTCAATGTGTCAGTATGTGCCTTCTGAGGAAAAAGACACATTCATTTGGTATATAATATAAAGTGTGGCTGTCTTGATCTACGGAGGTTTTAAGGCCAAGCCAGACAGTCTGTTGCCTTGAAGATGTGTTCCATCCTTGTGATGTCCAACCATCAGCTGGTCAGAAGCATGCTGTTGTGCACCCAACTGAGTTTGTCATAGCTTGTGGAAACCCATTATGGGAGCCCTTAAATAATTATGAAGTTCCTGTACAACTTTGAATGTGAGTAGTTGTCTCGAATACTGTGATTAGGACATGCTGTTGAAATATATTGATTTTTTACAAATTGACTACATTGGGAGCCTGTTGCTGCAATACAGAGCATATAATTTGCAGCGTGAATGTATTGCTTCCTGGTATGCCCCCACTTGGAGTACTGTGTCCCATTTTGGAGACTGCACCTCAAAAAGGACATGTACAGGGTGGAGGTGGTCCAAAGGAGGGCAACTAAAGTGATGCAGGGTTTGCAAGGGAAGCCCTATGAGGAAGGACTGGGAGATCTCAACATGTACACCCTGGAAGAGAGGAGGGGAGAGAGGTGACATGATTGAGACTTACAAGTACCTCATTTGGTGAACTGGGTTACCGGTGGGGAGTCTCTTTTAAATGAGGACAAGCAGCAGGACCAGGGAGTATGTGATGAAGCTGGTGTGGGGAAGTTCAGGAAAGATATGAGGAAATATTTTTTCACCGAAAGGGTGGGCACATGCCTGGAACAGACTGCCAGCAGAAGTGGTGGGAGCTAGAACAGTGGGGAGCTTCAAGCATGCATGGGATAAACACAGGGGTATAGTAGAACAGAGGTAGAACGGGGGAGGGTTGTTGGTGACCAGATAGGATCTGTGGATGAAAAACAGGGAACACGTGGGCAGACTGGGTGGGCCAAACGTTCCTTTTATGTTGACAAATGGTACGTTTATATGAATTGTACTGCATTGGAAGCAGTACCACATGCTGTAGCAATGCATGTTTTTCTCGTGTGCTCTTATGTATGAAATGGAGAATGCATGAAGGCACACAGTACCACTTTATAAGCTGTACCATGTGCTACAGTGATGCACAATTTTCCTACTCACTAAACTAGATGCCATGTGCTGTGTGTCATGCCACAGAACAGTACCCCCAGTTCAAAACAGCCAGGGCTGTCACTCCTTCTCTTCCTGCCTGTGCGCTTGGGTTGGCATGCTTAGATTTATGAATCTCACCATGGGGAAGGGGATGAAGGGTTATTCTGTGTGGCTTCTTATGGTTTTTAAGTCTCCATTGTTGACTTGAGGGTTTAATAAGGATCAAACTGATTTGCATCTGTAAAGAACAGGGGACCCTGTATTTGTACGCTTCGCCCTGGCACAGAGTGGCCCAGTCTGCATCTGGTTATTTGTGCCTGGAAGCCCTGAGTCGCATCTGGAGGGTACACCCCTCTTGGGACTCAGGCACAACCAGGATCAATGCAGATAAGTCAGTCTGGCCTTAGGACCAGCTTGCAAGTTGCAAAATGCAATGCACCCACACCTTGAAACTAAAACTTTTTTTTTGGCTTTTCGGAGTACCATCCTACAGTTCCGTGCTGTGCTTCTGTCTTCATGCACTTGTTGTATATTTTATATTAAATAAATGATGGTTCACACAAGCTTATGTTGTTTCCTGAATTGCCTTCAGGCTGCCTTATGTCTCACCTGTAATCTCTCTTTCATTGTGTCAAACAGCACATAGATGGGATGGAAGATTATACGATGATGCAGCATTTTGTAGATGACAGGGGGCCTGCGTTAGAGACAGGTGAGTAGAGGCAGTAGGGAACTAGAGTAAGGAGAGTTGCAGTAAACCCTACTTCCTACACTACTTTGCATTTTCCCATGCTAAAAACAGCTGCTGCTACCAGGGCAGTCCTCTCATTAGGAGAAGACATGTTACATTAAAGACTGCCTATTTCCAGTGAGCACACAAAAAGTACTTTTTTGAGTTTATGATGTTCTTATTGACCCCATGCCGACTTTCTGTGCATTGATGCTGAAAAAAAAAAGATTTCTCTAAGTTGAGATACGCGCAGTCTGTAGAAAGAGCAAAGACTGGTTCCCCTCCACTGCATGCCCCATGCCCAATGTGATGTCAGCATGTCTTGTCCTCCATAGTCCTCTGGATTCAAGATCTGGAGCAGTGTCTGATATCTGTAATCAACCCCCACACATTAATGCTACCCTAGGCGTTAATGTTTCGTGACTTGCAGTAGTTGATTGTGACTACAACCGGTGTTGTGTGTGTGTGTGTGTGTGTGTGTGTGTGTGTGTGTTTGTTGGGGGGGGTAGTCTTTGTTACTACTTATCAATTAATGGAAGTTGCTTAAACTTTAATAACTAGAACAGAAGCTATGTAGGAGTGAGTGGTGATGTGTGGACAGGAGTGGCATTCATTGGGGGTTGGGACTGGGGGTTGCAGGTGTTTACACGTAACTGACAGGGCTGCTGTACTTTCTTCTGGGGATGGGGGCAGGATGGCGATGCCTACAGGAGGTGAATGGTGTATGTCTGATGAACCCTGGGTGTTCCTGGAGATGTGCAGAGGATCAGACTGCATTTTTGTTTTTCTGCGGCAGGGTTGCTGAGCTTTAAACCAGAAATAGGACACAAAGGGGTGTTGATAGTTCTGGGGTAAACACATGCCAGGGGTTTAGCAAGGCACAAAGCCACAGGCTGAGTACCTTTAGTTGCTGGAAGTGCATTTCAAGGATCGCGGATATGGTGTGCTATCTACATTTTGGGCAGTGCTCCTTTCCCTTTAAGAATCCGGCCAGAAGGTCTTCAAGCCAGCTCCTACATCCCACTCGGGTGGTGTCCTCCTCAGCACCACCCCGTGATGTCAGATCTCCCTTTCCGCTGGAAGGATCAGGTTCCCTCCATAGCAGCCACGTGCTAGGTGTAGGCCCTAACTTTGAAAAACTTCTGGTCTTCGAGCTTTTGCAAATCTTCGAAAAAAAAGTTACCAGTTATGGATCAAGACGACTTCAAACCTGGTCCCAGCTTCAAACAGTGCATTTCCTGCACACAGAAGATGTCGCGTACTGACCTGCATTCTGCCTTCGCATACTGCCTGGGGGTTTGGCACAACCCACAGGCTTGTAGGTTGTACCAGACCCTCCAACTCTCCGCTTTGGAGAGCTACTATACCCGACTCATTTTGGGTCACCTGGATCAACAGGACCCTCCCATTAAGTCAAAGGGTGCCCGCCAAGCTGTCTCTGCAGCAGCTGGTTTGGCTGAACAGCTCGCTACTTCTGAGGAGGCTGTGGCCAAGGCCGCTCGGGTGCTGCTTCATCAGCCTTGGTCCAGGTGGGCATGGGTGACTCGTTCACCAGGGTGTTTAGGGACTTGTGCCAGTCCCTGTCTGCTCTCAGGGAGGGCCCTTCCTGAGGGTCCAAATGGGATTGTAAATCAAAAAAGTCCTGTCGCAGGTCATGGGAAAGAGAGCCGACTTGCTCCTCTCATTCCCATGCTTCTGCTGGCTTGATGGCCATCGAGTCATCGGCTTCAGCCGACAACTCTTCAACCCAGGTCCAGGTCGCTTGCCCCTTGGTGTCCCCATCGGGCTTGCTGACCGAGATGCAGGTCAACCAACCAGTCGAGATACATCTCGACCCTGTTGAATCATTGTTGGAAGATGGTGGGGAGGATTCCTTGTCTAGGTCTCCAGTCCTGATGGCCCTCTCGCAAGAGGGGCCGGATCAGCGAGCCAAGCCGGATGGCTCTTCTCAATAGATTTAACCTTCGGGGCTTTGTCAGTGTTCTACACCTACCCCCGCATCTCCTTCCCCTCGATCGATGTCACTTAAGGTCTAGATCCAGATCCATTTCTCGGTCAAGATCTTGGGACTCTCTACGCTCTCATAGATCCCTCTGTCGGCCGTCAGCCAAAAAGTGCCATCGACGCTCCGCTTCCTCATCTTCCATTGAGAAATGGCCCTGCCACATACTGAGTCACAGGTATGAGAAGCTTGTTTGGCAGCAGTGGATTTTTGGCCAAGGCAGGGCTCCAGAGTCAGTACTTGCGCTCCCTCAGATGCTGGTGCTGCAGCCTGTTCCGGTCTCCCCAGCTGGGCCAACGCCTGCCTCACCACCTATTAGGGTGGAACCACTGCCTCCACAGCCCTTGCACGGACCCCTGTCTATCTATCCCTGGGCTACGTGGTAGGCTGTCAGTACAAATTCACGTTCACTCTAATGAGCCCCGCATTGTCCTCAGGGAGCCTAACAAAGTGGTGGTCAAGGAGTCCTCTGATTTGGAGGTCTCTTGTGTGCATACCTCGCAAACTCCAGGCTTCGACCAGGAGTTTGCTGAGGAACTCCTGGTGGATTAAGGGCCGACTTCCCTCAGGGCCCTGCTCTGCCTGATCTTGGAATCATTGGGCATTTCATTACAACCAGTACAAAAGAGGGCCAAGTACCCACTGACAGAGATCTCGGACAAGGATGACTCCCTTGGGGTTACCTTCCCTATTGTGAAGGCCATCCTTGGTCCCGCTCTGGAGCTATAGCAGTGCCCTGCCTCCTGTCTGATGCCATCTGCCCACATGATTCACAAGTATGTGGTGCCTACCTTGTCCTTGCCTGAGTTTAATGAACACCCTTCGGCTGAAGGGTTGGTTGTGGGCTCAGTGTTTCAGTGTATGGGCCATGTTGGCAATGTCGACAAGGCACCAGACAAGGAGTCCAAGAAACTGGACTATGAGGTCAAAAAGGTCTATGCTGCCTTGTCCCTTGACTTTCAGCAGGCCAGTTTGGAGTTATGATGGCCAACTTTTCCCATGCACTTTTGGGAGCATTGGACCAGGTCATTCCCCACCTCCTGGCTGATCTACAACTGCTGGTTAAGCTGATCCATGACTAAGGGTGCACTGTTGCTGTACAGCAGCTCCAGATGGCCCTGGACATCAGGAATTCCTGTGCCAGGTCTGTAGCTGCAGTAGCCGGGTGTGGCTGAGAATCTCGACCTTTATGGCTGACACTCGGCACAGGCTGACGGATGTTCCCTTCTTGGGTACCAACCTGTTCAGGCCTGGGGTTGAGATTGAGGGGCATCTCGGAGTCCAACACCACCCTGGACTCTATCTCGTCTTCCCAGAAGGACATTAAGGGCCATAAACAGCAGAAGAAGCCCTTTCAGTTTTGGCTGTACTCCGCGCCTCAGGTAAGGCCACCATAACCCGAAGTGGGACAGCAGCAGGTATGGCGACCAAAGCCTAAGCCAGCTTTCTCTGGTGCTAGACAGCCCAGGTGCTGAGGGGCCACACCACCCTGATCCAGCCCCGGAGCTGTCTCCAGGCCTGCCCAGTGATGGATTGGGGGTGTTCCTCCCCTGCCCATCCTGCTCAGTTCAGAACACCCCTCCCACTCCCCGTGGGCTGGTCCCACCACTTTGCTTCTGCTTGGTCCTTCATCACTATGGACAAATGGGTGATAGACGTGGTAGGTCAAGGGTTGCCTCTGGAATTCGAGGCATCCCTGCCTGGCCAAGCCCATGCCCCATGGGAAGGTATGGTATCTTTG
This sequence comes from Neoceratodus forsteri, assembly GCA_016271365.2. Classification (NCBI taxonomy): domain Eukaryota; kingdom Metazoa; phylum Chordata; order Ceratodontiformes; family Ceratodontidae; genus Neoceratodus; species Neoceratodus forsteri. Next base: position 65,155,445 of record CM028135.1, on the reverse strand, counting down.
GACATGTTGTCTGCCCTTTGGGAGGATATTGCCCAGGTCCTCCAGAAGGAATCTGTGGCCCACATCCGGGACTCCACGGCTGGTCCAGGATTCGTTTCCAGATACTTTCTAACCAGTTCCTGGGGCCGTGTAAGTTCAGAATGGTCACTCTGAATCAGATCATCCTTCCCCTAGAGCAGAACATGTGGGTTTTTTCCCTGGACCTTCAGGATGCCTTCTTCCACATCCCAATCCGTCCATCCTACCAGGGGATCCTGAGGTTCTGCTCAGAAGGGATCCTGTACAAGTTCCAGGCCATGCCATTCAGCCTTTTCTCGGCTCCCAGGGTCTTCACCAAGCGCATGGTAGTGGTGACAGCTTCCTTGCAGTTCCGAGGTGTTCAGATGTACCCTTATCTGGACAACTGGCTGATCACATGTTTCTCCAGATCGGAGGTGGAGTAGTCCAGAGATCTGGCTCTTCACACCTGCTTGGCCTTGGGCCTTCTGGTCAACACAGCCAAGTTGGAACTCAGCCCCTCTCAGGTGATCCAGTTCACCAGGGCAGAGCTCGACTCCTTTCGGACCAAGGCCTGTCTCCTGACGGACAGGGTGGAGGATCTTGTCTCCTTGGCCCGCTCATTTCAGGTTAGGCAGTTGCACCCTGCCTGGGACTTCCTGCACCTGCTGGGGTATATGGTGGTTTGCACCAGCGTGGTCCAATGGTCCCACTGGTGGATGCGCCCCCTGCAGTGGGAGCTGGCCCATCAGTTGTCTCAGTGCCTTGGTCACCTGGAATGGCCAGTCACTGTGACATAACTGATATGGGGAACCATCCTGTGGTGGCTCATCCCGTTTGTCTGCCCAGAGCCAATGGTCACTCTCATGACCGATGCCTCTCTGATGGGATGGGGAGCCCACCTGGGAGAACCACAGAGCCCATGAGCTCTGGACCCCGAGGAGTCCCAATGTCACCTCAACCTGTTGGAGCTCTGTGCAGTGTGCCTTGTCCTGACAGCCTTTGCTTCTGCAGTGCAGGGTCAGGTTATCCAGGTCCAGATGAACAACACAATAACCGTGTACTACCTCAACAAGCAGGGCGGGATGCATTCCCTCCCATTGTGCCGAGAAGCTCTCCACACCTGGACCCTCATTCACAGTCTGGACGCCGACCTTCTGGCGATTCATGTGGCCAGTCTGTCCAACCAGCTGGCGGGCACCCCCAGCCAAGTAGGCAAGGCATCTCGCAAGTGGTCTCTTCACCAGGATGTAGTCAATCGCCTGTTCTCCAAGTGGGGCACTCCCCAGGTTGACCTGGTTGCCTCCTTGGAGAACATGAAGCTGATGCTGTTTTGTGCCTGTCCCCCTCAGTCCGCGACACTGCTGGGGGATGTCTTTGTGAGGCCCTGGACTCTGGGTCTCCTGTATACCATCTCTCCCTTTCCCCTGATCCACAAAGTTTTGATCAAAGTTCGAAGGTACAAGGCATGGATGATCCTGGTGGCTCCGGACTGGCCATGCCGGTTGTGGTACCCAGATCTCCGCAGCCTCAGCAGCAGGCTTCCACGGCAACTGCCACTTCATCTGGACCTGCTCTCTTGCTCTCAGGGGAGGTTCCCTCACCCGGATCTTTAGTTCCTGTACCTGACAGCCTGGTTCCTGAGCGCCTAGAGTTTCAGGCTTCAGGTCTTGCCAACAAAGTCTTCCACATAGTGGAGACCTCTCGGAAACTGTCAACTCACCAGTGCTGTGCCTTCAAATGAAAGCGGTTTTCCGTCTAGTGTCAGGGCAAGGAGCTAGACCCCTTGTCCTGCCTGGTGGTGAGCATTCTGGATTATCTTTGGTCCCTGTCCCTCCGATCAGTGACCCTCAGGGTGTACCTGGCAGCCATCTCTGCATACCTGGCATGGGCTGATGTGTTGACGGTGGTGCAGGAGAAGGTGGTTGGGTGCTTCTTTAAAGGCCTTTACCATTTGTCCCCACCGGAGCGTGAACCACCACCACTGTGGAACTTGTTGCTGGTTTTGGCTATGCTTATGGGCAAACCAGCTGAGCCTATGAACAGGTGTCACATCTCCCACCTGTCATGGAAAACCACCTTCTTGGTGGCCAACACCTCCACCAGAAGAAACAGTGAGCTCAAGCTCCTCTTGTTAGTCTCCTTATATGGTTTTCCATGAGGACAAAGTTGTCCTCCACCCCAACCTGAAGTTCCTCCGAAGGTTGTATACTTTACCAACTCAACCTTGGATGTCAAGCAAAGGCTTCATACACTGGATCTGAGGCAGATGCTTGCTTATTATAAGAAGCATACTACTGGAGTTTGGGGTGAGGTTAGCCAGCTCTTTGTGATCTACACTGAAGCTGCACCTGGCAGACATAGTCTCCTGCATCGACCTCTGCTATACGTTGGCTGGTAGGGAGCTTTCTGTTGGGCTTAGGGCTCATTCCACCAGACATACCACTGCCTTGGTGGCTGCTTCTAGGGATGTCCCTACCCATGAAATCTGCAGGGCTGCTACCTGGAAGTCAGCACACACCTTTATTTCACATTATCACATCAACCTTGAGTCATGGGTAAGGGGCAACAGACTTCCTGGAAAACATAAACTGAACTTACAAACTTAAATGGGCAGACTGGGTGGGCCATAGGCCCTTATCTGCCGACACTGTCTATGTATCTATGTATGCTGGGATGCTGGTTTTGAGGCCTCGGTTCTCCAGTCTTTTTTTCCCAAATAGAGGGAGTGCACTTTGCCCCCTCCTCCCAGAGAACTGCTAGGAATCTGCCAGAAGTGTGGATAGTACATCATATCCATGATCCTAGAAGTGAGGGTTACTCACCTGTAACCGTAGTTCCCGAAGAGGTATATGGTATACATCCACACAACCCATCCGACCTCTCCTGGCAAGTGGCATACTCGTCTTGCTTCCAGTGTGCAAGATCTGATATCACGGGACAGTGCTGAGGAGGATATCACCCGGGTGGGTGGGGGGAGCTAGCTTGAAGATCTTCTGGACGGATTGTTAAAGGGAAATAAGCATTGCCAGAAGTGTGGATATACACCATATACCACTCCTAGAACAGTTACAGGTGAGTAACCCTCATTTATCCCAGCCAGACCCTCACCCCAATGTGTCCTATTGTTGGTTTAAGCTCATCATACCCTGCATCTGGCTCTGTGGGCAGTAAAAAAAAGTTTCAGTAACTAAAAGCTCCAGTTTCTCTGCTTGTATCATGCAAATGTATGTCCAGACCACTGACAAGCACACATGCACTCTAATAAAGAATTGATAGCCTGTTAGCTGCTGGTCTGGACATATATGTATTTATTAGACAAAGAACCTCTATGCGCAAACACTGAGGCAAGGGTTACCCCAAAGGGCATTTGGCTGGGAAGCCAAGTTTCAAGAAAATACAAAATCACACATGCCCACACAATGCAAAGCATCATGGGCTACATATGCAAATCACCACAGAATGTTATGCTGGTTCAACTTTAAGCAGAATTGCATGGTGCTGAAAGGCCTCTCACACAGTTTGCAAAGGGTGCTAACAGATGACATAGACACGTGTTTCGTGTTAAACCAGCATAACATTCTGTGGTGATTTGCATATGTAGCCCATGATGCTTTGCATTGTGTGGGCATGTGTGATTATGTATTTATTTATTTATTGAAATGTTTCACCAGGAAGGCACACTGAACGATAAGTCGCTCGTCTCTCGGTGCGACCTGGGGGGGAAGGGGTACAATAGAAATGAGACATTAAACACTTAAGTTACAAGAACAACAATAACATACAGTTGTAAAGCAGGTTTTGCAAACAGTGTTACAACAGTGTTGTGCATAATAGGTAGAAAGAGTGGACATTAATAAGTGCCGGTTAATAAATAAACAAGTGCGTATGTGAAAGAAAGGGGGAAAGGAGAGGAGGGCGGGGAGAGTTGTGTCCCTGGAGACCCCTTCAGGATGCGAGGAACCCTGCAAGGGACTGGGAGGACCAGAGAAGGGATAAGGTCCTGTCCCAGAGACCCCTTCAGGATGTGGGGGACCCTGCAAGGGGGCTGTGGGGCTAGACAGAAAGGGGGATAAGGCTGTAGGGATTTGAAAGAGTGAGGAGAGAGAAGGAGGTGTGACTTAATGCTAGGAGGGGGGAATAGGACCTAACCCAAGAGAGGACCCTTCAGGATGTCGGGTACCCTGCAAGGGGGTTGGGGAAGGTCAGTAGATGGGAATTAAGAGAGTGATAGGAGAGGGAGAGAGTGAAAATTGAACCCTTGAATGGAAGAGAATTTGCACTTTTGGAGGGGATGGGGTCTAATTAATAGTCCATCAGGATGCATTGAACCCTGCTAGTAGTCATGGAAAGCCAAGACAGTGGCTAGATAGAAGAGGGGGGATATGCTTAGGCTCAGTTGGACCCATTCAGGATGATGAGAACCCTGCAAGGGGACTGCGATGGCCAGGGAGAAAGGTAGATGGGGAGGGGAAGGAGAGGAGACAAGACTAGGTGCAGTAGGATCCCCTCAGGATGCTGAGAACCCTGCAAGGGGGACTGCGAAGGCTAGGCAAAAAGGTAGAATGGGGAGGGGAAGGAGAGGAGACAAGCCTAGGCCCAGTAGGACCCCTTCAGGATGCTGAGAACCCTGCAAGAGGACTGCGAGGGCTAGGGAGAAAAGGTAGAATGGGAAGGGGAAGGAGAGGAGACATGCCTAGGCACAGTAGGGCCCCTTTAGGATGCTGAGAATGCTGCAAGGGGACTGCAAAGGCTAGGGGGACAGGTAGATGGGGAGGGGGAAGGAGAGGAGAGGAGACAAGCCTAGACACAGTAGGACCCCTTCAGGATGCTGAGAACCCTGCAAGAGGACTGCAAGTCTAGGGAGAATGGAGGGATGGTGGGGGAAGGGAGTAGATAAGAGATACAAGACCCTTGGGGGGATAGGAGAGGGACCCATGGTGAGCATTCGGTGTCCCATACATTCTGTGAGAGATCAAGAAAGGCCAGTAAGGGGGAGCAATTTGGGGGAAGGGGAGGAGAGCTATAAATTTCGGGGGTGGGTGTGCACAGGGTAAAATGAAGGTGCCGGTAGAGGGATAGGGTTTGTCCAGGGCTTAGAGGAGGGAATTAGGGAGGGACATGGCAGGAGCAGCTAGGTGCTAGGTAATTATTGAGGGCAGAGCTGATGTAGTAGGCAGAGGATGAGTGGCAGATTTGAGGGGGGGAATTCCAAATTTTTGGGAGGCAGTGAGAGTAACTGGATTGGCCGATTTGGGTGGATCTGTGGGGGGGCTACCAGGGTGCGGGAGTCAGTTGATCTAAGGGAATGGGAGGATGGGGGTGGTGTTATAAAGGAGGAGGTGTGGTAGGAAGGGAGCTCACCCAACCAGTGCTTGGCGGTGAATTTAGCACCGTGGGAGAGTTGCCTGTTTTTAAGAGAGGGGAAGGATAGGGCACAATAAAGATCACAGAGGAGTGTGCGAGAGGGGGCATCCAGGGCAAAGCAGCAGAAGGAATTGAAGAGGGTGTCCAGTCTGGCCAGAGAGGACTTGGGGGCAGCGCCATAGATTATGTCACAGTAGTCAAAAATGGGCAGTGTCATCTTCTGAACAAGTTTACGCCTATCCATAGGAGGGATGCAACAACGGTTCCTGAACAGGGCACCAAGCTTGGGGCGCAGTTTTTTCTGGATGGCATCAATATGTCCAGAGAAGTTTAGGTGTTGGTCCAACCAGACACCTAAATACCAGAAGGAGGATGTGTCCTCAAGTAAAGTCCCATCAAGGGTGTGGAAAGTGGGTAGGGAGGGAAGCCTGGAGAGTCTCTGCTTTGTGCCAAAGGTCATGGAGGCAGTCTTCTTGGCGTTGAGGAAAAGTTTATGGTTAGCAAACCAGAGCTGAACCTTGTCGAAGGCTTGCTGTAAGCTGGTTGTAACCTTAGCAGGACAGGAGCCAGATGCATATAGGACTGTATCATTGGCATACATATGTATAGCAGAAGAGAGGGAGCAAACAGTGGGAAGGTCATTTAAGAAGATGGAGAATAGGAGGGGCCCTAATACAGAGCCCTGGGGGATACCAATGCTAATTAGGAGGGGAGTGAAGTGGCGTCCAAGATCTTAACTGATTGAGTTCGGCCAATAAGGTAGGTCTTGAACCAGTTTGTGGCACAGGGAGATAGGTCAGCTGCCGGGAGTGAGTCAAGGAGAAGGGTGTGAGAGACGGTGTCGAAGGCCTTGGCCAGGTGGACAGAAATGGAAGAGGTGATTTGGCCATTGTCTTTCCCGGTTAGGATGGAGTCAGTGAGCCGTGGGAGAGAGGAGGTGGTGGTTGATTGTTTTTTCCTGAAACCATGTATTCTTTGCATATATTTGTGTGATATATGTAGAAAACCTGATCAAGGGTGAGTGCCTATATCATCTCCTTTTGGAGAAACTATAGATATCTGGTGTCCTGTGCCAATCGATAAGGGACTGTTGGGGTCTGTTTGCTGTTTTAGTTGTTGGAGGATAGACTGCTGCTATCTTTTGTTGTCCTATTTCAATTGATGGGTGAGAAACTGTTGATGTCTGTTGTTGACCTGGTTGTTAGAGGACAGACTACTGATGCCTGTTGTTCTTTTCCAGTTGTTGGGAGAGAGATTATTGATGTCTTGTTCCAGTTGTTGGGGGAGACACTGTTATTGTCCTCCTGTTCCAGCTGCAGAAAAAGTATGCACCATTTGTTTGAGGAGAGATTATGATGTCTGTTGTTCTGTTTCTTTTTTAGGAGTGACTATTGATGTCTGTTGTTATCCTGTTCCAATTGTTGTGGGAGAGACTGTTGATGTACATTGTTGTCCTGTTTGGGAAGAGACTATTCACGTCCATTGTCTTGTTCCAGTTGTCGAGGGAGAGACTGCTGATTTCCTTTGTTATCCTGTTCCAGTTATTGGAGGAGAGACTGTTGCTGTCTGTTGTTGTCCTGTTTCAATTGTTTGTTAAAGGCTGTTGTTGTCCTGTTCCAGTTGATGGGGGAATAACTGTTGATGTCTGTTGTTCTGTTCCAGTTTTAGGGGGAGTGACTTTTGATGTCTGTTATTGTCCTGTTTCAGTTTTTGGGGTGTGACTGAATTTTTGTTGTTGTCCTGTTCCAGTTGTTGGGGGAGTGAATGTTGATGTCTGTTGTTGTCCTGTTTCAGTTTTTGGGGGTGTGACTGTTGATGTTAGGGTTACCACCTTTTAAGAAGCCCAAAGTGGGATATTTCTTAATGAAACATGAGTTTTTGCAGGACAGTAAGTAACCTCAACCAATGCAACAGACTTGTTTGCACTATATAATCAGAATTAAGATTAAGTGTTGTAGTTTTTCAGTTGTTTCTAGTGTTTCTTATCATTTTAAGGTATTTTAGTTTAAGGTATTACAGTTTTTTTGCAACATTTAGAGGAAAGTCAGAAAATATATTTTCTACTATAATATCAGGACATGTAGTATTTTTCATGTTTTTTTGCAGGACACAGCTGCCCTAATCAGGACTGTCCTACAAAAATCAGGACAGGTGGTAACCCTAGTTGATGTCTGTTGTTGACCTGTTCTGATTGTTAGAGGAGAATCTACTGATGCTGTTGTTTTCGTGTTCCAGTTGTTGGGAGAATGACTGTTGATGTCTGCTGTTGTCCTGTTTCAGTTTTAGGGGGAGTGACTTATGATGTTTGTTATTGTCCTGTTTCAGTTTTTGGGGTGTGACTGTGAATTTTTGTTGTTGTCCTGTTCCAGTTGTTGGGGAAGTGAATGTCGATGTCTGCTGTTGACCTGTTCTGATTGTTGGAGGAGAATCTACTGATGTCTATTGTTATCGTGTTCCAGTTGCTGGGAGAGTGACTGTTGATATCTGTTTCCCATTTTAGTTGTAGGGGGAGTTACTTACTGTATGTGAACCAGTTATGTTCCTTTACATTTATTGTTAAACGGTGTTCTGGTGGTACGTGTGAGAGAGTTATCAGACATGGCTACGGCATGTATCCAGAAATGCTGTTGAAGCTGTTGAAACTATTTATAAAACTGATCAGATGTTCGCTGATAAAAAACATTCTTAATATTGCTTATTATAAAGCTTGTTAACTGTTTTGTAGGGCTGTTCAACCCCCCCACACACACACACTCGGATTTCTTCCCCATTATACCTGATGGTTATTTCGCATATTCTTCAGTTTGCATTTCATCTGGGTCTGTTTAATGGAAACCCTCTGTAAGTCACAGAAAACAGGATCATAATGCACCAAGAAGCACATTAAATTAAATTAAAACAAACCTGGGGAAGGGATCCTTAAAAACATTAAAAGGAATCAAAAAATGCTAAAATATTATGAGTACTGCTTTTCTGGACTAAAAAGATCTTTTAAAAATGACTTTACATTAGATACTTGCTCCTTGAGCAATGGTCTACCATTCACACACATAGTTAATCTGTTCCATATACGAACATATGAACATATGAAAACTGCCAGCAGAAATTAGGTCTCTAGGTCTATCTAGTCTGCTCATGTGTGCAGCTAACACCCTACTTTGCAGCTGCCCCCCCTCTTTCTTCCCAAATACCCCCTCCCACCCTGTCCCATCCCCTCTTGAAACTACTCAGTGTCCTACAGGGCACCACCTCCTCCAGAAAAGCGTTCCAAACTGCCACTACTCTCTGTGTGAAAAGTGCTTCCTCATTTGCCTCTTATACTTACCTCCTTCCAATCTAAGTTTAAGCCCTCTCGTGTCCCTCCCCTTCCAGAGCTTGCATATCTCTTAAGTACCAGACTTATGTATTCCCTTTAAGTACTTAAAGGTCTCAATCATCTCCCCCCGATCCCTTCTCTTCTCCAGGGAATACATGTTCAGTTCCCTTAATCTCTCCTCATAGAGCATATCCTGTAATCCCTGAGTCAACTTTGTTGCCCTTCATCGTACCCCCTCCAACAATCTCACATCTCTCTTCAGATAACGGCACCAGAATTGCACACAGTATTCCAGGTGCGGTCTGACTAGTGACTTGTAGAGTGGTAGAATGACATCCCTGCTTCTGGAGGAGATGCCCCTTGCTATATAGCCCAGCATCCTGTTGGCCTTCGCTGCAGCCCTCCTGCATTGCTCTGAATTGTTCCTATTGGCCAGTATCACCACCCCTAGATCCTTTTCTTCTTCAGTGGAACATGACTGCATCTCCCCAGTTGGTAACCCTTTCTAGGATTCTTTGCACCAAAGTGTCACACTTTGCCCTTTTTCACATTAAACCCCAACTGCAATACCTCTGACCACTCCGCCAGCTTAGTCAGATCATCCTGCAACCCCTGCCAACCCTCTATATCATCCACCGCCACCCCCAACTTAATGTCATCAGCAAACAGACTGATCTTATTCTTGACACCATGCAAGATGTCCGCAATGAAAATCCCAAACAGCACTGGCCCCATCACTGATCCCTGTGGCACTTCACTTGTCACAGCTCTCGGAGATGAGAGTTCCCCCCTCACTACTACTCTCTATGTCTGTCTTGCAGCCAGTTCACAATCCAATTAACCAATTTAGTGCCCACCCCCAAATTACTTAGCTTACCACTCAGACTTCCACAGGGAACTGAAACAAAGGCCTTACTGAAATCCAAATAAATGACATCCACAGCACGACCCTTGTCTAGCTCCTCCGTAACCCAGTCATAATATGCAACAAGGTTAGTCAGACAGGATCTTATGGAGATAAACCCATGCTGATGAGCATCTTGGAACCCATTGACATCCAAGAAGGAGACCAGCCTCTCCTTAAGTATTGTCTCCATCAGCTTTCCCACAATAGATGTTAGGCTTACCGGTCTGTAATTACCCAGCTCATCTTTTGGACCACTTTTATGGAGGGGCACCACGTGGGCCATCCTCCAGTCTTGTGGCACATACCTTGTTTTCGTGGAAGTATTGAACAGATCCATCAATGGTCCAGCCAATACTTCTGCCATTTCTTTAAGCACCCACAGATGTATGCTGTCCAGACCAGGTGCTTTATCCACCCTCAGCACCCTTAGACCATCTAGTACCCTGCCCTCAGTAATCACACCATCTGTTAGCTCCTCACCACCCTTGCCCACCATCCCCACCCCCTTTGGAAGTAGCCCACCCTTTTTCTTCATGAACATAGAACAGAAGTACTCATTTAAAGCCTCTGCTTGTTTCACCCCACTTTCAGCCCACCCCCCTTCCCTCCTGATCCTCACAGTCTGTTCTTTGCAGTTCCTTTTCTCCTGTATGTATCTGAAGAAGTCTTTTTTCCTTCTTTGATACCTCGCACCAGTCTCAATTCCTGGAAGCTTTGGCAACCTTGAATTCCTGGTGAGTACCCTGAACTTCTTCACATACTCATCCCAGTCCTCTTTATTTCCTGATTCCCTGTATCTCCTGAATGCTGCTTTTTTAGCCCTCACCATTTCTAAAACTCCCTTGCTCAACCAACGTGGTCTCTTAGCCCTTCCCATTTTGTTCTTTACTTTGGCACATACCTCAGTGGCCTCCAGCAGCCCTAGGTTTTTTTTTTTTTTCCCATTTCTAGTTTGCATTCCATTGAGGATGAATTCCTTTCAGGTGACCCTCTACTGTTTCCTTCATCATGGCAAAATCAGCATTTCTGAAGTCAGTCACCCTGGTCACCATACCCACTACATCTCTACCCTTGCTAATTGAGAACCACACTGAGTGGTGGTTGCTCCCAGTCCGTGGTTCCTCTACCTCCACCTCTCTAACAGCCTCCCCGTTGATCAATACTAGATCTAGTATATTCGCCAACCTAGTTGGCTCAGTGATCAACTGTGCCAGGAAACAGTCCTGGAATGCATCCAGGAGAATCTGCTTCCTAGCACTCAAGGCAGCTGACGTACCCCAATCCACCCCCAGAAGATTGAAGTCCCCCACTATCACAGTGTTACCTCTTCCGCACATTTTCCCGATTTGCCCTGCTAGCTCCCTGTCAAGATCTTCCCCTTGAGATGGTGGTCTATATACTACTCCTAACCTGAGAATTCTATTCCTTGTGTCTCGGAATTGCATCCAAAAGGCCTCTGTCCTACTCTCCTGCCCTTCTTCCCTCTCACACATTATCCCTTCCTTCACGTATATCATTCCCTCCTTTTCCATTGTCTCTGTCCCTCCTGAAAATCCTGTACCCTGGGATCAACAGATCCCAGTCCTGGTAGTTGTTGGCCCATGTTTCTATAATATGTTTTATATGATAGCAGTCTTTTGGTTTGAGAAAAGTGTGGCATAACTGAACATTCTAGTACCTCTTTTTGTCTTCTAACTGTGGCAGTGGTGCAGAGCGAGGACTTGGCACACAAGCATTTTCATAACCCTTCCATTCATGTCTGGTTTTCTCTTTTTCTTCTCAGCTAATGGTCCGTATCTTACCATTCTTGAACAACCAAAACAGGTAAGAATTGGGCCCAGTGTTCTTTAAATTCACAGATGATTTTACACATTTTACTTATTGCTTTTGTAGTGAGGTGCCTGTCCCTTTTCAGATTGTCTTGCCACCATAACTTCATGTTCGATTACAAAAGTCGTTATATTGTTTAAACATCAGTTAGTATGTTTTATTGGCCTTGTAAATGGGTTTTAAAAACTGTGATGTAACCAGTCATTCTGCCATAATTATCACACTAATAAGGCAGCCAACCTAAACCTTCTCTAGAGTGGAACATATAGTGAATACTGGATGGGTACCCATGCAGAACCAGTGTGTTCTGCCACAGAGGGGTCTGATTCCATGACCTTGAGAGCGAAGCTCGAGAAGTCCTTGGGAATCAGACCCCGAGGTGGCAGAACACACCAGTTCTACATGGGGTTACCCATCCTGTATTTTTTATAGTGTATGCTGCCCCTCGAATTATATTAATAAAATTTTTTAGGCTTTATAAATGTACTTAACTCGTAGACAAATAAATTGTTGTCTCCCGGTGCTAGGAGACAGAGTTGTTTGGTTGCTAGGGAATGGGCATCCCTGTGTTAGCAACGCACAATCCATTTGGTTGCCACTCTACTGTGGGAGGGATTTAGAAGAAAAAAACATGGCAGCTGGACGTCTCGCCTAGCGAGGAAAGAAATGGTCCAGAGGCCGAAACTTGTTAGTAAAACCTTTTTTACGGATCAAATCTGGTTGATCCAGCTTTTCCCTTTATGTATAATTAACTGATCCCTTGTCTGAAAACCGCCATAGACATTTTCAATGTTTTTAAAGTAGTATTGACACGCAACAGTTTTCTATTTGTGCTTTAAAAACACAGCTCGAGCTTCTCAGACTAAATGAATGAAGTTCTGTTCTGCACGTAAGGTCAGTACAGCATTCCATTCCTTCTTGTGTGTGTGGATGAAAAGCGTTTTGATATGGTGGAATTAGAATAGCGTTCTCCATACACTATAACTCGCTAGTACTCACAAGATTTTATTACAGCAGTGCAAGCCACCACTCAGATTTTTTCTCCCAGACCAGGAACTCATCTTCACTTTTGACTGAATGTAGCCATTTAAGTTTTAAGATGATGTGTTTCAATTCTTAGCGTGGATTTCGATTCCGATATGGGTGCGAGGGACCCTCTCATGGTGGACTGCCAGGAGCTTCCAGTGAAAAGGGACGGAAGACCTATCCCACTGTCAAGGTGAGTCAGTAGTTTTGCTCAGGAGTAGATTTTGCCTGTGCTCAACAAAGGAAACAAACAATGATACTGTTTTAGAAAAAAGTCACAGTCACACTGGGGACAATGCTTCATCGCTACATTGTCGTATGTTGTTAGGGCTCCCCAGTACAGGTCAGTGACTGCCATTTCTGCACCTTTCCTATGGTTGAGACTGAGAGAATGAGCAAGTCACTGACTTGTTACACTTTTTTTATGTGCAAGTTTTTGTCTCTTCTCTGCTTCCTCTGTGCCTGTTTCCCTCAGGAGCCCCAAGTCATGCCATGAGGGCTTGGCACTCCCAAGTATTCTAATTGGGTGTGTCCTGTGTTGAGGCCCCTTATTAGCATACTGAGAATGTTCAGCCCAGGGGACACATTCCCCACTCTCCCGAGCGCAGAAAGGGAAATGGAACATTGTTTAACCAGGAGTAGCACACTAAGCCAAAGCTTGTTTCCAGGTGTGACCTGGGAGCACAAGGAAGTTAAGTGACTTGCTCAGGATCACATAGTATGCACATAGCCAGCTGTGGGATTTATTTATTTATTTGTTAGAAAAGTCAGATTTACAACCTTTGAGTCATGGACTCATTTACAAAGCACCTTGTTGCGGGGGGGGGGGTAGACAGAGTTACATAGTGTGGTTACAACAGTGAGAACAGTACAGGTGCAGAACATTAAACATAGAGTACACATAGGTTACATAATAATGTTACTTATAATAGGTTACAGTTAAATACAAGGTACCCAGGGGTTACATTGGGGGTACAGCCCTGGACATACCTAGATAATACCTGGAGAGGGTGGAGGTAGAGATGGGGAGTGGGGCGGTAGGGAGGGGGAGAGGATAGGCTGTCCGGAAGATGTTGTCAAGTCAGGGAGGCCTGACAGGAGGATCCCACAGTGGGATTAATTAGTTGCGTCTACAGCAATGAGTGTCAAAGAGATGGTTCCAGAGGGCGATTTTGAGGGGACCAATTTTGGCAATGTTTGTGATGCAGGGTGGGAGGGAGTTGAACCAAGCGGGGGCTCGGTAATGGAAGGACCTCTAGCTAACGAGGTCTTGGTTCTGAGCATCAGAAAGGTGGCCTTGACAGAGCTACGGGTGGCAACAAACGAGGACGCACACCATAGGGAAGCAGAGACCCCTGGGGGGAGAGCCCTAGAAGAGATTGTTCAACGAGTAGGCAGGTCTGGTAGCGCAGACGCTCCTCAAAGGTGAGCAGGTTGGCAGTGGAGTAGAGCAGGCAAGTGTGATTGCGGTCAGGAGCCTGCAGGCCTTATTGATTGAGAGCTGGATTTTAGTCAAGTCGGTATTGTCCGCCGCAGTACAAGTGGGCAGGCCATAGTCCACTAGTGACAGGATGGAAGAGGTGATGGCCAGCTGGAAGGTAACTTGGGGGAGGCAATCTCTATGATGGTATAGTAGGTCTATCCGAGAATTTATAGCAGGTCTTCAGATCTGCAGCTCAGAACCTTAACCCACTGTACTATACTGCCTCCTAAGATTGGTCATCTTATACTTTATACTATAAAATATGTCATTTTTAGGTAAACAAACTTCATACTTAGCAGAAAACATAATCGGGGGTGATGTGATGTACTGGATACCATTATTCATTATTTTCCTATAAGGTAAATCTAAATAAATATTTGAGAGAGGTGAGCCTAAAATATAACTACAGATACAGTAAGGGACAATCAGGATTGGCTATCTAGTCTGTGTTCATCTTGAATTCATACAGTATGTTCCTAAATGAACTGGTTAAAATAATTTTACTAGTATGCAGATCCTTCTATGATATGATTTGCTTGGCCTGTCAGATTGAATTGCACTTTCTGATGTAATACTAGCTATTTTCAACCCTGTTTTGGTTTTGTACTATAGTTGTAACTATCTGTCAGAGTAAGAATTGCATTTTAGTGTTCTATAATCTGTGAAGCCTTGTTGCAGTAATAATTGTGTTTCTTTTTGTCCTATAGTGTGTAAAACCCTGTCAAAGTAATACATGTATTTCAGGGTTGTTCTATAGTCTGTAGTATACAAACATACGAATTTGCCAGCAGATAAAGGCCTTATGGTCTATGGAGTCTGCTTGAGTGTGCAGCTAGCAACCCTTATACTGCACCTACTCCTCCCTCCCCTGAGCTTCCCTCTTACCCTATCTCATTCGCTTTTGAAGCAGTCCACTGTTCTACAGGATACCACTTCCACAGGCAGCGCGTTCCACCCAGACACCACTCTCTCTGTAAAAAAGTGTCTTCTCATTTCCCTCCTGAACCTTCCCCCATCCAATCTGAGATTGTGACCTTGAGTGTCCCTACCCCCCCCTTAACTTGAATAGTCCCTCTGTGCCTGTCTAGTTTATTCCCTTCATGTACTTGAAGGTTTCAGTCATATTCCTTCATCTCTCCTCTCCTCCAGTGAGTACATGTTCAACTCCCTCAGCGGCTCATGTAGGATATGTCCAATAGTCCCTGGATCATCTTTGTTGCCCTGCACTGCACCCCCTCCAGTAACTTAACGTTAATGTTATAAAACCCAGTCAAAGTAATACAAGTGTTTCAGGGTTGTTCTATGGTCTGTAAAACCCAGTAAAGGTAATAAATGTATTTCAGTGTTGTCCTTTAGTCTGTAAAACCTTGTCGGAGTAATAAATATCTTTCAGTGTTGTTCTAGAGTCTGTAAAACCCTGTTAAAGTAATAAATGTCTGTAAATCCCAGTCAAAATAATAAATGTATGTCTGTGTTGTTCTATAGTCTGTAAAACCAAATCATAATAATAATTGTGTTTCTGTGGTGTCCTATAGTCTATAAAACCTTGTCAGAGTAATAACCGGATTTCAGTAGTCTACAGTCTATATACTCCTGTCTAAATAATAATTATATATTGCTGTTCTATAGTCTGTATAACCTTGGCATTAGTTTCAGTGCAGTTCTATAGTCCTTCTAATGCTGTGGCAAAGTAATATTTACATTTCGGTGCTTTTCAGTAGTCTATAAAAATATGTCGACGGAGCAACGGATTAATAATTGTATTTCGTTGCCATTTTGAAGTCCGAGTATCCGCCTGAGTATCTTTTTTTTTTTTTTTTTTTGGTTGTTTAACCAGGAGTAGCACACTAAGCTGAAAGCTTTTTTACAGGTGCGACCTGGGAGCACAGGGAAGTTAAGTGACTTGCTCAGGGTCACACAGTATGCAAGTGGAAGCTGTGGGATTCTAACCCAGGTCTGGTCTGCTGGATGTCACCAGATTTGCAGCTCAGAGCCTTAAACCACTGCGCTATACTTCTTCCCTATCTGCCCTCTAGCTGCCATATGTCAAAGCAATAACTGCATTTCATTGTTTTTTGTAGTCTGTTGACTAATTCCTCAGTGTTATACTTGCATTTTGGTATTGTTTTATAGTTAGCATAGCACCACTGTTACCATTAATTTAATGTGTTTTAATGGTAATCGTAATCAGGAGTAGTCCAGTGAGAGTAATAATACCGTAATTGCAGTTTAATGCATTTCTGTTCTGTGAGTAGCCTTGAGCATCAGATAATTGTAAAAATGTGAAGGTGAGTTAAAGTCAGTGCCTTTCTAAGATTCAAGGGGTTCACAGTGAACAAGCAGCAAACACACAAAACAATTAGTGTTCATTAAAAATAGTATGAACCTTACATTGTAAAATATTGCAGAAATGCCTGTTCAACTGTACATTTCTTTGCTTATTTTTAACATTTCCCAAGCGTGGGGACTATATATAAATCATGTCTCATCTAGCCATGTGAGAAATGCTGTAATCTGTTGCTGTGTAACAGTTGGTCACCTCATTACATGTAAGGGATGAGTGACACGTTGAAGAAGCAGTGCAGTGAAACTGGCCAAAATATTTTTTTTACTATAAAAGATTTCAGGCACTGTTCCATTTTATGTGGTGGTAACATTTTCCAGTTCCACCAAATTGTTTTGTTTTATAAATATTTAAATTTTTTTTTCTCAAGAAAAAAAGATGGTTGCCACATTTGGCTTAAACATAGCACTGCAGACGTGGCAAGGGGAAGGATCAAGAAAATAAAAACAAAAAAATAATAAAAAACTTGGTGTATAGCAGCATAGAAGGTACCCATAAAAGTAGATTTGACAGGTTTGATAATATTTTTATTAATTGTAGCCGAAGATGGCTCTTTGGAAACACTTTTTTTCGTTGCACTGCTGCTTTAAATATTGGTGTAATTGTCCTGAAAATCTGTGTTTGTACTCGGACTATAATGTGTAAACTCGACCTTTTTGCAAGCTATGACCAGATACAGATGCTGCTGAGCATATTAGATGAGTCTATGACTGAATGGCCTATCTGTTTTTCATTAATAAAACAGAGAATAGTATATGGGGTGGTGTGTGTAATGAAATTTTACACACACTGGAGTTGTGGGATGCTACATAAACACTGAGGGCGAACACAAGGAGGGTGTATGTAAAATAGAATTTTATACAACCACCTGATATTTTATTTTATATAATTGCTGACGTGCACTTTTTTGCCTCAACAGTTATATAAAACAAGGAAACAAATTGGTGTTCAGGCAGCCACGGACCAGTTGGGATTCTGTGCGGTCCACAGTTTGCCAGCTTACAGTGCTCCACTTATCTGAAGCAGGAAGAAGCTGAGAAAGTAAAAGTAGTTGTTTCTGTATTTTTCTGTTTTTTTTTTTTTTTTCTTGTATAGTTAAACTTACTGGCAAATGGCGGTTGCAGAGCTGCGATGTCCTTCCAGTATGAAGAGGTGGGGAGACCCGCTGGCTCTTGCGTGCAGACAGGGAAACCGGCTGGTGTGCTCATTTTCTGTTTGGTTTTAGTTTTTTGTTTACAGGCAATGAGTAGAGGAAGAGACTTCTCTACTTTTTTTTTTGTAAAAAATCAGCCAACTGCTGACTGCGAGGGGCGTTGTTCCTGGGAACGTTGCGTACTAAAGGAAGACCGGCGACTGGTGCTTGTGTGGTCCGAGGGAAACCTGGCGCGTGTTTGCCGTTATAACCAGCTGGTTACAACGGAAAATCACAACCAGGTTTCCCTATGGGAAAAGCGCATACCAGTAATTAAAATAAAATTATTATTATTTGCAGGGCCCCTAGTTCTCTGCAGCATGTCATCTCTATTTTTTGCGGCCGGGCTCCTCAGGTTTTGTTGCAGAGTCTACTGGTTTCTGCAGCGTGAGTTATTAGCTTCCATGGCAGGATACAGGCCAGCATTTGACTAACATGTCATTGATGACATCAGATACCCATCCTAGAAAAGGGGCCTCAAGATAAACAAAGAATGGAAAGGAGTCAGAAACTATGGAAAAATAGCACTTTTAAATCCTTTGGCACGACTTCTAGTCCATGGTGGAAGAAGAGTTCTTCGGTCCGTTCTACATTCATTGAATCACAAAATGCTGGGGGCCTAGATATACAACATCCCAGTGAATAGGATCTACTGCCATTGTAGATCTAGGGTATGCTCTTGTCCATCCAGAGTGCTCCTTTCTTCTGTGTGTGTGATACTTTTAATTATTCAGAGAGCGTCATGCGCATGTGTCATGGAAACAGGCTTGTTTGGGGGTGGGGAAGGATTTTAACATTTGTAAACTATTATTAAACGCCCTCAATCAGGAAAATACAAATACTTCTTAGGAGACCCATCTCATGGTTGTAAGAGTGGTCTCACATTCTTAAGGTATCAAAACCGCTTACTTTGGATTCGGGGTTCTCATACCCCAACAGTGCACATGACACCACTCTTAAAAACCATAGGAATAGACTCCTGGGATCTGTTAACATGCAAGAGTGCTTGTTCTGCAGCTGTTTAGTGTTTAGATTTTGAGACCGCCTATAGCATTTGTTTGGAAGAATGTAAGGATCTTTGCATCATATAGGGTCACAGAATGTTGCAGAGGTAAAGAAGAGCTAATCAGTTCAGGGTATGTTAAAATCGGGGCATTAAAGTTGATCATCCACAGATGACACGTGACTGCAGTGCAGTTCACAGTGTGCTGTTTCACCCAAGTGGATTCAGAAAAGTAAACAGATGCACTGTAGAGCCTTTGTAATAGTCTGTCTGTTCATGTTTGTGCTTGTTTTTCAGATCTGTAAATATGAGGGGAAAGCAAAGATTGAAGTGGAGCTGGTGCTACACACTGACCAACCGCGGCTACATGCACACAGTCTGGTGGGGAAACAGTGCACTGATGAAGGGATCTGTGTGGTCAACGTGGGGCCCGAGGACATGACGGCACAGTATGTACAGCACTGCCTCTCTGATTTTTTTGTAATGGTGGCAGCTTTTTTCCTTGCAGATCTTCTGTCAGTGTGGTCTCACTCACATAGTGTGGCTGTAAACAACATAAAACCTTGTTTTTTTGTCAGTTCTTTCAACGAACACTGTCAGCCACCTTTAAATCATATTATTTTTAGTTGAAATCCCACATTTTACTATTGCTCACCTTCTCTAAAATTCATTGATGTTGCTGGTTGTTTTATCTGCTTCTTTACTTAGTAGAACTGAAATCCATGCTAATGGTGTGATATACCCAACATTCCTAAACATTACAAACACCTCAAAACAGTGCCAACACTCATTAATTTAGTTTATTTTACCAGGTAAGTTCACAACACAATCGAATGCCAATTTTTAAGGCACAACTCAGATTACACACAAAAAGTGTTTTACAAAAATATTTACAGGGCAAAAGAATAAGAGTGGCAACATGGCAATACAGTTTAACCAGTCCCTCTCCTTCCACTGCATCATGAATGGCTAGACTGTGTTGGGGATGCTCCTAAGTTCAGAAAGGCTGCAGTGGCAGTAGATCAAGGAATGTAAACAAACATGTTTTTGAGTGGTAACACCAGTATGGTGGGCAGTCTGTTGTTTTTTTTTCACTTTTAAAAAGAAAAAAGGAACCAGACTTAAACTGCCAGCTACATCATCAATTTTTACAGAATGTGACCAATCATTAAATGTGCTTTTTAAACTAGAGACACTTTGAGGCCTAAGGGGGTTGACAGTGTCCCTTTCAGTGACAGCAGAGACAGATTTCAGGGCCTACTTTGTAGTATAACACAGTTCACTTTTGCTGATAGTTTCAAGAACATATCTCAGTTAAAGTTGCCCTTCCATAGTCAACTCTCAGTGGCAGTCTTAGAGACCTCAGATACGAAGCTTAAGCAATCATAGATTCATGTGGAATCAATGGGTTTAGAGCCTTCTGATATGTCACTTGAATTTCCCCATAGTGTCGAAGTGAGCTGTTATGGAGGTATGCCAGCACAGAGTACCCATATATTTATTCATTTAATTTCATGAACAGTACAGCCCCTCTTGGTACAGGACTGAACATTTTGCAGAGACATTTCCCCACAAATCCTTTCAGAAAGATTTTTCTGAAACAGTTTCTTGCAGATCTGCCTTCATCTGAAACAGTTGCTTACAAATCTGCCTTCAGTACAGATACATTACTTTGCCCATCATGTATTTTAACCTTTAAAAAGATATATCTTGTGTTAGAGGACTCCTTTCCCATTTGACTAAGGGATACCTTTTTAGGAGGGACAGGCTGTTATGTCAAATAAAAAAAAAAGTTTAGTATCTTTTGTTTGAATAATTCCATCTCCATTTTCTTGGTGTATCAGAATAATATACTGTACTGACATTTTGGTACAGTATCAGTTAGACTTAGGATCTGAATAACAGAAAGCTTAGGACGTGAACTTCGTGCCCGTTCAGTCAGCAAGCAGTCAGTAAGAGGTAGGGAGTCATTGGAGTGTCTCCATGCGGAGCAACCTACCAGAAAAGGTTTTGTTTTGCTGCTGTTACATGCTGTTTAGGGACAGACGGATGACTTCCTCTTCATGAAACTTGTAACTTGTACTCTTTGCCAGATGAGTATTTTAAGGCGGCCAGTGGTAAGGGGATCTGGGGAGGCGTTAAACAACTGGGGATGACCGAGGGGGTTGAAACAGCTGGGGATGGTCGGGATGGGGGAATACCATCAGCAGGCAGTCAGCAGGAAGGAGGTCACCGGGGTGGGGGGATTAAACAGCTGGGTTCAGCTGGGAGGGGGATACTGTCGTCACGTAATCAGTGGGAGGGGATCACGGGTGGGGGGTGTTTAACCAGCTGGAGTATGATTTTGCAGTGTTCACACAGCAGGATTTGTACAAGGGAGCAGCTTGTAGCTATGTGGTTAGGCTCGACCCACACCTCGGCTGGGCTTCACATCGGTTCACTGTTCCCTCATGCTGTGCGTTCATGAGAGTTTGGCCGCTTGGTCCTTCAGCTCTCAAGCTCGGTAATCCTTACTGCTCCGTACCATGGTGCTTCTTGCAGCCAGTAGGAACTAGCAAAGTGTTACAGACAGCTGCAAGGAGCAACAGCAGGCACAGCACTCTCTGACTGATGGTCGTAGAAGGCGTATCCCAGCCCACCAGTGCATGTCAGTAGGAGAGTTGCTAAAAACACTTCCTTGACTTTGATTGCAATAGGAACTGGTTTGTTATGTAGACCAGCCCTAAAAATGAAATGGCAGGTTTTATAGAAAATGTGCAGTCTTGTCTTGATCCATATAGGTAAACTACTGTATATCTGTGACGTAGCATAGCAGTCTAGGAAGGCATAACAAAACAGAATGAATGCGTACAGGAGTTAATAGGTGCTGTTTGTCCTGGTGGAAGTGGAAATGGACCTTGAAACATCAGAGACTTTCATCTCTGGCTTTCTCAATATCAGTCTGTCTGCTGGCACTTAACATACGGTACTTGATTTTGCAGTGACCTTATCTGTTGTCTGTTACTGTACTTCCCTCCTCCCAAATGTTCTGCATTTGGCACATTCTGGGCCTGCATCCATCTGACAGCAGCAGCACCACCGATCAACTTCTGTGCACCGTCACGATCTTGTGTTTTGATTATATAGGCAGTGTACCGCAGTGGGTTAAAAACTAACTGGAGGTTAGAGTACAGAGAGCAATAGTAAACGGTAGCCTTTCTTAGCAGTGCAGGTGACCAGTGGGGTGTCAGTCGTCCACACCTACAGTATGTGTCGATTTTGTGTACGCAGTGGCTGCAAACAGTCCCTGCATTATTAGTATCCAACTCATTGCTTTGTAAAGCACTTTGAGATGTGTTGTGAATGAAAGCCACTATATAAAACTAAAAATGAGTTCATTTAATTTATTCTGCTGCCTTGTGATAGGTTTCATAAACTGAAGATTTGTGTTGCGACTCCCAGGGCATAATTCTCAAAAATCTGCGAAAGCTGTGCCAACGGCAGCTTGGGCCGATCCTCACTACGTCTGGAACCCTGCACCCCATTCACGTACGGGAGGGGTCCCAGCACCAAACACCCGCTGGTTGCGGCAGCCACTCCTGTGCACCGTACATTTGGCACACGAGAGGAGTTTGGCGGAGGTTGCGGCAGGGTGTCATGGATTGCCAAACCCACCACACAGCATAGACACACAGAAATCCCAGGGAGTCAACGCTGGCTGCGGTGCTGGAGGAAGGACAGGCGGTGGGGGGGATGGGGCCCTACCCAGGACCTGTATAGTACTGCCAACAGGCATGCCTGCTGCAGGTCCAGTAGCCAGACGGGGCACGTCGGGGGATGTGGGTGGCACTGTTCCTGGTGCAGTTTGACCCAGCCGCACTGCTGTGGTCCTCTGCAGTGCTGATTGATCAGCTTCCCACTTCTCCGGGCACTAGGCCAGCCCCTGCTCCCACCCGACACTGTCTACAGGGTGGTAGCACAAGGGCTATTAGACCACCTGTTATGTGGTCTAAATCCTGGCTGGTTCCGCTGACTGTTGGAATCTCATTTAAGGGGATGTGGCAGCCAGTGTCTGCTGCAAGCCACCTAGCATCCTGGTGCACCTCGATCTCAGCACACGCCTGGCCCACGGTGGGTCTGGTGCAGAAGGTCCACGGTTTGCCGCTGCCAGCCTTCCAGAATCTGAAACTCTGCAAGTTTTGACACAAGGTGCCCCTTTGCATCAGTTCTGTTTGAGCAGGCACCTAGCGTCAGAATCGGAGTTTTGTGACTCGAATCCCCAGTGTTATTTCTAGGACTAAACTACTAATTCTGAACTCTCTAATATTTAAATTATATAAACTGAATACTTAAAGTAGGACCTGCTGCATTAATCCTTCATGCAGCCACTGTTTCTAGACTCTTTGGTGTACTGGATTTAATAACCTGGTGGTGGTGGCAATTGGGAGTTAATGGGAAACGTCCATCAGTAATCAGGCCCCACCTCGACTGCCAATCTACACCTGGTCTCGGGTTAGCACTGAGACATGTAAATTGCAAACCAGAGCCATTAATAGCTCTGACTATAAAGGACCCCTTTGTATGCTCCCATGGCTGCTCCCTGGCTCATATGTCATTCTCGGGACAGCTGCGGGAGATTGTGGATGTGCTGCTGTGGGCACTTCGGATCAAAATGCCGGCAGGAGGGGTGGCAGGATCATCCAGATAAAATCTAAAGTACCATACACAACTTAAGTAAAAAAAATGATAACAGTTTACAAAAATGCTAATCAGGCTCTGCCTCACTCTCGGGTGCGGCCTGATTCCAGCTGGATATTCCCATTTAACTAGGGCATTAGCTCTTGGTATGAACTGCAAATGCTTTCTCGTGTTGAATTTCATAACTTATTAGATGAAACTAGGTCCTGCTGTGTTATCTGTAAGCCATAATTCATGACGGGGTGTGCAATAGTACTGATTTTACTGCGTGCCGTAGGTGTGCTGTGAGCCACGAGGCCCAGCTGCATGCCTCCCAGCCACCTGGGATGTGGTGTAATATCAGTCTTATAACACACCTTAGAGTGGGTCATTGGTTTATAAACCTCTCATTTAGGTAGAAAAATATCTACACGGGATGTTTTGATGAAGTATCTTGGCAACTAGCCTTATGCGAAGAAACTCTCATTGTCCAGTCACTTGATGTGGTTCTGCCAATAACAGTCTTCCTTTTCTCCCTACTGTTTCATCACTTACTAAAATCTACCAATTTTGAAATCTCTGCTGTAGATTTAATAACCTGGGGATCCTTCATGTCACAAAGAAGCATGTGAAAGATATAATGATACAAAAATTAAAGCGACAGAGACAGAAGAGGAGGCTTGCCGCTGGAGAGCATCTCTTGCCAGGTACAGCTCTTTTTCTCCCCTTTCAACAGTCATTGTTACCTCCATTTTTTCAGTCATCTTTTATTGATTTTTGATGATACAGTACACCCAAAAAACTGTTCACAGGGAAAAGGCTTAATTCAGAAATTCAGTATAACACAAAATGGCAACTAAGGAGTAGTTTGTCACATTTCCTCAGGACCCTTGAGACGGTGGGGGAGCCGGGGATAATTCCTGGCGCCTGGCACCAAAGAGGGACCCAGGCCGCCTAGTGTGCTACTGTACACAGCTGCATAGGGGCCTCAGAGTCTGAACTTTTCCCGGGGCCCAGAATTCCTTTCACAGGGCCTGCATTTCCTCATTAAAGGAGTACTACAGAATTTGCAGAAATGTATGTTGTGCAGAGTGTTTTGTGTGTGGAGTCCTAGAGTGTCCTTTCTTTTGTCTGGTAAAAAGATTTTTTTTCTAAATTAACCTGCTAGTTTTGTGGTAGTTTTATGACCCCTGGGGATCTCCATCTTATTTTGGTTTATTGCTTTTCTTTTTCCTGCAGTGCCTCCTGTCCCATGTGACAGTGATGTATCCGGAACCATAGACTGAGCAAATAATGGTTTAGAGCCAATTTTACAACAGCAGAGCTGTGATGTTAAGTAGCGCCCCTTATCTAGTGAGCACTGAAGGCTACATTTACAGTTTAGCAAATACTTGAGGGCTACCTGAGTGGGTTAATCTGTAAGAAAACAGTGTCTTTACTAATTAGAGCATTAACGGTCTGGGGTGGATTGTGTGCTTTTTGTGGCTGTGTGTAGTTTAATGAAATGAACATTTTTAAAAGTAAAAATGTACTCCTGTTAGCTAGACCTGACACACACATAGAAAACAAATATATTGAATAAGTGTTATTTAGTAGAGGCCAGAACATCAGGCTCCTAGCTCTAGTACTTGCTGAATCAGTGGTCCGGGACTCATCACTGTCACATGGAGTAGGAGGCAGATGGAGATTCTCAAGGGCCATAAAACTACCGTATAAGTAGCAGGTTAATTTAGAAAAAACTCTTAGTAGCAAACAAAGGGAAAGACACACCAGGACAAAACACACAAATCAAAACACTCTGGTGGGGTGGGAGGGGGATTCCTCATCTGATAACATCGTAAGAAATTTAAATTAGCCATTTTTGCACAAATGGTATAGTCCTATGCAAATATCCTCAGAATATCTGAAATCTTTACCCTCTTTCAACTAAAGTTAGGGAAACCCATTTAAATAATACAGGGACTTTCATCATCCCTTTTGAACATACTTAGCAAGGTCAGAGAGCTCTATCATAGCAGGCAGCCTGCATTTCTAATAATCTCCCTCTGTCAATCACTCAATATAGGTTCGTCCTATCTTTTAAGCAAATTTTGTTTGGTCATTACACATCAATGTTAACCTGCAGTTGCTATGGTAGTGTTTAAGTTATTTTTTGTCCTGTACTAGTGACTGTTGTGTATTGATTAATATTTTGTGTCAAAGGTTGCTGTATAATGTTTATTGTGTTCCTGTGAATATTTCACGTTGTCTGGCATTTCACATTGTTTATCTTTATGGGATCCTTCTGACACCGATTGGTCCAGACAATAACTGGTCCAGCTCAGAGGGCACAAGTAATATCTACCACTGACCTGTTGGATATATATATAAAAAGAAAAGTTAATACATAAAAACATAGAACTGATGGCAAATAAGGACCTCTTGTCCCACCTAGTCTGCCCATTTTCCCTACCTGTTTCATATAACCCAGATCCTAAATGATCTGTGGTTACCCTCTCTTTCCTGTCGCTAGAGTTCCTTTATGTCTGTCCCATGCATGTTTGAATTCCCTTACTGTTTTTTTCCCCCATGACCTCCGCAGGGAGGCTGTTCCATGCATCCACCACCCTTTCCATGAACAAATACTTTCTCATGTTACCCTTGAGTCTACGCCCCCATTCTCATATCATGACCCCTCGTTCTTGAACACCTTTTTTAATGAAAGATGCTACCCGCTTGTACCTTATTTGTACCCTTGAGGTATTTGAAAGTTTCTATCATATCCCCCCTCTCTAGGTCAAGATCTCAGCCTTTCACATACCCATTGGTATCAACGAGAGTGAACAGTTAAAGCTACTTGATCTGGTTTCCTGCAGTAGGATCCAGGGAAACACCCTAAAGCTTGGGGGTGTAGTGCACAGAGTATTTTGTTCCTGGGAGAGTGTGGGTCCACTCCGAGCCTAAGTTGGCCTTCTGAGGGCCATGAGACAAAGTCTTTGTTTGGAGGCCATTAACATGTTTGGAGAAGAGGAGTCTAAGAGGGGAAAGGATGTCAGTCTTCTGCATATTAAAGGGTTATCAGCAAGATTGAACAGTCAGAGATGTCTGATCTGGACAGGGGGGCACACACCCTGAAACTCAGGAGTGGTAAATTCAGGGCAGATGTTAGGAGGCACTGTTTCTCCCAGAGGGTGGTGAAACTTTGGAACAGTCTGTCAACGGACACAATGGACAGAAAGATAGTACAGGAGCTGGCCCAGTGGCGTGGAGGGCTGAGGCATGCATGCCTTACCTCCTGCCATGCCGACGACCTGTGTTCACGGTGCAAGTGGGCCATTGGGGGTCGACTGGGGAAGGAGAGTATCGTGCAACCAGAGGACTGCTCTTCTCTCCCAGGGAGGGAGGACTGGTGCTCCTGCCGAATGACTGCCCCCAGGTGGAGACCTGCAGGCAGTATGGGACTGAGGGTGCCAGAGGAACGGAGGGTGCTGTGGGACTTCCGCTAACGTGCTCGTGCCTGCACACATGCACATCTGGCTGTGTGCACCCCAGCAGTGAACGGGAGAAAATGGAGGAAAAAACCCTCTGACTGCAGGATGACGCCCGGCCCTCCGCAGGCTCTGCACCCGGACCGGGCAGAAGGTAAGACCCAGTGATTCCAGTGTTACAGGGCTGGGGGGATCAGTTAGATGGGGGGCAGTCGGAGGCAGTATAATGAGTACAAAATGTGTGTGTATATATATATATATATATATATATATATATATATATATATATATATATAGAGAGAGAAAGATAGTACAGGGCTTTCAGGTGAGTCGACAAATTTCTTCCACAAACCCGCTGATTGGGTACCCTGGGTAGTGGAGTGGGTAGCAAATCTCTATAAATTGGTATGTGTTTGCATAGCGTACTTATTTCATCCCTGTTTATGAAGGTGTTGGGGGGTGTAACGGACTTGATGGACCTGGAGTCCCTTGCAACCTTAAATTGCAATATTAATATATTTGCCTACTGGTGTTTCTGACACACAACATCTGGGTTGGTTCTTGGGAGTCAGTTTTACAACATCTGGGATGGCTTTTGGATCAGCAAGGTTGCCTATCAGTTGCCCCGCGTTTTGGTCAGACTGAGTGTGTGGCAAATCCCCTGAGATGTGTAAGGCAGTGTGTGTCATCTCACTTGGTTTGTGAGACCTCATCGGGTTTGGCCTCCTCAGGTGCATTACACAGTCTGTCAGGGACTTGTGCCACTGTTTTAGCGCGCCCACATTGCTTGGGCCATGAAAAAGCTTATGTATTGCCTGAAATGAATATTAACTTTCAAAAATGGTGATCCATTGCTTCTCAAAGCTGAATATTTTTTTTTCTTTTCTTTTTGCAAATTAGAAGATGTTCTACCTAACAATACTTTGTCTGATATGTGGAGCAGCACTCTACCTGGATCCTGACGTAGCTGGTTCTACGTATTCCTCATCATACATCATCAGCCCTGTGACATCACTGTCTGTGTCATCACCGCTGACCAAGATGATCCAATCACTTGCTGCCAGGTCGATCACTTGTGATGCCGTACTGCTGATGAGGTATGGAAAGGAGCAGAACTAGATATATCAGTCATAGGTGAAGTACTGCTCTTCACATCACACCTAATACTATCAAGTACAAATCAGAAAACCTTTCTTTTTTGAATTTTTTTTTTTTTTTGAGCTTTTGTATGTTTTAACAACAGTGAACATACAATAACGAAAGCAGCTTAGTGAGATAATACTTTCTCCAAGGTGGAACATTAAGCTGCCTAATATAGTTGGTATCCTGTCAAACCTCAGAGAGCTCACGGTACAAACCCCAGCTTGGAGTTTAGCATATACAGCATCCACCTTTGCCATGCAGATTCAGATTTTGCAGTGGAATTGTTTACTTTTGCTGTTAACATACCCATTTTGTACACTTGAAGCATCGCATCCTGCCTGTGCAGTTCAGTAGAACTGTGGGTGTTAACCACAGCCTAGTAAGTATCCTGTTTGCAATCAATAGACAAATATGTACCAATTCCTTTGTAAGTGGACCCCTGTACTCTAGAGGGGGGACTGCAGGAAAATAATATTGGTCTCAGATAGGGTAAAATCAGTATCAAAGATGGACTTCAGAGCTGTGAGAAGTTGGGCCCAGAAGGGATGAAGAACTGGGCAAACCAAAAAATATGTCCATGACTTGCAGGGATTTTACTGCGTCCCCTCCAAAACTGCGCCCCCTGAGCAGAGTGGAGTTTAGCCACAGTTTGTGGCATGTGGAAGATACATAAATGTCTTCACTGAAAACTCTTTCCAGGAATGCGAGGAATTTGGTCTATGTATTTGGTATACATATTTAGCTCATGTTTGTGGGGTTATCTGAATTTGCAAATCATTCTCCCATTTGAAGCGGACCATATCCACATTATGGCCCTGATGCTCGATAAGAGCCTGATAGAGAGATAACATGAAAGGGATGGGGTCTTCTCTCAGGATCGAGATCAGTAGTTGATGAAATGTGCGGTATCTCTATGTCTAGAGGCCACTTCAGAAGCGCTGATTGCAAAAAAAACGTGAAACCTGTTTGTATCTAAAACGGTCTGAGCACTACAGAGAGAAGACCATAACCAACTCCTGGAAGGAAAGAAGCTCGCTGCCTCGGAGAAACTGCACAGGGACAGACAATCACATCCTTTCCCAGTGGGCATAAGAGTAGTCTAATTTCCCAGGTAAAAAAATAGGCATTCTAAGAAAGTAGGGTAAATAAAACTCTCGTAGCATTATGGTTCTTAGGAGAATTAACTTTCTGCCAGTATTCTAACGTATTACAAGTAAAAGGATTAGTTGCTGGCTTGGTAACATGGAGATATGACAAAACGTTTTGTGAGCATGAAGCAGCTCTTCGTCCAGCAGTCGTTGAGTTTTCCAATGAGCCTTATACTGTGAAGTCATCCAATACAGAGCTGTACGGATATGTGCAACACTATGGTATAGTGAAACGTTCGGGAGGGACAACCCTCCCTGTGCTTTGCGTAACTGTAGAGTGGGAAATTTTAAATGATTTTGCACACTTGAAAAAGTAAATGCATTGCTTACTTAAACTGAAGGCTCATGCTGGCAGTTGTTCCCTTCTGTAACTGTTAATGATTTTTTTGCAGCTGTAATTTAATTGGAAGGGATTGTAATTTGGCCCTGACAAGGTGACTGCCAATCCCTTCCACTTCCCCATTGATCTCCATGCTCCTGCGCTATCCCGTGTGAGTCTCGCAAGTGGGGAGAAGGGCTAGTAACGTCACATTTGTCAAAGATTACCTTATAATCATCACCCAAGAGGAAGCTTCCTTGTTGGTGTTTAAACACCATATTCAGTAGGGCATGCACTACTTGGGTACCTGCCCCAATAGGGATATACATACTAGCAAGGGGTTACTCCTCTACCCAGATAAGTTCTGGTAGCAACTGCCAGTCTCCTGTGAAGGTCAGAGTAGGTGGAGGTGCATTGAAACAACGGTTGTCGTGGGATGAGGACAGCCATACCTCGGCATTTCCCCTTTGTGTAGGAAGAAGAAACCACCTGAGAAAAGCCTGATTTGCAGAATTTCTGATGTTGTTGATCTGACAAATGAGTCTCTTGCAGAAGCACAAATGTCAGATGAGTTTTCTGGATAGTCGAAATGACTTTAGACCAGTTTACCGGATAATTTGGCTATTGACATTTTGACAGTAGATTAACACAGGTTAACTGGTCATTGCAACAGATTGCTATAAGTGATACATATAGATCCCCTTTGTTGGTGTTGAAAATATCAAACCCATATGGACCACCTGCGGGGTGTACTCTGTACCCAGTTTATTGCTAATTACCTACTGGGGAGGTGAACTAAAAATAGACAGTGGCGTAGTACATTATAAGAAGACAGCATTCCATTTGACATCACATAGAGATACTGAGACAAACAAAGTAAGAAACACAAGAACCATAAACAGTGAACAACCATAGAACAGCAAACCCAGCGGCGCCCACCAAGAGAAATAGTGCATGGGGTTGCAAGGTAGGAGGGCTGTAAAACTTGGTTTCTAAATCCCTAAAAAACTGGGCATGAAATGGGGCCCAGCCTAACAGGTAGGAGGTGAGGTGAGCGCCAAAGGCATTGCAAGCCTCCCAAGTACAAACCCATCGGGTTGCAAGGGGGTTTACCTATAGCGCCTCGACAGCGCTAGTGCTGACATCTCCTACAGCGACAGCTACAATGCCGACTATCGGCACTGTAGCCGGGATGTCCGATGCACACAATGGGGGCTGTGCCCCCGGGAACCCCTGGCGAGTAAGAAACCGGATCGCTAAGAGACCATCACAGCGACGGGTGGTTTTGCCTGATTCCTGTCACTGTGATGGTCTTCGCTGTCGGGGAGTCACTATGGTGACGGTATGCCTTGCAAGGGCTGTAACTGGACTGGTGGGAATATAGGAGAGGAAGGATTGCCACCGCCAAGACATGGGAGCGTAACTTAGGAATTATCAGTTTGGAGGTAGGTAGTTCCAGCTCCCTGGTGCATCATGTAATAAATTTGCAAATCTGTTTTAAAAAGGACCTTGCTAATTACAAAGCAGCATCCATGGTATATGGAATTATCAGAAAGGGCATATCCACTCCTGGCAATAGTGTATATCACATTAGTTTGTTGTAGCAAGTCGGCAACTTCTAAAAGCAAGTCTGCAGGAGAGCATCTGTGTGGCCAGCCCATACCCTCTACACACAGACACACACAACTCTCAGCACTGACAGCGGATCAAATTTGTGCACTCCACAATGTCAGAATGAATATCGGAGGCTGTCAGCTGTGGCCACTGTGCCAGAAAAGGTAAAAGAGGAGGCTTCCTTGTCTGAGATCACAGTAGAATGTAGCAATGGGCTTTGCATACCAAGGGCAGTGAAAGCATCCCTCCAGACCTCAGAGATACCAGGCCTGTGAGGTGCCCCCCAAACCAGCTGACCCAACCCAATCAAATTCAGCATAGGTAGATGATGGGAGGAAAATGCCGGCCAAGAAATAACTAAAAAAAATTCCATGGCGGTTAATCAGAGCACAGTGTGGAATGGGGCAGGAGGGGTGACCCATAGAGGCTTATGAGAGGGAGTGTTGCAACTGGATAGAACTAAAACCACTACTAATAATCTCATCTGTGAGAAGATAACAGAGAACATACATCTGACTTCTAGCAGTCCAATAAGTCCTGAGTTAGGAACTGGAACATCTGGCAATAGCACTTCAAAAACCAAGTCACAACTTGAAACACAGTTTCTGCCAGTACGCTGATGTTAAATCCAGGAAAAGGAAAGGAAAGTCAGGGGCCGCAGTTCAATACGAGAGAGCTGCTGACCTTCATCCCAGTTCAGAGCCATCAAAGAGAGAAACATTATCAGCCAAAATATTTCAGGTGTTGGGTACCCTATTGAATAACTGAAGCAAATCCAGCACATCTTTAATCATAGCTGTCGCCTGTAGCTAATGGTTTTGCATGGCAAAATCCATGGAGTCAAACTGCCGAGATGTGCAAGATGCAGTGCTGGGTGGATGAGGGGATTTGGGTATCGAGATGCCTTTCTGCTGCAGTTCTTCAATAGCGTCAGCAATCGTCTTGTACAGGACTGGTCCATTGGGATAAAACACCCAGAGCTTAGTGGAAAGGGGTTTGGTATCTCAACCTGTGTGCTCATGAACAAGGGGGCACAATTTGAAGATAGAGGGGGGACGGCTCAGAGGTAATGTGAGGAAGTATTTTTTCACTGAGAGGGTTGTGGATGCATGGAACAGCCTCCCTGAGGAGGTTGTGGAGTCAAGAACAGTGGGAGAGTTCAAGAATGCATGGGACAGGCATAAGGCAGTCCTAGTGGGGGGTAGGAGGAAGTAAGCTGTTGGTTAACTAGGATTTGCAGCTTATCTGTTAGGTAGGAAAATGGGCAGACTAGGTGGGCCAAGTGGTCCTTATCGGCTGTCAAATTCTATGTTTCTCATAGTGCACCTAGAACTGACCTGTAGTTCTTACGTTGTTCCATGACTCATGGAGGAAGTCATGGTCCACATAGATCTGAACCCCTTCAAAAAAACAGCTCCTTCCATTGCCGTAAGCCTAAAAGTGCCTTCTGTTTTACCACGTAGCTTTGGAACCGTAGAATGATAGACTCTGGCTGTTGTTGATCGCTCTCTGGAGAGATAGCCCAAAGCTCTGTGCGACCATTCAATCCCCAGTACAGAATCTGGTGGGTGGTCTAGGCAAGATCAAAAAAAGGGTCTCTAAAAACTGATTAAGCTCCATACCCGCTGCCTTTTCCCTGATTCCATGGATGTGCTTATTTCTGCACCTTGAGTATCCCTCGAGGTCTTCACATTTGTTCTCCAGGGAGTGTATATTCTGGAAGGCTTCCAGAAGCAACCTGTCTGTGCAGTTGGCTTGGGAGTCCAAGTGCAAGATTGCAGTTGGCTGCACAGTCACCGTCTGCTTCACTGAAGTGATATTGGAGCAGATTTCAGCTAGGAAGGGAAGGGGAAGGGGAAATTGCTTAACCAGGAAGGGCACACTGAGCTGGAGCTTGTTTCTAGGTGCGACCTGGGAGCACAAGGAAGTAAAGTGACTTGCTGAGGGTCACACAGTATGCAAGTGGGGGCTGATGGGATTCAAACCCGGGCCTCCAGGTGTGCAGCTCAGTGCTCTTAACCACTACGCTATACTGCCTCCCTAAAGCTAGAAAACTAGCTAAATCTCGCTTGTGCTTATTTCTGAGTTCCCAGAGTTTATTCAGTATGAAATCCAACCTCTGTTTTTTTGCAACATGCCCGGTGGAGGCTCCATTGATGTTTTTGGGTTGATGCCATACTTCTGGATGTGGAGGCCTCATTCACATAGCTGTCAGTCTCCTATCCACTTGCATCTGCCAACAGATTGTCCATTGCGATTGCTGATATTTTGCCCATAAAGTAAGGAGGCACTCTGAAGAAAAGATAGGCAATTTTATCTCAGTATACCAACATTTGGGGCCTTGTACGGCAAGCTGGAAGCGGAGCTGAAGATCAAGCTTCCAAGTCAGGCTGTGACGTCACCAGAAGTCCTAGAAAACCTTTCTAATGAGCAAATGTAAAAAGGAAACTACTTTAGAAATAAAAGGTAACAACTGACTACTTTAAAAATTAATCACATTTTTCTGCCTACTAGTTTTGGTGCTGCTAGCTCTTTCAGTTAGTACTGTTTTGATGCAATTTGTGCCAACTATGACATTTTGGAGGGCACTTGCATCATAAAAGTGACCCCCTCCTGCTACACCCTTGATGGTGCTGCAGTTGAGGACATCCCTTTATTCAAGTACCTGAGGATCTGGCTGGACTGGTACCACGATTTCTCAGTACATCTGAATGCCATCCACAAGAAGCTGCACCCCATATCTGGCATGCTATACAGGAATAAAGGGTGTATCCCTCTTCTTCGTGTCAAGATACTGTCTTGAAGGAGTTGCTCTCTATCTCTGACTGTGGTGACAAAGCATACAGTGGTGCTGCCAAGTCCACCTGGCCAGACTGGACCCCCTCTTTCACTCCATTTGCTCCTTGGCTCTGGACTGTACCCACCTGCCCATCCCCTGTACCCACTGCCTGTACCCTTCCCCCTCCTTCTCCTCCCTTGAGGCCAGAAACCTTGCCCATTGTCCTTTTTTCATCTCCAAATACTGTTTTGGCACCCCCCCACCTTGATTCCCTCTTCTCTTCCCCCCTACCACTTCCTTCCCACTACATAGCTCTGGCTGTCACTCTCTTTCACTCCTCTCAAGGAAATCCATTGCTTGTCAAGCAGCCTTCTCCTTCTATTTCCCCAAAATGTGGGGTTCTCTCCCCTCTAACATCTGCTCTGCCTCTTACCACCACTCACTCTCCTCTTTTCCCTACTCACTCCTGCAGTTGCCCCTGATACTGGTTCCTGGACTGCCGCCCACCACCCTCCTACCGCTACTCCTCCTTTTGCCCTGTAGCTTCACTAGTGCAGTCACCTCTTCCATTCTCCCCAATTTGACAACCTTGCTCCCGCCTGATCTCACTATTGGCTCTGCACCTTGCAAATGTTACTACCCTCCAGCCAGAGCTCCAGATAAGAGTTTCTGGGGTGAGTACTTGTACTCCTCATTTTGAAATCGAGGTGAGTAAAACCAAATTTAGATGTGTACAAATGTCTGGACAGAGTGGAGCAAGGAGTACATTTTAAAAATAATGGATTGTTTTTCTAGATAAGAATTGATCAGGTGCCAACAATGCTCCAGGTAATGTTGGCAGGCAGAAGTAATTTACTCTCCAGTTTTAAAATATAGTGAGTAAAACAAAATTGGGATGGGTACAAGTGCTGTAAATCTGGAAAAAATGCTCCTTTTGAATCACCAAATATGTTATGAAGCACTAGTCTTTGGAGTGTGGAGTGTTTACAAATGTTTGGTGAGTATCGGTACTCATTAAAAACAGTTATGAAGAGTATTTCCTAAAATGAGGTGAGTAAAATAGATCGATACTCCCCTTATCTGGAGCCCTGGCTCTAGCACTTTATTGCACTGTAATTGTAAATACAGTTATCCTTCGGCACTTACTGTGTTGTTTGTATTTTATTCCTCGCAATCGTTGGCTTTGCACATTAGTCATTTATGTTTTTTCACCTATTATTGTATTATTGTTCTTGTGTTCCTCATTGTCCTCCCTTTCTCCCACTAGATACATCTGGGAAAGAACTGTTACTGTCTCAGTATGTCTTTCCTGGTGACACTTTTGAAATAAATTACTTTTATGATGCATGTTGCTGTAAAGTGGAGAAACTATTGGAAATGTGTCAAAACATTAGAAAAATGGGGCCCGATTCTAGAAGGGTGGCGCCAAATTGCTGCTGAACACAACTTGCGCCACCTGCAACTGTGACATTGACCCTGCGTGCTATTCTAGAAGGGGCAGGGTCTCCGCAGCAAAGTCTTGCGACATGTGGCTAGGTACGCTGCACAGAAGGCTTACCTGGCCAGCATACCAACCTCGCCAGCTGCAGGTCGCAAGTGCACCCCCCCAGCAAGCCACAACAGCCCCTGCAGGGCTGCCCACACCCCTGCCCCCCAAGCCTCCAGCAATTGCCTCGCTTGGCTGCACACCAACTGGCCCTGAAACCCCCAGCACTGCTCGCAGGGCTGGCCACACCAACTGGCCCCTGAAACCCAAAGCAATTGACCCGCAGGGCTGGCCACACCAGCTGCCCCCCCATGCCTATGTTACATGCCCTGCAGGGCTGCCCGCACCCCCAGCCCCTGAATCACCTGTTGTAGAACGCCTCGCAGGGTGGCACTGTCAGCCCTCCACCTGTGCCCCAACTCCCGAGTCACCAGCTGCAAATGCGGCAACAGCCTGGTCATGCCTTGGTAGTCTAGTGGCCCTCATCTCCACCCAGCCATGCCAGCCACCCAGCACCCCACCTGCCCCTGGAAGTCAAGGCTGAGAAGAAGCTCACTGTTTTCCATGAAAGGTTACTGACTGAGGTTATAGGAGCGCCCTTGTAAAGGCGCGCTCAGAAATTAATCTGAGCACGTCTTTACAGGAGTGCTCCTACAGCACTCAGTCAGCAGCTGGCCGTGAAGGTGCGAGGTGGGCTGTGCCATTTGCCAGGTGGAGGGGTGCTGGGTGGGCTGGCATGGCTGAGTGGGGGGCCCCTAGACTACCATGGTTTATCGGGGTATTTGCCGCAATTGTGTCCGGCGACTCGGGGGTCGGGACATGAGTGAGGGGCTGACAGCACCACCCTGCAAGGCGGCTTTACAATGGGGATTTGGGGACTAGGGTGGGCTAGATGGCGGGCATGTAACATAGGCATGAGGGGCAGTTGTTGAGAGAATTTGGGCCATCACTGTAACGGGGAATGTGTACAGTATGGGGATCGAGGATCGCACAGATTCCCAGTGGGCAAGCAACAGGGTGGTCTGGGGCATGGGGGGCACGATCGTTCTACAGGCCCTCAGAGGATTTGATGTAAGTTACCAGCTAAAATGCAGGTGTAACTTACATTGCTGGTTCTCCTCGGGGGTTCTTGTAGAATCCTGACATTGGGGAATTTTGTTGCTGCCCTTCTGCACGTGGGTGCAATCTGTTGTCAGAAACCTCTCAGCTGTCGCAGGGGGGTTTATGGCGCAACTGCTGGCATAACAGTGTTTGGCACAAGTGGCCTGTGACATGTCGCAGGTCACTTTGTAGAATAGTGCAAGTCGCAACTGCTGGCGTAAGTTGCTACTTGCGCCATTCTGCTTGGCGCAAGTGCTGTTACGCCAGGCATAACCTTTCTAGAATCGGGGCCTGGTATCTAAACATTTTGGCGCATTTGGTGTATCACAGGCTATGCCCAAAATAAATTCTCCCCAAAGTCTAAGGCAGTAACTATTAGCCCCTTTGTATCTTCGTTCACCCCTAAGGTCTGTGAGAAAAAGGCATTGTTAGTCCCATGGGGTCTGTGATACCCCCCTCCCCAAGTTCCTCATGTGACCATTCGAATTGTCTACTTCCCTAGAGTCTGTGAGACTTTCTGCCTTCATCTCCCATGCTGTAGGCATTAACTGCATAAGGAAGTGATCAAAAAATGTTGCCATTTATTATTTTTCACTTGGATTTTGCAAGTAGACTTTGTGGCCAATCGTTTTGTTGTTGCTCCGCTGGCAAAACTCCAGTGCTGCCATTGCTTCACGTGCTGAATACCTGTAGGTGTGCTGCTTACCCAGCCTAGACCCAGTGAAGGAATGTGGAGTTCTGGGGCTGGATTTTCAAAGGGCTGAAAATGGCCCTGGGACTAAGTTCTGTATCACTACCTGCCAGTGTAGGGGGGAAAAATCTCCATATCAGCAGACATTACTGTTTTCGGCCCATAGTGCGCATGGGCAGTGGGCGCCGTTGTGGAGGATGTTATGCCTTCTTCTACTAGGTATAGCATTTTGACGTAGCTACACATGGACAACAGGTGCAAGCTGCTGTAAATCACGGAGTCAGACGCAAACCATCTGTGTGTATGAAAATGCGGCGTGTGTGGCAAAACCTGCGGGTGTGCAAGGGAAGCCCCACCTCGCATACAGGTTTTGCTGCCCATGCATGATCTTCAGGATTTCTGAAAATCTGGCCGCTGGAGAGTAGCTCAGGATCTTGTCTGTGTACGGTATGATCAAGCAGAGCAAATCCAACAGGTGGAGACTGCGAACTCTTGAGGTGTCGTGGTGCAGGGAAAGGGCTGGCAAGCCCTGAAAACAAGTAGCACAGTTCCAAAAGCTCCTTGCACTCAAAACGAAGAACCACAAGTAATGCTGAATTATACAGAATTTAAATGCTTTAATGCATAAATCAAGTTGTACAGAAATACTGTGGACGGACTACAGACGCCCACTACTAGCCCCGACGCTATGAGTAACTAAACCCTTCATCAGGGGGTGTCAATCAGAGCACCCTCTTCCTTCATAATGAAGACTTAAAACAGCAGTATTTGTTAGTTGGCAAAAAATGTCATCATATACTTTAGTCTTTAAGCAAAAATGTATGTCTGTGGCCTATTGGCACAACAGTAGGGCTACTGTTCTCAGTGCCAGCCACCTGGGTTTGGGAATAAGCTTGAGACATTGTGGGCCAGTCCGGGAAGGGGGCCAGGGTGGGGGAGTATTGAGCACCCTAGAGAATGGTCTGCTCCACCAGGGAGGGTAGCAGTCTCCATTGTGATACTGCCGACTGTGTAACCGCAAGTGGCACCACAGTTAGAGCATCTTGTGTGCAGGAGGATGTCGGCTGGCACTGTGCTGAGCCACGCAGTTACGAGCGCATGCGCATGTGACGTACTTGTTGTCAGTAACCTAAGGGACTGGGAGAAAATGAAGGAAATCCTCCGGAGAGAAAAGGATTATGCTGCCGCTTCTTTGGCCCCACCAGACTTACTGGCCAGTCCTTACCCCACACTCGACGGACCAGAGAAGGATCCCTGCCACCCCCAGTGGAATTCACCATGGCTATAGAAGCTGCACACTGTGGACCCCCGTGGTGAGTGTGTAACAGCCACAGACAATAAGGACAGGGCTGGGGCAGGTAGGTGAGTAAGAGAGGGCAGCACAGGAGATGGGGGGAACTGAGTAAAAGGTATTTCTGACTTATTTAATTCACCATCAGAGTATTCTTAATAGGGTTGCTCATATACCCGTTTAAAAAATATATAGAGATCGGATAATAAGTATTTTGGGGGATATTAGGATTTGAAGATATTGGTCCTCAAAATCTAATATCCTAAAAACCTAGGATGTGAACTCGGCTTTTAGGAAATTCTAAAAATCCTAAAGGATTTTAGGATATTCCAGTGATGTCCAACGGTATCTGATGCCATCTGATGGTTGGATCAGAAACGGATTTGGATGCAGATTGTTCTGATACCTGACTATCCTAAGTCAGATTGGATTTTGAAATCTCTGAGCATCCCTTATTCTTAACATCCTCAAATATTTTAAAAACAGCTTTTTTAACTAACTTTGTAATTAATAAATAACATAATTAAGATGGTCACCACTCATTATTTGAAAACGTCTCTTAGAACATAGAACATAGAAGTTGACGGCAGATAAGGACCGCAAGGCCCATCCAGTCTGCCCATTTCTTTTTCTACCTTATAAATGTACCATCGGCCTTTGCTCTGTCAGTGACCTATCTATTCATAGTCATTTGTATTGCTCCCTTATGCCTATCCCATGCCTGTTTGAAGCCCTGCACTGTATTCATAGCCACCACTTCTTGTGGTAAGCCATTCCATGCATCTACCACCCTTTCTGTGAAAAAGAATTTCCTCACATTCCCCTTAATCGCCTCCTCTAATCTCATGCTGTGTCCTCTTGTCCTGCTATTTTTCTTATATTTAAACATGTTAGACTCTTTCACCTTGTTTATGCCCTTAAGGTGTTTAAATGTCTCGATCATATCACCTCTCTCCTCCTTTGCTCAAGGGTATACATATTGAGCTCCGTTAATCTGTCCTTATATGTCTTCTGATGCAGTCCCTGCACCATTTTGGTTGCCCTTCTCTGGACTGCCTCAATTTGTTAATGTCCTTGTGAAGGTGTGGCCTCCAATACTGCACGCAGTACTCCAGATGGGGCCTAACCAATGTCTTGTACAGAGGGATTATTACCTCCCTCTTACGACTTGTGATACCCCTACTAATACACCCTAACACCCCCCTAGCCTTACCTACTGCTTTAGAGGTCTGCTTGGATGATTTTAGGTCATCAGTGATGATGATGCCCAAGTCTCTTTCTTCCTTTGTGACTGCTAGCAACTCCCCTCCCAGCCTATAAGTGGCTCTTCCATTGAGGATACCTGTTGAATGTGCATATTAGAGTCATATATGTTTTTGCCACAAATACATGATTGATGGAAAAATATTACATGATTACTCACAAATATCACAGCTTTAACTGACCAAGATGTATTTTCTTCTCGCCTCAGGTGAGACGGGGAGCTAGTTTGATGTATAGTAACATATATATTCCTGTCAATAACCTTCCAGTTAACCCAGAAGAAGAACTCAAAGAGATTGAGCAGGAAGTGGCTGAGCTGAAAAAAGCGATGGATCTGAGTGTTGTACGCCTCATGTTTACTGCTTATCTCCCGGACAGCTTCGGGCGTTTTACTCTTCCATTGAAGCCTGTCATTTCTGATCCCATCCACGATAGCAGTAAGTGGAGAATGGATTATTCCATTATCATTTTTAATTGCTGGTATCCCTTTGTAATGCAAGTTTTACGAATATTTTCAAATGCTGTAATAAATGGATTATGCCATAATTCCTGGCAGCGTTTTACGGTGTTCTTTTCCAAACAACCCTGTCGATCCTCATAAGCTGTACATGTCACTCACGCTTGCTGCTTGTGCGTTGTTTTAAACTTCAGGCTCCTCTGTGCTCCATGTTGAAGAGCTCAGCCTGCTCTTCTGGCCACACTCGAGGTTTAGCTTGAACGGGTGCTTCTGATCGCACTTCAGGCGTGCTCTGTTCTAGCATCAGCTGGAAAATCCTGAGTCGCGTGGCAGTGCTTTTCACACACATCATTCATTTGTGATGTCTTGCTTCACCACTCGTGAGTTATACATCTTACCATTCACTAGTGGAAATAAATGTGTTATTCCACTGCAACCCAGTATGTGTTTCCTATATTTGCACCAGGAGTTGGGGTTAAAAATGGCATGATAAAAAGGATATCTTGGTTAGTGACATCATTTAGCAGCAACATATCAAAAGTATGTAGTTTTTACTGTTGTCAATGAATAACTTAAAGTATTATAGTGTCATTG
The DNA here is from genome assembly GCA_016271365.2 of Neoceratodus forsteri. Lineage (NCBI taxonomy): Eukaryota > Metazoa > Chordata > Ceratodontiformes > Ceratodontidae > Neoceratodus > Neoceratodus forsteri. The sequence goes on along the minus strand of CM028135.1, from coordinate 65,114,971 downwards.
TATGACACTGGTGTGCCAAGATGCCCACTGTTGAGATGGGCTCCAAAACTGTGAGGGAAAGCTGATAGTGTCCCTTTAATTCATTGGGAATTTCTAAACCTCAAAAACTCTTATTACACAGCCTGCTTTCACATCACAGACTCGAAGGACATTAGGGTAGGTGAGTGGTGTTTCTTTTCACTCACAGCCACAGGGATCTGCATTCAGATAAATTACAAGCTGGCTTTATGCTCCCATTTACCGATGAATTTCACTGCTGCTTAAGCTGCTTCCTTTAATGCTTTCAGCCTGGCATTCTCTGTATATTTTTAATTTTTTTTTATTTAGTATGCTTTTTCTTGCCGCCGGCTGCCCGGTTCCTTAGCCCAGTCACGGACCTCCCCTTCTGCTCCCAAATCAGTTGCACCTCGCTGATACACCCTGGCTTGCCCCCAGGTCGGGGGTCATGGCACCAGCCGCTAATGTGCCAAAATGTCAGGTTAGGTCGATGGGCTGACCTGGGAGTGATTGAAGCTGAGGGCAGGCTTCATTCGGAGCGGCCGTCGGCATTTTTCCCCAGCGATGGAGGCGGGACGCAGTGACAACCAGTATCCGCCCGCCCCAGAACACTTTGGTGTTAAGGCGCGATACACCCAGCCTCCGCTAGGGTGTCCGTGGTTGGCGCCAAACACACTACCCTCTCTCCCCCCGGAGAAGGAGAGCCGTCCATGAATGCTCAGTCCTTCTCCCCTGGCTGGCCCTCCAATGTCCCAGATCCATTCCCGAACCCAGGTCACCGGTGTCACAGGTAGGCAACCTGTCCCTGCGCCAGCGGGCCAGCATGTACATTTATTTTTTAATAGCTCTGCTACTACCTGCTCTCCATGATTCTGTTACCAGAAATTATGGCCTCAAGATGTATCTTGTTAATGTTGTCATCAGGGACAGTGCTACAGTAAAACATAACCAAAGGGAAAAACTTGCAGACTGCCCAGAACTGAAACACCTGACAGTGGGTCTACAGCAGTGCATCTGGTCTGAAACAGTAGTTGAAAGAAGAACAAAAGTGAACAATAAAAGTAATTTTTTTCCTGACAGTTTTTAGCTACTGCACTGGTGAACTCTGCACTTTCAATTGGTTTTTGATGGAGTCATACTAGTTTCGACCCACATGTTTTTTTTACATTGGTCAGCGGGATTTAATTTGACCAGTGGTTTGGGTGCCATAAATGATATCTTGAAGTTTAAGTATATTACAATGAAATGGTAAATCAATCTAAGAGCAGCTTTCACAGCGCTGATGAGCTAGAGAATAATACGTGGGCAGAGGGTGTGTAATGAGAATTTTTTACACACATCCGAGGTGTGTGATACCACTTAAACCACAGCAGCAACTTGAATGCATATAGAAAGGCATCACACAACAGTGGTGTTCAAAAAATTCCGGTTTAGCCCTAGTCGTGCTTTATTTTTCATAATTACTGGTCCTGAGGTTTTTCAGAAATATGCTGATTCTGAGTTTCAACACCAGTACTGGTGTGGGTGCTGCTCTGCTGTTTTTTTTCCATGGCTGAAAGTGGAAGTAAATGTGGATGAGAAAAAAATGAATGAGATGCGTGTTGCATCTTTGTAAAAGTAAGTAAAGAAAAAGCAGTGCTGTACTAAACTGGGCAAAAGCCTGAATAAAACTGGTAACTTACAGTTCGACTTAAATAGGAAAACGATCCCATGCTCAGTGGCTGTGAATGTTTTACAGTGGCGGCAGTCTTGCACCATGGGAAGCAAGTACTTACCGTTGTAAAGGGCTGTGTGTAGTGGAAAGTTACAACACGGTTATTTGTATATAAAAAGGTTGATAAGTAATTATATGTATAGAATGATGTGTAGTGGCTGGTACATAACGTGATTTTTTTTTTACACACCTGAGTCTGTGATGCTTCATCATTTCAAGGGGTTTGTCCAAGCATTACATACTGAGGGTGTGTAAAAGAAACAAGTTTTGCCCCAATTCCTCCCCAGGTCTTTATTTTTCATAATTGCTGGTTCTTGCTGTTAGAAAGACAAGAGTTGTTTCTCAATAAAAACACCCTTGCAATATTCCAGACACCTTCCGCTTTTCTTTTTTGATTTGAACATTGGTTGAGTGTTTTAATCAAGGAAGAACCCACATTTTTGGAACAAAAAGTTGGGAAGTCTCACACTTGCTGTTATGCATGGAAAATGGTAATTAATATTTATATCTATTTACCTGCTTTCCATGGACTATGGTTCTTCTTCTGACCTCCTGAACAGTCTGTATCTCTGAATGTCAGGGTCACTGCTGCACGGCATCTTGACTTCTAGGGTTGCCCCAATCTATGGGTTCTGAGTCTGTCCCTTCCTGGGGGCCCTTATCCCCTCTGCGGCTGACAGCAAGCTGGGAGAAGTGTCTTGGAGTCCTTGATATTGTGCTGACAAGCAGGGACTGGTGTCTCCTTTATGATCCAGTCCCTCCCTAAATTGTAACAATTAAGAGATCAAAGCAACGGTGCCAGCTCTATAGCACAACAGTAGAGATTCTGCTTGCAATGCAGGCAACCCGGGTTTGAGAACAAACCCAGGATGTCGGGGGCTGGCCGGGGTTGGGGTGGGGATTGAGCATCCCAGAGAATGCTTTCCTCCTCTGGGTGGTGTAGGTGTCTGCAGCCCACCGTGCCATCGCCATATGTGGTTTCACGGATGCAGTGACAGAGTGGGCTCAGCAGAGGGAGAGAATAACATGCAACACACTTCTCTGCATGTCCGTTGTGTGAGCAGCTTGGAGCACATTAAGCCACCATCTTAAGGAAAGGGAGAAACACTCAAAAATCTCATAGCACCCTCGGCACACCCACCCAGCATGAAGATTTCCCTTTCGTTGACCCATGATTGACTGATGGTTGTGTGGGGGCCTCACCTACGGCCGTATTGTGGGAGGGTTAACCACGGAGCAGGTAAGTGGGATTCTCTGTGGTCCGGGTTGGAGATGGAACTGGGTGGCAGCCAGACTGATAGGGGCTGTGGCTGAGGTGTTGGGAGGTTAAACAGTAACTCAATAACAACAAAAAAACTAAGGCATATGCCTTTTTGGAATGAAATACCCACATCATCCCTCATCCTGTTTGGGAACGATGGGAATCAGCTCTTATCTAGAATGCTTGATTCTCACTGTCAGAGAAAAACCTGGCAAATAATTCATAAAACAATGGCCTCCTTCATTTGGAGAGAATTCTGGTGGAAGTTTGTGATTAATTTTTTTAGGACTCCATCTGTCACCTCTCATTATTTTACGGGGGTTGGGGGGGGTCAAGCTTGTGTTGGTGACATTGCATAGCTAAAAGTAATCATTTTCATATATTTTGGTCCTTTCCCAAGATACAACATTTTTGGACCTCAGAGGCTGCACACCATCTCTAATATTTTGGATTTTTCTATACCATTTCTTTTCGAAATTTTTTCCCTTGGCCTCTTATCGCAAGAGATAAGAGTATCATGTTGCCACAATGACGGGAAAACAGTGAAGACCATCACAGTGACATTTTCAACAGTTTGGTGTGATGGCCCTCTGGATTCCCGACGCTGCTGCTTCCAGGGTGTTCTTCCCCTCCCCAAACCAACTCTGGCTTAAAGTTGGTTCCCCCCACAAAAAACACACTTTTCCCCAGCAACGGCACAATACCAATTGGCAGTGTTGTGCCCTCGCTGTACTGACAGTCGCCACAGTCCATGTCACTGCAACATGGTGGAGATAACCCCTCAGAATAATTATCTGTATTGTATTTTTGTGGTTGCAGCCTTTAAAGCCATCACTAGATGGTGGTTGTCCCCCATCTCTCTCACACTAGCAGACTGGATCAATTTGGTTCATGAAATTCATGTACTGGAAGATATGTATATGAATCTACATTTTCAGTATGAGAGGGGATAATATTCATCTGTTTACCGGATTGGTTAAATGGGATTCATTTTTAGAACTATCCTCCTTGGATGGGGCTTTCTCTGCCTCCACAGTGACGTTTTCGCAAGTTTGATTACCCCTTTTTTTCTTTGCTCGTGCCTTCTGATTTTTCCTGTTTGTTCTTCATACTCAGCCATCCGTTACAAACATTATGTATCATTATACTTTGCAAAATTGCATCCATTGTGCCGTGTCTTAGCCTTGATTGGTCATTTTATTGTTAATCTGTTTAGTTCTAAATCTGTGTATCATCATGGTATTATACTGTTCACATGCACTGTTTGGATGTTAATTAATAAAGTATGCGGTTGAAAAAAAATTAAGGCATCCGACCTGCTGATTTACAAAAAGTACTGTAAAGCATGTTATACTGATTTTGGTCTATTTTTAACCCTTAGGCTGCCAACATAATTACAATGTATAGGAATTCTGAACTGCTTTAGCAATCCGTGGCATGGCAAGGGTTAAGTTAACCTAGATTGGTGCTCTTTCATAGTAAGCCAGGGCTAATTTCTGCTTTCTGAGGGAATCGGTGAGTACCCTGGATGATAGAGTGGGTGGGGAACCCTCATAAATTAGAACATGCTTGCACAGCATACTTATTTATTCCTGCTTACGAAGCATGGTGGTAGACATGATGGACCCTGGGTCCCTCCCGACCTTACGTTACCATGTTACTGTGTTAAGCACTGGCCCTGACTTTTTTTAACTGTGACAAGCAGAGCAATGGGAATCACAATTACAAAACTCTTAAGAGTTGAACAATTCTCTTTTTAAGTAGAATATATCTTCCGGGTATTATTACTGCAGTTCTGCAACTTGCAAATTAAAATTCACTGATTATTTTAATGGTTTGGCAAAGAGTTTTGCCATGTGGCTAAAACATTTAGATGACAATTAGCTAAAATGCTATTGACTTCTAGCTTTCCATCCTATAGTCTTGGTTAGCATGGGCAAAATTCTTGATAGAAGAAGGGTTGAGATTTTTCTCTCTCGTTTTACTTTCTTCAGAATCACCAGGTGCCTCCAACCTGAAAATCTCTCGAATAGACCGGACAGCAGGCTCAGTGGCGGGAGGTGATGAAGTCTACCTGCTCTGTGATAAAGTGCAGAAAGGTGAGTAGGTGCCTACTCCTTTAATGCTTCTAAGTTGACCACTGACTGAAGAACCTCACTGGTTTTGCTCTTGCAGGCTTGTTTAGATGCGGTGCATATGACATCATTGAGCACCACTTTGCCCTGTGGTGGGAGACACAAGCAGGGATGAAGTGTTTGTATCCCTAATGGCTCCAATCTGCAGCCTACGGTCAAATAACTGTGCGGTCCTCTTAGTTCAGAGCAGTATTCTTTTCATTAGAATTTCCTCTGTTTGAAAACAGATGGCTGCCTAGCAAGGTGCAGGCACGTAGCCAGTTGTGCCTGCCCATTTTTCTACCTGAACTTTTCCCACCTATCGAGCATGCCTTGGCCAGTGCCCTAGTGGTAGTTAAGTCCCTTACCCCTATCCCTCCACCTCTCCCTTTCATGCCTTTGCTTTCACCAGTCACTTATAGCTGTCCCATGCGCTCTTGAAACCTGTCAACTTCTCAGCATTTACCACCTCTCTGGGCTGGCTGCTCCATCCATCTAGCACCATTTCCATGAAGATTTATTTCCTCACGTCCCTCCTGAATCTACCCCCACCAGATCACGCAAAGCAAAGCATGTTTATTCCTATAGGGCCTTCTCTGTCAAGGTCCTAGGGCTTTAAAATATACAAGGGTAGGAACAAGTTGCGAGTCTGACATGTTGTAATGAAATCAGTAACATAGATGACAACATATAGAATAGCGATAAGTGACTATTGGGCATAGTTTCATCGAGGGATGTTACGATGTCATACACCCCGAGAGTGAAGCTCAAGAGGTCCGTTTGACATCATCACATCCCTGAGATGGAAACAAAGCCTTGTTGTGTCTGGTCACCCATATGCTGTTTTATATAGTATATGATTCCCAGAAATGTCTAAAGTTTAATTTAACCACAAGGTTTCATACCTTGCGTTCACACACCCACTTGCTCTCTGTTGTTGCTGCAGTCCCATTTTGCTTCCTTTTCTCCGATGATCTTGGCCCGCACTACGGTTCCGCTCTGCTCTCGACCCGATTTTTCAAAGTGCCAGTGATTAAAAAAAAAAAAAAAAAAAAAGAAGAAGAAGAAAAGTGCCAAATTGATTGTTTGGACACATGGAGCCGACAATGGCAGTTTGTGTCCAAACTATCTTAGTGAACTGCTTGCCCCTCCACTCACTGACTGGTGCCGCCATTTTAGTCCATTTGTTTTTTGAACACAGAGCTGTTTTAGCCAGTCAAGTAACAGCTCAAGAAGGAAAAGTGGTTGTAGTATCGTTGTGACGTCTGAACGATACTACAACTTTTCTTGACCTTTGAACTGTCCTACAACAGCTTTTGGAAAGCCACCGCCTTTTATCCACAATTAGCCCTAACCGTATACTATAACAGTTTTGACAGTCTTAGTACAAAACAATAAAACACAGCTGAATTGAGTCAGGGAAAGCATTCCCAAAACAGTGTGACCTTTAAATTCTTTGAAACCTCTCAGTCAAGGAGCAGTGCCCTAGGTGACTCAGTAAGGAGTTCCTCAGGGCAGGGTGCCGCAACCAGGAGTGCACTGTTCTATATATTTCTTTTTAAACAAGAATGTGTAACTCTCAAAAGATTGTCCCCGGTGGAGCAGAGAAGTCAGTCTGGAACATAAGAACACAGGTGATCTTACTTCGAGGAGAAGCCCTTGCAGCAGGTTCTACATTGAGGACTGACGCCACCTGGCGGCGGTTCTGGCAACTTTTTCCTTTAGCAGTACCGACGTAGGAATGCCCCCCTGCCGGCCTCTGCTCCACCCCCGACGTTGCCCTATATAAGGGAGGAGTTCCCTACGTGCTCCAGTTCTTTCCCGCCTCACGGTCAGGGTTAGTTAGCTCAGTTACGGCTCAGTACCGATTGCTTCTTCTCCACCTAGATTTTTGCTTCAGCTTCTCTCCAGAGCTTCTATGTCCACTTCTCGCCTCAACAAGTGCGCTTGTGGGTGACAGATTCCCACTAAGGACGGCCATTCATCATGTCTCTACTGCCTGGGGCCTGACCACGACACCGGCGCCTGCCCCCACTGCCAAGCCTTCAATTCGCAGATGAGAATCCAGTGCCAGAAATCACTCACGGCCTACCTCGCCGAGACGAAACTTGCCGCCATGGAAAGGGCCTCCTCCTCCAGGGAATCTGATCCTTCTCCCGCCCACAAGAACCACAAGCACCGGGAACAGGACAGGGGTCAGTCGCTCTCAAAGCACAGGTCTTTGGGCTCGAAGTCCGGGTCGTCGGGGCATGAATCTCGCTTCACGACCCTTAAGCCTTCCTCTGTCTCCAAGTCCTCTAGTTTCACCCTCCAGCCTCTGAGGGTCTCTCAGCCCGCTGAAAAATCTTCGGGCTCAGGTAAGGGCTCCTCCCGCTCGACCTCTTCATCGAAGGCCGACTCCCGGGAGTTAAGCAAGGCCTCTTGGTCTTCGGCTGGCAGGGCTTCTTCCTTGCCGCCAAAACACGATTACGACCGACGCCTGCCTCCGGCGACTGACCGGCGTTCGGCCGAGAAACACAGTGGCCACAAAGCCGACCGTCCTAAGGCCCACGCCTCCCAAGGACGTCCGTCGGCCCCTAAGGAAAAGTGGACGCCGGATCCTCGTCTGCCGGTGGCCGTTCCGTCCCCAGTCCCCGCGGTTATTCCGCCGCCGGTTGTGGTTCGCACGCCAGTCACCCCGGCTCCTCGCAACATCAGCTCCGGCACCCCATCTCCCCATTTGCCGGTTTGGCTGTCGACGGACCCTGACGATGGTGGCGCTGACACCACCCCGACGTGCCCCCTTCGGCCGACGCCGGTCGATAAGGGCACATACCCAACGCTGGTACCACCAGACAACGGTACCAACGCCGGCTCAGGCTCGGGTGCTCCTCCACCGCCTCCTCCAGGTTCTCCCAAGCTAAACCTGTCACAGGTGTAGGAGCTTTTTTCCCACTGGTGGGATACCATTAAAAAGGACCTTCCAGCGGGTGTGCCCCCTCCTACTCTGGTACCGGTTCCGGACCTGGTCAGCGGAGGATGGTGGGGCGGACGGGGAATCCCCTCCTAAGAAACACTTCAAAAAGTCTAGGAAGCATAGGTCTCGGAGTTCCTCCCGCTCTCCCTCTCCATTACCAGACAAGAGGCGCAAGAGGAGGAGACACAGTCCTTCTCCCTCTTCTTCTCCAGACTCCTGCATAGAGTCAGACTCTTCATCCTCCGATGCCTACTCAGAGCCAGACCTAGAGGACATGGAGGGCCTTCCCAAATCCCCTCCAGATGATCCCAGCTTCATGGAGGTGATGAGGCACATCCAGGCCAACATGGGATGGGACACTGAGGCCCTGGACCCCGAGCAGTTGCGGTTTACTAAATAACTCCGCCAAAAGGACCCAAAGCCATTGGTCATCCCTCCTATGGTTGACACTTTTCAGGATGTCACCCGTGTGACCTGGAAGCGCCCTTCAGCCCTGAAGTCAAGGCTCATTGGCTATACTGGGCACCTTTGGACCATCCCTTCCTGGCCGAACCACCCACTGCGGACTCTGTGATGATTTCAGCAGCTCACAACCGTTCGCAGAGGCCCAAACACTTCAGCACCCAGCTGCTTGATTGAGAGTCGAAGCAGCTGGATTCGATGGCCTGCAAGGTGTACTCTGCTGCCACCTACAGTATAAGGAGTCTGAACTTCCTTACACACATGTTCCAATTCCAGAATGCCCTTTGGGAACAGGGAATGGACATAGTGCAGAGCATGCGAGATTGCCTTCAACGGGCAGAGCTGGCCAAACTCTTACAGACCAGCTCAGACGTGGGAACCCATGTGCTGCGCTTGGCCTATGGTTCTGTGGACACCTCTTCAAGGGCGGCTGTCACTGGCATTCGCCTCCGACGCCATGCTTGGCTTCGGGTCTCAGGGTTCAATCCAGACATGCAATCCAACCTTCTGGATGCTCCCTTTAAGGGCTCCGTGCTCTTTGGCGAGGACACGGAGTGCATCATCACCAGGCTGCAGGACTCCGGTAAGGCTGTCCTGTCCATGCAGTCCATGTACTGCCTGAATTGGGGGGTGAGCTTTTAAGCCTTGTTTTCGTGGCCATGGGGGACATCAGCCATAGCAACCTTGCTTTCAGCAGCATGCGCAGCGAGGGGACTTTGGTCGTAGAGGCGGAACCAGAGGCACTGCGGCCTCCACCTCTAGACAACCAAAAGCAGCCACTGCCACCCTTCCCCCTCCCACCAAACGCCTGACTATCCAGGCAACCCTTCTCCTCGGGCCAGTTGGCCAGTGGAGCTGGTCGGAGATCGCTTTTCCCTCTACACGGACGCATGGAGTCAGGTGACCTCCGATCAGTGGGTCCTAGAGCTCGTGGAGTTCGGGCACTCCATAGAGGTCAACTCCATTCCTCCGGACAGATCACCGTCTCCATCCCGATACCCAAGGGAACACAGAGCGCTGGTCTGGTGGGAGATTTCTTCCCTTCTGGACAAAAAAGCCATCAAACTGGTTCCACCGGCCGAGTCAGGGAGAGGGTTTTTCTCCCACTTCTTCCTAGTTCTGAAGAAGTCCGGAGATCTCAGACCCATTCTGGACCTCCGCAGTCTAAACCAGTGGGTCTCCTACAAGAGATTCAGGATGGTTTCACTTCCCACTCTTCTCCCACTCATCTTGGCAGGAGATTGGCTGGCGTCTCTGGACATGCAGGATGCCTACCTGCATATTCCCATCGCCAGAAGCCATTGAAGATTCCTAAGGTTCAGATTCGAAGACGAGGACTATCAGTTCCGAGTCCTTCCCTTCGGTCTCTCTTCAGCCCCCAGGGTCTTCACCAAGTGCCTGGCTGTCATGGCCGCAGCACTTCGATGACTGGGCCATTTCGTGTTTCCTTACCTGGATGACTGGTTCCTCCTGGCTTCGTCCAGGTCTTGTCTGTCGGAAACTATCAGGGATTCCATCTCGCTTTTCCAGAGTCTTGGAATCACCATCAGCAGGGACAAATCTCATCTAATCCCAACCCAGATTCTCCAGTTTATCGGAGGTCTTCTGGACAGCACTCTCGGGAAGGTCTTTCTTCCCTCCGACAGAGCGGGTCGCATTCAGGCCCTCGTGTCTCAGATCTCTTCAGCCTCGAGGGTGCTGGCATGGCTCCTTTTCAGGCTGTTGGGGCACATGGCTGCCGCCTTAGTCTCGGTTCCTCTGGCGCTCCTGCACATGAGGACCATTTAGTGGTCCTTGAGAGTCCAGTGGGACCAGACTTTGGACAATCTGGACGCCTTGATCATCATATCAGAGCCAGTCTGCCGAGGGCTCCGCTGGTGGATGTCGTCCAAAAATTTGCTGGCGGGCATCCCCTTCCAATTGGGGGTGCCGTCCCAGGGGTGGGGCGCACACTTGGGGAACCATCGTACCCAGGGTTCCTGGTCCTCCATGGAGGTGAATCTGCACATCAACTTCCTGGAAATGAGAGCCGTACTTTATGCCCTCCAAGCCTTGGCCTCGGTCCTAATGCCGGGCCATCTCTTGGTGCAGACAGACAACACTTCATTGATGTTCTACATCAACAAACAGGGCGGCACACATTCCTATCCCTTTTGCAGGGAAGCCATGCGAGTTTGGGATTGGGCCCTACAGCATCACCTGTTTCTGACAGCAGTACACGTTTCCGGGTTGCAGAACGTGTTGGCCAACACACTCAGCAGGACAAGATTGGAAGCCCACAAATGGGAAGTGCTCCAAGAGGTTGCAGATTATATCTTCCGTCTATGGGGGGTGCCAGATGTGGACCTTTTCATGTCACAATTCAACGCAAAACTGCCCAATTTTTGCTCGCTAGGTCCAGAGCCTGGAGTTTTTTGGCAAGACGTGTTGTCCTTTTGCTGGAACGGGAGGTTTCTATATGCCTTCCCTCCCTTTCCGTTCCTTCAGAAGGTCCTCCTCAAGGCTCAGTTGGAACCTTCCACTCTTATCCTGATTGCTCCGCTATGGCCTCGTCAAATCTAGTTTCCCTTACTGCAGCATCTAGCGGTAGAGTCACCAATGCCTCTTCCTCTCTCTTCGCACCTTCTGTCACAGGACAGGGGGTCCCTGTTGCACCTGAACTTATGTTCACTTCACCTGCATGCCTGGATCCTCAGGACCTAGCCAAGTTCAGGTTTGGAGTGTCTGATTAGGTTGCTCAAGTGTTGGTTAAGGCTTGGAAACCTGCCACCAGGGCCACTTACGCTGTGAAGTGGAAACTCTTTTGTATTTGGGCCACAGCCAAGTGAGTGGATCCGTTGGTCTGTCCGGTTAATACCATATTAGAATATCTGCTTTCTCTTTCCGAGAAAGGTCTCAGCTATTCCTCCATCAGGGTACACCTGGCTGCCATCTCTGCTTACCATTTCTCTCTGTTGGGTAAGACGGTGGCTCAGATGGAGCTTTCCAAGGCATTTTCACGCTGTATTCTCCACATCAGACCTCCCATTAGGGACCCGGTTCCTCCGTGGGATCTCCTGTTCATCCTGGAGAAGCTTACTCTTCCCCCGTTTGAACTGACCATGGAGTCCGTGCTCCATTTCCTTTCTTGGCAGACTCTGTTTTTGGTAGCTATCACTTCGGTGAGGTGCATTTCAGAACTTCAAGCCCTCATGTATAAGAAACCTTACTTTGTCTTCCACTGGGATAAGGTTGAACTCCACACTTATCCGAAGTTCCTACCGAAAGTTGTTTCGGAGCTCACCTTGAATCAGTCGGTTCAGCTCCTGGTTTATTACCCAGAGCACTCTAACAGGAGGGAGACCCTGCTTCATTCTTTGGACGTCCACAGGGCTCTCAGATCTTACCTGGCTAGAACCAAGGGGGACAGGAAGTCTGATCAGCTTTTTTGTGTCCTTTGCCCAATGGTGGTCGCCTGGTCACCAAACAGACGCTTTCGTGCTGGTTGGTCCACTGCATCTCCTACTGTTACAAGAAGCACAATAGGTCAACATCGGGGCTGGTTAAAGCTCATTCTGCCAGAGCTATCGCTGCTTCCTTCGCAGTGCTGAAGAGGGTACCAACAGCAGACATCTGTACTGCTGCTACTTGGAGTTCTGTGCATACTTTTGTCCGGCACTATAGCCTCTACATCATTTCCAGACGCAGAGCAGGGTTTATCCTCGCAGTTCTGCAAGGCCTGGTTTCCTGAGGGACCTTCCCTTCTCCTGATGTTCCTTTCCTTGCTGTTTTCCCCCTCCCAGTGGTTGTTATATGTTTATACTGCTTGGGACTCCTCAGTGTGGAACCTGCTGCAAGAGCTTCTCCTCGAAGTAAGATAGTACAGTTATGTAAGAACTTACCGTAACAGTAGATCTTTGAGAGAAGCTCTTGCAGCAGGTATATTTCCCGCTCTCCTTCCCCCAGGGATCAGGCCCTGTTTAGGCCATTTTTTTTTCTTCTTTGAGGGGTTGTCCATTGACAATCATTTTTCTGACCATTGCCTGTTGTTATGTTGCCTGATGGGGCATACAAGAAATGAAGTACGTGGGGAACTCCTCCCTTATATAGGGCGACGTCAGGGGTGGAGCCGACGCCGTCGGGGGGGCATTCCCATGTCGGTACTGCTAGAGAAAACATTGCCGGAACCGCCGCCAGGTGGCCTCAGTCCTCAATGTGGAACCTGCTGCAAGAGCTTCTTTCGAAGATCTACTGTTATGGTAAATTCTTACGTAACTGTACTTTCATTTTATGATGGCAGCTCATCTTAAGCTGGTCCTTTACCTAAGTGCCCAGGAAGTACCTCCACGTTAAATGCAATAATCAGGGGTGGCTCGCTGGTGCAGGGGTAGCTCTATCACTTGCAATGCAGACGCTCCAGGTTCAGGAATGAGCTTGGGTCATCAGCAAACTGGCCGAGAGGGGTGGGCAGAGCATCCCATGGAAGCTCTCCACCTCGGGGGATGAAGAGATCTGACCTCTGCTGCAGTACCGCCACCGGGGTGACCACATGTCCATTGAGCATGGACATGCTCAGAGGATGACACCATTGGTATCTTTGGGGGAGAAAACAGAAAAAGGGACACCCCAACTGTGGCAAGGATGATGTCCACTCCCACAGTAGGCCCCTCACTGCCGACCTTGACTCTTTCTCCTAGATCCAGTCTGTATCTTCCCTGGGGGCCGGTCGGGTTAGGGAGGCAAAGTATACCAAAAAAACAAAATAAAATAATGACGAAAGATGCAATAATCAGATTCTGACTTTGGCACACAGACAGGTTAAGTATAGCAAATAGGTCTGAATCTGTGTTGTGCGAGAGCCTAACAAGAAGCAAATTTCTAAGCCACAACAGCACTGAAGAGTCCAAGATTTCCAGAGGAGGAGAATGAGTGGCAGTCTGGCCTTAGGAATGGAACTCCTCCAGAGAATTAGAAATATCATACCATGGACTGGCTAAACCTTGCCTTTTCATGCAGTTGCCCTTAGTAATAGGAAATGGAATGGTTCGAAACTCGTATATTCTTTTGCCATGAAGTAGAATTATTTTCTTTTACTGCCAGCTGAGTTTATTTTTTTCTTTTGCCGTAGCGGGGCATCTATTTAATGAGGACATGTTCATGGCAAAGCTGTCTTCTGCTCATTTTCCACTGTTAATTGCTTTACAATGTTTTATTTATTTTTATATTGAAAGTTTCATAAAATGCCCTCTTTTGTCATTACTTTGAGGGAAATGTGTCGTTCTGCAGCACAGTATGAGGGCTGGGTCTGCAGATTTTTGATGTTTGTTTGTATTCGCAACATTTCTCCTCCCACAGCTGCCAAAAAAATACTCCTGGGCTGTACTTCCAGGAGATCAGAAAGCAAGTGACTGGGTTAAAAAAAAAGACACTGGTTTCTAAGCGATAATAGTGGATGTACTATATGAGGCAGTAATGAAATTTGTTGCAATAACTACTTTAAAGCATAGTATTAGGGTTGCAGCATAAAAAGTAAGAAAATGAAAAAATTAGAGGTCAAAGTCCCTGGAACCTTGGCAAGTCGGTGGTGTGGGGTTCCTCGGGGTTTGAATGTTCATGTAACGCAGGGTTGCTGTTGCCTTAATGTCGCCACTATCTATATAAGAATTGCTCTGCCATTTACTTTGTGTGTGTAACCCCCCATGGGGTGTGTACATGTTTGTGCACTGCTAGATCTTTCTTGGTCCAGAAATGAAATAGTTAATTTCCCTCTGGCGGGAGTGTCTGCAGGTCGGAGGTCGCTGTTGGTGCACGGGGGTATAAACTTGGGTTTTGGTGCCAGAAAAGAGGGAGTGCATGAGAGAGAGAGAGAAAAGGAGTCTGGCAGAGAGGTGCAGGAGAATGGGGCAGATTGCCCACTCTCAGTGTGTCTGGGGGTTTTGTGTGTGGGACGACCATATAGTTCGTCGAGTTGACTTGGCAGCAGCCGTCAGCCTGGTAATCCGCAGCATGAGTTCTCTTGACATGCCCCTGCACGGTGCAGTGTGAGAGATTCGTGGCCAGAGGGAAATGAATGCTGAGAGGGTGAGCTCGGAAAAAATGTGCAGCGTTCGTTATGAGAGAAAGAGACCAGAGAGGAGAATTTGGAGCCCTACACAAAGGTGAGAGAGAAACTGGTTGTGGCAGCTCCAATGGTATGGTTGGGAGTTTGCCTGTGAGTCTGGAGGGTGAAGTCATTTGCCAGGTCCCAAGTTCCACGAAGAAATGAGAGAGAGAGAGAGAGAGAGAGAGAGAGAGAGAGTCGGCCCTGAAGTCAGGAGTCACTTGCCATGGCCTAAATTCTTTAACTCAAGTTGGTGAAGGCGTGGTAAGCCCGGTTTCAAGGGCTTACTTCTGCTAGCCCAGGGATCAGCGTGGAAATGAATCTGGAGTTGAGAGAGAGAGATGATTAAGTTGTGCCTGCTGCCTAAAGAGTGAAGGCCATCTCGGCCCCGATTTAAAGCTGCCTGCATTGTAATGTAGCTTCTTAGCACAAATAGAAGCTGCCCAAAGTTAGCGGGGTCATTCGGCTACAATGGACACTAGCCGCCTGCATGACCCCTGTGGTCAGGACTGCAAATCAAATGTTTAGGTGTGTTACCACTATGGAGGGCTTAATTATCAATTAAATGAAACCTCTGTTGTTTTACATCTGCAAGATGACAATTATTTTATTGAACTCTTTGTGGCTACTAGCCAAGATTTATTGCAGTTTAGCACCAAAGAAATTCTGCGCCCCTGCACAGTTGATCACCAACCAGTGCCAGTCATCCTGGTAAGAAATTACTGTGGTTTCTGCTGTGAGTGCACCTTCCCCACATATTTATCACCTGGCCTACGCCTAGACACCAGGGAGGGGCTTACATGTGATGAGACAGTACCGATATGAGGGTAATGCCAGCCTTGCTTTGCATGATTGTTCAAACCTCGAGGAGCACCACACCACCAATTTGCCAAGCTTTCTGAGACTTTAAAACCTAAATGTCCCTATTTTGTAAGCTGTAACTATAGTAGATGCTTTAACATAGTTTTTGTACTTTATTTTTTATTATATTTATGGAGTTTGGCAACCGGGTGGGCACACTGAGACCGAGATCCTTTTTTCAGGTGCAGCCCAAAATTAATTACAATGAACATATACAGAGACAGCTGATGGCAAGCACAGGTTATCACAGGCACAGTAACAGGCTACAATACATTTAGAAATGAGTGTACATGGTCATGAGACAACAAAGGACAGAAATACAGTGTTTACCAGTGTTCAGCAAGAACAAACACGTCTGCCATCTAAGATGCGAGTCCACAAATTACTTTTGAAGGCTGGGAGGGAGGAGTCTGTTCTGGATGTTTGAAGGTAAGGCATGTTGTTGTGGAGCGGTATATTTTAAAGGATCTTTGTCTGGACGATGTCCTTACTCTAGGTACCGACTGGAGGGGTTTTTCAGAAGAGTGAAGGGTTCAAGGGTTCTTCTCAAAGGTTGTGCCGCAATAGTGTCCCTGAGGTTAGGTGGTGAGGCAGTCCTAATTTTGAAGATGTGGCAGAGTGGATTCACTGTATGAGGTGCATACACTGAGTCCCGGTTTTACTTTTCAAGCAGCAATTTCTACTTGAAACGCCCCTCGGTTTCTGAAACGAATGATATTGCCGAAATCAGTGCATTTTCTTTAATACAGCCTGCTAGTTACTTCCTATGCTATATAAAAATCGCCCAACTCATTCGTGCACGAGTTTGGCAGGATTCAGTGCCAGATCTCTATCGGGGATGCATGGGAAGGCGCAGACAGCAAAATAAGATCAGGATAATTGAAAGTAATTTTTACTGAAAAATAATGATTACAGGAAAAAACATGGATTTCAAATGCCATTTAAGCAGTTACATTGTAGAGCTGTATTAAGGGGCACAAGCAGTGTAGGAGTCCAGAAAATTGGTGAAAAAGCCAACAGTGTCCCGTTAATTAACAACATAAATGATAGTTGCGAGTTTGCAGTGTGATAAACAGTTTGTAGCTGTGACTTCTGACTGGAGGAGAGGGACCAGATAGTATAATTAAAGTTAGAAACTGTGCTTCTTTGAACATAGTGCAAATAGTGATCCTATATTTAGAAAGCTGACTACAAGAAAGCTGTTATTTGGCTGTATACTGGTTGCTAACAACAACAAAAAAACTGGCTGTCAGACAAAACGCCTCCAACAGAACTCTTTCAGAACTTAATGAATGCAGTGTACGACATGGAGAAACTTACAGCCAATGTCTCACAGACTTTGCCACAGCTCAAAACTGATCTGGCGCAAATGGGTCGTATACATTATGTCCAAAAGAAATGACTTTGTCCCATAACCTCCTAGGTATTTTTGGGGTTTGCTCTCATAGGATAAAAGAACTGCATGTCTTAAAGGGAAACACCAGTTAACACAGTTAGCAACGCTGTATTCCCTTTGTAGTTTCCGGTCCCTGATTATTGCTTGAGCTCTTAAAATGGCCGGGTATTTCATTAAAAATCATTGTAGTAAACACCCTTGCACTTAGGGTGCTTTCCGCCATGCCGCGCGGCAGTGCAAGTCTGAGCCGCACCGAGAAAGTAAACATTGTGAGCGGGCGCATTCATGTGGCGCTCACGCTCACCCTCATTCAAACCGAGCCGCTCTCTATGTGCTTACTCCAAGTCACTGTTCACTAACTATGCCTGCTGTGCCCCGTAATTTCTGAACTTTGTTTTATTTATATCTTACAGTCCACTGACTCCAGCATGGCATTCTCAGAATGCTAAGCATGTCCTTAATCCAGTAGCTAACTTTAAATCGGGAAAAAAATCACTTGATGTTTATGTTGCTAGCCCCTAAAGTGGATGTGGGCATTCTGTATTGTTATTGCAGTGAGGTACCATAATGCTCGGCTACGCGAAGTCACGTAGGCATGAGAGGTCAGGGAACATGTGATCATACTGAACATAATGGCGCCTCACTGAAAAAAATGCCTCAGAATGCCCACATCCACTTTTGGTGTTAGCAACATAAACAGTAAGTCATTTTTCCTGATTTAAAGTTAGCAACATTTGCCTGTTTTGCAGGTTGTAACTTAACATCTACACCACAGGAACTGCAACTCACTTACCTGCACCTGGGGCCTTACAGCCTTTTTACTAATTCTTGATTTGATTATTTCCAAATGAAATGTGGCCAGTTACTGTATGGGTTGGGGGGCTTATAGGTTTGATGAAGTTTTATAACAGAATACAATCAGTGAGGGCCAGCCCGATGGTACTGAGGGTTGAGGCGCTGCATGCCACCCGTCGCACCACACCGGCCACCCGGGTTTGGGAGCAGACTTGGATCACCGGGGTCGGTGGGAAAGGAGAAGGATTGAGCATCTGGAGGACTGCTGTCCTCTTCTGGAAGGGAGGGGGTTTGTAGATCCTGGGCTTTGGTGACTCCCAGTGGCGACTGGGGGTACAGCAGCCCGCCGGGATCTCTGGCAGGGGATTGGCTGCGGCGGTGCTCCTGTGTGCGTATGTGGTAACGCACACGTGCTGGGATGCATTTCATGTCTGAACTGAAGCGGGGGAGGAACAGAAAAAGGAAAATGGCCTTGGCCCTTGGTAGGCGAAGGTGGTTCCAGTGGATGGCCCCCACGCCCATGCTGGGTCCTACCAGCCTCCGTCCGATGCTCCCTTCATTCCCTGGTCACTCCATCAGATTATAGATAGAGTGCCAAGAGAAGTCAGCAGGCTCAGAGCTGGGGGTGTTGAGTGATCGGGAGAGCAGAGAGGAGACAGGTCCCACTGAGCAGGTAAGGCTGGGAACTTGAGGTGGGCGGGACACGGCCGAGCCATGAGAGAGTCCGGGAGGCCAGTGAGGGGGAGTATAAAGAGAATGTGCAAAAAAAAAAAGAATACAATCAGTGAGACTGCACAGTGGTTAGAGAGTGGATCCACAGTGTCAGAGATCAGTAGCCAGAGGAAAGCTGGTCTCAGTACTCGCCCCCACAGATGAAACGAAGTCCAGAATACTTCATGCATTGAAACATTTATTCAGTGGTGAAAAATGATGTAAAAGTAAACCAAACGGCAGCTGCTACCACAAACGATTCTACATTTCGAGCTGCCCTGGCTCTTTGTCCTGGACTTTGTTTCATTTGTGGGGGTGAGTGTTGAGACTGGAAATCTTACATCAGCCAGAATAGTCAGGGTGAAAAGTGTGCCATGTCTGGGAAGGTCTTCAACCCAGCAAAACCGTTTTAAGTGATCTGAGGGGTGCCTCTTAGGGTATCTCAAGCCAGGGCTCTTTCTCCATGTTTGTTGCCCTTTACCATGTGCAGAGTCATGGAGTACTGAAAATTTATTAATTTTTTACTTTTCTTTCCCTCCTCCATGTGGCCATTCTTTTGACCTACATTATCTTGATTTGTGCCTGATTTTTGTGCTTTTAGTGAAAAAAGGCTTACTGATAAAAAGGGGAGTTCTGCAGTACTACACAACTATGAAGCAAAAAAGGACTTTACAACAAAATTCCACTGATCTTCCCAACATTATGACCCTTATAAACCCGGCATTTTTTTCTGCACACTGTAAGTCCCACCAAAAGTGGTGCCTCTTCAGGCTTGGGTGAGCTCACTCTGAAGAAGAACAAGACCAGGGGTATACCACATAGCTGTTCTGATAATGTGGGGGATCAGTTAGCAGGTTTCCTGTCATCAGACGATATTGTAGGGGATGCCCTTACCTGAATTGGACACGTAATGACACGTCAGTGACAGGTCCTCTTTTTCCCTTTTCAGATGATATTGAGGTGCGATTCTATGAAGATGATGAAAATGGCTGGCAAGCATTTGGAGATTTTTCACCAACAGACGTTCACAAGCAGGTAAGTTGGTGAACTTCAATTTTAAGCAGCCCCCACTGTCACAGAACTCTTTATAAAAGCAGAATTTGACACATTTCTGTTCTTATTTCATAAATTCATTGCTGGGTCATATGTCAAATGGTGTGGAGCCTGCAAGGGGTCATACCTTCATTCTGCCCCGGTAGATATTTTATTTATTTGAGTTTTGGTGACCAGGTAAGTCCATTGAGACAACTGCAGTCCCTTTTTCAGGGTCGACCCGGGAGGGGTAGAAAACAAAACCTTACAAAAATAGAAAGAAATTATGCAAAGTACAAAGTATTTTTTTACTGATCCCTCATGGGATGCCAACATGGGGTATGCACCTGCTTGACACATGCCAGCATGCATACCATCAGAGTCCCACCACCCATAAGGCCACTCTGAATGCACTGCCACCTGTGGTCACCCAGAGCTAACTGCCCTCCCTCCCCAGAGGAGGAGGGCATGCTCTGGAATGCTCAGTCCTCCTCTTTCTGACCGGCCCCCGACCTAGGTTTGTTTCAGAACCCTGGTTGCCAGCGACACGAGTAGTAGCGCTATTGCTGTGCCAGTGATCCAGCTTATATTCTTGTTATTTAGAAACATAGAATTTTGATGGCAGATGAGGACTGCTTGGCCCACCTAGTCTAACCATTTCCCTACCTGATGGATAAGCTGAAAATTCTAGTTAATCAACAGCTTACTTCCTCCTAACCCCCCCTAGAATTGCCTTATGCCTGTCCCATGCATTCTTGAATTCTCCCACTGTTCCTGACTCCACAACCTCCTCAGGAAGGCTGTTCCATGCAGCCACAACCCTCTCTAGCTTTCCCTTGTTCCTCATCCCATCACTCATCTTTCCGTCTCCTAGCCCCTTTATATGCTTCCCAATTCTTTTTGAATGACACTATTGCTTTGCCTCTACAACCTCATCAGGAAGTTTGTTCCACTAATCTTAATGTCCTTTTTAAAAAAAAAAAACATTTTTTAATTTACTCTACTTTTCGTCCAATGACATTGCCCCTCAGCCCCTCGGCCCTGCCCAGCCCCGTCACCCATCTTCTCTGAGACATGCCTCTCTCCTGTCCTCCCCAGTGGATGACCCCCCCCCATGGGAAGGGCCACCTGGGGGCCACTCCTTACCCCTGAGCAGAGTTGAAATGTTGGTTGAGGAGAGAGCCTCGGTTGGTGGTGCAGAACTTGTGGCAGAATGGTGGGAAGCATCTTGCATGGTCGGGGATTTTCTGTTTTTCTTTGACGTCAGAACGCTGACACTCCCCTCCCTGAGCACTGGCTGTGAGGCATTACCACATGTGGTCACCCACGTGGCAGTGTTGTGGCAGAGACCAGAATCCTGCCCCCTCTCCCAAGGAGGCGAGCGTGCATGGGAGACTCAACCAGCCTCTCCTGGCCAGCCCAGGCTCATCCTGGAACATGGATCACTGATATTGCAGGCAGTAGCTGGCTGGCCAACTTCGTAATGTCCTTTTTGAACCTCCTCCTCCAGCTTGAGCACATGCCCCTTGGTGGGCACACTGTTTCTGAGTCTGAACAAACTTGCTGTGCCCACTCTTTTGAACCCTGTCATGAAGTTGAAAGTGTCTGTCATGCTCCCCCTTCTGTCCTCCAAAGAAAAGATGTTGAGTCTTTCCATTCTGTCATCGTATGCTTTGTCCTGATGGCCATGAATCATCATTGTTGTCCTTCTTTGCACTGTCTCTAATCAATCCCTGTCCTTCCTTATGTGCAAACCCCAGAACTGGGCACTGTTTTCCTGAGGAAGTCTCACTAGTGATCTGTACAGAGGCACTATCCCCTCACAGCTTCTGCTAATTATCCCTGTCTCCATGCGCCACAGCACTCTGTTAGCCCTCTGGTATACCTTGTTGCACTGAACAGTCAGCTTTAGTTTATTGCTGATTGCTACCCTCAGGTCTCTCTCGCTCTCTCTTTCCTCCTTTGTGCTCTTTTCCTATGTCTAATCAATATTATATACTGTTCCTGGATATTTCCCTCTGATGTGCTTCACCTTAGACTTTGTGGCATTGAATTTCAGCTGCCAAATACTGGACCTCTATTCCAGTCTCCTCACATCCTACCTCATCATGTTAATCCCTTCTTCACCATCGACCCTCCCACGGAGCTTGGTATAATCTGGGAACAGACTGCCCTTGCCCTGGATACTCTTTCCTCTGGTTGTGACATCACAGTGTGTTGCTATGGAAATAATTAATGCTGTCAAAAACTGTGGTTTATGATGTCAGGCGTAGACAAGTAGCCAGAGCAGATGAAGTCTAGGGGGGGGGAACAGTGATCCTATTATCATGTTAATATACATATGGATAAAGAAAGAGAGAACACTAAATACTTTAAATGGATGGGGCAGAATTTTCAAAATGGCGGACACAAATTAGTACTGCTCAGATAGTCTCCTGCCAGTTCAGGTGGCTGCCATCACTTTGGCCGGATTTTGGATGGACTCAGATGGTATATAAGCAATAATAGCCAACAGGGTAGGCATTATTGGGAAATAACGGATTGCCCAGGGGCATAATGAGGCCCAATGTCAGAGGCGGAGGGCCTTATAGCCCCTGGAAGGTCCGGTACTTTCCAATAATGCCTACGCTGGAGGGTATTATTGCGCTTAGAAAATGGCCCATCGGAGAATGTTACTCTGTGAAGAGGCACTTGGACTGGCTCTTATTTTTAGCTGGGCATCTATTGAAAAATAAATGTCCAGCTTGGAGCCTGTCTCAGCCAGTCAGGTTTAAGAATTCATTGTTGCCATTTTCTAAAGGCATTTAACCAAGGATGCGACCTCCTCGAATCCAGGGTAAAATATCTGAGGATGGTTGTTAATCCAACCAGGATCCCCTAGATCTGGCCATAGGATCCAGGCATCCGACGATTGGATTCGGCTGTCCGAGGTTGGATTAGATGAATCTGAACTTGGATACACTACAAACCAACTTTGGATCTGCAATCTGACTTTAGGTGGATTGATATAGGATTTGGAGTTGGATACCAGCACTAGCTGATGGAGGGTGTTCGGATCCGCCAAAGCAGTACACGAGCACTGCTAAAGCAAATACTTGTTGGGCTTGTGTTTGCTTCCACTGGAAAGCATCTGAGAAGCCCCACATCTTTTCAAAAAATGTGCCCTTTTGTAATGAAAACGCTGAGATTTGCAGTAATAAAAAAATTACACAAATGTGTCACGAACTGACACATTTGCATATTTTTTTGTCGCAGAATCAAGATGCTGTTTAAGCATCTGATAGATGGCCGAACAGCTTGAATTCATTTCTGTTTTGGAAACAGCAATAGATGCATCTTGGAGGGATCATTTTGAAAGTCCTGCCCATAAAATATATATTTGCTAAAATGTGTCTAAAAGTTGTTTTTTCCAAAGTTGCCCCTGTGATGTCCGGGTGTCTTTAAAGTATAAAGTAGGGATGCTTTGAATAGGACGATTTTGATCCAGTTGGTATTTAAGGATTTCCAGTTCTGAATCTGATTCCTATTAGATTAGGAAATGGACCTCAAAATTGGAATTGAAATTGGATTTGGGATCCTAATTCCTAAATCATTATGTAAAAACATGTTTTAGCCTTGAATTTCAAAATTGGAATTTTTGGACTGCACTTCAAAAATTGGGTCAGAATCCGACAAATCCAATTCCATGACTCAGAATTCAAGCAACCCTAGTGTAAAGTTTGATTAAAGATGGAGTAAACTTTCTGTATTTACCAAAGAATTTCCTGTAAAAATTATCATCTTTCACTAATCAAATTTAAACACTAGTGATTTTGACTAGTTGTTTAATTGTAGCATTGTAACCCTGTTGCAGAATGGAGTTACAGTTTAGGATGAGAGAAGCATGGAATCCCCAGGCGGGAGGCATCTATTGTTTAATTAAACTGGTCTCACTGTCTATCTGCTTCATGAACTTGTCAGTAACTTTGGAATTTCTCTCTACCTTTGCAGTATGCTATAGTTTTCAAGACTCCGCCATACCATAAAACATTGATTAGGAGACCAGTGACGGTGTTCCTGCAATTGAAGCGGAAGAGAGGAGGAGATGCAAGTGAACCAAAGCAATTCACGTACTACCCACTGCCGGAAGGTAGGACTTTATTTCCCCAACAGCATGCATCCTCCTGAACCTCCCTATAATTCATGTTCCCCGCTCCCCCCCAAGTAATAATCTTGAACACTCACGCAAAAGTGTGTCTAAATAAGCTGAAGATATTTGCAGTACTACAGCCTCAATATCCCCAACATTCGTTTTAGGGAGTTGATCAAATAAAAAAAAGAAAAACTCTAATTAGAAAGTGGAACTGCTTCCAGTGATCGCATTTCTTTCCTTTTCCAAACAGATAAAGAGGAAGTTGAACGAAAAAGGAAAAAACCCCTTCCCCAGTTCCATCCGTTTGGAGGTGGTCCAGCAACTGGTGGAGCTGGTGGTACAGGAGGAACTGGTGGATTTAATGCAGGTATGTACTTTACCTGTGCCGTGTTCTTGGATTAATCTGTAGATAACCGATTAGAAATAATGAGACCAAGGCACCAAAAGAATAACAATAATAATTGGTATCTTGAAAGATTTTATTTGCTGCTGCTGAAAAAGATGATTACAGTACTTTTGCAGCTGTTTTTTGGTCTCTCAGTGTTACTGTCTTTCTGTTACAAATGTTTTTGTTCAACTCCACATACCCTTTTCAGGCTGGCAACATTCAAGTAGCAGCGGGGGAGTAACAAGAACAAGATCTAGGGAGAGTGAGTAAAATCACCTGAAAGAACAGTACCCCTGCTGGTGAACCCTAGTGAGACCGGTATGCAGTGTGAAGTCACTGGCATGGCTTACTGGGGGGGGGGGGGCATAGTTCATGATGTGGTGTAGTATATCTCTGAAAGATATGGCAAGGAGCATTTTTTTTTTTTTTTTTTTTTAGTTGTTTAACCAGGAATAGCACACTAAGCTGAAAGCTTTTTTACAGGAGCAACCTGGGAGCACAAGGAGGTTAAGTGACTTGCTCTGGGTCACACAGTATGCAAGTGGAAGCTGTGGGATTCAAACCCATGTCTGGTCTGCTGGATGTCACCAGATTTGCAGCTCAGAGCCTTAGACCACTGCGCTTATACTGCCTCCAAAGGGTTGGAGGAAAACTCAGCCCCCAACCCCAGGCATAAATATCACGGGCTCCTATTGGCCCGAACTCCCTGGCACACACCTAGTGGATAGTGTGTTGAGTAGGTTAAAGGAGTGTCTAACATGGATGAGGAGCTTCCTTGGAGAAAGGAGAGTAATGGGGAAAAGTGAAAAATCTCAAGAGGTGTTAAATTTTTTTCTCAGTTTATAAGTACATTTTATATCATATGCAGTGCATATTCTAGTATGAGTCAGAAAGTGTGTGTACGAGAGGAGGGGGGTTGTAAACTATGGCTCATGGTGTCTGACATGTCAGTGAGGATCCACAACTTGCATCTGCCCAAGAGGGTGAACTTGCACCTTCTTTTAGAGCCACCACAATTGTAACTCTTTATCAAACTGGCAGGGTCACCGCAGAGTGAGGTAGTCAGAACCTCTCATAGTATATAAGCATAGGCCTCTCCTACAAGGCGCGACACAAGAACCGGGACCTCCACCCTATTAGACCTCATTCTTACCAACAGGCCACGGAACATCACCCAGGCCACAGTGCTCCCTGACTTTATCAGCGACCACTCCCAGGTTACCTGCTGTTGGTCGAGTAAACTGCCCCAGCACCTCCAAAAACCTCTTGGCACCGAAAGCTCAAAAAAGGAGGCCTAAATTGCCTCAAAGAATACCTTTCCAATAGCAACTGGCTGCCCTTAGATAACGCACAGTCAGTGGATACTGTCCTCACCCACTTTATAACTACTTTCAACAAAGCCTGTGATATATTTGCTCCCCTCACAAAGCAAGTGGTGAAAACCAGGACTACCCGCTGGATCACAGCCTCCCTCCTAAACCTTATGCAACACAGGGACAACCTTTGGCACAGAGCCATAGACACCCAACTCACTCAGGATAGACAGCTATATAGGGAGGTGCGAAATAAATGCACATGGGCAGCGCGTCAGGCAAAAGCAGACTACTGCCAGCATACCCTCTCCTCCTCCTGGGGAGACAGGAAAAGATTCTGTAGCAGCATACAAGAAATCAGTGGCAAATCACGTTCCCCCACCCCTACCCAACTCAATTTGAACGGGGACGTAACCCAAGATCCTGCAAAAATCGCTGAAGCCCTCAACGACTCCTTTTCGGACCTCTCACATATCCTTCCGCCAAATTTCTTCCACCCTACCAAACCCCCCCTCCACCCTTAACGGTGAGTATAGACCTCCCACCCCCTTTCCGGCTCCGAATCATTCCCTGCAATTTGGCCAAACGCTGTATCTCCAAAGCTATCGCCAACACCCGCTACAGCAATGACTCCTTGGACCTAAAACTCATTAGGCTTACCCTCGATGTCACACTACCCCATCTCACAAAAATTTTTCACCTTTCACTTTGTCTCAGCCAGTTCCCCTCTACCTGGAAAAAAGCCTTGATCACTCCTATTCTAAAGAACGGTGACCCCACCCGCACCAGCAATTATAGGCCAATCTCAATACTCCCTCCTCTCTCCAAAGCCCTGGAAAAAATAGTCACAGACCAGTTAACAGAACGTCTAACTAGACAGAACCTCCTTAGCAAGGAACAGCATGGGTCTGGCCATCTGGCCACAGCACCATCACGGCACTCACTGAACTCACAGCGTTTCTCCACGAGGCCCTTGACCAAGGCTCAATTGCAGGGGCCATCTATGTAGACTTAACAAAGGCATTCGACACGGTCAGTCACGAACTACTCCTCCATGTCATGCCACAACTAAATGTGGTCCCTGAGGCCTCGGCCTGGTTCAAGGACTACCTCACAGGACGGTCACAGCAAGTAAGGATAAACTCCACCATCTCCATCCCCAAATCTGTTTGCTCAGGGGTTCCGCAGGGGTCTATTCTGGGCCCGCTGCTCTTCACCCTCTTCCTTAACTCACTCCCCAAAGCATGCAGTGGTCATCTCTTACTCTATGCTGATGATGCGGTTCTGTACTGGCAACACCCTCAACCGAACACCCTCCAGGGTTTTTTCAGGTAGTTGGAAAATTGGTTCGCTGATCACCGCCTGATCATTAACCATTGCAAAACTAAGTCCATGACCTTTGCTCATTGCCAAAGCCCACACAGCCAGACGGCACTCCATATTACAAACTCGCATGGTTCCCAACTGGAACACGTTACCCATTTTAAATACCTGGGTATCACCTTAGATACCTCCCTTTCCTACTACAGACACGTACGTCTTCTCTCGTCAGCGGTCAACTCCAGAGTAGGTACCCTCTACAGGATCAAAAACAGCCTGCCTGCCCAAGCCATGCAGCTAGCAGTCACCTCCTCCATCCTGTCCCTCATCATTCCAGGTTATTGTTGCTTCCTTCTGACAACTCCGCCCTAAGCAGCATAATCACTAGCGCTTAATAAAGCCTGCCGCCTAATTACTGGTTGTGACAGACTCATCCACACCTGCGATCTGTACACACTGACTGGTTGGCTTAACTTCCAACAAAGACTCAAATACCACACCTGAATTCTAGCAAAAAAGATCCACCTCCAGCTCGCACCCGCCGGTCTACTGCCCATCATCAGTCCGGCCCCCATCAAGCGTAATACCAGACTCTCTGCTACCTCATCCTTCATGGTTCCCCCATGTCGAATGTCCCTTGGGCAGAGATCCTTCCGCTACCGTGCCCCCAAATGGCTCAACACTCTTCCCCTACTCTCTCCCAGTCCCATAGCATCTCACTCTTCAAATCAGGTCTTAAAACCCATCTCTTGGAAATCGCTAAATGTGAATGCTAATAGACCTGCCCACCCTCCTTTCACACCTCCTCACCTGACGCAGGGGCTCCCTAGACCCTATGAAATGGCATCCCTATAAGCTCTGTCTAGGGATCGCATGCATGCCTCCTAATTTTCTAACCCGATAAATAAGCTTCTCTATTACCATGTCAGTACTGTAATCTGTAAATAATGCATGTAAACATTTTTGTCATATACTGTCTTGTTTCCTTCCACCCCCTGCAACCACCGTGGAGCCGTTGTATAAATGATTGTCTGTACTGAAATCTGTATATAATTACTTGTTCCGTCTGTCATCCTTGTACTTTGTTTTCCCTCCACCCCCTGTAACCCGACGTGGAGCCTTTGCAAAAGAGTCTGTGACTCAAAGGATTGTAATTCCGATTATACAGTAAATAAATAAATAAATAAATAAAACATAGTAGTGAAATAAAAAGTCAGCCCAACCAGGTCAGCTTATTCTAATTTAAAGAGATTTGGAAGCACAAATTTGAACCACACTCGGATGTTTTATGGATGTTTCACATGTTTCATATTCTGCTGGATAAAAACGTGTATGTAGGGTTTTTTCGGAATGTTCCTCTCCCCATATAATCATAAGGGCACCTCTCTGAGCCTTTATACTTAGGTTTGCACTGGTTTCCCACTGCTGTTCAGCTTCTAGAGAGGCTAATGTTCATCTGTTTTGTTTGCAGGTGGTGGTTTTAATTTTTCATTTACAGGGATGAATACTGCTTACCACCCATTCGCATCTGGTGCCCATTCCATGGGGGGTTACCAGGGAGGCTTCCATGCATCTGGAGGGGTACATCATCAGAAACAGTCTGCTAATCCGGAGTCCGCCCAGCAGGAAGGGGGTCATCAGAGAGATGGACAAGAGCAAGGACAACAGCAGGGTCCCTCAGCATCACCGGGGAGCAGTCCTCATTTGGAGATGATGCGCCAAGGTAATGTGAGACCCGCGGTAACATGCAGATGGAGATATTTAAAAACAGCTGGGCTGCTCAACAGTGCAGTGGCAGAGCCACCACTTGCAACACTGATGACCCGGGGATCATGCCCCAAACCTGGATCATCGGAGGGTCGGCAGGCAGGAGAATGATTGAGCATCCCATAGGATGCCCTCCTACTCCAGAGAGGGAGATTTGCAAGCTCTGCTATGCTGCCACAACCTGGGTGACCACAACTGGTGGTACAAGCTGGAGCTGAACTGAGCAGGCAGGAGCCTACTGATGGCAACTTGAGCATGCTTCTGTGCTCACATCACTTGCCGTCCTAGCCCATAAGGCAGCCAGAGGTTCAGGTAAAACGGAACACAGGAAGATGCCTTCCAGGATGATGTGGTGACCCTTCGCAGGCCCCACGCCACCCACTGGGCATCCTACCTCTATCTGGACTAAACTCTTGAGGGTCTTGGGGAACCCCGAAGGCATTGCTACGGGGGTCTGAGAATGGGGTCAGCTGAGAGCAGGGGAAGCAAAACAAAACAAAAAAAAACTGTTGTAGTATTCATCTGTTTCATGTATCTTGACATCTCAGTTTATTGTGAGTCCCATTAGAGAGTATAGTTTAGGGCCTACGTTATTGTGCTCATACAAACTCTTGATTGTATTTACGTTCACAAACTGAAAAGGATCAGGGGTGTGATGTTACTCCACTCACATTCTTTACTAAGTGTGTCTGGCTTGTCCCAGAGTAGAAGACCAGTTTCTGGTCATCATGTCAAAGTTTCTGATCCAACTAAACACTGATTGTCCTCTGATCCCCCTCCTAGAAATAAATCTCTCCACAACTGTTTCTGTTGGATGCACGCTAGCAATATTTATTAAAGGCACGCAAATTATATTTACATTCCCCACTTCAATTTCAACAGTATACAGTACAGTACAGTACCACCACAATAATTCATTCTGTTTCTTCTTTCTTGAAATCTTCTGCCGACTTGATCCTCTCCTCCTTGCTTGTAGCGCTTCAGGGTCCGGACACCATCTGATCCGGCCCCCGCATCATCACCAAAACCAGGTACCATCACCAGGTACGCCCCCTTGGTACCACCACCACTTAGTACCACTAGCAGGTACCCCCACTTACCCGGACCCCACCCGCACAGGGTCAGTTTCCGGTCCATGCCCCACTAGGTCTGGACACGTGACCTGGCCCCTAGTATCTATCCCTTCCCCCCTCTACTTCCACGCCTGGGTTCCTCTGCCCCCAGCCCGTGCTGCCTACCCCTCTCCTGACCCCCTTTTCCCTTTTGTTCCCCCTTTTCTTGTCCTTTTTCTCCTTTCTGTGGGCCATCTGTTGCCCACCAGCAGGGTCCCTGCCAGGCCCCTGGGCCATATGCTGACCTCCTGCAGCTCTCTGACCCCATTCCTGGGTCCAATGGGGACTATATTTTATACCCTCAACTTCCCATGCAGTGCCAGCCAGCGGCAAAAACCTCTCTACTTAGTGCAGCGTGGGTGGATGGGGAAACATTATCCCAGCAAAAAGAGGGAGACCAGAAGCTCTGCAGGCTCTTACATAGCCCAAGCAGACCCCACCTCCCAGCCCCTCCCCTTGACCAGTTGGGAAGCTCTCCTGTCCCTAGTCATTTGGCCCTCTCTGACACCCCCTTTTCTGACATCCCATCCCCCTTCCCTTTCCTCCCCCTCTCCCCCCTTTGCTTTTCTGGCAGGGGGACATTAGACAAGCTGGCCTGCCTTTTATTGTGCAAGCCTAATTATGGAAAAAGGTATAAAAAGTCCAGAAACCAAAAAGTTTCAGGAACCCAGCATTGATATCCCAGTACAACAGCACTGGAAAAAACATATGTGACCTTACTGGCCTGCTTACATTAAGCAGACACAGCTGTAGTAAGACACCTCAGTACACTTACTAGTATTTAAAAAATGTAGCATCTGCTATCTTCTGGCCACACAGCAAAATTATGTGGCTCATTAGGCCTTTTTTTCTGCTTTTTAGGTGCCAGCAGCATAGCTGTTAACACGTGCTGTGGTCATTGCATACTCATGTGCATTTAGTCAAGTTTAAGGTTACATTGAGTGTGAGTGATTCAGCTGCATGATGTCAGTGATAAGGCTTTTAGGTCTAGGTGTAGGGTTTCAGACTTATACAAGCAGATTTTCAGATAATTGAACCTAGTTCTACAGTATGTTATAGTCAATTAAATTAGGCCCGACTGAGGCTTGTCTAGATCTGAATGTAATTCGAGTCAGTTTTTTCATAGGTTGTGACATAACCTCTCCACTATAGGAACTGCAGCTTGATTACCTGTAGCTCAGAGGCACACTGAATGTGTGTTTGTTAAGCAGGCAAAGGATCATTGGTTCAGATCCGGGCAGGGACTCGAACATTTTTTTTGTAAGAAGGAAACACACCTGAATGGCGATTCATGGTGGTGTGGATTTGGAATAGTAAATTATATGACAAACAAATTTATCTAAGAACAACAGTTTGTGAAGGTAAATCTCGAGCTGGGTTTAGTTCCCTAGTTGCCTGTTTCGCAGGTTGTGACATAGCCTCTACACCATAGGAAATGCAACTTTCTTACCTGTAGCTTCATGAATTTGTGTTCACATAGCAGACAAAGGATCAGTGGTGTAAAGTCAAGTAGTCATAGTCTGAGTCCTGAAAGGGGCTTAAACATTTTTGTCAACTTTTTCTGTAAGATGGAAACTCACTTGAGAAATGATTCATGGTGGTGTGCAGTGGGATAGTAAATTATATGAGAAATAAATTTAGCTAAGAACAACAATTTGTGAAGGTAAATTGCCTGCTGAGATTAGATCCCCAGTCTCCTGTTTTGCAGATGTGACATAACCTCTACATCGTAGGAACAGCAAGTTATTTACCTGCAGCTCAGTTGCACACTAAATGTGTCTGTTTGCTTATCAGTCAAAGAATAAGTGGTTCAATTATGGGTAGACAGTTCAGATCTGGGCAGGGACTTAAATATTTTGTTTTTCAATGTTTTTGTAAGATACAAATTCACTTGAGTAGTGATTCATGGTGGTGTGGAGTTGGAATAATTAATTATATGAGAAGTACATTCAGCTAAGAACAACAATATGCGATGGTAAATCGCTTGTTGGGATTAGATCCGCAGTTGCCTTTTTTGCAGGTTGTAACATAACTTCTACACCATAGGAACTGTAGCTTGCTTACCTGCAGCTCAATGGCACCCTGAATGTGTGTTTTCTCAGCAGGCAAAGGATCAAGAATTTAGATTCTGGCACGAACATTTGTTTCAGGTTTTTTTTTTTTTGTAAAATCTAAACTCAGTTGAGTGGTGATTCCTGGTGGTTTGGAATTGGAATAGTAAACTATATGAGAAGTACATTTTGCTAAGAACAACAATTTGAGAAGGTAAATCCCCTGCTAGGATTAGATCCTCATTTGCCTGTTTTCCATAGGAACTGCAACTCACTTACCTGCAGCTCAGTGGCATACTGATTGTGTGTTTGCTTAGCAAGTATAAGATTAGCAGTTCAAATCCTGACAGCGACTTAAGCTTTTACATTTTTTTGTGAGATGGAAACTCACTTTAGTGGCAGTTCATGGTGGTGTGAAGTGGGATAGTCAATTACATGAGAAGTAAATACAGCTATGAACAGAAGTTTGTAATGGTAAATCCCCTGTTGGGATTAGATCCCCATTCGCCTGTTTTGCAGGTTGGTACTTAACATCTGCACCTCATGAACTGCAATTCCCTTACCTGCAGCTTAGTGGCACACTGAATGTGTGTTCTCTAAGCAGGCAAAGGATCAGTGGTTTGAATCCCGGTACAGTATATTGTATTTTAATACGGAATTATTTCACACTTTACAGACCTTATTTGGCACCTTTAGAACCATTGGTACTTTGATTTATATTTTGTTATTTTTACTTATTTAAATTAAGCTTTTGTAAAGAAAAATAATCTCTTTACTAATCCCAATGGAAATTATTTCGTAATCGCAATAAAGCATTCCAAGATATGCTTTGTGCTGGCATAATAGTGCTTCTCGGGCAGTGGAAGTGCGCAGCCTTTTACTTCATGCTGTAACCACTTAAAGCATGCTATTATCACAGCACAAAGCACATCCTATCTTGCTTTATGGTTTGAGTAACATTGGTTTAAACCCACAGTGCCAAATTTGTATGCAGCTGTTTAGCTGTTTCTTTACGTTAGAAGCTCTGCTTTCAACTTTTTAGCCACATTTTTGTTTGCAATTTATAACACTCATATAACCTGGCCCTGGAACAGTGGAACTATGACAAAATAACACTACATGTTCTTTCATACACTTTGATAGTTGTTGTGGGTAACAGGTCCCCTCATTCCTTCCAGCATTGCTTTGCAGTATGAAGATGCAATTGGTTGCACAGAGAACAGCGAGGGCGTTGCTTGACTATGCCATCACAGCTGATCCTCGTATGCTGCTTGCTGTACAGAGGCACTTAACTGCAGCGCAGGATGAAAATGGGGACACGTAAGTAACTGGGAGTAAAAAGAGTAAAATGTCTTTAATTGGGGTTTTCTCTGTAGGATTTTGATGTTGCAACTTTTATTTTAACAGGCAGGATCTTCAGATTTTATATTAGAACTGAAATGATGACTTGAATTTGAAGTTCGGTCATGTTGCACTAGAATAATCAGTTGAAAAAAAATATTTATTTTTTTTCTAATCTGGTTATAAAATGATAAATTCCTTACTGGTAGGAGCAGTGCAGTTCCTGCCCCTGTACTGTAATGAGTTCAGTTCTGGAGATGAGGGACTGTGTGCTTATGTGATGTAATAAGGGTAGAGACATGTGCAACCAGTATATAGAGATATCCTACTAGTTTATAGTATATGGTGGAAAGTTATATTCCCTAAAAATCCATCATTTACTAATTTTGTTGTACTATCGTTAGTATGTCACAACGATGGTACAACAGCATTGATCATGATTACGCATGTGCAGATCTTGGGTGTGCTGGACTCACGGAAACGGCTGTCACTGAAAGTGATCGCACAAAAGAAGAACCACGTGGAGCAAATCCGTTACAGTAAGGGCAGCAGCCTCTTTTGTTTAAATTTTTTTTTTTCCATGCCCCAAGGGTGTGTTTTTAAGTTTCCCTTTGTTTCAGAAAGTTACCATGCCAGAAAAGCTGATGTGAAAAAATGTTTATGTGAAAGTGAGGGGGAGACTGTGACAGAGTGGGACTTGTCCTTGCATTGGAGGGGGGCAGAAATTGTGAAATGAGCAGCTGGTGATTAAATTGTTGCCCCATACACTATAAAAGATAGTGGCTGGGCAACAGTAAACAACAACGCTGTTTTTCACTTCTCTAGGTTTCGTGACAACCAAAAACCTCTTGAGCTTCGCTCTTGAGGTTTACAGGGTTGTCATGACAACCTTAAACCTCTTGAGCTTTTCTCTTGAGGTTTACAGGGTTGTCATGACAACCTAAAACCTCTTGAGCTTCGCTCTTGAGGTTTACAGGGTTGTCATGACAACCTTTTGAAGTGAACAACAGTGTTGTTGTTCACTGTTGCCCATCCACTATCCTCTATATTTAGTTAAACTGTACTTTTGTCTTGGTGGTATAGTCCCGAGTTGAGCGCCAGTGGCTGCAGGTTCCCTAGTTTGAAAAATGGAACTTGCAGTACCAATGGAGCACTTAGCAGGTGGCTGTGTTAGCATCATCACATATGGTGGCACTGTGGAAATCCTGCATTGACCCCTGGGTGGAGGTTAAGTTGAGCAAGATTGGGAAAAATTTCCCACTTGAGCAGGAGGATGTTCGATGGGGTGATGTTGTAATGGCAAGGGTATGAGCAACCAGGGTAGCGTATATTAGTCTCCAGCTAGGGAAGCTGCTGTTTTTTTGCTTAGTGATAAGATTCTGGACTGGGAGATGGAGGTTTGCAAGTGTAAACCTTGAATTCTCCATTGTTAGCAAAGGACCCTGTAATGTCAGGGAATGCTCAACAGGTGGCAGCAGTGGCTGAACACTCACAGACTTGCAGTTCTAGAGACAGATGTCCTCTGTTTATGCACGATACACATAAGGTTTGTACAGATACAGTGTGGGCTTCCATGCTGATATATTTAGTGCTGACAAAGGTGATGGGCAAATAGAATCAGAGGTGGAATTCCTCTGTTTATCCAGAAGCCAGATGTGGTGTGGGTGGACACAGTGCAGGCAGGAGCTGATTAGACTTCCAAACACTGCTTTGCTAGTGCACTTCGGGAATGACATGGAGAGACCACATCTGCAGAATCCCCTCTATTAGAAACATTGCTAGTTATATGCCAAATGACGTGGAGTGCACAACCTAGGAGTAGCAGATGCCATGCACTAGTGGAACTGGCCAGGCTGGATACCCAGATCTGCAGTTTTGAAACAGAAAGGCTAGTAATTAACCATTTGACCACCTTGATGCCCCCCCCCCCGGAAATATTCTTAAATAATAGGGATAGTAAACTAAACTGAAGAATGTAAATTGATGTCAGTTACTGGGAGATTGTTTATGCCCTGTTTTCCCCCTCCTACATACTGTAGTCAGTCTCCTTCCCCCAGGTCGCAACTGGAAATAAGTCTTCTTGGACTGTGCTTGCTCTCCTGGTAAACTATGTTTTCAGTAAATAATGAACTCTGTTTTTCCCTGCAGTCCTTTGCATTTAGCGATCATCCATCAACAAGAAACTGTGATTCAGCAGCTGGTTCAAATTATCAAAACTATTCCAGAACAAAAAATTCTCAACATGACGAATAACCTTCGCCAGGTAAGTCCAGCGTTTATTTAATAGAGTACCTCTGACATGTAAACCCAATATATAACACAGAATCTCACAAACACAATACATATTGAATCACTGACAAGTAAAATCCAGTGCATAATACAGAACTTACAGTAACCCCCCAATTAATATAGGCTTTCTGACAGGTTAACCCACCACTTAATACAGAACCTCTGACAGGAAAACCGAGCACTTAATGATAAACCTCCAATACGTAAACCAAACACAATATAGAACCCCAGAATGATAGGCAAACCCAGCACCTAACAGCTAACCTCTGGACTGGTATATTCAGACTATGCTTTGGAGCCAAACAGCCAACACCCCCAATACTTTATACAGGACTCCCAACAAGCAACACCTTGATACATTGTATTGAACTCCAGTGGGCATTGAACCCCAACAGGCAACACTTCAAAAACTCATACAGAACCCCACCAGACAGGACCTCAGTACCTTATGCAGAACCCCTACAGGCAACACCCCAATACCTTATACAGGACCCCAGCAGACAGTACCCCTATACTTTATGCAGAAGTTCCAACAGGCAGCTCCAAATACCTTATACAGAACTTCCAACAGGAACCACAACAATACCTTATGTAGAACCCCTACAGTCAACACCCCAGTGCCTCATAGAGAACCCCAGAAGTCAATATCCCAGTACCTTAATGCAGAATTCCGACAGGCAACACCCCTGTAACCTGTGCAAACCTCCATCGTGCAGCATCCCATTTCCATATATAGAATTCCAGTGGGCAGCCCCTCAGTACCTTATACAGAAGTCACACAGGCAATACCCAGATACCTTATAATGACTCCCAGCAGACACTACCTTATGCAGACAGTGAGGCAACACCCTAATACCTTATATGGAACCCCAGCAGACAATACTTCAGTGCATTGTACAGAACCTTATTATAACTACTGTGGGTAAGGAACCCAAGATGGTATAGTCCCCAACAAGCAAAGCCTAATGCCCTATTATGAATAATGAGTAAAGCCCAAGGCTTTGAATCCCTTGACAGGCAAGACCCCAGTACCTGCTAACCACTGATTGATTAAGCAGCCAATGCATTATAACTTCAGGTGGGTAAAAAAAAAAAAATCATAAAATGGGTAGGGAATTTTCTGCATCCTGATTGGCAGAGAGGGTTCAGCACCCTGTGTTTTATGTAGTGAAAACTAGTGGTCTGGGAACTCTTCTGGCAACCAGGATGCCGTGCATCCAGACATCCATGAGGTCAAAAGCAGCATGTACAGTAAGCTCAGTAGTGCTGATGGAGGCAGCCAGCCCCAAACAGGGTAATGAGAAACCAAATCTGCACTCTGAAGTACAAGAAAAGCACATCACGACCAGCCCATTGGCATGGCGGTAGCACTACCGTCTCCAATGCCGACGACTCGTGTTTGGGAACAAGCCTCGGTCAGCAGGGGCCGGCGGGAGAGGGGGGGTATGAGCATCCATAGGATGCTCTCCTCCTCGGTTGGGGGGGGGAGGAGGCTGGGCTGTTGCACGGTGAGGTCACGGGACCCGTGGTGTGGGGAGGGGAGGACACTGTTAGGTGCCTGGCGGGGATGTGCATTTCACACATCTACAGTCTGGACTTCGGTCCTTGCGCCGGTGTCCTCAGGGGGCGAGACGTCTGGGGACCATGAAATAGACCAGCAGTGCACAAAAAGCTACAGCCCCCGCTATTGTGCAGCGGAACGGAGCCCTGGATGTTCAGCATAGCTGCCACTGAGCCCCCAGCTGGGAGTGGGCGAAAAAAGTAAGTAAAAAGTTAAGTAGCCAAAATTGCAAGAACTTAATTAAGCAGACTGCGGGATGACTCAAAGCCCCAGCATTTCGACCATCACTGGTCTTTGACAGGGCATATTCCTAGAGCAGTTACCCATCTCAAAGTTACAGAGAACAATCCATTGTGCTAACAAAAAGCAAGGTGTAGTGTAAATAGTATAATTGGGGGAGGGTGCTGGTAAGGGATAGAGTAAAATTCACAAAACATTATACCAGAGATAAAGAACATCACTGTACATAAGGAGCAATTACTTCTCAAGATCAACTACAGCTCTAATAACCTAATTTGTAACAGTTCATGTGCAGAACATAATGTAGTTTAAAAATATTTTTAAAACAAACATTGAAAATCACAGCAAGACACAGTGATTAGAGTGATGCTTATGTGCACTGTGGAGGAAGATCAAACATTTATAGCAACTGATTCTGGATCTGTACAACAAAAGAAAGAATACCACAGAAAAACTGACAGTTGAAGATACTGTAGTAAATGAATTTTAACCTAGTTTTTCAAAAAAGGCACATA
Source organism: Neoceratodus forsteri (assembly GCA_016271365.2). Lineage (NCBI taxonomy): Eukaryota > Metazoa > Chordata > Ceratodontiformes > Ceratodontidae > Neoceratodus > Neoceratodus forsteri. The sequence continues at coordinate 65,077,564 of CM028135.1, read as the reverse complement.
ATCAGCATCTTCTTTGAGGCCTACTGTTTGATTGGTATTTAGTGACACCATCCATATTGCTTTCTTTTGGAGGAGCTGATTGACTCTGTCCCTGCCTCTTTTCATAGGGGGAGATGTTCCAGGCCCATAAACGAATTTAAACTGTTGTTTGAATTATGTGTTGTTCAGAAGCGCACACCGTGGGCATTTCTTTCATTGCCACTGATGATGGCTCTGGTGTATTCCTAGATGTGCACTTTCAAAGAATGAATAATACGTCCCACATAATGTTTCTTGCATGGACACCATATAATGTACACTACAAACTATGTCACACAAGTAATAAATGATCTTGCAGGTCACGTTCCTGTTATTTAGATGATGTTCTTAGTGTTTGCCCTGTTGGGCAAATCTGCAAACACTGCAGTGTCCACATTTGTAAAAGCCATGTGGTTTTACAAAAGCAGCCAATTCTGATGTGGGCTTGGTTTCCTGGTAGCCACAAAGAGTCTAGCAGTTAGGGGGTCACATAGGTTGTTGTCCTTTCTGAAGGTAACCCTCGGTTTGTCTCCAGTGTCCCTTCTCGGAACATTGTTTCCTTGCAGTATGAGGCAGAGTTTATGTGCAATGTTTCCTACTCTTCCAACAATATTATACTTTGTGGAGAATGTAATCTGAGGGTTAAATTCCAGTTCTTTATTTGTGGGGGTCAAAAGTAGCTTCTGTTAACAATTCTGGCTCTCATCAAGGCAGTTTCTAGTAGCGCCTCATTGTAACCCCGTTCACAGAAGCTTTCATGCATTTCCAGTGCTGGTTTTTCAAAGTCTTGAAGATTGGAACAATGTCTAAGTAGCCTGGCTGTATGGAGTTTATTCTACAAGTTTGTGGGGATGGGCGCTATCTGTCTGAGGGCTAGAATTAGCTGCCATGGATTTTCTGTTCCCAGAAGAAGACCTTATCTGACCTGGTGAACCACTGAAGACAACATCCAGGAAATAAACTTTGTATTTGTCATATTCATAGGTTAACATTAAACTCCCACTGGTGGAATTTAGGTATGCCAAAAATTGGTGTATTTCCTTCTCAGTACCTCTCCAGATACAGACTATGTCAGTTATATAATGTAGTCGGGACACCACCGTGTCATGATATTTATTGTGGGTGCTGTCATAAATGATTCTTTCCTCCCACAAACCCAAAATTAGATTAGCATTTGAGGGGGCCGTAGAGGTCCCCATCTCTGTGCCACATTTTTACCTGATGAAATTTCCATTGAGCGCAAAATAGTTTCTGTTCAAAATATACTCCAGGGCCTGTAGGAGGAAGGTGAAGGGAACAGTGTTCCCATTGTGTGATTGGCATAAATAATATTCAGCATCTTTCATGCTCTTCTGATGCCTGATACAGATGTAGAGGCAAGCTACAGCAGTTGTGATCCAGAAACATTCACTCTTCCCATGAAAAGTTTTCCATTTTACTCAGCAGGTTCATAGTATCCCTCATGTAGGATCTGAGACCCAGAACACGTGGCTGCCGAAAGCAGTCAATGAATTGTGACATGTTCTTAGTCAAAGACCCCACACCACAAACTATAGGGCTAGTGAGAATCCACAGGAGTTTTGTGGCTCTTTGAGAGTACCTATATTGTAGGAACCACCGGGAAGTCTATTTTTAAGCAAGCAGCCTCTTCCTCAGTGATCCACTTACGTTTCAATGCGCCCTCAATCAAATGAAATAATTGCAGCGCATAGGTACTGGTCCGATCCCCTGATTGCCTCTCATAGTTTTCTTCAAACAATAATAACTCACAGACCTTTCTGAGATAGTCTGACTCATTCATAAGTACGATGCCCCCTCCTCCTTGTCCAACAGTTTAATAACTATACTTTGTAATTCCAATAATTGCTGCAGCACAACCAATTTTGGAAAAGGTGAGGTTACCATACTTATTATGGCAGGGGTTCTCAAAGAGTTTTTCTGTTTTAGTGATTAGCATGTTTTTCAAAAGTATTAATAGCTGCATTATTTGCCAGTGGACAAAATATGGATCTTGGTTTAAATTATTATTTTTTTTTTTTTAATTGATCATTTCCACCCCACAATTTCTACTCTGGCCATCATTTCAAACTAACCCACCACTTTTGCTTGTAAATCATCAATGTTAAATGCATCAATCAAGTCCACTCCTATATCCTGCTCCTTCTCCCTTCCACACCCCCCTACTCAACCTGTGGTCAGTCCTCCTTCTCCTGCCATCTTCCTTCCCTCTGGAATCAACTCTCTCCTACCCTTCACCAAGCTACCCCTCTCTCCCCACCTTCAAGCACCTGCTTAAACGTTTACCTGTTGCTCCTGCCCCAGTGCTCCCTAACTGCACTGCTTTTCCAGATGAGCTGTGCTGTGGCCTTGTTCCCTTGGCCATTGTATTCTAATTTTGTATATATTATTGTGTATTTATTATTGTACTGGGGATCATTTTGTTGTAATGTGATATTTCTAACCCTCCCAGCACCTGGAAATGAGCCTTGGCTCAGTGTGCCTTTCCCGGTCACCAGTTTTTAAATAAATAAAATTATTTATAATGTCTTGAAAATCTACAAGTCCTTGAGTGTGTAAGGTCATCTCAATGTCCAGTGGCTGAACTGTTGCTTGTGTGCTAGGATCCCCAGACACATCCAAGATGTGTTGTGCTGCAGCTTGTTGGCCGGCTGTTGTGGAATCAGTCTCATTTATTGTCCTGTAAATTCTCCAGGATGCCCATAGTTGTATTTTATTGTTTGGGTTCAGTTTTAAAGATAAGGTATTTCAGATAGCCATGTCTCCCAGAAACTTTTCAATAAAAATGACTGGTAGCCGTGTTGGTACAGGGAAAAAAACTCCCCCTTCCATTTTGTCATTACTTAAAAACATACCATATATCCAGATTTTTATACTCCAACACCCAAACCCCAACCTCATTCACATCCATTGAACTGAAGAACAAAAAAACACCTCTACTCACATTTTGCTTGTGTTCTCGTTGTGTACCAAACCAGTGACGCTCCAATATAAATTTTGTCCTCCGTGCCCTCTATCGTGCTTGCCAGTATCACCTTGTAACTTCCTTCCCTATGCCTCATAAGCTCTTAACTCACGCATTCTTTAAAAAAAAAGCTACAGAACTAGCGAGTCGTAACTGTTCTCTCTAAAGACAATTTTAAACCTTGCCAGATCGGCAGTTCTGTTACAACTCCACTCCAGCGTGAGCATTTCAAACACTGCCTAATCAGCTGTTTCAGCTACCTCTGCTTCAGTATGGCCATTGCAAATGCCCCTGAATCATTGTTTTCAACATAAGACCACTACAGTGAGGCAGGCATAGCACAACCCACGCGCGGTGACATGATGGTTAACAGCAGGTCTTTGTTCCACCATACTCAACAGAACCAAAACTGACTGACAAAGGAGGATCCTAGTTGATTGTTTAATTTAGATTTGATTTTGTAAGATTCATTGGCTATATTTATTGTGTTTGCTGAGTTCCCTTAAGTCTGTTTGTGATCACGTGACTGTACTGCCATTTTGCTGTTTTAAATGCCTGTAAATACACCGAGCAGCTGGATTACTTGTTCTGCCTGATTTGATCTGTGATTTATCTGCCTTCTCCTCCTTTCTCAGCTGTCAGGTCACCATCTTTGCTCAGGGGCTTCTGACCCCTCCTCCCCTCACCCCCAGTCAGCCTCCCATTTCCCACCCTGACCCCCTTTGTTCTTTGTATGTGACCCTATTAATCCCCCCATTCAGCAGGCTGTATTAATCCCTTTCTCTTTCCTCCCAGCTGCAGACACCCTCCCCAGAGCCACACACAGCAGGCTCTCATCCCTGCAGTTGCCACCTTCAGCCCTCCCTCCCCACCAAATTTAGAGTCCTTAGGTTTCTGTCGGAGGATTATAGTTAGCCCACCGCCGCTATCACAGTGACTGCCCCACCCACCCCAGGTCGTCACTTCCTTCATAGGAAGTGGGGGTCACATGACTGGTCACCTGTTTTACCTAACACCCTAAACTCCCCCTTGCTCCCTATACCATCGAGCCACTAGGTGGTGCTATATTACACCTTGCAACCCACACTCAAATTTTAAATAGAATGTGGCAGGTCTGAAGTCTGCAACACTGTCCATCTGGCCACACAGCCTCTTAATAACTCATCTCAGAGTCCATTCCCGTAGTATCTCCATAGGCTGCACTCAGTTTCTTAAATAGAATGTGTACCAACTCCCAGTTTAAATAGAATAGTTCTAGACACTACCCATCTGTCCCTTTCTAAGATACACCTCTACCTCTTTTTTTTATAACATCTCCCATTGTGAGACCTGAACCCTCACCTGTGTGCATACACCTCTTTAATGTCTGCAACACCATCTACTAGGCCACACAGTCTACCTGTTGTCCCTAATACTCAGTTCCATCTTTACCTTCTACTTCTTGCAACTCCTCACTAAAGGTCACTATTTCCTCCTGTCCACGTGGATACACAAGGCAGAATAGCTGTTAGTTCCATCCACAGCTCACTGTGTATGCCCATACTTACGGCATTTACATCTTCCCTCCTCCCAACATGTGTAACCTCATACCTTTATGCTTTGTTAAGCTGTGCTCGCACAGTCCCCCACTTAAGGCCCTTTGGTTTTTGCCTCTCCCCAAGGCCTTGCCAATTCCTATTGCATTTCCTGCCACTAACCCTTCTACTTCTCCTCTCAGGGGATATTGAAACTAACCCCGGCCCCCCATGCCCCTCCTTTGCCCTGCCTGCTCCTGCGTGGAGTAATACTAAATGTCTATGAATTACCCATATGAACATCCACAGCCTGAGACCCAAACATCCTCAGCTTGAAGCTTGGACCTGCCCTTATTTATTTTGTTTTTGTTGACTGGGCCACCTGTGTCACCTCAGGTGCATTATAACCCTGATGTGCTTGCCATCTCTGAAACCTAGCTGAAACCAGGCATTGTCTCCCTTGAGATTACTATTCATGGCTATACCATCTTTAGGAATGATCGACCTTCTAAACATGGTGGTGGTATACTTATTTACACTCGCTCCACCTTGACAGTGTCTGAGCTGGCACCCCCACCCCTGCAGTGCCTCTTTAGTAGAATCCATCTATATTACCGTAGTACTTGGAAAGTGAAGAAACTAGTTTTTAGCTGTATCTGTCTCCCTGCTAGTGCTCCCACCTCATCCCTCATTTCCCTCATTACATCCTAGTCCAGTCTCCTGCCCGCAGACTTAGTATTATGTGGTGACTTCAATACTAATTGGCTAAGTCCGGGGTTGAGGTCAGGTCACAATGCCCTGGCTGACGTTCATTTGTCGCAGCTCATCAGCAAACCTGCCGGGCACAATAACAAATCTGGTTACCACTCCCTCCTTGACTGGATCCTCACTAACAGCCCTGTCACATTAAAGCATCTGGTGTACTTCCTGATGCTTTGAATGATCACTCCCCCACCTTCTGCATATGGAGGAACAATTATGTTAACCCACCCTCTAAAATCTTATCATCCAGGGACATGACCACTTTCTGTCCTCAAGCCTTCTTAGCCTCCATATCTCAGGCTGACTGGTCTCTAGTCAGCTGCCTACTTGATGTTGATATGGCTTTGGAATACTTCACTAACACCTTCAACTCCATAGTCAACCTCCATGCTCCTATGGTCAAGCAGAGATCAAAGGGCGCTCATGCCCCATGGCTCTCTTAAGGAACTCAGAAACCTCATGGCAATGCAGGATGCTGCCTGGAAGTTATATAAGAACTCTGTCTGTCTGCTGACTGGCAGGCTTACAGACACCTGCGTAATCTATGTAAGAGCAAGCTGCACTCAGCTAAATGCTCTTTTCTCTGAACCCTTCAAACTAATATCTTTCTAATCCTAAATAATTCTGGGGACAGATAAACTCCTTACTAAAAGGCAAATCCTGCTCCATACTCAACACTATGTGCCTCAATGGCTCTGAGGTCACCAACCCCACAACTATAGCTACCAAGTTTAACCAAGCCTTCACCGACCTATCAAAACATAAGACCTCCCTCTCCTCCCACGATCCTCCTCTTCCTTCCCCCTCTGCCACTCTTAATAGCCCCTCCTTCCACCTCAGATTGGCCACCTGGAAGGAGGTTCTGTGTCACCTTAGGTGCATCAAGGATACTTCCTCTCCTGGGTTTGACTCCCTGGAACCCCATTTCTTAAAATTAGGTGCTCCTGCCATTGCCTCTCAGGTGTGCGACCTGTTCAACAAATCTTTTTGCTCAAGCACTGTGCCTTGCAAGTAGAAAGCCGCAATTATAATCCCTATTCACAAGAGTGGCCCAAGCTCTGCATTCAAGAATTACTGGCCCATCTCCCTCCTTTGCCCACTTGCTAAAATCCAGGAACAAATTATCCACTCTCAACTTCAGTCTCATCTAGAGCTTCATAACTCTCTCTCTTCATGTACCAGCATGGTTTCCGTAAATCCTGTACCACTCACACTGCCCTCGTTAAGGCAACATCTGACATCCTCAGTTCTGTGGACAAAGACTGTCATCGGTGCAATATTTGTTGACCTAACCAAGGCTTTTGACCTTGTCAGTTATAACCTCTTGCTCCAAATGCTACTGTCTGTTGGCCTTGACTCCCTATCTTTAAACTGGTTCTCAAGCTACCTCACAGGCCAGATTCAGTGTGTGAAACGGGCAGGCCATACTTCACCCTTTAGTGCCATAATGGATGGGGTCTCTCAGGGGTCTATCCTAGGCCCTCTCCTGTTCTCATTATTTATTAATGAGCTGCCACAGCACTGCGGTGGTGTGTCAGTCCAGATGCACGCTGACTACGCCATCCTGTACAGGTCCTTCTCTGACCTGGCTTCACTGAACCTCCAGTAGCAACAGGATTTCCGGAATCTCAAGGCATGGCTTCTCAACAATCTTCTTGTGCTCAACAACAAGAAGACTAAATCTATGCTCTTTTATCACCGGACCCCTAAGCTAACCTCTCCGCCCGCACCCCCCCCAGTGATTAACTCCTCCCATGGTGACCCTCTTGAATTAGTGCAGTCCTTTAAATATCTGAGTATCACTGGGTATCACCTTAGATTCCAGCCTCACTTTTGATACCCATGTCACAACTGTGGTCAAAACCGTTCACCAGAAATTAGGACTGCTGTACTGCCTTCAGCCCTGCCAAACTCCTTCCTTCTGCCTGGCCATTGCTTCCTCCTCCCGTCTTCCTCTTATTTTTTGTGGAGCTCCTGTTCTCCACTCCTCCCAGGTCTCCCCTCTTGCCAGGCTCAAACAAACTTACCAATTGATAGCTCGCTTCTCCCTTGGCGCTATCTCTAGGGAACACTGCTGCTCAGTCCTTGACTCACTTGGCTGGCCTTCCCTTGAAGCTAGATTGCAATGTTCCACCCTATGTCTGACCTTCAAACTAGTTCACACATTCACTCTTCCCTGGCTCAAACCCATTGCTCAATGAAAAACTGTGACAAAGTCCTTAAGGTCGGCTGGCCTGCCACTGCTCAAAATCCCTAAACCCCGCCTTGCGGTGAGTCAGCGTGCCTCTGCCTTTTCTGGGCCCTTTCTCTGGAACTTGCTTCCATCTGCTGTCCTAACCTGCCCTTCTATAGATATGTTCAAGTGTTCTCTTAAATACCACCTCACTTCCCCCCTGTTCCTGAGCCCATCCCTCCCTTAGCCTTTTGCTCACTCCTCTCCGCTCTTATCCACTTTCATGTGCTACTCCTGCTCCCGAATCCTCCTGATCACTGCATCTGCGCTCATCTCCCCTTTCACTCTTTCTCAAGTGCTTCCCCCTCCTAGCTCTCTTCACATTTATAGACATAGAAACATAGAAGTTGACGGCAGATAAGGACCGCAAGGCCCATCCAGTCTGCCCATTTCTTTTTCTACCTTATAAATGTGCCATCGGCCTTTGCTCTGTCAGTGACCTATCTATTCATAGTCATTTGTATTGCTCTCTTATGCCTATCCCATGCCTGTTTGAAGCCCTGCACTGTATTCATAGCCACCACTTCTTGTGGTAAGTCATTCCATGCATCCACCACCCTTTCTGTGAAAAAGAATTTCCTCACATTCCCCCTTAATCGGCCTCCCTCTAATCTCATGCTGTGTCCTCTTGTCCTGCTATTTTTCTTATATTTAAACATGTTAGACTCTTTCACCTTGTTAATGCCCTTAAGGTGTTTGAATGCCTCGATCATATCACCTCTCTCCCGCCTTTGCTCTAGGGTATGCATATTGACTCATGCACTCCTGCACCTTGTTGCTGCTCTATTTTCTTCTGTTTGCCTCACCCCTACCGACTCTACCTTCCTTTATCCTGCTCCCAGGTCTGAATGCAATCTGCCTTGACTTCTCCCTACTTTACTCTTGTCCCTTAGGCTAATCCTGAATGATCCACAATTTATGCTTTGTTGTGATTATCGCCCTACATTCAGTTGTTACTACTACTTTTGTGCCTGTATACATTGCATCATTTGTATCTATTGCTTATGTGCTTTGTATATATATATATATCCTGTTCATTGTTGTTATCTTTTTATGCTTTTTTTGCATTACGTGATTTGTAACTTAATTTACTTATGCTCTATCTTAGTTTCATCGTTGGAACTATTGTAAAAGTGTCATTATGCACTTATCTTATGCTGTTATAATTGTATTTCTGTACCTCCCTTTGTACCCCTCCCCATCTGCAGACTTTGCCCTATTTCTAACAACTTTTAATTGAAATTGTTTATATTTTAAAATCTTTAGATTTGTTTAATTTTATACAATCTTCTTCAAAACCCATTTTATAAGCACAATGATATAATCCAGGGCATTGGTTGTTATGGGTTAATGCACATTCAGGTACTGAAGGCATGCGGCACAAGTGCCTCATCCCTCACTGTGCACCTAGTTGTGCATTAAGCCATGACAACCAGCACCCTGTCATGTCTTTTTGCTTACATATCTTATAATTGCTGATGTGTAAAATGCTCATACATTATAACATTTCTGATGGGGAGAAAAAACAGTTAATTACAGTAATCTGTAACCACTGGTAAGGGCATGGGTATTCTGTCTGTTGCATCCATAGCACTTTTCTGCAGTGGGAATCCTGACTTTTCTCCATTTTCTTGTTCAGAGCCCCCTTCATCTTGGAGTCATCACCAGACAACACAAAGTTGTGGACTACCTGCTGAGGGCAGGAGCTGATCCAACTCTTCTGGACCGCTTTGGAAACTCTGTTTTTCATCTTGCCCTTCAGACTGGGGATGATCAGATGCTACAGACCCTCCTGAAGCACATCAGTTCTTCTACGTGCCTCCACCTGCTGAACATGCCAGACTATAACGGTGAGCAACATAAAAGAAAATTACAGAAGTGTACACCATATACCCCCAAAAGGTGCTGACGTAAAAGTTAAAACATCAAAAGAAAGGCAAAAAATGGTGCACTACACCAAGGATAACGTAAAAGTTACAACATCAAAAGAAAAGCAAAAAATGGCACACTGCACCCAAGGACTATACAAATAAATCTATTAGAACAAGGTGATAGAAATATCCTGATGGCATCCTTGTTCTAATAACTTTATTTGCATAGTCCTTGGTATAGTGCGCTGTTTTTTGCTTTCCTTTCTATAACGGTGACTAGTCATGGCTAGCCAAGTTGTCTGTTTCTTGATGTATGTTTAGTATGTCCTCAGCAACCACTCTTATGGTTGAAATGGCAGGGTACAAGCACCACGAACAGTGAACCAAATGTGAGCAGTTCTGATACTCAAAGTATGTAAGTGAGAACATCCTTGCATCCAGGTGTCAGCGTGGCTCAGTTGGTAGCACATCTGCCTCTGGACCAGAAGGTCGTGGGTTCTCGTCCCACACCGGGATTGGACTTGCTCCTAAAAATCGCTGGCATCTGAGTGCAGTATTGGGGGTGCTGTACTGCTGGGGTGTGCCATCCTTCGGATGAGACGTTAAACTGAGGTCCCTTCTGCCCATCCTGGTGGGTGTCCAGGTGGAAGTAAAAGAACCCAGGGCACTCTTCGCAAAGACCAGGGAACATTCCCGGTGTCCTGGCCGACATTCCCCTTCCCATAAACCGGTTTATGCAATTATCCAGGCTGTGTGTGGGTGATGATGTGCAATATGGCCGCCACCAGACATTCAGTCACTTCACTACCAGTCTAGCATTGCTTGTAAAGCACTTTGGGATACTGTGTATCAAAAGCGCTATATAAATGCTGATTATTCTTCTTCTTCTTCAGGTCTCCGAGGACATAATATATTGTTGATTGAGGATAATTCATAATATGTTAAACATTTTTATAAAATGGCAAGAAACAAGGAAAAAAACCTAGAATTTTTTTGTCTGACAGACTCCACCTGACAGTACATTCAGTTCCTAGCACCATATGGTCAGGTGCTGGATCACAATGCCCAGGCAAAATAGCCTTATTACCTACAAAGTCAGGAAGTATTTCGTGTATGTATTTTGTTATTTAAAACATATTGTAAGAAATGAGTTAGGTAAAACAAGTCATATTAAAAATGTTTCACTTTACATATAATACAGAAAAGCAGCAAGCCAGTTTCTAAGCACAGTAAGCCTACTTCAGGGTGTGCATTAAAGGATTTGAATGCACTTCCTGGGGCATAAGGACACTTGGCCATCAGCCTCATATCTCACCTCACTGGGGTGTACATTTAAATCTTTTAATGCACATCATGTTGTGGCTTATTTGTTACAAAAATTCTTCCCTGAATGTGCCTATTTCCAGGGCACCTGCACTTGAAGGCTCTCTTCATAGTGCAAGTGTCTGACATGCAGGGTAAAGGCACACTCCGATTGATTGAGAGCACGTCCTCAGTCTATAATAATAACTGCAGGTGACATTTATACTGACTGTTCAACACTGAAGTGGGGACTACATGAGCTTGGCCTGTGCTTTTGAAGAAATCATTGTCAGAAAACGGTTCTTGTGGTGTGACTGTGATGATTGACATCAGTAAAAGCAACTCTGGTGCTTTCGCTGTCTCTCATTCCATTTTCCTGGAGGATACTTTACTTGATCTGATTCCAGTACAGGGGATCTCTGGGTGTTCTTGACCTTTCTGAAGTTCATTTATTAAATACCGACTTTCTTCAACATTTTAAGATATAGCAGAATACACTGCTGTACAGCTGAATAAACTCTGATACTTGTTGCTGGCTTTGAGTATAGGTGATAAGCACCATAATACATGTGCAAAGTATAATTTGTTCATGAACTTCAGTATTCTGTGGTTTTGAGCAAAACAAAATTGACAGGTGGCATTAGCAGAACTTAGTTATAGCCAGAGCTTCAGATGAGTGGATTTTAGACGTATTTTACGTCCAGAAATGTGTGCAAAACATCCAGAAATAGATTGGATTGTGACCCAGAAGTGATTGGTCAACCCCTCTGGCCCCTCCATGAGGGGTTATTCATTGTGGATACAGCGGAAGAAGAGGTAAGTCCTAGGGAACGTAGGTGACGGGGCTGGGAGGACTGGGATAGGAGGGGATGGTAAGCAGCAGGAGGACAAAGAAATGCTAAGAAAAACTAAACAGACTGACCCTTAGAATACATCTGTCCCTGCTGCTTTTCCTGCCCTGAAGTCCCAAAATATGCTTATGACATTACAACATGTTGCTCTGGAAATGATTATGATGTCATAAGAAGAGGACTGTGTCTTCAGGGTAAGAAAAACAGCGGGGACAGATGGGATCTAATGAGAAAAAGAACTTGATTTCGTGCAGATGCCTTCAATAGTAAAACCTGGAGTTTTCTGTAACTCAGTTTTTGGGGGAATGTTATAAGATTTGTTAATTCTTGCTTTCTGCTTCTGTTGACCACCCTGTCTCTTGACATCTCTGGGTCTTACCTATACTCTGGAAGTCTTCTGCCACAAGGGCCTGCGGGGCACTATGCCATTATCCAGCTTCAGTTGGGGGGGGCCTCTATTTTTTCCATGGAACCACACACATTCTGTGACAGGATGCGTTTGTTCTGCCTCTACGGACACACCTGCGGCGTCTGCGTATAGGCCCCCTGGCATGCCCCTGTATGCAATCTCACTGCACTGTCACCCAAATTCCTTCTGGTGGCAGCCGATCAGCAGGACATGGTAACCCCCCCCTCCCCGGGTGAGGTGACCCGTCCAAGGGATGCTTAATCCTGCTCTCCCCACCAGCCTGTGAGCACCTCCAGTCCGTTACCGAACCTTGGTCAGTGGTGTAGCGAGTTGTAGTGCTACAGAGCCAGTTCAGTGTTACGGATTTGAGTCCTGCCGAAGTCAACTAGCATGTATATTCAGTAAAATGGAAACTCATTTTAAAAACTTTTATGTACCAGCATTTCAGCTTCAACATAACATTTCCTTGGGGCCTTAAAGACATCAGAAAGCAGCAATATAAACCTGGATCTGTGTGTGTGTGTGTGTGTATATATATATATATATATATATATATATATATATATAGGTATCATGTCAATTCGTCGCAAACAAAACAGCGCAAGCATTACAGCGCAGATAAATTATCGAAATAAAATTCAGCGTAATTGTTAAACTGCCGCAAGTCCGCTCAGCGCATCATACAATCAACTGGCTAAAAATATCCAGTACATGAAATATACTAGCAATCCTAACCTATCCACTCAGTGGTTTACTGCCCCCCCCCCCCGGTATACCCCTCCCTAGCTCATATCCCTGTACCCTCTTTTAGATATAGAAATACCGAAATAACGAAATGGAATAAAATGTTCTTCAGCGCATCATACAATCAACTGGCTAACTGTTACAAAATAAAAAGGCAACTCTGGAGCACCCTGTTTATTACTATTGAATTAAAAACCCAGTACATGATATATAGAAATACCGAAATGGAATAAAATGTTCCTCAGCACAGCAGCGTACCCTTACAGCGTATTGCAGTGAAAATATACAAAATAAAAAGGCAACTCTGGAGCACCCGGTTTATTATTATTTAATTAAAAACCCAGTACATGAAATATAGAAATACCAAAATAACGAAATGGAATAAAATGTTCTTCAGCGCATTAAAAATTTAAACATTTAAAATCTGATAAAAGCTCAGCATTTTCAGCAGCGTGCCCTTCCCTTTTGTCAATTCAGTGCAGTGCAGTGAAAATCCTTTATTATTAATTAAAAATTCAAAGATTTAAAATCTGATAAAATCTGATAAAAGCTCAGCTTTTATACTTGAAGTTGAAAGTTATGTGCCACTCACGCAGGGTACTCAAGGATGGAGCAGGTGCCATAACTTTCTACTACTACGCCGCACCGCTCTTGCAGTGTCCCTATACTTCTTACGCTGAGCTGGAGGTTCGTGTCCTGCAAGATACTGCTCAATACGTAGCTCGCTCATGTTTTGTTCCTCTCAGGGCTCGTATAAATTTCCAGATTGTCGGGTGACTGGCTCCTATAGGCTACTTGAAACTGCGGTGCCACCTTGCTCACTGCATTATTGGTTCGTGGCAACCTTTGGGAACAGCTGAATGGTAGTCCCAGAATTGATCGGGAATAGTGGGCGCCTCTGACTGCGCCATCCCACAGGTCTCCCGATCCAAGTGTCCTCGAAATAATCGACGATGGTGTTAGGATCTCATCATGCTCAGCATAAAACTTGAATTTCGAAGACTTCAAATGCATCCACAACATCATTTATGGGTACATATGCTAGGGCTGCAGTCATTCTTATGTTTAGTGCATAGTTCTCGCCTACAGTGTACTTCTTTAAAATTTCTGACAATCCTGCACCTTTCGCCATAATGCCTGACAAAGATGAAAAAAACAACCCCTTGCTTGTGCTTCTGGAAACTGGCATGCAAAAGCACGCACAGCTGCTTGCTCAAAGTCTGTCATCACAGAACGCGGAGAGAGTGCAGGGCATAGGGACTTCAGAACGGAAAGAAGCTCGATGTAAGCTGAAGTTGTGCGTGCAGTCATGAGAGCAAAAACAGTCGGAATAGCAGCATTAAATCGAACCCCATGAATTGTGTATAGTTGTGAGAATAAAGGTGGAGTAACCTTAAATGTGCCATCTGCATACCAATTATCTGCTGTTGCCATATATTCCAGATTTTTTTTGGTGCTGAAAATTAGCGATCGTTCATGGTCTTGGCAACCACTGTCATGTAGCAGAACCTGATCCCCATTATCTGACAGGCAGTATTCTGTTGGTAGTTTTAATTCAGCTAAACTTAAAGGCAATGCAGCAGCAACACATGCCTTTTGCCTCGCACGCTGTGCTGTTCGTTTCAGACAGCTAACAGAAGGCAGTTTACTTGCAACAGCTCGATGTAACTCACCGGTGGCTCCTGCCACAATTTATTTATTTTATTTATTTAGTTTTTGTTGACCGGGTAAGTGCACTAGACAAATCCTGCCTATTTTCAGGCACGACCCGGGGGAGGGGGATACAGATGAATGCCAGCTGACCTTGAACCAGATTAAGCTGTTGGTGGTATTTTTAGTGAATGAGGGAAATTTGGCCAGGACACCGGGGAAATTCCCTTACTCTTTTCAATAAGTGCCATGGGATCTTTAACATCCACCTGAACTACCACCAATCCAGGCAGATGGGACCTCGGTTTAACGTCTCATCCGAAAGACGGAAATTGCTGTGTTCCCTCTAGTGAGGTAATTGCCTTTTCCTTCATGACTGCAATTACTTTTTTAACTTCAATTTCACCAGCATCTGGCACATGATTATGGGAATTTATGTAGCATACGATATCGTCACTGATAGTATGGCATCTTGCAGTGCACTTCAGTTTATCGTACCCTGCACATTTCCAATAAGTTTTACCGGAGTGAACTCGCTCTTTACGGTACAAATATCCTGCTCCGCAAGCAGCTGCTGCCCTCGCTGGCTAAGAACGAATGACAAAGGCATGTTGGAATCAGTGATACAATCACTAACATAATGAATATATTTAAATGCATTTATTAGGTGATTGAATGAAACCAGTTACTAATTGTCTGTATGTTATTGTGTTGCTATGCGGCGAAATAATGACTTGCAGGTTTTTTCGATTAGAAGGCTATTCGATGAATTAGTGTGACGATGAATTTATATGCACTGTTATTGACGCGCGGTACTTGTATGCGCTCAGATAATTTGCGATGAGTTGACATGGAACCATATATATATATTATAGTGGCATTTTAGTGACACTGTAGTTAGGGTTGGGTACCCCATTTAAGGTTAAAGTGTGAAATTGTGCAGCTGAATAACTTTGCCACCATGTAATGGAGTTGCCTGAAATTTGGCAGGCACGGAGCAGTACCGTATATCTCTGGATCTGCTAGGTTTCGTAATGGTCGGATATACGGTTGTGGAGCTATAAAGCACAATAGAAAGTCGCATTTATGCTTTTTTTGCTCGCGCCTACAGGTCGTATGGTTTGCGTGACCAGTCCGAAACCTTCAGGAAACATGTGGCATGGGTCCCTGATGTGCCTTCCGAAGATTTCGTGAAAAAATATTAAACGGTTCAAAAGTTATTCAAAAAAGTTTCCCATTATAGTCAATGGGGAAAAGTTAACAAAAAGCTCGATAATTACCTTATGCTTTCTGTTGCTCTTAGCATTTTATGCTTTCAGTTGCATTTCCGCCTGTCGATTACAAGCATTGTTTCCTTCTGTGGTGCCGCTGTTTCAACCATTTGCATTTCTGTTATGCTTCTGTTACCATTTGCATTTTTCTTACCATTTGCATTTCCGCTGATGCTACTTCATTTAGCGCATTGTTTTCGCTAACGCTTGTGTTTCTGCTGCCATTACCGCTTACGCTGCCATTTCTTGTTTCATTAACGCTTGTGCTTGCATTTCCTTACCGCTTGCATTACCATTTACCTTGCATCAACTGGTAAGCATCGCTTGCACTTGCATTTCGTGCTACCGTTATGCTACTATGTGATAAACGGGCCCCGCCGCCTCACCATCACATTCCATTCACTATTTATAGTGCTCATTCTCAAAAAGAAGGAAATTCATGGCAAAAAATCCATTTTGACATCAGTTAGGGTTGTTCACAGCAACAAAAGCGAGGGGTACATTGTTACGGTTGCTCCCTCTGCAGCCTCCAGCCCACTCACAGCAGGCATCAGGTGCTGGGGCCTGCCGGTCCTAACTCTCACCCCATTCTCCTATACTGCACCACCTCAGCTTGTTTACACATGGGATGGGGTGAGAGTTAGACTGATGATTCCCAGCACACACCCCGGTGCCTGTTGGTGGGACGGGGTGGGCTTGGGATGCAAGGTGGCAACCTTAATCACCAAATTTCTCACTTTTGTCGCTGTGGAACAACCCTAACTGATGCATTAAACAGAGTTTTTGCTAAAATATATATATATATATATATATATATATATATATATGTGTGTGTGTGTGTGTGTGTGTATATATATATATAGAGTATATACACACACACACACATATATACTAATGACAAAATAGCAGCAATATAAACCTGGATGTGTGTGTGTATGTGTGTATATATATATATATATATATATATATATATATATATATATATGTATATATACACACTGATGACAAAATATACTTTGAGTTAGAGTGTTTTTTAGAAATTTTGCTTATTTTATTCCTGACCTTAAGTTCCTGATCCTGCATTAGGCTGAAGCGGAGCTGTACAGAAAATAGCTTTACCTTACTGCAGGACTGTTTCCTTGTACCATCATCAAAGCCCTGTTCTGAGAGTGGAGCTGCAAAGGTCAGCCTCTGTGCACTGTAGCAGCAGGAACTTACGATGAGGCAGGAATAAGTTAGAATTCTGAAAAAAAAAACCTCTACTAAGAGATTACTGTTGTGCTCAATTAGATCCTCAAGCAGGCAGCAGCTTTGTTGAGTTGCCTGCCCGAGAGAAAAATGTGTCAGCTGCTCTTTACAGCATCATATATTATTATAATGCAAGAAATATTCTTCTACTCTGATTGGTTCTCAGAGCTATAGTGGATTACATAAACCCACATTACCCTTCCATGTACAGCCTGATAACCTGCGTATGTTTTTAAAAGACAGTGAGAAAGAAGCTCCAGTTCGTCTGGCAGACTGACCCCCCAAAAAAATATAGGTTCCTGAACCCAGTGTTGAAACAGACAGTAGGTGCCGAGTCTCCATTGAGTGGAACACCTTCAGTGTGGTAGTGGTCCTGACGAAATTTTTTAAACTTTTTTTAACTGTTTATTTTTGAATTTATTGCAGATTGTGAAATGGAACACGGCTCAGGAGTGACACACTGTGATCGCTACCTGAACCAACATCTGGACCACAGTCGGACAATACAGCACATGGTCAGGCTGTCTTTCTCTGGCATGAAAACAGCTGACACTCGGCTCTGTTCTGACCCAAGTAAATCCCTGAATGAGTATCATGCCTATTTATTGTATGTACCTAGAAATACAAAGTGTTTTTTTTTTCACTTACATAAAGTTATACGTGGAAGTCCGTGCTACTTGCTTCTTATACCAGACCCTTGGCAATGCGGCTAAATTCAGTAAAAAGGTATCAATGTCATTCAGGGGTTCTCTTGTTTTGCATTGTTAAAACAGAGCCAAGTATTTTATTTTTGACAGAAAAACAGTCTGCAGGATATGTAGCGCTCACAGTGCAGCTGTCAGCACAGGTAAGGGTCGTGCTCCCCCAGGCCCAATCTCTGTTACTATTCAGTAGCACCAATAAATTCAAACAGGGGAAAAAAAAGGATTGCCTTATGACCTCTATGACAGTCAAGCTGTCCTAGTGAACACAGACCGTTCCTGAATACATTCCAAGACTGGCTTTTCTGACGTGAGCAGAGTGTAAAAAAAAGTTAAACATACACAACAGCAACATCCTCTGATCTCGCTACGTAGCTTGATGGGGAACAGTTAAAAATAACTCTCACTGGTTCGACTGTGCCAATGGACAGTTCTGCACACAAGCCAATGGGCAGAAATTTCACCCGATTGTTGAGCCGAGCTGGAGCGGGTGTGGGGACGAATTTCAATTTCATAACTCATTAACAATTCATTATGAGTTGTGAAACTCCTTTGTTCCCTATACCAATGTATGTATTTAGATTTGCAGAAGAAGTAGTCGAACTGTATTATTTTGACATTTAAACAGTTGAAACTTTGCTTCTGAGCATGCACATTACAGACTGCATTACATCATCGTGGACAATACTACTGCACATGCTCAGAAGCAAAGTATTAACTTTTTAAATGTTAAAATAATACAGTTACACTACTTCTTTTGCAAATCTAATTACATACGTTGGCATGGCCGATTATACAGTTTTAAAACCAATAATCCACATATGCCAACTTATGGAATCAGAATTCATCAGTTCCTGAGTTTATCAGCTGTCGAGTCCCACCATTGCCACTGCAGTGCATGAAACTATTCCGAAGGTAAGAGAATGTTACCATAGAAACCATTCTGCAGCTCCGCGGCATGCCTTTTCATGATGGCTCTGCATTCCAAACTGCAAAACTGCTGCAGAAGGACTGTTTTACTAAACAAACACACATTTCTATTAGTTATTTCATTACAGAAAATGACAAAAGTATTTGAAAAAAATTCTAATTATAATAATAGCAATAAGATGTGACCAGGGGTTAGAGGAGTAGTAGTCTGTTAATCTAACCCCTGGTCATACCATATTGCTTAAATAATGTTTTTGCAGTGAATAGAAAGGCTCCAGCAATTTGATTAATTCAGTCATCTTCTTACCTGTAATTAAATCCCAGCTCATACTCATGGGTTAGAAACGGTCTTAGCCAACGTTTTTTTTTTTTTGTTACCTTCCTCGAATCCCTTCACTCCACAGTCCAGCACATCCCTCAGAACTGCGCCAGCACCAGTCAAATCAGCAGAACAGAAGTATTTTTTCAGATAGATCGATATACACACACATACATACACACCTGATCAGGAAAATCAAAAAAAGGTATTACAGAACAATAACAGAGGAAAATACAAATCCTTTCTCATGCTGGAAAACAAATACGTCACCAGATGGCAAAACAAATAAAACTCCACTATCAAACTTTAGGGATGACAAGGGCAATGAGCATGCAGCAACTGAGAAAGCAAACCTGTTGAATAATTACTTCTGCACATCACCAGCCAGACACACACCAGACACAGAGACAGTACGTAATACTACTGACAGAAACAATCCCAATAGCTGTCCAAATCAACTAACTCACCCAAAGTTCCATTTCAGAATGATCGTGCAGAATGAAATGCTGGAAGAAATAAAACACTTGAATGCAAAAAATAAAAAATAAAAAATCAGCTGCTTACATATTGTCTGTTTTGTTATGTCCCATGTATTAATGTTACATTTTTACTGTTTACTGTCTGTATGAATGCGCGCAGGACAACTTCGTAGATAGGCCCTGTTTTGGACCTAAAGTTTTATCCTGTTTAAAAATTTAATTTTAACTAATTAACTAGATCAAATCGAAGCAAAATTCATAAAGTACTTAGCTGAAACAATAGCTCCTGTCCTAACAAAGATCTATAATAGATGTTTAACAGAAGGATCATACCTGGAAGCATGGAAAATGGCTAAGCCCCACCACTACCTCTCTTTCTCCCTCTTTACACCAGCCTCTGGCCTCGCCTCCCTCTGTCGGATGGCTACCTATATGAATCTATATTGTTTAAATTGCTATAGACGTGATTTGCACAGTTGTGATGTTTTGGTAATTGACAAAGCCCTCCGGCTGCTATGTTTATTTCTCTTTTGCACAATACCATTGCCTGTCCTAATGTTTCAAGTAACCTGACATGGAACCTTTGTAAAAGAGCCCCTGGCTCAAAGGTGTATCTGATTCCCTTAAATAAATAAATAAATAAAGTGGTGCCCATTTTCAAAGGGAAAGAACAAAATAACCCATCAAACTACCGACCTGTAGCACACTACCCATAGTGTCCAAAATCCTCAAAAGATTGATCAGAAAGCAGATTGGTGAATACCTGGACAAATACAAACTACTGTCCGGGCCATCGTTATGGCTTTAGAGCAGGGAGGTCAACATCAACCTCATTCACACACTTTGTAGATACTGTTGCCGCTGCACTTCATGAGGGCAGCCACATGGGTGCAGTGTATGTCGACCTCTCAAAAGCCTTCTACCTGGTGGATCACAAGATACTACTGGAAAGGCTAAAGCAGATAGGATTCTCCCATGAAGCCACAACGTGGTTCCAATCATACCTCTGTAACAGACAGCAACAGGTCTCTGTGAGGTGTGCACTCTCAGTCCCACTACCTTTTGCAAAGAGGGGGACCACATGGATCCATTCTAGGTTCCCTGTTATTCGTAATCTACATAAACGACTTGTCCACCCACATCAACGCTGTAAATGTAAAGTTATACGCAGATGATACTGTCAATAGTTAAAGCAGCCTCCATTAATAACCTGGAACTCACCCTACAATCAGACTTCAGCAGCTTACAGGAATGGTTCACTAACTCAGACATGGTCCTAAGTACCAAAAAGAACCAGGCAATGCTATTCAGGAACAGCAGGGGGAGAATAAACCAGATCTGAACCTAAACATTAGATCACTAGATGGCCAAACATTAACAAATGTGAAGGCATACAAATATCTTGGGGTTGTGATAGATGATGCACTAAAATTTAACACACACATAAACAACACAGTTATAAAAACAAACAAAAGCCTGGAAGCTCTAAGAAGGAAGGCTTACTTCACTCGCAAAGACACTAGGAAAACAATAGCGACACAATTCTTATTACCCATACTACAATACGGTAACCTAGTATATCAGCATTCTGCCAACTCAACACAGAAAAAGCTTGACCGAACATATAATAGGCTAGCAAGATGTGTACTAGGATGTAAATACGTATACGTATCAGAAACGTTGTATCTAAATGGATCCCTCCTTTATATACAAGATCCTTTGTATCTACCATGTATATTTACAATGTCAGCCTGAAACCTCTTGTATTCCATCTTTGTATATGAGAAACTTTGTATCAAAGCAGGACAACTTTGTAAACAGGGCTGCAAAGTCCTAACAGTTCTAGCCTGTTGACAGATATTTATCATCATAAAAAAGCACAATAAAATATTTATAAAACTTTTTTAAATATTTAATTCATAAAAATTGGATCCATTACACAACCACAATAATATAGTTTGGTATGTCATGGATATTGTCACTTCTTGGGTGCATGACACACTCAGCCTTTGGCCTCGTCAGTCACAGTGCACCCAAGGCATGACAATATCCCATGAAATACTACACTTTGTTGTGCATTATTGGTTAATAACACTAGCCCTTTAGTTGTCATTTCATCTGTAGTATTAACCTCCTGTATTCTACCTCTCTAGGAATGTTCCCTATTCACCTAGCAGTGAAAGTGAAGAGCGAGAAATGTTTGAGTCTGCTGGTCAACAATGGAACAGATGTGAACACGCCTGAATGGAAAAGTGGACGCTCACCACTACATCTTGCTGTGGAGATGGACAACGTGGGCATAGCTATCTATCTTGTTAAAAAGGTAGGGCAATCCTGTAGGGGCACTGATTTAGATAAAAAACTTTGCTAAGTTCATTTTTGTCATATAGCTAAATAAATTGCTCAGGTAGTAGCTCCTAGACAGAGGGAGCCCATGTAAGGTCTGCTTTATTCAGTAAATAGTTCAGAATTGTGGAAAAGTCCCAACAATGGTTTGGGGTCTTCCAACCCAGTTTTGGCCGAGCAGTATGTTTGTTACATCACGAAGGGGCCCCATTGGTCCTATGTGATGGTGTGCTCATTTGAATGACTGGGGCTGATTTTTCAAATGCTATTGCTTTAGTTTTTTTTTTTTTTGTCAGGTTCTGTGAGCGTTGTTTTATGCTTTTGTCACCTACCATTCACTGCTGCTTCTGAGTTCTGTGTTTTCTCTCATTGCAGCTCGGGGCACGAGTCAATAGTCGCACATTTGCTGGAAACACCCCACTTCACCTTGCAGCCAGCATGGGATCGCCAGTACTCACCAAGATGCTGATGAATGCAGGTAAGGTACACCAATAGCCCTACAAACCTAGTACATTCACCATTGTGGGAAGTCATCAGGTTACTACGCATGATGGCACTAACATGAGACGGGAACGCAACAAATAGAGGACAAAAAAACATTTGTCTTGACAGCAGTTCTAGAAAACTGGGACATTTTCCAACCAGGCCATTGCATGTGAGTTAGAAAGTGTAATTTTTGTTTTCTAATAGATTTCTTGTTACCACAATTTGTATTTAATTTACATTTGTCAGTATCATCATCAGTGTTGTTTAAAGGGCCAGCTAATTCAGTGATGTACAAAGTCCCAAAATCTGTTAAAGCAAAACTCTTCCCTTTGAGAATTATTCTTAGAAAATAATTGGCAGCCATAACCCATTCGTTAAGGAGATCTAAAGGAGGGAAGTTCACGTTATTCCTGCAAGTAGAGAGGAACTGCATGGGGTGACAGTGATCTGTAGTCCTGAATGAAAGGGAGAATGAATGAGGTGTTCAGCTGTTATCTCTGGAGGTAGGGAGACATTCTGGGTGAGGTGCGGGGGGGAGGTCAGTTGTTACCATGGCAGGTGGGGAAATGGTGGGGAGAGGAATGCTTGTGAGCTGTTATCCTTGTAGATGGGGAAAACTGGAGGAGGGATGCTGGTGATCCCTGCAGGCAGGGAGTAACTGTGAGGGAAAGGATGCTTGTGGGCTGTTATCCCTGCAGGTAGTGGAGAGCGGAGGGAAAGGGGTGTTGTTGACCTTGCTCCTGGAGATAGGCAAGAGAGAGTAGGACAAGCTTCTTGATGACCTGAAAAGGCTGGATAATTAGTCAGATTCCTGGAGACTCAGATTCAGTGTGACCAAATGCAAGGTTGTTTTACCTGGAGAGCAAAGACAGGTATGACCCACACAGAGTGTGGGGCTCCCTTGTTGCAGTGAAGGAGGAAAACAAAGGGTTGATGCATGCCAAGCAGTGCACGGTCACTGTCAGTGGGCCAGCAGAATGCTGAAGTGCATTAAATGCAAGGCAGGAAACGTCATCCTGTCATCCTGCCACATTAAAAGAACATTCACTTGGTCAAGTGAGCGATCAGGGTTTTAGGAGATGAGCGTTGAGCAGATGTTGGTGGCTCTTAACATTACTTCTTGGAGAAAAGGATGCTGAGAAAGGAAATTAACTCAGCTTTCTGCAAACACCATGATATCGACAAAATTGAATAAAGATGTTTGATCTGGTGTCCTACTGGAGAGGGGGACCACACTGAAGCTCAGAGGAGGCAAGTTCAGGGGTAATATTAGGGTACACCTCTCCCAGAAGGTGGTAAGCCTATGGAACAGCAGGTCAGCAGAGGCAGTGGGCATGAAAACAGTACTTGCCTTCAAGGTAAGCTGTGACAGATTTGTGCTAACCAAGGGAATCACAGGGTACCCAGAGTATTGGAGTGGCTAGGAAAATCCCTATAAATTAGTACATGTTTTGCAAAGCATATTTGTCCCTGTTTATAACATGGAGTTGGCTTGGCTACACAAGGATCCCGAGTCTCTTTCTGTCTTAAATTACTATATTAGATGCTGTTGTGCTTTTGACACAAGGGGACCCGCGCAGGAAGGGTGCTGGTGAGCTGCCACCCTTGAAAGTAGGGAAGAACTGCCACTGAGTTGTTACACCTACAAGTTAGGGAAACTGAGGGTAGGGATGCTATTAGCTGTTACCCCTCATTGAGGGGAGAAATGTGGAGCAGGGGTGCTGGTAGTTGCCTGCAGGTGGGAGGTGATGTGGGAAGGAGCTTTTGCCTGTTACCACTGCGGTAGGTCAGAACTATGGGGAAGTCTGCAAGTCAAGGAGGAACTGTGGAGAAGAACTGCTATTGGCTGTATCCCTCAGTTAAGGGAATTCTGTGGGGAAGGACTGTTGTTAGCTTTTTCATTTCAGGCAGGGGCGAACTGTAGATGAGGAATGTTGACGAGCTGCCTACTGATAGGGGAAATTTAGGGATATGGGGAGCTGGTGCACTGTTAACACTGCGTGTAAGAAGAGGTTCCACTAAACCAGCACACATTGCTAGAACCACAGATAGGCTGTCAAGGAGTTGCTGTGGAGAAGCTTGCAGAAGTATCGGAGCTCCACCTCTACCAACAGGTTTTACACACCAAATACTGTACAGAGGAATTCTACCATTGTGCTAGCAGGCTGGGCATACTGAATGAGGAACTGAAACTGAAGTGTTATTGGTTTTGTTTTGTTTCTAGGAGCTGATGTGACGGCAGAGAATGATGAACCAGTTCATCCCAGTCCTCCCTCTGAGGAAAGCAGTGAGCAGGACACAGACACCGAGGAAGATGAACGGACAGAGACATCAGACAGAGAGGAAGTGAAAGATGCTGAGATGGAGGAAGAAGAGCAAGATGCAGATAGGCGGACCCAGGCAGAGACACAGGGACAGAGGCACAGGGATGTGGACAGTTCAGCAGAGACAGATTCAGACATGGACACTGATTCAGACCCAGACACTGAGTCTGAGAAGACAAGGAGGACACGTGGACACACAGCATTTGACCTCACAAAAAGTCAGAAAGTGCGTATTTTGTCCAGGGTAGCATTTGTTAAAGTTGTCATTTGTCAAGACAGGTTTAGAGCCTTTTCCACACACACAGTGGTGATCAAAAATGTGTTGATTACTGTGAGGGCATCTCTTTACTGTTGCCACTGCAAACACTGGGTAAAAATTCAGCTCGTGTCTGTGCCACAGTATATGTACAGTACATATGCTTGTACTCATCAAGATCTAGTGTTACCACAGTATTATCTTCTTGTAGCGGGTCGCCATACCGGAGCCCGCGGGGTTCACCTCTGTGGAGGAGGCCGGCCTGGGTTCCCTAAGATGTATTACACTGGCCTGACGTGGTGCAGTGCTTTCACCTGGGTAGTGATATGGAGTATGTGGTGGCTAAAACACAAGGCTATCATCCCCCAGGAAACAATGCATAAACTTCCCTTGGGCACAGTCCTTCCCCAAAGCAAGTGTCACAGCAAACAATGACAGTCCCCAAATCACAAAATCCAATTTAAAACAAATAATTTATTTAAAAGGGAGAGTATGGAAAGAACAAGGGGCAGCAAGGATAAAGTCTGGCGATGGGGTAGAAATAAATCTATACTCTAAGTAGACCTCAAGGCAATAAACCATTCAATATATTGCCCACAACTCTGCCCACCCCCCAACCCGCAGTCCACAAACTCCAATGAGGATGCACCCATCTTAATCCCCCCCCCCCCAAAGGCCATTGGTGAGAGATCTTTCAAATTGTTGCAGGGTGTACCACATTTGGGATGCTGATGCTGCTAGCAGGGTGGAGCTCGGTGGCATGCTTTAAACAGTGGCAGGTGAAATACTTCTTAAACACAGCTGTTGAACACAACTTTAAACTGTTTTGAAACCAAGTTGAAAAGAGGCCCCTCTTTGAATCCAGTGAGATTTGGTGGCTGGCTGGCTTCAACAGGTCTTCCGCCTTGGCTTTTCAAACTGGCACAGTCTTGCCCTGGACTTCTTCCTCAGCTCCAGAAACAACTACCTTTTTCCCCTGGGTTTTACTCACAGTTCTGATGCCTCGAATTATACCTCTGGTGCAGCTGGCTAAAACAGGCTGACTGGATGCAGTGCTCCTGCCTGGGTCGCTGGCTTCCCTGAGCTTGCTGGTGGCTTTTCTCCACTTCACTTCTTTCTCTGCTTGTCTCACTGAGGCTTGGAACCTGGATGAAGGCAGGAGCTTTCTTGCTTAGTGACATGGTAGGAGCTGATCCCCCAGAGGGGAAAAGTCAGTGGTGGGTAAAGAAACCTCAGCTCCAGCTTGCCTTTTAAACTGTGGTTTCATTGATAATTGCATCTTTCCTTCTCACAAACACTTCACTTTGGGATCCCAATTCTTCTAGTCTGCCAGGACTGCAGTGCTTGGACAGACAGTGCAGCCTGGCCCACACCTTGACACACAGTCACTGTCACAAAGGTCTGACTGAACTACCACAAACCTTTGAAGACAGTCCCTTTTAGGTAGGCTGAAACTCGAAGCCTGATTGGCCAGGCTTGCTCATAAGCAAACTGTCTCTGGCTCAAGCTGCCTTCTTACTGTCAGAAATTTGTGGGCAAAATGAGTCCAGCCTTCGACCCCTTCCCATTGTGCTTTGATGCTCTGTTACTCATGGGGGTGGCCATATTTGTTTACATTGCAGAGTTAACTTTCCAAGCTTGCTAAAGCCATAATAGTAGTCCCACAATGCTGCCTTATGTATGTCCTGGCCCCACTTGCTGTTCTGGGGCCAGGAAGGTGTTTTTTAAACTGGGCATGCAGCTCATTTCACTGTTGGGTGCTTCTGTTCGGAGGCAGCCATCTGAGCAGCTCTCTCACTGTTGTGTGCATGTGCACTGTGTTCTTTTTTGCAGTTCCCGACCCACTGCCTGCCCTGAGCCAGGAAACCATTTGCCTGTGCCCAGCGTCACGCTGAACATTCAGTCTTGGCTCTGTTTACTTTTTTGGCGCCAGGATCCTCTCCTAACTTGGGCACACTGCCTGATTTTGATATCCAAGCTCCAGCCTCAGAAATGTGCTACTGCACATGCGTGGCAGCCTGACATGCAGC
This sequence comes from Neoceratodus forsteri, assembly GCA_016271365.2. Lineage (NCBI taxonomy): Eukaryota > Metazoa > Chordata > Ceratodontiformes > Ceratodontidae > Neoceratodus > Neoceratodus forsteri. The sequence goes on along the minus strand of CM028135.1, from coordinate 65,050,837 downwards.
TGCGCATCTCTGCCCCCATTCTCCATCCTTTTTTGGCTCCTGGGCTCAGGGAACCAAAATTGTTGCTGATCCAGTGTTCCTGCCCCCTTCTCAGCCCCAGAGAGACACTAGAGGGGCCCCAGGACAGATGGGTACTGCAGCAATGGCTGCGGATTCCCCAGGTGGAGCATGGAGCACTGTTTCACATCCCACCAGGGCTCCCAGATACTGGCACACTGCACTACCAGTTCCCATCTTGACAGTCCTGGGGGACCAGAGGGTGAAGATTTGGGCTAGAAGGGAATGCTGGAAACACTTAAGGTAACCCCAGATTTGGGGTACACTCCTCCTGCCAGAGTCCATACTGTCCAAAGTCCAGCTGGCAGTGACATGAGCATTCATAACAAAATATATATTTCTAACACCTGATGCCTATCTACTCAGGGTATTTATACATATTGACACATTGTACATATCTGGCTAGACAACTGCTGTCTATCTGTCCACATGTAACAGTCAGTAAAGCCATTTTACGTTTCTCCACACTAAACTGTACTTCTGATTGAAAGCTGGGAACAGTGGGTAAAGCATACACCTTGGGTGCTATGAATTTAAGGGCCATGTAAAGGTGGTGGTCAGAGGAGGCACTGATGGTCTCATAAGTGAGCTTGATGATGGGCTTGGGCTCACATCCAGTCTTGTGACGTAACACTGCTGCTTCCTCAGGAATAGGTTGCATGCTGGTCTGTTTCAGCTCTGTGTCCAGCACAAGGGCATCATCAGGAATCACAGGAATTACTTCAGACTCTGGGATTGGTGCCTCAACATCCAACTATGCATCATTATCCAGGGCATGCTCTTTGATTTGTTCATTTACTGTTTCTTCCGGCACAAAGGGTGTAGCTTCTGGATTCAGACTGGAAGACAGTTCATGATTTGCAAAGTCCTCAAGGGGAGCTGTGCTAGTGGATAGTTTTGAATTTCTCCAGTCCATTGGCCGAACTGGCACTCATTGTGGTAAATTAGGTACTTTGGTGCAAAACACAGTATCATCATCATCACTGTCGTCAGAACTGTTGTACACTGGCTCTTGAACAGAGAAACCGCATTTGGAACACTGATATCTGTGCTTGGCACTTCAGCTCCTTAGGGAATTGTTTGACTCAGAATTTTTGGTCTCCATTGCACTGGGCAGTCAGTTTCACTTGTAAGCTCAGACACAATCGCTCCAATGACGAAGAGATGGTGTCTGTGTACAGTCTTTCTAGGCCTCTACCTTGTTCCTGGCAAATCTTGTAAACTGACAAGTCAGGCTTTTGTTCTACTATTACGTAACAGTCTGGCGCCCAGAAGTCTTGAATCTTGTGTTTCCCATGCAGGCCCAAGTTTCTCAAAAAGACCCAGTCTGTAACAGCTGGTGACAAACAGATTTTAAAGCTGAAGGCGAAATCCTGCACATGTGCAGTAGCGGGATGGTTCTGCGCATGCGCAGGATCTTTGCTCCTACCGATATTGCGCATGTGCGGCATTTTGGCTTCCGCTTTAAAATCTGTTCAGTAGTATTCTCAGTCCACGGTTTTGTTTGCAAGATGGCAAAGTCATTTCTACATACAGAGGTGCACAGGACATGTTGCTTTTTGTCGTGGGCATTACAAAAAGTTGCAGTTCGAGCCAGCCCTCGTTTCAGATGCGCGTTCATGCTGTGGATGTGCTTATGGTGGCCGCTGATTTACATTCGGATCGCTCAAGTAGAGAATTATGCTAAAAAATATAACATGGCATAAGAAAGATAAATTTTGGCATATACAGGGGCAGTTTTGATAACATGTTTGACTGAGATCTGGTCAGAAAATATGGGGCAAAGCTGACAGTGTCCCTTTAAAGGAGAATTTTATGTTTAGCTTGTCTATGAGGAAAGGAGAGATAGACATAGCCGTTGCATGGTTTGGGGTATCCTCTAAGGTTGCTGATGTACTGATTGAGGCTAGGCAGCCTTCTACCAGGAATACCTATACCTTGAAATTGAAACCGTTCACTTTGTGGGCTGCTTCCGGTAATTTGGACACATTTACTGTACATGTCCTGTAAATGCAGTATTGGAATACTTGCTGTCCTTATCTGATCCTGCATTATTCCTCACTTAAGGTGCATCTATCCACTATATCAGCTTTTCATGCCCCTATTGAGGGTTGTATGGTTGTCCATTTAGAGGTGTCCTGTACGTTTTTGAGAGATATTCTTCATATGAAACCTCCTCTCTGTAATCCAGTCCCTCCTTGGGACTTGAATTTTGTGCTTGAGAAACTGGCGTTGGCTCCTTTAAAGCTGGCTGTGAGTTGTGGCAAACATTTCCTATCATGAAAGACATTATTTTGGTTGCAATCACTCTGCTTGAGGGATTTCAGAGCTTCAGGCTCCACTGTGTGGGGCCTCCTTATTTGACTTTTGACAAAGACTGAGCCGCTTTGTGTACAAATCCTAAGTTTCTACCAAAAGTGGTATATGAATTTACACCGAGTCGAACAATACACCTTCCTGTTTATTACACTGAGCATGTCAATCAAGGTGAGGCACTGCACCATACTCCAGCTGTACATAGACTACTCTGATATTATCTTACTCGCAACAAGGACTGCAGAAAGTCCTCTCAGCTTTTTGTTTTGTTCGCTTCTGGGAGAGAGGGCACTCCTGTGTCTAAACAGTGCCTATCCAAATGGCTGGCACATTGTATTACATTCTGTTGTAGGAAGAACAGTAAGGAACTTCATGGTGCTGTCCTTGGTAACTCACAAGGGGGATGACGGCTTCTGTTTCATGTTTCTGCTGCTGACGTGTGCTGCCGTCACATGGAGCAGTGTGCACACCTTTACTAAACATTACAGTCTGGACATAGTCTCTCATAGACATGCTGCTTTTGGGCTTGTTGTTCTATAAGGCCTTCTGTCATAATTGCTTATCAGACTGTGTCATCCTTCCAGTTGTCCTTGTCACTGCTTGAGACTCGTTCAGTAGGTGTGGCCTAATGGTGGAGATATCCTCGAAGAAGATAGGACTGTTATGTAAGAACTTACCGTAACAGTAGATCTTAGAGAGAATCTCCTCCATTAGGCCATACCATCCCTCCCTCTGTTCCCCCTTTTGCTTCAGTGAGGGTTACATCAGGTGCTGTGTCTAAAACCTACTCCATGCATCCTGTATCTGGCCCCATGCCACTCATTGTATGCCTGGTTGCCTGGTGCTGGCCTCATCTCTTGGTTCCCCACAGCTGGAGGTTCTCCAAGGGTAATCTCCAGTGAGGAACTGAGGAGTGATGTGGCCAGCCACGTTTATGTAGACACAGATGTGGTACGTCATCCTGGGTGGCCCACGGCTAGCAAAAATGTCCATGTGGCCCTGGCGCTGATGGCTATAGTTCCATAGGTGCAACCTAATTGAGGAGATTCTCTCGATGAGCTACTGTTGTGGTAAGTTTTTATGTGACTGTTCTTTTCTGAAGTTTTTGTCTTCCAAGTGTGACTAATGATACTGTGGGCAAACAAGCATGTAACTACAGTGTAATTACCCTGTTACATGTAATTAATGATTAGTTGCATTGGAACGGACACTTAAAAATAAAGTGTAACTGATATTCCTTGCACCAGGATCTACAGTATGTGAACAAAACCTGAGGTGAAAAGCTATGGATATTTGTCTGAGAAAGACATCCATGCCCTTTTGCATTCCAGACCATAAGTATATTATTCTGTGCTGTAAAATAACAGAAATACAGTATATTTGAACCCAAATGATGCTCATTAGACTTACTTTAGATCTTAAACACTTTAATTAAAGTACTATACTCTCCAATAAATGTAACCCTTTTCTTTTTTCTTGTTAGGTACGGGATATTTTAGTTGTTAAACCGACAGTTTGCAGTACGGACCACAGTAGCACAACAACAGCATCTAAACAAGGTAAATTTTCCTGTTGGGGTGTCAAAATCAACTCCAAACTGTATGGCCAAATAGTTACAAAGGCCAAAGATCTGGATCCCCATTTTCAAATTGATTTTTCCCGTTCTGTGCCCTGTGCCAAACATTTTTTGAAAATAGAGCCCCTGATGGCCCAAACTGATCTAGTTTGGCTTTAATTATCACTAGCCATGTGAGAGGTAGCCATGTTAGTAGCTCAGTAAGTTGCATGCTGGGCCGAAAGGTCGTGAGTTCTAGTACAGGTGGGCAAGCCTAGACAGGTTCGAGACTAGTAAGGAGAGACAAAAGCAGAGTGCTACAGAGGGGCAGTGTGCAGCATGGAAAGGCCAAGTCAGGATAATAGCAACAGCAACAACAACAAAAAAAAAAAGCACACACAGTTGCAAAATGTGAATAGATTTATTCATAACATAGGTGTACAAAGAACAAGGTGTGTGTAAGTAAGCCTGATACCCAAGCACTTCGAGGTATACTGCCTCTTTATTGGGCGTGTGACTTCATGTCCCCTGACGAAGAGGCAGCTTGCCTCAAAATGCAGGGGCATCAGACTTACTTACACCTTGTTTTTTTCTGCACTGTTATGTTGCGAAAGATTCTAGTCACATTTTGCAACTGTGTGAGTGCGCTGATTTTTTTGTTCTTACTATGACTTTGCCTTTCCATCATGAATCCAGCATAATTATGATAGTGTGATATTACCTCCTCAAAAATGTGCACAATGCTAGAAAAATGTGATTTGCATACAGACTTGGAACCATATTACAACTGTGAAAGTTTCTTTGTTCACCATTATAGTATTTTTTTTTTGTCTTTCCTTTTGGTTACGGTATCACAGCGTTGGTAAAGTGGGTTATAGAATGTGACTACCAACAGCATAAGGACTGGTTTTGACAAGAGGGGAAATTGGGCGTAACAGTATTATGTATATTTAGCATCTGTAAATGTATTATGCTTTTGTACTTATTGTGTATATATATATATAATTTCCTTTTATCCAATATAAAAAAATTCCCCTACTCCAAAATAATGGCTGACATAAAGGGGCTGAAGAAAGGTATTGCCCTAGGCAAGGATGTGACTCCGTATTAGAAACTCAAGAACATCCATTTTTCCAGTGTCCTTTCATCCATTCCTGTTGGATCCATGTGGTTGTGCCATGGAAAGAACTGTTGCTTTTGTCTCTAACTTATGACAAGTTAATGTTCTGCTACATGAGACCAAAATGTTCCAAGTATCATTTTAGCTCCTTGACCATAAGTTGGATCATCTTCAAAATGGTGCCTGCTAAACAAGCAAGATATCTGTAGTGTGGGCCATGACCCTCATGGCTGTTACAGTGTGATTGGAGCTTGTTTGGCACAATTTGAGTTTCAGTAACTGGGCAAATACTCTTTGGGCTTTAGATTTTAGGGTGCAAGGCAAGTCATCTCTTCAAACACCACAGTTACTTCAAAAGATTTATGAAATATGGTGGTATTTGGGGTGTAACGCTTAGGCAGTGTCAGTGGCTTAGTAGGTAGCACACTCGCCTATGGGGCCAGAAGATCAGATGGTTGTGGGTTCCAGCCCCACACCAGGCACTTGGGTAGTACCCAAAATTGACACTGTTTTGCTGCTGTGGCAATGTGTGGTCCCTTGAATGAGACATAAAATCAAGGTCCCTTCTGCTAATCTGTGGTCACTCTCCAGGTGGAAGTAAGAGATCCCATGGCACTCATTGAATAAGTGTAGTGGAATTTTTTTTTTTATTAAAAGAAAATCAAGAACAGACAGATGCATGTTATTCTGAACCAAGAAAACATTTTAAAAACAATCAGATAATACAAAAACTAAAAAGGAAAAAGAAAAACATCAAAATCAAAACTCACTACCTCATGGTATTTCAAACCAGTTGAAAGCAGAGTGAAAGTATATAATTTCCCCCAAACCAAAAGAAATAGTAAAGAAAATAAAGAAACACCAGGCAGTTATATTACAGGGTATTAAATAGCTGGTATAGCACAGCAAAATGCTACTCAAAACGGGGGGTAATGCTAACCATTTCCAGAAATGTGTAGCACTAGACTGCTATCCATTCTTTCTGAGTGAGCCCATGGCACAGGAGACTACATGTATAAAATAACATTTTATTTTTAATTTTGCTAATCAATCTGTGCCAAGTGCTATACATTTTCACAACTGATTAGCACTGTCATGCATATAACTGCTAATCAGTTTTTTTAGCTTATTTAATACCCTGTATTATTTGTTTTACCTAGAATACAGGTCGTCCTTAAGTAGGTTGTTTGTATATCAAACAAGATAAGTTTCTGTAATATTGTTTCCTAACACGTATTGGGAGTGAATGATTCTCCTTCTCATACACATTTTGTACAGCTAAGGAAATCATCCTAAGTTTATTACAGTGTTATTTATTTGCTGCAGGACCCACTGACAGCGAACTTACCAAATTATAATGTTATAATGGCAGATCAGCAATATCAGTAGGGAGCCAAAATGATACTTGCACCATTTTGGTCTCATATGACATAAAATCAACCTGTCATAAGTTAGAGACAAAAACAAAGGTTCTTTCCATGCCATGGCCACATGGGTCCAAAAGGAAGGATCCGATCTGATCAGACTATATATGAATTTAGAAAGTTCTGATTCTAAATTTAATTCTGATTTAAACCCTAAAGGAAACACAAAATTGGGATTGGATTTGACTTTAGAATCTTAAATCTCAGATTCCTATGGAAAAATAGGTTTTATGATTCAGTTTAGGAATTATGATTTTTGTTCTACAGTTCTGAAAATCCTAATTCCGAAAATCAGGCTGAAATCGGTGGAAATGGATTCCGTTCAGCGGATTCTGAGCAACCATATAAAAAATGCATTGCTCAATGAATACCAAACTATGTGAGCATGAAGACACATATTTTCATTGTGTTCTGAGCTTCTGTCTCAAAGACTTGATGAAGTGTTCCACATTTTGCCTATTTTTTACAGTTTAAGGGACAATGTTATCGGGTGTGGCCGATATTTCGAGAGGTATGTTCTACAGTCTTTAACTGTTGACATACAGTAAGCGTGTGCATATATTAAAAAAAATGCCATGACTCAAACTGAAGTTGACAACATACTGGCTGTTGAAATATTTCCCCAAATTAACTTAGTCTTAAAAAGAAAGCAATATTAAATGGGTTGTTGATATTTGGATATTGCTTTTTGCCACATTTTCGCTTTTGGTTACTGGTGTCTGCTCTTATTATACGTGGCCCTGCTATTACAAATAGTACCCCCGATGGCAGTGCAGAGCAACTTTGCCCTTTCTGCCATCCCATGACATCTCACCAGTGCTGACCATGACTTCAGTGGTTCAAGGTTACTGAAGGCTCCCCCTCCCGCAAAAGACACATACACCATGAGCTCTAAGGAAATTGTTTACCCAAATTTCACAATAATGGAAGATCACTTGGAAAATGGAGTCGAGCTTTTGGGAACTGCATTGCACAACTCTGGCAAATATGGCACTCCTACAACAGAGTTTGACAGTTTCCTTTCTCTGAATGAACTCTTCATGTGCCATGTGAGATACTGAGAAATGTCAGAACAAAAAAAGACAAATATCAGTTTCAAAAAAATAAAACGTGTTTTCTTTTCTCTTTAATTTCAGCTGAAGTGTTTATAGAAGATGAGATTTTGCATGAACTGGAGAGGCTGCTGAATGAGGGGCAAGCTGGTTTAGGCTGGGCTGAACTGGCAAAACAGTTGGGACTACAGAGTCTAGTGGAGACCTATAAACACACTCCCTCCCCCAGCAGAAGTCTTTTGAAAAATTACGAAGTAGGTCATGACCTATGCATAATTATATTTACTTATTCTATAAAAATAAAAGTGCCTGAGCTGGCACAGTGGAGGAGCGATTTCGCTTCTGCCCCCCATGCCAGCAACTCCTGTTCTGGAGTGGGACATGGTTGCTTGATGGGCCGGCAAGGTAAGGGAGGATCGAGCACCTGATGGCAGCTCTCTTCCCTCAGGGAGTGGTCCTCAGTTCCTGCTGCAGAGACTGCCACCTAGCAGAGGCCAGGGAGCAGCACACCAGGGACAACACACAGAGAGGAAGAGCTGAAGGATGACGTGCTGGTGCGTGCATCATTGTGCTATGTTGGGGCACAGAATATTTGGGCACAAATTATTTTTTTGTATGGCCACCATCTTGTTTCAGTTTTGTCAAATTATTTTTGTGAAAAACCATAAAAATGATATCCTGCAGAGACACCAACACTTGTATCTTACTGATTGGGACCTCCTTAGGTGGATTCTGCAGTTTGGGGAAAAAATTACACAGAAATGTGTTTTTAACATATTTTAAAATCTTTTTTCATGACCCAAATTTTTTTTCCTTATAGCATTATGTAAAAGAATAGGGCTATACAAAACAAGATTCCCTTCATCCAAAAAAATAATTTGGACATAGTTTTTTCAGATTCTTTTTTCGTGTAAAGGAATCTTTGTATGAATGACACAACCTCACGAAAAAAGATAACTTTATACGAAAAAAGAATTTGAACTTTTTTTTTCTTCATTCTTTTTTTTTTGTATCAAGGGATCTTTTTCTGTATGAATGACACAATGTCACAAACAAAGATCCCTTCATACAAAAAAATAATTTGGACTTAGCTTTTTTTTGACATTCTTTTTTCGTATGAAACAGTCTTTTTTTTGTGGCCGCCACCACACATTCAGTCAGTTAACTACCAGTCTAGCATTGCTTGTAAAGCACTTTGGGATACTGTATATGAAAAGCGCTATATAAATGCTGATTCTTCTTCTTCTTCTTCTTCTTCTTCGTATGAGTGACACAACCTCATGAAAAAAGATTCCTTCATATGAAAAAAGAATTTGGACTTTGTTTATTTCACTTTTTTTTTTTTTTCATATGAACGACACAACCTCATAAAAAAGATCCCGTCATACAAAAAAAGAATTTGGACACATTTCAACTTTAACAAGCCATAACTCCATCAACATATGCAGTTATGGGACAATCTGTTTATCAAAATAAAGGTCTTAATGAATACCACAACACTAACACATAACACCCCCCCAAAAATGTAGGGGTCATATAAAAAAAAAACATAGAAATTACAAAATTACAGTTCCCACAGGATAGCACTGCAACTTTAACACACTGTAACTCTTTCAGTCTTTGCAGATAATGGACAATGTGGGTATCAATACAAAAGGCGGTAACGACTAGTACAACACTAAATCCCTAAGAATAAAGAACTGAAAATGATCCATCCCTACAAAAAAATTACAAAGAAGCACATAAACTGCTTTTCTGGAGGAATGGAAGCACAGGGCCCAGAAGACCCTGTGCTCCCACACTCACATACACAAGTGGATAAATGAAAGCAGAGAAGTGCTGGCCCCAGAGGGCCCTGCACTTCTGCAATCACATGGATTTGGGACCTGTGTGAATGATGATACACGTCTACTATCTCAGAAAGTAAGAGAATTCATTGCAAAAAACTTTGTTAATGCACCAGTTAGGGTTAAACCAACAAAAGTAGGGAAATGTGTTGTTAGGGGCCCGCCCCCACACTGCAAATAGCAAAAGGAAAAACCTTCACGGTTTTGACTGTCCTGAGTCTTTGCAAATCAGGCCGGGGGTCTTCCTTGGGGTTATCAACTCTAGCGCTCGGCTCACCCCATTCTCATATATTCTGTACATCTCAGCTTATTTACTGATGTAATGGAGGGAACGTTAGGGTTGATAACCCCAAGGAAGACCCCAGGCCTGATTTACCAAGACTCAGGACAGCCAAAGCCATAAAGTATTTTCTTTTTTCTGCTTGCAGACTGAGGGTGGGGTGTTAGGGTTGGAAACCCTAACACCACTTTTTCCTACTTTTGTTGGTTTAACCCTAACGGGTGCATTAACAAAGTCTTTTGCAATGAATATCAGTATAAATGGAAGCATTGCATTTAAGGAACATGGGCAGCATATTCAAAGCATTAGCGAGTATTTGCAACTCAAAAACTGGCCAATGGAATTGTTAGCACTTTCAGAAGGCCAGTTTGTGAGTAGAAAAGCAGATAGCACTGCAGTGCTAACTAGCTTGTAGCACCCATCCAAAAGGCTTGTCCATACCAGCACTATTCGAGTGGGAGCTGTTGCAGCAAGCTATCACAATTAGGACTATGCCGCAGGCACTAGGACCCACCGGAAAATCTCTCAGCCAGCAATACCCAGCAGGGACCCCCCCCCCGACGTCGGCTCCACCCCGATGTCAGCTGTGGTACAAAAGGGGGCAGACCCAGCTCCACCGCAGTTCTTTTCCTGCCGCATCCTGCACACGTGAAGAGTTCCAGTTCTTGGCTTGCCAGCCCAGCTAAAAAACTTTTTTTTTTTTTTTTGCCTTTTCTTGGATATTTCTCCACAGTTTCAATGTTTTTTTCAGTATACCGACGTATGTCTTCCCCGTCCTCGGTCTCCTCATCGGGACCCCACGTTAACAAGTGCTGTTGCGGCCACCAGATACCATCTAAAGATGGTCACAAGCAGTGTGTTTTCTGCCTTGGGCCTGAGCACGATACCACGGCCTGTTTGTCCTGCCAGAAGTTCAGCAGCCGAACTCGGATCTGCCGCTTGAAGGCCCTGAAGGCGTTCCTGCTTGAGAAGAAGATGGACCTGCACACCTCAGGGGAGAAGCTGAAAAAGAAGGACAAAACCAAGCGGTCCCACGAAAAAGACTGCAGTCGGTCCCAGCACTGGTCCAGGTCCCGGTCTCGCTCCTGCTTGTGGCCTTCTCTCAAGAAAGCCCATGGTTCGACGGGCTCAGGTGAGCATGCAAAATCAAAGGATCAGGCTAAGGCTGGGCCTTCGGGGGAGAGGCCACGGAAGCCTAAGGTGACCCTGCTAAGGGTCACCGTTAAGTCCTCGGAGGCGCAAGCTTCAGCCCCGCCTTCCAGGGCCTCAGCGCCGCCTGTCAAGAGCGTGCCCTCGGAGTCGAAGGACACTCTGGCACCCCCGGTTTGTTCCCCGTCGTCGGTCCCCTTACCAATGCCAGGTGATGGGGTGACAGATCCAGACGCAGCCAGTGAAGGGGCTGAATCCCTATCTCCTAAGTCCTCCTCTCCCGGGGGATCACAGGGGGGATCTCCTTCTAAAGTTGATGTTCCGCATATTCCATTTCAAGGGAAAGCGGCCTCCATTTTTTCGAAGGATGAGCTCCAGGATCTGTTTTCCTTCTGGTTGGGGCAGGTCCAGAAGCAGACCACCTCGAAGCCGACCCTGTCACCGGTCCTGGACCCTTTGGGTGGACCACAGCCAAGAGGTGCTTCTTCGCCGAGGAAGACCCCCAAGAGGCCGCTGCCTACACCTCCTCCCAGGGCTTGTTCCCATTCACGGTCCATAGACCGACACTGGCACTCTACCAGATCAGGTAGCCGACGCCAGGTTAGGTCTCACACCAAGAGCCGCTCCCACTCTGTTAGATGGGACCGCTCCCGATGTTGGTCTCCTAACTGACCGTCATTGGTTGGTGAGTTACCGATGCTCGAATGAGACTGGTCACAAGGATAGGTCCGGCTACTCGACACCCAGTAGCCCTTCCTCCTCCTCTTCCTCTTCTACCTCTTCTTTCTAGGGAATTGGGGGTTCCCCAGGACAGAAGGACCAGCCCAGTTCACCTCCCGATGATCCTTCTTTTATGGACGTCATGAGGTACATCCAGGCCTCTGAGTGGGATACGGAGGACCTGGATCCGGAATGCCGGAAATTGGCTAAGTACCTGAGGCAGAAGAAGCCTAAGCCTTTGGTGGTGCCTCCTTTGGTGGACACATTCCGGGACCTCGCCCAGATTACCTGTAAGCGTCCGGCTTCGGTCCCGGCAGTTGCAAAGAAATCGGACAGGCTGTATAGAGCCCCAAGGGATGAGCACCCTCAGGTGGACTCTTCAGTTATTATGGCTGCTCATGACAAATCTTAGCAGCCCAAACACCTCAGCTCGCAGCCTCCCGATCCAGAGTCCTGCTGTTTGGACCAGGTGGGCAAGAAGGTGTATTCTGCCTCCACCTGTTCAGTTAGGTCCCTGAATTTCCTTACGCATATGGTCCAGTACCAGAATGCATTATGGGAGTGGGGACAAGAGCTGGTAAAAGCCTTGCAAGACTCCAAGAAGGAAACAGAGATTCTGGATGTCCTAAAATCGGGCTCGGACGTAGGCACACATGTTTTCCTTGCTTAGACACTGCAGATATGGCAGCAAGAGCAGCAGTGTCAGGTATCTGCCTCAGGTGCCATTCCTGGTTGAGGGTCTCGGGCTTTCATCAGGATCTGCAGTCCAGAATCCGGGACTTACTGTTCCAGGGTACCGTTTTGTTTGGGCAGGAGATGGAGTCTCTGATCTCTCGCCTCCAAGAGTCAGGCAAATCCATCTTGTCTGTGCACCAAATGTACCATGCAGATCAACAGAGACAGTGAAAGCAGCCATTTCGGAAGTCCTCAGGTGGTCAAGCCCATGGCAATCAACAGGGCCAGAGAGGAGACTTTTGGAGGAGAGCCAGTGATCAGCAGCCTGGAGGCGCTCCTCCCCGTGGGCCCAAGTCCTCCCAGGCCTCTCTGCCCACCCCTGGCCCCACCCAGTGACTCCCTTCTGACCCCCCCCTCCGGCAGTGGTACCAGGGGAGGAGGTAGGGGGTCACTTCGCCTTGTACTTTCAGGGATGGAGCTCAATCACTGCGGACAAATGGGTCCTAGATATCATAAGGAGAGGACACACTTTAGAGCTCATGGAGATTCCTCCAGACACTCCACCAAAGTTCTCCAGATATCCTCCTTCTCATATCCCTCTCATAGAAGGAAAGATACAGGCCCTCTTGCAAAAAAGGGTGATAGAACCAGTCCCCTTGCGGCAGTGGGGAAAAGGGTATTACTCCCACTTCTTCCTGGTCCCAAAAAAGACTCAGGACCTTCATCCCATTCTGGACCTAAGCTGTCTCAACCTTTATATAGAGTATAGAAGGTTCCGGATGGTAACCCTTCTAGGTCTTCTTCCTCTGCTGCATGAAGGGGACTGGCTCTGCTCCCTAGACATGCAAGATGTGTACATGCATATCGGGGTCTTTCCCCCTCACAGGAAGTTCTTGAGGTTCCACTTCCAGGGGGAACATTTTCTGTTTCGAGTTCTTCCGTTTGGCCTCTCTTCCACTTCTCGAGTCTTCACGAAGTGCTTGGCAGTAGTGGCTGCGGCTCTAAGGCATCAGAGGCATTATGTCTTCCCTTACCGGGATGATTGGCTACTAGCGGCCCCGTCAAGGTCACGCCTGCTTCAAGCTCTCGGAGACACTTATACTCTCTTCCAAGACCTGGAGATCACCCTGAAACTTCCAGAGTCTTCCCCAGAATCCAGCCAAAGACTCATCTTTATCGGAGTGGCCCTGGATTCGATCCAGGGCATGGCTTTTCTACCCCCAGAGAGGGGCGATCGCTTGCAGGAGCTAGCCGGATTGGTTCTAGTAACTCCTCAGGTCCCAGCAAGGACCTTCCTCAGACTTCTGGGGCACATGGCACTGGCCATTCCAGTCACTCCTCTGGCCCGCCTCCACATTAGAATCCCACAGTGGATGCTCAGGGTGCAGTGGGATCAGTGCTTTGACTACCTAGACCACATGGTCAGAGTCACACGGCCAGTAAAGAGAATGCTTCTTTGGTGATTGGATCCACTCAGTTGGAAAGAGGGTCCCCTTCCATCCGGAGCCCCCAAATCAGACCCTTACAATGAATGCCTCGGATTTGGGGTGGGGAACACACTTAGGGGCCCACCAATCACAAGGCGTTTGGACCCCCGAGGAGCGAGAACTCCACATCAATGTTCTGGAGATGCAAGCTGTCCTCAATGCGCTACATGCCTTTCAGGAGGACCTCATGCCAGGCTCTCTTCTGGTTCAGATGGACAATATGGCGGTCATCTTCTATATCAACAAGGAAGGGGGAGCTCATTCTTGCCCCCTATGCCGGGAGGCGATGAGAGTCTGGTATTGGACACTGGAATGGCATATCACTCTCTCCGCGGTGCACTTTCCAGGTGTCCTCAATGACTTGGCCGACAGTCTCAGCAGATCTCAGTCCAGGGCGCATGAGTGGGAGCTACTGCAGTCAGTAGTGAACCAGCTGTTCGACAAATAGGGTTGTCCAGATCCGGACCTGTTTGCGTCACCATGCAACGCTAAACTGCCACTTTTCTGCTCGCGAGAGCCTGTGCCTGGTGTTTTCTGGCCAGACACGTTGTCCCTGTGTTGAGCAGGGAGGTTTCTTTATGCCTTCCCTCCCTTTCCTCTCGTCCAGAGGGTTCTGTTGAAGTTACAGGCCGAGGGGGTGCGAATGATTCTGATCGCCCCGCTATGGCCTCAGCAGATTTGGTTCCCACTACTTCAGCGGCTATCCATGGAACCTCCAATCCCGCTGCCAATATGCTCGCAGTTGCTCTCCCAGGTTCAGGGCTCGCTGCTCCATCCCGATCTCTGATCCTTACACCTTCATGCTTGGCTCCTTCGGACATAGCAAAATACAGGTAGGGGGGTATCGCCGGAGGTGGCGGATGTTCTTGTGTCGGCGAGGAAGCCCTCCACGCACTCCACTTAAGCTATGAAATGGAAGTGGTTTTGTTTTTGGGCCTCGTCTCACTATCTGGATCCCGTTACCTGTCCAGTGAACTCAGCTCTTCAGTATCTCCTCTCCTTGTATCAGCAAGGCTTGAGCTACTCCTCCATAAAGGTGCACGTGTGGGCCATCTTGGCTTATCACGCCCTTTCAGGAGGCAGAACCTTAGCCCAATTGGATGTGGCCGGCACCTTTTTACAGGGGATTCTTCACATGAGACCTCCTATTCGGGATCCTATCCCACCGTGGGACCTCCTTTTTGTGTTGAAGAAGCTTACTCTTCCACCATTTGAACCTGCAGCGGATTGTGAGCTGTGATATCTGTCTTGGAAGGTTTGTTTTTTAGTTGCCATTACTTCAGCTCGAAGGATTTCCGAGCTTCAGGCTCTGATGTGTAAAGAGCCGTACTTAATTTTCCACAGAGAAAGGGTTTCCTTGAGGATGAACCCTAAGTTTCTTCCGAAAGTGGTCTCGGAGTTGACCCTCAACCAGTCGGTTGACCTTGCAGTTTATTTTCCTTCACCCTCTAACAGAGGGAAAGCTCTCCTTTACACTTTGGACGTTCACAGGATGCTTAGGTATTACCTTAAGCGAACAGCTAATCACCGTAAATCGGAGCAACTGTTTGTGGCCTTCGCACCACAACACTTGAGTAGACCGGTGTCCAAGCAGACCATTTCTAAATGGATTATCCACTGTGTTTCTATCTGCTGTGAGAAACACAACAAGCCCCTTCCGGGCCCGGTTAGGGGTCACTCCACCAGGGGAGTGTCTGCTTCCTTTGCTGCACTGTGGAACGTCTCCATTAAGAACAGTTGCGCTGCCGCTACCTGGAATTCAGTGCATACTTTTGTAAAGCACTACAGCTTGGACATTGCCTCCAGACGCCTTGCAGGCTTCGGCCTAGCAGTCCTTCGGGGACTACTGTCTTGAGCTTCTGTGTTCAGCTTCATCTCTTCCACCTCCCGGAGTCGATTACCTCCTTGGTGAGGAACTGTTTGGGATTTAGTCCTAATTGTCATAGCGTGCTGCAAGAGCTCCCACTCGAAGTAAGATAGTATGGTTACGTAAGAACTTACCGTAACAGTAGATCTTCAAGAGGAGCTCTTGCAGCAGGCGTCACTTTCCCACCCTCCTTCCCCCTTTGAGGTGTACAAAGTTCCATCCTCGTAGTTCGTTCCATTCTCCTGTCAGGGCTCATTCGCGGGACTTGGCGGGGGAACTGGGGTGGAGCTGGGTCCGCCCCCTTTTGTACCAGAGCTGACGTCGGGGTGGAGCCGACGTCGGGGGCGGTCCCTGCTGGGTATTGCTGGCTGATAAGTTTTCCAGAGGGTCCTAGTGCTTGCAGCACAGTCCTAATTGTGATAGCCTGCTGCAAGAGCTCCTCTCGAAGATCTACTGTTACGGTAAGTTCTTACATAACTGTACTTTCACTGCAGTTCGCGTAACGCTATCTACTGCTTTGGAAAACCATGTTTTGCCTTGTCACAAAGTAATGCCCCTCATAGCAAACACTGTATCGATGGCTGCGACTCTCTAGTGCAGCTGCGGGGATGGGGGGGTGCCTGAAGGAACATGGGAGACATCACTGGTGGCCAGAGTTCAGTACTCTGTTATAAACACACAGTGACTGCACTCACTGCGGTGATCTCCAGATGTCTGCAGAGCAAGATAAACTCTTCCAGTGCTTCCTATACACACACCAGCATATGCCCTACAGTGTGGCTGTAGATGTGTGGCATCACAGTGCATTTATATGAATGTGTAGCTTGCCCATCAATAGCATTTGGAAGCCCAGAGCCCAAAGTCTGTGCAAGGAGCAAAGTGCGCTGTTACATAGCAGTGAATGGTATGGAAATCAGGTATTGGGACCTTGCATGCTGAGTGGGATCACTTGCATGCCCAGCTTCAGCATGGCAGGTCTTTATTCCTAGATAAACAGCTCATAGCTCCACTAACACTGAGGAGCTCCCAAAATTCTCCAGGTTGACTGCCTTGTGAGGAGCGCTGCATTACTGCCCTTCGTGCTTGCACTAACCTGTTGAGCATTTATGTGTTAGGTATATATTTAGCCAATTGTAGCACTAGCACTGTATAGCACCCGTTGTTTTGTGATTGTCCGATTATACAATGGGCTATGAAAATCCTGTAACCTCATTGGTCAAAACACATCACATGACCGTGGCATATCCTGTAATAACCCATGGCTAGGAAATAGCATTTATAAAAAACATACTTAAAAACATCTAAGATTTATTTTACACATAGGTCCATTGTATAATTGCAATAAGGCACTCCAGGGTGTGGGTTATTGGGGGATTTACCCACTTCTCGTGTGGTTAAGTCACTCGGCTGCACCTCATGACACACCGCACAAGGCGAGGGTAAATTTCCCAATAACCCACACCCTGTCATGCCTTATTGCTTAAATATAGCACCCCCACACTATTTAGTGTACACTAATAACATTAGCACTCTATTAGACCTGTAGGCCTTTATCTGGTGGCAAATTTCGTATGTTCGTAGCACTGGCTTTAACTATGCTACTCATGATCATTAAAATGATTAGATATTACTCATCTAGAGTTCTGAATTCAACCAAAATGTGTGTGGGTTTTTTTCATGATTCTGGTTTTCCTTTTTTTAACTTTACGGTAGTGTGAACATTTTTTTTTCTTCTTCAGTCTATATAACACTGCTAATTCTTTCTTTTAGCTGTCAGGTGGAAGCGTCACTAGACTGATGGAAGCCATGGAGTCTATGGGGTTACACAGTGGAGTACGGCTACTCAGACAGTATAAGCCTGAAGATAAGCTGCAGTGCTCAGGTAGTTCTTGTTGCTGACCTAGTACATAGTTTTACAGCTGTTTCATCTGCCATGCTTGTCTACACTTTCTTAGCATGGAAGGGCTGGCCATCAGTGTCAGCAGTAGTGAGAAGTGCACAGTAGAAATGTACGAGAGCGCTACTGTTTTAGACATACTGCATCCTTACGTTTTACAAGCTGCAGCAAAAGCTAGCCTAACTGATATAGCAAGGGGCTGGATAGAAAGCCTGTAATCTGCACTTAAAGGAAAACTATACCCTCATATCATTTAAATTTTATATGTTTCCATGCCAACAGACAACTCCTTTCCTGTAGCTGTTAAGGGTATATGTGTTAGGTTTAGTTTGTTTTCACTGCTCAAGGTAGCCCTCTGTGACTGCCCTGGGAGTCTCCATTTCATGGTTGTTGAAATCTCATTGTCCATGAGAACTGCATTAGCATATGAGAATGTGATGTTAGACCACCCATTTATGCCATGTATCTATATGCAGAAAGAACAAATCCCCTGTAAAAACGCTCTGGAAACTCGTAAATTGAATGAAATTTAAAGGGAAAAAAACTGCATTATAACTTAAATAGTTTGCAAAGCTCACTGAAGGTAGATGTGGTATTTCACACCTTCTTGCAGCTTGTTTCTTTTAAGACTAATTAAGCAGATGGGCATACGGGGAAGTTTAAAGGGTGATTACACATCATGTTCTTATATGCTAATGCAGCTGTCAGGGACAATGAAATTTCAACCACCATGAAATGGAGCCTCCCAGAACAGTGACAGGGCCTAGTATGAACTGTGAAAACAGACTAAATCATTTGTATACATCCTTAACAGCTACATGAAAAGAGTTGTCTATTGACATGGAAACAAATAACATTTAGAAGATATGAGGGTGTAGTTTCCTTTAAAGGGGTGCAGAATAGATTGCAGAACTCTTACAGCCACAGGTCTGTTGCAGGTGTCAGATTTTCAAAAATACCTACACCATTTTCTTATGTCTTCGAATTCTGGTGCACTCTGCAGCTGCAGGAGGGAAAGGTCTGCATTCACAGAGTGCGCCAGGATCATCATTTTCATTGGAAGCAGTAGCAGCAGTAGCAGTAGTTTTATTTATTTGGTGGCCAATCCTGCAGGCTCAGGACACCTTACATAATACATTTACATTGAAATATAGCGTTTTCTGAACTAAACTGAATCGGTGACTGAGTGCGTCTACCCATGTATGGAATAAGTGAAGCATTAAATATTGTTGCAATTGTGTTGAAAATCTGTGTTTATACTAGGGATGTCACGGTATGAAATCTGACGGTACAATAACTGTCATATGTAATACAGTGGTTACCATCATACTGCGGTACTACAGAAGAAATCATTTTTTGTGCAAAAAAGAAGCCTCTTCTAGCTCTTGCATCAGGAGAGTTGGCATGGAAGGACCAGTGTCCCTGAAAATTTGAAAAAATTAATTGAATGTTCTGAATACTGCAGTATATCATGAACCGCGTTTATTGTGGTATCAGAAGTTGCCCACAGTATCAATACCATGAGGTCAGTTACCACAGTTAGTGGTGGGCGAAGTCAATAAAATTCACTCTGTGAAATAATTTGTGGATTACGCTCAATTCGCGGAGCGCGATTCGTGAAATTCACCAATTCGCAGAGTCGGAGCCCAAAAACTACTGTTTAACCAAGTGCAAGGTGTTACATCTTGGGCGGGGAAACCCTAAACACAGGTACACCCTGGGAGGGGAGGCGCTGGAGGCCTCAATAGGGGAAAAAGACCTAGGGGTCATGGTGGATGCATGTATGAATAACTCTGAGCAGTGCAAGAGAGCAGCTAGCAAGGCAAACAGGATGTTGGGATGCATCGTAAGGGGGATCACCTCTAGGAGCAAGGAAATGGTTCTGCCGCTGTACAATGGACTGGTTAGACCACACCTTGAGTACTGTGTACAGTACTGGAGACCACGCTTGAAAAGGGACATACAGCTCCTGGAGAGGGTACAGAGGAGGGCAGCTAAGATGATACAAGGGCTAGGGGATTTGACATATGAGGACAGACTTGAAGAGCTCTGCCTGTTTTCATTGGAGGAGAGGAGAGACAGGGGGACATGATTGAGGTCTTCAAGTACCTCAAGGGAATAAATAGGGTAAACATGGAGGGGATCTTTAGACTAAAGCAGGGAGGTATCACCAGAGGGCATGGTTTGAAGTTGGAAGGTGGAAGGGTGAGGGGGGAAAAGAGGAGGAAGTTTTTCACTGAGAGGGTGGTGGACCCTTGGAATGCACTGCCTGGAGAGCTGGCTCAGAGATCCGCAGTGGAGGGCTTCAAGAGAGGGTGGGACAGACACAGAAAGTGGATGTATCAGAGGATGGCCTGTCCCAGGGGGGTGGGGATGGATGATAGGGGTTTCTGGAACACAAGGTGGGGGAGGGCCTCGGCACCCAACTAGGGATCTGAGGTTCGAGCAGACTCGATAGACCGTAAGGCCTAATCTGCTGGCAAATAGTATGTTAGTATGTTAGTATGCCCCCCTACAATCACCACCCAAATATACAAAACTAATCAAAATCCCTGGTGTCTGCTGGACCCCCCCACCTCGCCGATTGCCAGTCCAAATAATAATAAAATAAAATAATCAAAATCCCTGGTGTCTAGTGGGCCCACCCTCGCCAATCACCAGCCCCAATAATAAAAAATAATAAAAATCCCTGGTGTCTAGCGGTGGACTCCTGCCCTCCACCCATTCAGGTAGTGCCCACCCCTCCAGCCACCACTCCGCTCCACCACGCCCCCACCCCGACCCTGAGTGGGCCACCGGCACAACCCTCCACTCACCTCCGCAGCCGGTGGCCCAACTGACATCTTCTGTAATGAAATGAATGAGCACGTGCTTGTACAAGCACGCACTCATTCATTCAGTCAGTCAGCCAGCTTGTCTGTCGGGGGTGTTTTTCAGGGGACTAGAGAAGGGAGGAGGGCTGCTCCACTGAACAACGGGGTGGCGGGATGGGGAGGAATGGTGTTATGGACCCCTTCCAGGGTCCACAACACCGTCCCCCCATCCTGCCCCTCCACTCTCTTCTCGAGCCCCCTGAAGAATCGGTTGGGGGCAGGGGAAGCACCACTAGACACTAGGGATTTCTGTTATTTTTTATTATTGGGGCTGGCGATCGGCTGGGGGGTTTCTACCAGACACCAGGGATTTTGATTATTTTGTATTATTTGGGCTGGCAATCGAGGGTGGGGTGTCCACTAGACACCAGGGATTTTAGTTAATATATTATTATATATATATATATATATATATATATATATATATATATAGTTTTAAACTGGGGCTGGTAATGGGGACACTAAACACCAGGGATAGATTGGGATTCTCCATTTGTAATCTCTACTTGCTTTGGGATTTTTAAGTGCAATTTGCACTTCAAACCCCAAAAGCAAGGTGAAGTCTCAAATTATGAATTTTCAGGTAATTTAAAAAAATGACATGACGTGCAAGTTGGGGCGAATCTGCCAACTTTGCGGCATATTCGCCTGCGAATTAAAACTTCGCTGCGTCTCCAACCATGGTATACTGTAAAACTGTGATACTGTGACATGCCTAGTTTACACTCAAGCTACAGTATAAAGTATATAAACTGTACATTCTTCAAGCTGCAACTAGATCTTGCTGCAATTGGAAACCATTGTAAATGAGTCCTTGACTCAATGGTGCATCTGTTCCTCATGAATACAATTGTAATTATTATTACCAACAACAATACCCATTTGCTGCTGTACCAGAATTGTCAGTTGCAGCCTATTACATTTGGTTGTCAGTAGAATCAGTGATCTTTTATGCCAGCTAAATGTAACAGTTGTTCTCCTTTTTCCCCCTTCCCCTGGGTCATGTCTGGAATCGAGCCTTGTGTCAGCGCACCTTTCTTGGTTACCAGTTTTCAAATAAATAAATTTAATCTAAGGCAAAGTATCTATAACAGGTAGCTTCCAAATTAAAGGGGAAGTTAACATTGCTGGATCACTTGAATTCTGAAAGCCCATGATGAGATCTTTCAAATAAAGTTTTGGGATTTTTAATTTTTTTTTTGTAAAATCTTTTTATAAGTAACAGAGGTCATCCAACAGACAAGAGAAAGTAATTGTACAGAGTATACAAATAAAAGGGGAAGGTCACGCTAAGTGAGGAAAGTGCAGAGTAGGGCTAATGACGAGAGTTGCAAAGTATTTATTTGCCAGCGAAGTTAATGCGAATTCATGGAAATTTAGCAGAAGACGCACCAGCTTCACCATGTGATTTATAGAAAAATAAATAAAACTTAAAACACCTGTCCCACTCACTGTGCTGTAATGCCACCCCCAGCTCCCAAAAACAGTAAATTCATACTGATATACACCCTTCCCATCCCTTGCTGGCACTTTCCACCTCCCGCCCTGGAAAACTGCAGCAAAAAGGCCAAAACAGTTACTGCCTTAAAGTTCAATCAATCCCCTTCCCCCGCCCACGCACCAAACACACTCCCTCCCCACCCGAGTCCCACTGAGTAAGTCACGTGTCGTAATTCCCCCAGCTCACACCCCTCTGGCTGTCACCAGCCTCCTTCCCCCACCAGCACCCAGAAAAAAATATATAGTAAAGGAAACGGTCTCCTGGTGCAGAGCATCTGCTCCGTTCAGTGTCCCTCTTGTAATAGCATTAATTAATTTTCAGCCAGTCAGGTTTTACTAGGAGCAAAGATGTCACCATTCATTCATGCACACCAGTACGAGATGTACACTGAACAGGGCGGACTCTCTGCACGGGGGAACGTTTTCTTTATTATAGGGGAGTTGGATGGGGGGACTTACAATGATGAGTAACTTACTTGCTGGGACTTGGGTAGGGGGAGGTAGGGGGGAAGTGTGCTTGGCATGCAGATGAGGGGAAAGGGCATTGATAGAACTTTAATACATTAACTGTCTCATTCTTTTTTGCTGCAGTTCGCTAGGTTGGGGAGACGAGGGAGGTGGGTGCCAGCAGGGGAAGAGAGTGGAGTGTATCATCACGAATTTAACATTTTTTGCAAGGTGAGAGGGGGCGTAGCATACAATTTGCATCATTTTGCACTGTCAGATTGGACAGATTCACACAGCGAATTATGCAAATTACCTAATTTGTGTGGATTTGCCACTTGAATTTGCCCGATTCGCTGTGTGAATAACAATGCAAATTACTGTTGTCAGCAAAGCAAAGTTGCCGAAATTCACAGAACATAGAAACATAGATTTTTTTAGCAGAAAAGGACCTTTAGGCCCAGCCAGTCTGCCCCTTGTCCCTGCCTATTCATCACCACTGACCCTAGTTGGTCATAGGTGTCAATTTTGGCAACTTTGCCCATCTCTACTAATGAGCCCCCCCACACACACACACACACACACATCCCTTATCCTGGCCGCAGTAAACTTCATGGTAACATCACATTGGGAGGGGCCTTTACCCAATATGTTAGTGAATGAGGTCTCTTATATTGTATTTTGTGTTGGAGTGTACCTGACGCCTATATGTTGATAAAGAGAGACACTTAGCGTAAGAAGGCAGGAAACCAGGGGGCATCCAATGCTATTTCTATAGGGGTCCAGATCAAATCATACTTAGTTCTTTGATCCAGAGAAGTGTTTTGGGCCATCTCCAACTTCATAAAGTCTAGCAGAACAGCTACCTACTGCGCCACATTGGGAGCTTTAGCTGATTTCTAGTTTGGGATAAAGTCTTTTTGGCTATAATCATTACCAGCCTCCACGGGGTTCTCATATTTCATGTAGTTGGCTTCCTGGGCCCACTCCTAGTAGAATTCTGTCTGACTCGAGTTCTGGAACGAAGTTCAGGATCTTTGCCAGAAGGTCAGTAATCCCCCTCCAGAACTGGTTGATCCTCGGGCATTGTCACACCAGGTGAAAAGAAAGTACCCTCTTGGGATAGGCACTTGGGGCATTCATCAGATATTGACTCATCTATGCAATGGGCTGGTATTGGTGTAAAATAAACCCTGTGCAGAAAATTGTAGTGTACTTGATGAAGCCGACCAGAGCATACAGTAATTTGCTTAGTCACCCAGTGCCAGTCCCCCTTCATAAATGGTAACCATCCCATGTTCCCCTCCAATGTTTGCCTAACCCGCTGTATTGGATTTTCTCGGGCTCCTAAGATCCAGGAGTACAATTATTTCATTGGTTTCTTCCCCAGATGGGTGCACAATATAATTTCTACCCCTGGAGACCTTTGATGTGACTGAAGGTTGGGAAAAAGGGCCCCCAGTAGCTTGTCTAATTTGTAGGTATAGAAAAAAAATCTCTTGGGTGTAGATTATACTTTCGGTATACTTGCTGCTGGGACATCAACTGCCCCCCCCCCCTTCAAACAAGTTGCTATGATGGAGAGGCCATTCCACCTTCATCTAGCCAGGTCAGATTTTATAGGTGGGATGGGAGAGGAGTAGCTACAGAGGGGTCCAACCAGACTGGCTTGTGGAGAAATAGTCTTGGGATGGGCTGTAAGCTCATGTGTTGTGAGCCAGACCCTGGCTGTGGTGCAGAGGAAAGGGTTTGGAATATACTTCAACAGTCTCTACTGCTGGGCTAGGGCCAGGAGGGACTGCGTCATAGGGCCCCCCCCCCAGGGGTTCCTCCTCCATCTCCACCCATACTTGTCTGTCAGGGCAGTGGCTTGGGCATCCTGTAAGAAAGCCAGCTGGGTTGCCGGGAAGTAAAAATGGAATTTGGGCAGGCTCAAGCCTCCCTCCAGGACTGGGTGCCATAACATGGCTTGTTTAATGCTCACCCTTCTACCATTTGACAATAGAGTTGTGAGATATCCGCTAATGAAATTAAAATATTTCAAGGTGGGATATGGGCTGGTAGTACCTGAAACATATAAAGGAGGTGGAGTAATAAACTACATTTATCCAGTCTGTATGGGTTAGGAGCAGGGCTCTTCACCGCTCACATTCTAGTTTCACCTTTTGCAAAATTGGTTGGTAATTCATTGCACCCAGAGTGGTGAGCTTCCAAGGCAGGTAGACTCCCAAGTGTTTTAGTTTGGGGACTGGACACAAAAGGGCATCTTCTACTTCAGCGGTGGTATGCTGACCCTTTCCCAGAGGGATCCACTCATAATTCACCCATTTTATCTTATGGCCTGACAGGGGACCATGGGACTAGAATATGGCCGTCAGGCCATGTACAGGTTTTTGGCATTCAGTTAAGTATAGAAAGATATCATCTGCAAAGATAGATATAATTCACCCCTTTAAATTGCAGTCTTCTGATGGCCAGATGCTGGCAGACGGCAATAGCTAGTGCTCAGTAGTGAGGACATATAATAGCGGGGAAAGGGGGCAGCTGTGATGAGTGCCCCTGAATAGATGGAAAGGCTGAGAAAGAGATCTGTTGGTCAGGATTAGAGCTTTGGGGGCACAATACAGGGCTGCGACACACAAAATATTCTTGGGTCCCAACCCTAAGCACTCCAGTGTGGAGAACGTGAAGGACCACTCCACCCGATCAAAGACCTTCTCGCTATCAAGTGCCAAGAGGCTGGGCTCAGCGGACCCACCCCTGAATCAGCACCACATGTCGTTTAGGGAGCAAGGTTCTTATGTTTTGCCTGACACTCCTTTATGAAGTCCCCCCCCCCCCCGGTCCAGATAGATCAATGCCTGCAAGACCCCCTCCAATCTAGCTGCCAAGAATGTTGCCAGGATTTTGTGGTCTGCGTTAAGCAGAGAAATGGGGTGATAGGAACTGCAGAGAGTGGGGTCCTTACCAGGCTATGGGGAATATTTATGGTAACCAGGGTGAGGGAGTCGGGAAGGGCCCTTCTGTCCCATACCAACTGGTCCATGTCCATAAAGGGCTCGAGGAGCACATCCCAATATGTCTTGTAAAACTCAACTGGGAGTCCATCTGGGCCAGGGGTCTTACCAGAGGTGAGGGCATGTACTGTTTGGGGGAACTCCTCATGTTCAGGAGCAAGATCAATCACCTCCTGTCCCCTTTCAGACAAGGATGGCATGGGAAGAGGGTCTAGGAAGGTGTTTGAGGAGGGAGCTGTGGCAGACACCTCTGAGAAATATTTTATTTATTTATTTATAAAATTTTGGTGACCGGGTAGGCCCACTGAGCCCCGAAGGTCCCTTTTTCAGGGGCAACCTGGGATAACAATACATATTTTCATACAAGAAGACTTGGGTTACAGAGTAGATACAGGTGAGTATGCAGGTTACAACCATGGTTATTAACATGCTACAGACCCTACAAGTAAGCTTGTCAAAATTAATTAAGAAATGGTGCGGCAGTTAGCTGAAGGACGATGTCTAGAGAGAAGCACCTTGGAACCTGAAGAGATGCATGGGTGAATCACAATCTTCAGGAGGGTAGGAACAAATTGGGGGGGGTGCTCATGAGCCGTGGCAGTGGCAAGTGCTAGCATCAGTCATATGGGCTTTGAGTCTGGTGCTGAAATTCATCAGTGAGGAAGCTTCCTACACTGGAGGAGGGAGTTTGTTCCATTGGCAGGGGGCTGAATAGGAGAAAGACCTGCCACCAGCGTTTGTCCTGACTCTAGGAAATTCCAGCAGAGTTCAGCCTGATGTCCGTAGACTCCTAGGGTTATGTTTGATTGTGATAGTACCAACTAAGCTGGGAGGGGCAAAGGGGCTGAGTAGCTTGAAGGTCAAGCATAGCAGCTATATAGGCCTCACAGAACATTTGAAATTCCAAGCTGATGTTCCCCTGGTTGGCAGGCATGGTCCCTGCACAGATTCTGATGGCAGGGATGGACTTAGTCTCTCCTTTCTTGAGTCTTCAAGCCAGCTAGCGACCACTCTTATCCCCATCACAATACAGGCCCACATGACTCAGTAGTATGTGCCTCTCTAAGCAGACAATGACCATTTGGTTTAGCTTGCTCTTTAAAATTCTGAGGTCTCTCAACAAGCGTGGAGAGTGGTTTGTCATCTGGACTTTTTTCTTTGGCTAGTCTCTCTGGGCCTCTTCTTTATTTTTGTTCACAGTTCCTGCAGTGGCTATGCCCCTCATGAAGGCTTTCAACACCTTCCACCTGTTAGCCGTTTTTTAACCCCATTGAATTCTTGCCTTAAGAAGTGTAGCCAGTGGCTGTAGTCAGGATAAAAGCTGACTAGTTGGTTGTCAGTGAGGAGCCTGCCCTTACTCTCCTCACTGCCTATAGTACCTGCTGACAATCCGGTAATGGAGAGATTAGACGTAAAAGTGTCTGGGCTTCTCTGTTAGCGCAAATCTCTTCCCTAGAGAGCAGTGAGCATGTTAGGTCCAACATGTCTGGGAGCCGTGCTTTGAGGAAGGTGAGGGGATCCGAGCCTTTGGTCCCCTCTGGCTGTTGGACCACACAGATGTTGTTCTGCCTTTCACGGATTTTGTGATTGTCCAGGATGGAAGAGAGTTCCTCAGTTTGTCTGTGGGCAGTTCTGACCTCTGCAGCCAGGTCTGCGTTGTGCTCTTCCTTCTCCCCCTACTACACTACCACCTTATCCAGGCCCAAGGAGTGTGCTTCAGCTGTCTCCCCAGGCTATTCACTGTGTACTGCAGGTGAGTGAACTATGCATTTAAATTAGTGAAGCTAGCTCAGACTTTATTTTTAAGTTCGAACAGCAGGGATTATGTGATTTGCCTCAGCGATGTTGGAGCCAACATGGTACTGTTAGAGTCCTCAGCTAGATCTCCCCCTTCCAGTTTCCCTGCTGCACGGCATGGAGGATCTGTAGGCCCTGGGCCCTTTAACTGTATTTTTGTCGATTTTTAAAGGCAGCTGGGTCTGTTTTCACAACTCTAAAGTGTGCAAATATAAAGCCATGAGACATCAAATGCTGCAAAGTGTGTGTTTATTATGAAAACTAAGGGACAGCTGTCCCCTTAGTTTTCATAATAAACACCCTGTTTGCAGCATTTGTCATCTCGTGGCTTGATATTTGGGCACTTTGGAGCAGTGTTTTCAGTTTTGTGGTGTTTTTAGTGCTGCAGCCATTCTGTGTGCCTTGCTTACATTTTGTTTTCTTGCTCAGGGCTGTTTTCAGCCTGATTCCACTTGTTGCGCCATCTAAGAGGAACAGTCACATAATACTAAGCATTACGTTGATAAATGAATGGATGACAGAGATTTTGGACTGATTCCTACAGAGCTTCAAGCCTGGACGTCCATCATGGTTCCCAGCTAGGCCATGCCCTGATGTTTTAAGATTACATGTTGGTTTCAGGAGTCCTGAAATATAAATGTCTACATCATCCGTAAAGTAAATCCAGGCAGCAGCCATTTTGTGGAATATTTGGATGTCCACAACTGTTGTGTTGTTTTCTGTGGTGGGTGCTACTGGGCTCCACATCAAGATAGCAACTGTTAAACGGCAATGACTGAAAACGGCACGCACAACACAGCGAGATCACGTACAACAATCATTGGCTTTGCCCCTTACTGAGTATACTAACTCAGGGGGGCAAGCAACTCAGGGAGGGAGGAACCTCCGGTCGCCGACATGGCAATTGGTGTTTTCCTGTGCTGTTTTTGCAGTCGCCGTTTAAATCGCTATCTTGACAGGATACCATGTTACTGAATCAGTGGCAGGAGGTGGCAGGACAACTGAGGTTCGCGGCTGCACAGAGGCTTCTGGAGTGTTTCTGGACTGGACGTCACTGCCGGTGTTAGTCATCCTGCCGCTGTAGAGTACATGGGTTTTCCTCATTTTTGCTGTGGCATGTATTGGAGGGTTCTCCAGAGAGCTCTTTTACTTCTTTACTTTGATTTGTTACTGTGCTTGATTTATAGAGCGCAGTTTGAAGTTCTGCGGTGGCGCAAGCTCCATGTTGTTAGTTACAGCTTGATGACATTACATGTGTAACCCCCCTGCACATGGGGGTTCCCAAAAGACTTCCAGAAGCTTGCTTGAATGCTCCAAGCCTGAATGGTGTTTGGCATTTAAGCCATTTATCAGTGAGTGTTTTTAGAGCCTTCTGGTACTGTCTCTTTAAGAGCTGTCTGCTTGCAGACATAATTAGTTTGTATGGGGGGACTGTGTGCTTCTCTGTTTGAGTACCACTCGAACTGCTGCCAATTTACTTCATTTTTGCAGTCACTAGGAGTGCAAAGGGAACCTATCTGAAAGATGTAACTGTTTGCCAGAAATTATTTAGAGTAATAATGAAATTACAGTTTGTCTAACCTGCTTTCTTTGCAGTCAGAACTGTGTCTGCTAGTTCCCATTCTAGTTTTGAACTGCTGAACTGGACCAATCAGTGTGGGGTAAGCTAGCTCTAAAATGGTGCCTTGACGAATCAGAACTTGGACTCATAATCTGAGCCAGCCACAAGAGGATTGTATGGGCAGTGACTCTGGGAGATGTAGTTTAGACTTCAGTGCCTTTTTGGACCAACAGCAGCAGTCTATTGTGAGTGACAAGCAATCCAGTCAAGAACTGGGAGGAACTCAAAGGAAGTGCCCGGTTTTCAGTTGGAGTGTCAGTTGAGCTTTGGCAGTGAAGAAGGAAGGAGCCCTGTGCTTTTTCAGTGTGCAGTTTTAGTAAAAAACGTGTAAGGCCCAGAGTTCGGTCTGCAGCTTGTGTAACAGCTTGTTAGGACTGAATCATTCCTGTGAAAAGAATCAAAGGATCTCTGAAGAGTAGAAACCAGGCTCACCCTGTAGAAGACTGGAGGAATTGCTGAAAATTGCACTCTGTCTGTCAGGAACTGAATCTGCTGTGTGTTCTCCCGGTATTGTGCAGTAATTGCGATCGGGATACAGATGCAGCCTGCCTGGTATAGTGCTTTCTTTTATATGGATGTGTGAGAGGTTTGTGTACCTCAAGTGAGCCCTGCTGACATTGAAGGACCCTATCTTATTTGGAGGTCGTGAGTACTAATTCAGGTCGCTCCCTGTTGAATTGCCACATTAAATCCAAATGGAATTACTGTACTGCTGACTGTTTAATTCTCCTTTTCTCTGTGAAAGGGCCCCTACCAGCTGCCACGGTTTGACTAGCCACTAGGGCTTGGGTACCCAGGGACAGTAACTGATAGGGATAGGCCTGTGCACAGAGCCATAGGTAGATTATTAGAGTGATAAGCTAATTAACCTGATTTCCCCCTGTCCTTGTTATATCCCCCTAAATAAATCAGAGCTGCTTGTTTCAGCAAAGTTATACTGCCTGAGGTATTTGTCTATGTTAAAGTACTGTACTGTGATTGTTGCACTGTATCTCATTTCACAGGAGGTCCCAGTGCTGGAACCAGACCTGGGGGTAAGTGTATACTGTGAAGGTAATTCTGATATATTGTGTGGGCCACTAGTGGGAAGAAAGGGGGGTTGCAGTGTCCCAGAGGGCTGTGACCAAGTTAGTTTAACTATTGCAAACCCTGACCTCTGGGTGGAGGCACCCGCCATTGGATCCAGGCCCCTCAACCTGATAGTGGCAAATCAGGCAGGGGTAGTAGCCCCTGGGATAGCGCCATCTAGGGGTTACACATGAGAAGAATTAAGGAGCTCGGTGTGGCGCAGTGCTGTTTATCATCAGACACATGCATTAGCCCCATCGGAATACATTCACAATATAATTCTAGTATTTACAATCAAAAGGTACACTCGATGGAAGAGATTTTTAAATATGTGAGTGGTGGACTCTGTGTTTAATTACAAAAAGGAGTTATCAAATTTTTTTTTTAATTTCTGAGGAAATTAAAAAAAAAATGAAGCTAAAAAAGTCAGAAATCCATTTTTACTAAAACAAGTAAATGATTAAAATTTGCTTTAAAGCGGCACTATTTGTTAAAAAAATCCAGACTAGATCCATTTTGCTTTTCATTGCATGTCATTCTTGAACTGAGATATAGGGTTTTGAAGCTTTTAAAGTAACGGCTCTCTGGCCACGCCCACTGTGAATAAATAAAAAATCTCGCTGTGGTACTGTGTTATTTGGTCATCAGAAATGTGTGTGTGAGCACCGTCTAATACATCCAGAATGTTAAGCCAAAAAATAATGTCAAGGGAAGGGATTTCTTTTAAAAAATTGCTAGTGGCAGCCATCTTTAATGGAACGATTCATTAAATTATAAAATTAGCAATAAAAGCTGGTTTAGAGACAACAGGGAGAAATAAAAATATAGTGACAATGAATCTAGTTCAGTCTGAAATATATTAATACTAGAAAAAACTGAGTGATGACATTTTTTGGCAGCTAACAAATATATGAACATACGAAATTGCCAGCAGAATCAGGCCTCACGGTCTAACGAGTGTGCAGCTAGCACTTCATCTCGCAGCTGCCCCTCCCGCCCCCCTCTTCCCAGTATCCCATCACCTGTCCCAACCCCTCATGAAACTGCCCGTCTTACAGGACACTATCTCGTCTGGTAAGGTGTTCCATTTGTTCATCACTCTTTCAGTACAAAAATGTCTCCTCATCTCCCTCCTGAATCCCCCCCCTCCAAATCTCAGTCCATGCCTTCTCATGTCCCTCCCCCTTCTCAACTGGAAAATCCCTTCTGTATTGGTCTTGTTTATCCCCTTCAGATATTTAAAGGTCTCAATCATATCTCCCCCATTCCTCCTCTCCTCCAGTGAATACATATTCAGCTGTCTCAGCCTGTCCTCGTACGGCTTGCTGTCCAATCCCTGGATCATCTTTGTGGCTCTTTGCTGCACCCCCTCCAACAATCTGATGTCCTTCTTCAGGAATGGGCGCCAGTACTGCATGCAGTACTCCAGGTGGGGCCTGACAATGACCTATACAGGGGCAGGATAACCTCCTTTCTTCTGGAGGAGCTCCCTCTTGCAGTACACCCCAGCATTTTGTTGGCTTTTGCTACCACCTTCCTGCACTGAGCAGAGTTGTTCGTGCTACCCATAATGATCACTCTTAGGTCCTTCTCCTCTGTGGAACTCCCCAACTGTATTCCATTCAAGTGATAATCTCTCCCCTGGTTCCTGGCTCCGAAGTGCAGAACCTTGCACTTCTTGGCGTTGAACCCCAACTGCCATGTTTCCGCTCACTCCTGCAGCTTAGTCAGGTCCTCCTGCAACCCCTTCCACCCCTCTGCATCATCAACCACAGCTCCCATCTTGGTATTGTCTGCAAACAGACTGATCTTGCTCCGGATCCCGTGTGAGGTATCTACAATAAAAATCCCAAACAGCACTGGTCCCAGTACCAATCCCTGTGGTACCCTGCTCGTCACTGCTCTCAGTGATGAGAGGTTCCCCCACCCACCACTCCTTTCTGCCTTCCCTTTAGCTAGTTTGTGATCCTTTCTCCATTTTTGGTCCCGCCCCACATATTCTATTTTCCGCCCCAACCTCCCATGTGGCACTGAATCAAAGGCCTTGCTGAAGTCTAAATACAGGACATCCACTGCATGGCCCTTGTCCAGTTCCCACGTCACCCAGTAATAGTACTCTACAGGGTTTGCCTGGCAGGATCTGCCTGCTGCAAACTTGTGCTGTTGACCATCCTGGAGACCGTTTTCCTCCAAGAAGCTCAGTAGCCTGTCTTTTAGGATGATCTCCATGAGCTTTCCCACGATTGATGTGAGGCTCACTGGCCTATAGTTTCCTTGTTCATCCTTTGGACCACTTTTGTGGATGGGCACCACATGGGCCATTCTCCAGTTCTGTGGTACACATCCCGTGTCCAGGGAGGTATTGAACAGGTTGGCCAGTGGCCCCACCAGGACCTCTACCAACCCCCTTAGTACCCTAGGATGAATGCCATCAGGTCCAGGTGCTTTGTCCACCCTTAATGCCGTCAACCCATCTAGTACCCTGCTCTCTGTAATCCCTACATCTGTTGTCTCCACCCCCCCTCGCCTGGGTTATGGGTGAATACAGAGCAGAAGTATTCATTCAGTGCCTCTGCCTGCTTCTCCCCTTTCTCCACCCACCCCCCCGGGCCTTCTTAATCTTCACCAGCTGATCCTTGCTCGTTCTTCTCCCTCCAATGTAGCGGAATAAGTCTTTTTCTCCATTTTTGATTCCCTGCGCCAGTCTCAGCTCCCTGGATGCCTTGGCCACCCTGACCAGTCTGGTTACTTCCCTGGACTTC
The DNA here is from genome assembly GCA_016271365.2 of Neoceratodus forsteri. Taxonomy (NCBI): domain Eukaryota; kingdom Metazoa; phylum Chordata; order Ceratodontiformes; family Ceratodontidae; genus Neoceratodus; species Neoceratodus forsteri. The sequence continues at coordinate 65,018,309 of CM028135.1, read as the reverse complement.
TCCATGTAAGTATTATCTTCAACCCTCCCCGATTTTCTGTACTTTCGAAATGTTGCCCTCTTGGCCCTCACCCCTTCCATAACCTCCTGTGTCAGCCAACTGTGTTTCTTTGCCCTTCCCTCCTTGCTTTTCTTCCTAGTGCAAGACTCCATAGCCTCTGCCAGCCCTTCCTTTATGATGTCCCATTTCTGATCTGCATCCATGTGTGGTTGCTACCTGCCCAAAATTTCTCCCATCTTCTTAAAGTCCGCCCCCTAAACTCGATCACCCTTGTACCCATGCTCCCTCTTTCCCTCCCCATGTTGAGTGCGAACCACAGCTTGCCATGTTGAGCATGAACCATACTGCTGCTTCAAGATTGGTGCGGGTTAGGTGCATTCTGGAGGGGTGGGGCTTAGCCCTATCAGATGGAGGGAAGCTCTCATGCACACATCTCACTGACTGACTATGGAGCAGCGTTGGTGTCTGACCACAGGAAGTGTGGTATCCCCATCTGTAGAGGTGGGGGAGGGACAAAAAAAGAATAATTAAAAAAAAAAAAAAAATTCTACCTTGCTTATAGACAGGGCTGTCTGAAGAGAGTAACTGCAGAATCATTGGAGAATATGGTCAAAGTTCAGCCAACTTTAGAGTGGCATGAACTGTAAACTAGACCTGTGCAGAATTTTCAGATTCTGCTTCTGCTGGAATTCCTCAGAAATTTCAACTAATTCTGTAAAATTCCATCACAAGCTGAATTCCAAAATTCTGAAAACAGAATTTTTTAAAACTGCAGATTAGTAATCCATGTAATAGTATTCTGCAGTTTATGTAAATTGAATTTATTTTCTGTATAGAAATGCTTTTTGGAATTCTGCAGAATTTATTTTCCCCAACTCTTTGTATCTCCTGGACGATGGACAGGGGATGTACCGTCCTATCAGTACCTGGACTGGGTGTCCCATAGCTTGGCCCCTATGGCACGGCTCCCCCGAGGAGGGGCCGAAATCTACCAGAGGCCCCAGCTGAGGCTTACAACTAGGGCAACATTTGGGAGGTGATCCAGGGGCTTCTTGGAGCACCATGCCAACGGGTTTTCTGGCTTGGTTCCCCAGGAGATGCAGATATGCAATGACATCAGTGCAAGATGAGCATGCTCCCACCCCACAGACATCTGCAGACACCTTTGCAAGAGCCAGGTGATCCCGGCTGCTGGACACCCAGCCCCCACTAGATGTCACTAGCGTGCCACGAAACCACAACCCCCCTCCCCCCCCCCAGAGGTAGAGAGCTGTCCATAGGCTGCTCGTCCAACCCCGGCCGACCCTCTGATGCACTGTACTCGCTTCGAACATGGTGCGTCCAGTGCCTCAGGAAGTAGCACTACTGGGCAGGCTGAATTCCGCAGAATTGAAAAATGAAAGTGCAAAAAGTATTTTGGAAGTGGAATTACCGAGCCCCATGAATCCCACCATTAGAATTCCATTTCCCACATAGCTGTACATCTCCTTCTTTACAGAATGGCTCACCTTGTCACTTTTTTGTTGGTGTATTGGCCAGGCGTGGAAGTGAAAAATATTGCTGTAAGGCACAGCAATACTTTTTAGTTTATGAACAGGGCAAAAACATCTTTTACAAAAGATAAGTTCCGTAGAAATCAATAGAATGAAGCCAGATCTGCTATAGCCACAGGTTTGTCACATTCGGGTACATCTGCATCTCTTCTACAGTGAGCAGTGGTCCTAGTTATGGCTTGGGTTCACTGTACCCGTTGACTAGCAAGTGCGCATATCCTGGGTGTTTGTCTCTTTGGAGCTGTCGCTAATTCTTGTCTAACATGCCCTCTTCTCTTCTCCTCCTTTCAGATTCTAAGGTAGACAGTGCCTATGGGAGTCAATCAGCTGAAGTCTCAGAGTTCAGGTCCACACAATCTGAGGACAATTTGCCCGTGACGGGGAAACTTGGTGAAATGAAGATCGAATCGTCACCCTCCACACAACCATCATGCCTCCTCTCTCAGACTCCTCAACAAGAAGTGCACTGAGATATAGTTCCTCCTAGGCAAAAAAAAAATAACCTAGAGTCGTTGGTAACCAAAATGAGTGGCTGTACGCTCCCACGCATATGGCTGCCATTCTGTTGTAACGCAAGCACTTTGTAGGGCATCATTTTTAATTGAGCCTTGTTGCCACTTTCATTTCTTCTGACACTTACCCAACGCCTTGGTCTACACACCACCCAGCTGTTGGTAGGCCACGGAAATGGACGCCGCCAACTTAAGGACATCTGTGAGGAAGAGTGATATATATATATATATATATATATATATTTTTGGTTTTAAATGTACTACTCCAAGGCTGAGTGTGAGTCCATTCTGCCATTTTAAGGACATTATTTAAGTATTTATCGATTCCTGTCAGCAGCACTCAGTACAGCCTTGACAGTCCCTTGCTTTTGTACAACTTTTCATTTGACGGGCAGGCTGACCGAGACATACAGCCTGTTTGAACTGATGGGTTTGAATTGATGTGTATCCTGCATTTCTGTAGTTTTTTTTTCCCTCCTTTGCGGGTTGGATACATTTTTCTTTTACTCTGTAGTAAGTTGTCTTGTCTGTATGTTAATTTTACACAAAAAGGTAATAAATCCTTTTAAACCATGTATTTATTTCTAACAGGAATTACTTAAATAAGGTCTGCAGTATATTTACATTCCTCAACTGTGCTGTATTCGCCTTTCACAGAACGCACTGGATGTCAAACTCAGTGACGCTTCAAAAAATAAGAGCAAAAAAGCCAAACTAGATGTTCTTAGATAGGGCTGCTAGAAATTGGGTAATTCTCGTTAGCTGAATTTTAGCAGCTGAGCAGAATCATTCTGTGAAATCTGTAGAATAGATTTATTTGTTAAAAGAGGCACATTTGCCTGGATTCCATGTGTGTGTGTGTGTGTGTGTGTGTGTTGTTATTGGAATTGGCCAGGTTGAATCACACGGTGGGGGGGGAGTTCACTCAATAATTCTTGTTGGTGGCGCATTCTGGAACAAATTATGTGCTAACACCTTTCAGGCAGAATGTGGGCATCTTACTTAGGGCTCTTGCATTAGGTAATAACCATTAGGACTAGAGCCGCCAGGTGCTAGAACCACATCGAAAACTTTAGCTAGCAGTGTCTGGTGGGGGGTCAGCCCACCCGACGTCAGATGACGGACATCAGCATGATGCTGTATAGTGGCCGTTCCTCATTCCTGCCCTCCAGTTCTTTTCCGTCATTGACCTGTGCACGTCAGACCTCGCGGAGAACGCTGCTTCAGCTGACCGCCATTTTTGGATGAGTATTTCACCGTTTTTTCTTTATTTTCTGTATATTTAGAAAAGTAAGTCTTTTTCTTGCATGTCTCCAACGCCTTCCGAGTTGCATAAGAACAAGTGCGATTCCTGCGAAACAGTTTTCTCATAAGGACGGCCATTCCCTCTGTCTTTTCTGCCTGGGACCCGAGCACAAGACCAAGGACTGTGGGGCCTGCCTGAATTTCAGCAAGGCCACATGGAAACAACGCCAACAAGTCCTGGAAGCCCACATTCTTAAACTGAAGATGGCTTCCATGAAGAAGGAGCTGCGGGGATCGTCTTCCTCACCAAAAGGGTTCTTCTGACTCCCACAAGAAGAAGAAGGACAAGGAGAAGCACTAGGACCACAGTTGGTCTCCTTCCTGCCCTCGGCCTCCTTTGGGAGCTGTGGACGCCAAGCAGCCTCCCATTAATGCGGGTAACGCTCCGCCGGTCAAGTCTGCTTTCTCCTCAGTGGAGCAGCCCTTGATCCCCCCGCCTGAGCTGGTTGCAGTTCAGGCAGGTGTCTCTGGAGTTCTGGAGAACTCCGCCACCCTTAGACCCCTCAAAATCCTTGGGTCTAAGTCTAGTGGTGCAGCTGATAAGTCAGTCATCAGCTCCTCTGACAACCGCCCAACCTAGGCTGGTAAGCCACACACCAGCTCCTGTGTTGTCTACCCAGCCATGGCACTTTCGTAGGGCCCAGTAACAGACCTGACATCGATCCGCCAGATCAGCACCCACTTCTGCTTCATCCACAGCCTTCCCCAGAGGGTTCTCCCTCTGGGGATCCTCCTTTCCCACCTTCTTTGGTGGAGACTCCTGGCTCGCCTGATCTTCCTGAGCCGAAGTTGGAGGAACGTTAGCCCGACACCACCCAGGTGTAAGAGGCGGAATGCCCAAAGCTGGTCCTCCCTCAGGAGCCGACGTCTCCTGCACTGCAGACTCCCCCGTCTGGGCCTGTTGCCCCACCCCAGATCCCAGTAGGACACTATGCCCCTTCGGGGCCAACGCTGTAACTTCTTCCGGAGGGTCTGGCTCCAGTTCTGATGTTACCAGGCCCTTCCTACCGTCCAACAGATCCCCGTCAGGTCCCTCAGCCTCTTCATCAGGGCCTTCGCCTGGTTATCCACCATCAGAGCCTCCATCAGGCCCCTCAGCTCCACCGTCAGAGCCTTCACCTGGCTTTCTGATGCCAGGCTCCCCTGTGCCTCACTACCCCTCTCCAGGGTATCTTCCCCCAGGGTAGCAGACGCCAGGATACCACACACCAGGGTATCCAACACCAGGCTATCCCACGCCCAGCTGTGGTACTCCTGGCTATCATTACCCGATGCTTGGTTTTTCGATGCCGGGTTATCACTTTCCAGGCTACCCGCCCACGTACCAGCCTCCTCCTCCTCCGCCTCCTCACCCTCAGGTGGACTTTAGGGCGGCACTTCAGTCTTGGTGGAGTGAGACCAAGGCCCAGCTGTTTTTCTGAATTGGACAGGTGTCAGCTGGTCATGGCCTCCCAGCTGGTCTGACTGGAACCTATGTCCAGGCCCCTTTCACAAGTGGAATCTTGTCCTTCTACTTTGGGCCAGGCCTTGCACCCTACCCCTGTAGCAGGTGAAGACAGGGGCCTGACAGTCTCCTCTAAGGAGATCCTTCTCCCACAGGCTCTGTCCTCAGGCAGAAGCCTTTCTTTGGACTCAGATTCTGTCTCTTCCGCCTCCTCCGCTTCAGGCTTTGAGACCCCTGCCCCAGAGGATCCAAGCCCAAGGACTCTCCCAAGTCCCGCCCGCCCCACCGGAGGATCTCTCTTTCACAGAGATCCTTCGGAAACTTCAAGAGGCAAATGTGTGGAAGACAGCACACCAAGACCCTCACTGCAAGAGACTGGCAGAGCACCTAGACAAGCCAGAGCTGTCGCCACTTCTCATTCCTCTGTGGATAGGCCTGCATGAGGATTTGACCTCTATGGTTTGGCAGCAGCCTTTGTCAGTGGCCATGGTCGCCAAGAAGGCCGACAGATTATATCTGACCCATGAGGGCAAAGACCACCTCAGTTCTCATCCTAAGGTGGACTCTGTGGTCATTAATGTGGCTCATGACTGTACAAGCAAAGCCAAAGCATATGAGCACCTCCCCTCCTGACAAGGAGTCGAGGCAAATAGACCAGTTTGAACGTAAAGTTTATTCATCCACCACATTGGCCCTCAGAGCCCTGAATTATCGTGCCAGAAATCTATCCTAGGGCAGCTTAAGTCACAGTTTGAGGCCTTGCCCAACTCCGAGGCTAAAACTAAGATTGCCCAAATGGCCGGGACAGCAGAAATCTCCTGCCATCATTCTCCAAGGGCTACATATGATGCCGGAGTTGCTTCTACCTGGAGCACCGCTATCGCTGTTAGCATGTGTCGGTATTCCTGGCTGTGGGTATCTGGATTGGCCCAAGATGTCCAAGTGGCCATTCAGAATGCCCAATTCCGAGGTCCAGTTCTCTTTGGGGGTGATGTCAATGACATCATAACTGAGCTACAGGACAGTGGCAAGGCCTTGCGCTCTGTCCAGTCTATGTATCGTTCCAACTGCAAGCCTAAGCAGCCTTTTCATCACCAGCAAAGGCATCAAAACAGGCAACAGCCCACCTGCCATCGGACCAAACATAGGGTTCCTTTGGCTGCAGCCACCCCTCCAGCCAAGTCACAGAGGGCTTCCGGGGTGCAGCTCCCCCACCCCATCCGCCTCCTGATTTGCGGCAGGGCCCCCAGCCTCTGCCATCAGCTCTGGAGGAACCGGTAGTGGGCAGATTCGCCAAACATCTAACCGGATGGGAGGCGATCACCACAAACTCTTGGGTCCCTCAGCTAGTTGCTCAAGGCCACACCATATAATTCACAGAAGGACCTCCAACAAATCCTCCAGGCCTCTCTCACTACCCAAATGGTCACATTCCTCTCATCAGAGAGGAAATACAGACTCTTCTGCAAAAATCCGCCATAGAGCCCATTCCTCGGAACCAGGTGGGAAGGGGATATTACTCTCACTTCTTCCTGGTCCCCAAAAAGATAGGGGAACTCCATCTGATCCTGGATCCCAGCACGCTCAATTTGTACATAGAGTACAAAAGATTTTGCATGCTGACCCTGCTGGGTCTGTTGCCACTACTTCACCAGGGACATTGGCTCTGTGCCTTGGATATATAGGATGTTTACCTGCATATTCCAATCTTTCCCTCCCACCACCACTTCCTCCGGTTTACTTTCCAGGAGGAACATTTTCAGTTCAAGGTGCTCCCCTTTGGCCTTTCCTCTGCTCCCAGGGTGTTCACCAAGTGCTTAGTGGTGGCAGTAGCGATATGCCACTAGGGCCTGTATGTGTTCCCATACCTCAACAACTGGCTTCTATCGGTGCATTCGAGGGACAGCCTGATAGCCTCTTTGTCCGTCACCCTGGACCTTTTTTGGCAGGAGGGAATTATGGTGAACAATCCCAAGTCCCACCTTAATCCTTCGCAGCACATACAATTTATTGGGATAGTGCTGAATACTGTTTAGGGTCAGGCCTTTCTCCCCTCAACAGGGTGGAGACCTTGCAACAACAGGCCAAGTGGCAACCAGCTGATGGACCACGGCCCGGTCTGTCTTATGCCTACTGGATCTCATGGCCGCAGCTATTCCCACTGTTGCCCTAGCCAGGCTCCACATGCAAGTTATGCAGTGGATACTGAAAGTACAGTGGGACCAGAGATCAGATGACATAGATCACAGAATCCTGGTGTCCAACCCCATGCATTGGGACCTCCTTTGGTGGCAGGATCTGAGCAGTCTCTGTCGAGGGGCTCCTTTTCAGTTTCCCTCCCCTGCCCAGACCCTGACAACTGCTGCTTCCGGCCAGGGCTGGGGCGCTCACCTGGGTAATTACAGGACTCTGGGATCCTGATCTCAGTGGGAGCTCTCTATGCACATCAGTGCATTAGAGATGCGCGCAGTGCTGTATGCCCATCAGGCCTTTCAGCCCCTTCTCCTCTCAGGCACACTCCTTGTCCATATGGACAATATGAGTGTAATGTGGTACCTGAACAAACAGGGAGACACACAATCATACCCCCTTTGCAGGGAAACAATGTGAGTGTGGTATTGGGCAGTTCAGCACAGCATCTAGCTGATGGCAGTGCATGTCCCAGGAGTTCACAACATCCTGGTGGACAGTCTCAGTTGCACTCAGGCAAGGGCACATGAGTGGGAACTGAGACAATTGGTAGTCAGGGATCTGTTCGATCTTTGGGGTCGTCCAGAACTAGTTCTGTTCGCCTCCCCATCCGACGCAAAACTACCCAGTTTCTGCTCGCTCGTTCCCAGGCCTGGTGTTTTCTGTCGAGATGCACTTTCTCTCTGCTGGACAGGGAGGTTCTTATACACCTTCCCCCGGACATTGTGTACAGTAGCCACTTGGAGCTCTGTCCATACCTTCACTAAGCATTATAATTGGGACATTGCTTCTAGGTGCAGGGCAGGCTTTGGACTAGGTGTCCTTCAGGGCCTCCTATCTAAATTCTGTACCTACTGCAGACCTTTCATGCCTCCCGTAGTTCTCGGTCTTTGTCTTACTTCCACTGCTTGGGACTCAGTCCTAATGGTTATTACCAACTGCAAGAGTCCTCTCGAAGTAAGATAGTACAGTTACGTAAGAACTTACCGTAACAGTAGATATTCAAGAGGGGCTCTTGCAGTAGGTACCTTTTTCTGTCCCATCTTCTCCCCTGCTTCTATGGCTGCCTCTTTCTGGCCTTTCTTTTGGCTCCAGGAGCCCGCTCCTTTCTCCTGTCTCAACTTCTTAGGTCTCCCGGTGGGAGAACTGGAGGGCGGGCCTGGGGACTGCCCACTATGTAGTATCACACTGTGATGTCAGGTGAGTGGTCCCCTGCCAGACACTTCTAGCTAAAGTTTTGCATGTGGTCCTAGCGCCTGGCAACTCTAGTCCTAATGGTTATTTATTTATTTATTTACAAGTTTTACCAGGAAAGCATACTGAGCAACATGCTCGATTCCAGATGCGACTTGGGGGCCGAGACCCACATACATAAATTGGAAATGCTTAGACAGTACAGAAATGAGAAAAGGCTTGTACATAACATTTTAGGAGTAAAATTGCAGCCAAGGGTAGGATACATACAATCAGTATAAAGACACAGAGGATAGAGTTCTGTTCAGTACAGATGAGTTTATAGCAGCGAGACATTTGAGTATGAAAATTTTAACTGCAGCAGGAGCAACTGGAGGTGAAATGTGCTCTGAGTAATTGGTTACGTAGGGAGGGGTTTGGTGCATGTCTGATAGGGGCAGGTAGGGCGTTCCAGGTCTGAGGTGAGCGGTAATTAAAAGCGGCCTGGCCTTTGGATGTGTGCATAAATGGGACATGGAGCAGTTTATGGTCTATCCTTCTAAGGGAGTACGTAGGTGACGATTGTTGGGAGAGGGCAGAGGTCAGATGGGGGGAAGGGAGTTGGACCAATATTTGGCTGCGAATCTGGCGCAGTTGGATTGTCTGCGGTCATGTAGGGACGAGAAAGTTAATGAGCTGTAGAGGTCGCAGTGGTGTGTTGTTTGGGGGCAGCCAAGGATGAAATGGCAGAAGGAGTGGAACAGGGTGTCTAGGCTGGCCAGGGCAGACCCGGGGGCAATGGAGTAAACTATATCACCGTAGTCGATTACGGGAAGGATAATTTTTTGCACAGTGTCATGTCCTGTCTGTGTGGGGAGGCAGCTTTTGTTACGGTGTAGTGCGCCAAGTTTGGGGAGCAGCTGCTTGTGTAGAGAGGTGATGTGAGCTGAGAAATCTAAATGTTGGTCTAGCCATATGCCCAGGTATCTTAAGCTCATACAGTTTTCCAGGGGAGTTCCATCCAGGGTTTTGAAAGGGGGGCTGGGGACTTGTCGGGAGAGTCTTTGTGGAGAGCCAAAAGTTAGCGATATGTTTTTTTTAGAATTAAGAAATAGCTGGTTAGACCTGAACCAGTTCTGGATAGCGTTGAAATCTTCCTGGAGCTGGATTGCTACACTGAGTGTTGTGGGACCAGAGGAGTATAGGACAGTGTCATCTGCGTACATCTGAATGGAGTCGGGTAGCTACACTGAGTGTTGTGGGACCAGAGGTGTATAGGACAGTGTCATCTGCGTACATCTGAATGGAGTCGGGTAGCTACACTGTGTGTTGTGGGACCAGAGGTGTATAGGACAGTGTCATCTGCGTACATCTGAATGGAGTCGGGTAGCTACACTGAGTGTTGTGGGACCAGAGGTCTATAGGACAGTGTCATCTGCGTACATCTGAATGGAGTCGGGTAGCTACACTGAGTGTTGTGGGACCAGAGGTGTTTAGGACAGTGTCATCTGCGTACATCTGAATGGAGTCGGGTAGCTACACTGTGTGTTGTGGGACCAGAGGTGTATAGGACAGTGTCATCTGCGTACATCTGAATGGAGTCGGGTAGCTACACTGAGTGTTGTGGGACCAGAGGTGTATAGGACAGTGTCATCTGCGTACATCTGAATGGAGTCGGGTAGCTACACTGAGTGTTGTGGGACCAGAGGTGTTTAGGACAGTGTCATCTGCGTACATCTGAATGGAGTCGGGTAGCTACACTGAGTGTTGTGGGACCAGAGGAGTATAGGACAGTGTCATCTGCGTACATCTGAATGGAGTCGGGTAGCTACACTGTGTGTTGTGGGACCAGAGGTGTTTAGGACAGTGTCATCTGCGTACATCCGTATGGAAGAGCGGGAGCATGCTGCTGGGAGATCGTTTAGAAAGACGGAGAATTGAAGGGGACCCAGGACTGAGCCTTGGGGGACACTTGCAGGGACAGGCAATGGGCAGAAGGTGTGAGAGGCTATTTTGACTACTTGTCTCCTGCCTACTAGGTAGTCATGGAACCAGTTAGTGGCCGGAGTAGAGAGCCCAGCAGCAGTGAGTTTGGAGAGGAGTAGGGAGTGGGAGACGGTGTCGAAGGCCTTGGTTAGGTCAATGAAAATGGCAGAGGTGATGTGTCCTTTGTCCATACTCATGAGGATGTCACCTGTGACTCGAAGTAGGGAGGTGGTGGTTGAGTGGGATTTACGGAAACCCGATTGGAAAGGTGTGAAAAAGGAGGAGGCATCTAGGTACACGGTGAGTTGGGACAGGACCAATCGTTCCTGAAGTTTGGCCAGGATAGGAAATAGGGAGACGGGTCGGTAATTTCCTGGGGAGGAGGGGTCACCTACTTTTGGCAGAGGTATAACGGTGGCCAGCTTCCAGGCTGTTGGTATCTTGCCCAGAGAGAAGGATAGATTGAAAAGGTCGGCTAGAGGGGCGGCAATGGCTGGGGCGGAGAGGTAAAGCATCTTTGCGTCCATGGACGTAGGGCATTTCCCTTTGTTTTGGTTTAGCGCCCGAAGGGAACGAAAAACATCTGCTTGGGTTACTGTGTGGAAAGAGAACGGTATGGTTGTGGAGGTAGTGTAAGGGGCACCTACTGCAAGAGCTTCTCTCGAAGATCTACTATTACAGTAAGTTCTTATGCAACTGTCTTTTTTAGTGGCATCTACTGAAAGTCCCAAGTACTGCTGATTTTAAGCAACTGCCCTGTACATTCCTACAAGGGCCACTAGTAGTCCATAATTATTCTGAATAATAAATATTCAGAATAACTGTTTCAGTCATGTAAACACGAGTATTCCAGATAGGGTGGCAGTATTCCAAATAATATGACACAACTGGGATATTCCAGTAGTATTGCAGATAATAGTGGAATACTAAACCTTATAAAAATGATCAAGATGGCTGGCATAAATACTGCTGTCTCTCATTGGATGAACCAGATCACCTACTGTTTCTATACATACTCACATGAGCATGATTCTGCATTTTCTAATCCAAAATGTTTGATGCTAAGTCATATTATGAAACACTCCAAGGTGCTGCATTTGTTGGAAGATATAGGGACTCTGCTATATGCAGAGGAGCACACGGCCTGCAGCTTGGTGCCACAGCACACACCAGAGAAATGCCTGTATGTAAGCAATAAGACACGACAGAGTGTGCATTATGGTGAAATAATCGCACACTTCAGGTGCAATGTTAGGCATGAGGCTCAGTCAAGTGCCGTTGAATGCACCTGAAAAGTGCAATTATTTCATCATTATGGCACACGCTGGAGTGTCTTATTACTCTTATAAAATGGCATTTAAATATATGATTTAAAATGAAAAAAAAAGAAAAAAGTATTTTAAAAAGATAAAAATTGGACCTTTTATTAAATATGCTTCCATTTTAACTCTGAATACAAGAAATAATCCCTATTCTGATAACTGGGGGTTAGCTAAAAACCTAAAATATAATGAAAACTCTACGTGGCACACATTTGTATTAGAAAAAAATATGTTACCTTGCATTTCAAATCAATACAAGTACTGTTTCTACATGGAAGTGTGTTCAGAACTTTAAACCTGTCAGGTTACCTTTTTTTTTTTTTTTTTGGTGTCGGGGGTGATAGATTTCACCTGAAAACACACATATATGATTCTAATGTATGTGCTTTTGTAAACTTCAGGAATGTATTTGAGCAGTTTGGGTCTGCCTATGTAACTGTTTCTAGGATCCTGGATATGTTATTCATCCACACTCTTTGGCATGTCCTCTTCCACTTTAAATCTTGCCAGAAGTCTTCAAGCTGGCTCCTCCCACCCACCCGGGTGGTATAACCCTCAGCTCCGCCCCATGACGCCAGATCTTCCTTTCCACTGGAAGATTCAGGTTGCCTCCCTCGTGCTCATGCATTTTGTAGGCTCTGGCTTCAAAACCTTCAGTTATTCAGAAAATCTGTCTAGTTCGCATTAACGATCGTGACTCTCGACCTTCGATTATGGAAGACAAGTCCTCCTCCGGATTTCGCCGGTGTCCCTGCAGCCAGAAGATGTCGCGCACTGATCCCCACACTGCATGCATTTACTGTCTCTGTGTCGATCATGACACCTCGAAATGCGATCTTTGTGTAGCTTTTCATCGTAATGTCCTCGATGACTGTCTCGCATCCCTGAAGTTGGGGAGGTGAGAGAAACGGAACCATCCAGTGAAATCTAAGGAGGCTTGGTGGGCAGTTTCCGTGGCTGCATTCGAAGAGGAAGCGGCTCAGGCTGCAGAAACTACTCTAAGCTTCTTCGTTCCACTCAACCTGGGCTCCACCTTCTTGGGTTCCTTCCGAGAGTTGTGCCAGTCTCTCCTGACCAAGGGAGAGGGTTCTGTGGGTATGCACTCCTCTCGGTCCTGTAAGCGGGAGAAGGACCCAGGATCGTCTTCGTCCCGACGGAGACGCTCTTGGGAGCGGGAGAGATCTCGGTCCCAGGAACATGCAGTCTTGACTTCAGTCAAGATTGCTTCTTCTGCTGCTGGCTTCTCGGCTTTGCCGTCTGACCAGTCGACCGAAATGTCGATCGACGATGTGGAAATCGTCATCAACTCATTATCACTGACTCCGGTCGATGTTTCTCTCAATCAAACTCCAGTTCTCACTTTCCCCGATGAGGAGACCCAGCCTGCTGGGACTCCCATCGAAGAAGTGGTCCCCGACCCCGGGAAATCACTGGCCCGCCAGTGTCTCCCGAGCAACCGAATCGGCCTGTCCTATCTCGATCGAGGTCCCGGACCCCCTCAACCGAAAGGCCGAGGAAGAGCCATAAATGCCTTAAAAAGAGGCGACCCCATCGGTCGTCTTTGTCCTCCTTGGATGAGGAGAGGCTCTGGTGGAAACTCGATTGGCACTACGAGGACCTCGTGGCAGCAGCTGATTTTGACTGGGCACAAGCCGACCCTGGCTTCCACCCCGGCCATTACTTGGCTTTCACCTCCTAGACCAAAGCTGACTGCTTTGAGCTAATCAAGTTGGTTCCCCACCAGAACCAGCAAAACCTCAGATTCATCCTAAACCGGTCTCTCCGCCGATAGTGGTGAAACCACCGCCCAAGCAGCCTGTGAGAGGGGCTCCTTCTAAAGAAGATAGGCCAGACACCGGGCTTCCCCGGCATCTTTTGGTCACTGTCACCCAGGACTGCCCTTGGCAAGTCGAAGGTGACCTGAGCGGTCGACTGTTGTAGCCGGATTCCTCGGATTCGGATGTGACCGGCCTGCATTCTCATCCCGGGGATGACAAATCGGCTAGTGGGTTAGAGGCGGAGGAAGGTCCTTCGTCCTTTCAGGGCATTCTTCACCTCATCTCTGAGTCCACAGGGATGCCCCTGGAGCCAATCCAGAAAAAGGCGGAGTACTCTGTCCTGGACATCTTCAAGACGGGATACCCCGACGGCGGCCTTTCCTGTGGTTGAGGCCATAGTTGGCCTGGCCTTAGAACTTTGGCAGCACCCTGCCTCCTGTTTAGCTCCATCTGCCCACATGGCCCGCAAGTATGCAGTGCCCATGGGGTCCCTTGAGGGATTCACAGAGCATCCTTCGACCAAGAGCCTGATGACCGCTTCTATGTTCCGGCATACTGGCAGTTCTGCTAAAACTGACCAACCTCCTGAGAAAGAGTCCAGGCTCTTGGACTGTTCGGCCAGGAAGGTCTATGCGGCTTCTTCCCAGGGCCTTCATCAGGCAAGTTCAGCCATCATCATGGCACACTTCTCTCATGCCCTTCTAGGGTCTCTGGATGAAGTCCTCCCACATCTCGCCATGGACATGCAGACCATGGTCAAGCAGGCCTGGGATCAGGGCGGAGCTGTTGCCAAACAGCAGCTTCAGACAGCCCTGGACATTGGGGATTCTTGTCCCCGTTCGATGACAGCCACAGTTGCCTCTCATTGCAGGGCTTGGCTGAGACTCTCCTCCTTCCCAGCGGATACTCAGCACAAACTCGTAGATGTGCCTTTCCTGGGTACCGATCTTTTCAGCCCAGGTGTGGCTGGTCACCTTCAGCACATTCAGCAGTCCAGTGCCACCTTGGACGCTACTTCTGCAAAGGGTTCTTTGGGCAAGAACCAGTAGAAGAAAAAGAAGAAGCCTTTTCAGCACTCTTCCCCAGTGGCACAGCAGCCATCCTTTCAAGGAGGATAGCAGCATCAGCAACAGCAGCAGGCTCAAGCTTGGCACCCCCGGCCCAAGCCCGGGCCCTCCCAGGTCCGTAAAGGAGGCCGAGGTTCGGGTCCTGGATCCTCCTCCTCCAAGCCTGCTCAGTGATGGGTTGGGGGCTGCCTCCCCCTCTCCCGTCATGCCAGCTCTGGGTCCTCCCGTGGGGTGCCGGCTCTGCCACTTCCTTTCCGCCTGGTCTGCTGTCACTTCAGACAGGTGGGTTCTCGAAGTGGTCGGTCAGGGACTGCCTCTGGAATTTGAGCAGTACCCTCCAAGCCAAACCCCTCGGGAGGAAAGAGTGTCCGCCCAGACTCAGTCAGCTCTTCGAGACGACATCGCTCAGCTCCTTCTCAAGGAGGCAGTAGCTCCAGTGGCGGATCCTCCAGCAGACCCAGGCTTTGTCTCCAGGTACTTCCTGGTGCCTAAGCGGGCGGGGCTGGTGCCCCAGTCTAGATCTGCACGACCTGAATCAGTATCTCAGGTCACGCACCTTTTGGATGGTCACTCTATCCCAGATCATACCATCCTTGGAGCGAAACATGTGGCTCTGTTCACTGGATCTGCTGGATGCGTTCTTTCACATCCCAATCCGTCCGTCCCCTCAGCGGTTCCTCCACTTCAGAGTCGAAGGGACCCTGTACGAGTTCCGAGCCATGCCGTTCGGCCCGTCATCGGCCCCACGGGTCTTCACCAAATGCATTGCAGTGGTGGCGGCCCATCTCAGGTGTCGGGGAGGTCAGGATTTACCCTTACGTAGACAATTGACTCCTAGCAGGTTCCACCCAACAGGAGGTGGAGAGGTCCAAGGACCTGGCCCTCCAGACCTTCTCCCAACTCGGCCTCCTGATCAATGAGGCCAAGTCGGAACTCGTGCCTTCCCAGGTGATGGGCTTCATCGGGACAGAGCTCGACTCTTGTCAAGTCAGAGCTCGGCTCCCAGTGGACAGGGCGGAGGTTCTTTCCTCCTTTGCCCAATCATTTCTGGTTGGGCAATTGCACTCTGCCCGGGACTTCTCGCCTTCGGGTTACATGGTGGCATGCACCTCAGTGGTCCATTGGGCCTGCTGTATATGCACCCCTTCAGTGGGAGGCCACAGTGGACTCAGCACCACGGTAATTTCGACCAGCTGATCACTGTAACCCAGAAGATGTGGGACACTCTCCATTGGTGGACCGCCCCAGACCAGTTGCAGGAAGGGATCTCATTTGTCCGCCCCAAGCCGACGGTCGTTCTCACCACTCATGCCTCACTCATGGGCTGGGGAGCCAACACGGGGGCCAAAAGGGTCCATGGGCTCTGGACCCCTGAGGAGTCCCGATGCCACATCAACCTCTTGGAGCTCAGAGCAGTCAGACTGGCACTGTCAGCTTTCGCTCCTCAGCTCTGGGGTCAAGCGGTTCAAGTCCAGATGGACAATACCATGACCATGTTCTACCTCAACAAACAGGGCAGCATGCACTCCCGTCTGCTGTGTAGGGAAGCGCTATGCATCTGCACCCTCGTCAGCCATTTTAAGGCAGATCTCCTTGCCATCCATGTGGCAGGAGCCACAAACCATCTGGTGGATGCTCTCAGCTCTGCTTAGGCGAGACATCCCACGAGTAGTCTCTCCATCCAGAGGTAACTTACAGCCCGTTCTCCCACTGGGGCAAACCAATGGTGGATCTGTTTGCCTCCAGGGACAACACCAAGCTGAGGCTGTTCTATGCCTGACCCCCTCAGCAGAGCTTGCTGCAGGGGGATGTCTTCTCAAGGCCATGGACCCCAGGCCTCCTCTATGACTTCCCTCCATTTCCCTTGATCCACAAAGTGCTTCTCAAGGTGAGGAGGGACAAGGTGAAGGTGATCCTGGTAGCCCCAGACTGACCACACCAGTTCTGGTATTAAGATTTCCTCAGCCCAGCCTTAGCTGCAGGCCCCTGGAGCGGCTTCCAGCATGCCCAGATCCGATATCTCTCAATCAGGGGAAAGGTATTCCATCCAGACCTTCAATCCCTGCACCTCACAGCCTAGTACCTGAGTGGCTAGAGTTCCAGGCTTTAGTTCTTTCCGAAGATGTCTTCACTGTGGTGGAGGCATCCAGAAAGGAATCGACCAGGAAATGTTATGCCCTCAAATGGAAAAGGTTTTCCATTTGGTGTCAGGGCAAGGGCCCGGACCCTTTGTCCTGTCCAGTGGCTAACATTCTTGACTACCTTTGGCCTCTCTCCAAAGGGGGTCTGCGATCATCCATCCTTAGGGTACACCTGGCAGCCATCTCGACTTACCAGGCATGGGCCGGTCAGCCGACATTGGCGCAGGAGACAATGGTCAGGTGCTTTTTCAAAGGCCTGGATCACATATCCCTTCTGGTGCGTGAACCTCCACCTCTGTGGGATCTTCTGTTGGTACTGGTAAAGCTCATGGGTAAGCCATTCAAACCAATGCACAAGAGTGCCTCGTCACACTTGTGTAAGATGGCCTTCCTGGTGGCTATCATGTCTGCCAGAAGAACAGGGGAGCTCCAGGTGCTTTCGTTGGACTGACCTTATCTGGTCTTCCACAGGGACAAGGTTGTCCTATGCCCCCACCCAAAATTCCTTCCGAAGGTGGTATCAGAATTTCATCTTAACGAGGTGTTAACTCTGCCGGTTTACTACCCCAACTACACCTCGGAGGCTGAGTACAGGCTCTATACTTTGGACCTGAGACGTGCTCTCTCCTATTATAAGGAGAGGATGGTGGAAATTCAGAGAGAGGTTCTCAAGCTGTTTGTCACCTATGCTGAAGCCGCTTTTGGCAGACCTGCAGTAAAGTGGATGATTGCAAGATGGATTACATCATGTGTTAGTCTGTGTTATGAGTTGGCGGGCAAGGAGCATCCCAGAGGGATAAGAGCTCATTCTATCCGCCATACTGCTGCATCAGTGGCTGCTTCAAGGGACATCCCTATCCAGGAAATCTGCCGGGCTGCTACTTGGAAGTCAGCAAACACCTTCATCACCCACTACCACATCGACCTTGAGTCACGCCAGGATGCTGGTCTCGGGGCCTCAGTTCTCCAATCTCTATTACATAAGTAGGGGGTTTGCGCCTTGCCTCCCTCCTCCCAGAGAACTGCTAGGAGTCTGCCAAAGAGTGTGGATGAACAACGTATCCACAATCCTAGAAAAACAGGTTACTCACCTGTAACAGTAGTTCTAGGAGTGGTATATGTTGTTCATCTACACAGACCCACCCGACCTCCCCAGCTGTGGATGCACAACACCTGGCTTCCAGTGGGCTAAAATCTAGCGTCATGGGGAAGAACCAAGGGTTATACCACCCGGGTGGGTGGGAGGAGCCAACTTGAAGACTTGCAGCAAGATTTAAAGTGAAAGGGGGCATGCCAAAGAGTGTGAATGAACAACATATACCACTCCTAGACAGATCAGTTACGCAAAGATTTTTGTCTTAACAGTAGATCTTCTAGGAATGTCTCTTGCAGTAAGTCATTACCTCTGGGAGTTTCTGATAGGTGGCGCTCCAGCACGGAAGTTTCTTCCAGCAGTCTGCACACCAGGGACCACCCACACAGCCTCACTTCCTGGGCTGTACCTATAAAAGTGGATGGTCCCTGGTAATCTCCGTTTCCCGCCGGTTTCAGCGAGGGACTGAGGGGAACCGAGGTACCAAAGCTGCACAACCCTATATCATTTTTCGTGTTGCAGAATGGCAGGGGGTTGGAGGGAGGGAAGCTAGTTACTCAAGAGACATTCCTAAAAGATCTACTGTTACGACAAAAATCTTTGCATAACTGATCTGTCTTCCACGAAATGGCCTCTTGCAGTAAGTCATTACTTCTGGGAGATTCCCAAGCAGTTAAATGACAGTGGGGTGGCCAAACATGGCATTCTTCCATAGGTATTATGTGGTCATAGGACCAATAAATGCTGTGAGTAGCATATCAGCGCATAAAAATTTTGTATTCTTTTTGTAAATATTTCATTATCTTATTTGTTATAGGGTTATGGCTAAAATATATGCCAGATCTGTTATTATTAGGTGTTTATGAGATGTGTTAAGAGGATGACAGCCCGATCGGGGTGAGATGTTAATTATGCCAATAAATCAGAATAGATTCCGCCACAGCACTGAGTGAATATGTGTCAGTAGCTCAATTAATACAATGGTATTCTTTAGAAGTGCTACAATGTGGCAAGTTAGGACTTTATTTTGTTTGTTTTATTTTGCCATGTCCGTCAAGACAGCAGAAAATTTATCCATTTGGTATAAATTGGATACTCAAGTAGCTGATAATGTTGCAAAATGAAACAATGTATCTGTGACATAAAGGAAGTCAGTGATTCTTAGAATCAGTAGCTATAACCGATCTTGTTGGTTTAAGGAACATGTAAAGTAATAGAGTGATGTTGACATATCCATCTTGTATTAGTAGTCTTGCTTACAAGGGGGTCCCAGGTATGTCAGGGCCTGCAACCTTGTTAGGCGTAAATCTGAAGTGTTCATATGATAAATCCATTATGCGTACTGTTTGGAAAACAAAAGCTAAAATAATGAACAATATAATTGAAATCATAAGGCAATGGATCTCCTTCTTGAGATTACATAAACATATATGTGACATATATATATATATATATATATATATTTTTTTTTGACCAAGCAAAAAAAGACATGCAGAGTTTTTAAGACTTATCATCTCTGTGTAGGTACTCACCCTTGTTCATGTGATCTTTGTTCATGATCAAGTGAAAGCTGCTTATAGCAGTAGAAGGTTGAAAGAATGATATAATCCATACCAGGATATATTGATTGAGTCTCAGCATGTGAGTAGCAGTAGGTGGACCTGTTCGTGGGAGGGACATGCACAACAGGCCGAGAGGCATCCGGAATGGCCATGATGGTCTGTAACAGTGATACCTCCGAAAAAGTGGCTAGATGTATAGAATGTTTTGGAAAAAGGCCTCGGCTTCAGTTGAAGTCTTTAGTTAGAGGAAGAGATGCCCAGCCGGCCAGAGGGGTGGCCAAGGGTCGGCAGCGTTGTGTTCTTTGTCACTTGTTTTCTGCCCTTAAAGGTTTCTCGTTGGGTATAATTTGATCCAGTTCTGTGTGAATAATTATACCGAGGGCGTGGTTTGTAGTACATGTATTGTACTGTGTTTAGTTGTCTGCCTGAAGCTTGTAGGTTATTCTGTCTCGTTTGAGCCCCAGGGCCAAAAAGATGGTCGCCTGAAAAGGGGGGCATTAGCCACTTTTCGATGAATATCAGGTGCTAGTCCTGAGAGTCGAAGCCATGCATGACGACGTAGAAGAATACCGACTGCAGAGGCTCTAGCTGAAGCACCGGTAATGTCATATCCTGATCTTTTTCAGAGGATGCAGGTAGTCTATTTAGAAGGTCCCCAGCAGAGGTGCTTACCTTACACTGGTATTTTCAGCACATGCCATATAATTAAGTATTCTGATATTTTAGTGTGTTTGGAGCAAAGCACTTTCTTCCCCATGTAATCAAAAATGTTTAGAGTCTCTCTCTGGAGGTTTTGTAGTTGCATGTTTAGCTGCCATTACCACAGAATCCGCAGTGGCCATATTTGTCAAATATGGATAGTCAAAGAGGAGCCTGATAAAACCTGTGTGCTGTTCTAGGTAACTCCTGTGCCATTCTGGGTTAACTCCATGCTTCAGTAATCACATTTCTGAATGTGGGTATAAAGGAAAGGGACTGCCCGCATAGGTTCTTCCGGAATGTCCAGATATGTTGCCATATCTTTACTTAATCTGTTATGGTGAACTCCATTGTTGTTTGTATTTGTAACATCATTGAGGGGTCATCCGGTGGAGAAATGACCTTAGTGGTTGTAGTAGTCCTTCGTCCCAGTAAGATGGCACATCATAAGGGGACTCATAACCTCTTGTATTAGGAGAATCATCATAATTTGTGTGATGTTCTGAATTTATATGACAATCTGAAAAATAGTCTTCTGAATATTCACGAAGAGGCATGGGTGGTGAGCATTCTAGCTCTGTGCGTGCCTGTTTTGATGGAGGCGGAGACATAGTCTGTGATTGATGGTTATGTCTCGGAGTGTGTGTGTATGGTCAGAAACCCATAGACTCTAACACTATTTATTATTTCTTCACTGTGAGGATGGAATTGCCATGTAAGTTAGTTCTGAGTCCTGTTTTGATGGAGGCGGAGACGTAGTCTGTGATTGATGGTTATGTATTGGAGTGTGTATATGGTCAAAAACCCATAGAATCTAACACTCTATTTATTATTTCTTCAATGTGAGGATGGAATTGCTATGTAAGTTAGTTCTGAGTCCTGTGTACATGGCATTGGGAATCAGTTTGTGCCTCTCGGTAGAGTGGTCCAGTGCTTTTTTGGAGTTTTTTATTCATAACAGACTGGTGTGTGAGTATCATGCATGAGAACAAATGAGGCTAGTTTACCTCCGTAGTATATAATTTTTTATTTTGCGGTGATGCAGCCCCATAAGTATCTTTTGATACAAGGTTTTGAAAGTAGGCATGGTATTTCATGGTAAACTTTTTATAAGGATCTTCCGTAGTTGTATTATATGCAAGCAGAAGTGCTGTTCTATGAAGCAGGGGCTGCTCCGTCGATGGTGGGATCAGTCTCATCGATGGAGGAGGAAGAGAAGCATGCCTCTGCAATGGTACAATGTGTCTTATTGATGACAGATAAGTAAAGGCATGCTCCATCGATGATGGAATATACTACGTCGACGATGAGGAAGGCAGTACATGTTCCGTCGATGGCGGGATGTGCTCCGTCGATGATGGGATAGTGAGTACATGCTCCATCGACGATGGAAACACTGTTGTCGATGATGAGAAGGGGAATGCATGCCCTGTCAATGGTGGAAGGCTTCTCGTCAACGATGGAGCATATGGAGCATGTCCCGTCGATGGGAGAGGCAGCCCCGTTGATGGTGGAATAGTGGGTACATGCTCCGTCGACGACTGAAATGCAGTCATCGATGCTAAGAAGTTGAGTGGAGGCTCTGTTGACAGTGGTAGGCTTCTCGTTGATGATGGAGCATAGGGAGCATGTCCTGTCGACGGGGGAGGCAGCCCCGTCGACGATGAAGCATGTAGAGTGTACTCCATCGACAGAGGAGGTGTTATCGATGAGGATGTGTTGTAGAGCCCTCCCATCAATGGGGAAGCACGTCCTGTCGATGGAGAAGACAGTAGGACCTCTGTCATCAACAGTGAATGTGGCCTCATCGACGAGGGAGCTGAAGAATGATGCTCCTTAGATGAGGAATGTTCCTTTCTTTTGATGAAGAAGAGTCAGCCGTCGACGGGGGTATATTGCCCGTCGAAGAGGAATGTTCCTTTCTTTTGATGAAGAAGAGTCAGCTGTCAACGGGAGTGTATTGCCCGTCTTTCTGCCATTGACGGGAGGGTATTGCTCCTCGCTGATGAATGTCTTTTTGATGATCCTTGTTTCGGAGATATGACCATTGAAAGGTGGTCAGGTAGGACTCTAAGTGAAGATGTTTCCTTCCCTATTTTATTTCTTGAATGGGACTCTGTTCATGAGCCCTTAGATTGAGTACCCTGCGTGTATGACAGGGAAACATCCATTGTAACATTCTTATTGAGTGCAGGAATCTGGTGCTGTGAATGAAGCCCAGGCACCCCAGGCTATGTGTTCAATCCACATCGTATACTGCTGTAGAAGAGATGCTGCCAGAGCTGAAGCCAGCGGGAAAATAAATGGAGAGTACCAGGGACCACCCACTTTTATAGGTACTGCCCAGGAAGTGAGGCCGTGTGGGTGGTCCCTGGTCTGGAGACTGCTGGAAGAAACTTCCGGAGCACCACCTATTGGGAACTCCTGGAACTAATGACTTACTGCAAGAGACCATTGCGTGGAAGATCTACTGTTACAGGTGAGTAACCTGTTTTTTCCCACCTTTTCTCTCTGTTTACTAAGTATAATTGCCTACTTCTTCATTCTGTTTTTTTTTTTCTGTCTTTCCCCACATTCAAGGCATGGAATATAGGGATTCAAAATTCTGCTCAGTTCCACTGGCAGCACGTTTCTCTCATAATATACTGTACACATACATACGACGAAGGCCTCTTCTAGAGACAAAGTCTCAATTATCTCATTGTCAGGGCAAGCAAAAGAGATTTCCCTGATGAGCAGGTAAAGATAGAAGGAGGATTTTTCATAGTCAGCAAAAAAACAGTTGTAATGAAAACTATAAACAATACTTAATGTTTCTGATTTATTTATGTGTGTAAGTAGAGTACGATGATCAGGGAAACAACATTTAATTTGTTTTATTTTTTTATATAATGTAGTTTTATTTTTGGGGCCCAGTTGAAGGTTTTTACAGTGTAAAGGTAGCAGCCATGCTTGTGATGGAAGATCAGTTCTGGTTGTAGCGGGACTAATGGAAGATAGTAGGGGGGCTAATGGAAGATAGTTCCAGTTGCAGGAGGACTGATTTGCTTATTGTGTGATGTGGTTTAGGACCAGGATGACAGTGCACAATCTAATAATGCACGATCACCTGACTGGTTTTAACCAATTAAAGTTCTTTGATTATTAGACCCATTTTATAACTCCCAGTGAACTCGCAGCCTGCCATGTGTAATTGCTCACATGTAAACACAGCATATTCAGTATTCAGAATAAGCACCGTAGAAAGGCCTCCAGACCACAAAACTTGACTGAGCGTGCCCTCAAGTCAAGCTTATTCACAATACTGAGTTACATGTAAGAGAACAATAATAACAGGAATATCTATATTCCATTTCATGTAAATACAGTATTCAGAATACTAAGACTACCTAAACATGAACGCACTGCTTATTTTCACTGTGAGGGCTTGAAGAGTAGACACCGTTCATCATGCTGAGTTTGAGTACACTGTCTATAAGTTAATATGGCCACTGCAAGGTGTCTGTTATGGTATAAAAGACTCAAGAGTGTGAGATTTGGGTGAAGGGACTTCGGATCAAAAATAAGTTGGTGCTGGCTACCCAAACCTCACATGAAGACTCCCTTACATCATAAGAGAGACCCAACGTAGGGCCTGCTAACTTATTATAAATCACTAGAATTAGCTAGAGGGATTTATAATGATCTAAATCACAGTTTTTTTATGTTTTAAATTTGAATCTAGCCACCCTTACCCAGATCTGAATTGGAACACTCCACTCCTAACACTGTTGTATGAGAGACCACTGTGTGCAGGAGGAGGCTGTGCACATGAGTAGACGTTCTGTGGCACTGTGGGCGGACTGACTGAACTCACAGAAGTGATTTATAATATCCCAGTTTGAGGAACTCAACCACAGGAAGTGATTTAGCCAACGCACTATAAAACTGCTGAAATAAAGAGGCCCGCCTTGGAGCAAACCAGACGTTTCTCTCTCTCTGTTCTTTCTGCCCAGTCCCCATACTTCTCTTGCCCTACTTTCAAAATGTTTTACTGCACTCTTTATAGGCATCCCTTTACTTTGCTGAAAACTACGTACTAGCAGTCCTTGTGCCCTGTGTGAAGACACCAGCTGGTTGACGTAGGCAGGCCCATTGAATGCATAACATAGCACCATGACGGTCTTTATTTCTGTGAACAAAACACTGCAGCATCTGCCTGTCCCGGGATCTTCAGATACTCTGTTATTTTTCAAGAAGATTCTGGAGTCAGTTTTGAATATTCTGGGATGTAAAGGATTTCAGTTCGATCCACAGAAAACTTCAAAGGCTGTTTTTAGTTTAGTTTTTTGTTTTATTTGAAAGCAAATGTACCACAGGATGCATTTGTGTAGATGAAAACTACAGGTTTTGTCATCTTTAATTACTATGTACAACGAACGTAACAAAGTCTCAAACAGGTATCTTGTACGCTATTAATATACACTATGAACTGTGAAAAGATGGCTTCTTACTGCACATCTTATAAAACAGCACTGTTTGTTCACAGTCAGCTGTGTCTAGTTTAAAAATTAGTGCACTGTCTATGGCTGGTTTACAGTGTCAGCAACACAGCAGTCCCTCTCAAGTGTTCTTCCATATCCCAGTACAGATGAAATGCGGCATTCGGTCTTCTCCTATATGCCCTGCTTGTCTGATCAGGTCCCTCTTACATCACTTTATAACATGGATAAGAACATTCTAGCCACCGGATTAGCTAAAAGACAAGTGCAAGAGTGTAAATATCGGACCATAAATTACACTCCTATACGTGTTTGGCTTGGCTACAATATCAGTTCACTTCAGCTGGAACTATTTTTTTGTCTTCAGCTCATATTTCATACAGAAAACCAATATTTTATTGAAAGTAATACATAAAAAAAAAACATTTTTAAGTAGCACCTATGTTATAAGTGCCATAAGACACTTCAGGGATGCATGATATGGTCAACAATTGCACTTTCCTCTCGTTTGCTTAAAGGCAGTCAACACAGGTGCCTCGTGAATACCAACACACTCGAGGCATGCAATTATTGACCCATAATAACATGCTTGAGGTGTGTCATTATTGTGGCATGTCTTATTGTAAGAACTAAATAAATAAAATCCACAGACTTGGAGGGCTGATGTTACAGAACATTCCTGGACCAGTGAAGCTCTTGGAATGACTTAGTGGTTCACTAAGACAGTGGGGATACATTTCATAATCCCAGACAGAGGGCCCTGTTTTAGAAACATAGAAGTTGTTGGCAGAAAAGGACCTTTTGGCCCACCTAGTCTGCCCTAAGTCCCTGCCTGCTGTGCTACCCCTGACCCTAATCGATCTCCAGCCTTACTTCTCCCCTGCCCTGTTACTAAGGTCCCCTTCAGTCTATCCCATGCATGTTTGAAACCCATTACCATTTCAGTACCCACCACTCTGCTGGGAGGCTGTTCCAACCATCCACACCACCCTTTCTGTGAATAATTATTTCCTCATATCCCCTCTAAGTCTCCCCCCTTTCAGCTTCATCTCATGCCCCCTTGTCAAACACTTTTTGCGATAGATACAGAATGGGGGAAACCTTTCTGAAAATACCAAGTCTAGATTAATGGCAATATAATATGTTTTACTTTTACTGATAACATGCATTAGTAATTAAGAAATATTTTCATTAGAAGCAAAATTGTTCAGACTTACCATAGGGCTGTGTTAATCTACTTTGTTCCTCTTTTCCCCCCTTTTCTGGTCTCTCAAGGAGAAAGCATTTTGATGATGTCATTCAGTCATCAGCATCTAATGATTTTTACTTCCAGACCTTTATGAAAAGTTACTCTTCCAAGTAACTGTGAGATTGAGATTATGGTGATAGATCACAATGGTTTTATACTGTCAGTATGCCGTATTTTAGCCAGAGGTAAAACTGCACTGTGACTCAAGTGACGTCATGCTGCTTTGTATGGAATGTGGCAGTGTTGAAAACTTGTGGGGATAGTAATGACAATAGTATTGTAAAGTGGTGCGTTTCAACATTATTTTTAATAAAGAGTATTTTGTTGTAAATTTGTCTTAAATACAGTTCAAATGTGACAGAAGTAGTTCATCTTACTTTGAAAATGTTATACCAATAACTTTTTCATTTTAGATTGCCCTTTTTCTTCTGCCATGGAGGATGCTTTATTTCTTATTTTCAGCCTGCTCTAACCTTTTTTTTTTTTTTAATCAAACTTTTTCTCTTTTGGAGCTAGCCTTGCATCAGCTGCAGCCCACCCCCAACCGACACATGCCTCCAGTGGCGAATCCCAGATGAACTGCTCCCTGTGGTGGGCCGGTAAGGAGAGGTCTGTCCTCCCCTTGCCAGGTGTCGTAATCCAGATATTGCTGGGCCTGAGAGGCAGCACAGGCTGGGGAATGAGCCAGGTTTCACTTGCTGATCCATCTGCTCCCTGATGTTGGGCGCAGCACACAGCTGGCCTCGCATGCGGCAGTGGTGTACACATAAAGAGAACTGACAAAAGCATAAAGTGCAGGCTAGATTTCTTGTGCATACACTGCACAGTGAGCTTAATTGTCCGAGTCTGCATTGTGTTATTTGCACAGTAAATTCAGCCTGTACTTCATGCTTTTGTCAGTTCTTGTTATGCGTGCACCACAGCCCTGCCTAGGTTTCTAGCCCGGTGGGGGAGGCTGCCCTCCATGTTAGCACTAGCGCACCTTCCCATTAGTGCCAGTCATTTTGCAGTGTTCTCTGCGGAGAATCAAGCTTCCCCCCTCCCCCACCACCCACCACAGGGGTTACCAGAGCTGCTGAACCTGATGCATTCCTTCCCCAAGCTGGCAGCACTCTCTCGGACCAGCCTGACCTGGCTCCTGATTTCACTTCTGAATTGCCGGTGCGGGAGCGCAACCAGCTGAGCCATCGGGCAACCTCAGTGCTTTAGCTTTTCTTTTAGACTCGGTGTATGTTACTGTTAGAAATGTTGCAGGCAGGTGACAGAGGAGGGGATCAGCTGCAGCTGGGAACTGAGTAGTAGCTGGGAATGGGTTTTGGTGACAGTCCACATTCTCAGGGCCAGGAAGCAAGAGAGGTGGGTTCAGCTGGATATCAGAGAGGCACTGGAACACTGAGAGCTGGTTGGGGATCAGCCTGCCTATAACAGTTCTAACAGACTGCATTGCATTCATATTCCTACTCTGAGATGTCTTCATCTTATAATTTCCCACATCCCTGAAAATAGACAACTGTTTTGTCTAGTGTACTTATCTGGTTAATTAAAACTGAAAAAATAAAAGGAAGCTACATTAAAAATGTCTGTCTTTAGGTTTTCATCAATTTTCTTTGTTGCATTTGAATACCCAGTACCCTGGTTTCAGTCATGATGAGTGATGGTGCAAAAAAGAAGGTAAACTAGTTCCAATGCACCCCTGTCCATTTGCACTATTCACAAAGCCCATACTTAGTGACAAGGCATCCCCCCCTTCCATATCTAAGTTGCAATGCAAATTTAGATTCTAAGTGTTAGTGGGCGAAAATAGGACTTGTGCCCACTAACATTTAGGTTAGAAACTCACAGAGTTGTAGCGTGGCAGTGAGCAACAAGCCGTGCCAACTGGAAGTCGTCCATCCACCCACTCCCTTTCATTGATGGGCCTGCTTCTGAGCAAGGTACTTTCCGATTTCTTGTGGCCACTGGCCACATCCCTGGTAGTCATATGACCCCTCCCAAGCCATCTCCCAGCATTCCAGTAACTCCCTGGTGTCTAGTGGAACCCACCTCTCTAGCCCCATGGCCTTGACAATGCAGACAGCCACCAGCTGACTGCTTGCCTGCAACTGTTCTAACAGGTGGGGTGGTGGGATAGCCAACTGCTGCAAACTGGGGTAGTGAGGCCACCATGATCTGTGCACGACCCTGTCACACATTCGCATGGCACCCCCTGGCCTCCCCACAATGTTGCAATCTGTTTAGTGACCTGTAGAGAAAGGTTGCAACCAACAGAATCTGCTGCCTGACCTTATGTGACACTTGGGGACATCTTGACCCCTTCTAGGTCATAAAGCCTAAGCTTTATCATGGTGAACATACAATTAAATGTGGCTGGTTTTAAACAGGTTTGGAAACAAAAAATGAACGTCAAGCTCAACATATTGCTGTGAAGGAGTGCATAATGAAATATGTTAAATATCAGATTCATTTCATTTCAATATACTGAGCAAAGAAGGGGTGCTTAAGAAGTATGTTAACTATTTCATTGTGCACTCCTCAACATACTGAGCTAAGAAGGAGTGCAGATGTAGTATATTAACTATTTCATTATGCACCCCTTCTCAATCTACTGAGCTGAGAAAGAGTTTCTAAGAAGTACATTAGCTATTTCATTATGCATGCCTCAACAAACTGAGCTGAGGAGTATCATAATGAAGTATATTAAACAGTATTGCATTGTGCACTACTTTTAACCTGAACTGCTACTTGTAAGCAGAACTATATACATTTTTGTTGCCACAGATCTTTCAAGGAAATAGTTTGGGACAAATCCTGTGAACAATAGCTGCTATTGACTGCACTTGTGCAAGGGACCTGGGAACTGTCCCTACTGTTTTAGGGAAAGTGGGATGCGGTTTCCAGCTCAGTCTACATGCATCCCAATAGAGGAACAGTCCACACAAAAGAGGGAACTGCAATTCAAAACAGGGCACCCCACCACCGCCCAAAGTCAGCATACATAGGGTAGCATCTTTCAGAAAAAGAGATGTGCAAAAACAAGGGGGCACAATTTAAAGATAGATGGGGGATGGCTCAGAGGTAATGTGAGGAAGTATTTCTTCACAGAGAGGGTTGTGGATACATGGAACAGCCTTCCTGGGGAGATTGTAGAGTCAAAAACAGTGGGGGAATTCAAGAATGCATGGGACAGACATAAGGCAATTCTAGTGGGGGGGTAGGAGGAAGTAGGCTGTTGGTTAACTAGGATCTGCAGCTTATCTGTTAGGTAGGGAAATGGGCAGACTGGGTGGCCCAAGCGGTCCTTATCTGCCATCAAATTCTATGTTTCTATACGAGACCATCCCAGAAATGACCACTGTGCTGTAAGATTTGGTGGTTCATGACTAACGCATGTGGCATTTAGGCTTCCATCAACTAAACTAGACCAGCTAAAATGAAACACTCCAAATCCTCAGTGTACTCAATTATCAGGCTGTATTGCACAAACTCACCATTTTATCACACGTGTGTAAAGCTCTGCAGTGTTTTTTAAGTGACTATTATTTCACAGTTCTGTATTTCAAAAATAAGTGTTTATTCAGTTGATGCTGTCTCCCATCTGCTCAGCCCTGAAGGTGACTGTTCTGATACCCACTAGGCAGTGATGGAAATGGGCAGGAACAAAGTGGTACCATCAGTAAAACAGAACTCCTTGGTTCCCCCAGAAAGTATGGGGCAAGATTGTTGCTATGTGGGCAGGTATACTAAGTATACCACAAAATTGTAAAAATGTGCGCTGTGCTGTATTTTGTAGGTTCCCACAGTAATTACGGCTGCAGTTGGGTAGAGCCTGCAGCTGTCTTGCGGTAACTCTAAAAACGAGCTACCGGATTGACACTGGGGAACGCTTCCATTTTGGAGTTTCGGAATAATCCTTTCGCAACTATAAAACAGCACGCTCACTCCCCACCCTTCTGCGGGCACTCTGTTTTGCCTCATGGTACATGGCACAGTACACTGTGTCCAAGATAGCCACTGGAGCCCAATGCACATGCTTGATGAACTTCAGTGGCCATCTTGGACACAGCGGACAGTGCCATGTTCTGCCCTGACTTCGGTCAGCTCGGCTGCAGCTGTATTGGCTCTGACCAGAGTTTGTTTCTCTAGTTCCAGCTTTGGGTAGTGGCACCATCTTCTAGAACAGTGTGTACCTACTGACAAGAGTTGAGGGATATAGAGTTAAAATATTGATCCTCGAGTTTAGGCAATTATTGGCAACTATTGTCAATCAGTAGTTCATAATCTCAAATGATGAACAAGGAGCCGTCTTCCTATACAATACAAATTAGCGGGGAGGAGCTTGTTCCGACAGGATGCTCACACTATAAGGACAGAACTGAGGGAAAACGTCCCCCATTCATAAAAAAAGCTGATTTCCTCATCTTTTGCAAATATAATTATTTGTATTTTTAGTCAAACCACTTGTATGCCATCACTGTTTCATGGCCTCTTTGTTTTTATTTGAAAGAGCTTTTGATGGGACTTGACTGATTTGCATCTCATCTCATATTTTGATATATCATTTACTTTCCTATTCTATATTATTCTTGTTTCATTATAAAGCACTTGGAGCCCTCGTTTGGGTTGAGTGCTATATAAATAAAATTTGCCTTGCCTTGCCTATACCACTTCCCCAGCGTACATGGCTATCTATTCCTTAGTTCAATCTATTACATTACAATACCTGTGTAGTTTATGAGGAGAAGAAAAATGCCTCCTTCTCTCTCATTGCTGAGATCATTGTGGATTCCGCTCAGTGTTCCTTCTTTAGTTTTGGTCAATAGGTTAACCCTTAAATTCAAAATTTCCCAACTTTAAAAAATGATGGTCAATATCTATTTAATTGAAACTTCATTTTAACCTGTGCTCCCTGACCAACCAGTTTCATTACTTAATGTGTATGTAACCCGCCACTGAAAAAGGTAGGTGCCTACCTGTTGTGCACCTTAGCTGCAGCATGGGGGACTGGGAGAGTACTGAAGCACAAGTCCAGGAGTGGAACTGATTGACCTTGTAGATGTTCCAGGCCACTCCAGCTGCTGCACATGTAAAGTTGTAGGCACCGGTGTCAGCACTGGGTGGAGGTGGCTGAGACCAGGATTGACAGCAATATCGAGTGTGGAGTTGCTGACCTCAAAAAAGATGGTGGGAATGGCAGCAAAGATGAAATCATCAGCAGCAGGACTTGGAACCACAGTCATGTTTTGCTGGAGATCCTGCATTAGCATACCTGCACATGCACTGTACGTAGCCGGGAAAAGTTTTTTTTTTGTTTTTTTTTAGCTAGTACCCATTGCTACAAACTGTTGCACATTGCTGATGATAGACAGGGCAATGGCATCCACTATTTGTGGTCATGTGACAAACTTCCAACCAATGATAAGGCATCAAGATGCAATAAAACAAAATACCCTTCAGCACCAGGGACATGAAGTCATGCCAGCAGAGCACATGAAATTATGTCCATGCTGGGGGCAGGAGTTGCACTGCAGTGGATGCTGCTCTGCTAGTAAAAAAGCAAGTCAGAAAGTTGTGGGTCCACCAGCCCAGGCAGATGTCACTGCCAACAGAAAATTAGCCTTCCATTGTGATGATCATCCAAACATCTCCATGCAAATTAACACCCAAACCACTCCTAAGGAACCAAACTACCTACTCCTTTCAAACAGAATTTTTGATTAAAAAAAATTTGCTGTTATTAAAAATATCCAAAAAAAAAACCCTGCAAACTATCTTGCAATTCCCCCAAAAAAAGAAAAAAGTTTTTTGTTTTATGACATGACAAGAATTTAGCTGAGAGGGGTCATACTTTTGATTAAAACACTCACATGACAGGGCGCGCCCATCGGTGAAGTGGTAAGGCTACCACTCCTGATGACAGATCTGAGTTTGAGAGCAAGCTTAGGCCATCGAGGCGAGACTAAAGGACCTCAGTATGTACACACCCTGCAGGAAGAGGGGAGGTATGATGGAGACTTTCAAATACCTCATGGGTATAAATAAGGTACAGGAGGGAAATACGTGTCAGAGAAAAAGATGTTCAAGAACAAGGGGTCATGCTATGAAGCTGGAGGAGATAGACTCAGGAGAAATGTGAGAAAGTACTTCACTAAGAGGGTGGTGGATGCATGAAACAGCTTCCCATCAGAGGTGGTGGGGGCAATAACGGTAACAGAATTCAAAAATACATGGGACAGGCATTTGGGAACCTTAGTGGTAGGGAAAGGGTGGGATAAAGCTGGGGATCATGAAGAGTCTGCAGTATTACAGTAGGAAAGGAAAATGGGCAGACTAGGTGGGCCAAGCAGTCCTTATCTGCTGTCAAAGTCTACGTTTCTGGATGGTGTCCTCGGCACGAGTCCCACGACAACTGGATCCTGGTGAGCACCAAGTCGATGCAGGGGGGGAGAGGCCCCCCCCCTGCCCCGGCCATTGAGCAAGGGCCAAATAAGAGCACTAAAAAATAAAATAAATAAAATAAAAACAAAATTCTATGTTTCTATGAGGGCTGGCCAGGGTGAGGAAGTTTGAGCATCTTAGAGGACACTCTCTTCTGGGAGAGGGGTACATGCCATTGCTACAACACTGCCACCACAAAACTGTCAGAGAAAATAAATTTAGTTGATTTATAGTGGTTATTTTGGATAGAAAATTTGTCGCGCTTGTAGTGTGCATGCACTATGGATGAGAGCATCAGTCACAAGGGATATATTGCACAGGAAACATCAAGTCGTGGGCACAGCCATTACAGCAACTAAACATAACTTATAAGCCACCATGTAAACTTTTGGGCTTGGTAAGTGATGCCACAAACTACTATACATTTCCACTAATTTCAAGGATCAATGCCAACTTCCTCCACATTTGGGATTTGCATGACAATACCAAGCATTTTCTCATTGCAGATAGAAGCATGATGAATAGGTTATTTACTTGTAACCATAGATCTACTGATGGTGTTCAGTACACATGTATACAGTCAGCCGGCCTCTGAGCAGACTCAGTTACTGGAAACAATCTTAAGCCTGACTCCTCCAACCACCTAACCATGTGGTTCTTCAACTTAGCACTCATGGCTGTCAGATACAAATGCTGAAAACAGGTAGCTAAGGCAAGCCTTGCCAGGGCAGGTCAGGTGTGTAGCATGAATAGAAACTGAATTCTCATAGCAGGACTACATTTACAAGTAAGTAACTTATTCTAACTACCTAGATTCAATTCAGTGTCTACACTGAGACCCCAGTCCATGAAAGCATCCAAGGTACGCCCTGATCATGCATTTCTGGGGTGCATTTCTCTGCTCCTTCAGTGGCTGGTGTGCTTTTAGGCATTTATGACCCAGCCACCTAGAAACCATGCACAGAGTGCTAGGCTGAGGGGCCAAGGGCAGATCCACAGCAGGTGCTGTGCTAGACATGGGCATCCAATTTGGTGCCTGGGCCAGCTCACTAGTGTATTACTTTCTCCCAACGGAGCAGTGGCTGGCAGGATAATAGTCCTCTAAGGACTGCCATATCCCAGTAGGCAGCTCATTCATTTTAAAGTTTGCGCCGACTGGTGCCGGTACCACCCCCAAGCCGCTTTAGCGAGTCTGTGTACTGGGGGTGGGTGGTCTATTTACCAAGCGGGCACTGTGGGTGAGCCTATAGACGTATGGTAGGGATGCATGCCTGCTTCTGCAGCTCTAAAGATTGTGTAGCCTCTCACCCTCTCCACCAGCCATATGCACCACGTAATTATTTCTACGCATTAGGCATATGCATGCCCCACCCCCCTTGCCCACCCCTATTTTATCTGAAAGCATAGTCACAAGTGAGGCTCCAGACTGAATTCAGAGGGGGCCCACATCCAGAGCTGTGGATATGCAGAGGTCTCTGCATGCTTGGAACAGGACCTCTGCGCTCTGTGTGTCACACAAACACCCCTCTGCCTGGTGCAGAGCAGGTGCGAATCTCCTGTTGAGCGGGCCCTGAGGCAGACACCTAATAGTCCTCAGGTGTAGGGGGTCATAGACCCTCATTTTTAGGCAAATAGAGACTGGAGGACTGATGACCCCAAAGCAGCATTCTGGCATCTGAGCAAGTCCATGCTGCAGTGAGATAAAACCATTAGACCAGGTAGCAGTCCTGCAGCATTCAGAGGCAGTTATGTACCTGACAGCAGTATATTTGGGTGCAGTTATAGTAACCTTAACCTTTCAAGAGGCTTGGGTGCCTAGAGCTTTTGGAGGGACAAATCAGGTAGCTGGGTCATCAATGGCAACTAAAGAAATTGGTTTTGATACCAGATTTTCAAAGTCAGTGGCCAACAGGCCACCTTCTCACAAAATAATTGTTCCCAACAGTGGGCATAGTGCTGAATATAATCTTAAAATAATGGCCACTGAAACATTTGAGCTGGCTACCAGATTTTGAAAGACAGTAACTAACCAGCCACCAGCCATCGAACTGATTTGTTTCACCATGCTAGGACTGCTTCAGTGTAGGTAAAAAAACAACAACTGGTGAGCCTCACCGTGGTAAGGCTAGTCATCCTACTTAAGCATCGGAGGGACTCCTTACTATTTTATTTTTCTCAAAAGCCTGTTGCAACAGCATTTTTAGTCACTGTCGTTTATATCCTATCCTATTCTGTGTCTGTTCTGTTAGAATGGCCACCTAACAGAACCCCCGCTATTTACCTCTGTAATTTCCATTTTCAGTTCCTCTACATTGCCAAATGCATTCTGAATGTCTCAAAGGGATAAAACATGGAATACATAATATAAAAGCTAGCTTGCACAGTGTCATTTACCAAAAACCAAAACGGCTACTCCTTGTTAAATATATATACATTTTTAAAGTATGAGCCATTGTGTTAAAAAGCTGTTATGCAGCAATTATAATATGACAGTTATAATATGAGCTATATCATTGCCAAATGTACAGTGAAATCTATGAGGTACAACGTCGCTGCTTTCCAGGAAAGCTCAGACACTGTTAACAAAGAAAAGTTTTCCAGTAATGAAAAGTGCTGGAGGGAAATATAAAAGCCATTTTCCCTCCAGGCTAAGGCTTGTGACTGTGAATAATGAAACCAGATGTTTTTCCTTCTCCTCCCTCGGAGAAAGTATATTTTTCTAAGTTAAATTTGATCTATCCCCTTAAATGTGCTGAACGAGGTAAGCCTGATGGTTCTTTGAATGAAATGCGCTCCAGAAAACAGAGCGGTTTTTAAATCAATTCATTCCTATGACAAACAGCTTCTCTGTATCGGAGCTTAAAAATAAATGTAAAAACAGACTGTTCACTCTTTTGCTGGGCTTAAAATCCCTAAAACAAAGCTGCCAGATAGATAAAAATGTTCTAAATACTCACTGCAGTGCTGCATAATAAGAGGGAAGTGTGGGGGAGAACCGCAAATAAGCACTCCGAGAAAGTGCTGTCTCCCCCGCCCCCTGTGCTTTGTCACAGCACTAAAAATTCAGACAGTAAAGCAGGATCAGAAAGCTCCCTGTAAAAGAAATCTTGTCTGTCCCTGAAAAATGCATGGTCTGCACTACTAAAGAGAAAAAGAATACAAAACAAATAATAAAAATAAAAGCACAGGTTTTTTTTCTCTTTTTTCCCTTTCCCTATTACATGCACTACCTACAGCCCCTATTTGAATAAAGTAGCCACAGTGCTTCCATTTAAAAAGGGAATTAAGGGAATTAAACTTGAGATATTTTGTTTTTGTGTGTTCTTCACAAATAGGTATAATAAAATGTAGTAGAAGCTTACCTTCAGACATGAACTGCATGGACTCCTTTGGAAGTCAGCGGCCATTTTTCATGGCTATTTATAGGGTTGTCCAAAGTTAATACCCCAGAAAAAAGGGGAGGAGTCAAGCTCAATAAAGCCCATTTACATAAACAAGTTTATTTTTATAGAGATTCCTATAAAGCTGTATTTATTTGAATGTATGGATTTTTGGATAAAAAGCTGGTCCGAACCAATATCTTTATTTTTTAACATACCTCTTGTATAAATACAGAAAATGAATGTTGTAAAAAAGTAGGCAGATCACATGACCTCTGGGAGGGTATATAAAACCCCTGAAAACAGTTGCACATTAGATCTGAGTCTCCTTCTACCCAGAGCTGGGGTAAGGGAAGGACATGTCCCCATAGCAATTCTGAACACAGAAGAAAAAGGGATCCTAAGAGATGCTGTGTAAGCCAAACTGTCATCCTGATGGAATTTATGATTCATGAGTATTGATCAATTTATTTTTATTCATTTATATATTTTTTTTGAAACTTTGTGAAAAATAAAACCACACAACTGCATATTGTACCTTAATGACTGGTTCAGTGCCCAGCATTACACCCACACCCTGGGACACACCATGAAATTATGTAAATTCTGCCACATATACATCATAGTATAGCAAGGCCCTGCAGACATCAAGTGTGTGGAGTGTCCATTGAGCCTCTGAAGTATGAGGTTTCAGAAGGAACAAAGGCAGAATCAGGGCCTGGTTCAGGTGATCTAGAAATCACCTTGAACAGGAATTACATGCAGGGGCATAGGATAACCTTGTCCTTGTGGAAAACACGATATGGTGACTCCACAGCACCTGGAGCCCACTCACCTGTCTGGCCGAGGTGATGGTGACCATAAATGCAGTCTCCCATGACACATGTGATAGATGGCACTTGTCCATGGGTTTAAATAGCTTGTCCATAATCTGGGCAGGCACCAGCTGCAAGTCTCCTGGCAGAAGTGGTTCATGCATCAGAGGGGACATGTGGTCCAGCCATTTGAAAATAGTGCAACCACTTTCACCTTGGTCACCGATGGAACAGCATCCTTCACCCAGTGCACCAAGATGGCAGCTAGTTGCACTTAATAGTCATGTGGCCCTTAGCTCCTGCTGGGACAGGGATCAGATATGGCTAAGGAGCTGCTTCACTGAACGGGAGAGTAGAAGTAATCCATACTCTGCACACCAGTGTGAACATCTTTTCCACTTATTACAATCAGTTTTGGGAGTTGACTCCTTCTGCGACACCTCCAGAACTTTAAGAATGTCCTCTGAAGGCCCAAGGGCCTGGAATTTTATATACTATGGAACCAGGCTGTTAAGAGCGTGAACTGCAGGTCTGGATGCTTGACTATTCCTTGGACCTCATGAGCAAGTCTCAATGGAATGGACACAGACACAGTGGCCTGGGGAAATTCTGGTACCAGAATTGGCAAGGCTGGTCTGGAGCTATTAAGATAAGGGATGCTCAGTCCCTGTTGGCCTGGAGGACAGCCTTGTGAACCTAGGAAATGGAGGGGAAGGCATAAATAAGACCTCATGTCGATGAACGGGTAAGTGCATCACCTAGAAGGGTGCCCATTGAGGAGGGGCACAAAACTAACCCAGCTTTCTGTTTTCCCAGGAGGCAAATATGCCCAATGATGGCATTCCCCATACTCAGAATATGTGATATCACTTCTGGTTGCAGGAACCACTCATTGGATGCCTCCCCTACATGACCTAGGAAGGCCACAACCTGGTTGTATACTCAGGCCACGTGGACTGCCTTAAGGTCTAGTTGCAGTGAGCAAGGCAGTGACCATGTCCGCAATACCTCCTAATATATCTGAAAGGAGTGTGAGCGCCACTCTGTTACAGCAAAAGTTGGTCATGCAATCCATGTTGATTGGACGACCTGGCCCTTGACCAGCAGATCAAATTCTGACAGTGATAGGTGCACTGCATGGAATTCCAGCAACTTAATGAGCATTCTGGGCTCACTTCATGACTAGATGCTGTACGTCCTTCTGCAAGTGCGTT
Source organism: Neoceratodus forsteri (assembly GCA_016271365.2). Classification (NCBI taxonomy): domain Eukaryota; kingdom Metazoa; phylum Chordata; order Ceratodontiformes; family Ceratodontidae; genus Neoceratodus; species Neoceratodus forsteri. The sequence goes on along the minus strand of CM028135.1, from coordinate 64,980,910 downwards.
CCCCGGCCCACTAGGGCGGTGTCTGTTGTCAACGTGACCATCTCTTGTCAGACAAATGGGCTTCCTTCCAAGAGCTTTGGTGGGGATGGCCACCAGATGATGGTGTTCAGCATCAACTGGGTGACCTGAACCAGCAGGTCCAGGGCCAAGTACATCTGGGACCACTGAAGCCTTGTTCCCACTGGATGGCTTTCATGTGCTAGCGGGCCTTATCGACCACGGCTATGGTAGACACCATGAAACCCAGTAGTGTGAGGAAATCCCAGGCTGGGGGAAAACTACCCACCTTGAAATTATCTGCCTAAGGATAACAGATCCTCAACCCTGTCCAGAGGTAGGTACACTCTCCCATGCAGTGAGTCTATCTCTGCTCCAGTGAACAAAGTTACCTGATTTTACTTCAAGAAACAGCTCTTGCAGCAGATTACATCATTAGGACTGAAGCCGGCAGGCAGCAGGACCCCACAGAAAACTTCTAGTTAGCTACATACAGCAGGGGACCACCCCTGACATTGGCCTGGCCCCCCGGCATCACATACATCATAAAAGGGACAGTCACCCATCATCCATACGTTTTTTTCCCGTGGTCGACATGCAAGCATCAGCTCCATGGACACCTTCAGCTATTAAATGACACTATCACTTGAGTATTTCTTATTTTTCTCGAATAAGTTCAATTTTCTTTTCTACATTCACATGTTGTCTTCCCCGATGTCCTCTGTCAAAAGGCGCTCCTCTAAGTGTGCGTGTGGCAAACAAATTCCTTTTAAGGACCAGTACATGGCCTGTGTCAGGTGCCTAGGCCCAAAGCACAGCACTAGGGCCTGCTCCATTTGCCAAAATTTTAACAGCCACACGAGGATCCACAGACAGAAAGTTTTGGAGACCTTCCTTTTAGAAAAAAAGATTAGCAGCCATGCAGAGAAGTTCCTCCTCTTGGGAAGAGTCATCCCACAGATCAAGGAAACACAAGGAAAAAAGGAGGGAGAAGGAGAAAGAGCGCTCCCCATCTACACAGACGTTCGACTCCAGGGCTAACTCAGACTCTGCCCGCTCCACCAGATCTCCATCTTGGGCAAAGATCCAACCCTCACCAGCCAAGGTCTGGCCCAAGGACTCCTCGCATAGCTGTCCTTTGGTCTCTTCAGGCCGATCTGCGTCAACAGATCGCCCACTTAAGGCAAACTCCAAGTCAGCCGCTATTGCAGGCCCTGACTCCTTGGACCAGTGCTGGGACATTGACCACAGGTCGGTCTCTCAACCCCCAGGGGTTCCATGGGAATGTCCGTTCAGCGGACCACAGATCTGACGTCCCTCAAGCGGACCTCAGACCAAAAGCAGATGTCAGAGGAGACACCCGCCAAATGTCCTAAGGACCAGTCAGAAGTCCTTGCTCACCAGAAGCATGTCACCTCATCTGTACCAGACATCAGGCATCCAGGATGTTCGGATGACAATGGTACCGATGCCGCGGTCGAACACATTAGTGACAACCAGGCGTCAGCAGGCAGGGATGAAGGACATTTTCCACATGACCTGATGCCATCCAAGGACCAGTCGATGGGTGCTTCAGGCCACAAAAAAGCCTGATACAAGTGATGAGCAGACACCAAGAGAGGAGCCGTTGCCAGGTCAGTCATCAGGCCTTAACATAAATGAAGGTAAGGAACTGTTTTCCTATTGGTGGGAAACCATTAGGAAGGATGTAGTTCCCACAAAGCCTCCAGTGGAGAACCTACCTCCTCCGAAAGAGAAAAGCCCGGACAAACTACTCCCTAGAGAGGAAAGTCCAATACCTAGGGGCAGGTCCAAGGACAAAAGGTCTCACCAGGATAGGAAGCGGCCGGGGTCTTCTTCCCAGACCCCTTCCTGCTCTCTCTTAAAACACATAGGCCTAAGAAACACCACAGGAGATCAGACTCTTCATCATCGGACGAGTCTCACTCCTCATTTTCTGAATTGTCCAGGTTGACATTGCCCTCTAGTGTCCCTTCTCCAGACCCAAGGGATCTGCCAATGTTGCCCCGGATGACCCAACATTTATGGATAGTATGCGACATATCCAAGACAATATGGGTTGGGACACTGAAGACTTAGATCCTGAATGATGCTGACTGGTGAAATATTTAAGACAAAAGGACCTCAAGCCAGTGGTGGTCCCACCATTAGTGGATACCTTCCAAGACGTAGGGTGAAGGGAACCCCTTCTCCTCTCCTGCAGTTCCCAAGAAGGTGGATTAGCTGTACAGGTCCCCTCTTGAGGATCGCTATTTAGGAGAACAACCAGTGGCAGACTCTATGGTCATAATGGCCACTCACGACAGGTTTCAAAGACCACAACATCTCAGTACATATCCCCCAGACTGAGAATGAAAATAACTCGACTCCATGGGGAGAAGAATATATGCATCAGCAACTTGCTCTATAAGGTCACTTAATTTCCTGACCCACATGGTGCAATTTCAAAATGCCTTGTGGGAACAAGGTCAAGACCTGGTGAAAGACATGCTGGAGGGAGACAAGAAAGAGGAGCTAATAAAACTCCTCCAGACAGGCTCTGACGTGGGAACACAGGTACTGAGAGCAGCTTATGATTCCGCAGACTCGGCGGCCAGAAGTGCAGCATCAGGAGCCTGTCTTAGAAGACACTCTTGGCTGAGATTCTCAGGTTTTACACTGGACGTCCAGAAGGGTATCCTAGATGTTCCATTCAAGGGCTTGGTTATCTCTGGTGAAGAGTCCAAGAAGATAATAACAAACTACAGGACACTGTAAAGGTGGTCAGATCAGTACAAGCAATGTACAGACCTAAACAGAAGCCATTTGGAGGCAACAAAAAAAATTCAAGGGCAAATAGGGTCAACAACCCCATTTTGGACAACAACAAAGAGGTGGCTTTAATCACAAAGGCCAGCTTTGCTCTACCGGAGGTCAAGGTGCCAGGAACACAAACGCTCCTCAGGCTCCCTTCCCCCTCCATTGCCTGACTCACCACAGACCCCTCCTTCCCATCTGGTTCAAAGGGAAGAGAAGGTCGTGGGCAGCTTCACAAACCACCTGCCAGGGTGGCAACAAATCATGACAGATCAATGGGTGCTCCAACTAATTCAAAGAGGGCACTCTATCAAGTTCATAGGACAACCACCATACAGACGACCACTGTGTTCCAAGTATTCGGGCCAAAATGTCACACTAATTCGAGAAGAGACAGCTTCCCTTCTCAAAAAAGAGGCCATAGAAAAGGTCCCATGGATCCAGAGAGGGAAAGGGTTGTATTCCCACTTCTTTCTGGTGCCAGAGAAGACAGGAGACCTACGTCCTACCTTAGACCTAAGCGATCTCAACACCTGTGTGGCATACAAATGTTTCAGGATGGTGACCTTACCAGGCTTGATCCCGATGCTATGCCTGGACACTTGGCTCCGCATCACTGGACATGCAAGATGCCTACCTCCACATTCCAATCCTGAAACATCATTGTTCATCAGAGGTTCCTGTGATTCGAATTCCAGGGTCACCACTACAAATTCTGAGCCCTGCCTTTCGGCAGCTCCAAGGGTATTCACTAAATGCCTGGCAGTGGTAGTGGTGGCACTCAGGAGAAAGGGCCACTATGTCTTCCCCTATTTGGATGACTCACTGCAGTTAAATCACCCTCTATGAGACATCTATTCAGTATTCCATTCCCTAGGTGTCACGATCAATCTGGCTAAATTGACCCTCACACCTTGCCAAAGACTTCAGTTCATTGGCGCGGTACTGGACACCAGCAAGGGAAGAGATGTCCACCACCCACTTCTCTTCAACCTTCATCAAATCCATGATGATGATATGGTTGATAGTCTGATAATCATCTTTCATGGCCTATATCTATGCTGCAGATCCAGCCATGGCAGGTGGCCCCAGTGCAGTCTCCACCCTACTATTGTGCATCCACAGTCGATGATCCTTAATGACTTGTAGATGCATATTCTGGCACCACTTGCAGTCATCCACATCAAAACATTGAATGCAGGCATCATGGTCACTGGTGACAGACATGGTGAACTTGCAAGCTGTGCACCTCTTAAGTCTTCGTTTCCTTTTCCATTCCATGACTGCATTCAATGAAGCAGTGAGTCAGAGGCATTGTGGACAATGGGAGAATCAAAAACGTGTTTTTGTAGGAAATAGGAAATATGAAAGCATTAATACTTTGCAGAATCCTACAGCAGTGCCAGCCAGAATGCAGCACAGTAATGCTGCAGTATATCGTCAAATGCTGCAGTATACTGCAGGGAACTGTGTAATTTCAATGGTGATTGAGCCCTTTTGTCATGCAGCATTTCATGATGTCATTTACTGCAAGCTACTGCATTGCATCGTGGCTGACCTACCCTAATTCACTAGCAGGAGCAGTGAAGGAGGAGACCTTTTGTTTCCAGTGGAAGAAAAGATCTGAGAGCAGCAGGGATGGAGCTGGAGGACCACATATTTTGGTGGTAGGGGTCAAGCATAAAGGCTGCTTCTGGCGCCTGAGCATTCTTAGTGGAAGACTGCCTAAGCGTGGATAGTGAACTGTGTCTAGGCTGTTAGAGGTGATCTTTCAAATGAGTGCTGTGAGTAAATCAGAAGTGCATAATAGCAGTGAAAATTTTGACATAAACTTTTTATTCAGTTTTAGATTGCCCCTTATCTTCTGACTTGTATGATACCCCCCTTTTTCCACATTTTGAGTCTGCTTTACTTTTTCTGCAGTTGAAATAGTAAAAAGGATATTCCTTTTTATGTAGCTCGGACCAGGTTTTCATCAGTGTTCTCTCTTGGTTTTGAACAGCCATTGATTTAAGATCACTTTTCATTTGACTAAAATGAATTTACAAGCAGCAGACAGTGCTCCCTCACCTTACAGGACTCCGCAGGTGTACAATATAACAAATGAGAACACTGAAGAAAACCTGGTCCGAGACATATTAAAAGGAGCATTCCGTTTTATTATTTCAAATGTAAAATAAAAGTGCCAAAGCAAACTCAACACGGGGAAGGAGGGGGTAGCATGCAAATCAGGAGATAAGTAGTAGTAGTATTTATTCATAATTTACAAAATACTGTGAGCATGGTCAACCCCAATTGAGCAAGAAGCTCATATTCAATAGGTGCCATTAACACATACATAAATATCAACATTTACAAATGCATGTAAATAAAAACAACAATATTATAATACAAGTCTCAGCTACAATAATGTTCAATACATATAGTGAAATATAGAGGAATTTAAAGTTAAAAGTCAACACACACAATGTTTAACAAACATCATAATCAAGGCTGATTTGTGATTTAGAGCCTTCTTGCACTAGCCAATTAAGTAGCAACGTAGAATAGAATAAAATACTATAGGTCAAAAATTTCACTGCTATCGTGCACTGCTGTTTTAAATAGCCATTTCCAAGTCTTGCAGTCTGGACTCTGTGTTTGGCACCTAGAAGTAGAAGGTACAGAATTGGGAACCACCAAAAGAAACTTGCCTTAAACAGCTAGTTTGTTTTAAATGACCGCACTTAAGATTCAGTGGTGCAGGGCTAAAAAATGCAAGCAAAAGTTTGGCGGTAGCCAGCACACACTTAAAGGCACACAATATGTGCTGACTCAAAAAGCAGAATTAATACTCTATCTGTTTCCACCATTATTTCACTTTAATAATCCACTTCAAATACACTTAAAACAAAGTTTCTGAATTACTCACTGGATAGGAGAACATATAAGAGCAATTATCAATTTAGATCTTAAAAATGCATTGGCCTTGCATATGTCACAAATGAAAGATAAACATGAGCATAGTTTTATGTTTACGGCCATAGAGAAACCTTTTCTCACAAAACGTGGTGGAGATTATGATAATCTGTTACTTCGAAGGGAGCAATATTGGATTTTTTCCATGAAAGCTATGCTACCACCAGGATTAAATGAAAGGATTGAAATTAAACCTTTTTTGAAGGGAAATTAAGTTGATATGTTTGGGATACCTTTAAGTTTGTGTTTATTTATGTTGTTTTTAACTAGCCTTATTTCTACCTTTTACAGCACCTGCACAAATTGTGTTCACCAACCAGGGTGGAGACTAAAAGCAATTAACAAACATCTAAAATGTTGAAAAAAGTTCCTTTGATACTATCACTAAAGGACTTGTGCAGTTTTTTACTGGTGCTCTATGAAGTATAGATACCACAGTATTACTCTATTCAAGTCTATGTTGTATTGGTAATGTTATAGATTTAGTCTTTTATATATCTGTGTATTTATGACATTGGTGAGAACTGTTTGTTCATTATATGTAATAAATAGGTAATGTCTGTTTAAGAGATTGTTAGATACATAGGTGTTGGGGAAGGTAATGGTCATCCTTTGAGAAAGTACTGGTCATAATATGAAATGTGTCAGGTGACCTTGGGAGGCATACCCCTTCCTGTTTGCGGTTGTAAGCTACAAGCTGTGAGCTATAAGGCAAAAAGTCTGGGCCTGTTTTTTATCGGAAATGGACTAGCAATGAAAACGAACTTTTGCTCATAACCTTTATCAAAGGACTTTTCTGTGCAGTGAGTAATTCAGAAACTTTGTTTTAAGTGTGTTTGAAGTGGATTATTGAAGTGAAATAATGGTGGAAACAGATTGAGTATTAATTCTGCTTTTTGAGTCAACACCTATTGTGTGCCTTTAAGTGAGTGCTGGCTACCACCAAACTTTTCCTTAAACAGCTAGTAGAATCAAAAATAGCAGGCACGAAAATGTTACAAATTTTAAGAAGTAGTCAGTTGTAACTTTTTACTTCTGAAGTATTTTTTCCCCCGTTTGCTCATTATAAGTTTTCTATGTGAGAGTATCATGCGGAATGTGTGGAACAGCACTGTGCCTGGCAGCAAACATATCTAGTTCTAGTCCCTCCACTACATCATCAGTGCTGTGATCTCATGGACTGCGACATCACAGGTGATTGACCTGGCAGCTACGGAGTGGCTCTTCCTGAGTAACTGTGATGTCACAGTCATTGAGGTCACAGTGCCGATGATGGTTGTGTGTGTGTGTGGGGGGATAAAACTACACATGTCAACTGCCAGACAGAGTGCTATTTCACAGACCACACCTACTAACATCAGATAAAACATCTTCTAACTACCCAAAGAGAAAAGAAAAAGCATCTCAGATATATAAGGTAAGTTATAGTTGACTGCTTTTAAAAACTAATGTTAATTTTAGGCTGTAAACTAGCTCTTTAAGAGCCAGTAAGGGCTACTCCCTAAAGCTACTGTTGATATCTCAGCAATTTCAACCTCCTTTAGTCCCATCTAATTACTTTGGTTTGATGTGGGATAGCGCTAATGGATTTTCTTTGAAGTTGGTCACCTCACTTTAGTATTCAGATCCTAGATGTAACATTCCCAATGACATGTTTACTGTAAAAACAACAAAATGTATAATTTCACAAAGCCAAAACTAACTCTATAAAGTAACAGCTGCTAAGCAACACAAGTCCTTTTCTTTTTCATGCTGCAGGTACAATTACCCTTCACACCCACCCAGAGAACCAAATTCTCTCTTTTCTACTTGCACCAGGCTAAAATGGAGAGTGTTCCCCCTCAACAGAGTGTAACACTCCCCTCTGACTTTTCTTTCCCCAGAGAAGACTGATTACTCCTCCATCCTTCTCGGCCCCTTCAGTAACTACCTACTAGAGATGAACACCTCTAGTCCCACTACCACATTCCCCATATACCTTCTAAAAGGAAATACAGTATTTGAGCAGCACACTCCTAGCTCTGTACCAACATTAAAGGAATATAAAACATCCACGTGAAAATGTTTTTGAACCATATCAACATTTACAAAATGCCACGTCTGAAATACTACCAAAGAAGTAAGAATCTTTTGGTCTGATACAACCTATAGGATAAAATTTGAGAAACCACCTGTCCCACCTAATTAAAAATGAAATGTTAACTTCAGTTTTCACCATTTCTAAAAAGTGGTCTCAATAACACAAGACATACTAGCTTTTAAATGTTCTTTGCTCTTAAACCAGTTCAGTTACTCCTTTTGACTGAACAATGATACGTATACATATAATGACTATTGGTCCTCTCCCAGAGCCATTGAAACTGCACGGCCAGCATGCTCTTAACATACAGTAATAAAAGTTGAGCAAAAGCTGAGGGAATGGAACAGGACCGCATATTTCAGCGTCTTCTTATAAAATTAGCTTCTGTAAGCCCTTGAATAAAAGAAGAATGCTGTATTCCATGGCATGCTTGATCATATGATTGCCCTACGCTCTTCCCGCTGGCTGCATTCTGCCCATGGCATAAGCCAAAGACTCTTTCCAGGGTATAGCGACTCCATCCACGTGCAACTACCACCCCCACGTGGCTACAGCTGAAACCAAATCTACAACACAGTGTGGCGTGAAAGAGAGTCCTCCTTAGAGTTTGAACTGGCTGCTGATCGCTTCCCTGTAGCTCCTTCTTTCAGCGATGTTGCATTTGGCTTTTTCAACCACATCTGGCTGCTGCTCCAGGTTAAGGGAGGGGCTTGAGTACGATTTTGTCAGTCCATTTTCCTCTTGGCTCAGCGACTTAAACAGGGACACCTCAAACTTGTCCAAGTCATCGGTCCCCATCTTGAGCTTGGCACGAAGGAGCATGGCATAGGTTCCATAACGGGATTTCTGCATCAAAAATAAAAATTGAGTTAGATGTCTCAAAGTGAATCAAGAAAAGTTGTTATGTACAAGATGTCACTGTTTGGGGGCCTGTGAGTGCATCTGTTCCTGAACCTCTGTTCCTAGATGGAAATGAAAAAATCATAATGCTACATCATTCACAGGCCTGGGAACTCAGATCTACTCCTTAACCTGGTCCCAAGATGTATCTTGCTAGGGATAGGAAGAGAGGTTCTGCATCAAATCAGAACCCCCATGGAATGTTCTGCCTCGACCCAATTCCAGAAATCAGAGTCATTTGTGACTCAACTCTGCTTTGACCAAGTTCAGTCTATTGACCAGGTTCACATTTTTAACTGTCCCTGTTCTGACCTGGTTCTCAATATACGTGATTTTGGAGCTTCATTACTATTGTAAAAGAGAACTATAAAGTAAGTAATGAAAATGCTGCATCCTGATTGGCCAAGAGGGTTCAGAATCCAGGTGATTACGGAGTGACAACCACCTGTCCAGGAGCCCTTTCAGCAACCAGGAGTTAGGACACTTTGCTAATCCTGCCTCACAGAAATGGCATTAAAAACATTTACGGCAGCCATGCTTGTAAATTTAAAAACCTTAACACTCACGATTTGCTGGAACTATCAAAACTACACTTTACTACATTTAAAAAAACGTCCCATTCCCACCCACAACCGATCACACTTCTAACAGTTAAAATAACACACTTAACCCCAGGTACTCACCTTATCTATTGCCACCTAGTGCCTTTTTTTAAATGTAATATGCTTTATTGAGATTTTGCGTGTAAACACACAACAGATAAAACAGGGAGAAGACAGGCCCCAACTTATGTACAATAGGAACTAATTTTACAGAGTGTAAAAATGTGAAGCGGTACAGTTCTGTAACTAATAGTATATAATGACAGGTGTAGAGATATCACTAGTTCATGGATAAACATTTCAAGATTTAACAACGGTATTTGTGTCGTTTAGCTATTGTGCTGTAGTATATCCCCATTAATTAGCTCAGACATTATTGTCTTGTGGCAAGGCATTTAGGGTGTATAGCTTACCCCATTTTTTTTTTCAAAAGATTGTAGTCTGTTGTTCATGCTGGCTATCATATTCTCTATTCTGAGATTATTAAGTATTTCACTGAGCCGTCCTTTATACGTAATCTGCTCTTGGGCCAGCCAGTGTTTGAGAGCTAATTTTTTAACTGAAGAAGATATTATAGCTAAATGGTATTTCCATTCCCTTACAGATATCTCACTATAGTCTCCTATTACACAGATTTCTGGAGTGAAGAGGTCCTCGATCCCCACCAATGGATCTGCTCTGTCTTTATAGATACCGGGATGGAGGGGGGGGGGGGAGAACAGCTTGCAGTCCCATGTCACGTGTAGGAGGGATCCAGCTTTCTCACATCTGGTGCAAGTATTTGACTGGAGTCTGCCCTTTTTGAGAAGTTTGGCTGGTGTGTAATAGAGATTATTTGAAATGTGAAACTGTGCGAGTCTTAATTTATCATCTTTAGTAAAAAAGACACAGATCACCCCAGATTTTCTCCCAGTTTAAGGTTCTTTCAGGTAAAGCCTTATTCCAATGTAGGCATTGCCCATCCAAGTGGTAAGGTGACTTTTGAAATATCAGATTGCATAGGGAGAAAACTGCATGTAGCTGTGTCACAGCATCCCAGAGTGTGAGCCACAGGGTTGAGTGAGTCTCATCCCATGGGTTTGGGCCCAGGTGCTGGGTAACTGCATGAGTTATATGAAGGAATTTCAAAATGTTATTGTTGCTCTGGTGTCATATTCTGAAACTGTTAAGGGCACGATATGTCCATTTACCATGAAGGTTCAGATTGTGGGGTTGGTTAACGCTTGCCAAAATGAGTCTCGATTAACATTACCATCTATTTGTATGTTGGAGTTGTTGAACACAGGTTGAGCTACGTCTCTTACCGGTCCTAGGGCTAGCAGCTGGCACAGCTGCATATGTACTCTAACTGCAATTGACAGTAGTGATGTTCTCATAGTTTTGGGGAGCATCTTCAGGGTAGGATAGAGTAAAACTTTAGGGTTAATGCCACTCTCTATACACATTTGTTTTTCTGTTTGGAGCCAGAGAAGAGTATAACTTAATGGCCTAGCCTGTGTCTGGGTTGCTCGCCCATTTCAAATATTTACTGCCTTGGGCCGCTAAGTGGGAAGTGCTAACTAGAAAGTGGAGCAGTCACAGTCCTCCCAATTTTTAAGATTGGGCCAGCTTCATGTGTGCTCTCCTGCAGCCTTTATTGGCTCCAGTGAATTCTGAGATGCGAGAGTACATTGCTGCAAACCAGGAGAGAGGTAGGTAGACATTTCACACGTGGAGTGGGTATAGGAGCCTTGGTAGAGTATTAATTTCTACTATGTTGATCCACCCCCATAATGTTAGGAGAAAGTGGCTCCATCTCTTGAGGTCCTGTCTAATAATGGTTACTAGGTCATCCAGATTCAATTTTTTCATAGGCACTTTATCTCTACTGAGTTCAATGCCCAGGTATTTAATTAAGCAGTAAGGTACAACAGGGTATGGGTTATTGGGGATTTACCCACGCCTTGTGTGGTGTGTCACGAGGCGCAGCAGAGTAATTTAACCACACAAGAAGTGGGTAAATTACCCAATAACTCACACCCTGGAGTGCCTTATTGTGATTATACAATGGACCCATGTGTAAAATAAATTTAAAATGTGTTTAATTATGTTTTTTATAAATGCCATTCCTCAGCCGTGGGTTAGGCAGGATTTACCAACAGTCATGTAACATGTTTTGACCAATGAGGTTACAGGATTTTCATACACCATTGTATAATCTATTTTATGTTCAGGTGAATCCAAGTCATAGAATCTCTTGTTTAGTCACTAGAGCATGCAGGGGCATGACTTGTGTCTTGACTCTGTTAAGTTTATATTCAGAGAGCCCCCTGAATTCTTCTGTGACCTGAAGGGCAGCTGGAATGGAGGTTCTAGGGTGCCAGAAGTGTAACAAGATATTGTCTGCATATACAGACTTTGCAGTTGTCCTGTCCCAGAGGGATGCCTTGGATCTCGTACTCAAGTTCGAGTTTAGTTATCAGGGGTTTGAGATATGTTAAAGAGAAGGGGCGATAACCTTGCATAGTTGAAAAGTCTGAAAATACCCCATTACAGAATGCCCTGGGCCGTGGGTTAGAGTAGAACATCTGTATCTATGAGATAAAACTTGTCAGGAAAGCCAGACTTTATGAGGGTTGAGAAAAGGAATCTACAATAACCTGTTGAACGTCTTCCCTGCATCCAGAAGCACCAGCACCACTGGGATTTCTGGCCCACTGGTCACAAAGAAGACATGTTCAAGCTTTCTTAGATGGTCAGATGATACTGTACCCCTCATAAAGCCAGCTTGCTTCGGTCCAGTTAGGTTGTTACACGCTCCCTCCACTCTGTTAGCCAGAACCTTTGCTAAAATGTTTAAATCCTGGTTGATGAGATATATGGGGCAGTAACTCAAGATTTGCTCTGGGTCCTACCCTGGCTTTTAGATGAAGGTGATCATTGCCTTTGTTGGAGTGTTGTCTGTGATCCCCTGCTCGTGTATGTATGTATGTATGTACAAAAAAGTACAGGTCAGAATAGGGGGTCAAGCCCTTCTCAAAACGCTTATAATTAAAGTTGGCAGAAAAGCTATCAGGGCCCGGAACTCTGTCTAGTGTGAGGGAGGAGATGGCCTAACTTCTTCTTTGGTAATCTGTTTGGCTAGGATTTTGTGTTGCACTGTGGTGAGGGATGGAAGGGCAGTGGAGTCTAGGTAGTCATTTATTGCTTGTTGTGGAGGGGGAGTCTCAATTCCGCCATAAAGTGTGTGAAAAAAGTTATGAAAGGCTTTGGCAATATCCCTGGATCTGGTGTATAATGGGGGGGTTGTTGGCTGCATGTGGCTTTGATGGTTCTTGCAGTTTCCTACTGTTTAAGATGAAGTGCCATTAACTTGCCAGCTTTTTCCCCTTGATCAGGGTATCTGGCTTGGGTTCTAAAACTAGCGTGCTCTGCCTGTTCTGTTTTGTGCTTCATATTGGCCCCTTAGTGTGTTCAGTTATAGCCAGGTCTGTTTAGGAGTACTGGGCTTTAGGTTCTTTTCTGTCTGTCTAATTTCTGTGAGCAGGGCTTTTGCGTTATTATTTTTGTTTTTAGCATTTTGACGCCAGTCTAATCAGCTCCCTCTTACGCAGCTCTCGAAGGTCGCCCAGAGAATACGGTATCTAGTTTTTCAGTTGAGCCCTCATTATTAATGACATTTTAAGTGGTCTCCTGAATTTTCTTCACTAGCTGTTTGTCCTTCAGCATCTGAGTGTTAATTCTCCATATTCTATCATCGTCCGAGGACTGAGTTAAAGAGTGTTGGAGGATCACAGGGGAGTGGTCAGAGATGACCCTTGCTGCAATTTGGCATGTGTGCAGCCAGGGCTGCAGCTATGAATTTTGGGGCCCTGGACAAGTCACTTGAAATGAACCCCTGTTTCCCAAACCAGCGAATGCCAGGGGTAATGCCAGCTCCTCAGGTGGGCCCCTCCTGAGCTCAGGGCCCTGGACAACTTCCCCACTTTCCCCCCTATTACTGCGGCCCTGTATGCAGCCCATGCAAGAGGAAGTGACTGATCAGGAAGTAATGGATTTGTGATAACAATCTATAAGAAGTGGAGAAGAAAGTATAGTTTTTGCTATTAGGCTCAAGGGTTCTCCATGGATCAATCAGCCCCAATGTGCCAATCATATCTCTCAGGGTTCTCTGGGCTGGGGATAGTCCTGACCTGCACTGAGTGGATCTGTCACTCTCTCAACTATCATGCACTATGTTTCAATCACCTGTTATGATGATAATGGGTAGATGGGTGTATGGTGCTAGCTTTTCCACAATAACTATTAAGAATCCAGGCATGTCCTGGTTGGGGCTATAAATGTTACCAATTACCAGGTCCATATTTTGTAGTGTTCCCACTAGTAACAGATATCTTCCCTCCAAGTCTGCTATTGAGTTACTAAGTGGAAATCTAATGGTCCTGACCAACAGAGTGGTGACCTCTGCTGTTGAGTACTGTCTCCTGTAGCATATGCTTGCCCCACCCAATCCCTGTGAAACAGGTTTGCCTCTTGGTCTAGCAAGTGGTCTCTTGGAGCATTACTCTTTGTGCATTACATCTCGTGCTGTGTTTGACACCTTTCTCTCTTTGTTTTAGCTCCCTTAACATTCCACGTACAGTAGTTTGTCACACAACCCATGATGAGTATTTTGTTGAAAGCATGCACACCATTATTATGCCTTGTACTTTCTTCCCTCTGGTTAAGACCGTTCCATAGGATGCCTATATCCCTTGGCCCCCCTTCTCCCAGCTCCCTAGATTTAACAGAGAACAGTATGATAAACCTATAAACCATAACAAAGATCATATAACTTTACCCTTAGTTTGGCATTGTCTAAGTGACCTAGCCAGTCTGAGGTAGTCCAACTCTCACACCCCTGGCCCTGCAGGCTGCTCTTCTATTGATCGGTCCACCAAAGTACTGGTGCAGTGCTTCTAGGCCAGCCCTCTGAGGTCCACCAACTCAAATCAAGTAGCACAGTACTTACATAGCACCTTATGACTATATTAGAAGGGTGGCAGAGGGTATTCCCAGGAGATATTATCATGGAGTAGGAACAAGGTCACTCCTGTTCGCCGCCCCACCTGCGGCTTAACCCTAGAGCAGGATTCTGTGTGCTGCATCTTAGCCTCACGTTTTTGTGTCCAGAATGTCCCAACTTTAACCCTTGAAAACATGTAACATAACTTGCCTGAGAGGAAAGTCACTTTCAGGTGATCAGCAGTTTTCAGGTGAGTGGGCTGATATTCAGGGTAGCACATCAATTAGGCGAGTCAATATGAGCAAAGTAATTTGAGTAAGTACATTTGGGCAACTCCAATTTGGGTGACTTCCACACCACAGGAACTGCACAATATGGGCGACACCGCTGATTCAGAGATCCCCATTGGCAAAATGTAGGTGGTGTTAGAATATTAAAAATGGGGGGGTGCAGGGGGCACAGCCCCTCACGGGGGTCCCTGCAAAAACCGAGACCTGCACCATTGATGGGATGCATCTGTTGTCATTACTACGTGCAACAGGTGCATGTGGTTGCAAATAAGAGTGGATGACTGTGGTGGGTGCGGTGTCTGTTCAGGTCCTGTTAAGCTGGTGGGCGGGTAAGTAGCAGCCCTGGCAGCTATGGACACAGAAAGGTTTGCCCTGGGGGAGGGAGGGTATCTGAGGATGAAAGAGGGTGACAGTTCAAATTAAATAGCAGGCAGGAGGGTTTCTGAGGACATTATACCTTTCAGCTACAGATGCGATGTCAGGTAGTCGCTGAAATGTGCCGCGCTGTAGTTTGCTGTCGCTCAATTGACGGTCACAGTAAAAGATTTGCCAAAATTGCTTTCACTCATAAATGACATGAAACCAAATTCAGTGGCTAATTGAGCTGCAACATGCCCATTTTTTAGAAAGAAACAAAAACAAGTAAGCATGGCTTTTCAATGCAGTTCTTAATGTTACCATCTTCAGTTCAACACTGATCATGTTCCTGCATATAACGGAGCTTTGTCTCATTATAAAACAGTTTTTAACAGCAGGCAGTTTTCAGGGGAATTGGGCTGGTAATAGAAAGTTAATCTGGGGTTGTACCAACCTATTTTTGCATGAGAAAATTAATAAAACAACCAGGCATGTTCACTGCACTTGGTCATACTACCAGTAGAGATGTTGTGAAGTTTGAATTTGCCAGCTAAGTTGCCAGATTCGCCTCTGCAGATAGAAACATAGAATCTGTTGGCAGATAAGGACCATACAGCCCACCTAGTCTGCCCATTTCCCTACTCACTGCTGCAGCCCCAGATCCTATTTGATCTGCGTCTTTCCTGCTCTGCACATCTCCAGGGTACCCTTATGTCTATCCCATGCACTCTTGAACCCCCATATTGTTTTCACACCCACCACTTCTGCTGGAAGGCTGTTCCATAGTTCTACCACATTCTCAGTGAGAAAGTACTTCCTAACATTACCCCTGAGCCTTCCACCCTTCAGCCTCATATCATGCCCCTTGGTCTTGTGCAGAGTTTTCTCTGAAATATGCTTTCCACCTGTACCCTGTTTATTCCCTTAAGGTACTTGAAAGTCTCTATCATATCTCCCTTCTCCCTTCCTTCCTCCAGTGAATAGATATTAATGTCCTTAAGTTTTTCCTCATAGGGCTTCTGGTGCAGTCCGTGTACCATCTTTGTTGCCCTTCTCTGGACTGTCTCTATTTTGTCAATGTCCTTCTGGAGATGTGGTCTCCAGAACTGGACACAGTACTCCAGCTGAGACCTCACCAGTGATCTGTACAGTGGCATCACCACCTCTTTCCTCCTACTTATTATGCCTCTCCTTATGCACCCCAACATTGCCTCTCCTTATGCACCCCAATATTCTGTTTGCTCTCCCCACCACTTTTTCACACTGTCTAGTCATCTTCAGATGATCAAATATGATAACCCCCAGGTCTGTCTCTTGATTTGAGGTGGCCAGAATTTCCCCACCCATCCTGTACTCCTCCCTTGGATTCTTGTGACAAAGGTGCATGATCTTACACTTTTTAGCATTGAAACTCAACTGCCAGACACCCAACCACTCCTCTTATAGGCTTAGGTCCTTTCTCATTTTTTCCACCCCCTCTGGTGTGTCCACTCTGTTGCAGATCTTGGTGTCATCTGTGAAGAGGCACACCTTTCGCTACAGATGCTCTGCAACGTCGCTAATGAAGGCATTGAACAGGACTGGCCCCAGCACCGACTCCTGTGGCACCCTGCTGTTCACATCCCTCTCCTCAGATTTCATGCCATTTACCACCACCCTCCGAGTCCTGTCCCTTAGCCAGTTCCCAACCCACTTTACTACCATAGGACCCACTCCCAGGCTCCCCAGTTTATTTAGCAATCTCCTGTGTGGGATGGTGTCAAAGGCCTTGCTGAAATCCAGCCAGGCTACATCCACCGCCCCTCCCTGATCTACCATCCTGGATACCCAGTCAAAGAAATCTATAAGATTCATCTGACATGACCTTTCCACTGAGAATCCATGTTGCCTTGGATCCTGTGCACCGCTATCCTCCAGAAACATCATAATCCTCTCCTTAAGTAAGGACTCCATTAGTTTTCCCACTACTGAGGTCAGGCTTACAGGCTTGTATTTGCCTGCCTCCCCTCTGCTTCCACTCTTGTGGAGAGGGACCACATCTACCCTCCTCCTGCCCTCAGGTTCCTCTCCTGTCTCTAGTGATGCACTGAAAAGGGCAGCCAGTGGTTCCGCCAGCACTTCCCTGTGTTCCTTTAGGACTCTGGGGTGGATCCCATCTGGCCCCATTGCCTTATCTGCTTTTATTTTCCAGAGTTCTTCTAGGACTCTTTCCACCGTGAATGGGCTGGTGTCTACCTCCCTCCCCTGAATACCTCTGTTACTGAGTCTCAGTCCCTCACCCTCTCCTTCTCTGGTGATAATTTAAAAAAAGTTTTTCTATTTTATAGGAAATTGGCCATTGGTAACTTTGGCTGGCAACTTCACCAAAAACTTCTCCTTAGGGAACACCAAGGCAAAGCTGGGTGAAAACGAAGCTACTAATACACAACAGTCTCAAGGTCAGCACTCCCCTATCCCCACCACTCCGCAGCCTGAAGACCCTGTGCCACCCACACCCCCTGTGGTACCACTACCACAGCCTGCATCCACTCATCAATCTCAGTCAGGCACAGTTTTAATGTTTTCTGACTTGTGTCTGTGATCCAGTAACACTCTTTACTGCAAGTGTGACATGCTGGCAAATACCCAGAGTGTTGCTACCACTGCAATTGGGCTTAGTACAATTTTTTCTCCCGGCCAGAGTCAAATACTACCCCAGGTACCCGTGTCCCATGTGCTGTAATGCACAGAAGGGAGCTGCCTGCTGTTTGGCCACTGGTCCCCATAGCCATACTGTGGACCTATTATCCAGATCAGGCTCAGTGCCACCACCACCAGCAGTCGCGTGGACAGCACCAACCTCCTCCTTGACCACTTTTCCTGAGTCAGAGATTTTGCTATCTTCTTGGATTGATCCTCTTGTTGCTGCCTCCCCAAGCACCCACTAGCATGGATGCCACAGATGTGTCAAAGCATAATTGTATGTGATGCCACCACCCACTTCCATAACTATTCCTTTTGGGTTTTTTAGGCATAGCTTGGTCAATTTTTGCTGAATTTGTCTGCAACTTGGTGTGGTTGTAGCTGAAGAGGAGATACACATGTGGTACATTCTGGATGATTATTAGACTTAAATTGTGGCTTTGGCACCATGGTGAATTTAGGAGGTAATTTGGGGTTTCCTGTGCATACTCCATGAATTTGTCTGAGGATATTATGTGTTAAGTCTTGTAATACTCATTGAGACCTTTTTATTTCATATATATATATATATATATATATATATATATATATTCCTTTAACTTCAAAGACTGATGGAGTTATGACTTGTTAAAACTGCAATATTATCCTATGGGAATTTTCACGTTTTAATTTTTATGCTTTCTTATGGCTGTTTTCAGTTGGGATTTGTTAGGGACTTAGCCTTGTAATACTTGTACATACCCCAAGCCCTCTCTTATGTGTTTTTTTTGCACCTGTGACTTTAGTGACCACAGTGTGGTCACTTGCAACCTATGCAATAAATGTGTCTGCCGGGGCAAGCAGGGGTCCCACATGGGTATATATACAAACAGAGGTGAGAAAGAAGTCCTGGCTGAGGCACTTACTTCTTTCTCACATCTGTTTGTATGTGTTCCATAAATATGCACACCGCACTGCTGTGTGATCCACACAGGTACTGGGGACCAGAGGACCCATCTCATGGCAAATCACTGGGCCGAGTGGGAGAAAAAGCAGAGGGAAGCAATGAGAATGAGTGTGTGTGTGTATGTGTGTGTGTGTGTGTGTGTGTGTGTGTGTGTGTGTGTGTGTGGGGTGTGGAGGTGGTGGCCCATCCGTGCCAGCAGCAGTTCATGGAGGGCATAATGGAAGTTCCCATGTCATAGTGGGGTGGAGGGCACACCCTGTGGAAGGGGCAGTGCCCTCTGTTGAAGTGCAAGCTCCTCCTGAACCAGCATCACCAGCAGGACCCACACTGCCACCAGTATTTTTTTTTTTTACACAAACAATACAAGACAGAGATTTCAGGGACTAAGGGGAAACACACAAGATGCAACACATCAGGTAATTATCACATTATTATGTACACAAAAAAAGCTAACTTCTATCAAGATACAAAAATGAAATCAAGATACTCAAACCACATTAACAAAAATATTTCTCAACTCAACTCAAATTGTATTTATAAAAAGCATAAATCAAAGCAATATCTAAGTAGCTGTACAAAACAAAGAAAAAATTCAGTAGTTAAAACCATAAATAGCAGTTAAAAACACCAATATCACAATATTCAATAATCCCCAATTCATGCACACTCCAAGAAGGCGTGCTTAAATGCATTTTTAAGGCAGATTTAAAGCTCTCCACAGTCAGGCACTCCCTTACCTGACGAGGTAGAGAATTCCACAGGGTGGGGGCTGCAAACGCCCTAGCACCAGAGGTAATTAGGCGGACCCTGGGAAGAAGCCCACCCTCAGCACGACAAGTGTTTTGACTCATTTGTTTATTTATTGGTTTCTTTTTCTTTAAAAAAAAAAAAATTATCTGAGGATCAGTGGCAGGATTTTAGTACAGCAAATTAATAAAAGGGAACTAGGAGAGCCTAGTAGCAGACAAATAGTGAATTGCAGTATAATGTAGGGAGTGGTGCAATGCAGTGGCTGTGGGGCAGCCATATTCAGGCAGACCTTCTGGACACTGAGGTGCTGCCCTATCTGCATGCATCTCTCTGGACTGCGGGATGAGGTAGCCAGACTCAGAGCAGAAGTAAACTGGGTCAGGAGTACCATCACCCCTATCCAGGGACCACCAGTCCAATGCCACTGCCTCAAAGGATGCCGAGGAGAGGAGCACTTGGATGACAGTGGGCTCAGGGAGGGTTAGAGCAGTTAGGCAGGGCACATTCCAGATCCTATTCCATCAAGAAGTCATATGCCACACTGGCAAATGAGGACAACCAAATAGAGGTACCCAGAGAAGTGGAAGGAAAGGATGTGGAGGTTAGCCAAGGAGGTGACCTCAGCGGGAAAGCAGTGGACCCCAGAGGAGGAGGAAGCAAATCCTGTGGGGGACTCCATCACAAGAGGGATCCAGCTAGGAACACAGGAGGGAGGACAGGGAGGTGAGGTGCCTACAGGTGCCACGGCATGGAGGGATGGAAGGAAGATCCTGGGGATCACTGGGAAGGCAAGGCAGGAGGGTGAGCTGGATGTCATTATCCACCTAGGTACTAATGACCTGGCAAATGGGGAGCCAAAGGCAGTTCAGGAAGAGTTTAGGAAACTGGGGAGGGGTCTCAGAAGTAGCTACTTCTGTCACTTTCTCAAGTACTACTGTGAGAGCAAGGGAGAGCATAGGAGTACATGCACCAGGAACTTTAACTCATGGTTGAAGAACTGGTGCTGTGAGGAAGGGTTTGGATTCATTGGTGACTGGGGACTCACCTGGAGGATGGAGGTTTGTTCAAGCCTGCGGCCTGCATCCATCCTGGAGGGAATCAAGCACTCAATGATAAGTTTAATGCTACATTGACAAGCATTTAAAACTAGCAAAGGGGGTGACAGGCCAGCAAGGAGGGTACCTACTAGCTCACCCCCACAGCTAGCAGTGGAACCAGTGAACCAGAGGAGTGGCTATCTCTGCAAAGCAGTGTGCAAAAGATGGAGATTAGTGCCCAGAGGTGGATAAGCAGAAAAGGGCAAATCAGCAGACGGGCCAGACAGCAAGGAGAACCAGGGATAAATGACAACCAAGGAAGGGGCTAGAGCAGAACAGTGAAACAGTCTAGGGAGGTCCAAATCATGGAAAGCCATGTGCAAATGCCAGGAGCCTTAGCAACAAGATGGAAGATCTGGAGGCTGTCATGGTACAGTCAGACCTGGACATTGTGGCCATCACTGAAACCTGGTGTAATGATAACCACGACTGGGGAGATGATAGCACCTGTCACAACATATTCAGAAAGAGACGAGCAGGCAGGAAGGGAGGAGGGTGGCACTGTATGTGAAAAATGACATAAGGGCTACAGAGATCAAGGAGGAACAAAATGGGGGAGAGATACTGTGGGTTAAGCTGGAAAGGAAAATGGGGACAGCCATCCACAGGTGGTCTATAGACCAACCAAGGAGGAAGAAACAGATAGAGAGTTGATGCTAGCCATCCAAAGGGATGACAGACAAGGGTGAGGTAGTACTGGTTGGAGACTTCAATATTCCAGACGTGGACTGAGCATCCCAGCAGCAGCATCAACTAGGAGCAGATTTATCCTGGACTCCTTCAGGGTGCCTTCCTCAAGCAACTGGTCATGGAACCAACTCGGCAGAAGGCAATGCTGGACCTTATTGCTCACAAACAGGGACAGTGGATGGGGTAACAGTGGGGGAGCACCTGGGAAACAGTGACCACCAGTCATTGTGGTTTGAAATCACAGAAAGAGCAGAACCAAACCACACAAAACACTATCCTGGATTTTAGGGGGCAGACTTTGGGAAAATGGGAGATACTTGAAAGAGGCATTAAGGGAATGGGACAGGAATCAGGGGTTGAGGAACAATGAGCAGTATTTAAAATGGGGATTACAAGAACAACAGAATTATGCATTAAGCAGGTTAGCAAGAGGAAAAGGAAGAGGAGACCATTATGGATTTCAAAGAGGTTGCAAAGAAAGTGAAAAGCTAAAAGATTGCATTCAGGCAATATAAAAAGACACAGGCAGAAGGGGATAGGGAGAAGCACCAGGAGAAGCAAAGGAGGCAGGGAGGTTGCAGGAAGGGAAGCCAAAGCTCAGACAGAAGAACACATTGCAAAATCAGTGGGTGGGGGACAAACCTTTGGGTATAAGTAAAAAGAAAGAAAGACAAAGGGAGATAGTGAGACAGAAGGGGGAGGATGGGGAACCCGTGGAGGATGACAACAGTAAAGCTGACATTTTGAACAGGTATTTCTGCTCAGTCTTTACTGAGGAAGAGGAGGGTAAGGGTCCGAAGGGAGCACAAGGGGAGAAGGTGCAGAATGGACACAAGTCCCTTTAACGAGAAAGGGTCCCGAAGGAACTGGAAGCAATGAGTTGATAAAGCCAATGGGGCCAGATGGGTGCACCCCAGGGTCCTTAAAGAACTAAGAGGGGTGGTGGCTGAACCCTCTGCCATCCTGTTTAGCCGATCACTGGAAACAGGGAGGTACCCAAAGACTGGAGGACAGCAGATGTAGTCCCCTTATACAAAAGTGGGAACAAAGAGGAAGCAGGGAACCACAGACCAGTCAGCCTCACCTCGGTAGTGGGAAGATCATGGAAGTACTACTGAAGGAGATTGGTGGAACATCTGGTTGTCAATGGACTACAGGACCCAAAGGCAGCATGGTTTCACCAGGGGGAGGTCATGTCAGACCAACCTCGTTGAATTTTTTGACTGGGTGACTAAGGAGGTGGATCAGGGAGGGAGTGGACGTGGCCTATCTGGACTTCAGCAAGGCCTTTGACACTGTGCCACATAGAAGACTATTACACAAACTGAGGAATATGGGTGTGGGCAGGACAGTAGTGTGGTGGGTAGGTAAATGGCTGGGTGGCAGGACACAGAGGGTGGTGGTAAATGGCTGTCACTCCACAGAGGAAGAGTGACCAGTGGGTACCATTCAGGGATCAGTGGGACAATCGTTCTATTCAACATCTTCATCAGTGACATTATGTAGGACCTAGAAGGCAGAATTTCACTGTTCACTGATGACACAAAGCTCTGTAACAGAGTAGACACACCAGAGGGTGTAGACAAAATGAGAAGGGACCTGTAGAAACTTGAAGAATGGTCAGGGGTTTGGCAGTTGAAATTCAATGCAAAGAAATGCAAGATAATGCATATGGGGCACAAAAACCTTGGCACAATATATCAGTTGGGGGTTGAGGATATAGCATGCACCAAGCAGGAAAGTGATCTTGGGGTTGTCATCTCTGATGACCTCAAGGTAGAGAAACAGTGTGACAAGGCAGCAGGTAAAGCAAATAGGATGCTGGGATGTATAGGCAGGGCATCACCAGCAGGAAAAGGGAGGTCATAATTCCGCTATACAAGACACTAGTGAGGCCCCACCTGGAGTACAGTGTACAGTTCTGGAGACCATACCTACGTAAGGACATAGACAGGGTAGAGAAGGTTCAGAGGAGGGCAACAAAGATGGTGCATGGATTGCATCACAAGTCCCTATGAAGACAGGTTGAAGGAACTGAACATGTACTCCCTGGAGGAGAGGAGGGAGAGAGGGATATGATAGAGACATACAAGTATCTTACAGGGAGGAACAGGGTGCAGGAAAACACTATATTTTAAAGCGAAAAGATGTTCCAGGACTAGAGGGCATGGGATGAAGTTGGAGGGAGGACGATTCAGAGGAAACATGAGAAAGAATTTCTTCACAGAACGGGTGGTGGACAAGTGGAACACCCTGCCAGAGGAAGTGGTGGGGGCTGAAACAATCACAGGATTTAAGAATGCATGGGATAGACATAAAGGAATTCTGGAGGTCAGGGGTAAGGGGCAACAGACTTTTAGGAAAACAAACTGAACTTACAAGCTCA
Organism: Neoceratodus forsteri; assembly: GCA_016271365.2. Lineage (NCBI taxonomy): Eukaryota > Metazoa > Chordata > Ceratodontiformes > Ceratodontidae > Neoceratodus > Neoceratodus forsteri. Next base: position 64,957,374 of record CM028135.1, on the reverse strand, counting down.
AATGGGCAGACTGGGTGGGCCAGAGGCCCTTATCTGCTGACACTGTCTATGTATCTATGTATCTATGTAACCTCTAGCAATCTCTTGCCAGTGGAGTGGAGTGGCCGGGAACAGTAAGGGCACATAAGTTCTTGCAGGTAGTGAGGTCCCTGCCCATTTAGGGCTTTATAGGTCAGCAAACTGACCTTGAAGGTGACCCGCCACTGAACTGACAGCCAGTGCAGTCCATGGAGCACAGGCGTGACATGGCAAGATCAAGATAAACAAGTCAACAGCCTGGCTGCCACATTCTGTACCAGCTGCAAGTGGCAGATATCAACCCCCAGGAGCTCTAGGTATTTCAGCAAAACACACGTAACTGTTCTACAGAACTAAAATAACAAACCACAGATCTCAGGAAAAAAAAAATCACACAAAACACTGACTACAACAGTGCTGCCTGCTAAGACAGACAAGCATTTGTCAATGCCAAATGTTCACTTGCAGGTTTGTGCCGGGATGGGTAACGGAGGGTGCGGGGTGGACAGCACACAGAGGGAGGGAGCAGGAGGGTTTAATTGGATGCTGGGTCCAGTGGGGGAATGGAGGGTTTGGGACGGACAGCACACAGAGGGAGCGAGTGGGAGGGTTTAATTGGATGCCGGGTGCTGGGATAGGGAATGGAGGGTGTGGGGCGGACAGCACACAGAGGGAGCGGGAGGGTTTAATTGGAAGCAGAGTCTGATGGGGGAACGGAGGGTGCAGGGCGGACAGCACACAGAGGGAGGGAGTGAGTGGGAGGGTTTAATTGGATGCTGGGTGCTGGGACGGGTAATTGAGGGTGAGGGGCAGACAGCACACAGAGAGAGGGAGCGGGAGGGTTTACTTGGATGCCGGGTGCCGGGACAGGTAACAGAGGGTTGCCTTTTAAATCTTGCCAGAAAGTCTTCCCATTTACACCTCACTACCCAGGTACTCCATCTCCTCTCCACTTTGATTTGGCATCAGGCTTCCTCCCCCCTCCTCTATGCCTCCCATCCTCTCCCTGCCCCTACTCTTCTACTTATAACTTGACAAGGCCCCCAGCTGCCTCCTCCAACTTTCCCTTTTCCTTTGTTACCCTCCTCTCTCTGCGCACCTCGATTCACCCTTTAGTCATGTCTCTTCTGTATTTACCACTGTTTACCTACTCTGATTGACTGTTTTTGGAATCTTTGTATTATTGAAACAAAGTAACATATTCTTGCCTCCCCTGTATGTTCGTCTCCCCTCCCTATGATGTGGAACCTCTGTAAAAGAGCTGTTTGTGCTCAAAGGTATTGTAATCTGAGACTGTAAAAAAAAAAAATTAAAAATGACTCCCGCCATCTAGTTCCTTTTATTTTGCATGCTCCTTAATATCAAGTTCTGCAGCATAGTGTCTCGTCACTGCCCCACTGGACTTCTACTTACTGCTTCATCAGTCAGCATATGACAGCCACCTCTCTGGCATGTATTATTGTTTACATAAGTTGAAAAAACACATAAAATAAACTATTTTAAATCTTAAGTGACATAAAGAAAGGGTCCGTGAAGAGCATGAACTTGATTCTGTCATATGACCCAGTCCGAATCTACGTTTGTCCTGTCTGGAAAATGTACTTAGTTTGGCAAACCAGAGTAAAAAAGATCAGTCAGAATCAGAATCAGGTCACAGCCAACCCTCACATCCCAAGGTCTTGCATCTTTGTCCTGGGAGCTTAAGTCTGTTCCTGGCCCTAGGATCCTACATGGCACGTAATTCTGCATCCCTGGCATGGGATCTGAGAGCTCAACTGTGCCTTTACACCCAGCCCCCAAGATGGCAAAGCAGTACAATAATGCCATGTCACCTGCCTGGTGCACAAAAAGAGAAAGCCGTGTCAACTGTGGGCTACTACTGGAATTAATAATTACCACAAATGGATTTCAAAAACAGATTAAGGGCTCAATCCTCCTATGGCATGCAGCTGCTCCATACCTGCATAGGACCGCTGACAGCCATGGAGTACCCCTACGCATAGGATGCGCACCCTTGGGGCATACCACAACATCCACAGCATTGCTATGTGCTCAGTCCCCTGTATCTTCGACTGCTGCACACCAGGCTAGGTCAGGAGTGGGCTTGGTGGTGGGGCTGAGGGCAGATATCTGTTCCATCCAATGAGCTGCTGGGTCAGCCAACAGAGGGGGCACATGTTATGTGGCCTGATGGCTGCCATAGTGCCTACATGCCCCTCTTTGCCCAGCCATCCCTTCAATGTCTGGGCCAGAATGGCCATGGCACCACCAGCCCTCAGCCCCAGAAAAAGAGGTATGGGGTTGAGGGTGTCATCGGCACGAGCTGGTACTTTTGTCACTGCCTGAAGGGGATATGACAGCTGATGGAGGACCACCATAGGTTGCCATACCCTGTGGACCCCTGCACTGTGCGGAGCGGGAGAACCACTGAACAGTCACCTCAGGTATCTGAATGGATACCTGGCAATCCAGGCCATGGCCCCACTGTACCGCCCACACTTCGCAGGCAGGGATCCACACCACCAGGGGTGGGAGATGGAGCTGAGGTTCATACCCACCCAAACGCAGTCCCTGGGAGTGCAGTGCAGATATGCTCTATCTGAGCATATCCCTGCCACATATGTGGATTGAGCCCTGAGATAAAAACACAGTGCTGTTTGCCAGCATAAAATATAGTACTCTTAAAAGAGAACACCTGTCCTCCCAGCACCTCACCCCCAAACCACAACCCCCTGATTAGGCTTTTAAGTCAAAAAAATATATTTTTTTCTGAACTGTAATGTAAACATCCTCAGAGCTGTGCAGCACCATTTTACATTCTCAGCACAGTATTGCTCACTATATTATACAGTGAATGGCACATCACTGCACTGCTCACTATATTATACAGTGAATGGCACAGCACTGCACTGCTCACTATATTATACAGTGAATGGCACAGCACTGCACTGCTCACTATATTATACAGTGAATGGCTCAGCACTGCACTGCTCACTATATTATACAGTGAATGGCACAGCACTGCACTGCTCACTATATTATACAGTGAATGGCACGTCACTGCACTGCTCACTATATTATACAGTGAATGGCACAGCACTGCACTGCTCACTATATTATACAGTGAATGGCACAGCACTGCACTGAGAATGTAAAATGGTGCCGCAAGGATGTTTACATTACGGAGCACATATGAAACAACATAGGTAATAAAAAAATGATTTTTTTCAGCTTAAAAGCCTAATTGAGTGGTCATAGTTTTGGGAGTGGGGTGTTGGGAGGACTGTTCTTCTCCCTTAACACAGTTCTGCCCATGATAACTTGCAGTATCCTGCAGGAACACAATATAAATTAATGGCAGTCGCTCCACTCTGTAACACAGTAAGAAAAAATGACTCACCTGTAGTAATCTTATTTCTTCCCAGGGATCCACTATACCAGGCAGTTAGAATAGGGCAGTTTGAAAATGAATGCACAAGCTAAACATTCCATAATTAGCATAGCATTCCATTTGGCTCCAGGGCAGTGCTGATTTAAAGTGGCACTGCAAAGAGTAATATTAGTGGATTCCTGGGGTTAGAAACTGTGATATCCTTACGGGAGTGCTGCGTCCTGGGGATGGCACTGTATACTTGCCATCTTGCTCTCTGGGGATGTTCAAATAAATCCAGGCCCTATATATGCCACACCTGATTTAATTAGCAATCCTAAAGGTCTAATTGTTATTCATCAAAATGTCAGGAGCCTCACTCACAATCTCACTGAGTTAGAATCCTGGACCTCACTCTACAAGCCTGACATTCTATGCCTGACCGAACCTGGCTAAATCCTTCTACAAATTACTCTATGTGCTCCCTACCTTCCTATAACCTCTTGAGGCTCAAAAGAACTGCACCCAAGGGGTGGTACTGCTGTCTACTTTAAAGACCATCTACATCTCACTGCCATAAAATCACCTCTCCTGAACCACTGTGAGGTACTGCATACTCCACTTACCTTAGGTACCAAAAAACTACATATCGCATGTGCCTATAACCCCCCATCTAATAGTCAGAAAGGTCTGGACGAGTTGCTGGACCAAATCTCGCACCTTGCTGGGAAACATGAAGTACTGATACTAGGGGACCTTAACATAAACTGGTTGGGAAAGTCACTGCACAGTACTGTCCAGGTTGCAGAGTTTTAACCTTCACCAACTTATAAACAATCCTACTAGGAAGTGTCCACACTCTAATACTAGTATGCTGCTTGACTGGATTATGACTAGCCACCCTGAAAACATAATTGCCTCAGGCGTGCTACCTGATGCCATCACAGATCACTCCCCTACCCTCTGTATCTGGGGAAAAAAGCAAGCCTACTCCTTCCCAACCTCGTCTCATTACTTTCCGCAACTATGCAAATTTTGATTCAGAGCTTTTCCTCCAAGACATTGCTGTGAATGACTGGACCTCCTTTCTAGAATCAAATGATGCTCAGATTTCCCTCAATCTATTCCTGGTACACTTCCTAGCACTTCAGGACAAGCACTGCAAACTAGTTACTTGACGGGTTAAAAATAGACACACCCAGTGGTTAAAATCTGACCTCCTTGCTAAACTAAAAAAAGGGATAAAAGCTGGCTTCATTACAAGAGCTCAGGGCTACCTTCTGACCGAAATATGTACAGGACCCTTCAGAACTCTTGCAAAAAGGACATAAAAAAGGTTAAAAGTTCTTGTTGCAAAGATCTGTTAAACAACTCCTATGGTGACTCAAAACAGTTCTGGTCACATATCAAATTCTTTCTTGGACTGAATCCCTTGAACACCCCCAATGAAATGTTCCTAAATGGTGTTCACTGCAATAATCCCCATACCATTGCAAATTTCTTCAATGAAAAGTTCTCTGACCTGTCTAAGTACACCTCCTCCTTCCCCGTCCTGTCGAATACTTTTTCTGTTATCAACTTTCACTGGTCCCCAGTTCTTTTTTAAGGCAATATCCCAGAATGAGGTGTTTGACCTGCTAACCAAAATCTCTGACTACACTTCAGCTGGCTCAGACAACCTGGAGCCTAAGCTCCTAAAGCTATTTGCCCCCAATATAGCTGCTCCCCTAGCAAAAATCTTCATGCTATCTCTGTCACAAGGCTATGTCCCAGAGATATGGAAGGCTGTAAGGGTTACGCCTGTCTTTAAGAAAGGAGATCGTAAAGATCCCTCAAACTACAGGCCCATAACTATCCTATCAGTTTTAATTAAAATACTGGAGAAACTTGTATCTGCTCAAACAACTGCTTTCCTACTGAAACGTGACCTACTCACCACCACCCAGCATGACTTTCGCAAGGGTCACAGCACTACTACCGCCCTTCTTAAATTCACTTCAGACACCCAGATCACTATGGACTATGGCCAGCTCACTGGGGCAATTTTCATCGATATGACCAAGGCTTTTGACCTTGTTGATCACTCCATCCTCCTTGCCACCCTTACATCACTAGGTTTCTCCCAGAATGTCATAAGATGGTTTGGCAGTTACCTATCTGACAGAACTCAAACCATTAAATTCAACTCCACCCTCTCTGACAAGGCCACCATTAACACTGGGGTACCACAAGGGTCTATCCTTGGACTCCTGCTCTTCTCAATTTTCATAAATAACATCACCTCTGACCTTCATAGGACCACCTCCCTTCTATATGCTGATGACATTGTTCTCTACACCAGTGATAACAACATTGATGTCATCAATCATAATCTCTCTCTTGATTTTCAGCAAATCCATCTATGGCTGTCTAGCCATAAACTTGTCTTAAACTAGGCTAAAACCCAATCTATGCTATTTGGTTCTAATGCCAAACTCAAACTTTCCCAAACCAAATTTAAAGTCTCCTCCCCTAATGGTTCAACTCTTGAGGTGGTGAACACATTTAAATATCTGGGCATCACACTAGATCCACCTCTAAATTTTGAACAGCACATCCAACAGACCTGTAAGCTTGTAAATGCTAAAATTAGGATAGCATAAAATACCAGCTATATGCTCACCCCCTTTGCTCGGCTTGCCATTGCACGCGGCATTCTCCTTCCCTCGCTCACTTATGGTGTTGCCACCTACACCTCCGTGTCCAAATCTAGCCTCCAGAAATGGGATGTCACATACAACAATATCTGTCGCTACGCATCCTCCTCTCATCAACTCAAACACCACTGTCTCCTATATTCTGATCGGAAATGGCTTCCTCCTTTTGATCTAAGGCTCTATGTCTATGGCTCCGTCATTAACAATATCATCCGATTGCAAATACCCAGACCCCTGGCGGGTCTTTTCCTGAATCTGGCGCCCCGGTACGGATTGTGGTCTGCTGATAACACACCCGTCTTCATCCCCAGACACAATTCCTCTAAAGGTGCTATGGCTTTTTCCTGTCATGTCCCAAATTTCTGGAAATCCCTCCCGCTAGCCCTACGCCAATCCTCAATGCACTCCTCTTTTAAAAATGGATTATGGAATCATCTTGCCTCTACCAATAGCTGCATTTGCTTCAAACCCCCTAGCTCCTTCCTCCTTCCTAGCCTCTTCCATTCTGGCACTCTTCCATTTGAAGTTATCAGGGAGTAAAGCACTTGTACCTTTTCTCTCTTGCCACACTATCCCAAACTATGCCTATTTTCCCCACTCAGTCCTTGCACTTTTATCTCCCTTCTAATATTTCCTCAATCTCCCTAGTCTGACAATATGTTATTAGCCTGTTTATTAAAATGCCTCTGTATACTTTGTCTCTAGGATAGTACTTACATGGTTAGCTGTAACTACCCTGCATATAACTATTTGCTTGTATTCTATTGTCTGCTATGCATATCACCTTGTTCTATAGTGTACACTTGTTTAACTATGTAATAGTATCTTATGTTTTGTTGTATTTGCTCTGTTTGTACTGTATCTTCCGGGTCATGCCTGAAAATAGTCATTGCTATGGCTAGTGCACTTACCCGGAAAAAAAAAAAAACAACTAAATAAATAAAATGTTAAAATCATGAAGCTTTCTTTAGAAATGATTGAAAACAAATCAAACTAAGAAAATGTTTCATTTCATTCTTTATTTTTAAAAGGCACTTTTCTCATAACCAAAGTGCCTGTACACTACATAAAACAATAAATAAACCAAATTTAAAACTAACATGAGTCATTAAAAGCTATACTAAAAATATGTGTCTTCAAAGCTCCTTTAAAGCTTAGGACAGTAGGGCAATTTCGCACCTGACGAGGTAGAGAATTCCACAGGGTCGGGGCCATAAAACTAAATGATCTAGCCCCTGAAGTTTTTAAACGAACCCTGGGAATCTCTAGCAATCCCTCGACAGTGGATTGAAGGGGACGAGGAGGACAGTAGGGGCGCAGGAGCTCTTTCAGGTAAGTAGGTCCCTGATCGGTTAGGGCTTTATAGGTCAGGAAACCAATCTTGAAGGTGATTCGCCATAACACTGGCAGCTAGTGCAGTCCGTGGAGCACAGGCATTATATGGCTGAATCTAGAAGATCCAGTCAACAACCTGGCCGCTGCATTCTGCACTAGCTGCAGGCGGCGAAGTTCAACCCCCGATAGCCCCAGGTAAAGGGAGTTGCAATAGTCAAGGCGGGAGGTAATGAAAGTGTGGATCAACATTGGAAGATCCTCTGGAGGAACCAGATGCTTCACCCTGGTGATGTTCCTCAGATGGAAAAAGGAAGTTTTGACCACTACTGACACCTGAGATTTAAACGTCAAGCGGTCATCAAATATTACGCCCAGATTCTGCACCTGGTCTGAGGTCGTCAACTGGATGCCCCCAAGCCATAAGCCTGAGGGCGATCCATCCGGCAGACCCGCCTCACAGCGACCCTTGTCCACGACCAATACCTCAGTTTTCTCCAGGTTTAACCTCAGCCAACTCCCATTCATCCAGTCTTGGATCTCAGCAAGGCAGTTATTAAATACCAAAAGGGCAGCATCCTGGCCAGGCACAAAAGACATATACAGCTGGGTATCATCTGCATAACAGTGAAAATCCAAACCGTATCATCTAATAATCGCTCCTAATGGCAGCATATTCACTGCAAACAACATGGGTGCTAAAATAGAACCCTGCAGTACCCCACAGGATAGGGAGACTGATGCCGAGGAAGAAATTCCTGAAACCACCCTCTGAGTCCTACCCTCGAGGTAAGATCGAAACCACCTGAGGACCATATCAGACAATCCACAGATGGACCTCAGACACTCTAACAGCACACCATGATCAACAGTGTCAAATGCTGAAGAGAGATCAAGAAGTACCAAGATAGAACAGGTCCTACGATCTCTCGCTATTAGGAGGTCATTTAGTACCTGAACAAGTGCTGTCTCGGTACTATGCCTTTTCCTAAATCCAGACTGGAGAGAATTGTAGACACTGTTTTTGGTCAGATGACCATCCAACTGCACTGCAACCACCTTCTCAATAACATTACCCACGAAGGGTAAGTTAGAGACGGGTCTGTAATTTGCTAGACAATCTGGGTCTAAGGAGGGCTTCTTCAATAGAAGCTTAACTATAGCCTCCTTAAGAGGATCTGGAAAGATCCCCCTTTCCAAAGACCTCCAGACTATCAAAGCCAGGACTAGGCCGATTTTATCCACACAATCCACTAAGAGACGTGTAGGGCCAGGGTCCAAATCACAGTTGGTCGGTCGCAATGCTCGGATGATCATCACAATGTCATCGATTGTGGGGAGGCTGAAGTCAGGCCATGCAAAGGGTGTTCGGCATCTCCTGCCGACCATCACCGCTCCTGTTGGAAAGGGAAGAATGGACGTCCGATCTGATTTTGGCAACCTTATCTGCAAAGAAGAGAGCAAACTCCTCACACCGTTCTGGAGAAAAGGCTCTTCTGGGCTGAAGACAAACTGGATTGCACAGTCTGTCCACAGTCCAAAAGAGCTGAGCTGGTCTATTCTGTGCAGCCGCAATCTCTCTGGACAGGAATTCTGCAGGAATTCTGCCTTCTTACGAGAGATTGCGGATTGATAGGCCATATAATGGTCCATCAAACTAATTTTGTCATCATCCAAACCGGACTTCCTCCAACGCCTCTCCAGCCTTCGTCCAACCCTCCTCAACTCCCTCACGGTCTCATAGAACCAGGGAGACCTGGGACGAAGAGTGAGAGGACGAACACGAACAGGTGCAATGGAATCCAGGGCCCCTGTCACCGCCTTATTATAAGCATGTACCAGGTCCCCTGGATCCGAGTAATCTATTAAAATGTCTCAAGTCATGAAGCTTTTCTGTTTTTCTTGTTTGTTCTCGTTACCACCTTGTGTTTTTACTAAGAAGAAAGATGGGCCACTGTCATATTGTGCTGTTAGGAAGTTGGGAGTACAAATGCTAGAGGAAACGTACAGGTAACGGAGATAAGGATGCCAGAAAAGTTAGTAGGATTGAATGCAGATTAATCTATGGGAACTAACTGCTTACACTCAAGGATGCCGCGAAGGTAGTAGCAGGGATTGTAGCAAGGCCACTAACGGACACATTCAATCATTTGCTAGCCAGAAGGGTGATTCCAAGGAACTGGAGGACAGCAAATGTGGTTAGCTACACAAGAGCAAGAAGAGGGATGAGCCAGTGAACCATAGGCCGATCAGTTTGATGTCTACAGTGGGGAAAATTATGGCATCTCTACTGAGGGAGGACCCGATGGACTCCCCAGAAGGAAAAGGGCTGCAGGACCCCAGTTGGCATGGGTTTATGAGGGAAAAATGTTATTGGATGAATGTAGTTGATCTCTTCAACTAGATTCCTATTGCAGGCCTTTGACTCAGTCCCCCACAGGAGGCTGATGGTAAATGTTGGGGACCTTGGGGTAGAGGAAAAGATGGCAGATTGGATAGAGAGCTGGCTTAAAGGGAGTAGAACACAGAAGGTGGTAGTCAATAGGGAGTTTTCAGAGGTGAGGGTAGTGACTTGGGGGTTGGTACTAGGACCAGTCCTCTTCAATAGGTTCATCTGTGACATAGGTATATTTTACCTGTTACTGCTCACTGTATACTACCTATGTTTATCTTGCTCTCTTGTAACTCTGTACATTGCCCCTCATGTTGTTATGTACCTTGTCTGAACCTGTATTTTCATTGTACTCTCCCGGGTTGTACCTGAAAATAGGCATACAGATTGTCTAGTGTACCTACCTGGTGAACAAAAGCTAAATAAATAAATAAATAAATAGGTGTAGGTATGAAAGGTAAGATCTGCCTCTTTGCAGATGATACAAAGATCTGTGCAAGGGTAGATCTGGAGGATCTGGGCAGGTTGGAGATCTAGTCCAAGACCAGGCAGTTGAACTTCAACACTATAAAATGTAAAGTAATGCAGACTGAGAGAAGGACCCATGGGTGCAATACAAAATGGGGGGGGGGGGGTGGTGGTGCTGGATTGCACTAAGGAAGAAATGGATTTAGGGGCAATGACATCAGTGACTCTAAAAAATGTCTGCACACTGCAGCAGGGTGGGAAGCAATGCAAACAGCATGCTGGGTTTCATAGGAAGGGGGATAACCAGTAGAAGACTGGAGGTGATCCTACCACTAGACAGGTCACTAGTGCAGTACTGCACAAGGTACTGCAGCCCACACCTGAGGAAAGACAGCAACAGTGTGGAGGCAGTTCAGTGTAGGGCAACTAGGATGGTCCATGGCCTTGGGGATAGGACATACCAGTAGAGGCTACAGGACTTAAACATGTAGATCCTACCCCTTGACAACATAACGACAGTCCTCACCCTTTGCTGGAGGGCGATTACCCGACTCATTATCTAGGGAGTCGGTGAGGGGGAGGCACATAACATTTCTGTCCCCAACCCCCCCAAATCCCAGGGGAGATACCTTGGCAATGGTGGGTTTATGCAGTCTGGGGGCCCTAGTTACTTAGAACTCACACAGATTGAATGTCCACAAGTAGGAGTACAGCCATGCAGTATGACCTTATTGTGATAAGCTGTTCTGACAGAAAAGTTGGTGCCCACAGGTTTTTTTTTTTGCAGGTGCAGAGAAAAGTATACACAATCTTACACACTGTAGTGCTTTACTACCAGTACAAACAGTTTTAGCGTTCTATCCATCCCCTCTTCTGGGCAGATGGATCAGGAAAGAGATTGTCCAAATATGAGCACACACAACAGCTATAGATATATCAAAACAACATTATTGTGGGAGAGTTACCACGTGGGCATACAATCCCAGCAGAGAGGGCAACACCTGACTCCCTAATTAAATTGCCAAAGCACAATGCATTTCCATAGCTGGAAGCCTGGCTGGGCCAGCTCAGTTCTGGGCAGTGCTTTTACACAAACTTTACAGATGGGGATGGCCCCAGTAGCTACTCATTGTTATCAGTCCCAACAGGCACTTTCTGAAGAATTCACTCCCTCGGGGCATTACGCTGAAGATGGCAGCCGCCACAACCTGGCATCCAGACCATTATGTTACTGTACTAGGGCAAGAAGGAAAAGGGGGGAGCTCCCCTCTGGCACTTGGTCTGCCCATAGGCAGAACACTGACCGACTCACTTGAACCAAACCCTGAACACCTCTCAACTCAACTGAGATCAAAACTCAAACTGAATTTCTGTCTTATACTAACAAAGACAACATAGCCTTTTTTCACTCTAACTGCGGTGCCCTAATGTTGTGATTGTATTTATGAAGTGGTGAGTGCCCAAATTTGATGTTTTAAGGAGATATAAGATGGACTGGTAGCAGCTTGTACACTACATGCTCTCAATTTTGTGGAGGAGAATTGAGAAGCAGGGGAGCAGTGCTTTTAAAGGGAAACACTGGAAAAGGCACAGCTTTACCCAGACACTACAAAAATTCCTGATTAGTGCTTTCAGACAGTAATATTTTTTTTTTTTAATTATCCTTTTTTAGTGATTTAAACAGTGACCTTCAACTTTCACTTTCTGTTGCTGGCAGACACCATTTCATGAGTAGCAGAGAGCTTCCTGAGCTCACTTTATGCTAATATGTCCTACCAACAAATAGCTGAGGTCAAATAGGCATATTAGCATACAGTGAGCTCAAGAAACTTACTACTGCTCATGAAATGGCTGTTGCCAGCAGCAGGAAGTGGAAGTTGTGGGTAGCTGTTCTAAATCATAAAAAAAAGTTGTTACTGTCTGAAAGCACTAATTGAGAGTTTCTGTAGTGTCTGAGGGATGCTTTGTCTTTTCCATTGTTGCACTTTAAATATTTTGGAAAAGGTATGCTATTGTTGCCTCAGTCTGCTCCCTTTCCAGGCTATCTTTTTGTGACTGCTGCTGGTACTGTGTTTTCTTCTGCTGTGTTGTGTTTTGTTTCAGCCCCAGGTTGGCAGTGGCCTACCTGCCTTCCTGCCATTACATGTTGCTCCAGCACCTTGGTTGTTTTCCTGGCTGTCTCCAGATCCACCAAAGCTAAACCTTAGCCTATGAGAGGTTCAAAGGGGGTCTGTGTGGCTTGCAGCGAAGTGTCGGTGGAGAGCCGGTGGAGTGCTGGCGAGTGTGGAGCGAGTGTGCGGAGAGAAGTTGAGCTACAGCAGCTGGTCAGAATGGTGAAAACAGAAGAAATTACCAGCACCCTGTATGGGCAGAGGATTCCATCTTCCAGAAATCTCCTGCTCCTGCTACTTTTGCTACAGTTTTTAAGTTATGTGTGATCTGTTTTCTTTTTACTGCATTAATAGATAGCAGCGAACATACAGTTTAGTTTGAATAGTTAAAACATGGCTGTGGTTACTAGAAAGGGCTTATTTTTATTCTTAGTAAAATTTATTAAAACTATCAAAATACAGGGCTATTGAGGAGATATTTTTATTTCTTTTATATACTCGTTTTTACATGTTTTACATGTTTATACTGTTATATCATTATAAAGGTTCAAAGTAAAAACTATTTTTAAAATTCTTGCTGTATGTTAATGAGGGTTGGCGTCTCTGAAGTATAAATGAGTATGTGTATCACGTCTCTCTAGGCAGCCTACTTCTAGCTAGCTCAGAGAGCACTGTTCGTGTGCTCATGCTGCTCGGGGTATTGTTTACAGCCCATAGCCTCATAGCTGCTTTGCCTTCTGCTCAGTGAAGATTGTTCCTGAATTTTCTCATTTTGGTGGATTTCTATGCATCTCCGTGGTCGTTTTGGGGCTGAATAGTGCTTCGTTTTACATTTGGGAAAGTTACATCGTGGTGCCTCCCCTATCTATGCAGCAGGTCTGTGGGGCACATTTCCTCCCAGAGAAGTATAGGGAGAGTGAAAGGAGAAGAGGGGACCTGCGTGCAGCTGGTGAATGCTGTTATTGCCATTAAAGAGCTATATAAGAGTTTCACAAAAGAGGAGTAAGTAAATTCTTTTTTAAGCTTCTTGCATCAGCATCAGCCTTAAGAGAAGTTTTAAGAGATTTTAAACTGTAGAAGTGTTTTTTTACTTTTTATTTCACCCCTTGTTTATACTGTATATATCTTGTTGTTAGTTTCTGGAGTTCTTTTTTTTTTCACAACTGAGTACGTGGGTCAGGGTTTATACCCTGGTGTTCTTTTTTTGTCCTTTTAGTGCATCCAACATATAACAGAGCAAAGCCAGAGAGTTGGAACTCAGACTTTATTTGGACTGTCTTTTGGATGCCTTTGGACATTTCTGTATACTCCTGAACCCTGAAACTGTAAGATTCCTTTGGGAAAGGAAAAAAAAGACTATTTAACAAAGTATTTTGTGGTTACAGTTGCTTCATGTCCTTTTTCTGTGCTTTTCTGTGTTCCCAGGAGTTGTTGTAAGAGATTTTGATAAAATGAGGAAGGAGCCTAGAATGTATATTAAGAAGTACTCCAAAAAGAGGAGTGGTAATGGAAATAAAGTACAGGATACTGAGCTGAAAGGGACAAATAAGAAAATTACTCAGTACTTTCAATCACCAATTAACCAGCTAGAGTTGAGAGGTAATAAGAAAGTAGTAAGAAATCATTTGCCCCCCCAATTGATATCTTCGCCTGTTGGACCCCAGTCCTTAGAGTCACGATCCTCTATACACCCACTTCCAAAGAGAACTAGGAGTTCAGAAGAAGCTTCTGACAAACATTTGAGGTTGGTGCAGATAGGTGGGAGACAGAATACAACAGGGAGAGTGATAGAGATAAAAGTATCCAATATTAATGTGAACAAATCAAATGAAACAGGTTCTGAATTACATCTATCTGATCTTGCAGAAAATGTGCCTAATTTAGAGGTAAATGAGAATCAGATTTTTGAGACTTATCAAACTGCTCAAATAGATGGTCCTCTGGGGCAGATAATAATGAGGGACTAGTCTCTAAAACCAATTCTGTAAAACCAATTCCAGATGGTAGAGAGACCATTAGAAGCATTAATTTACCCAAGTTTATGCCAGGAGTGGACTGGAGCACCCCAACAACCAGGAACAGAAGGGAGCAGGTACTGCTGGATGCCTTCCAGGACAGCTTTCTGCTGCAAATGGTCAGTGAACCAACCAGGTTAGGGAATACCCTTGATCTTGTACTGGCAAATGGGGACTTTGTAAGAGAACTTACAGTGGAGGAACCGCTGTCAGGGAGTGACCACCACTCAGTATGGCTCACATTGGATATGGGCAAGGAAGGAGTGGAATCTGGCACAATAAGGCTGGACTTCAGGAGGGCCGACTTTGGGAGGATGGGGGAAGTGGTAAAAGGGTACCTTGCCAGAATTCAACCCAGTATGGACACTAACCAGAGGTGGGAGCTCATAAAGCTGGGGATAGTAGAGGCAACCAAAACCTGCTGCAAAGCCCAGAGCAAGAAGGCTGGGGTAAGAAACCGATCTGGTTGAGCAAGGAGGTCATGGAAAAGTTAAGGAGGAAAGAGCTGCCTTTAGGAAGTACAAGAAAACAGGGAGGGGAGGACAGGGAGGAGTACTTGACAGAATCAAGGAGGTGACAAGGGCAGTAAGGGAGCCAAAGCATCTACGGAACTCAGACTGGCACAAGGCATTAAGAACGGGAGAAGGACTTCTTGGTACATCAGGAGAAAAGGAGTCGTAAGGACCATAATATGATTAGGAAGGAGGGGGTTGGGTGAAGAGGGTGCGAGTAAGACGGAAGCACTAAATGAGTACTTCTGGTCAGTATTTACTAAAGAGAATAGGAGGTGACACCCAAGTGGGAGAAATGGCAGAAGCGGGGGAAGAGGTGACAGATGGGGAAATCATGGAGCAGCGCTCGAGAGGGTTTGAAGGCACTGAGGTGGACAAGGCACCAGGCCCAGATGGCATCCACCCCAGGGTACTGAAAGAACTGGCAGAGGTCCTTGCAGGACCTTTGGCAGACCTATTTAATGCCTCACTACATTCGGGGTGTGTACCAAGGACTGGAGGATGGCTCATGTGGTGCCCCTCCACGAGAGTGGCCCCAAGGATGAACTGGGAAACTAAAGACCAGTGAGCCTCACATCCATTGTGGGTAAGCTAATGCAGAGTATCCTGAAGGAGAGGCTGGTGGCCCTCCTAGAGGCCAAAGGACTACAGGACAGCAGACAGCATGGCTTCATACGTGGCAGATCCTGCCAAACGAACCTGGTCGAGTTCTATGACTGGGTAACTAGGCAACTGGACAGGGGCCATGCAGTGGATGTCCTGTATCTGGACTTCAGTAAGGCATTCAACTCAGTGCCACATGGAAGGCTGGGAAGGAAGTTAGTAGGCACAGGGGCGGGTGCAAAGCTGGTGAGATGAGTAGGAAACTGGCTGCAGGAAAGGCAACAGAGGGTGGTGGTGGGTGGGGAGCTCTCACACCCAAGGGCAGTGACGAGCGGTGTTCCACAGGGCTCGGTGTTGGGACCAGTGTTGTTTGGGATATTCATTGCAGACATATCATTGGACATCAAGAGCAAGATCAGTCTGTTTGCTGATGATACCAAGGTAGGCGCGGTGGTGGATGACCTAGAGGGATGGCAGGGGTTGCAGGATGATCTGGCAAAGCTTGAAACCTGGTCAGACACCTGGCAACTGGGCTTTAATGCCAAAAAGTGCAAGGTGCTGCATTTTGGGATGAAGAACCCAAGGAGTAGTTACTAGCTAGGGGGAGTGCAGCTAGTCCAGACAGAGGAGGAGATGGATCTGGGCGTGTTTAATATAGTGGGTCAACGAACTCAGCACAATGTAGGAAGGCAGCTGCAAAGGCCAACAAAATGCTGGGTTGTATTGCAAGGAGTATATCCTCAAGGAGGAGGAGGTGATTCTGCCACTGTATAGGTCATTAGTTAGACCACACCTGGAGTACTGCGTGCAGTACTGGCATCCGTGTCTGAAGAGGGACATTAAGTTACTGGAGGGGGTGCAGCACAGAGCAACAAAGATGATCAAGGGGCTGGGGGACTTATCACACGAGAGGAGGTTGAAGGAGTTGAACATGTACTCACTGGAGGAGAGGAGGGACGGGGTGACATGATTGAAACCTTTAAATACATGAATGGAATAAACAAGACAGGTACAGAGGGGCTGTTCAAAGTAAGGAAGGGGAGGGACACCAGGGGCCATGATATGAGACTGGAGTGAGGAAGGTTCAGGAGGGAGATGAGGAGACACTTTTTACAGAGGGGTGGTGGCTGGGTGGAATGCGTTACCTGCTGAAGTGGTATGCAGTAGAACAGTGGACTGCTTCAAATGAGGATGGGACAGGACAAGGGGGAGGGTTAATGAAGGGGAAGGGTGGAAGGGAGGGGCAGCTGCAGAATAAGGAGTGCTAGCTGCACATTCGAGCAGACTTGATAGACCTCTAGGCCTTTATCTGCTGGCAAATTTCGTATGTTTGTAAGTTACAAATTACAAAAAACGGATCCTTCTTTAGGGGATTTGACTCTTTTCTATCTCTGCATACACAGCTTTGTAACCTAGAAGCAAAAACCTCAAGATTAGATATCTCGAAGAAGATGCCCCCATGTTTGAAAAAAATAACAATGAGTCAGGTTACCCACAGATGACACTAAAAGAGGGTGAGGTACCCTGCAAAGAGAGGATCAGCGGGGTAAATGAAAATTAAAATTTAATATTAATAATCAATGAGTTAAAGAAAGAAATCTGTTATGGGAACACCCAGTTCTTGGAATTGGTTACTATACTTACAGCTTTTGTGGATTTTTATGTATCTGAAAAAGAACACTCTCAAAGTAATAGAAATTGTACAGTGTCACAGGTTCTAATAGAAGAAGCATCTTCAGTGCCAATGTTAGAAAAGGAGAATTCCTAGACAGAGAAAGATAAGGGGCAAAATGATAGGCAGAACAAATGAGGAAATCAAGTAAGCATCAAAGCAATTATAGACTCCATATCCAATAAGGAAGTGGAAGAAATAATTCAGCTGATAAAGGAGTTCAATGAAAGGAAAAAACATTTAGAGAAAATGGGAATGGAATCAAGATAGAAAATGGAAAAGGCAAAAGAAAAATATCTTAGGTGAAGAAAAAAGAGCAAAAGATCTAATAAAGAAAGATAAGAGAAAAATAGCACAATTACAGTTGAGTATGAGGCACAAAAGGAGGAAGTTAAGAATAATAGAGTTAAAAAAAAAGAGTTCAATTTCAGAATGCAATCAGAAAAGGAACCAGAGTATATCAAAAGAAACAGGATAACTTAGTTGAAACACTAGAGGAGAAAATGACTGATTGATAGCATCAGGTGATTTATTGCCCACTCTGTATATAAAAGGGTTGTCAAAAGCAAAATCGGAAAATAATGATATTCTCAAATTGGCTACCTACAACCTGTTTAAAGGTTTTTAGGTAGCAAATTTAGCTAGCAGGATATCAAGTCTGCATGCATATATCAGGTCAGCATGTTCAAGAGATGGGTTTGTGTGGTCCTTAATGCTGAAAAAAGAAAAAGATTGACTGCTATAAAAGAGAAATTTTCAGATATTGGAATAACCTTAGATGTTACAATAAGGCCAACTCCAGAAAAAATCTCAGACTCTAAACTATTTAAAAAAAACTGCTGAAAAGAGTGGTGGAAATAGGGAAACACATGCCCTCAAACAGCCCCAGATAACAGTATATATGAAGCCAAGTGAAATTATACATAATCTGGGTGGAGCCAAGGAAGAAATAGTAATGAGAAGAGGGGAAAAAAAAAACAATTAGGTAAAAGGATTAACAGCAGTATAATATTAGAGGATAAGGAGACTTTAGAGGTATCTACATTAATGGAAGAAGAAGATTATTTGATTAATATTGCTAATAACAGTTTGATTGTAAGTTTATCTGATGGATACAACTGGCTGGGCATTAAAGAAAAGTTAACAAATAAAATAAGGTACTCCCCTTCTCTCCAACTCCCGTCTCCTAGCTTAACCTTCCTACTACCTGCCTTATACAGACTGCTCGCCAGAGGCCACGCGTAACCCCCGAATAAACTATATGCAAAGTACTACCAATTGCTAACATGTCATGATGATAACTGTGCCTGTACCCATGCATGCATCCACTGCTTTTCTATTACCGTGCTTGTAGGCCATGGCTATATCCACTGCTGTTCTTTTACCATGCCTGTATCTGCTATTTTTCTTTACTGTAACCACCTCATGATGTAACTCACAATGTCTCAAATGTTCCTTATGTCCTTGTTCATTCTTATAACTTGTATTGTTATCCCAGATCACCCCTGAAAAAGGGACCTTCGGGGCTCAGTGGGCCTACCCAGTCACCAAAATGTAATAAATAAATAAATAAAATATGTCACTTCTTAGTTGGAATATAGCGGGCTTAAAAAGTAAACTTTTAGATAAAGAATGTATGCAATAGTTAAAACAATTTACTATTATACTATTACAAAAGATATGGATGAAAAGTTTTGAGGAACAAATGATAGAAGCTTATAATGCCTGGGCTTCCGCAGCATATAGGGGGAAAAGTTGTGGGATATTTTAATTAAATTGGAAATGGACTCTCATCTGTTGGCTATCCTAAAGCTTTTGCACCAGGATACAGTAGTTGAGGTAAGGTGCAGGAGACATGGTGCTCTGTCCAAAGAACTAGCCATAAACAGCGGAATGAAGCAGGGATGTCTACTGGCCCCAATTTTGTTTAATTTATACATAGAAAAACTTACTGTCAATATTAATAAACTTGATACTTTGGATGGCTAAAAGGAGGCTTGGTCATTCTGACTGATTCTAGTATAGAATATAGCGTAACTGAAGTAGGCTCCTATAATTAATTTTATTTATATATTTGTTATTGCAGATTGTAGAAATGTTTGGGTCATATTTAATAGTGATATTCCCCCTAGTTTGAAACTGTATGATTATTAGAAAGTGATACAAATTATAGGGGACAGTATATAGTCTGCAAAGTCTAGATTCCCAGTGAGTAAATTATTGTTAGCAGGTGATTTTAATGCCCATATTGGAAACCTTTTAGAAGAACAAAAACAGACTGGGGCTTGGGTGATGTTTTTAAAATTCCAATAAGACACTAGAAAGACAAACTAGTGACAAATAATGATAAAGCTGTCTTACAGTTTTTTGACAACTTTGGTCTAAGAGTTTTGCATGGGTGTACAAGAGGCGACTGGGTGGGTGACTATACTTTTCCCACAAAAAGGGGGTGCTGTGTTGGATCTTTGTGCATTAGAGTCGAGTGAATATAATATACTGTAGTTGAAAAATTCAGTGCATTAAAAATGTGGGACAGTGATGATTTTCCAGGGTTGTGCACAGTATATACTGAATTTAATATTAATAAAATAAATAAGGAGACCGGATACATTGGTGACCAACATGTATGTATCAGGTTTGAGGGAAAAAATCCTATGGAAAGAATATACAAAGGTAGCAGTGGATGAGCTAATTGAGAAAGAAGAAATATAGTATAAAACAATTGATATTTTAGGAGATAATCTGGGAAATGGTGAAAATATAATAAATAAATTTGACTTTCAGCTTAAAACCTTTGTGGATGAACAAAGCTCCCAGAGTAGACCTAAAAGAAGCTATGTCATTAAAGCAGATAAACCATGGTCTGACATGGAGTGCTATAAGCTTAGAAAAGAAATTAAGAAAGTTGGTAAAATTAGATCCAGGATGCCATCTTGCACAGTCTTGGGGGTGCTAAAAAAAGACTAAGAAGTGAATATAGAAAGCTGTTAGACTCCAAAAGGAGAAATTACAGTAGGAAATTATGGGAAGATCTTCAAGATTGTATTTTAAGCAAAGATTCTAAGGTCTTTTGGACTATGGTAGCTTGTGGCTGTAATGCAAATGATGTTCATTATAATAGGATTGGTTAAATTACTGCCGACAAGTGGATTGACCATTTTAGTAAAATATATAAAATTACAAATGAAAGTATAGATAGCCCTCAGATAACTCTCAGTAATTGTGTTTATACTCTAGGGAAAAATCCGATGGGACTTACATCAAAGGAAGTAGAGTTAGCAATCTTAGCTCAGAAAAGAAACAAGGCAGCAGGAGTGGATGGACTCCCTGCAGAGGCTCTTTTACATAATCCAGACTTTTGGTCAAAAATGCTTATGCCGGTATTCATTGCAGTTTGTTCCTGTTTAGTGTAACCGTATGGCTGGAACAAAGGAATCATTGTTCCACTATATAAAAGGGGAGACAAGCATGACCCACAAATTATAGGCCTATTACTCTATTACCCGTTGTGCAAAAAGTGTTCTCTAGAATAATCTTAACAAGACTGCAGATGTGGGTGGATGACAATAATTTATCTAAATTCCAGTGTGGATTGAAAAAGGGGTCCAGTTCTCTGGATCTACTCTTTTCTTTGAATTTTCTGGTGGAGAAGTATGTTCACTATAAAAAGGTACCCTTTATATAGCCTTTTTGGATATAAGGGTGTCCTTTGATTCAGTGAATAGAGGAAAGTTGTGGGATATTTTAGTTAAATGAAAAATTGACCCGATCTGTTGGTCATCCTAAAGTTTTTGCACCAGGATACAGTAGTTGAGGTAAGGTACAGGAGAGATGGTGCTCTGTCCAAAGAACAAGCCATAAACAGTGGAGTGAAGCAATGATGTCTACTGGCCCCAATTTTGTTTAATTTATATATAGAAAAACTTATTGTCAATATTAATAAAATTGATACGTTTGCCCCAGTAATAAATAATGAGAAAATCCAGATGTTATTATATGCAGATGACGCAATTATCATTTCCCAGACTCCTCTGGGACTTAAAAGAGGTTTGATTAATGCCCTGGGCTCACTATCTGAATTTAGAATTGAATATAGAAAAATCCAAAATAATAATTTTAGGAAAGGACAAGAAAAAAGAGAACATTTGGAATATCGAGGGGAACCACTTCGAAGTAATAAGAGAATTTAAATATCTTGGGATAAAGATTGATTCAAATTGGACATGGAATCCACATTTAGTTGAACTCAAAAATAATTTGTATACAACTATGGGTGCAATAAGAAATGTTGTGAACAAATTTCCAAATAATTCCTTTTCGGCCGTGGAGAAAACTTTTGAGGCAAAATTAATGATCCAAATACTCTATGGCAGCGAAGTGTGGGGCTCATCCATAGAAAAGTTAAATGTAGAATGTATTCAAAATCAATTCTTAAGAGCAACACTGAACTTGCCACGGGATACAGCATCCTGCTTTCTCAGATTGGAATCAGGCATGCTTTCTGTTAATACCAAAATATTGATAAGGGTGTAAACTATTGGGGTAGGATGTTGCAAATGAATGATGATGGATTACCCAAGATGTGCTGGGAAGAGTTTACTAACAATGTATTCAAACTGGATTTAAGACAATTTTGGTACTATAAATTAAATGTAATTTTAAAAAAATACAGGCTGTAGAGAACCATGGTGTACTACAACACTAGATAATTTACAATCTTACTTTAATAGTGTAAAAGAAAGAATTAAGGATGTAGCCATGCAAACAGATTTCAGTAGCATCCATGAGCTGGACTCTGCAGGTATATATTCAAGTGTTAAACTGAATTGGGGGCAAGAAAAATATTTAGCTCTGTGTGAGAATAGTACGCATAGAAACATGTTATGTAATGTATGACTAGCTTGCCTGGGGAATATTTATTATAACCCAAATAAATGTTATTATAAAATACGTAATGGAGATTGGTCTTGTCTGAATAGTTTAAAACCAGATATTATGCATAATTATTTGACTGTAAAAATTGGTCTGAACAAAGGGAAAAGTGTCTTGACTCTTTGCTCCCACAGCATATTGTTAAGTATGAGGCGCTCTACAAAAGTCTTATATTAAAAATGGATACTATAAAGTTGATGTTTGGATTGGCAGAATTATTTTTTGGATAATATTATTGATGTAACTGAATGCAAACTTTTATATAGCATATTTATTGTGTACCAAACTCTGTATAAAGTGGAAGATGTGGTATTATTTATAAAATGTGACCGATTGTTGTTTTACACATTTTTTTTCCCCAAATAAACTGAACTGAACTGAAATGAAAACTCAACTGTAGCACTACAAGTCATGGGTTATGCTGCGGCAAGACTTCCAAATTCCACTTTAGAACCCTCTGCTAAGCAAAGCTGACCAGATGGCTTAAAGGAGCCTTACAGGGATTTTACCCCTGTGCTGCTCAGGTTATCTACCTAAACTGCACTAACAGAGTGGGATCTAGTAATCCAGGGAAACCCAGGTGTTACAAACATGTGCACCCTTGGGAAAGGAGTGAAAGGTGTAAAAAGATTGAGATATACATGTACCTGCATGGGATAACTAGAGTAGATGCTAAGGAACTGTTCTCCTGAAGTTCAAACACAGGGATGAGAGGGAATTCACTGATGCTGGAAGGGTGAGATTCAAAAATGATGTCTGTAAGCACTTTTTGATGGCAAGGGTGGTGGACCAGTGGAAAAAGCTACCTGAAGAAGTTGTACAGGCCAAATCAATCAGCAGCTTCAAGTCGGGATGAGTCAGGCTGGTGGGTTTAATTAGAAAATGGGGGACTGCTTAAGAAAGAGGAAGACTGCCACAAGGGAAAAGCAGAATAATTAGGTAGGGTGGGCAGACTGGATGTGCCAAGAGCAATTTTCTTTTTTTTTTATCTACGTTTTCTTATTTTTTATGCGCCCCTGTTTACCCCTGCCTTGTGTGGAGGCATGTGCATGCTGCGGTTCTGCAGCACCCTCCCTCTCCATGCTGCTTACCCACCTATACTACCCTCAGGCCTCCACCTGGGGGCAGTGGAACTATGGGGGGGGGGGTAACAGGATCCCTCCTTGGAAGAGGAGAACTTGCCTTGTAGCTGCTCAATCACATTCCCTCCCTCCCTTGCCCCGCCAGCTCCAGATGACCCTGGCTTGTTCCGGAACTCAGGTTGCCAGCATAGTGCAAGGTAAGGCATCCAGCACTTTAGCCCTCAGCACCACTGGGCTGGCTTCAAAAGCCCTTTTCTGACATTGGCATCTCTGCATCTATGCAATGACTGTCACGGAGTCTGTCTTTCCAGATAAAAAACACAGAGCAAGGTCTGTCTCCCATGCTATTATGCTTGTTACTGGGTCTGTGTCTCACATGAAAGATGATTGTTGACTCTGGGCAGGACTCTCAAAGCGGTTTGGGACTAAGACCCACACCACAACCCCAGTGGCGCTCCGAAATCACAGCAGCTGCAAAAAGCCGAATTCACAGCCGCAGCAGTTGCGGAGGGTGCTACGGTGGGTCCCACAGCCCGTATCAGCCTTGCGCAGCTGCGGTGCTGTCCCTGGCAACAGCACCTACTGCTGCTGCGATTCGTGGAGCCGGTCGTAATCTGGCTCCACCTTTGTGAATACCCACCGCTGAGGGTAACCTGCAGATTCGCAAGTGGCAACCCCCTTTTGCAGAAGTTTTCCCGCAGCTGCGGGACCTTCCCCGTGGTTAGTGAATCCTGCCCTCTGTCTCTAATAATAACCATGGCTGAGTCTGTCCCTCATATTAAAACCTGCCATTGGTTCTTTCTCTTGCTCTCTCTCTCTCTCTCTCGCTCTCTCTCTCTCTTTTCTTCTCTCTCTCTCTCTCTTTCTCTTTTTGACAACAATCTCCTTTGCTGCTAGAGATGGGAAAAAAACAGACTGAATAAATTCAGAACCTTCCAGAACAAGTACCACTTTCTGAGAAGTACAATTTTTTGAACCTGTTTTCAAGATCTAAACAGTTCTATTATTTTGGGGAAAAAGTGGATTTGTTAGATTAGTATTAAGCCCACCAGATATTCTCCCAGAAAGAAAACTGAGGGTGGAAACAATTGTGTTCACTGTTTTTTGTGTGGTTCTAGCCATATGATAGAAACTTCATTCAGTACAAAGTTATTTTAGAATTGCTTCACTTTTCACTGTCAGTACTTTATTTTTTTTGACATACACTGTAAATTATTTTTTATGTAAGTCAACAAATAATGCAAAAGGTGCTGAAAGTTCTGCTAAGGCTGGGATAACAACCAAGATGTTTCTTGAGGCTCATCAGAACCTTTCAGAACCTCAAGGGCCCGATAGTCAGAAAAGCGAATAGCGGAACACAGAGGTCTGCGCTGTGCTTTGCAATTGCCCTGGGGTCATGAGGACGCTGCATGCAGTCGGATAGCGCACCAGCACTATCCAGCTGAGTAACGGGTCATGTCGGTGCAGCGCTAAGTCAAGTAGCACTGCCCAGACATGGCGAGTCTCGAAGTAGGTCACAAGAGTGGATAGCGCTGGAGTACTAGCTTCAGTTTTCAGTGGGACCTGAGCAAATGAGACCACTGGACATGCAAGGTGCTAAGGCCATTTGCATGCCCATTATGGGCCCATTTGCTTAGGCAGTGGAGGCAGGTTAGTGTGGCATCACTCCCCACTTTCCCTGGACCAAGATGTAGATTTTCCTGATGCTTAGTGGTTCCTCCACCCACCAATCACTGGTGTACAATAGTAAAAAAAAAGAAAAAAAAAAAAACCTCCCTGGTGCCTAGTAATTCCTCCTCCCACCAATTTCCAGCTGTTAGTAAATAAAAATTCCCTGGTGCTAGTGGTCTCCCTTCCAATCACCAGCCCATGGGAAAACTAAAACCCTCCCTGGTGCCTAGTGGCTCCCACTGATCACCAGTCTGTAGTAAACAATAAAACCTCCCTGGTGCTAGTGGTCCCCCCCCCCCGATCGCCAGCCCGTTGGAAAACTAAAATCCTCCCTGTAGTCCACTGGCCCCTTCCCCCAGGCACCGATCTACAGTCCCACCGGTCGCAATTCCATAATCCCAGGCATTTAGCAGCCCACCCACCATGGCACCAAACACCCCCAGTCACCTTACCAGTATCCTCAGTGCCACGGTTGCACATACGGCAACTGGTGCAGCCCTCCTCACACCTCCTTAGCTGGCAGCCATATGTCCAGGCAGGGCACATGCATCTTACTTCTAGGAAAGGGTGATGCACCCTGTCCTATAAGTAGGATGTGCACTCCCTGATTGGGCATATGGTGGCTGGCTGGGGAGGTGTAATGAGGGCTGTGCCAGTCACCATGCACACCCGTGGCACCAAGAATACTGGTAAGGTGATTGGGGGGTTGGAGCTGTGCAGGTGGGGGTCCGCTAGATGCTAGGGATTACAGAATTGTGACTGGTAGTATCTTGGCTCTGTGCCAAGGGAAGACAACTGGACACGAGAGAGGTTGTAAGTTTGCCCATGAGCTGACAATCAGAAGGGGGGCACTGCACCAGGGAGGTGTTTTTGTTTACCATGGGCTGGCAATTGGTGGAGGGGGAACAACTAGCACCAGGAAAGCTTTAGTTTTCTTACGGCTGGCGATGGGGGTGGGGGACAAACCACTAGCACAATGGAAGTTTTATTGTTTACCATGCACTGTGGTTGGTGGGGGGGGGGGACCACTAGCACCAAGAGAGGTTTAATTTTCCTACAGGCTGACAATTGGAGAGAGAGGGGACCACTAGCACCAGGGAATTTTTTATTTTTTTTTTGCTACAGACTGGCAATCAGAGGGGGAGGTGCCACAGACCACAGGGGGCAGGTGTGCTCCCCTAGTGACCAACTGGCTAGCTGGCTGAATTGCCTCTGGCAACCGCTAGTGTTTTGCATGGTAAGAGGGAGTTTTGTTTGGCGGTATTTGGGCTGCACAAAAGGACCACGCTAAACCCATTTGTGAGATGCAGTTCTGCTGAATATCAGCCAGCACCAATATTCCTGATCCCGTCCCCCCATTTGCAAATCCCTACCCATTATGGTGTGCATGGGTGCTAACCCTATTTGCTTGTGCAACCAACATTTTTGAATGTTGGGCTCCAGCACAAAACCTGGTTTGCACAGGCAAACACTGGTTAGCGCCCACGCAAACTTCTGAATATTGGGCCCCAGACATTTTGAGATTCTTTGATAATGTGCCCATCCCTCAAATGATTGACTGTCACTGTGTCCTTGTCCCAGGCTTACAACCACTGCAGCTGCTGCTGGGTGTAGCTGTCACACCAGCTGCCTCTGGTGGCACTGTTTCTCTCACAGACAACTGCCACTCTGCATGTTTCTACACTAGCAGCTGCCAATGGATCGGTACCCCCTCATTAAACAACTTTAGACAGGTATGTTTTTAGGGTGATTCTTACCTCAAATTCCAAATACTCCTCCTTCTGCTTGTACTCCTCCAATTCTTTGCCTTTCAGCTTCTTATCAAGAGGGCAGGAGCGGTGCTCTGACAAATCTGTTGAAATTGCTTTGAACTTGGTTTCATGGGATTTCACCTGTTCTTCCTGGAAAAAGAATGCAAATGCACCATTCAACAACTCATCCTGGCACTGGTCAAATCAGTATACTGTGTGTGAACACGGCTGCCCCAGTTCCAGCACAGGCTCCACATATAGGAATGGACTGAGTTTTGCAATACCATTCCGGCCCTCAGAGGTGCTATAGCAATATATAAACTTGAATCCATATCACGAACCTAACAGCAATATCCAGTTCAATACAACCACTTAAATAAACATGCAATAGTCAGTCTAAGAGTTCAGTTCTGTAACACACAACAGGGTGTGCATTATAGCACTTTAGAGCATGGCCATTTGACATGTTTCAGCCATGCATGGGCAAGGCACATTTTATTTATAAAGTACCCTTTCCCGTAGGCTCAAGGCACTGTACAAGCAATAATAAAAATAAAGTTAATAAATTCATAAAATATCAATAGCATCAAATAAATAAAATGAATACACTAAAACCTAACTGGGAAATACCAGAATAAACAAGTATGTTTTTAGAGAGGCTTCAAAGGTCTCCACTGGGCGGGCAGAACCGACATTCCCAGGTAATGTATTTCAGAGCATGGGAGCTGCTACATCAAAGGCCCTGTCCCCAGATTGTTTAAGTTGAGCTGGAGGGACAAGCAGGCCCGCATCAGAGGAGAGGAGGGGACGAGATGGGATTAGAGGAACTAGGGGACCTTTAAAGTAGTCCGGTCCCAAACTGCGTAGGATCTTGAAGGTCATCAAGAGTATCTTAAAGGTGATTTGCCACTGCAAAGGCAGCCAGTGCAGTGCACACAGAACTGGTATGATATGGTCCCTCTGAGAGGTTCCCACAGACAGCTGGGCTGCAGCATTCTGGAGCAGCTGCAAGTGTCTTATCAAATCTCCAAAGTATAGACATTTGCAACTGTCAAGCCTAGAGGTGATAAAAGCAACAGCAGCCATCACCAAGTCAGATGGTGCTAGATGCAGTTTAATCCTGGCAATGCTACAAAGCTGACAAAAGAGAGATTGGACCACTGCTGAGACCTGCTGTTCTAGCATCAGGTTGCGGTGTAAAATGACCCCAAGATTCCTTACCACATCTACATCTCTAAGTGACTGGCCACCCAGTGAAGGAAGTGATAGCAAACTCCTGTCATCACTGAACCCCACCAACCCGGCTCGATCATGATGACCTCCATCTTTCCTGGATTAAGATATAGCCAGTTTGAGGCCATCCAATCACTGATCTCAGCAAGACATCACCCCGGTACTGAGACAGCTTGAACCCTGCCAGGAGTGCAAGACATGTATAGTTTCAGTATCATCTACATAGCAGTGAAATTCAACGCCATACCATCTGACGATCTCACCCAATGGCAGCATGTACACAAAAAAAACAAAGTGGTGAGGACTGAGCCTTGATGAACACCACAGTCTCCTGTGCAGAAGCCCCAGAGAGAAATTTACCTAGGGTGACCTGCTGTGTTCTCCCTGTTATGTAGGACTCAAACCAGCACATAACTGTGCCGGTGAGACTCACATACTTCCTCAGGTAATCCCCATTGTCAGCAGTAACAAATGCCGATGAGAGATCCGAGAGAACAAGATAGAACATAGTCCTTGATCCATTGCCACGAGGAGATAATGAGTAACTCTGACAAGAGCATTCGTCACACTAGGACGAGGCTGAAAACCTGACTGGAGAGGTTCATAAATGTTATATTGCTCCAGATGATCCGTGAGCTCTTCCACAGCCACCTTCTCAATAACCTATAGAAGATTAAAGACGAGCCTGTAATTTACTAGAGTATCAGGGTCCAAGATTGGCTTTTTCAGAAGGGGTTTAGCCATTGCCTTTTTCAAGACAGACAGAAAGACACCCTCCTTCAAGGAACATCCAACAATCTCAGTGATAAGTAGACCCATGGATTCCCGGCAGCCCAAGAGCAGCCAGTTTGATCCAGGTCTAGCATACAGCACATGGGGCGCAAACCCCAAATAACCCAGAGCGCCTCCTCCACAGTAACCAGCTGAAACTCACTCCAGGTAGGCAGATCTACATCTCTCACTGTCACCGGCTCATGACAGACCACTTGAACCCAGCCCGACCCAACTGAATGGAGAACACCTCGTCAGAGAAAAATCTGCCAAACTCCTCACACAGCAGTGTGTTATGAGTTTGTTTTTTCACACACAAAGTGTGTGGTATTATGCAAGTCATTACAGTGAAGCTTGAGCAGTTAATCTGGATATCCCACAGCTAGGCTATGTAAAACAAATTAACACACTGCTTTCCATATTTTATTTTTCATAATTACCGGTTTTATGTGCAACAGAAAGAAAACATGATTTTGTAAACAAGAAAGGATGCCTGGTTACTGTTTGAAAACACACAGGGCCCGATTCTTAAAAGCTCCCGGCATAGCACAAGGGGCTTGTGCCACCAGGATGGCACAAAGTGTCCCTTGTGCCAAAAGATGCGCCGGGAGCAATTCTCAAAGGCAGTCTGCATCAGCCGCAGGCTGCCTGTACTAGACGGGGCTTGCGCCACCAGTGCACCACAAAATGGGCTGCAGCATGGTGCTAAGGGGCTTACAGGAGATGCAGGCTGTTGAATCCCCTCAACTGGGATTCTCAAAACTCTCCTTGAAGGCAAGTTTCTAAGCACCCTTAGACCAACCAGAGCTGGGAGAGGGTACTTAGAAATTGACCTCAGGGAGAGTTGGGCAATCTGCGGCAATATGCCACAGTCCCCCCTCCCCAGCCCCAATCCCCCTGTTGTTATTAAAGATCCCTGGTGATCTAGTGCCTCCAAGCCCCGATTCCCCGTTATTATAAATGAAGATCCTTGGTGATCTAGCACCCCCCCCAACCCCTGATTCACCATTATGAAATATGAACACATTATTGGTGGTCTAGTGGAACCCCACCCCCGGCAAGCAGTGTCCCACCATCCTGCTCCCCCATCCCCAAACTGAGCCGGTGACTGGCACAGCCCACTGCTCAACACCTTGATCAGACACCAACTGAACTCTCAATGAGCGCTGTACTGTATTCAGTATGCACTCATTGATTGACAGCTTGCTGTACTGTAGAAGCACATCTTTTCTGCCAAATACAGTAGGAGTAGAACATTCTTCCCTGGTGTATTGGCCGTCATCACCCTTGTCAATAAAACAGGTCCATGTAAGCAATCTCCCAGGACACACCTGGAAATGAGGTGTCACAGCTCAGTGTGTCTTTCCCAGTCAAAAATTTTAAATAAATAAAATAATTTCGCTCCTAAATGCTATGCAGCTAATACAGAGCAGTGTATTTTAAAATGGTGTGTTGCCATTCAGCTGTAATTGGATGTTTAAAGTACATTTCTAAAGTCTGAAAAAACTTTGAGAAACATAATATTTAGATACAATTCAGCTTACATTTGATGTATTGTCTGTATTCCTCTTCCATTTGTTTTTCATTACTAGTTTAACTTGTATGGAAACAAGATCCTTTCCCCCTAGAGACCACCAACCTCTGCTTAAAGGATACCAGCCCCCAAACTGGTGGTGCAATATCTCTTAACTCTGAAAACATAGCGCAACAGAGAAGAAGAAGAAGAAGAATCAGCATTTATATAGCACTTTGCATACACAGTGTATCCCAAAGTGCTTTGCAAGCAATGCTAGACTGGTAGTGAAGTGACTGAATGTGTAGTGTCGGCCATATCGCACATCAGCACCCACACACAGCCTGGACAATTGCATGAACCAGTTTTATGGGAAGGGGAATGTTGTCCAGGACACCGGGAATGTCCCCTACTCTTTGCGAAGTGCCCCCTGGGTTCTTTTACTTCCACCAGCGAGGGAAGCCTAACAGAGCCAATCACATTTTCCTGGTGTGTATTTAACTCATTGCCTCCACAGGAGCTTTCTGAAGTTGCAGCACTTGTCTCCTGTATACTGTTAACAGTTAATCCTGAGCCCTTCTAAGTAAAATCAAGCCATAATTGGCATGCCTCAAACAAATGCTAATAGCACAAAAACCATAAGTGCTAGACACAAAGTATGAGTGGCAAAATTATTCAGCATAAAATTACCTTTCCAACAGTGGTATGCAAGGAATAGCAGGTAATTTAGTTTTATTTCTGTGCTGGTTGAAACAGCAAAACAAAATATTTTTTCCACTAAAAAATGCACCATAAACCTTTTTTTGTTGGGAAATATGCAACATATCAACACCAAATTAAGTATCAGACATTAGATGTAATTTTAATAATGTGTTTGTAAAACAAACAGCTATTTCTGTAGTATTAAACATAATTGTTCCTCATTTGAGTCAAGGTGTATTGGTGAGGTTTGAGGACAAATCTGAACCATACACACCATACCATAAACAAATGCATATAACTCTAAAGTATCATTGACACACAACGTATCAGCGGCAAAGTTGTTCCAAACAAAATTGCCTTTCATGATTCTATGCAATCAACTGTACTCAGTTTGGTTTTGTTTTATACTGGCTAAGATATCTGGAATGTGTGTTTTCTTCAAAGTGCTTAGGTGGTTCTAGATTGACAAAATGTCATAAACAAATATGAATGACTCCTAAAGTGAACATGATACACACAAAGTGTCAGTGGCAAGGTTGTTCAGCACAACATTACCTTTCTAATGGTACTGTGCAGTCAATTCTAATCAATTCTGGCTGGCAAGTAATATTAAAATATGTAAGTGACTTCTCCAGATGTTTCTAGGGCACACAGGAAGTCTGTAGGTGACTTCTGTAGGTGTTCTGGGACACACTGTAGTTAGATTTGCTGACACCTACAGACGTTTCTAGGAGGCAATGAGTTAATATGGTTTTGTCAACTTTTAAAAATGTAGACAAACTGTTTCTTTTTAAACTCATTGCTTCTGAATGATCACAAAATGGCCACACTGTCAATACGTGCTGATGTCACAGTGAGGCCACAAGTGCTTGTCAATGATACCCTATGGCACCTTGTAATTATCAATGATTGACTGGCTTTTTTCCCGAAATATCTTTTTAGATGGTAATAAACAAGGGATTTATACTTTTTCATGAGGCGTGGGGTGGAGGAAGCCATGGGCTGTTACAGATCAAATGATACAGGCAGTCCATTGGGAGACCGTCATGTGCCAACACCCATTAAGTTTTACCCCTATAGTCCACTCTCAACGTATGTCAAGCAGATGTCTATGCAGTGCCTGGTCTATGAGGAATGCATCTAATACCATCCAGTCACTTATGGTATCAAGGCTGTCTCTAATCATACCACAGGAGGTGCTCAAAGAGTGAGCCAGTCTTAGCCCTTCTATAAACCTATTGGGTTTTTTGGTGGCATTTTATGGATAAAAGAGTGTGCCCTTGCACTTTCTTAGGATGACAGAACTGCTAACTGAAGGTGTGCAGTGCAGTTCTGGCATCCAAAGGACGCAAGAGTCAATGCTCTAAGATCCATACAAGGGGCCTCCAAACCAGGTCAATAAACTTCTACAGTAGATCATCTGCTCCGACATCCTAAGAATGCAAGAACCAGTGCTCAAAAATCCGCACAAGGGGCCTCCAAACCAGGTCAATAAACTTATACAGTAGATCACCTGTATTGTGATCTGTCTGTATTTTGCTTAGACAGTGTTTACCTATTTTTTCTGAAGTTTAATGTGCAGGCACAAGCAGGGATTTGGTAGTTGCTGTCAGGATCAAGCAGTTACTGTAGGAATATACACTGGCAACATGCATGCTACTGTGGATGAGTGATGTCACTGGAGTGCGTGTGTGAATGTGGTCAGATTTAGTGTTCACGAGCATGTTGGAGATCGTGACTTTTTGTGATGAGTTGGGTTGGGTATTGGTGGTGCAGCATTTGCTTGTGGTCTGTCAGAGGATTTCACTTCATGTACTGCTGTGTAATAGAGGTTGGTCATACTAATTTCCCTGTGTTCTTGTATTTGATGTGGCCATGCTGGTAATGGCTCAAGAGTGTGGTTACACTCCCACTGCTGAGGCAACCCTGGCACCTTTTGTGAAGCAGGTGCTGGGGACGTGCTTCAGAGAAAGTGTTTGATTGCGTGTATAACAGATCTGATATACAGCACGAGAAGCACTCTTATGGCTAAAAGAGTGCTTTAAGCAACTGAGAATAGGCTCTCCTGATTGGCTGGAGCCACACAACAGTAACTAATAATTAAGAATATGAGAGCATCCCCTCTGTATCACTCCCAAAACTCCACTGTCCCAGGGCTGGGAGTTGGGGTCATGTTGATGTAAATCTGGTTCTCCCATATGGTTACTAAACATACTATTGCTGCTGCTAAAAGACCAGGCCATCTAACAACCAGTGAGCATTGTAGATACCTTTGTAACCTCTAGACTTGATTACTCTAGTACTGTATACCTTGGGCTGTCCGGAAAGTTGGTGCATTACCTACAGCTGGTGCAGAATGCTGCAGCCAGATTGGTTACAGGAGCTGCATGCATGAACCACGTTTTTCCTGTGCTGTGCCGCCTGCAAAGATTTCTTATTAGGTGGTGCACCACTTTCAAGGCTGCTTTGTTGAAGGTGAACTGTTAGCATTGTACAAGTAAAGACAGGCCCTATAGGTCTCGATTAGCTAAAGTGCTTTCCTTGGCCGATTGGTGCTAGCGTTAGAAGCGTGAACATGCGCTTCATATCTGTTACTATTTTCAGACAACTATACTGGCAGATAGGAAATCCCCACAGCTTAGTCCATCAGTAGCATCATCAGAGGGATGGCCATGGGGGACTGGGACAATACTGGCTAGCGGGTGGTCACACAATCAACCAGATAAACTTAAAGATTTCAACAATGTACGGTATTTAAAAAATGTACTGCTCATGTGTTTTCGCTAATCAGGACTTATAGGTCCTGTGTTTCTACTTGTAAAATGCTGACAGTTCCCCTTTAAAGATCTGTCAGCCTTCTATGTTCCTGCTCACCCACTCTGCAGAACTTTCTCGGTGGTGGCCCCTCTTGCAGGGAAACCCCTACCTTATCATTTTAAGGCTTCACAGTTGGTGGAGGAGTTTGCAGAGGGGCTGGAGTGCCATTTTTCATCCAAGCTTTTGATGCCACCTAAACTAATAATTTGTTACATGCTGCAAACTTAGTTTTTAATAAGTTCTGAATATTTTATGTCTTAACTGCTGCTCTATTTATTACTGTTAAATTATTTAATTTGCTGTGA
Source organism: Neoceratodus forsteri (assembly GCA_016271365.2). NCBI lineage: Eukaryota > Metazoa > Chordata > Ceratodontiformes > Ceratodontidae > Neoceratodus > Neoceratodus forsteri. The sequence continues at coordinate 64,923,408 of CM028135.1, read as the reverse complement.
TGGCTTATGCAGTATATCTTTGGATGTACAGCTCTTTGTCAAGTGACTCTTGTGTTACATAAATAAAATTGCTTTGCCTTGACTAGTAAGACCTTTAGCGTAAGCAAAGCATAACTACATTGCAATGGATGACGTAGGCACAGTTGGTTCTTTGCTCTTTACCTTGTAACAGTTTGCCCTCTGATAGACTATGGCCTCATAATTATGCCAACTTTATTTATTTATTTATTGAAAATTGGTAACCGGGAAAAGCACACTGAGCCAAGGCTCACTTCCAGGTATGATCTGGGAAGGGGCATATAATGGAGACAAAATATATAACATATATTCAAAATATACAGCATATACATGATAGAAAAATGCAAAGTGCAGCAAAAATATGGTAAACAACAAACAGGCAGTCTAGCGAAGTGGTTTAAGGCTTTGAGCTGCAAACCTGGAGACCTGGGTTTGAATCCCACAGCCCCTACTTGCATACTGTGTGATCCTGAGCAAGTCACTTAACCTCCTTGTGCTCCCAGGTCGTACCCAGAAACAAGCTTCAGCTTAGTGTGTCTCTCCTGGCTAAAAAAAAGTACTGTAAACAGTGTGATGGCTATTATCTCAAATCTAAAGCACTGGTACAGGAACACTAAGGCCATGTAAAGAGAATATCATGGCAAAATTAACTAAGGGCAGAAGCAGGAGGAGGCAGCAAATGGTTTGACATGGCATTTGAGGGAGAAAATGAAAGGGGAGAGGTGGCCCTTTACATGAGTATAACCACAGCATAATACTTGCGTATCCTCAATAAGACAGAAAAATATGTGTTCTTATCTGGACTCCAGCCTCTAACCCTTTGCTTGTAAGGCCAAGACACATCCAGTATACCACCTGGAGGGTGGCAGGGAGGTTATATTGGGAAGTCTTGTTCTTGTGGTAAACCTAGTTCCTAGAGAGAGCAGTCTCCAGCTCTGATGCTGGCAGAGCCTGAACAGAGAGTGAGGTTGCTTACCTGAGAGAGTCTGGTGGTTGTGGTTGGGAGCAGGGGACGACTGAACTTCTTCTGAGATCCAATGGCTGCTGGAAATGATGGGGCAGAGAACATGGCTGCCACCACATTTATGCGAGTGATCCAAGAATGCATCTGCTCGGTATTCCTGAGAAACACGAAACAAATCAAGGTGAACAAAGGGCATTATGTTGGAATGCACAAACGTTATATACAGTATATATAGCACACTTCATACAGAACAGAATCCTGAGGACATTATAGCTACAGTAGGTGGCGCCATCACTGTGTGTAGCACCACAAGGTGACAGCAGGAAAGGTCATACAAGGTGATGTTAGCAGAACTATATGTGAACACACTTGAGGTGAGGTTAGAAAGAGAGGATATAATCGAAACATACAAATCCCTCTGCAGGTTAATTAAGTGGATAGCGAGGAATTGTTCAGATGGAGTGGGATCACAAGCACCTGGGACAACTCCATTAAGCTGGTGGTGGGGGGGGGCAAGTTTATGAGAGATAGAAACACTCTTTCACAGAAGAAACAGTGGAAGGGTTGACTCATGCTGCTGCAAAAAAGAGACAGAGTCAACTTACTTCAGTAGTTACAGATTTAAGGTTTCCCTCGCAGCAGGCCCACAATGATAGTGACTGTCAGTTCACCTCTGATGATAGTGAGTGTGACAATGCTTATTACTCCTCCTATGAACTGAGTCAGCTGTTTCGAGGTAACCCTATGACTAATTGGGGGAGGCAGTATAGCGCAGTGGTTTAAGGCTCTGAGCTGCAAATCTGGTGACATCCAGCAGACCAGACCTGAGTTTGAATCCCACAGCTTCCACTTGCATACTGTGTGACCCTGAGCAAGTCACTTAACTTCCCTGTGCTCCCAGGTAGCGCCTGTAAAAAAAGCTTTCAGCTTAGTGTGCTACTCCTGGTTAAACAATCTAAAAAATAAATTGTGGGGATGAAGCTGGGCCTTTTGGACTGCCTACTCCCCCAGCTTTACCCTTGGAGCCAATGCTCCCTGAAAGTGAAGTGCAAAGTATTACAAAGTAGTAGTCTGAGGCTGCGGGCTCCCTGTGTTTTGTGGAACTGTGTGACTTGCCCAAAGAAGGGACTGATGGTCTGAGTCTTTCTGGTGACACACCAGCACTTGAAGAACAGTATGAGAGTGCTGACAGCCCTGTTTCTGTGCAGTGGCGGCTCTACACCAGGGCCCGCCAGGGCACGTGCCCCAGTAAAAAAATGCTGTGCCCCAGTTGGTGCCCCATATGGTGCAGAGCTGCCCCCATAATAACAATATATCAGTGCCCTGGCTGCCATCTGTTGTGCCCCAGCTGTGCCCTGGTAACCATTTGTGGCTAGAGCCGCTACTGTTTCTGTGCTACAAAGCCTAATTGTGCCTGAACCTTCTCAAAATGAGCCAGCTGCGCCCTCGTCAGAGGATAACAATGAGCCAAGTGTGGAAACAGAGCCTACAGAGCAAGGAGTTGATAGTGCTCCCAGTTTGGACATTCCCATTCATGCAGAGGCACCCCTCTCAAGTTACGAAAGCTCCAAGGCAAGTGCTGAAAGTATAGAGACCGTGGTTGTTCCCCCCAGAAAAACTGGCCGAGCTGTCAAGCCAGTATTGCACTTCAGTTATGATTCTCCCGGGAGGCCAGTGGATTTGCCTCTCAATGTGGTTCTCAAAGGCGTTAATGTCTCGCCAAGCTCACTACCCAAATTGAGCTTGATGGCCAGCTTCAGGTTACATGTTTTTCCCTCTCACCACGGTGCCTCTACCCCATCCAGCCCCAAGATAGTTGATAGGGAAGGTCCCCCCTCTTACATTGTTTAATGTACAAGAAGTTATTACATGAATCAGTATTGTGATATTACTAATGTGTTGATTATAGTAGAATCAGTATTACCTTTATGAAGCATGCATAAGTATTGTCAATGTGGATGTAGTAATGTGAAGTATATTGAAATGTATAGTAATGTAACACGCTAATGATATATATGTCTCGTTTATATTGCATTTTTGATATTGTGATGGTACAGACTTGACGTGGACGCCAAGTTTTGTCCAGTCAGGGAAGGTTGTAACCCCCACACACACAAATAGGGGTTCCTGAAAAGTCTTCCTTGAGCTTGCCTAAATGCTCACTGCCAGGCTGGTGTCCTGCATTTTATCAATTTAAATGTATTGCCAGAGAGTGCCTGTATAGCCTTTGTGTACTTTCTCTTTAAGAGCTGCCTGGATTGCAGTCATAATTAATCTGGGAGGGGGGCTGAGTGTTTTTATGCTCAAGTCCTGCCCGGTCTGCCAGATAATCGCTCCATTCTGCCATCGTTAATTGCACAGAGGAAGCTTTGTTATAAGATGTACTTATTTGCTGAATATCTATTAGAGTGGTAATGATATTGGAGTTTGTTTAACCTGCCTTCTTTGCAGCATGGACATTTCTATTTATCACCACCATCTTGGTCCTGAACTGCCGAAATGGGCCAATCAGTACCTTTGGGGACTTTAAAATGGAGCCTGTCCCCAGGGGCTTTGTGGGAGCAAACGTTTTTAGGAATTGTAGTTTTGGGCTTTTGGTGTCTAAATGAACCTGGAGGGGGAGCCCTTATTGTGATTGACAAACAGATCAGCCAAATGAACCATTTAGATCTTGAGGAAAGTCCCAAACTGCTTGCAGTTTCAGTTCAGATCTGAGTTGGGAGGTGAAGGAGTAACAGCTCGAGATAGTCTAGCAGCAATCCTATGTGGATTCGCATGGGAGAACTGTGAAAGGGCAGAGTTTTGGCCTGCCTGTCTGTCTGCTGTCCCTGAGAGGGAAAACAGAGTTGACTCTGACTGAATCTGAGTTTTGGGAATGATTTATTGCCACTGAACTGTGACCAGGCTTGAAACCTGAAGAAAACTGAAGATTTGCTGAATGCAATCGGCCTGTCAGGATTTCCAGCCACCTCTGAACTCCCGGTTTGTGCAGATACTCTGTAATTATGACCAGATAGCAATCGGCCTGGTATAGTAGAATTTCTTACATGTAAATGTGCTGTGTGCTGTTAGTGAATCATGATTTGGTCCCCCACTGTGTACTGAACTGTGTTCCACTTGCTGGAGGCGGCATCCAGCTCCAACGGACTGAATCCGTTTGCATCTCCATTTGGCCCAGGCCTTGCCACACTGGCTAGCCAGACTACCCACTGCACAGAGAAAGCCATCGATGAGACCTGCTTGCGGAGCAGCCCCCCTGCTCAACACTTTGAACAGGAATGACACCTAGATGATTCGTGTGGGTTCTGCTTCTCCTGGCACTCCAGCTCAAAAACCTGCAGTCTCGATTTCATCCTGCCTGTGTCCTGCATCGGGTATCATAAGTAAACATCAGGGTAGCTCCCTGCAACAGCAGCTAAATCTAAAGTGTTGTCATCTGATTGCTTTGTTGCTTTTCTTTCATGAACTGAGCCCTCCGGCTCTGGATTACAAACAGTGTGTGTTGTGCATGTTGCTTTCTTCTATCACAGGGCCCCAACCAGCTGTGATGCCGGCCTACTCCGGACAACATTTCTGGCTAGCTCGTTTTTGTCCCTGGGCACCCAGAGTGTGTGACTGTGTAGGGACTCTGAAGTGCATGCGTAGCTGTCTGATTGATATAGCCTTTAAGCAAATCAACCTGATTATACCCCTCTCTTGTTCTAGTCTCCTGAATAAATCAAATCTATTTTTGCATTTAACCTGACTGTGGTTCCAGTTTGTGCCAAGAGTACTGTACTGTTGCTATTTGCTGTGCATAACCTTGTTTTACAGGGGGTCCCCAGGGTCAAGCTAGAGGAATCAGCCCTGGTGGTAAGTGCAAACAGTGTGGGTAATTGCATGGTAAATAAGGGTCATTGTAAAAGTGATTATTGTGTATTGTTCAGGTCACTAGAAGGGAAAGAGGGGGGTTACAGTGTCTGGGAGGCTGTGCCCAGGTTAGCTTGACCACTAACAACCCTGACCTCCGGGTGGAGGCACCTGTTTCAGTACCCAGACCCCTTAAACTGCAACTAGCCACGCAGGCAGGGATAGTAGCCCTTGGGATAGCACTACCTAGGGGTTACACAAGGCTGTTGGAGGAGGTGGTCTGTGTGAAATCAGTGGGGGGATTCAAAACAGGGTGGTACATATTCAAGGGGTTGACAAAGACCAAGATCACACCAGAAAGGGAGGGAGAACGGGGGTTAAGGAGCTTCCAAGGTTCTTTCATTCAGTGTGGGGTAGAAATGGGCCAACATGATGGGCCAGCGTGCCTTCCCTTATGACAGATTCTATGTTTCTATGTGACAAGAACATTGATTAATTGTCATCATGGGCTAATTGTGTTGGGGAAATGATGTCCTACATATTTCTCTTTTTAACCCCCCCCCCCCACCACATGGAGAAACCTGACTGCATCAATCGTCTTCAAGGTATGCCACTGTTTCCATTCTCTCCTGAAGGGGAGATGGAATGTGGACTTCCCCGCAGCAGTCCTATGACCATTACTGTAAACCAGTGGCCATACGATTCACTAAAGATTTACTGCAGAGCAAAGTAAATTTGTTACAGAAATCTATTCTTTTATTATTTTTTCAATAAGCTAAATATGATCACAGTGTGATTTTATTTTGTTTTATTGCTGTATTTATTTTTCAGCACTTCTTTGTACAATCCCAGACTTAAAGGATAAGGCTGTACTCACCATTTTAGTCATTCCTGATTCCCTAACCTAATATAGATTCTCTAGCACCATATAAATAGTCCTTCCAACTGGTCAAGAGAAGACGGCTATGTTCTGCCCCGTCCCATGACATCACTGCCCCCACGCTGCATGAGGTGGAGGAGCTCCCTATATTCCTATCCAAACACTTTATGAGAGAAGGTGGCTTGAGTTAAACAGCAGAATATTTTCAGGTGAAAGGAGGAAGGGAACTGTTGACTAGGGCAGATTAAGTTGGAAAGGGAACACAGGACAATTAAAACAGTAGTTAAGACTACTTTCCATTCCTTTTACTCACTCTGAGCTGTCTCCAATAGGGTTTCCACCTGTCAGGTTTTTTACCTGGTGATCAGGTTTTCAGGGTCCCCATCAGGTAGTTCGGTTTTGCTCTGTGCTGGTCAGGTTTTTGAGCCATTTTGAGTGCTCACATACTTTTGAAACAGATTTTGTTGTATCATGCATTGTTTCAGCTGCATGTCCACGTTACAGACAAGTTCTGTTGTCAGTATAGCCCTTTGTTTGTGAAAGCAGTCACCCTGGGAGGTGTAAAGTATGGCCATTAACACCATTAGCACTTATTTAACCTAGTCATTTCCACTGCATCTTAAAGTGGCATAGCACCAAAGCTGCCCCCCCCCTGCCTTTTGTAACAGTAACAGAGCCAGTTGTCTTCCACTTTCATTTGCTGGTAAACATTTTCATATCTATAAATGAGTTTTCTTTTATCTCTGTATGTTTATCTGGTAAACCAATGTCAATAAATAAATAAATACATAAGTAAATAAATAACTAGAAATAATCTAGTAAAGTAACTTTGTAGATACAGTACAGTATCTTAACATTTGTGTTGAACTGTTGCTTTAAGCCTTGTCTTTTACTGGTATTACAAATGGCTTTCTAGGTCTAGGAGGAACAATGAATGAGTCATGAAAAGGGGGGGGGGGCTAGAGGCGGAGCTTATGATCCATTTTTTGCTTCAATCAAAGGTGGCAGCCCTAGTCTCCAAACAAATCAATGAAAGCAGTCCTCTCTTAGGAAAAGGGCTCAAAAAATGGCTAGAGCTGCCTGAAGGAAAGCAGCAAAAATAGAATGTTTAAGGCAGTTTGTTGTGGTTGCAGAATGCCTTGCAGTAAGCCTGGATTGCAACTATTTCCATGGTAAATTTACCAGGATAGGCCCAGGAAGATGCTCCTTCTCTGGTAAAAATGCACTACCAGGAAGACAGGAAAAGCTATGTGGAATAGTGTCCCACCCGATGCTTTAAACAGCATAGGAAGCTGGGAAGCACATTATAGATACTGTATGAAAGTTGTTCGGCTGCTGTTCTCTGCTGCCATCTACTGGTCAATTAGGTACTTGCATGTGAAACGAATTTCAAATTCTGTTCTTTCCCCAGCTAGATTCATTCCCTACCTGCACAGATGAGAAGTATAAGAAAACAGAAGTCTACCAATAAGCCAAAGGAGCAGCAGTCCTAGTATAGCTAGTCAGAGAGTAGGTTACGCTCAGCCAGGCTCAGTACAAAGCGTGAGGCAAAACATCTTAGCCTGCTGCCCCAAATTATAATATGACACCACCAGCATCTGGGACAGAAAAACAGAGAAACATACATAGAAACAAAGAACATAGAATTTGTTGGCAGAAAAGGACCACTAGACCCACACAGTCTGCCCAGTGGTTCCCTGTCTATTGCACCTCTGCACACCCTAACTGGACTTTTGGGGGCCCTCCCTGTTTCTGTTCTAATATGCCCCTGTGTCTATCCCATGCATCCTCGAAGTTCTCTACCATTCTAGCCTCCACCACTTTGGCTAGAAGATGGTTCCATATGTTTACCACCGTTTTGGTGAAGAATATTTTCTCACATCCTTCCTGAACTTCCTTCCTCCAGCTTCATCACATGCATCCTAGCCCTTGAGCTCATCCTTTTTTGGAAAAGATTATCCTCCTGCACACTGTTCATCCCTTTGAGGCACTTGTAGGTCTCAATCAGGCCACCTCTTGCTCTCCTGTCCTCCAGGGTGTACATGTTGAGACCCTTCAGTCTCTCCTCGTATGGCTTCCCTTGCAACCTCTGCACCATTTTGGTTCCCCTCCTGGGGACCATCTCCACTCTGTCTATGTCCTTTCCGAGGTGCACTCTCCAAAACTAGACACAGTACTCCAGGTGTGGGAATACCAGACAGTAATACAGTGGCAGAATCAATTCCCTCCTGCTGCTGGTGATACCACCACATTCACCCCAGCATACCCCTAGCCCTGCCTACAGCCTTGTGACACTGTACTACTACCTGGAGGTTCTCTAATATAATAACCACAATGTCTCTTTCCTCTCTTGTGACTGTCAATGTCTCTTCTGCCAAAAAAACTATACTCAGAACTGGGGTTCCAATGCCCTAGGTGCATGATTTTGCACTTTTAGGCATTGAACCTCAACTGCCATGTTTGGCCACTCCTCAGGTTTCCACAGATCTCTGCACATTTTTACGCTTCTTCCTGAGTGTTCACCCTATTGCAGATTTTGGTGTCATCTGCAAAAGGGCATACCTTTCCCTTCAGTTTTCCTGCAATGTCTCCAATGAAGAAAGTGAGGACTGGTTCCAGTACCGAACCCTGTGGTACCCCACTGGTCACTTGCACATCCTTACAGAGTGAGTGCCATTAACCGTCAGCATCTGTCTTCTATCTGGTAACTAGTTTTGAACCCAGTCTACAAATTTGGACCCCACTCCTCAGCAGGTCAACTTCCTATTCAGCCTTCTGTGTGGCACAGTGTCAAAGGCCTCACTGAAGTCCAGATAGGCTGTGTCCACTACCTACCCCAAACTATTACCCTGGTCACCCAGCCAAGGAACTCCATCAGATTTATTTGGTATGACCCTTCCTTTATGAATCCACGCTACCTGTGGTCCTGCAGTCCATTGGATTCTAGATGCGTAACCAGCCTCTCTTTCTGTAGGGTTTCCATTAGTTTTCCCACCTCTGAAGTTAGGCTGACCGGTCTTTAATTGCCAACTTCCTCCCTGCTGCTGTTACGTAAAACGATCACAGCAGCCCTTCTCCAGTTCTCTGGAACCACTCCTGCTTCTAGTGACCTGTTGAATAAGGCTGTCAGTGGGAGAGCTAGCACTTCTCCAAGCGCTTGTTGTACCCTGGGATGTATTCCATTGATTCAGCCCCATGACTTTATCCACTGTCAGGGTTGTGAGTCCCTTCAGGACTCATACCTTTGAAAATGGAGTTATGCTCATCCCCCATTCCTGCTTCTCCTGGCAGTCCATCCTCCCCGCCCCGACTGTGAAGATGAAGCAGAAGTTCCTGTTTAAAATGAAAGCATTTTCTTGGTACCCTTCTGCACAGTCTCCTGTCCATCCTCCTAATGTTTACTACCCCTCCCTCATTTCTCTTCTCATTTACATATCTGAAAAAAAGTCTCATCTCCTCCAGAAACACCTCTAGCAATCCTTTCGTTCGTCTGTACCTTTGCTCCTCTAACTGCCTTACCTGCTTCTTTCTGTTTGACTTGGTACACCTCCCTGTCCTCCTCCCTCTGTGTTTCTGTGTACCTCTTAAATGCCACCCTTTTTTCTTCACTAGCCTTGCCACTTCTTTGGAGAACACATAATCTCCTTTTCCTTCTGTTTACCTTTTTCACACAGAGGTTTGTTGCCCTAATTATACCCTCTGTTATTCTTCCCCACTGTGCATATGTGCCTTCCTAGCAACCCCCCCCTCCCATGAGACATTTTCTGAGGCAGTCTTGCATTTCTTTAAAATTTACCCTGAATTTCAGGATCCTTGTCCTAATGTGTCTCTCCTCTGTTCCTTTCCTGCTGAGCCACAGTGTATATGATCACTGGTAGCAAGGGGACTCTCCACTGTGACGGCTGCAATGCTGTCCCTGTTTGTTAGTACTTGGTTCAACACTGCCCTGTCTCCTTGTAGGTTCTTTGACTAGCTGCCTTAGAAAAACTCCCTGTAGGGAGTCAAAGATTGTCCTGCTCCTTGCCAAAGCTGCAGCCAGAAGGTTCCACTTCACATTTGGCATGTTCAACTCTCCAACTAGCAGTGCCCCCCCCCCTTTCTGCTACCCTGATGATAGCCTCCCCTAGTGCCTTACCCATCTTTGCTGGAGGTCTGTACACTACCCCAGTATGGACAGTGGTCCCGAAGCCCATCTACAATTGGAGGCAGTATAGCACAGTGGTTTAAGGCTCTGAGCTGCAAACCTGGAAACCTGGGTTTGAATCCCACAGCCTCTACTTGCATACTGTGTGACCTTGAGCAAGTCACTTAACTTCCTTGTGCTCCCAGGTCGCACCTGGAAACAAGCTTTCAGCTTAGTGTGTGTCTCTCCTAGTTTAAAAAAAAAAAAAAAGACCCACAGCACCTCCAGACCCTCCTCAACTTGGTCACCTTTAGCCCCTTTCTGACATAGAATGCTTCCCCCCCCCTGCCCTGTCTCTCCTAAATAAAGAGTAGCCCGGTATGGCCATGTCCCAGTCATGGTACACCATGATTCCATTATGGCCACTAGATCCTGGTAGCCTCTGCCATGATAGCCTCTATGTGTGGAATTTTGTTTCTAACGCTCTTGGCGTTAACATACATGGCTCTCCATACCTTCCCCCACCTTGCGAGGCCCTGTTTCTTCCTCCCCTTCTTGCCTATGATAGGATCTAAATCTCCCCCTGACTTACCCACTCCCATTTTGCTTTCTCCAGTTCTGGTCCAGTTTGATCCAGTCTCCTCCACTATCTGAGTTGTATCCCCTTTTCATTTTCTCTTGTTCCTGTACCTGACTTTTTAACTCCCTGACCTTGGGGTGTTTCATTTATTTATTTATTGAATTCTGTTAACCAGGTAAGCCCACTAAGACTAAATGTCCCTTTTTCAGGGGCAACTCAGCTTTAATTACAAAGTGTGTGTGTGTGTGTGTGTGGGGGGGGGGTGTTTAACCAGAAAAGGCACACTACGCTGGCGCTTGCTTCCAGGTGCAACCTTGGCGCACAAGGAAGTTAAGTGACTTGCTCACGATCACACAATATGCAAGTGGGGGGCTGATGGGATTCAAACCCAGGATTCCAGGTTTTCAGCTCAGTGCCCTAAACCACTACGCTATACTGCCTCCTTATAAAGAGGTATAGACAGTACAGATTTTGTGCATTCAGAAGTGGATGGCAATTACATTAGGTTAATTACATACAATGTACAAGAGCAGGGAGACATACATCATTCAAACAGTATCACTCACATTTGGAACCAAATACATATGGAAAACAACAATAAACCAGCTACTCCTACAATTTGGAGGAGGCCTGGTAGATCATGCCAGCCGCCGCATGAGTTGATCGATTACTGGTACTTAGACAAGTGTAGAATAGAGGCAAGGGTACACTTTTGAAGGAGAGACCATATCAACGAAGACAGCTATATATATTATTCTCCAGAAGAGAGGTCTTCAGCCCTGTCTTGAATTCCCCAAGGTATGTGCAGTCTTGGAGGGAGGATGGGAGATTGTTCCACAGTGAAGGGGCAACAGTGGCAAAGGACCTTTGGCCTGAGTTGGTCCTTACCCTAGGAACTTCCAGTAGTGTGTTGGCTGATGACCAGGGAGTCCTTCTCGGTGACTTGATAGTCAGAATATCCCCCAGGCTAGCCAGAGCTGGACCTTTTAGTCATTTGAATGGACACGGGGTCATTCTGCCAAAAGCAAAAAAACTCGCGGCAAACAGTTCTGCAAGCAAAAGGGCGTGCGCTGCAATATTGTTGGGTAAAACACCAACCCAACACAAACAGCACATGCTCTTTAAAACAATGGGCTTTTTTGTGTTTCTGCAGGAGGGGGGCTTTGTTCCCCACCCCCCCAGACATGTGGGGCTTTGCCCTCCACACTTCCCAGGGAGAGGTGGACTTCAGGGATGGGGAGTAACTTGGGGGGGGGGCTTCTTTTTTTTTAAATAAAAGCTACAAAAAGTTGCAGCACAGGGAGACCTGGTAGGAATTGAACCATGGTCCCAGGTCTCCGTTTCCGCCGTGTGCTGGTGCCTTAGCCACACCACCACGGGAGTGGCTCGACCAGCACTCCAGCGCATGGCAACCTGATACTTCTGCATTTTCAGTGCACAGCAACAGGGGTAGCGCTATTTCCCTACTGCTGTTCTACCCCTGTTGCTGTAATTATAGGCACACTATACACAGCATGGTTAATAGCGCGCTGTCTTTCTTGTGCGATATTGACCTGGTACCATTTAAATGCTAGGCTCAGTAGGGAAAAATGTAATCATCCTCCCAGTGTTGGCCAATTGAGTAGTTTAAGTACAGCGCAATGATGTTACCTGTTTGGTGACCCTGCAGCAAAGCAAGCAACTCTATGATACAGGGTTTTAACCCCCTGGGCCCTCCCTCCCTCTCTCCCTGTCATTTTACCATCTGGGTGGCAACTGTTGCCTCCCTCAGCTTTTCCATCTCCCCCCTCGCTAGTTTAAATGCTCATCCAAGAAGCATCTAAACCTCACATCAATAACTGCTGACACAGTCCTAGAAGGATGCAGGCTGTCTCCCTTTTAATGGCCCCATCTTCCCAGGTTGGTCCCCAGTCCCCACTGTAGCCACAGCCCTCCTCAATGCGCTATGTCTTCAGATAATCACTTAAGGTCTTGGTGAGGAGTACCCATGCCTGCCCCCTGCCCTTTACAGATAGCACCTCAGAAAATGCCCCCATGCATGCTACCTGCTTGAGGCCCCTGCCCAACTCCCTGAAGTTTCCCTGTTCTACCCCTGCCCTCTCCTATGCCAGGTAATTTGTTCCAAGATAAACAATAACATCCGGCTCCCTCCCAGCTTTTGCTGCCCTAGCAAACAGCAGGACCTGCTCTCCATCCATCTCAGCCGAGGCACCCCTCATGCACCTCATCTCCCTATCCTTCCCCACCCCAGAACCCAACTCTATGTCCCTCTCTATAGAGTTCCCACCAGCAACTGCCTCCTCTTGGGCTGGGGACCTCTCTTTTCCTTCTTGGGGGCTCCAGTTCTGAGGATGCCCCCTCCTCCCCTCCCACAGTGACGAGAACATTTTGTTGGATGATCCATTCCATCAACATGGTAAAGGTGTTGCGCTATGATATTGGGTAAAGGATGTGCATCTTCCCCCTACCTCCACCCTCCCTGAGCCCACCAGGGTCCATTCACTCTGTCTCTGTCTAGACATCCTCTGGCAGAGCAGCGGTGGACTTGGTGGCCCTTGGGTGGGATAGAGGGCCTGTTGAACCCTTGGCAGTCGAGCTTGGAATTCAACAACCTGTGCCCTCAACCCGGAGAAGTTAGTGCAGATGGGGCCGCACCTCAGTCTCCACCAGGTCTCTTGAAAGACTGTGCACCATGCACCGCATCCATTACACAGCACTACTCCGATGACCACTACCCCATCTGCCATCCTCACTTAGTACCCACCTTAGTTCAGATTACCCCTCTACCCTCTTCCTACTTCCTTGGTGCTTCTATCCCTCTGTTCTGCATTCCCATAAACTTGCTTATTGACCTACCCTAGATAGGGTTCATCCTGCTTTCCCTGTCCAAACCTGTTAAAAACCCATTGAGTTACAAAAAGACAGCTTCCTTCATAAAGGTGACCCCATCTGCAGCATGTGCAATTGTCTAAACCTGGCAGATGCCGCAGCAAGAAAGATGGCAGTCTACCTCAAGAAATGTAGCAAAGAAATAGAAGCTCAAGTTCAAGACAGTTGGATTAGAGCATTCAGTAACTGAGACAAGTTGCACAAATGGGATAGTTGATGTTTAACAGGCTTTAACTTCCACCAAGGACCTTGGGCACTAAAAGGTAGCATAAACAAGAAAACCACACGTCTATGGCTGCTAGTAACCTGACCACTACTATTTAGAAAAGGATAAATTCTACGTCAGTGACAGCAAAACAGCTGACAAGATTGATACCTGGGCATTATGGTTAACAATAGTGTGGTGGAAGGTGAAGAAAAACCCTTGGATAATATATATATATATATATATATTTATAAAATGGGTAAGAAAAAAAGAATCAATGTCATCAATGCAACTGGACAAACACCATCACATGACCGTGCGTATATCAGAGCGCGACCGCACACCTGCACTTTTACCCCCCCAAAACAATTTTGACATTTTATAAGATAGATATACCACTCTGAGGTGTGCGGTGGCGCTCTGATATACACACGCCTTAGGCGGTTAGCGCTACGGCCTGCGGCCTCGCGTGCATATATCAGAGCGTGACTGCACATCTCAGAGTGGTATATCTATTACATATATACTGTATATGTGTGTGTATATATATATATATATATATATATATATATATATATGTGTGTGTGTGTGTGTGTGTGTGTGTGTGTAATCACACATGCCCCCATAATGCAAAGCATCATGAACTGCATATGCAAATCACCACAGAATATTATGTTGGTTCAACTTTAAGCAAAAATGCATGGTGCCGAAAGGCTTCTCACACAGTTTGCAAAGAGTGCCAACTGAAGACATAGACACATGTTTCGTCCTACCAGGACTCATCAGTATGCCTCATCTGTTTGACACCCCAGTGGAATTAACCAGCTACCCTAAGATGGTCTATCTGGGTTATGTCGTGGTGAACCCAATTAAAACAAAAAACAAGTTAATATATAACTTATATACTAATTAACTAGAATAACTAAGTATATATATATTTACAACTGGTGTGGGTCTGGAACAGTGAAGATATCACTGACATCTCATGGGCCACTAGTGAGATATCAGGATATCTTCATGCTGGTATGTCACAATGGTTCAGAACTCATTTAGAATGCTCAGCCTCAGTAGCAGTACTAATCAAATTCAAATGCAAATAACTTTTAAACGAAAAATGACAACATGGTACTATAAGCACGAAAGTTGTTCAGCACAAAAATATCTACAAAATGGGTGGTGTTTCATTTATAGCTAACTTTTATTTTTTTAATAATTAGCAAAAAACTGCAGAAAATTCTATTTGTTTTTCACTTTTTTGACAAATAAATTTGAATAACTTTAAAATGAAAAATGATAGCATGGTACTGTGAGCACAAAATTTGTTCAGCATAAAAAGAGCTACAAAATAGGTGGTGTTTCATTTACAGATGCCTTTAGTTTTTTATTATTAGTAAAAAACAGTAGAAAATCTTACTTTTTCACTTTTTGCAACAAACAAATGCAAATAACTTTGAAATAGAAAAAAAAGAGAGACCCACCCTTGTTGTACAAATCAAATATGACATAGGTGGGTGTGAGATAGCAGAAATATCTCCACTCACTGTCACTGAACTCTTGTGTCCCACTCGTGGCTTCACCACTCGTGGGATATCAAGAGTTCAGTGACAGCTCATGAAGATATTTCTGATATTTCACTCCCACCCAAGTCACATCCCATATACAGTATATCTATATATATATATTTTTCCTTTTTTAAACACATTTATTTATCCAGTATAGGATCTAGTATATATAATCCACTGAGACAAGTCTCATGTGTGGTGGAGTTCTAGGCCAAGAGGTGGCAGATCCCAGATATTATAATAACTTTGTCTCCCCATACGACGCACAGGGGTAATGCCAAACTTCACCCAACAACTAGCACACCAAAATCTGGCCAATGGAAAATCATGTACACAAATGCTCACAGCCTGGGAAATAAGATCCCAGACCTGCAGACAATAATGTCAGAGGCTAAACTGGACATAGTAGCAATTAGTGAGACGTGGTTTACCAAGTAACACTTGGGAGACTTCAGTACCTGGCTATGTATTGTTTAGAAGAGATCGAGGTGCAAAAGGGGAGGAGTGGCCCTGTATGTTAATGAAAATATCAAAGCTATAGAAATTCAGAATACACATAAGGAGCCAGAAGAACTGTGGGTCACCCTGGAAACAGAAATGGGACAGCCATAAGAACTGGGGTTGTCTACAGGCCCCAGACCAGAGGAGGACATAGACACATTACTGTTAGAAGATATACAAAACATGACAGCTAAAGGGAGGTTCTGATAATGGGAGACTTCAACATGCCGGATACAGATTGGTCAATACCAGCAGGAACATCTGCCAGAACTAGACTCATAGTGGATTCCCTGCAGGGGGAGGGCCTCAAACAACTGGTACAGCAACCCACAAGAGACAGGGCTATCCTAGATCTAGTACTGACTAACAAAGAAGGGATCACAGATCTCCAGGTAGAAGGTCACCTGGGGGCCAGTGACCATCACATGGTATGGTTCAATTTGGCTACTACATCTAAATCATCCCATTCCAAGGCAAAAATATGGGACTTCAGAGGAGCTGACTTTGATAAGATGGCCAACAGAGTTAAGCTAGCCCTGGCAAAAGAAACACAGGTGAGGGGTACAGGCAAAGTGGGCAAGCGTTAGGATGCAATACTTGAAGCAACATCCCATTGTGTTAGACAGAAAGGAAGTGCAAAAGAAGAAGGAAACCACTTTGGTTCTCAAATACAGTAGCAGAAAAGGTCAGAGCCAAAAGGCTGGCCTTCAGGAAATATAAGGAACACAGCGGGATGAAGATAGGGAGGCATACAAACTGCCTAAGGGAAGCAGGTAAGGCAGTAAGGCAGGCAAAGTCCCAAACTGAAGAAACACTAGCACGAACAGTAAAGAAGGTGACAAGACTTTCTATAGATACATTAGAAAGGAGAAAGTCAGAGGCATTGCTAAGCTTAATGGAGAAAAGGGCATGTGAGGAGGAGGACCTGTAAAGGCATCTATCCTAAATAGATACTTTTGCTCAGTATTTACTGAAGAAGGTAGGGCAGGGCCCACAGCTCAACATCATGGACACAGGGGGGGAGGTGAGCACTACTCCCTTCACAAAGAAAGGGTCCTACAAGAGCTTGCTAAGCTCAGGGTGGATAAGGCAATGGGACCTGATGGCATACATCCCAGGGTACTAAGGAGCTAAAGGAGGAACTAGCAGAGCCATTAGCAGAATTGTTTAGTGAGTCTCTAAGCACAGGAGAGGTCCCAGAAGACTGGAGAAGGGCTCATGTGATCCCGCTCCACAAGAGTGGTAGCAGGGAGGAGGCGGGGAACTACAGACCGGTCAGTCTTACCTCAGTAGTGGGCAAGATTATGGAGGCACTCCTTAAGGAAAGGATATTGCAACACCTGGAATCCATAGGGGCACAGGATCCAAGACAGCATGGGTTTACAAAAGGAAGGTCCTGTCAAACTAATCTCATAGATTCCTTTGACTGGGTAACCAGAGTGGTGGACCAAGGGGGAGCAGTTGATGTCGCCTACCTTGACTTCAGCAAAGCTTTTGACACTGTTCCACATAGAAGATTGATAAATAAGCTGGGTAGGCTCGGGGTGGGTCAGAAGTTGGTCACCTGGGTGGCAAACTGGTTGATGGGCAGAAAACAGAGAGTGATGGTAAATGGTATACAGTCAGAAGAGATGCAAGTCACAAGTGGGGTACCTCAGGGATCAGTCCTGGGGCCAGTCCTCTTCAACATCTTCATTAGTGACCTTGCAGATGGACTAGAGGTAAGGCTTGTCTGTTTGCAGATGACACCAAGATCTCCAACAGAGTAGATGATCCAGATGGGGTGGGCAGAATGAGAAGAGATCTGGATAAACTAGCAGAATGGTCAGAAGAGTGGCAACTGGGATTTAATGCAAGAAGTGCAAAATCATGTACATAGGGAAGAGAAACCCTGAAGCCACCTATAGGCTGGGTGGGGAGTTGCTAGCAAGTCACAAAGGAAGAAGAGACTTGGGCATCATCATCACTGATGACCTAAAATCATCAAGCAGACCTCTAAAGCAGTAGGTAAGGCTAGGGGGTGTTAGGGTGCATTAGTAGGGGAGTATCTGGAAGTCGTAGAGGTAAGTATCCCTCTGTACAAAACACTAGTTGAGCCCCATCTGGAGTACTGCGTGCAGTATTGAGCCACACCTTCACAAGGACATTAACCAAATTGAGGCAGTCCAGAGAAGGGCAACCAAAATGGTGCAGGGACTGCATCAGAAGACATATGAGGACAGATTAGCAGACTCAATATGTATACCCTTGAGCAAAGGAGGGAGAGGTGATATGATCGAGGCATTCAAACACCTTAAGGGCATAAACAAGGTGAAAAAGTCTAACATGTTTAATTATAAGAAAAATAGCAGGACAGAGGACACAGCATGAGATTAGAGGAGGCCGATTAAGGGGAATGTGAGGAAATTCTTTTCAGAAAGGGTGGTGGATGCATGGAATGGCTTACCACAAGAAGTGGTGGCTATGAATACAGTGCAGGGCTTCAAACAGGCATGGGATAGGCATAAGGGAGCAATACAAATGACTATGAATAGATAGGCCACTGACAGAGCAAAGGCTGATGGCACATTTATAAGGTAGAAAAAGAAATGGGCAGACTGGATGGGCCTTGCGGTCCTTATCTGCCGTCAACTTCTATGTTTCTAACTTATTAACTAAAGTCAGCAAAGTATCTGTAATACAGTAAGGAAAAAGACACTATTAAAAGTAAGATTTACATCTAGTAAACACAGCAGGTAGGATTTTTAAAAGGGCAGACACAGACACAAATTTATGTTTTGCCCATCTCTGCATCTGCCCAAATGTGCTGGAACAGCCCTACTGTAATTTTAAGCATATGCATCATATTGCAACAAAATGTCATGATTTGTGCTAAAAAAAAAAAAGTGACACATATGTGTCTTGTGTTCTTTTTTTCCCACAATCCCTGTAAACTACAGATACAATTTAGACTAATCTCTGCTTTGAAAATTGGGGGAGGCGGATCTTGGAGAGATCCTTTGAAAATCCTGACCCTCATTTCTATAATCCAGAGCTGCAGGACAAGGGAACAGATCACAGTTTAAAGCAGCAATGCATATCAAGGTGAGACAGTTGACACTGGTGGAGGACTACAGACCCAAGTTTATAACATAGTGTAGCAGTATGTTATGCTACTTTCACTAGTGCCAGGAATACGTTTACATTTTTTACATTTGTTTCATTTGGGAGGCTCCACCCCACCCCCTGTTCAAAATAAAAAAAAAACATGTGGGTGGGAAGGGCCCACAAAAAAACATTGCAACGTGTCAACAAAGCACAAATAACGTCGTGCACCATGATACTTTAATAATGATGGTCAGTTGTCCTCCATCAAAACCAAAATTTAAGTGCTAAATCAGTCTCAAATCAGGCCAATGAGGGCACATGGCAAGATCAAAGATAAGAGGCAGCCTAAACTAGAATGAAAAAGCGTAGGTCAAAATTTTTAGCACTAACATCCACCGCTGCTTTTAGCGTACTATAGTTCTAGTGAGTATGGCAGTAGAAAATGTTAAACTGTTTAATGTGAATACAGAAGCTTGTTTCCAAAATAAGTCTAGAGGCACCATTAACAAAACATACGAGATACGTTTCAATGGAATTTCAATCCGTACTTTAGGGGCTGACAAGGTAAATGATCTGAAAGCAGTCTTGGTCCTAATTCTTGGTATTAGGGCCTGAGTCGTCAATGAAATCACAAGAACAAGCAGACCACTCAAAGCAGCACTGTTTGTTAGACACCATATAGTTTTTTTCTCAGCAGTATAGCTTTTTCTGGCAAAAACGTCAATATACCCTCTTTTCTTTTTGTTTTCAGTCATTCCTAAACAAAGATATGGGATTTTGAAGTTTTTTAGTGTTCACTCCTGTACCGTGTCCGTCATGAAAAATGTACATACCTTGGTACAGTGCTGTGCTGTTAACCATCAGAAACATTTGGTAGCACCCTCCTAATACATACGCAGTATGAATCTAGTATTTACGTTCCACAGGAAACCTTGATGGGGAGATGTTTAAGGAAAACTACACAAATGGTATTGCTCTCCCTTGCTAATAGCGATGCCCCGATTAAGGTTTTCAGTAAAATACATTTTTCTAGTACTGTACCTCACAAGTCTGTGTGTCTATTTTTAAAACTGCCCCAAAACTTCAGATGAAAGTATCATCTGCAATCTCATAGCCGGTACACGCTTCTTGTGCATGTTCTATGTCGATATACCCTGTTGACCATGGGTTGAGATTGACAGGGCATATTTGCATAGACTGAGCACAGAGATATGTGTTGAGTGTGAGACAGTGGCAGCAGATACTTATATTTGATGCTTTGGGTGCTTTTAAAGATAGACACACAGGCTTGTAAGCTACTAGAAAACATTATTTTATTGGCTAAACCTTAACTAGGGGCACAGCTACAGGCAGAGGACAGCCACACCATGTGTGTAGTTTTCCTTTAAAAAATTGTGAGTGGCAGACATCTTTAATGACTCTTTAATTTTGAAATTAGCTATAAAAGCTGTTTTAAAAATATCTGAGAAAATTAGAAATACTATGAGTAGGAATCTAAAGATATCAGAAATACATTTTTGCAAATAAAAAAAGATGATACAATGCCATTTTCTACTAATTAACAAATACTTCTGCTTTAGATAATAACCCCTCTGGCAATTGAGCAACTCCTAACTCCAGCGAACAATCCTCATTGGACGTGACGCATGACCAGACAGTTTCTCCAAGTCCCCTTCTGCCGAACCTCATAAGCTTAGCGATCCTTTGCCTACCATGCTCCTTGTTGGCTAAATCACCTCCCTTATGACATAATGTCGTAATCTAAACTAGGACCCTTTAAGAGAAAACTGCGCCAACACCTAGCCGCACTTTGCAGCGGTGACTGCCAATCCTAGTTAGCATTATCCCCACCTCCTCTCTGAATCATCGTCCCATCTACCCCTACTCCTTCTATTTTTGCCCCCTTACTCTCATCCCCCTACCCTACCTGCCACTGTCTCCACTCCCACTCCACCCCGCCATCCCCTCCTGCTGCCATCTCCTTCCCACACACCCCTGTCACCCCCCATTACCCCCTACTTCTTCACTACCCTCCCTTTGCCTCCATGTCTTACCTTCTTCCTCCCTGCCACCCACCCCTTAACCAGACTAGGCCAACTCTGGCTGATTCTCTCCTGCTTGAAACAATGCTATAATAATGTGCAAATGCTGCTCACTTTGTCTGACTCTCTGTACACCAGTTCATCTGAAGTTCTCTTGTATTTTTTGAAAACAGACAAGGTCAACTGAGACTGATTTACTTCTGCCTGTCATATTCATCAAAATATGCCAATTCCTCTCTATGATAAATTTTTCGACTTTCTTGTTTGTATTGTTTGTCTGGTTGTTGTAGTTATGACGTAAAACCTTTGTAAAGGAGCTTTCAGCCTAAAGGTATTATGATCCAAGAATTAAATAAATAAAATAAAATAACTAAGATAATGATTAGATGATTCTCCTTTAGAACTGCCATATAAAATGCACTAGGAATGAAGCTGGCCTTCTACAAGTTAACAAAATCCAGTTCAGTGTTTTTACAGAGACTGCATCGATGAGTCACAGCTGATGCATAGACTGCTAAATGAGCAGTTGTCCAATAAAACCCATCTAGCAACCTTAGATTCAAAGAAAAGATTGACGCTTATATTGAATCTGCATAATTAAAAACAGTAATACCACTGGGGTTATGTGTTTCTCAAGAGTAACTGGTAATGCACGTCTTACCCTACAGAGAACTCCCAGGCAAGTGTTGATTTTTCTTGAACAGGTATTCAATACGTGGTTTAAACCATAGCACTCCATCAAAAAGTAACCCCCATTTTTCAACGAAGGGACTGGCTTGATGTTCATATTGAACGGGAAACATTTTGTGTTTAATTAATTGATACTAACAGTAGTTTCCCTTCAAGTAAAAAAGTCATAAATCATGACATTGTTCTTAGCCAATTAGTACCATTTCCAAACATTCCAGGCACTCTTCTAATTGCAAGGGGGGCATTTCTTGCAGTTAGTTCTAAAATTCTGAAAGCCAGTATTCGGTTGGCATGGTCCACTTTCCATACAAGCGTTTCTCTAATTTTCTACAAAGCAAAACATTTTGATTTTGAATTCAAGCTCTGCTGTTTTTAACAGAAATTTTCAATTTGATTCATAATATATTTATATGTACAATTCCTGTGTTTCTTATAGTTATGAGTTTTTTCCTAAATCCTGTGTTTGCCAGAACTGCTTCACTTTGCATATCTCTCAACCAAAGAACTCAAGAATGCACTCTTACAAGAGATGCAGTAATTGTGCATATAAACCTATAACATAGATTTTGCTTTGGGAGTGTTCAGGAGAAATCAGTTTACAGTTAACCAGACACAGACATTATCACGGTCATAAGACTGAGCTTCATTTGTAGAGCAGAAATAGGGCTGTCATAGGAGAACAAGACTGTTTCAGCTGCATAAACAACAAGCATTTGTCAATGCTGAATGCTGGCTTGCTGGCATTGGCATTGGCAGTACAGGAGTCAGAGAGATGCATAATAGGAATGGCAGTGAAGTATTGAACTGATGCCAACCTCTCTGTTAAATAGGCTGTAGGGAGTTACGTGGTGCAGAAAATAACTAATCAGCCCTGTTTGCCATCTGCAGGTTATTTTCTCTCACCACTAGTGGCCGCCCTATCAGCCTAGCTCACAGTCTCTCCCATTTGTTGCCCACCTAAATCTAGCTCTGATGTTCACATTTCCACCCTAGTTCTAGCTAACACTTGGTGCTCCACTCTCTGCTCTCTCTGCGCTGCCCCTGTAAGGAGGGCACCCAGATCAAGTGGCTGACTCCCATACTTGGTCTAATCCCCAAACTTTCAGCTCGTTTCCCTGGATTTTTCCCTCCTCCCTGTCCCACAGTAGGTGTTCTATTCTGCAGTCATTATGACAATTCCCCCTGCGGTCACAGGACCCACTAGAGGAATGGCCTCCCTACTTAGTCCTCTACCCACCCTACCGTCTCATTGTGTTAGACAGAAAAGGAAGTGCAAAAGAAGAAGGAAACCACTTTGGTTCTCAAATACAGTAGCAGGAAAGGTCAGAGCCAAAAGGCTGGCCTTCAGGAAATATAAGGGAACACAGCGGGATGAAGATAGGGAGGCATACCAAACTGCCCTAAGGGAAGCAGGTAAGGCAGTAAGGCAGGCAAAGTCCCAAACTGAGGAAACACTAGCACAAACAGTAAAGAAGGTGACAAGACTTTCTATAGATACATTAGTGAAAGGAGGAAGTCAGAGAGGGTATGCTAAGCTCAATGGAGAAAAGGAGCATGTAGGAGGAGGACCCTGTAAAGACATCTATCCTAAATAGATACTTTTTGCTCAGTATTTACTGAAGAGAAGGTAGGGCAGGGCCCACAACTCAGCATCATGGACACAGGGGGAGGTGAGGCACTACTCCCTTCACAAAGAAAGGGTCCTACAAGAGCTTGCTAAGCTCAGGGTGGATAAGGCAATGGGACCTGATGGCATACATCCCAGGGTACTTAAGGAGCTAAAGGAGGAACTAGCAGAGCCATTAGCAGAATTGTTTAGTGAGTCTCTGAGCACAGGAGAGGTCCCAGAAGACTGGAGAAGGGCTCATGTGATCCCGCTCCACAAGAGTGGTAGCAGGGAGGGCGGGGAACTACAGACCGGTCAGTCTTACCTCAGTAGTGGGCAGATTATGGAGGCCTCCTTAAGGAAAGGATAGTGCAACACCTGGAATCCATAGGGGCACAGGATCCAAGACAGCATGGGTTTACAAAAGGAAGGTCCTGTCAAACTAATCTCATAGATTTCTTTGACTGGGTAACCAGAGTGGTGGACCAAGGGGGAGCAGTTGATGTCGCCTACCTTGACTTCAGCAAAGCTTTTGACACTGTTCCACATAGAAGATTGATAAATAAGCTGGGTAGGCTCGGGGTGGGTCAGAAGTTGGTCAACTGGGTGGTAAACTGGTTGACGGGCAGGAAACAGAGAGTGGTGGTAAATGGTATACAGTCAGAAGAGATGCAAGTCACAAGTGGGGTACCTCAGGGTTCAGTCCTGGGGCCAGTCCTCTTCAACAACTTCATTAGTGACCTTGCAGATGGACTAGAGGGTAAGGCTTGTCTGTTTGCAGATGACACCAAGATCTGCAACAGAGTAGATGATCCAGATGGGGTGGGCAGACTGAGAAGAGATCTGGATAAACTAGCAGAATGGTCAGAAGAGTGGCAACTGGGATTTAATGCAAAGAAGTGCAAAATCATGTACATAGGGAAGAGAAACCCTGAAGCCACCTATAGGCTGGGTGGGGAGTTGCTAGCAGTCACAAAGGAAGAAAGAGACTTGGGCATCATCATCACTGATGACCTAAAATCATCAAGCAGACCTCTAAAGCAGTAGAGTAAGGCTAGGGGGTGTTAGGTTGTATTAGTAGGGTATCACAAGTCGTAAGAGGGAGTAATAATCCTCTGTACGAAACACTAGTTAGGCCCCATCTGGAGTACTGCGTGCAGTATTGGAGCCACACCCTTCACAAGGACATTAACCAAATTGAGGCAGTCCAGAGAAGGGCAACCAAAATGGTGCAGGGACTGCATCAGAAGACATATGAGGACAGATTAGCGGACTCAATATGTATACCCTTGAGCAAAGGAGGAGAGAGGTCATATGATCGAGGCATTCAAACACTTAAGGCATAAACAAGGTGAAAGAGTCTAACATGTTTAAATATAAGAAAAATAGCAGGACAAGAGGACACAGCATGAGATTAGAGGAGCTGATTAAGGGGAATGTGAGGAAATTCTTTTTCACAGAAAGGGTGGTGGATGCATGGAATGGCTTACCACAAGAAGTGGTGGCTATGAATACAGTGCAGGGCTTCAAACAGGCATGGGATAGGCATAAGGGAGCAATACAAATGACTATGAATAGATAGGCCACTGACAGAGCAAAGGCCGATGGCACATTTATAAGGTAGAAAAAGAAATGGGCAGACTGGATGGGCCTTGTGGTCCTTATCTGCCATCAACTTCTATGTTTCTATGTTTCTATGTAACTCCCCGGCTCTCCTCTAAAGGGCTCAAATTGCCTACCTGAGCGTCACGTGGTCTCTCACATAACCTAACCAAGCTTACAGGCGTGGGTTGCCCACCACAAGCCGGATATCCTGGGCCTCTCTGAAACCTGGCTTAAGCCCCATATATCTGATGCCCAGTGCACTCTCTCGGGCTATAACCACTTCAGACGAGACAGACTGGGTAAAAAGAGGGGTGGCGGGGTGCTCCTCTATTATAAGGCGCACCTAAACTTGTCCCCCATCGACCACTCACCTACCAACCCTCCTGCATGTGAGTTCCTGCATGCTCTCCTCCTGCTGGGTCACACAAAGAAAATTCACCTGGTATGCACTTACATCCCCCCCAAAGATGGTCTGCCTGGTCTCTCCTCCCTGCTTGACAGCATCGGCAATAAAGCGGGTCCCAACAAAATCCTAGTAATAGGTGACTTCAACCTTAATTGGTTGGGTGCCAACTGCAATTTGTACGAGCCTCTGCTCTCGGGCCTTGCCCTGAGCCAAATCATAACCAAGCCCACCAGGCTCTCCTCACGGGGGAACAATGGATCCCTTATCGACTGAATCTTGTCCAACAGGCCTGCCAAAATCATATCCTCAGGAATTCTCCCAGATGCCATCTCTGACCATTCTCCTATCTTCTGCATCTGGGGCATCTCACAGCCAAAATTCCCTAGCAAAGTGAGTGAGCTGAGGGACTACTCCAAATTTAATACCCACTACTTCCTTTCTGACCTCCCAACAATTGACTGGTCAGGGGTCACTGCCTCCAACGACCTTTCACAAGCTCTGGATCTATTCCTAGCCGAGTTTGTCCCCCTTCAGAATAAACATGCCCTCCTCACTAGGAGAAGGGTGAGGGGCACCGTCACCAAATGGCTCCATGGGGGCATATTCTCCCTTATGAAGGCCAGGGACAAATGTTGGGAGACCTACAAGGCCTCCCAAAACAATAATGATCTGATGGCATACAGACACCTCAGAAACTCCTACAAAAGAGCCATCCGCTCAGCAAAAAGCGAGTTCTGTAAAGCCGCCTTACTCTCATCCACCAGCAACCCGAGGAGTTTCTGGCAAAATATTAAAAATGCTGTTGGGGGGGGTCAGCTAAAGCACAGATCACTGACCTGCTTGTTGGGGGGGGTCAGCTGCAAAAACCCCAACACCATTGCAAACACCTTCAACTCCATGTTTTCTGAACTGCCCCCCTCCCCTCCCCAGTCCTCAGTCCCCAATCTCCACCCAGCGTCCCCCACCTGGACCCCACCCTCGGCCCCCCTTCCAACTGAGACAAGTTTCACCTAAGGAGACCCAGAAGCTGCTTGCAGGCCTCTCCCCTCACAGCGGCGTAGGTCATGACAGCCTCGAGCCGCAACTGCTCAGACTGGGGGCTCACCTCTTTGCCAGGCCCGTCTCGCACTTATTCAACACCTCCCTTAATACTGGGATTATCCCTGACCTGTGGAAAGTGGCCAAGGTCATTCCTGTCTTAAAACAGGGGAATCCCAAAGATCCTTGAAACTACCGACCTATTGCCATTCTTTCCACCACCAGCAAATTTCTCGAGAAAGCCATCACCTCCCAGCTCTCCCAATATATCCAGGAATACAACATCCTCTCTTCTGCACAGCATGGCTTCAGGAAAGGGCACAGTACATCAACCACCCTTGCTGTAGTCACTTCACTGATCAGGACAGGTGCTGACCTAGGCAATCTCACTGGAGCCATTTTTGTGGACCTCTCCAAAGCCTTTGACAGGGTTGATCACTCCCTCCTCAGCTCCACGCTCCTATCCCTTGGGTTCTCTCCCTTTGCCCACGCTTGGTTCCTAAACTACCTCTCCAACTGACAGCAATACACCAACTTCAATCGGACACTCTCCAACCTCTCATCAGTCCATTGTGGGGTCCCTCAAGGATCCGTCCTTGGTCCGACCCTATTCTCACTATTTATTAATGACCTACCATCTGTCACTGCCCATGGTCACACCACCCTATATGCGGATGACCTTGTCCTCCTGGCCAGCTCCCAGGACATCTCCATAATAAATTCCCAACTGAATACCAATTTCGAATGCATCCAAACATGGCTGGGGGACCACAGGCTCACCTTCAATCTTAAAAAAAACCCAAGCCATGCTGTTGGGTTCTTGAACAAAATAAAATCCTGCCCTGCTCCCCTGCAAATCTTCGGGGCCGACGGTTCACCCCTTGAGACGGTAACCACCGCCAAGTATCTGGGCATCACCCTGGACCCGTAGTTGGACCTTACCTTACACATCTGTAACGTTTGTAAGGCTACTAATGGTAAGCTTGGCCTAGCCTATCGAGCCAAAGACTGCCTCACCCCTGCCGCTCGCTTGGCCCTAGCCTGGGGGGTCCTCCTCCCTTCACTCTGCTATGGACTTGTAACATTTGCACCAGTTCCCAAATCCAGCCTCTCAAAATGGGACATGGCCTATAACAATGTTTGCCGCTTTGCGCTTTCCGCCCTTCCCCACACCCACCGCTGTGATCTTTACAGCCGCCTGGAGTGGCTTCCTCTGGAGAAGTACCACTCCTTCGTACGCGGAAACTTCATTGACAACATTATCCACTCTGGCACCTCCCCAGCCCTAGCCCTTCCCCTCAAACTAGGCACCCCATCCTACCACTTAAGATCTGGGATGAACCGGGAATGCCTGGTTCCTAGAACCCACACCCTTGTGGGGGATCGGGCCTTCAACACATATGCCCCCAAAACTCTAGAACTCACTCCCTGAGCTTACTCGGTCCACCTCCTCTCATCCAAACTTTAAAGCTTCCCTCTGGAACTTCTTGAAACCTTCCTCCCCCTGTCTCTGCTCCTCGTAGCCCTCTACCAGTGCCCCTCTCCTTCCTCTTGCCCGGCTGGGTGGGGGCCTCAGTGCTACCTGCACTTCTTCTTCAGTAACCGGTCGAGAAGCTAGTACTCGACCCCCTGCCTAGGGCTCCCCCAACCCCCGCAGGCACTAACCATTGTCTTTGTTTACTCCGCTGTTCACCTCCTAATTTACATCCTGTATTGTTCCATCTTATTGTATTGCACTGTGCTAACCTGTTCTAGAGCTAGTCTTGAAATGCCTGTTATTTTCTATGTATTTTTCTTGATTCTTCAACTGTTCATGTATGAATTTTTACCTGTAACTCTCCCGGGTTGCACCTGAAAATAGGCACTTGGCTGTCTAGTGTGCTTACCCGGTTAACAAAAGCAAATAAATAAATAAATAAATAACCCCCCCTCCCTGCAGAGACTGACAGGCATTGGGGGTATGCCTTTGGGTCATCAGCCATGACGCTCACGCCATTTCACCTCACCTTACCTTACCCTGCAGACACCGACCTTGGGGTCTTCGGGCCTTACGCTGACCCCATTCCATAAGGAAATATGCTGAAATGAATTCTAGACCTGGTATGGACCAAGGGAAACAGAGTTGAAAGAATCCAGGTGGAAGGGCAGCTGGAATCCAGCAACCACCACATGGTGTGGTTTGACATGGAGACAGAGACTCAATTAAGCCATGCTAGGGCAAAAGTATTAGATTTCAAGAAGTCAGATTTCAGTGAAATGGGTAGATGTTTAAAAGCAGCCTTAGAGAAGGTAGAGGTAATGGAGAGGGTGGAGGAACAGTGGGGGAAGACTAAAAGGAGCCATTATGGAGGTAACTAACCAATGCATTAGGATAGTGGCCAAAGGGGAATGAAGAATAAAACCACTATGGCTCTTTAAAGAGGTGGGAGACAAAGTAAGGGCAAAAAGAGCTAGTTTCAGAAAGTATAAGGGGACCCAAAGAGAGGAAGACAGAGAGGTGTACCTTGAATGACTAAGAGAGGCAGGGAAGGCTGTTAGGAAAGCCAAGGCACAGACAGAGGAGGGTTTAGCATGGATTGTGAAAAAAGGGGACAAGACATTCTATAGGTACATCAGCGATAAAAGAAAAAACTGGGGGGGAGATTGTGAGGCTCATGGGGAGGAGGGTGAGTGCAAGGAGGGTATCTAGACAAGGCAGAAATACTGAACAAATACTTCTGTTCAGTATTCACTGAGGAGGGAGAGGGACAAGGACCACAATTGGGGAGCAGAGGCAGTCGGGGCGTGGGGAGAGAGAAGTGGACACCAGTCCATTCACAGTGGAGAAAGTTCAAGAGGAACTCACAAAGCTGAAGGTGGGTAAAGCCATGGGGCCAGATGACATACACCTGAGGATATTAAGGGAGCTGCAGAGGGAACTAGCAGCACCTCTGGCCACCCTGTTCACAGAGTCACTCAACACAGACATGGTTCCAGAGGACTGGAGGAGGGCACATGTAGTCCCACTGCATAAATGTGACAGTAGGCTGCAAACGGGGAACTACAGACCAGTCAGCCTCACCTCAGTGATGGGGAAGATCATAGAGACACTCACTGAAAGAAAGGAGAGTAGCACACCTGGAATCCGTTGGTGTCCAGCATCTGAGACAGCATGTATTCACATCAGGAAGGTCTTTTCAAATGAATCTGATAGATTTTTTGGATTGGGTGACTAGGGAAGTGAATCAGGGACAGCCCATAGATGCTGCCTACCTGGATTTCAGCAAAACCCTCAATATTATCCCACACAGAAGGCTGGTTAACAAGATGAGTAGCCTGGGCATAGGTCATAAGGTGATACAGTGGATTAGAAACTGGCTGATGGACAGAAGGCAGAGGGTGGTGGTAAATGGGATACAACCTGGGGAGAGAGGGGTGACCAGTGCAGTGCCACAAGGATCAGTACTGGGACGAGTCCTGTTCAATGTTTTCATTAGTGACATTGAAGAGGGGCTGGAAGGGAAGGTCTGCCTATTTGCAGATGACACCAAGATCTGTTACAGAGTGGATACTCCAGAAGGGGTGCAGAAAATGAAGAGGGACCTGGAGAAGCTTGAAAGATTGTCAGAGGTGTGGCAACTGAGGTTCAATGCGAAAAAAGTACAAGATAATGCACCTGGGTAGAGGGAAACCTGGGGAGAGCTACAGGATGGGGGAAGGTGCTGACCATCACCAAAGAGGAGAAGGACCTAGGGGTTATCATATCTGATGACCTTAGGGTATTAAAGCAGTGTGCAAAGGCTGCAGGGGGTCCAGTGGCATGCTGGGGGTGCATAGGCAGAGCTATTATTAGTAGGAGGTGGGAAGTGGTGATGCCATTGTATAAAACACTGGTAAGGCCTTCTCTGGAGTACTGCATGCTGTACTGGGGACCACAAACATGTGTAAGGACATAAACATGGTGGAGGCTGTCCAGAGAAGGGCGACAAAGATGGTGCATGGTTTGCACCACAAAACATATGAGGAGAGACTAAGAGACCTCAATATGTACTCACTGGAGGAGAGAAGAGAAAGGGGTAACAGGATAGAAACTTTTAAGTACATCAAGGGCATAAACAAGGTGCAGGTGGGAGATCTTTTCCAAAGTAGAAAAGATACCAGAACAAGGTGGCATGATATGAAATTGGAGGGGGGGGGGGTTAAGAGGTAACGTGAGGACGTTTTTCTACACAGAGAGGGTGGTGAACACTTGGAATAGTCTGCCACAAGAGGTGATAGGGACAAGCCAAGTGGAGGGGTTTAAACATGTCTTGGACAAGCACAGAGGAACCTTGGGTGGGAAGGGAGTGATGAAAAGCCAGTGACCACTTAGGGTGAGTGGATGCATACTTGTATAGGGTCTATGGGCAGACTGGATGGGCCTAGCAGTCCTGATCCGCTGACAATTTCTATGTTTCTATGTAAATGGTGCAGTATGGAGAATGGGGTGAACTTTAGGGCCGAAGACTCTAAGGCACACCTCGATGCCTGTCACTGGCTGCAGGGTGGGGTTGGGGATGGAATAGCGTGAACATTACAGCCGACGATCCCACGTCACCCCCCCAACGCCTGTCAGTCTCTACAGGGTGGGGCATTACAGTTGGAAACCCAAATGCCCCAGGCGTTTGCTGGTATTTTCACTTTAAATTTTAAACATGGGCTTTTTGCGACCTCACCTCTTGAACAGTAGCACTATGAGTTCATTACCCAAAAGGTGATTTTTTGCACAGCGACTGTGAAATTTGGCACCACAGGTATGAAAACACATTTTGGGCAGGATGTGAAAAATGACAGTTGTACTGTTCACGAGGTGGTGTAAAAATATGGTAATGTTGAAAATCTGGAGTGATAATATGAACAATTGCCGAAGTTACAAGCATGCATACAAACTGCGCAACTCGTGCCTGTAAAGCAATCATTTTTTGGAAGTTTTTCATCAGATTTTCAACATGGGCCTTTTTGGATCTCTCCTCATGAACCAGTGACATTGTGATGTTGTTAATCGGTCCCAAAAGTTGATTTCCCACAGCGACCATGCCATTCTGTGCCACAGGTGTAAAACATGTTTCGGGCAGGATGTGGAAAATTACAGCTGTGCTGTTCATAAGGAGGTGTGAAAATATAGCAATGTTGAAAATCTGGAGTGAAAATATAACAAATTGGTGAAATTGCAAGTGTGTGTAGACACTGCACAACGCACGCTTGTAACGCAGTCACTGTTGGGAATTTTTTCACCAAATTTGCAACATGGGCTTTTTGGGACCTCCCCTTATAAAAAGTGGTACTGACATTTTGTTAATCGATCCCAAAAGGTGATTCCATGCAGCGACTGCTAAATCACCTTTTGGGATTGAGTAACAAAATGACAGTGACATGTTTATGAGGTGGGGTCCCAAGAATCCCATGTTGAAAATTTGGGGCCAAAATTCCAAAAAATGGCTGAGATAGCAATCTAAATTGAAACCCCCCCATTGAGTCCCATTATAAAGCTTACTATTATTTCTTCAGTTTGTGGTTGGCCTTTGAAGAATGCAGATGTGTCCCATGCCACAGAAGATCGCTGATCCCGACCTACAGCGGTAAGTATGGGGTGAAGGGGGTGCGGGGAGGTGGGCGCGCAGAGGGAGGATATGGGTAAGGGGGACAAGGGAGAACATGAGGGACCATTTTCTGTTTTACAGGTTGAATAAAATAAAAAGACTATGGGGATGGTTTTCTATTTAACAGGGGAAACAATAACAAAAAAGCATTTAGGCACACTGGGGTGGGCTCCCAGCATGCCACAATAGTGTGTGTGTGTGTGTGTGTGTGGGGGGGATGCATGCTATTGCCGACATGAGGATTGGGGACCCAGTTGTTGGCAAAGAACACAGACGGATTGGGGGGGCAGAGCATCTGACACCAGGAGTGGGCATCCTGGTGTCGGAAACAAATATTTTGGCACATTGGGGTGGGCTCCAAGTGTGCCACATTAAGGAAGGGATACATGCCAACACAGGGAATGGACACCCTCGGTGTTGGCTTTGTGGGACTGTGTGGCGGGCGGCAGGAGCCGTCATTGTGGAAAGCTGTGCCGTGGCTATTTTACTTATTGATATGTTTCACCGGGAAAGGTACACAAAATTCTGCTGGTAACTCCGGCCATGTACATTACTGTGCACTGTAATGCACATGGCCGGAGTCTTGTCATCTGCCGCTGCAATGAGGGAACTGCACCTCACTGGAACGGCAGATTTCTTTTAAGGTTTTGTCTCTCTCTGAAACTGCTGTCTTTGCCAGCATGCTCACTGATTGGCAGCTGAGGGACACACCCACTAAAGTGCTCCGTGCATTGGCCACAATACTGACACACCTCTGAAATGTGCTGCTACTGCAAGATGTTGCTTGCACAAGCGCAAGCCAATGTAAAAATGCCAGATGAAACATAGTTTTGGGGCAGATCATTTCTATAAAATAATAAAAGAGGTACACAATGGCACCCTCAGACACTGGCACAACAGCCACAGTAGACATAGACTCTAATACTGACCACGAAATGTCAAACTGGCACATGGAGGACACATATTATGAGACTCAAATATATGTATTTTGCCAAGTAGATCTGGGTGATGTATCACATTGAACACCTTTTCAAAATAAAAAAAAAAAATACTTGAATATTATTTCTGTAATCCAGATTTTTTTAGCTTTGTTTATCCACTTCACTGGTGACTTGCCCCATCTGGCCAGCACCCCCTAACCGCACCACCCACCTTTCCTAAGGACTGACCCAGGAAACCTTCAAGCATTCCTTTTGTATGCCAGAGCCTTCGTGGGGTTTTAGTGCGTCGCCTCTTTAGTTGGTTGGACTTATCCAGCATCCTGTTCTCCCATGGCAAGGTCCCTGGGGTGCCCACTGTGGCAACCGGCTCAGGATCCAATGTGGAGACAGGTGCCTAGTCAATGGTACACAGCCTGTAGGGGGCTGTCCATCATCCTCCCAGTCTTCTCAGACCCCCTCCCCAAACGTTCCTTTCATTCTGAGGATTGCCAGCATGCAATGATGTAAATGATCATTGACGGGACTGGCAGTATAGTCTAAAGGTCAGGGTTGGGTTTGAATCTCACAACCTTCCCTTGCATACTGTGTGTCCATGAGCAAGTCACTTAACCTCCCCAGTGCTTCTGGGTTGCCTTTGAAAATAGGCATTGTGCCTAGTGAGACTTAGTCAGTTACTAAAGAATAAAAAAACATACGCACGTGCAGGCGGGCTATTGGCTTTTAGTGGCTGCCCTTCCCTGATGAGTGCCTCCACTGTGCTACCAGCCAAATTCCAGCAGATGGCAGATGAAAAACAGAGGCTGTAATCAATAAATGTCAGACAAAAATATCATAGGAAGGAGTGAAGGAAAATATCATTGTTCAGTCCTTCTCTCTGACATTTTTTGATCTTCAGCCCGTGTTTACTTTGTTGAATAACCCCTCCTTCCCTTCTAACATTTGTTTGAGTTGCCTTTTCCCCATCCCAAACTCACCCCCCATCCCTCCTTTCCTATTCCCCTTTCATGCGTATTATTGTGAATATGTATTTTGCTGCTACTCTGAATATGCCTTTCCACATTTGGCACTCTGTTGCACTTTATAATGTGTACATAGCTATTGTCTTTTTAACAGATGCTCATTTAAGCACACTTCAATGTGAGACACGTCAGGTTCTGAGGATGATGTTATAGCAACGTTGATACTCAAGCACTCAGGTGCGACTGCAGAGACATGGACCGGCATGATTGAGTGTGCTGGGGACTTTCGAGTTTATGTTTAGTTTTCAGCTGGTACATTGATCAACACAGGTTACAGCTTTGTAAATAAGGTGGAAGACATCTGGAGGCAGTGTCCCTGATCCCACTCTAAGGTTGTTGCAGTTGATCAGTGTCTTGTCGCGGAGCCTGGAATTTCCTGGAGTACCTTTGATCTGACGGATTTCGTAGACACTATGAGGATTGTTCGCTAGATGCGCCCAACATGCTGTAGTTTGGATCCGGGTCCTACTTCCCTGATTTTGGGATGTAGCAAGTCTATCAGCCTGGTCCTCGCTCGGATTATCTGGTGTTCCTTGGAGACGGGAGTTTTCCCTAGCTCTCTGAAGGAAGGGGTGGTGACTCCCCTTCTGAAGAAAACTTCCTTGGACCCGGATGACCTAGCTAACTACCACCCAATCTCTAACCTCCCTTTTGTAGGGAAGGTTATTGAAAAAGTTGTGGCGGCTCAATTGGACAACCATTTGACCATCCATAGTCTATATGAACCTCTCCAGTCTGGTTTTCATAAAAGGCATAGCACCGAGACTGCTCTGGTTCGGGTGCTCAATGATCTCCTGATGGCGAGAGATCGGAGACACCGTTCTATTCTGATTCTCCTTGATCTGTCATCAGCCTTTGATACTGTGGATCATGGGGTTTTGCTCAAACGTCTGAGGTCCATCTGTGGACTTTCAGGTATGGTCCTCAGATGGTTTTCATCTTACCTCGAGGGGAGAACGCAGAGAGTGGTCTCGGGATTACATTCTTCCGGTGCCTTCTCTCTGCCCTGTGGGGTACCACAGGGTTCGGTGCTTTCCCCCATGTTATTCACAGTATATATGCTACCCTTCGGAGACATTGTAAGATGGTATGAGCAGAGGTTTCACTGCTATGCTGATGATACCCGGCTCTGTCTTTTGCACCTGACCAGGTTAGTGCTGTCTCGGTGCTGAACAAATGCCTTGCAGATATCCAAGACTGGATGAATACCAGTGGTTTAAAGTTGAATCCAGGAAAGACTGAGGTTATGGTTGTGGACCCCGGCTGCAGGGTTGGGGGTTTGGGGGTGGGATCCCCCTCTGGAATAATTCTAGGGGGGGGACCAGATCCCCATTTCTGAATGGGTGCATAACCTGGGTGTAGAGCTTGACACAGATTTGGCCCTTCGTTATCAGGTGTCTGTTGTTGTCAGAACTGCATTTTTCTGTCTCAGAAACATCTCCAGGATTAAGCACCTGGTTCCTCCTAGTGATTTGCCGGTTTTGGTCCACACCTTTGTGACATCTCGCTTGGATTACTGTAACTTCCTGTACCTAGGGCTTGCTGGGGTTGATATCTGCCGCTTGCAGCTAGTGCAGAATGCAGCAGCACATTTGTTGACGGGGGTTTCAAGAAGATCTCATATTACTCCAGTGTTGCGCTTTCTGCACTGGCTGCCAATACAGTGGTGGATCACCTTTAAAGTGGGTCTTTTGACCTACAAAGTCCTACACGGGTATGGTCCCGACTACTTGAAAGAGCTTCTGTTGCCTTACACCTCTCTGAGACAGCTTCGCTCAGCTGATGAGGGGTTGCTGGAGATTCCGAGGGTTAATTTGAAGTCTTCCGGAGCCCGTGCTTTTGGTTTCATGGCTCCATCCCTCTGGAATTCTCTACCCTGTCCGCTCCGAGACAGTACAATGGTGGACATTTTTAAAAGGGCTCTAAAGTCCTTTTTATGGGATAAGGCTTTTCCATCTATATTGTAACTGGTTTTATTTGTTGTAATTGTTCTGCTTTATTGTATTTTGATGTTTGGTTTTATGAATTTTTGTACAGCGCCTTGAAAATTTGAAAGGTGCTTAATTAAATACATTTTATTATTATTATTATTATTATTACAGCTATTCAAGCCATGAAAAGCAATCCCATTGTGCTGTTGCTGCAAGTGTAATTCAGCATGCTGTGGTCTGTGGTATCAAGCTGTATTTCTCTGTTCTGTGCCCTCCTTCCCTCCATCCCTCCTCTACCGAATCTTGAAGGCTTTTGTGGGTGAGCCAACCAAACACTGCTTTTTTGCATAAGATTACCAGTTCACTGAATATAGTAGTAAAGTCACTTCCTGGTAGACTGTTCTATTTTTTTATCTGTGCAGCTTCAAGGTGTGCTGACCTAGCCTCCACTGAGTGGAGGTTTTTATGTGAAAACTGCACTGCACATCCTTTGCATGCCCTGGTGGGATCTGATATATTTATTGATTTATTTATTGAAATGTTTCACCAGGTAAGGCAAACTGAGCAACAAGATGCTTGTCTCACGGTGCAACTTGGGTGGGGGTGTTACAGAGGAGAGCAGATGAGTACACTGATAAATGGAATTGAGTTACACATTGGAACATGAAGTAAGAGTAGCACTGCATACATTGCGACATGAATTTGTGTTACACATTGGTACATGGAGTGAGAGTAACATTGTACAAGGATTTACAATGACAGAGTAAAGTGGGTTATATGCATGGGGGAAGCTACATCAAAAAGTGATGCAACATGGATTAGGTTTACATAATACTATGTTGTCAGATATGGTAGAACATGGAATTAGGTTACGACCTGGATTATGTTTACACAATACAATGCTTGACAGCCACTAATCTACGGGTAACACGTTGGACAGAGAGACAAGGCTAGAAGTGCAGTAGGGGATAAGTGCAGAAGTTGGTGGGTATACGCCAACATTTATAGCCATAGCTAAAGCCACTGGTCAGACCGCATGGGATCTAGGAGGGGGCAGGTGGGGTAAAAAGTAAGATGTGGGGGGAAGGGGGTTGGGCAAGTGGATCGGAGAGAAGAGGTCAGATACATGATCAATTTACAGCATAGACATTTGTCAGGGCAGAGGATAGAGAATGCTTAGAGGAGAAGTGACAGATTTGGACTGGCAGGTCATTCCAGAGCTTTGGGACCAGCAGCACAGGGTGACACTATGTCCGAGACACATGAGGTGGGCTGTGGGCGTGCAGTTGTAGGCATGGGGGCACTGGGACCGCAGGGGTGTGGAAGGGTGCATAGGCGGACACAGGGTGGCACGAGACCGATGTGCACCACAAAATGGATGGGGGCAGGCAGGGGCAGCTGGGGCAGGGATTCAGGACAGCCAGGCATGTGGCTGTATGGGCAGGGGAGCAAGACAGGGGCACACAACACAGAGGGTGGGACGGGGTAGGGGCAGACGCCACAGTGTAACACCATGTACTAATGGAGACACGTCTACACCCACAGGTGATGCTGCATACCCATTGCGGTCCTGGCTCCTCATCCCCATCCGATGATCCGGAATAGTGGTGGAAGAACGCTACAATGAGGCACACATCGCGACATGCGTCATCATCGAGTGTGTCTTCGGCGTACTGAAGATGCTTTTCTGGTGCCTGTGTTGGTCAGGTGGTGCCCTACAGTACAGTCCTGAGAAGGCCTGTGGCATATTCCTGGCCTGTTGTATGCTACACAACATGGCCCATGACCATGGGATACCTGTCAAGGCCAGTGAGGGCGACAGTTCTGGAGAGGAGGAGGGGTTGGGGGAGGGTGCAGACAGGGCACCCCCTGAGGAACATGGAAAAGAAGGCAGGCATGGG
Source organism: Neoceratodus forsteri (assembly GCA_016271365.2). Lineage (NCBI taxonomy): Eukaryota > Metazoa > Chordata > Ceratodontiformes > Ceratodontidae > Neoceratodus > Neoceratodus forsteri. Next base: position 64,885,953 of record CM028135.1, on the reverse strand, counting down.
TGCAGGGATCCAAGGCTGGCAGCAAAAGGACGGGCATACTGCACATGAGTGGTGGAGGAACACTTCGGGACACACAGGTGAGTATGCAGGTTGGTACGTGTGCAGGTGTGAGCACCACAGTGTAGGGACAGCATGACAGAGGAATGGTGGGCACTGTATGCCACACAGGGGCACACATGCAGGTGCAGGCACATAGTGGGGGACATGTACACTCACACACAGGCACCATGCATGCACCACCGCAGAACCACACAGGCCATGCCCACACTATCACAGGTCAGTGTGCACCGTGGCCATCACACGGGCACTACAAGCACCGTAACACACTCATCATTCCCATGACACATGGCATGACAGTGGTACACACAAACACTCTGGAAAACCTACACAGGCAGCACAGGGTGGTGCCAGGTCAACCGTGTGGCCGGTGACTGCCATGTACAGTGGCACTGACACCACCCGCAGGGCAGCCAATACACACAGGCATGCCACCTGCCACCACAGGCCCCTGGCCTGGACATCACAGGGCTGTCCCATGACTGCCACAGACACGTGGGTGGCCTCTGCCATGATTGCTGGTGATGGGGGTGCCACCATGGGCCACGGGGGTGTCCCCAGAGACCCTTCGGGGTGCCCCACTGAAACCGTGAATGGGTGCTCAGTGAGGTGGCCATCCTATGCCCACCAGCCGAGCCATGGCTAGTGAGAGTGGAGGCCAGTGGCAATGGGGTCAGCAGCAGGGGGCCCACCTGGCCCCGCTATTGGGGTGTCTGGGATGTGCTCCTGGGTGTCCGACTGGATGCATGTTGTCCACGGCATGCTGTGGATGCATCTACTGCCTCCACAGCAGCCGCAATCTGCTCCATGGCTGTGGTTATGCCCACATGCATGAGGCGTGTCTCAGCCAGCATCTGAGCATGCCACGCCACCGCGGACTCATGTTCCTGGACCATGTTGGCTCTGTGGCTCTGGAACTCCACCCAGAGTGCCTCTTGGCTGTCCACAGTTGCCTGTAACAGGTCAAGGTAGACACCCATGTCATCAGCAGGTGATGCGGCATGGTGGCAGTGCCAACGTACTGGGGATGGGTCAGCCTCACCAGGGTCATCCATGGGTGGTGGATGCACCCTGTCAGGCTGTGCTGTGTGTGTTTGTGTATCTGGGCTGGGCACAGCTTCTTGCTGTCCATGCATGGCATCCACTGGGCCCACTGTAGTGGGTGCCTGTACCCTGGCACCTTGCCTGGATTCCACCGACACTGCCAGCACTGCGCTGGGCAGCGGTGCAGGGGGCACAGCACACACAGCCCCAGGCAGCTGTGCCACCACTGCACTGGTGTTCAGCATGGTGGGAACACTGTTGGCACCCAGGGTCCTGTGCACAGGCATCCCCACACCGTGTGCACCATCATCGACTATGGCAGTGGTGCTGCTGACAGTGGAACAGGCATTGGTGCCAATGCTCTCACCCTGCAGGCCACTGGCGAGCACTATGAGTGCATCCACTATGTCTACCGCCTCATCCAGGTCAGCATCAAAACAACCCAGCCAGGGCCCCACAACCATGCAATGTACCGCCTTCAGTACAGCCAGCGCTGGTGGCAAGGGGTCTCTGGACCTGGCACAGGGACTATGACCCGGTGGTATGTGGGCGTGGATGTTGCAGGTGCGGACATGCCCATGTTAGTGTCATCAGCCCCATGGGGTGGACCTGCATCATCGCCCATGTGGGCTGCAAAGTCAGCCATGGTCGTGCCCTGGAGTCATGATGGAGCTGTGGAAGAGAGAAAGGAAACAAGGTTAATGCACAGGACGCACATGACACACAGCATGGTCAGCAACACACTGCCAGGTACATACACCTGTCCATAGCAGGGCCTGGACAGGATGCAGAGCTACTCACAATGCTGCAACGGGCTGCCCCCATCTGGAAATCACCCCCTGGGACACCATGCATGGTCATCCCTGACACACTGGTGGCCAGGAGGGCCTCATTGGGGCTGAGCTGTGCCACACTGAGCTGGGTCCTCCCCCTGTCTGCCGCAGGGATGCCTGGATGCTGGCCACCCTCTCCTTGGCCCTTCATTGGTCGTCATTCCAATGTTTACAGCACTCCTGCATCATGCAGCTGAATGGCACCACGACGTTCATGTGCCGGGCCACCTGCTCCCAGCCCACTGCATGCACCATCCTCCTGCCACCCCTGCCGGTGAGTACATCCAGGCATAGGTGGCATGCCTCAATGAGTGACCTCTTCTCATCCTTTGTGAAGTTTGGTCACCTCCTGGTGGCAGCACCTGCCTCCTCAGACATGTCGAACACTGTGGGGAGAAGCAACCTGGTGTCAGACCCGCCCATGTGTACACATGGAACCACACCCATCTCCCACTGTCTTCAGCCTCACCATGATCTGTGGTGCCGGTGGCCTGTGCTGTGGTCCACGTGTGGGCAGCTGAGCACAGGTGAACATGCACTATGGTTTGTGGTCCATGTGGGATGGAGCATGTGCCACACACGGCACCCAGGCCATGGTTGGGGTACTGTGTAGCCCCCACAGGGTATGTGACACTGACCCGTCTGACGTGGGTATGTCCCAATACCACTGCAGTGTGTATTCTGCCACTATGGTGCCACATCATACCTGGGTGCCACCCCGCAACAGCTGCAGGGCCGAGGGGGACTGCCATGTGGTGGCACGCACTGTTAGGGCAGTGGCAGTATGCATGCTGTCAGTAGTGACACTGTGCGACGTACCTACCTGTGGCATTGTGCTGCATTCACCTCACAGTGCAGTCCACCCCCAGCCATATGTCCCATCCCTTTGTCCCTGTGTACATTGTGTGGTCCTCTGTACACATCGCATCCCCAACCCCGTCCCACATCGCACCGCCTCAGCGCACTGCCAACTGCACCACAGATTGGCAATGGTGCTCCATACGTGTTGTGCTGTGTGTGTCCTGGTGACCCGGTCATCCGCTGTAGACTTGGCAGGGACCAGTCCATTGTCGCCCCATGGATACATCCCTGCAGTTGTACCACATGGTTTGCAGTGGGTGCCACCTAATGGCTGTCTGGTCCCACATGCAGTGTACAGGGGTCCTATCAGTTGTGCACGCCCCAATGCAGGCACACCAGTGTGTGCTGTAGCCCTGTAAACTTGGCTGTATACTCACCCTGTAGGCACCGACTCCTTTCAGTGTCCTGGACTCAGCCTGCTGAATTGGGAGCATTTATGGCTCAGGGCATGCAAATGAGGCCTGAGTACCTGTTAATGAGATGCTAATCGGCTGAATTGCCCAGTCATGGTTGATGAGGCTGCTTGGAGTGCATTCTCTCTGAATAACGTAATTGCTCCCAGCTCATCTCACTTTGCATGGAGCATCTGTGAGATGCACCAATTACCGTACAGCACATTCCAAGTGCATGCGTGGTCTGGGTGGTGCATCTGCATGACTTGGGGGCATTTTACACGTTGCTCATTCGTCACTCATGTGCGGTGTCCGAGTGATATGGCGCATCTCCCATGATGTGCCATGCCGCCTCTGTCTGGTGCGCCATAGTGTGCCTGACAATCGTGGTGCCGTGTTCCACATCACACAGCATGTCCCACAATATGCTGCCCATGCAGTACTGATCCGACCCTCCCCACGGATCGCGCACTATGCACAGTACACGTTCATGGCATATGCCATGCACAACATGGTACCCACACCCGCACGCGCACCATGCATGCATGACCATGTCCTGACCATGCAAGCGCTATTGCATGGTGGTGTGCACATGCGCCAGCTCATCAACAGTGGCCATTCGTGCTTCACATTCAGTGTGCACTGCACTGCATGTGCCTCACTGTTTCACGCGATGCAAAACATTTGGTAGACAGCACATTTCCTGTTTGCACCTTGCCACTGTCTGATCACAGTGTAGGATGCCTAGGGCTGGGAGAATGATGCCTAGGGCCATGAACTGGTCACAGTTGGAGCTGCTACATCTTGTAACGCAGGTCATGGCTGTGGAGGGCCCCCTGTTTGGACAGGAGGACCTCCATGTGCCCAGGGCCCAGGAGTGGGCCACCATTGCATCACGGATTGTGCACCTTACTAAGAAGCCATGCACAGGGGAGCAGTGCAGACATTGCTATGGCGATCTCCAGAGGTGGGACCCAAAGTGGCTTGCACGGTTGTGGTGCCATGCATGCAGGGGTGCACTGTCACATCCAGGTACGTGTTCTTCGGCTGTATCCTTGTGTGGCACATGCTGGGTGTGTATATCACTGCCCTCATGGTGCTCCTGTGCTGCATTGCCCTGGTGCCGGGGGGACAGGGCATGGCTGTGTGTGCCTGCTAACACCGGGTGCTTCATGGCCTGGCATCACTGTCTTCTGTATGGCCAGACACTGGCGGGGGGGGGCTGGGGCACTGCATCTTGCATGGTGGCAGTGTTTGCTCATGGTGCTGTTTGTTGTGTTTTGCAGGACCAGGGGCCAGGCAGCATGCCGCAGACGCAGCTGAGGAGTGTCGTCGGTGATACTTGGGTGCCAGGCCTGGTGCCCTGCCGGGGTGGGTGAGTACCACTTTCCATGATTGCAGTCTTTCTGGTTCTGCATGGTTGGTGGTGGGTGGGGATGTGTTCCACGTTCTGGCCCTCAGTGTGCATTCCTTCTGTTTGCTGTAGGTGTTCTAGCTCTACATGCTGTTTCAGGTGGTGGTGCTGCACCATTAGATGTGAACCGGAGGATCTGTTTGGCCATCCAGGCGGCCCTGCGCCCTCTCTCACGGACTGTTCAGCGCCTGTCAGCTGCCCTACTGGGCATCATGCTGCGCCTTCCGGTCCGTGCCAGGGTGCTGCGTGGCAGGTCACAGCACCGCTAGTGTCCCCCTGCTGCTTTCTGGGGGACATCCCGTGTAGATAGTTACTCTACCCTGTTCCCTGTTTCCATCCCTTTCCTGTCTTCCTTCCCATCCCTGTTCTCCCTCGTCCCCGTATGAGGATGTTGTTGTTCCTTTTCTGACATTTGGTTTGCACAGATTATATGCCCATTACGTTTTATAAACACGTTTTACTCTACACTTGTGTTGTGGGTCTGTTTGTTCCAGCTCTGTGGTTGTTCCTCCTGCCCTGCTGTTTTGCTCCAGTGGTCCTGCTGGCTCCCCTGTGTGGCTGCAAGGCATTCTGCCTGCCCTGGCGCATCACTGGTTGCACTGGCTCATCTGCGGTTGCACCATTGTGTCCTGTGGTCATTCACAGTGGTGTTGCGCATGGCACGGCGCATGCCTCTGTGAATGGCTATGTGTGGGCTCGGCGCATCTGACTTGCACTGATGCATCTGGGTTGTGCCAGGCACATCTTCTTTGTGAACCCTGCCCTATGCGTTTAATCACGGACCACTAATGATTTGTATTGGTAAAAGTCATTGCTTAAAATGGTGACATTTGTTGGTTTTTTTTTTTGGAATATTGTACAATAATTTCAATGGTTGGCAAAAAATTGAGAACATTATTCAGTTCCAGTCATTGTCCACCTGCTCTTGAGTTGCAAAGTCCATTTTCATTTGATTAATTATGTTGCCTGCCTCTCAGTCTTGCAAAATACTGCAGAGCGTGGGTCACCCACAAGGACCTCAGTTTGAACTGAAGGCCATCAAATCCTTTCCTCTGGTCCCTGGTGGCAAAGCTGAGGTCCAGGTATGTTGAGAATTTGTCACCTTCTTCTAGATCCATGGGGGCCCGTCGTCTTTACTGCCCCCAGTACCCTGTCTCTTTCACGTTCATTTGCTAGGGTAATCAGTAGTGTGCACAGGCCTGATCAGTCCTCCCCCGATGCCACTGGAGTGGTATAAGCATGAAGAATAAGCCGGGAGTGGATTCAAACACAAAAGCGGATTTCAGCTCCTCAGTCAAACCAATGACATGTACATTGGAGGACTTATTTTATTTCTGAGGGCTTCAAGTCTGAAATGTAGACATTTATTTTCTTTGACGAGACCTTAGGAGACTGTAGCTGCTTTGAGAGCCAATCCAGCCGTCTCCTTCGCCTCGTTGATGCCTGCAATTAATTGGGTCTCACAGACTGTGAGAAGACCAACATCCTATAACTTGGTGTTGATAGCAGCGACCGACAAATTCAATGCTCAGATTGCCTGCATAACATTACTGATGCTAAATTCTTGCAATCTCTGCTCCCTGCCCACCACCACTTTTCTCGCATGGCTGGGCCTTGTCATCTGCTGTCTCTTCTTGCTACCACCTTCTCCTCCTGTTTTCTGCTAATTACCAATCACAAAAATAGTCAATTTCATGCCTACCCGATGAACCACTTTTGAGCCAAAAATGTAACAGATACGGGGAAAACTAATACATAGAAGTTTCAAGAGGGAGAGCCAATCTGAAGCATGTCTTTGCTCTATGACAGTTGACTCCATCCCATCGTATCCTTTATTTTTATTACTCAGTACATAAATGCCTCCCATAAATGATAACCATTGTACTTATTGCATTACTTGTCCTGGGTTTACACAGTGAAATAAAGTATGCAATTACAACTATGACAATAAAATATTTATTTGCATAGGGATGGGACTGTTGCGTGGTTGATATATCATGCTGCTTAGCAAGCTAGTGACCTGTGTTCATAGTTTGAGGCCAGGTCGTTGGTCAGCAGGAGGCTGCATGAGGGCCCTTTGCATGTTCTTCTCTTCTAGCAGGGGAGAGCTGCAACGTTCTGCTGCCAGACTGCCCTCTGGTGCTCAGTGTAGAACATTCCTGGCAGGAAGGAGGAAGATAACAAGGAGATCAACACGTACATCCATGAACTGATGAGTTCAAGCATTTCACTATTTCCTGGAAGGGGAAAAACAGAGAAACTATAGGGGCTCCATAGGCAGACAATGACTCCACCCTGCATTCAAATAGGGCTGCACCTTCATTCCAACTTGGCCTGTCCCTCCTCTCCAACACAGAGTTGGACTCCTTGGAGACTTGGCAGTCCTGTTAGGCCTCTTCGTGGTGGTGGTGGTGGTGGGGGGGGTGGCATTGGGGGTATTTCAGAAAGAGGTGCAGGCAATGCAACTTCTTGCTGCTCATGTGGGAGTGGGAATTATAGAAGCCTAAAGGAGATCATAAGACAAGTGGTCTTGTCCAGTACAAAGGAAAACTACATATATAGAAAGGTTTCTTGCATATTTTTACTGTCATTCAACTTACAGTATTGTTGTAAGATACTAATAACATAATATATATTTAATTTATTTAGTTTTTGTTGACCGGGTAAGTGCACTAGACAACTCCTGCCTATTTTCAGGGACGACCCAGGGGAAGGGGGATACAGATGAATGCAAACTAACTTTGAACCAGATTAAGCTGTGGGTGGTATTTTTAGTGAATGAGGGAAATTTGGCCAGGACACCGGGGAAATTCCCCTACTCTTTTCAGTAAGTGCCATGTGATCTTTAACATCCACCTGAACTACCACCAATCCAGGTAGATGGGACCTTGATTTTAACATCTCATCCGAAAGACGGCACCTCAGAAGTGTAGCACCCCTCTCATGCTGCACTACAGTGTCAGTACTGGGATATTAGCCCAAGTGCCAGATGTGGGAACTGAACCCACAGCCCTCTGATCTCCCAGCCTCAGAGGTGAGTGTGCTACCTACTGAGTCACTGACACTATTATACTATTATAGTGGTATGGTAGCATTACTGTTATTAGGGTTGAGAAGGCTCTTCTGTGTTAAATGCTGATTTTTGCACCTCAATAGCACAGCCATACCTGGATGGAATAACCTGAAATTTACAGTGTGCATGGTAAGTGCCAGGATATCTGGATTTTACTAGTAACCGGGTTACCATAAATGTTGTCAGCTACAACCCCTGTCTTGTGGGCTCAAGCAAGTTTGAGAGGCCTGGGTGGTTGAACTTTTGATTCTGGGGTTTGTGTCCATGGTTAAGGTAGAAAATAGTGTAGTGCGTCCACCCAGAGAAAGGTTTTAGGGGACCTGGTGTCAGTATGGTACAACCCCCCGGGATATAACACTCCCCCGCCTCCTCACTATATCATTCCTCCTGGGAACCAACCCAATCCAACAACACTCCCCACAAATCATGCACTCATAACTCTAAACAAACAGTGCTCAAACAAACACTCAGAAAAAAAAAATAGCAACTTTTATTTAGTGTCAGCTGCAGGACGTAAAGAGAAAAAGGGTGAGGTTAGCAATGAGGCAACTACTGAAACAGTATGGCTGGTTTTCTGTGCCCCATATGCCCCAGCATGAGAAGTAAGCAGCTGCCCTTATGTGCCCTCCTAGGTGCAGCCAACTCTTGGTAATCCCTGGGCTGTGGAAGCTTGCTCTTTAACCATGCATGCGCAGTTATTCTGATGTAAGCCCGCCTGTACTGGGGGTGCTACCTTCCTTCCCACTGGCACCAGTGCTAGCCCAGATGATAACTAGGAGCTTTCTGTGCTACACTGAGTACCCAGCCCTGGAAACATCCTGATGAAGATGCATGTGGTTAGCTGGCCGTGGTTCGCATAAACAGAAATCGCAGTGGCTTGTAAAGTAAAGCTCCAAACCTGAAGGCTTTTACAGACTTCCAAATGAGGTATCTGCACTCCTGGCTGGATTAATTAGGCCATTAAATGCTTCCTAAGTATATTAAAGATCTGATGATATACAGTAAGCCCTTAGTTCGCTCACAGTCTCCTGTAGCAGGGGACCTCCCTCGCTATGCAGGAGCTAATGGTGCAGTTTGCAGTAATTATCTCTTTGGCTGGTGTCACCCTCACCACTCTCCCTTTTGTCAGTATCAGCGTTCAGCGTTGGTATTCAGTGTCAGGAATCGATGTCGCTCAGATGCTGTTTAAGGTTTTCCTGGCTTCAGGATTTGGTCACGACCTCTCCATTACAGGCTTCTGTTCCTCTGTCATCACAGTGATTCCTTCCTACCCAACAGATTCTGGCATCCAGTCCCACAGGGGTGGCAATAACCAGCTCCTGGTAGTGCTACTGACTAGACAGCTTTCAGTTGTGATAGCCAGTAGGGCTGGGAGAACTCGGTGAAGTTCTGACCCATATTAAATAAGAACTGGAACACGGTGACGTTCTGATTTATTCTGATTAGTTCTGATTTATTTTATCAATATTTGAAAAAAATGTGAAAAAATGCATAAAAGTGGCCAAAGTAGATCTCATTTGACACAGATGTCCAAGGGAAATAATTTAATGAATTATTTGTATAAAAAATTGAAGTAAAACTGCTAAATAAAAAAGCAGTCAATATGGTGGCATATCCTGCTTGGGTTCATGACATGAGTGTGCTGGGAGAGATGGAGAGAGAGAGAGACAGACAGATGCAAATAGATGGCACAAGTCAAAGATTAATTTTGCCACCCTGCTGCCCTTGCCCTGTACACACAGCCACATTGAAGCCAGGAAAAATAATTTTATTTGGGATTTCTGGGACTGTTATATTTATGGGCCCCCCTGCAGTCTTTTTCTCTCCCCTCTGAATGTTACAAGTTAAATATTTATTTTGCTACCCTGCTGCCCATGCCCTGTACACACAGTTGCACTGATGCCAGGAAAAAAAAAATTATTTGGGATTTCTGGGACTGTTACATTTATTGTGGGCCACTCTGCAGTGTCTCTCTCTCTCTCTCTCTTCTGTCTGCGGACGTCACTGTCAAAGATTTATTTTGCCACCCTGCTGTCCTTACCCTGTGCATACAGCCGCACTGAAACCAGGAAAAAAAAAAAATGGGGCTTTTATATCACTGTAAAATTTATCTGGGACCCGCAGTAGTGTCTCCCTCTCTCCTCTGGATTAGGAATGGCACAAGTCAAAGATTTTACCAGCCTGCCCCTTTTGTACACACAGCTACACTGTCTGAGGCCAAGAAAAGAAAAAAAAATAATTTGGGATTTTCTGCAACTGTAATCTCTGTTGGGCCCCCAGTAGTCCCTCCCTCTCTCCTCTGGATCTGGAATGGCACAAGTCAAAGATTTTGCCAGCTTGCCCTTTTTGTACACACAGCCACTGTCTGAGGCCAAGAAAAAAACTTTAATTTGGGATTTTCTGTAACAATAATCTCTGTCCCCCCGAACCCCTCCACCCACCAGTACTCTGGATCTGGAATGGCACAAGTCAGATTTTGCCAGCCTGCCCTTTTTATATACACACAGCTACTGTCTGAGGCCAAAAAAAAAAACTTTCATTTGGGATTTTATGCAACTCTAATGGGCCCCCAGTACTCGAGTCTCTCCCTGTTTCCACTAATCTCACTCTCCACTCTCCTCTGGAATGGCGCAAGTCAAATTTTGCAAGCCTGCCCTTGCTGACACAGTCACCAGCACAGCACTGCCATTTTGCATCCTCCACCCCACACCTCTATTTCCCAGTCCCTCCCTCCCCAATCAGACTCCCAACATTCCCTCCTGAGTCCTGACTCTGACTGCCTTCACCCACCCCTACGATCGGTTCTCTCCCCCTCTCTAATGTCTTCTTTGTCCCTTCCCTATCCTCTCCTCTGGCTGGAGAAATTTTCTTTTTATCTTTTTTTTAGGGTGCCTTTGATTTTAGCTGCTTTGCTTTTGCTTCTGCTGCTCAGTGCAGCCTCCTCCACTCCTCTCTCTTCCCAGTCCTCCTCTTTCTGGGCTGCGTGGTGCACTCAGTATGGTTATATACCATGAGTGTGTCACATGACCTTCTGTTGCCTGTACTTGCCGATGGCATGTCCATGGCAACAGAAAGCAAAATCAGGGAAACGGCATCTCCACAGACTTGGAACTGGACTTTTACCACGAAGCATGTATTTGTCCAGGTCCGTGGACTGCAAGTTTGAGCCGGGAGTCCAGGTCTCCAGTGGAACAGTCTGCCCAGCCCTAATCACCACCTGCATCACAAGGAAGAAAGTTTATTTCACGCTGCAGCTTTCAGCTTTGATTTTGTGTGTCACTCAGCATGTCATTACCTCTCTTTCTTGTAGCCAGGAATTCTGCTTCACTCTGTTTCTTTCCCTCACAGATACAGTCTACCTCTCAGCAGTGCTCACAACAGTTACTCTCCAGTATGCTTCCTTGCAGTCACTTGCAAGCTTTCCAGCAGATTAAGGTCTCACAAAACCCCTTCTCCTCACAGGGGAATCAGCAGCTCCAATTGGCAGTGGACCTGTCAGTCAAGTGTAACAACCCTTTCCCATGAAAGGGGTGGGTTGAACTTGTTACTAATATGTCCATCAAAGGACTGGATTCCAGTGCACCAATAGCTTTGTCCTTTCAGAGGAGGGGTGGAATCTATGGATAAAGGGACATATAGCCAGTTCTGGGAGGAGTTACTAGTGGTGGTGTGTTGGAGTTCCCCAGCAACTGAGGGATTGGAGATATAGATATAGATATGGATATGGATATAGATATGGATATAGATATGGATATGGATATGGATATGGATATGGATATGGATATGGATATGGATATGGCTGCACAGTAGACAACATCTATGACAGGACCAATGTGCAGGTTGTAGTCTGGGATGCACAGAGGGGTCCCACCAGCCTTGGCCAAGAGGCAGGGTGCCAGGATCAGGGCAGAATAGGATCTCTTTGCAGACCTCAGAGAACTGTTGGGAGATGAAAGGAGTCAAGCAGCTTTGGCTTAGTGGCAGGGTGCCAGGGTTGTGGTGGCATGGCATTCTTTCATGGACTCTTTCTGCTCATAACAGCAAGGAGTGGAAGGATTTGAGGTAGGGTGATCTGAAGGTTCTCCTGCAAGTTTGAGGGGAATCTGCTAGCCTTGCATTTGTGGGGCTGGAATGGAAGCCCTTTGGAGGAGGGATGGATGGTCATGGTTTGGGAGAAGAGATGTGCCTTTGCCAGGCATCTGTGTTCAGACCACACTGTTGGACTTATCAGAAGAATTTTTGGTTGCACCATATTGGGTTTAGAGACTTCTAGGTGGATGAGACTGGTGGGCAGAGGTGAGTGGAAGGGTATGGACAGTCGAAAAATAGGCTGGCTTAGAAACAGCGGGTTCCTGTGTGGGCATCACCTCAAGCAATGTACATCGATGGCACTCAAGCCAAGATGGTTCCTTGAAGATACTTTTGTGGACTAAAGACGGTGGACCAACATTGGTGGGAGTTTGGAGATGGTAACATTGAAAGCATCTGCCCAAGGTAGCCACTAGACTATGGTAAAGAAAATGCATCATGTTTTCTAAGAATGGGCCATGGATGGTTGGGGGATGACACCTTCTCTAACGGAGTGCCAGGCACAAAGCCAAATATGGTACTCGATAACATATCCATATGGGGTAACAGTAGCTCTCGTAGTGGTAGTAGAGGTGCATAGAAATGCCAAAAAGGTGACAGTAAGGGACAGGACAGTCTCACATAAAGAAAGGTATATGTGACTGTGGTGACTAAAAGCAGCTAAATGAAACATGGTCTAAACATTTATGAATTGTGATAAGGGGCACAGACCCAAGCTGTACTACAACATCAACCATGAGGTCAATGATATGAGTTCCTATTGAATACCAATCCCCTAAGTATAGAGACTGCATATAGACTATCAATCTGGTGTTGAGTGATAATTTGTATAACACTGTAGTTGTTGCTGATGTCTGAAACCAACAGAGGAAGCTTGTGCATGACATCAATATTTGCAAGGGGACTCCCGGTGAGTCATTACATCTATATGCCCCTAGACATGGACGTTGATCTGGGCTATGTCTACCACCATCTGGTCAGATGAGACACTTGGCAGGACAAGACAAAGAGGGGATGAACAAGTAAGTATTGGCAGTCCGGGAAGTCTGTCACTCAACTGGCAATTGGCATCTGCAAAGGTGCCCTGAGTTAATTAGGTCTCGCAATAGTCCAGAAGCCCTTGTGGCAGTCATGCACTGTAACTGACATCCTCCTGTAAGCACTACAGCTGTAACGGAGATTAGCATTCATCATTCTAGTGCCAAACCATATCTTCCTATATGGGAGCACAAGGCATGGTCACTGCTCCACTAGACTTGCATCATGAATTTCTTTAAAGAGCTACCACAACATGAAGAGTAGGGCTGCTTCTATGCTGGACAGAAGCAATCCTCACTAGATACATAGAAACATAGAAATCTGTTGGCAGAAAGGACCACTCAGTCCACTTAGCCTGCCCCTTCCCCTCCCCATGGGCTCCTCTGCCCTATTTTCCTTACTCCCCATTGAAGTGGTGGGCAGTGTTACTTTCCTCCACAGGTAATGTTGGATTTTATGGAAACCAATGTCACTGCCCAAAAGAGTTTCTAGTGTGTGTGTGTGTGAGAGGGGGGGGATGAGAGTTCAGGATTACTCACAGAGCCTGAAATAAGAAGACCCTCCAGTCTGCCGTCCTGAGGTAGAACACATTAGGTCTCTTGCTATAGTCTGAGGCCCGCAGAGCCAGTGAGTGATGAATACTGATGGCGTTTTTCAAATCTTCCTCCAAAAGCTGTTTTCCTGGTTTGTACTCCTCCTGAAAAGGACACAAATGGAGAAAAATGTTTGATTTGATATGTTTTGCATAGTAATACAAATCCAGAATACAGTGGTGCACCTGTGACTGAACTGCCAATGTTCCAGCACTGGAGTATGGAGCAACCACAGAGCAGGAGTGTGGCGTATATTTTATACCAATTGTAGGCACAGAGCAAGATGTGGTAATTGGAATTAAAGAGGTTGTGAAATAAAAATGTTGCCAGTGAAATCACCGCAGAATCGGCAATTTTGCCATGCGAAATATTTTGCGAAATTCCATCGTTCCGTGAAATATTTTGCAGGGTGTGAACTTGCAAAATTTCATCTTGAAAAGTGAAATTTCACCCAAAAAAGGCAAAATTTTGACCATTCAGCAGGCTACATTTTGCCATTTTTTGGGTGAAATTTCACAATTTTGGTGCAATATTTCACATCTGTGGGTGGAATTTCACAATTTTCAGGTGAAATTTTGCATTCCGCCCATAAAATATATTCTTGAAATGTGAGAATTCGTCAAAATATTTTAGTATACAAAATTCTCAGCCGCACAACACTAACTGGGATTGATCAATATGCATCTCCCACAGGACTAAAGACATCTAGAACATCTGACATATACCCTTAACAGTTTGAGCAGTCTCTGTATTTATTTGAAATGGGGTTCTACCTGGAGGGATAAAGGCCTGTACTAAAGGGATGGTATCCAGCCATTCAGGAGGGGAACAGCAGTCCTGGGTAGAACGTTTAAATACTACTTCAACAGGCATTTAAACTAGCTAAGGAGGAAGGCAGAAGAAACGAGAGAGGCAGTGAATGCTCCCCCTCAGAAAGTGGAACAGCAGTGAAGATAAGTCTAGGGGAAATACATTCCCCAGAGATAGTAAGGAGTAGGAACATGGGTGGGGAGGGATGTGATGGTCAAGTGGTGGATCCAAGGCTGAAAAAATACTAGGGAGGGTGGGCAGAGGGAGGATAAAAAGGGGAAGGACAATGCCAAGGAAAGGATGGCAAAGTATGGGCAGGGAGGGACAAAAGGAGTAGACAGCCATAAGCACCAACACAAGGAGCCTAGGAAAAAAATTTCTGACCTTGAAGCTACCACTGTGAAGGCAGACACGGATCTGGCGGCCATAATAGAATTATGGTGCAGTGGCAACCACAACTGGGAGACGGCCATACCAGGTTACAGCATGTTTCGAAAGGATAGGGCAGGGAGGAAAGGGGGGTTGTTTTATATTTAAAGGAAAGTATAAAGGCCACAGAAATATACAAGGACACAGTGGGGAAAAGGAGAAGCTGGAGGTTCTTTGGGTTTGCTTAGAGTAAGTGTCAGGGTCCTTTATATGTGTGGGAGTGGTGTACAGGCCACCAAAACAGGGGGAGGATTTGGACAAGGGTTTGGGGGAGGCCATCGGCAAAATGGCAAGCAAAGGGGAAGTAGTAATTATGGAGTACTTTACTCTGCTGGATGTAGACTGGAACATCCTGGTTGCAGCTACAACTAGGAGTGGAGTACTCCTAGACTCCCTACAAGAGGCATATCTCAGGCAGCTGGTTACAGATCCTACTAGAGGCAGGGCACTGCTGGATCTGGTAATTATGAACAGGGACAGCATTGCAGATGTCACAGTGGGTAGCCCCCTGGGCACAAACGATTATCATGCAATGTGGTTTAGAATATTGATCGGACAGGAGATAAACCCCATTAGGATGATGGTCCAGGACTTCAGGAGAGAATATTTTAAAGAAATGGAAAACTGCCTTAGGAAATACCTTGAATGGGGAGATAGATGGGGGGTGGAGGCACAATGGAAAAGAATAAAGGAGGGAATAACTAAGGTAACAGCAAGCTATTTAAAGGTAGTAAGAAAGGGTGAGAAGAGACAGAGGCCACTGTAGCTCTCAAAGAAGGTGGCCAAAGTGATAAGGGAGGAAAAATAACTTTCAGGAAGTACAAGGAGACACAGACAGAGGCAGACAAGGAGGTGTATTAGAGAAACAGAGCAGAAATGAAGGTAAGAACAGCAGAGGCTCAAACTGAGGAGAGGCTTGCACAGGAGATCAAGAATGGGGGTAAGACTCTTCAGGTACATGAGGGAAGAGATGAACGTGAGGGGTAGTATAGTGAGGATCAGGAGACTGGGGGGAGAGACTGTGCAAAGGAAGACCACAAAAATGGGCCAACATGCATTAAGAAGCATCAGGGGGAAGGGTGTGTTGACGCAAGTCCATTTACAGATTTACAGAAGAGACAGTCCACCGGGGTTTGGAAAACACAGCGATGGGACCAGGCGGGATCCACTCAAGAGTACTAAAGGAGCTGAGCACAGTGCAAGCGGTTCCTCTGGCAGCACTATTTAGCACATTTTTGGAGATGGGGTGGTACCAGAGGACTGGAGGAGGGCCGATGTGGTCCCTCTGCACAAGAGCAGCAGCAGGGAGGAGGCTAGCAATTACAGACCAGTCAGTCACACATCAGTGGTGGGAAATTAATGGAGTCCTTGCTGAAGGAAAGACTGATGGAGAACGTGGAGGCTAATGAGTTGCAGGACCACCAGCAGTAAGGCTTCACAGGGGGGAGGTCATGTCAAACAAATCTCATAGATTTCTTTGACTGAGTAAGTAGGGAGGTGGCTCAGGGGAGCACAGTGGATGTGGACCATCTGGACTTCAGTAAGGCCTCTAACACTGTACCACACAGGAGGCTAATACGGAACTTAGCAGCCTGGGAGTGGGGAGAAGATGGTGAACTTGGTATCTAACAGGTTGCAGAATAGGAGGCAGAGGGTAGGGGTAAATGACAGTCACTTGGAGGACAAGAGAGTGACCACTGGAGTACCACAGGGATTGGTACTGACTCCTGTCCTCTTTAATGTCTTCATAAGTGACATTGCTGAAGAACTGGAAGAAGGTGTGTCTCTTTGTAGATGACACACAATCTGCAACAGGGTGGACAACTTGGGGGGGGTGGAGAGAAAGCAAAGGGATCTGGGGAAACTAGAGGAGTCATCTAGGGAGTGGCAGTGGGGTTTCAGTCCCAAAAAGTGCAATGTCATGCACCTGGGGCAGTGAAACCTGAGGGCTGTACATAAGATGGGGGTGGTGGTGCTTACAGTTACCAAGCAAGAGAGGAACCTTGGGATTATCATATCTGATGCCCGAAGGTGGCAGGGCAGTGTGACCAGGCTGTAGGCAAGGCTAGCTGGATGTTGGGGTGCAGACAGAGGGAGATTTCTAGTAGGAGAAGGGAGGTGATGTTGCCTCTGTATCGCTCACTTTTTAGACCTCACCTTGCATACCGTGTCCGGTTCTGAAGGTCACACCTCCACAAGAACATGAAGATCCTGATGTGAGTAGCTGCAAACAAATGGTGCTGGGCAGGTGATAGCAATGGGCTGCCAGCCCTATTGCAACTAGTTCCAAGATAACCAGCACTCACAGCAAAAGAAGCACAGACAGAAATCTAGCGTATAGGGCTAATATCACTGAAAAGTACTCTGTTCAACTCAAGCAGGAGCCAAATTACCCCAGTGCTTCGGCAAATAGCTTCTTGGGGGTGTGTGGCCAGAACAGATACATCACCAGTTTAAATACCACATGTGTAGTGACATCATAATCAAGTACACCAATCACTGAATTTACAAATATTAAAAAAACTATACAAAAGTAAAGAAGTCAATACACATATTGCAGCAAAAACTTATAGATTCCATTTTAAATGCAACATTATTTAAAAAAAAATTATATTGATGCCCTGCAACCAGAGTTTCTTTCAGAGCAGAAGAAAAAGAAAACTGCAGGTAAAATTGCTGTGTGATCACCCTACTGACATTCATCACTTAATCGCTGTAGTTTCAGCTGGTGATCCACACTGCAAGCAGAGAAAGGTGAGGGAATGACACACCACAACGCCAGTTAGAAATGAGAAAGAGAGAGAAAAACAAGAACATAGTCATACTTTTCAATACAGTATCAAAGCAAACATAAGTTTAAATAGTATTTTCATCTTTATTCTGTTTTCTTTCATTTTTGCTTTTGTTTTTTAATTTTTTCAAAAACAGTTTATGGTCTCACTGGTCATTTAGGCCCACAGGTTTGATGATGATGATAATGATAACATTATATTTTTATACAGGATACACATTTTTAGGGTTTTATGCCTATTTTCAACAATGTCCTGTGCAGTACATAAATAAAAACATTTATCAATACACATAATTATATCACTTGCAACTATACAATGCTACACATAATATTTGAAATCACAAGAAACATTTGCAATCAGAATGCAAAAATATCTGTTCAGGAGCAGTTTAAAAGTGGTATGTGTAGGATACAGGAACATATAAGATCTGTCAGCATCACGAGAGAAGACACCCCAGTTGGTCTATAAGTTTTACAACAACATGCATCTGATCCAGGAGGTCTTAAGTTTATGGGGGATAGAATCAGTTTGGGCACCAAAATATGGGAGGGAACAGGGTAAACCTACTTTTGAAAAAGAATACCAGTGGATATACAGGTTGAAGAGTGTTAAACCTGTGGGCCTAAATGACCAGTAGGACCTAAAACCAATTTTTTTTTTATGTGGTATTTCTCTGTGGTGCTGGCCGGCACTCCTAATCCCAATCAGCTGTCCCCCAGGGCCGTCCCCTGAGTATCAGACCCCCTCCCTTAAGTCCCCATGACTTACCCTTCATGGCAGGGTGGTGGGGAGTGACTTGACTCACCCAACATGTATCCAACCAGGGAGATGCCTCCTG
Organism: Neoceratodus forsteri; assembly: GCA_016271365.2. Lineage (NCBI taxonomy): Eukaryota > Metazoa > Chordata > Ceratodontiformes > Ceratodontidae > Neoceratodus > Neoceratodus forsteri. The sequence goes on along the minus strand of CM028135.1, from coordinate 64,867,690 downwards.
GGGGTGGCACCTGCAGGGACAGCTTAATTTGGCCCGGCCAGCACCCATTTCCATTTTCCTTTCCCCAGGAGGTGGGGCATGCAGTGATGCCAGCAGAGAGAGAGAGAGAGCACACATGCTTCTGCATGTGCTCCTCCAAGCATCTGCCCCATCTCCTCCCCCTTTCTGAGCTCTCAGTGAACTGCTGCCTAGCCACTGCCAGGAGCCAGTTGGACACTGAAAGCTGGTGATCACCCTCCACGGAGAGAGAGAGCAGTCCATCGGACGCTCAATCCTTCTCCTCCCCTGCCAACCCCCAGTGGCCTGTGCTTGCTCCTGAACACGAGTGGCCAGCGTGACATGAGGTAAGGCGTCCAGTGCCTCAGCCCTTAACGCCACTGGAATGGCCAACCTAAAACCATTTTTGACAAAATAAAAGGAAGAATGAAAGAAAATAGACTAAAGATGAAAATAATATTTAAACTTATGTTTGCTTTGATACTGTGCTGAAAAGTATGACTATGTTCTTGTTTTTCTCTGTAAAATATGACTTCTTTCAAAGATGTTTCAAATGCATTCATTGCATACAGATTTAATCAAATCAGACAGAGCACGCAGGGGCAAACCAGGAAAATTATTTCTTGCTTGTGGTTAATTTAGTTGCTTAAACTATTAATTTGATGGATCAGTTCTTTAGCATTTTACTGTGGTGTTGCATTTGCTTTATTTGCCTTTGTTTCATTCTTGCCATTTTACTGCACTACAAAAGGAAAATGAGGAGCAGAGTAAAACTGGATATTTCCCCATCCTAGCTGGTGTACCGCAAGTGTCTATCCTAGGCCTCATCCTCTTCTCCATTTTTCTCAACAACCTCCTTCCTGGTATGCTCCTACATACACCTCTCTGCTGATGATACTATTCTGTATAATTCTGGCCCCTCTGCCTCAGAAGTGACCTCCCAGTTGCAGTCTGACTTCACCCATGCCCTTAACTGGTTTGAAGCAAGTCAGCTAAAGGTTAACACCTCCAAAACTGTCTCTATGAACTTCGGCACTACTCAGAAGCTAGCCAAACTCCCCTCTTCCCCCTGTCTTCTACACTCTCGATGGCAAACCTTTGGTCATTGTCCTAGCCTACAAGTACCTTGGTGTTGGCTGGACAGCCACCTAGATTATACGACCCATGTGAACCACATCCACACCAAGCTCTACCCTAAACTTGGTGCCTTCTACAGAAACAAGGACTCCTTCTTCCTCCCTCTCTGTTCACAGGACCCTCCTCACCAAGATTATCCTCCCTCTTTTTGACTATGCTGATGTCATGTATAGATCTGCCCCTGCAACCGCCTTCTCTAGACTGGACGTCCTCTTTAATGCTTTTTGCTGTTTCACTCCGAATGCTTCCCCAGAACCCATCACTGCACTCTTTACTCCTCACTCTCACTCCCCTCTCTTGCTCTCTACCGAAACCTCCGCATCTCCATGATTACTGCAGCTAACTCCCCCACTACTTAGGCACCCTCCTATCCCCCCTTCATCCACACCTCATACAGCCTCTGCTCCCATGACCCCCGCTCTTTTGCCCTACCTCGCCCTCTCTCCAATTCTGGCAAGGCTGCCTTCTCCTTCCATGTCCCCCATGAGTGGAACTCCCTGCCCACCACACTTCGCATGTTACCCTCCATAAGACATTTTGGTTTTTTTTGCATTTTCTCCCCCACCCAGGACCCTGGCAGACACGCACATGGGTACCAGCTCAGCCCCTTCCACCCCATCCCTGGCAATCACCTGCCACCCCTTCTGCCTACATTTCCCATCAGACCTCCACTCGATGGTAGCGGAACTTTGGGATGGGGGACAAGCAACCTCCCAGGGAGGGAGAACTGCCTTTTGGCTGCTCAGTCCTGCTCCCCCTCCCCCATGCTGGCTCCCCGATGACCTGAGGTAGTTCACGAACCTGGGTCGCTGGCACGATGTGAGGTAAGGCATCCAGTGCTCAGTCCTCAGCACCACTGGGCCATCCCCCTAAGACTCATTAAACGTACCCTCTGCCTATCTCTGACTCCGACTTGCTTGTGCCCTCAACCCGACTAACCCTAATTCTTTGTCTACTTATCTTTGTTCTCTCATCGTTGGCCTCTTCCCCCCTCACACTCTTTTTAATTGTTTTGTGTCATTGTCATTCTTGGTATGTTACACTATTATTAGTACCTGACTGACGCCCATGCATTCCATGTACTATCTGTTTATCTAATCTGACTATGCACTATGTATCGAATCTACTGCACATCCTGCATAACTGTACTGTACTGTTGATCAAACTATGCTTTGCACTATCTTTGTATTTTAACTGATGATATTTTTACATCTATGAACTATCTGTAACCTCCTGACTGCAAGCACTTATACATGTATACCATTGTAGGTCTTGTCCCTCTATGCTGTAGCTTACCCCCTATCTCTTCCTCCCCTGGGTCGCACCTGGAAACAAGCCTCAGCTCAGCATGCCTCTCCTGGTTACCAATCCTTATTTTTTTCAATTTATTAAACTTTATTAGAATTTTGTTAATACAACAATAACAGAGAAAAAGACAAAAAAAATGGAGGGAGAACTGCATTGTCAAACATATCAAACAACAAAACAAAAAACAAAACCAGATCCCCCTTCTCGCTTCCCTGGAGCACACCCACAAACATACAATTTACCCAGTAAAAACTAAGGAAGGTTGTTCAATTTATGAACCCCAGGATGGACTCCCCATGGAAGGATTTCCCTGGGAGTCATGGGGAATACAATAATTTAGGTAGACCGTGGGGGGGGGGGGATGACCAACAGAGCATATAACTATTCCCATCAAGATTGAAACCTGGGTAATCTATCAGTCCACAGAGCAATCTGCTTCTCCATCTCCAGCACCATCAAGATTTCCTGGTGCCACTCCCGGAGTGTTGGGACAGCATCATCTAACCAGTGTCGACAAATAATCAACTTTGCTGTAATCGATATCAAGGCCATATAGGCCAGGCATGGCCCAGACAGATTCATTGGATAAATATCAACTAGGCAAACCTCAGGCGTAAAAAAAGAATCTAAACCCAGGAGGGGGTCAAGGGAATGCTGGATTTCAGCCCAGAAGGGAATGACCTTGGGACAATCCCAGAGAACATGTTTGAGATGCCCCTCGGCCATCCCACAATGAGAGCAGATAGGAGACACCAACTTGCCCATACTATAAAGTCTGGAGGGTGCAAAGTAAAGATTATAGAGAATTCGGAACTGGAGTAGTCGAGAATGGTCTTGCTTGATAAATCTATACAAGTGTTTCCAGATGCTTTGCCAGACTTTGACCGTTGCCTGAAGGTGTAATGCATGTTGCCAGTAATAAACACCCTCCAGACTAGCTGAGTCCCCTGATTGATAGAATTGATAAAACTCAGACACTGCACGAGATTGGGCCACTAGATGAAGAAGTAGGGACAGAGGCTCCACCGGTAAGGAAGTCTGGGGTGAGGCCCAAAAATGAAGCTACTGTCCCTGCTAGCTGCAAGTGCTTAAAAGGGTGGAACACTGGAAGGTCAAATCTGGTCTGTATATCAGGGAGAGGTGCTAATGCACCATCCTCAGTTACAGAAGAAAGCGAAACCAGGTGAAGTTGAGGGCAGAAACCAGGAGGACTTGGCTGGTAGGCTATTTGTATATTAGGGTTCTCTAATAAAGGTTGAGATAAATCTTTCCCCCACTCCTATCCCATATAAGCACAGAGTTTGTTAAGGACTCTCAAGGGCCACCACATAGGTGTACCCCTGAGTTTCTGAGGCAATTGAGAGGGTTTAATATACAATAGACTGCTAAGCTATAAAGCTATAACCCTGTTTGAGTACACAGATGCTGGTCTATCATCAGCCAAAGGGGTCGGTACTTTGTACCACGGGGCGCCAATGGGGAGGGGGGGAGTCCCATAAAAAACTTTGGAGCTGTGCAGGATGCAATAGTACAGGAAAAATCCAGGAGATGTATACCGCCCCTCTCTCTGGGCAGGGTAAGTTTAAAGCATGCCCTTCGCAGGGTTCCCTGTTTCCAGAGAAAGGCTGAAATTATCGAGTGGAATTTGGCAAACTAAGCCTTAGGTAGGTAGGGACCTAACATACCCATGGGATATAAAATACAGGGTAGAACATTAATTTTGACTATGTGCACCCTGCCCTAAAGTGAGAAGGGGAGGTGAATCCACCTCTGGAGATCCCCAGAAATATCCTTGATTAAGATGGTCAGGTTCTCCTTCTCTAGAGCGATCAGTATCCGAGTAACTCTTATGCCCAAATATTTCAAAGAATGAGGCACCTAAAGAAGCCTCATATCTAAAATTTGCTGGTGAGGGATATGGACATTGAGCAGGAGCACCTTGGTCCTGTCCAGATTAAATTGATATCCTGCCACCTCCGAGAATCTACGGATCTTGGCAAGGGCTGCCGGAATTGATGATTGGGGATTTACGAGGTGCAGCAGCAGATCATCAGCATATGCGAGAACTTGCAGCTGATACCTCCTACCTTGATACCCTTCACTCTGGGATTATTCTGGAGACTATGCAGTAAAGGCTCCAGATAGAGATTGAACAGGAAGGGAGAAAAGGGACATCCTTGTCGAGTACCATGCTGCATGCTGCAGGGTCAGAGGGGGCAACATGATGCCGTTGCAATGGATCCGAGCCATTGGGTGGGAGTAAAGAGCCCTCACCCAGGCACAAAAGCTAGCGAGGAAGCCAAACTTATGGAGTGTGGCAAAAGGAAAAGGCCATGAAACCCTATCAAAAGCTTTTTCTGCATCAAGTGAGACCAACATCACCAGGACCTTGCTTTCACCCAACACAGAAATTAAATACCAGATCTTGCTGAGGTGATCTGAAGAAGATCAACCCACCATAAAGCCCTCTTGTGTGGGACTAATAAGGCCTGACCACACCTGAAGCAAATGATTGGCCAGAACCTTAGCCATAATTTTGATATCTGAATTAAGGAGTGAAATGGGTCTGTAATTACTGGGTAGCAATGGGTCTCTAACTGGCTTAGGAATAAGTGAAATCCAAGCCTGGGTAAAGGAAAGGTCAGAAGTATGGAGAAAGTTAAACAGACGGGTGAGAACTGGGATAACTGATTCCCCACAGGTGATGTAAAAATTATTAAGTAATCCATCAGGACCTGGGGCTTTATTTTTAGGAAGAGCTCTAAACGCCTCCCTGACTTCACCTTCTGTGATGGGGGCATCCAACATTTCACTCTGGGTGGGGGAGAGCTGTGGAAGTTGTAAAGTGGCCAAATAATCTCTAATGCAGTTGGGGAGGTCAGGAGAGGTTAAATTCTCAATGTATAAAGCTTGATAATAATGAGCAAAGGCCTCCATGGAGAGGTAAGGATTGGACCCAACGGATCCAGTCAGAGTGAGTAGATAGCTTTCCTGGCCTCTGTCTGGTGAAGACATAATTCTAGAAGCTTTCCCGCTTGCTCCCCAGTCTTCAAGTAGCGGAATCCGGTGCATTGGAGAGCAAGGTCAGCTTGTTCTGCTAAAAGCCCAAAATACTGTGCTCTCATGGCACTCAGTTGTTGCCAAACAGTGGGGTCTGAGAAGGAGGAGAGACAGTGCTCCAACATTTGGATATGCACTAGTACGGCATCCATCCTCTCCGCCTGTCATTTCTTGTGGGTGGTTGCTATCCAGAACTGTTCCCCCCTTACTGCACACTTGGCAGCTCCCCATAACATATCTAAGGGAGAAACAGAACCCTCACTGGCCCAGAAGAAGTTATCCAGAAAAGTATTTATGTTCAAGAGCGTATCCATGTCTTTAAGGAGAGTGGTGTTAAGCCGCCAAGTAGTATCTCGTTCCTCCAGGCCAAGGAGTCTATGATCCAGAGAAACTGCAGCGTGGTCTGAGACCACCATGGGATGCAAACCAGACACTATCAAGGTACTCATTAGGAAATAGTCAATTCTTGACTGTGTGGAATGGAATTACTTACTTGGTTTACTTGCTTTATAGGACAAAAGAAGGCTGTTTGCCCATCGAGATTGTCCTTCATATTGATGGATCATTTACCCATATTCCATTCATCCATCCATTTATCTAATTTATTCTTAAAAGTTGTAATGTTTATTGAGTCAACAATATCCTGGGGTAATTTATTCCATAACCTGGGCGATCTAATGGAAAATAAATGTAATCTCTTGTTATTATTTACTTTTTAAACTTCCAATTGTCTATTGTGGAGTCTTGGCACAATTTTTCTTAATGAATAAACAATACCACATTGTTCCATTTGAACTGGTGATTTAAGTAGGAGGCAGTATAGCGCAGTGGTCTAAGGCTCTGAGCTGCAAATCTGGTGACATCCAGCAGATCTGACCTGGGTTTGAATCCCACAACTTCCACTTGCATACTGTGTGACCCTGAGCAAGTCACTTAACCTCCTTGTGCTCCCAGGTCACTTCTGTAAAAAAGTTTTCAGTTAAGTGTGCTATACCTGGTTAAACAACAACTTAAAAAAAAAAAAAAAAAGTATTTTAAACAGTTGCAGAAGATCATCTCTAGTTTGCCTATGCTCAAGAGAAAGTAAAACTGTTTTTTTTCAATCTAGTGTCATATTCTAAGTGAATAAGATGGGGTACTAGCTTAGTGACTCTGTGTTGAGCTTGTTCAATTTTATTAATATCAGACTTTCAAGTAAGGGCTCCAAAATGGAGATCCATAATCCAAATAGGGCCTTATATGTTATCTGTACAAAGTTAAAAGGCATTCTTCCGATTTAGAAATGTATGTTTTATTTATTCTACATAGCAATGCATTAGTTTGATTTGCAATTCTAGAACAATATGAGGAAGATGATAATTTGTCATTAACCAAGATACCCAGATCTTTTTATATACAAGATGTCCTAATAATGCTGTTATTTAGATAATATTTTTGTTTGGGATTATCTTTTCCAAAATGAAGTACTGCACATTTAGATATATTAAAGTGCATTTTATTAATAAATGCCCATTGTTCAATTAAAACAAGATCCAATGCTAGGTTATGGCAATTTACAGGGATATTGACCTTTCCTCCAAGTTTGGTATCATCTGCAAATTTAGCCATTATGTTATTTGATGAGATATGCATATCACTAATAAACAAATTAAACAGCACTGGGCCCAGAACGGTTCCCTGGGGTACACCACTAGCCACCACACCTACTTCTGATAGTACACTATTCACCCCAACTTTCTGTGTTCTACCACTCAGCCAGTTATTTATCTAGGATATAATAGGTGCTGAAAAACCTAAACAGTTAAGTTTATTAACCAAAATACTGTGTGATACTTTGTCAAAAGCCTTGCTGTAGTCTAAAAGAATGATGTCCGTTGGTATTTTGCAGTCAAGGCTTGAACTAATATAGTCGTAAAAAGAGATCAGATTTGTAGTACATGAAAATCCTGTTTTGAAACCATGCTGATAGTCGTCATTAATATTTAATGTAGGCATTTCATTTTCAAGTTGATATTTAATTATTTTCTCCATAAGTTTACTTGGTATCGACGTAAGGCTAATAGGCCGGTAGTTTTCAATTTTGGAATGGGAGCCCTGTTTAAAAATGGGTGTAACAATGGCTGTATGCCAATCAGCTGGAACTGAGCATTCATAGAGTGATTTTTTAAAAATAATACTCAAAGGCAGAATTATTGTATCCTTTGTCTCTATAAGGAATCTAGAGCTAATGTTATCCAGGCCAGAACTAGTATGTTGTTTTAGAGTATCAAAAAACCCACTGAATGTCCTGGAGAAGAGTTTCATATTGTTCTAAATTAGACCCTGCTGGGATAGGTGAGATATTAGTTAATTCTGAAGTAAAAACAGATGAAAAATATTTATTTAGTTCTGAAGCTGTTTCTGTATCAGATGTTATAGTGATGTTATTACAGACTAAAGGGCCTATCATATTATTATTACTTTTCTTACCATTTAGATAAGTATACAATGCCTTATGACAGTCCTTAGTATGAACAATTTTAAATTCAAAATTACGTTTTGCCAACATGATAGCTCTCTTTAAATCGTCTAACCACCTCTCTGTATTTAAGTAAGATGATGTCTTTCTGGTCAGATGGACATTTTTTTAAGGCTAAGAATAATTTGTTTTTGTGTTTGATTAGTATTTTAATATTACCATTAAACCAGGGGGGAATTTTCCCTTTGTTATTGTACTTAAATTTATCTGGGACATATTTTTTTCAAGTTCAAGTATCCTTGTTTTTAGAAAGTCCCAGGCCTCCTCAATATTCATTGGATACATTATTTGTTCCCAATTAAGGGACTTTATCTGATGATTAATGTTTTCAAAATTAGCCCTATTATATTGTTTTATTTTCAGTTTGTTAATTTTTGGTAATAGGGGCAATTGGATGGAGAAAAAAAGGGAGAGATGGTCACTATTTCCCAAAGGGTTAAGTAGTTGGATGTCGGATATATGTGTCTCAGGGTTGGTTATAACTAAATCCAATATGTTAGTCTCCCTTGTTGGTTCTCTAACACTTTGAGTGAGTCCCAGATTAATTATAACTGAAAGCATTTGTTTGTTGTGTTGGTTTATACCAGAGATTGCATCCCAATTTATAGTAGGAAGATTTAAGTCCCCTAAGATGAGAACTGGGTCTTTGCTAGCTATTTGAATGATTTCATTACAAAGTTGCTTAGTTTGGTTGATATCAGAAGAAGGAGGATGATAACAAGTACCTATAAGAAATTGGGGGATACTAGTAGGTCAAATATGGACCCAGACACTTTCTGATTCTGCAATAGTTGTTGACTTATATAATGGGATATCATCCCATATGTATAGACTGACCCCTCCTCCTTTTCTTGTATCCACTCTATTTTTAAAGTAGTGCTTGAAACCAGGGATTTCTGCTCTCCACTTTTTGTCTGTGTTACCCCATGTTTCAGTAATTGCTGTTAAAGCTAAATTTAGGGTTTTAACCAGAATTTCTGCAAGTTTAGAGGTTGTTAATGATCGAGCATTTAGTGAAAGAATATTAAGGTTTGTCCAGTATGGTGTGCATGGACTATCTTAACAAGAGATGGGGGTGGGGGAGTCCCGATCTCCCCCTTTCCTATCAGTTTACATGATTATTTATGAAAGTTGCTATTTTCCATCCTAAGATTGTGCTACACCTTCTACTAAGATGCAAGACATCCCAACAAAAAGTGATGGCCTATCGTCAAATTCCTCCCAATGGATTAAGCAGCTTATGCCCTGCCGGTAGGTCCACTTGTGAATCCATTCATTTAATGCTTTTACTTTATTATTACTGTGTCTGGTTGCTCTTGGAATAGGTAAGATTTCAGAAAGAGAGATATACTGCAACCACGTTATGTTAAAACATTACATAGAGCCACATAATCCTGTTTGACCTGTTGAAGTGGGGACCATGTGACATCATTAGTGCCAACATGGACAACCACCAGAGGATTTTCACCAGCAGCTGACAAAATCGATTTAGTTATTGATGTAAGATCCGCTATTTTTGATCCTCTATAACTAGAGCTAGTTCGGTGTTCCTTGTCGGGATTACAAACTATGCGATCAACATATTTTATTATGGAATCTCCTAAAACATATACCTGCTTTTTTGAATGAAGCACATCAGGTGTTTGTAGAGATTGAGACACTAGGGAAGTAGTCAAGAGCAGAAACCTGAGGAGTTTTGAGTGGTGAAGTCACAATTATTTTGTGATCTAATTGCACTTTAAAACTTTCTCTATTAGGGTTGTCAGTTACAGTATATGTTTAGTGGTACCTGGGGTACTATTAGAATCATCCTTAACCAAATTGGGAAGGGGTTCAAAAGAATTAGAAAGTAGGATTGTGTAAGTTTTGGGAACAGAACTACTTACTTTTTTAGTATGCTTTTTTGAAGGAATCAAAGTCCAGTCCTCAGCCTCTGTGGGGTGTCTGACTAGATTTTTAGTAATTGTAGTTAAAGGGGTAGAGGTAGTTGTTGGATGTTCAGTCAAAATAGAAACTTCTGCTCAGTATTCACAATGGAAGAGCAGGGGGAGATACCTAATCCAGTCAATAGAAGCACTCTGGATAGGGGGGTTGATATTAATCCTTTCACAGAAGAAAAGGTTCTGAAAGAACTCCTAAAACTGAAGGTGGATAAAGCAATGGGGCCTGATGGGATTTGCCCCAGAATTCTAAAATAACTAAGGGAAGAACTAGTAACACCACTGACTACCCTTTTAAATAAATCATGGGAGGATGTGTGTGGTACCTGAGGACTGGAGAGGGCAGATGTGATTCCCCTTCACAAAGTGGGAGCAAGACAGAGGCAGAAACTACAGACCTGTCAGTTTGACCTCAGTGGTAGGGAAAATGATGGAATCACTTCTGAAGGAAAGAATTGTTGGGTACCTAGAGGCCAGTGGGGCACTAGGACCCAAGGCAGCGATGATTCACAGCAGGAAGGTCATGTCAGACCATCTAATTGATTTCTTTGACTGGGTGACCAAGTAGTAGACCAGGGAGGGGCTGTGGACATGGCCTACCTAGACTTTAGCAAGGCATTTGACACAGTCCAGCACAAAAGATTAATAAACAAATTAGCCAGCTTGGGAGTGGGTCCCAGGGTGGTAGCATGGGTAAAACACTGGCTGGACAACAGGACACAGAGGGTAATAGTAAATGGAGTCCACAGTGAAGAAAGTGGGGTTACTAGTGGGGTACCAAAGGATTCAGTACTGGGGCCGGTCCTTTTTAATGTCTTTATAAGTGACATTGCAGAGGGACTGGAAGGAAAAGTATGTCTCTTTGCAGATGACACAATGATCTGCAACGGGGTTGATATGCAAGGTGGGGTGGAAAGGATGAAAAGGGACTTGGCAAGGTTGGAGGAATGGTCAAATGTATGGCAGCTTAGATTCAACACAAAGAAGTGCAAAGTAATGCACCTGGGAAACAAAATTCCAGGAGAAGAGTACACAATGGGGGGTGAGATATTGACAACAACAAAAATGGAAAGGGACCTGGGGGTAGTCATATCAGATGACCTAAAGGTTATCCAGCAATGTGAGAAGGCAGTAAGGAGGGCTGGGGGGATACTGGGATGCACAGGGAGAGGCATCATCAGTAGAAAACAGGAAGTTGTTGTCCTTCTGTACAGACAGTTGGTAAGGCCACATCTGGAGTATACAATATTACCATTCATGGAACCCCATCTCCGCAAAGACATAGACAGGGTGGAGGCTGTCCAGAGGAGGGCAACCAAAATGGTGCAGGGTCTGCACCAGAAGACATATGAAGAAAGACTAAGGCAGCTTAAGATGTATAGCCTTGAGAAAAGTAGGAAGAGGGAGGACATGACAGAAACTTTCAAATACCTCAAGGGAATCAACAAAGTCCAAGAGGGTAGCATCTTTCAGAAAAAGAGATGTGCTAAAACAACGGGGCAAAATTTGAAGATAGAGGTGGGACGGTTCAGAGGTAATGTGAGGAAGTATTTCTTCACAGAGAGGGTTATAGATGCATGGAACAGCCTTCCTGAGGAGGTCGTAGAGTCAAAAACAGTAGTGGAATTCAAGAATGCATGGGACAGACATAAGGCAATTCTGGTGGGGGGTAGGAGGAAGTAGGCTGTTGGTTAACTAGGATCTGCAGCTTATCCGTTAGGCAGGGAAATGGGCAGACTAGGTGGGCCAAGTGGTTCTTATCTGCCATCAGATTCTATGTTTCTATGTCCCTCTGTATAACTGCTTGGTGAGGCCGCACCTCGAGTACTGCATGCAGTTTTGGAGGCCACACTTAAAGAGGGACATTGAACTCATGGAAAGGGTCCAGAGGAAGGCAACCAAAATGATCTGGGGCTTGGGGGAATAGACCTATGGGGAGGGGCTCGAAGAGCTAAATATGAACACATTGGAAGACAGAAGGGACAGGGGGGACATGATAGAGGTTTTCAAGTACATGAAGGAGGTAAATAAGGGAGGCGCAGTCACGGTGCTCTGAAGGAAGGAGGGGGCAACTAGAGGGCATGGGTGGAAGCTGGGGGGACTCAGGGGAGAAAGGAGGAGGTACTACTTCACTGCAAGGGTGGTAGAATCATGGAATGCACTGCCCCAGTGGGCTGGTGGAGGCAGAGACTGTGGAGGGGTTCAAGAGGGGCTGGGACAGGTACTAGGGAAGGATTGTGGAAGCAAAATCCAATGAAGCGGGAATACTCTGGACTGGGAAGGGAGAAGCCAGAAAGGGCGGGGGGCAGCAAGGTTAGCTCCTAGGGTGGGGACTGACCAAACGAGCAGACATGAAAGACCGCTAGGCCTATTCTGCTGGCATTTTTGTATGTTAGTATGTTGGTATGATTACTACACCAACATCATGAACCACAAAACAGATAACTGCCATAACTAGGGAGGCAGTATAGCACAGTGGTTTAAGGCTCTTAACTGCAAATCTGGGGATCTGGGTTTGAATCCCACAGCCCCCACTTGTTTGTTTGTTTCATTTATTTATACTGATAGGACCATGGTGCAAAAATTGCCCGTTTTCATGGGCGATCAGTGTACAAATAATTAAGTACAATATATAAATACATTCTTCTTATAGCCCTCAAACACAAAGGCTCTGGTGGCCCAGATGGAATTAACCCAAGGCAACTCCAGGAAGGTGTACTGTCCCTGGCCAAACCTCTGACCTGGATCATCAACAGGTCTTTTCTTGAAAGGTACGTTCCATACCAGTGGAAGGCTGCCAACGTGGTCCCCATTTACAAGGGTGGCTCTCATGAACAAATTGCAAATACAGGCCCATCTCCCTGCTGTGTGCCTGGCAGAATTGCAGAAAGAGATGGTTTATGGGCAACTGAGAGACTACCTGGGAACCACCGTCCCACCCCTTCACAGCATGGCTTTGGGCAAACTATGGAACAGACATGGCACTCATCAAACTCACAGTGGACCTATTCAGGGCAATGAATGAGGGAATGCCGTAGGCAGGTGCTATCTTCATAGACCTGTCCAAGGCATTTTGACCTTGTGGACCACAACCTTCTTCTTACTAAGCTTCAAGGCATTGGGCTTGATGCCCAGGCCCTAAACTGGTTCAAGAGCTACCTGTCAGGCCACTCCCAGAGGGTCATTTGGAAGGGAGAGCTTTCTGCCCCTTTATCCATCAAGGAGGGCGTGCCTCAGGGCTTAATTCTTGCCCCTTCCTGTTCTCTCTCTTTGCAAATGACCTAAACTGGCACTGTGGGGATAACTCAGTAGTTCAATACGCAGACAATACTGTCATCTTCCAAGCCAGGTCCACACCACATGATCTGGGCTCTCTCCTACAAGGGGACCTAAACAGACTCGAGGCCTGGCTCACATCAAACAGAATGATCCTCAATGCAACAAAAATTAAAGCCATGCTGTTTGGTCCTGGATCCTTGGCCAGGATTGGACCAAGTTCCTAAAACTTTACTTGAGGATAAGCGAATGAGGCGTAGTTGACAACATAAAATACCTAGGGCTAACTATTGACCAGGGTCTCACCTTTAAGCCCCACATTGACCAGGTAACAAGATCTATTCACGTCAAACTTGGCACCATGTACAGGCTAAAAAAAACAACTTATCCCAGGTGCTAGATGAGCAATCACCTCCAGTGTCCTCCTACCCACATTAACCTATGCTGCCCTGGTAATCCAAGTTATGGCAAAGGGTGAGGTTAGCAGGCTTCAGGTCCTGTACAAAAAGGTCATGTGGTTTGTGACAATGTGTCAACCAAGAAGCCACCCCTGCATCTCACTAGCCCAGCTGCAATGGCCTTCTTTCAAGTCATGTTTATAGTATCGCCTGCTCTGCCATGCATACAAATTGCAGAGCCTGGCAGCCCCACCGAGTCTAACAGGAATAATCATGGTTAAGCCTAACCCTCAAATGCTCAGGACCTCGGGTCGGTCCCTACTGGCAATTCACAGAATCAAGACTCACAAGGGAGGCAATTTCTTCGCTCTCACAGCCCCTAAACTGTGGAACACTCTCCCACCTCTAGTACAGAAAGCCCCCTTGCTACCAATCTTTCACAGTAGGCTTAAGTCCTATTTGCTCAGGACAAGCTCATGCCACTGTGAGGGTATAGGATAATCACCCGCGATCCTAATCACAACACCCATCCCCCCTTCTCACCTTAACCTACTGTACATTAAATCATTCCTTAAATCCTTAAATCGTTCATGTGTTGCTCTTATGGCCTACAATTTGAATAATTGCCTGTACTGTTATCCTCATTATCTTGTCTACTTCTCGTAACCCTGCATCACCTGACTGTATGTATTGTATTGCTTCTGGATCACCTGATTGTATGTATTGCATTGCTTCTGTTCCTTGGGTCGCCCCTGAAAAAGGGACCTTCGTGGGCCCAGTGGACCAACCTGGTCATCAAAATTCAATAAATAAATAAAGAAATACATACATACATCTTAAAAAATACTAACAAAAGGAAATATACACATACCAATACATATAAATATCTCTTACCACCATCATTAAAAACATTGGAACTGGAAGGGGGACAGGATCAGATCTACAGTACAGTAGCTTCTTGTTTTACATTGTTTTTCATGGATTCTACTTGGTAGAATGTTTATTTTCTTTCTTACTACTAAGGGGCTAGCAGGGTATTGTTTGGGGCTGTTGGAATTTTGAAACCTGTTTTGGTAGCTAAAAGTGGGCTCATTTGTTTGGTTCACGGTGTGGCAGGCTGCATTTGTAGGGCCTATTTCTTCTCTTTTAAACATTATTGGTGTAATTTAACTGGTCTGTTTCTGAATTGAGACCTATATCTTATAATTCAAACCTATTTTGATGTATTGTTGGTGAAGCTGTTTGAATTGGTGTCCTGTTTCTTTGGGTAGAATTTATTCATTGTTGCTGGCTTCACTAGCTGCAAAGTTTGAGTGGGGAAGGTGCTAATTGTCTGACTAGAGGCCTCAGCTACCTGATTGTTTCCAGAGGACTTGGGCTGGTCCCTGCCCAAACCCCTACCCCACCCACCCTGGTCAATTATTCCCTTTGTACTAGGGGTTCTGACATCACTTCCTCAAACAGGCAAAGTTTGCACCTGTCATAACAGAAGCAGACATCCAGGAAAGGAACTGCAGCAAGTGAAAGGTCGGCTCTCTCAGTGGAAGGAAGTAAATGCAAATCTAGGTGCTTTCATTATTACTACTTCACATAGTTATTGCATTGGGTAAAGGGAATAGGAGTTGAAGAAGGTGTGCAATGGCTACTTAAAGTATTTTGAGTGTGGATAGGAATATACAAAGCAGTTGCTCAACATATCTAAGCGTGTGCAACAAAGGAGGTAAGGACATAAAGAATGTTTTGCACTGATAGAGGTGAGGGACTTGGGGGTGTTTGGTATCCTGCATCTGGAAGGGTGAGGGGTCGCTGGTGAGCAACGACAGCAATGGGTAGGGTGGTAAGCTGCAACAACTACGGTGCACCAATCTTTCTAAACATATTGCCTGGAGAGTAGGAGGATGTTTAGTGTGCAACCACATAGAAAAACTTAGAAAGGAGATTGAGGGTCTGCAGGAGGAACTAAGACAGGCAAGGCAGATTGGGGTGGGTTTAGCCCAATACTGGAGGGAGGAGGAAGGGAGATGAGGAGGGCAAGTTAAGCCAACAGTGGTGAGAGGAGGCTCAGAAGAAGGAAGCAGAGACAAAGGGGCCCAGGACAGGAAGAACGATTGCCGGGGAACCAGGTCAGGAGACAAAGTCAAATGGAAGGAGGCAATAGGGACTTGTGAGGGAGGCGAAGAAGTGGCAAAAGTCATGGAGTGGAAAGGAGAGAACAGGTTACTATGCAGAGAGAGGGCGGGCATTTGTGAAGGATCTTCAGAAAATAGTTTTGCACTGCTAGAGAGGAGGAAGGTGGAGGAGGGAAGTAGCCGAAATTAGAGGAAGTAATTGATAAATGCCTGGACCAAACTGGAGGCGGGGGAAGTTCTGCTGGGAGAACTGCAACAGGGGAAAGGGCATAATAAGGTGCAGGAGGAAGAGGAGGCTGGAAAAGAGGAGGAGATGAAAGAAAGCAAGCAGGGAGTAAGAGGGTGGAATCTTGAGTGCTGGGGGACTCAATACTTAGAGAGTTAGGTGGGGTAGCAAGGAGGAGGCATCAGTCGCATTTGGGTGGAGGCCTTGCCAGGAATGACAAGGAAAGAGGGAGGACAGTACATGTTCTGAAATATGCTAGAAGAGGTAGGGACAAGCCTCATTTAATTATACATCTTGGACAAAGCGACCTGGCTGACAAGACAGTGGATATAGTCCAGAGGGGTTTGAGGAACTAGCACAATTATGTGAGGGGCAGGAAGATCAGTAACTTTTTCCGAGATACTTCGTGCCAAAGGCAAGCACAACAAGAAGCTGAGAATAGAGAATTTAACAGATGGCTAAGAACCTGGTGTTGTGCTAAAGGGTGTGGGCTGTTGGGGGGGGGAGGGACCTGGGAGGACAGTAGTCTCTATGCCAAGGAAAGACTACACTTGAGTGAGGAAGGAAAGAAAGTGTTGAAGCAGAGGATGGAAGAATATATAGAGGAAGTTGGGAATTAAACTAGGAGTGGGGGGTGGCAGTTGGGGAAGAGATATGCAGAGACCACAGGTTGGGAAATCATAGGAGCTTACCCCCCATAACAGTGACAAAGGACAAATGGCAAGTACTATTGGTGATGCTAGGAAAGGAGGGCAGGATGGGAGGAGGAAAAGGGTGGAAGGTGGTTACCCTTAATGCTAGGAGCCTTGGGAGAAAACTGCAGAGTTGCAGGTTCTCATGGCAGAGGAAGAGGTGGACATTGCAGCCATCACGGAAACATGGGCCACCCAATATAATGACTGGGACCTGTCTGTACCAGGGTACAGGTTATTTCAGAGGGACAGGGTGACTGGGAAAGGAGGGGTGGCACTATATGTGAAGGAAGGACTGAAGTGTGTAAGGGAGGAAGGGGAGGAGGGCAGTACAGAGTCACTTTGGGTGCAAATCCAGGATTCCAAGAATAGAGTCTTAGAATGGGAGTGGTGTACAGGCCACCATCTCAGATGGAGGAGTTAGACAGGAACCATGGGGACAGATCAGGAGGACCTGCAAGAAGGGTAGTGTGGTGATTGTGGGGGACTTCAACATGCCAGAAGTGGACTGGAGCACCCCAACAACCAGGAACAGAAGGGAGCAGGTACTGCTGGATGCCTTCCAGGACAGCTTCCTGCTGCAAATGGTCAGTGAACCAACCAGGTTAGGGAATACCCTTGACCTTGTGCTGGCAAATGGGACTTTGTGAGAGAACTTACAGTGGAGGAACGCTGTCAGGGAGTGACCACCACTCAGTATGGCTCACATTGGATATGGGCAAGGAAGGAGTGGAATCTGGCACAAGAGTGCTGGACTTCAGGAGGGCTGACTTTGGGAGGATGGGGGAAGTGGTAAGGGCACTGGCCAGAATTCAATCTAGTATGGATACTAACCAGAGATGGAGCTCATAAAGTTGGGGATAGTGGAGGCAACCAAACCTGCTGCAAAGCCCAGAGCAAGAAGGCTACAGCTAAGAAACCGAGCTGGTTGAGCAAGGAGGTCATGGAAAGGTAAGGAAGAAAAGAGCTGCCTTTAGGAAATACAAGAAAACAGGGAGGAGGACAGAGAGTACTTGACAGAATCGGAAGGAGGTGACAAGGAGCAGTAAGGGCCAAAGCATCTACTGAACTCAGGCTGGCACAAGGCATTAAGAAGGGGAGAAGGACTTTAAGTACATCAGGGAGAAAAGGAGCTGTAAGGACCACATAGTGAGGATTAGGAAGGAGGGGTTGGGTGGAAGCAGGGTATGATAAGGAAGCACTAAATGAGTACTTCTGCTCAGTATTTACTAAAGAGAAGAGGGGTGACACCAAGATGGGTGAAATGGCAGGCGCAGGGGAAGTGGTGAAATCATGGAGGACAGAGTTGAGAGGGTTTGAAGGCACTGAGGGTGGACAAGGCACCAGGCCCAGATGGCATCCACCCAGGGTACTGAAGGAGCTGGCAGAGGTCCTTGCAGGACCTTTGGCGACCTATTTAATGCCTCACCACATTCGGGTGTGTACCTCAGGACTGGAGGATGGCTCATGGTGCCCCTCCACAAGAGTAGCCCAAGGATGAACCAGAAACTACAGACCAGTGAGCCTCACATCCATCGTGGGTAAGCTAATGGAGACTATCCTGAAGGAGAGGCTGGTGGCCCTCTTAGAGGCCAAAGGACTACAGGACAGCAGACAGCATGGCTTCATACGTGGCGATCCTGCCAAACCAACCTGGTCGGGTTCTATGACTGGGTAACTAGGCAACTGGACGGGGACATGCAGTGGATGTCCTGTATCTGGACTTCAGTAAGGCATTCACTCAGTGTCACATGGAAGGCTGGGAAGGAAGTTAGTAGGCACAGGGGCAGGTGCATGCGGTGAGATGGGCAGAAACTCACGTAGGAAGGCAACAGAGGTGGTGGTGGGTGGGGAGCTCGCCAACTAAGGGCAGGACGAAAGGAAAAGTCCCACAGGGCTCGTGTTGGGACCAGTGTTGTTTGGGATATTCATTGCAGACATATCATGGGACATCAAGAGCAAGATCAGTCTGTTTGCTGATGATACCAAGGTTGGTGCGGTGGTGGATGACCTAGGGGATGGCAGGGTTGCAGGATGATCTGGCAAAGCTTGAAACCTGGTCAGACACCTGGCAACTGGGCTTTAATGCCAAAAAGGCAAGGTGATGCATTTTGGGATGAAGAACCCAAGGAGGACTTACAAGCTAGGGGGTGCAGCTAGCCCAGACAGAGGAGGAGAAGGATCTGGGTGTGCTCATCACAGGATCGATGAACAACTCGGCACAGTGTAGGAGAGGCAGCTGCAAGCCAACAAAATGCTGGGTTGTATTGCAGGGTATATCCTCAAGGAGGGAGGAGGTGATTCTGCCACTGTATAGGTCATTAGTTAGACCACACCTGGAGTACGCTGCAGTTCTGGCGTCCGATATCTGAAAGGGACATTAATTACTGGAGGAGTGCAGCGAGGCGACAAAGATGATCAAGGGTCTGGGGACTTATCATATGAGGGGAGGTTGAAGGAGTTGAACATGTACTCACTGGAGGAGAGGAGAGACAGGGGGACATGATTGAAACCTTTAAATACATGAAAGGAATAAACAAGACAGGTACAGAGGGCTGTTCAAAGTAGGAGGGAGGGCCACCAGGGGCCATGATATGAGACTGGAGCGAGGAAGGTTCAGGAGGAGATGAGGAGACACTTTTTACAGAGGGGTGGTGGCTGGGTGGAATCGTTACCTGCAGAAGTGGTATGCAGTAGAACAGTGGACTGCTTCAAACGAGGATGGGACAGGACAAGGGGGAGGGTTAATGAAGGGGAAGGGTGGAAGGGAGGGGCAGCTGCAGAATAAGGGGTGCTAGCTGCACATTCGAGCAGACTTGATAGACCTCTAGGCCTTTATCTGCTGGCAAATTTCGTATGTTCGTATGTTCGTATGTTCGTATTTACACTTGCACTCAGTAAAAAGATACTCTTTCAACCTATGCCTAAAAGAGCAAAGGGAAAGGTCCACACAATCAAAGACAGACTGTACTGTATTATAAAATGGAGGTAACATGTAAGATAAAGCCTTTTGTCCTAGGGAAGTACACATTCTTGGAATGCAAAGAGAAAATTTATTTGACCGTGTATTAACACTAGAATTCTGTTTTTCAAACATTAAGAAAAGGCAGTCTGGGACTCTATAAAGTATCACCTTTTTTTCTAATATACCCAGCTGAAGTTTATATCTTCTGACCAGAGGAAGCCAACCCACTTGCTCTAGAAGATTACAATGATGGACCCTTTGTGGAGATTTTACTACAAATCTAGCAACTGAATTAAGTAACACTTTCACCTTAGATAGCAACCCCTCCCTTGCAGTATAATAAAACAAACCCCCCAAATCAGTTAACGGCAATAAAAAACTTTGGGCCAACAACTTGCGTACTGGGTGACCCTAAGCAAGTCACTTAACTTCCATGTGCTCCCAGGTTGCCCATGCAAACAAGCTTTCAGCTTAATGTGCCACTCCTGGTTAAACAATTGAAAGAAAAAAAATATTATTTTTCTTGCTTTATTTTGCTACTACAAGCTTTGACTAATACATCCATCCTTATTTATAGCTTATGTGTCTGTGACCTAGGCAAAACTACACTTAAAATCCCACACATAAATAAATAAAATATCAGAACAGCATTTATTGTAGTAGTATCCCCCTTCCTTTTCAGGTGCCCATGACACTATGTATATATATTTATATCTTTTAATTTCAAAGCACTAAATCTATTCAAATACAAACAACACAAGACTTTATTCTCTTCACACAATAATGTTAAACTTCAGATCCCAGAATGGCCAAGAAACAATTTAGACTTCACTCTTGCATGCCACTGTCATGCCCACTTTTTATGCAAACAATCAATTACAGAAACCCTTTCATTGCTATGCACTCTTACACCAGAGAGGCATAAATCTTGCAGAACTGCTAAAAAAACACATTTGTCAAGACTGGATTTCTGAATTAAAACCTGTCATTTACGGCACCTATGTAAATAATAGTTTACTGGCTACAAACAATGCTACAGACATGACATTAACAAATTTTATGTTTTACATGGAAAATATCCATATAATGAACTGGTCACAGGATTTGTGACCTTCTGTCTGCATGTTTTTTTTTTTGTTACAAATGTGAAGTATCTTTTTAATGAAGTATAAAAATACGTATGTGTGAGTTATTTAGTTCTGAGAACATTTTTTTTATTATTTGAAAAAGCATGATACGCTAAATGTGTAGTGCAGTGAACCATTGTAATGTGGAATCAAATGTGTAGCTGAAATAGTCACTGTCATCCTATTGCTTTCATGCCATACCACACAGAGGGGAAAAACTGACTTCAAAGTATTTAGCAGTTTCTAGGTTTTAGCTTCATACCATACACTTCATTTGTAAAAAAAAATAAAATAAAATAAAAATGAAAATCTTGTCACAGAGCAAAATCAGCACTACCTGTTAATAGAATGCTGATACCTACAGTTACAGTTTAGCGTATACTTGAACTCTAACAGAATGGGTTTCTGTAAGAAAACAGCTAGAGTCGTTATTAATTATAGCATTGATGATCTGGGCATTTTTCTGTGCTTTTATGGTTGTATATAGTTTGATAAAATTAAAAGTTCTAAAATTGAAACACTCCTGCTAACTACACCTGACACACATAGAAAACAAAAACAGTGAATTAGAGCTATTTAGTAGCTGTTGTCTTACAGAAACCCCAGTTATCTAGCTCTCCGGTATCTGCTAAACTGTAACGGTTGCCATTTATGCTCACTGGATAAGAACAGTTACACAGTTCTGCTGTTATGAACTGATTATATATATATATTGAATATGGTAAACAAATATTGTTAGTCCTAAAAGCTGAACTTTTATGTTTTTAGTATATAATATAAATGTTTAAGTAAAACCTGTGGCTCTTTCAATTGTAATCAGAATACTGTGTCTATTGTTTTCCTTGGGAGCTTTAGTTTTGGCGCTCCTTAATTACTCTTTCCTTCTGAGGTCCCAGGTGGCTCTGATAGTCATTTGTTCCAAGGGTTTTCAAGTCAGTTTGAAGGCATTACGTATCTTCTGTTCTCCTGGTCCTTAATAAAATGCGGGGATTCCATAGACTTGTGATGTTGCTTTGTCCAGGTCCCAAACTAGTGTGTCTTGTTCCAACATGATAAATCCACCTCATGCCCCTCCCACATGAATCAAAATAATGGTGGTGTGGATCTTTAAGAGCTTCTCGGGTGGAGGTGGGGGTGGATCTTACTTCCCCCCAAAAAATAATATTGCCTCCCACTACTCAGGTTCCAGTTCTTGTACAGCCCATTTAAGAAAGAAAATAGTATCCTGCAACCATTGACTAACATGAAAACGTATTTATTTGAGGGCAGAAAACATTTCTTGGAGGATGGTAAGGTGGAAGAGACTATTTACACCTTCAGTCAGTTCCATGGACAGAAAACATGACATTACTCCTTCTGTACATGCAAAATGTCTGCAGGCTCCACCTACTGCAGCAGTAAAAATGAGATATCATCCTTTCGGAGGTGGGTTTCTTGAAGGAAAGATACACATGGTTGAAGCTGCTTAAGATGCTTCAAAATCATGTGGTGTTTCTTCCTATCCTGGGCACCTTTAACATTCCATGTCAAAAATCTACACAATTGGGTCAAGATGAGAATCTATTAAGTCTAAACCAACCTAATATACAATACAAAACAAATAATCTAATGCCAGAACCCTTTAAGGTATGCTGTAGTACCCCCCCATATGAACAACATACCAAAATTCCAGTAAGAACAACTAACCCGCCATAAGATAAGTCCCCAAACCCCCCTCCCTCTACCAAAATACACGCCGTAAAAAAACGCCCGTACAAACCATGTCTCCCAACTCCCCCAAGAAAAAAATTAAAAAAATAAAAGACATCCCATAACCAAAAAAAAAACAAAACCCTTACCCCTGGTCCTCCTGACTGTTCTCCAACAAAACTTTCACCCACGATGGGTGAGAGCTAGCCCCTCCACCCTCCACTCCCCATTCCCCTCAATACTGACTGTCCCCAGTAATTAACATAGTGATAACAGTTTATTAAACACCCCAAAGCATTATAGAACTCTGATATCTAATAAAAATAATACTTTAAACTGCAAATGCATAGGTCAACAAACTCCTTAAGCACAAATAGGCCATGGATACATCCAGTACTTAAATGAGGAAAGAGGGGCCCAAGGAGTTCCCAAAGTCTGGCAAATCCTGCAGATGCCCCAAATCTAGTCCATTTTGTAGGCCAGTCCAGATTAGTCCCAACAGCAGCCATAACTCAGTAACTCAAAAGGCCTTTGCCGAAAACATAGTAGAGAGGCCAGTCCAAAATTTAATATAAACCAAAAGGCAACGTTCAGATGTTCTGGCCTCATAAACCATCAAGAGATGGAAAAAATGCATGGCAGCAGTCCTCATTATCACCAGCCGTCCTGGGAAAATAACCATATCGTCTCCAGGCAATGAAAAGTCACATAAAACAGGTGGCCCAACTAAAAAAAAACATGTCCCAGGTAGATGTCCCCAGTACTTGGGGTATTCTGACACCAAAGGAAAAGGAGCAAGCCAAGATCATAAAGAGTAGCATCAAACCATGGAGAGCAAAGTCAAGCCAGAAAAATAAAATCATCTCAAACAAAATTCCTGCCAAGATTCACAGAGGTAAAACCTGAAGTTAGCCAGCAGCAATCCACTCACCACTAGAATGTAGGTCTAAGATGCCACAGCCATAAGATCTTTCATTTAAACAGAGTTGGCAGACATTTTTTAAAATCTGCAGCAGCATCTTCGGCCCTCTCATAGCTTGTCCAGACTCTTTCGAGGTGAACTTAAAGCAAAGTTGGGTAACGGACTCTGAAACTGATGCCAGCCGCCAGCAGCTTCGAAACTGTGGGGTGGAAAGCGGCCTGACACTGTCTCACAGAATGGGGCAAATCCTGTATGATGCACACCTTGCACCCCTCCCAGAGCACTTCTTTAAGGTTTCGCACTTTATTCAGCACATGCTGGCGATCCAAATAATTCAAGAACCAGCAGATTAAAAGGTGAGTCGGGGAACCAGCTGGGGGCGTTGGGTGCAGGGACCAGTGTGCCCGTTCTATTACATACACCGATCCATTCAAGGAAGGCCTGGCAATTTTTTCCAGCATCTTCTGGAGAAAGAAAATGGCCAAAGGGCCCTCCACTCCTACTGAGAGGCCCAGAATCACAATGTTGTTGCGATGGGACTGTCCTTCCAGGTCTTCCAGCCAGTCCTCAGTCCATTGCAAATGTCACAAGGTGGACAATTCAGGGTCCAGATGGTTTCTCCAGTCGAGGGATGAGATGCGAGCCTCCACATCCCCCACCCATTGCGTTGGGTCACAGCTTCCATAGATGCCCGCATTTTCTGCAGCTCCTGTCAGGAGTTGCACTGCACTTTGAAGTGGAGTCATTTCTGCCATGAATTTCTCCTCTGTATGGACTGTAGAGGTAGAGTGCTCTGGAACCCCCCCCCGAGGCCTGTGGTTTCAAATGCTCAGTGGCCTTGTCTCATTCTGGTGTAGTCGGGGGAGTATGGCAAGGAGTGGGCATCTTCATGTTGGCCTCCATAATCTGAAGCAATGCATGCAAAAAGCTTGCTCTGGAGTGATATACAAAGTTCAAGTAAGCTGTTCCTCTAGGATTTATTACCAACAGCTGTGGTTTGATCAAATCTGAAATAAGATTGTGAGCGAGGAGGGCGAGAGCTGAGGGTAGCTGCGTCCACACACTAAGGCTGCCATCACATGACCTCCCGGTTACCAATCTTTAAATCAATAAATAAAATGCCTTCTCTGCTTGTATTCTTCTATTGATCCTCTGCACTGCTTGTCATGTGAAATGCCTCTTTGGTAAAAGGAAAATGAGGACACAATTACAGTATCTGAACATTTATGTATGGATGGGAGCGCAGGGTCCAGAGGACCTAGCGCTTTCACAGTCAAATAAGGACACAATTATAGTGTCTCAAAAAGTAAGGAAATAAATTGCAAAAAACTTCATTAATGCATCAGTTAGGGTCAAAGTGACAAAAGTTGGGAAATGTGGCATTAAGGTTTCCAACCTTAACTCCCCACATTCCCTTCCAGGCAGCACAACAGGCGTGGGGTGTGGCTTGGGGATCTCAAGCCTAACGCTCACCCTATTCTCATACAGCATAAACATCTAACCATATTTACAGATGGAATAGGATGAACGTTAGGCTTGAGAACTCCAAGGCACACCCACGCCTGCTGTGCTGCCTGGAGGTGGAGGTGGGGTGTTACGGTTGGAAACCCTAAAGCCACATTTCCCAACTTTTGTCACTTTGACCCTAACTACTGCATTAACAAAATGTTTTGCAATGTATTATTTATTGTTTTAGGTGTTTTTAAATGGGTGACTGGCAAAACAGGATCTAGCACTCACCCCTATGAAAAATGTACTCACCTATGAAAGTAGAAAATCTTCTTTATTTCACAGTCCACACAAAAAAGTGGTAGTACAACATTTAAAAATGCTGTGCTAGCATGGCTGCCAGCACCCCAAAACTGACCTACCATTTCACAAGATAGCTTTGTCAGAGGTGACCCTTAAGTAACATGACTGGATTTGAGTCCATTAATGCTACAGAGATTCTACAACTGAGCATTAGTTTATTGTATAGTATGTACAGTGCTCTGGGAGAATATGTCAGAAGTGCACCTTTTTAGCATGCACAGTAGGGCACTGCTAATTCAGAATAAAATACTGCATCAATGGTCTCACACCCCTGCAGCCCTCCATGCAATGAATGTGCTTCCCTCAGACTTCTGCTGGCACTCTCGTGCACAGGGAGGTAATCCAGCACACATAATATGAGCATGCAATAAAATACAACCCTACTGGAAACAGGAAGTCTCCTCATGCACCCAGGTTCGTCCATCCGTCCTTCCTTCCTTCCTCCCTCCCTCCCTCCCGATGCCTATTTTCAGGCATGACTGGGAGGTTATACACAAAACCATAAACAACGCAGTACGTGCAGTATGATAAGAATGCAATACAATAAACAGTAAAATAGACAGAGGATTAACAAAGCATTACATTGCTGTGAGAAAAAAACAACATTAGTGAGGGTACTGGACATCACATGACACAAAACAATGCAATGGACATAACAGTTACTAACAACATACCGCAACAGTAGAATTTCACACTAGAAGCTCCACCTCAGGTACTCTATGACTCAAAATGGCATCTGAATCCTGACGTTCTAACATCAACTGATACCATTCAATTCCCTGAGGCTTTCTACACAGGTTTTGCAATACCAGTATAAACATCATCTTTCATCTACACATTTAAACATTTATTTTCATTCAGGATACACACATGTACAATTCATTTATCATCAACATTTGCCCCATAAAAGGAAAGAAAGTCAGCATTCTGGTGTTAGGATCCTGCTCTATGTTTCACAGAAAATTGGTAGGGCTGTAGTGCTAAATACCAACGCATAATCCTTGAGTTTGTATCCTTCATCTGGTGGAGCCAGCAGAACAGATTATGGTCAGTTAGCATGATAAAGTCTGTACCCCACAGATAATACTTAAGGGCCTCAGTGTCATTGGCTTTTGTTAATTTAGTCAATTTAATGTCTCTGGATATATTTCGATCTGGCTGACCTGGATTAAGGGCATGGATTGCTTGCAGAGTATCCATCCACTTCTCCTCCTGCCATTGTCGAACCTCCACTCATTCCCACTCCATTTCCAGCTGCTTCATACAAAGCCATTGTAGGAGGTTACTGGGATTCTCCAGGGCTCTCTCTTCTGTTTGTCCCTCTGTCTCACCCTCCAGCTCATCCTTTGCCTTTCTTCTGGCTCCAAGATCCAACTCAGGTCTGAGTTTCTTTCCAGTCTTCTCAGCCACAGCACGAGTCAATGGATATGTTTTTGCCGCAGCACCCTGATCTTTTTGTGTCTGAGTATTGGTTCAATACCCACTGATAACATCTCCCAGGCAGTCTAGACATTCCAGAAATCCCACTTCTAACACCACTGTGAAGGTGTGGGATATAACAGACACAACAAAGCAGAAGTCAGGTGCATAAAAATGCACTTGCATTATTATTTTATTCAAATCTGAAAATAAAAAATAAAAATAATAAACATACAGAAAGCAAAAGGTTATTCAGTGTCCAGTATCCAGCAAAGTTTCTTCAAAATTCCTGAGGCTTAGCTTCAGCCTTTGCAAACAGAACAGTGTGGAAACAAGCACACACTCCTGAGATCCTCCTCACTTGGTAGTCAGTATTCAACTGATTCCCTATCCATCTTTGTTACTCCAAGTGGTGGGTGTTTATACCTTTCATGGATGACATCATTGTCAGGTGAGCCACCCCGTTTTGCTAAAACCAGTATGAACCTCTTATTCTCATGGGTTCCCCATCAAACAGTAAAGACATACATGTTATCTTTTCTAGCCTAGACTCAACTTGTCTTTTCTTGGTTAAGGGGGTTTTATGTTTCCATTTTGTTTCATCTCAAAAGATAGTTTTAATAAGATAATAAGTCCATGAGGATCCCACTGGGTTTGCAAGGGGAATGGGAGAATGAGGGTGCGTTCCTCTTCTCCCTTCTCCTGCCAACCCTTGGGACTCTTCATATCTTTTTCTTTTTATTTCCATTAAATCGTTAAATGTGACACCCTAAAATAGACAAGCATACAGCAAACGTATTTCATTTACATTCCTAGCGTGAGTGGCTGTCCCACTATCACTGCAGAGAGATGGTGAAAGTGAATACTTTAACATTAACATTTTGGACAGCCACGCCCAAACAGAAATAAAGAGTGAAAGGAATTGGGGGGGGTACCTTACACATGGGTATCTACCTTAGGTAGGGCTCAGCCTGTCTCACAGACCCTTGAGTGAGCTAGCAAAAATGTGGCAGTTTGCATTGTGTGGGGATGTAAAAAGGTTCAGCGTTGAATTACCATATCTTGCAAAGATGTCATTTACCAGAAATGTCAGCAGTTCCAATTCCTGAACCATCGACTGGGACCTGCTTAACCTGTCTCCCAAGGCATTTTGGAGACCTAGAAGGAACATTGTTGACAGCTGAAAGCCATGAGACAGATCCCAGTGCCATATTCTCATCGTTTCCCTGCATAGGGGATAGGAGTGGGTACCACCTTGTTTGTTGATATAATGCATCAAACTGACATTGTCCCTCTGGATTAGCACATGACCGAGGCAGAGAATATTCTTAAAAGCCTGGAGGCTGTACAGGATAACCCACATTTCTAGGATATTTATGCGGAGCTCAGCCTCCAACTTGGTCCATGACCCCTTTGTCTAGTAAGGACCGATATGAGCACCCCAGCTGAAGTCCGAGGCATCCATGTTGAGGATCTATACAGGAGTTGGTACAGGGACTGGAACACCCTTCAGCAGATTTTCATGATCCATCCACCATAACAACGCTCTGTGAAGAAGAGACACGATGAGAACCATTTGGTCCAGCTTGTCCGTCAACTGATCCCACTAGACCCTGAGCACCCACTGAGGTATCCTTATATGAAGACATGCTGGTGGCACTGTCCCTTTGTCCGCAATCAAGAGGACAAAGAAACATAACATTGTTTGTATAGATACCCAGTCGCTCCCGTACACCAAGTGTGCCTGAGCAATCAAAGTGTCTGCCCTGTCCTGGGGCTGAACAGCATATCCCTTCACCGTATCCAGAACTGTCCCTGTGTACTGAAATCTTTGGCATGGAGTTAACACAGACTTTGGTAAATTTACTGTAGCCCCAAAATTGTTGAATAAATGATGTGTCTGAGGCAGGGTATGTAGCAGAGCTTCCCTGGAGTTGGCCTTCAGGAGGCAGTCATCCAGATAAGGGAAAACATACAGGCCTTCCCTGTGAAGGGCTGCTGCAACACTGCCAAGCATTTGGTAAAGACCTGTGGTGCAGAAGACAAGCCAAATGGCAATACCTTGAACTGATATAGTTAACCCTCCATCATAAAGTGTAAGTATCGTCTTCCGGATTTCCTAAACTTCATATGAAAGTATGTTTCCTTCATGTCCAAAGAACAGAGCCAGTCCACTTTTTGTAGTAGGGGAAACAGAGCCTGAAGGGATACCATTCAAAACTTTTTGTATTCGATGTATAGGTTGAAATCCCTGAGATTTAACACAGGATGCAGATCACGTGTCCATTTTGGGACAAGGAAGCATCTGGACTAGAATTCTGTTTCTATCCTGAAGAGAAACTGGTTCTATAGGACATTTTTGAAACAAAGTTTGAAGTTCTTCCTTCAGAAGGGACAAATGGCTGGGAGGATAAAAGGAAGGACACAGAGGACGATCTCTAGGGATATGTAACAGACCCAGAGTATGTCCCCTTGCAATTATCTCCAGAACCCACTCATCTGTAGTGATATCATGCCACTGTTGCAGATGCAGGGAGATCTTGTGCCCCCACACTTACCCATGCAGGTAACTGCTGAGGAGGGTAGAAATACAAAAGAGAGTCAGATGGACATGGGGGGCAGCAGTATCACTGGAGCCAATTCCATTGGGTGTTTTTTCATGGGCACCAGGAGGAGGGGACCACCTTCTCTACCATATTCTTGTTGACGGGAGGCACGACTTCCTCAGGCAGCAGGCTAATGAAAGGAGCACCAAACACAACCTCCAGCAGGCATGGGATACAGGGACCTCACAGACCTTTGAATCACTTTAAATAATTCTTCAACATCATAGCCAGACAAGTTTGACCCTCTAAAGGGAGCATTTAAAACTGCCTGCTGCACATCACTGGCAAAGCCAACAGCTCTGAGCTAAGAATATCTCGTCATGCATATGCTAAAAGCTGCTGCCCTGGCTGAAGAGTCACAGGCATCATAAGCTGATCACAGCAAATGTCTGCCAACCTCAGCACCAGCAGATAATGTTTTAAGCAAATCAGTCTTGGCAGAGACATCAGGCAAAGCCTGAGCTACAGTATGAGCAACTTTCCACAGGCTGTTCTGATATTTGCCATGTGTGCCTGGTAGTTTGCAATCCAAAGGCCCAGTGATGAGAAGCATAAGTATGCTTGCCCATCACATCAAGGCTCCTAGATTCCTTATCAGGAGGCAAAGGACTCACATGACTGGGAGCCCTAGACCCATCATCATCAGCACCCATGATGACCACAGAGTCGGTTTCAAGCTGGTTAGAATAATAAGGCTTAGCAGATGGTGTTGGATACTGTTCATCAGTATTTCTAGAGACTGCAGGCAGGGAGTTTGGTCTATACCATACAGCAAGAGTAGCATCCTTTAATGCAGGAAATATAGGTGGTATATTAATGGAGGGAGAGCAGGGCACCTCCAAAAGTTCCATAAGAGAACAATGCCAGCACAACCTGGGAGTTCTATAACCTTGGGGTTGCATAGGCATGAGAAGTATCACCTGCCACAGCACTACATTTAGGGACAGTCAGTAGGGTATTATCACCAGACCTCAGATGGTAAGCACTGTACACAGGTTTGAGAGGTGAAGTGAGGCAATAGGTAAGAGTGTGTGTCATGCTGGTATAACATCATGACTCGGGTGGTTGAAGCAAGAGGCCACAGGCTGAGTGTGTTCAATACCCAAGAAGTGACATTATCCCAGATGATACATGTCTTGGGAGTACATTATTGCTATTATACAACAGCTCATTTGTTAAAAAAAAAACTATTAACCTAGATTTTCAGCTTTTTTGTATGGGTTGGAATACATACATATAAAAAAGTTCTTTGCTATAGCTGTTGGTATGCAGGTGGCACTCTATGGCTGTGTGTGCTTCTCTCAGGGGTTCTCTGAGCTCCCACATCTCTCTCTTTTATTGTGTCCCAGTACACTCACGCACAGCCCCCCTCCCATCTCCCAGGTAAGTTTATTTCAGTGGTAAGTGGAGTACCAGTGAGGAATGAATGTTTGGGCTGAGTGAGGACTGTGGAAAGGCTTACAGTTTCTGTTAATGATGTGGAGGTGGACTGCAGACTTCACAATGGTTTGCAATGGTTTTACAAAGGGTAAGCTGCCAGAATACATTAGGAAGCCACTCACAGCAGCAGTTTTTAAAAAGAGATGTACCTCCCTGTTGTGGGATTTGGAATATTAAGGAATAAGAAAAGTTGCTCCAAGTGGAACAGGGAAGTTTGGGGTGAATGTGCGTGCTCAATAGATTCTGAAGCCACTTGTAGTAGTGGTTTGAAAAGGGAAAAAAAATAGTGATTTGGCTTTTTGGTGATTCTGAGTTGCCGTGTAGGCAGGCACTGCATTTCCATGGGTCAATTTGTGTGAAAATGACAAGGCAGTGGAAATGGGAAGGGTGGCTCAGTGATTTTGTTTTTTAATTTTTGGGTTGGTCAACTGACAGCTTCGAGATGAAGGGGCACAGTGATTTTTATTCTTTCCTGAGGTCGTCTTGGTACCGGACCTTCATACAGTGATGTTATGCTCAGATAACGTCACTGGTGAAGGTGGACACTAACCAGTCAGAGAGCAAGAATTTTTCTTGCCACTGTATAATTATGCATATTGCTGAAAATTACACCCCCAAAAAATGTGGTCATGAAAAAAGGATGGCAGAAGCCACCCAAGCCTGTTGTGGAGGGACCAATAACAGACACCCCCTCCCTTTAGTTCCTGGGTATCCCCCCAGATAGCTGCAGGTTATCCAGGGCCCACCTCCAGTGGCTGATGATAGCATCAGTGGAGGTGAAATGCCTCGTTCCCTAAAGATGGAACTCTGATGAAATTCCCACCATAACACAATGGAAAACAGCCATGGGGAAGCTGGAGAATTTCAAATGGCTTTTGCACATCTAAACAGGATCTATGGTGTAATATGCAGCTCCTTGGATTCCTTTTCTCTGATCTCCATGGTGCAAATACCCTGCTAGGGGTGCTACTACTAGACCCAATACCCCACTTTCACACTGGGTCCTACTCATCCTGCAGGTGCTTCCCCAAGGGACACATGACCCACCCCTCCACTCAGCCCAGCGGGCTTGCAAGAAAACATCAACACTGTTCAGCACAATACTGCCTATGAATGTCTTTATTTGAAACTTGGTGACAGGGGAAAGACACACTGAGCCGAGGCTTATTTCCAGGTGCAACCTGGGGGAAGAGGTACAAGAAGAACAGCCTAACATAAGACAGTACATTTCAGGACACAGCAATAAAGTGCAGTGTCACGGCGTGTGGGAATAAACTTCAGATGAGGCAAATTTAGAGGTTTCAAACACAACGTGGTGCGATATTAATTTTTCAAACATTTGAAAAATAAATAAATGAAAACAAATAAATTGCAAAGAAAATCACTGCTTAACATCTGTAGTTTCTCCCGTTATATAGTCCTGGATCTTAGAGCTCCTAAGACCCTTCTCATCTGCATTCAACAACTTGTTTACAGTAGCAGTAGTACCTCTCTCCTTTACTCTTTCAGGGCTGAGCCCCACTGGGCTGAACTGAAGTAAACTCTGTGCAAAGGTTTCTATATCTTTTTGGTAGGGTCACCTGACTGAGCCCTTACATGTCTGGATATGTTACAAAACCAAGGGGGGAATGGATTGTGTCAGGGGATTTCCTGGTTCAGTTAAAGGTACAGTGTATATTTACACAGATAATTTTTTATTTATTTTTTATTTTGTTTCTGGTAACCAGGTAGGTGCACTAGACAAAGAAGTGACTATTTTCAGGCACGACCCGGGAGGTCACAACATAGGGAGGTACAGGTACACAGGTACAAAGCAAGATACAGTGTCAAACATATACAACATAGGAATTACAAGGCAGACTAGAGTGTCAGAACATACAACATAGGAATTACAGGAGGAGAGGATAACAGTTTTCACAGTATCAGTCTCACGGCACAGTAAGAATATTATACAGGCATATGGTAAGTGCACATGTTTACAGTGAGGGTAGTAGTACCAAGGAGTAAAGTTTGGCCTGAGTATGCCATACAACCAGCTAACTTCATACAATATAAAAAGGAAGGAGGAGCAGGAGGCAGGGAAATGGAAATATGAAACTGCAGGAGACAGAAAGAGATGGATGAAGACAGAGATGAGGAGAGAAATAAGGGATGGGGAGAGGAGGCACGGTAGAAAGAGGTGGGGAGGCAGATAGATGCAGGGTGGCAGAAATACAAGAGGAAATTCATAGTGGCATAGCGAGGGTAGCCAAGACCTAGGGTGGGTTGAAACAGGTGCACTGGGCATGTACATTAAGGAGTGAGAAATGCCTTTTCTTAAAAGTGGCATGACTAGGGGCCATGCGTACATCTAGAGGCAGTGAGTTCCAATAACTGGGGGCCGCATGTGAGAATTCTGATATACCTTTGGATGTTTTGCATCTAGGAATATGGAGCAAGGAGAGGTCAGCAGATCGGAGGCCATAGGAGGTAGACTGAGGGGTTAGCATGGAGGCAAGGGAGATTGGCATGTTGGACCTAAGGATACAGTCCAGAAGATTCCCAAAAGATAGGAGCCGGTGGACCATAGGAGAGGGCCATTTTAGGTCTGCATATAGCAGGCAGTGATATTTTAGCCTAGGGGATGCAGTGTCATATTGACATATATTATTGTAAGTTGTATCCCATCTGCGAAGGGAAGATTTTGATGTACTGCAGTAGACTATGGCTCTGTAAGTGAGTGACAAGAGTAAG
The DNA here is from genome assembly GCA_016271365.2 of Neoceratodus forsteri. Lineage (NCBI taxonomy): Eukaryota > Metazoa > Chordata > Ceratodontiformes > Ceratodontidae > Neoceratodus > Neoceratodus forsteri. The sequence continues at coordinate 64,834,296 of CM028135.1, read as the reverse complement.
ATACCTCTGGCAATGGCCAGCCATGCACAGGAGGTCAGAACAGGGCTCGTTTTATAGGTTAACCCCAGTTTAACATTAACAGCCTTACACGTAGTGGTGATATGGGGCTCATAGCTAAAGGATTCATCAAGTAGGACACCCAGGTATTTAAAGGAGTTTACCACCTCCAAAGGGGTACCATTATCACAGGAAATTCTGAATAGACCATGAGTACTTTTTAGCATGGCAGGTGATCCAAAAAGCATAGCCTGAGTTTTCTCAATATTGAGAACAAGCCTGTTACTGGTGATCCAGGATTGGCTATTTAGGAAATCCAAGGAAAGCTTATGGTTGAGAGTCCGGACATCAGTTGAGCTGGTATACAGAATGAGGTCATCAGCATACAGCAACGATCAGCAGGAGGTGTTTTGTGTTATGTTATTGATGTAGATCGAGAAGAGAAGAGGTCCAAGGACAGATCCCTGCAGTACACCAACATAGATGATCATTTTGTCTGAGGTAGCCAAATTAAATTTAACAACTTGTGTCCTATTGGCTAAATAGCCATGAAACCAGCTTACAGATTTAGGTGAGAAACCCAGGGAAAGGAGGTTAGCTAGCAGAACTGTATGATCAACTAGAGCAAAAGCCTTTGTTAGGTCAATGAATACTACTCCAGTTAGGAGGCCTTGATCCATGGCATGAAGTGTGTCACTGGTTAGCTGTAGTAAAGCAGTCTGGGTACTATTGCTTCTTCTGAAACCATGTTGACTTGCAGAGAGGAGGTCATATCTGGTGAGGTATTCAGTCACCTGCACTGCCACGAGCTTCTCAAGTACTTTATTTAAGACTGACAGTATTGCTATTGGCCGTTAATTACTGGCTCTGCCTTTTTCCCATAGGGAAACCGTGGCGTAATTTGCCATTATAAAGGAGCATTTATAACGGCAAACATGCGCACGATTTCCCTTCCTCTGCGCATGCTCATGCAGCAGCGCTACCAGCCATCAGCACTCCTCGCTTCCGTGTTACCGAACCGCCAGAACAACGTGGCGGTAAGTCCTCTTTTTTTCTCCCCCGTTATACTCTGCACAGAAAGACGTTAAGAAATTGGGGGAAAAAAAAAAATTTAAAATATAAAAATCTCAGCACTGCAGTAAAAAGACTGACCGTGGCATAGACTGGCAGGAGACACAGACCTCTTTATTTTATATAATTGCTGAGGCAAAAAAGGCAAACCTGGCAATTATGTAAAATAAAAAATGGGTCGGGGGTGTCAAACTCGATTTTTACACACACCCTCGTTGTGGGATGCTTTTCACAAACCCCTCAGGCTTCGCCCTCGGGGTTTATGTAGCATCCCACAACTCGGGTGTGTGTAAAATCTCATTACACACCTCGACCCATACTTTATTCTATATATAATTCGCAATGTGTTTCTTGTCACCCTTTTTAAAAACTGGCATAATTCCGGCCAGTTTCCATATATTAGGCACGGTGCCCTCACCAAGGGACATATTGAATATTCTGCTTGGAGGTTTCGTAGTGAAGGGGGCAGCCAGTTTTAAGAGTTTTGGTTCCAGGCAGTCAAACCCAACAGCTATGCTATCTGATATTGTGTTGGGAAGATTTAGGACATCCTTTCTGGAGATGGCTTTAAAGTAGAATGATGGCCTTTCTGGTATATTCTGCAGGGTGGGGGATTCAGGCTTTAAGTCGCAGGTGGGAAAGCAGAGGTATAATTGGAGAGGTCTAAGAAGTGAGTATTGAACGCATTAGCAATTGTGTATGAGTCCGTACAGTGCACTCCTTTCAGTATCATGTCACTGCCACTGTGTGTTTGCTTAGAGCTGAGGAATGCTTTAATATGTGACCAAAATTTTCTGGGGTCACTGGCTGTATCTACTAATAGACCCTCACAGTACTGGCTTTTTGCATGACTAATCAGCTTTTTGCACCTTGTGCGCCGTTCCTTATAGGCATGATAGTCAGCTTGAAGTCCAGTTATTTTGTGCTTTTTCCAGCATCTATCTCTATCCTTGAGGGATGCCAGGAGGTCCTTATGCAGTCATCTGGTTTGCTTACCTCATACACAGCAAGTGAGGAGGGGAGTGTGTTTTTCTTGAAGCATACAAATTCACTCAGGAAAGAGTGGAGGGCATCTTCCGTACTTAGGGAGCTGAAAACAGGGGACCAGTCACTCTGATAGACATCATAGAGAAAATGGGCCTGATTCAAGTTGGCATAGTTCCTGAAACGTATGTAGTGTGGAGGAGACGAGGAGACTGCAGAGGGACTCCATAAACAGAATACAGGGGAATGATCAGTTATAGCGTCAGGCAGAGTTCCTGCTGCCATAACTCTGTCCATATGATTTGTTAGGACCCAATCAATGAGGGTGCTGGAACTAGCATTTGCTGACACTCTCATAGAGTCGGTAATGACCTGATGCAGGTTGTAACTCTGCACCAGGGACTGCAGAGCATCATTGAATTTGCTCAACCAATTTACATTCATATCCCCGAGGATTAGGAGTTCATTTTTCCCAACAATAGTTGTGTGGTCCAGCAATTCCACTAGGCCAGAGTGCCCACATTTGGGGGGATTATTTATTTTTTTTTTTATTTTTATTTTATTGAAATCTAGAATTACAAATACCTTTGAGCAGGAACTGCTTATTTACAAAGGTTCCACGTCGAAGGAATGGGGGGTATACATACAAAGGTCAACATAATAATACATAGTTACACAATAACAAGAAGTAAGAGACTGAGGCTTAGGAAATTCCAGTAATTCAAAATGTACCAAATGTTAGGTAGCATGACATAACAATAATGGCAATCTTAGAAATAAGCACTGCAGGTGAGAGGGAAGGGGGTACGCAGGCAGAAAGGCCATTGTCAGAGGGTAGAGGGTGAGGCAAGAGCTCTAAAGGGAGGAAGGGAGGGATAAAAGTCAGGAAATGCCCAGGGGAGGAAAGGGAGAGGGGCAAGGGTAAGCAGGTAGAAGGGGACAAAGTGGGAGAGGTAGCTGTCAAGACTGAAGTGGAGGGCAGTGAGTGGTGGGCCTTGATTGGCGGAGTCAGTCTATGACTAGTTGAAATGAGATGAAATCAGAGTTGTCTCTTAAAGGGCCAAGAGCAGCAGCAGTAAGAGTTTCTTTGTTGAGAGTATTGTACCACTGTGGTGCTCTGTGGGCAAAGTTCCTCTGGCCCATGGTAGTCCGGCATCTGGGGACAAGGAAGGTTAGTTGTTGTGAACTTCTAGTTTGCTGGGTGCTGTGGTGGTCAATGAGGACCTTTTCAATGCCCGGGGGCATGACCCCGAGGAGGACTTTTTTGGCTAAGAGGCAGGTTTGATAGATTATAGGCACAGATGATATGAAGCTTCTTGGCTCCTAGACTGAGTATATCATGGAGAGACTCACACGAAGAGTTATGTTTTTCAGTTACTAAGGATAGGTTAAGGTTATTTTTAAAGTACATTGCCACACCACCAGCATGCTTTGGGGGTGGTCTGTCACATCTGAGTATGCTGTAGTTTGGTATCAGGCAATGGGAGTCTGGGATTGAGTGCTCCAGCCAGGTCTCTGATACACAGATGACATCAGGGTCGTAGTTTGTCACCCATGCCTTGAGTTCTACATGATTGTGGAGTAGACTCCTGATATTGAGGTGGGCAATGTGCAGACCCTTCATGTCATAACCAGTGCAGTTTATGGCTGCTTGATTAGTCAGAGGACCTGGGTTTAGCTCAATACCACCAGAAAGTATGAGCGCTAAGAGTATTAGGTACCATAACTTATGGGATGTGAAGGGGATATTGTAGACAAATAGATGACACCGCTTGGCAACAGATGCGGTGGTGGAGTACTTAAGGAGTCCAGGGATCAGTGTAGGGGTAACATCAATGTGTCTCTCTGGTAGGACTAGCATATTAGAGTAGGTGAAATCATTAGGGTCTGCATTCCCATATTGGTGGCAGCTATATCTAGCAGTGGTTTCATGACTGCTCAGGAACACTAGAAGTAGAGTGAGAGGTGGCATTATTAGGATTTGCCTAGCCATCATCAGCTAGTTGGTGAGGGTACGAGCAATGGATATTTTAATTTTTGTCCAAGGATATGCTGATGAGGACAGCTGAAAAAGGAGCGTAAGAGGGATCAGAGGAGTATCAGGAGGGGAGAACCCTGGGATGAGTAACTACTGAGTCAGGAGAGATAGGGGAAAGAGATGGAATAGACATGTAGTGGAAAGGATTATGTAAGGGTAGAGAAATCCAACAGGTGGAAGAAACAGTTGGGGGGGGGGCTGGAGATCGGAACTCTAGTTGCTGCGGCTATCACTTGAAGGCAACTTAGACAGAGCAGTGTAGGCTGCACAGTGTGGGATGAATTGAGATAGGGACTGCTACTTTAATTAATGTAGTGCAGTTGTGTGATACCCAGAGTGACCAAGGACAAATAATTGCGAATCCAGACGGGGCTCTGATAGGGTGAGCAGATTTGTTTGAAGTTATAGTACTAAACGAAGCTCTAGGGAAAACAGAGCCTAACAATACAGAATCAGGAGGCAAGAGGGAACGAGAGAAACACCAGCCCATAAAGTATATGGTCCTATTTTATGAGCTTGGAGTGAAACACAGAAGTATTGGCTGGAGGGAGAGGCGGAGTGGAAGGACCGCCTTTAACAATCAAAATGCAGGCTGGGAGGAGAAAAGGGCAGAGCAGAAGCATATTTAATAGAGAGGGGTGGGGTGGGTGGGAGAGTGAAAAAAATCAAGCAGTCTTTCTTAAACTGGAGCTCTCTCCAGCTGCTGCTCAGTGACTGTAAGTGGCAGCGTGAGCTGGCAGTCTCAGTCTAAAATGAACTTCGGTGCCCGGGGCCAGAAAAAAAAAAGGTGCCAAGTTTTAAATTTGGGTACTTCAAGTCCTTTCCCATACCTTCTAATCACAGGCTGTGGAGTGTTGGTCAGGAGCAGCGAGGGAGCTGGGGAGGGCTGCTTACAAGGCTAGCTCTCTCGACCCTGGGGAAAAGGGAGAAAAATCAGACTGTAAGTAATTTGGGCAAGAAACAGGGCAGGGCCAGTAAGTTAAGCAAACAAAAGAAATCGTAGGAGGGGATGGAGGGAGATAGAGTTTCACTAAGGGCAGGAGGCAGAGGATTTAGCAGCAGGATCTAGTCACAGCACAGAGAAAGAGCAAGGAGAGAGCACAAGCCTCTAAATACTTGCAATGCCTCAGTAACTGTAAACTCTTTACTTAAACTATAAATTAGGCTATTACATAAAATCAAGTAGTTTTTCTTAAATGGGAGCTTTCTCCAGCTGCTGCTCGGTGAGTAAGTGGCAGTGCGAGCTGGCAGTCTCATCTAAAATGCACTTCGGTGCCTGGGGCCAGAGGAAAAAAAAGGCGCCAAGTTTTAAATTTCGGCACTTCAAGTCCTTTCCCATACCTTCTAATCGCCTGCTGGGGAGTGTCGGACGGGAGCAGTGAGGGAGCTGGGGAGGGCTGCTTACAAGGCTAGCCCTCTTGACCATAAAATCAAGCAGTCTTTCTTAGACGGGAGCTCTCTCGAGCTGCTGCTTGGTGAGTAAGTGGCAGCGCGAGCTGGCAGTCTCAGTCTAAAATGAACTTCGGTGCCCCAGGCCAGAGAAAAAAAAAGGTGCCAAGTTTTAAATTTGGGCACTTCAAGTCTTTTCCTATACCTTCTAATTGCCAGCTGGGGAGCATCGGATGGGAGCAGCAAGGGAGCTGGGGAGGGCTGCTTACAAGACTAGCTCTCTCGACCCTTCTAATCGCCAGCTTGGGAGCATCGGTCAGGAGCAGCGAGGGAGCTGGGGAGGGCTGCTTACAAGGCTAGCCCACTCAACCCTTCTAATTGCCAGCTGGGGAGTGTCAGTTGGGAGCAGCGAGGGAGCTGGGGAGGGCTGCTTACAAGGCTAGCCCTCTCGACCCTTCTAATTGCCAGCTAGGGAGCGTCAGTAGGGAGCAGCGAGGGAGCTGGGGACGGCGGCTTACAAGGCTAGCCCTCTTGACCATAAAATCAAGCAGTCTTTCTTAAACAGGAGCTCTCTCCAGCTGCTGCTCTGTGACTGTAAGTGGCAGCACGAGCTGGCAGTCTCAGTCTAAAATGAACTTCGGTGCCCAGAGCCAAAGAGAAAAAAAAGGCGCCAAGTTTTAAATTTGGGCACTTCAAGTCCTTTCTCATACCTTCTAATCGCCAGCTGGGGAGCGTCGGTCGAGAGCAGCGAGGGAGCTGGGGAGGGCTTTTACAAGGCTTTCTATATCTCTGATCCACAGTAACTTAGCTCTTTTATACATAGAACCTTATACAGTAAAAGGTTTATAGTGTGAATTTATGAAAATACCTTAAGGATTTCTTATAACTGTATTAATCATGAAATTATTATTGTTTTATATGGCTTCTGAGTCATTTTTTCTTTAAAAAGGTTTATTAACTGTATTCATTCCTGCTATCTCATATAGCCTTCATGCATTTTTGTACACAAAATGCACTTATGCACTTTACACAACACCTCTCTGGGTGTTTTGCAAAATTCCAGGGACTGGATGGATGGAAATGGAAATGGAAAAAAAATGAAAGGAGAGAACTAGTATGAAGTTTAGTAAGGACAGTAAAGAGCTATGCTAGGTGGCCAAACTAGGGTAGGGGGGAAAAGAAGAAAAACAAAGAAAAAAGCATGAACTGTTGTGCAACAGAAGTTTTGGTAGCTAGGAAATAAGGAGATAGCAAAGTGGTCCATCAGTCACAGCCGAGGGTGTAGCCTAACTCCGCCACATGCAGGCACAGTTACAGTGTACAGATACTTCACGGGTACATGCTTGGAACAGATTAAAGTGCAAGTTACGGACAAGCGTCATCATGCCAAATTCAAGTGTAGGCTAAGGCAGAATTATGCCACAGAATATGTTCAGCGATGAGCAACACAGGCCACTAAGGACAAGTTTAAACAGGAAAAAACAAAAATTCTATGCCACCAGTGACAAAAAAGGAAGGTCACCTATGGGAAGCAGGTGCAGGTAGGGGTGGCAGGAGTTTCAGCAACTGCCAGAAGGAGCCAGAAGAGGTGGAATGATAGCGGGATGAAGGGAACTGGTTTCAGAGTGTTGGAAGATGGTAGGAGAAGGCAGATTGCCCAGCAGATGAGTGAGAATGGGGAGTGGAGAAGATTCACTGATCCCTGAAGCAGAGAGAGAGCATGGAGCATGGGTAACTGGGGAGAGGAGTGATAAGTGGTAGGAGAGAGGAGCCCCAATCCAGTATTTGGAGATAAAGGGGGAGCAGTGTGACTGGTAATGCAATGGTGGGGGGGATGATGTAAAGAGAAGAGTAGAGGAAGCAATGGTGAGCAAGAGGAGGGGGATTTTGTCACAAAGCGACAAAAGGCATTGCTCAGGGTGTCCAGTCTGACTACTGAAGTGGAGGGGGCAGTACCATATGTGATGTCAGCATAGTCAGAAACCGCAAGAACCATTTTGGTGACCAGCTCATGGAGCACAAGCAGGGGAGGCAGTCTTTATTACAGTACAAGGCACCCAACTTAAGGCAGAGTTTTACATGGATGGCATCAATGTGGGCTGAAAAATCAAGCTTGTTGTCAAGCCATACACCAAGGTACCTGAAGGATTGCACTACTTTAAGAGCGGAGCCAACCAGCATGCAGAAGACCTGAAATCTCGGCAGCCTGGCCAATTTCTGGCTGGTACCAAAGGTTAAGGACACCTTTTTTTTGGTGTTGACTCTGAGATGGTTGGAGTGGAACCAACACAGGACGTTGTGAAAATCCTGCTGAAGCAGGTTTTCCACAGATGCAGTGAAGGTACCAGAAGTGAAGATGACTGTGTCATCTGCATACATGTGTTTATGTGAGTTGGCACAGGCAGATGGGAAGTCATTCACAAAGATTCACTCAGGATATGGCCTAGGATGAAGCCATGCAGGAGCTCAGCCTGAATGAGAATGGGTGATGATGACAAGGTGCCTTCAACATGTACTGACTATTGATGGCCCGTAAGGTAGGAGCTGAACCAGCCAGTAGCAAGAGCTGAGAGGCCAGTAAAGGTCAACTTGTCCAGGAGGAGCAGGTGGGACAAAGAGTTGAAGGTTTTGGCAGATCGATGAAAGTGGTAGCCATGATGGGCCCCTGATTCATCCCTGCGAAGTTGAAGTCAGTAACATGCAATAGGAAGGAGCCAGTGGAATGGTACTGATGTCTAAATCCTGATAGGTATTACCTCTTTGCCTTATTAACTATTCAGTATTTAATCCTGATAGATGAAGGTAGCATCTAGTTTAGCTTTTGTTTGTTGTTTTATGGTTATCAACTCTTATTTTGCACATGCTGTTATGTTATATGTTTATTTGAAAACTTTTTAATAAACACACTTAACTACTAAAATAAGTGCACTTTCTAATGCAAAACAAATTTTGCTTAGCCTCGCCTCTAGTTGTCCAGGAGGTATTGAAAGTGTTGGCACAAGACAGTTAAAAAAAAATTCAACTCTGCAATTTCCTTTTTGGTATCATGTGTACAGCATATAGGTAATTTACTGGAATTCCCTGTGTTATACAGGAAAACTTCAACATGACACAAGATAGGTCAAACAGATACTCTTCACAGAACAGGAAGGAAAAGAAATGAAACTTTCAGAACCAGCTGTCTGCTATCTCAGGAGAATTCTGCAATAAGAAATGCAGTGCTTTGGAAATACAGGGTCATAGGGAACGGAATGATAATTAGTTTGTGGTAGATGAGTCACGCAGTAATTCATATCAAAAGACTGATCCTATTTTGAATGACGTATTTTCGATTCAAATTAATTTTGTCGCTTCAAGGGCACTTTCAGTTGTACCCTGGTTAACCCTCAAAATTCTCTATGTGTACAGCATCAGGGATTGGTGACAATTCACTTTGTCTGCAGCAAAGAGTTTTAGGGATATGCATTCACCCTCAAGGTTTAGTGATGAGAATTCAGTTTTATCTTAAGTCACAGTATTCTTCATCAGCTGTGGGGGTTCATCTTGTCTGCAATACTGGGTACTAGCAACAGGGTTCATCATGTGTATTCCACCAATCACAGTGCTCAATATAGTGCCTAACTCCAACTCTTCTCTTATCCCCAATGGTACTGGAAATCTCTGTACTCTTCTCCAAACTATCACCTGTCTGCCTCACTCACCTAATTCTACCTCATTAGAGATGTGCGAAGTTATAAAACATCACTTTGTGAATTAATTCACAGTTTGGCAACTCTGCAAAGTGCGTGTCCACTTTGCAAAGTTTTCGGCAGGTGCGGTGACAGTTTTTCAAGTGAAGTCAGGCTGGTCCGCCAGTGCAGTGGCAAGGTGTTCATCTGCGATGCCGACTCACCATGTTGAGGAACGGACCCGGGGAGTTGGAAGACCAGCTGGGTGGAGGAGAATGGAGCATCCAAGGGACTGATTTCCTCCCTGGAGGAGGATGGGTGAGTGCCCGATGTGCGACTGACCACTGGCAGGGACGGCAGGGAGGTAGCTGCTGGCGCCAATCTAGTGGGAAGATGTGTCAGATGCTGATTCTTTGGCATTATTGTCACTGCATGCCTCGCCTCCTATTGAGGTTATAGCACGTACAAAAAAGCTGGCCCCCTTCTATGACACCCCACTCTGCCATCGGTCTGGTTTCGCCTGGCCGTGGCTCTTTGTTGGCAGCAAAGCCTTGTGGATTTCATTGTGGAGGATTCTCCCCCATGGCCCTGCCTAGGAGGGTAATAAGCCAGGGTTTACCCTGTTTGAACTCCATTGAGGGGGGATGCCCACTTGGTGGCCCAGCCCTGGGGGTAAGCCTGGGAAGGATTGCCACAGAGGTTGACTGTGGGATGGGTGGTGTGGCAGCTGAGCTTCTCAGGGCGCTCCGGCAAGTTGCAACTTCACCATGACTTCACCTAACTTTTCCTGAAGAAGTGCCATCTCTCCAGGAAAATCCTTTGCAAAGTGGCAAAGAGGGGAACTTTGCAAAGTGTTTCACAAAGGCGAACTGGTAGCACAGCAAATGAGCGCAGGAATTGGAGCAAAGTTATTTGGGCAACTCAATATAGGCAACTACAAACTGGGTGAATGTGTTTATAGAGTGACTCACAATTATGGTGACAGTATTAATAGCCTACCCCAGTATCCAGGTGCATCGCGAAGCAGGAATCTAATAGATAGGGGGGAGTTCAGGGGGCACAGTGCCCCATGGAGGGGGTGCAGGGGGGCAGAGCCCCCTTGCATAACATGGGTGTCTCATTCATTGAAATAAACCATTGCTGTGAATTACAGTCACTCAAAATGTAGTTGCTATAATGCATTTGCTGAATTTGTAGTCGCCCAATAAATTTAGCCCAAATTTCACAACATCTCTACGTATCACCTGTCACATTTGTCTACACTAAGTGTGAGGACTGCGCATCACTCTCCTCCATTTTATTAGGAGGGTCCAGCTCAGCCTCCTTTTGTAATTAAATTGTGTTATTGCTTGTTTTGTGTAATTTTAAGTGACTTTGCCTGTACTCCATGTATGCCCTACTTATCTGATGTTATATGCTTATGTACCTCTTACCCTATTCTCTATGTACCACCTCTGATTCTCTTGTAACATTATTTGTTGTCTCCTTATGATTTTTATGTTGTAACCTCCCTGGTCATGCTGGAAAATAGTCACATCTGTGTCTCGTGCACCCATCCAATAAAGAAAAACTAAATAAATAAATAAAATCTCAACAATGTCTAACTTAATACTGTTCTCCCTCTTCCCCAAATCTTAACCAATACCCTCCTCTTACTCCCCCGTCCCACTTCATCCTATCTCTACTATCACAAAAAGACCTCTCAGAGGTTCAATTTTCTGAAAAACATCACTTTCTCTTTCACCCTTCTCCTTCCCCTTTGAGCTCCTGTCTCTTCACTGTGACCCCCTACATCACAGCTATTGTTAACCAGTTATTCTCATCAAACACATTTCCTGACCCATATACAACTGAGAGCTTCTTAAAAGCCTTTCCTTGACCCAAACACTCAGTTCCGTTACATAGATGATAACCACTACTGATTTTAAAAAAGTATGCGGTCAGCGCAGCTTACACTGTTGCCACCCAAGAGGGAAGAAACAAATGATTTGGTGTTTTCTACCGGATGCATGTGCTTCCATTATATGCGCAAGAGAGCTGAATAACATGATGACATACCCAGATAAGAAGAACAACCTGATGACACATTCAAGAGTGTAAATTCAGGGTTAGAATCCTCACAATTCTAACTTGGACTTATGTTCCAGATACATCATTGCCCAATTTTTAACCTTCCTTTCCTGAATAAGATAATTGGGAGAGTATTTTTTGATCATATTTCAAAACACCTTACTGCTAACAACATCTTAGACTCCTTACAGTCTGGTTTCTGCCCTAGGCACAGTGCTAAGACTGCCATCCTCAGAGTCATTAATGGTATTCCCCTATCAGCAGATAATGGTTCTCTCTCTTCTCATTCTCTTTGACCTCAATGTTACTTTTGACACAGGACCATCCCACCTGCTCCACTACATGGAACACTGTACTCATATTAATAGTCCAACCCTGCCCTTGGTTTCACTCCTACCTCTCCAATTGTTCCTTTTGTACAATTTCCCCTCCTTTGGGATGTACCCCAGAGCTATGTGCTTGGTCCTCTTCTCTTTGCAATTAATCTTCTTCCCTTTGGACAGCTCATCTCACACTATAATCTGGACTCTCACTTTTTGATTGATGCTATAAAGCTTTGCATCCCTCTCGATGTCTTTAAAAATTCCTTCACTCCCCTCCCCCACACTCCTCTTATCTTCTCTAGGACAAAATCAGACTTAATACTAACTTTCTTCAAATAAATATATGCAAGACTGAAGTGCTCCTCTTGGGAAAAGAAGTTTTCTTGGTCCAAACATTTCTACCTCCACTATTTACTCAGACATCACCTCTGTCTCTTCAGTTTGCAAGCTTGCCGGCACTCTACTTGATCCTGAACCTTTCCTTTCCTATCTAACTAACCTATTTTTTTATCTGTACAACATTGCCAGCGTTCATCATTCCCTGACCACTCTTCTGCAGAAATTTTTATTTATACCTTATTTTGTCCACCAAAGCAGCCATTTTGTCTCATATTCAATAATGGAATGTTCAGACTTCTAAAAGCATTATTGGAAAAAAACGTACAATAATGCTCTCCTCGATGGCCTTCATAAGTCTCAGTTTTCAAGAATCTGACAGGCCAAAAATTCTGCTGCTAGCTTCCTTACCCACACTAAGACACTTAATCACATTACATCTCATTCTCTATGACCTGAAATGGCTTCCTGTCCTCTTACGATTCAGTTTAAAATTGCCTTCCCAATTTTTAAAGTCCTTAATGTGCTTGCTCTCTGTTTTTCGCTGATTGATCTGGTCTCCCTGTATACCCCCTGCCATTCTCTCCACCAAAGCTGTAAAGAATGCAGAATTCTGATGGTGAAATTCATGCAGAAGGGCAATTCTACTTCCAAAACGTGCTGCAGAATTCCTTTTTTAATTCTGTGGAATTCTGAAAAGCGTTTCTATGTAAACAGCAGAATATATAGGATAGTGTATGGCCTCCTATACACAACAAAGCAATATTGCACCCAAGTGTTTTCTATGACGGCTGATGACCTCGAGAGCGAAGCTCGAGAGGTCCCTCTGCCGTCATAGAAAACATGAGAGGGAAGAGTTGCAGAGTTGTTTGGGAGGCCATACACTGTTCTCTATAGTGTATGGTGCCCCAAAACAGGATCCCTTACATTTTCCTGGCTGTGTCTGCCACTGGAGACCTGCACTGCTCTTCTCTTCATCCCGCCGGCCAGCTAGCACACAGGACTCACCAACCGCCCCCTGTCCTATGAATGGTGCTGGAGCGGGCTGTTGCATTGTGACATCCTCACTAACACAGAATGAAAAGTTGTTCTGCGTTAGTGAGGATGTCGCCACTGAAGTAGAATGACATTTTGCCGTGTATGGATTTCCATACATAACTGCATTCCACCATACACTATAATATTCCATGGATTACGTAATCTGCTGCTGTTTGTGGAAAATAAATCTGCGGTTTATGTAAACCACCGATTCCTAATTCACTGTTGAAAAAACATTCCACTTTTGGGATTTTGGAATTCTTCTTCTGATGGAATTCCATGGAATAAGGTGGATTTTTGTAAATTTCACAGAATTCCAACAGCAGTGGAATTTGAAAATTCCACATGGCTCTTCTCTTCACTCCTCTAACACTGGCTCCTCTTCGTCCCCTCTCCCAACCTTTCCACTGTTGTTGGTAGATGCTCCTCATCTGCTACCTTTGCCATCAAGAAGAACTCACTTGTCACTCTTCACCTAACCATCTCACTCTTCCTCATCAAGTCTTACCTAACAACAACATATCTTTATTCTCATACACTTAGTTCCTAGTTTTCCTCTCTTCTATCACAAATTTCTTTCCTTTTTTGCATATTCTGACTTCCTCACTAACACTATCTGCACTTACTGCTATTTTAGCATATCAAGAGCTTTATACCAACAAGTCACCCTGCTGTACAACATCAAGGGGTGAGATGACATCATGGACACAGCAAAGCTCGAGAAGGCTCTGTGATGTCAACTTAGCCAGTTTCTTATATCATGTGTTTGAATGCATTTCTCTTCTTTCTAACTCTGTTGAACTGTGGTTAAATAAACAAAAAACAGCAAACAACAGGATAAGACAATATTTTATGTGACTTTAATATAGCTATATGATCTATACATGATTTGTCTATGATATATAAAATAGCTACATGATCTGGCAACATTTGTAGTAGTTCATCTTTTAACTGAACAGTTCACTTGGGTTGTTTTCAGTCATGCTGATATGTTCATTAGGAAGAATCTGCTGTGCATGTAAGTGTGAGTAACCATAACAGACATGGAATTTTATGCTACTGTGCCACAGCAGTGACATAGCTACTATGGTACAACAGCATCTGGAAGTATATAGAGTTCCATAAAGAACAACGCTGAACCATGTACTAGAATATATTATAATATATGACAATGCTTCACGGTGGGGGGGGGGGTAAAACCTAATAAAATACAATACAACATTTAAAATAACAATAGATATCATATGGTAGAATGTTATTCTGCATGGAAATCCATGCCTAGAATAGGGTTGTTGTGCTGCAGCAGTGATCTCAATATGTTGTGCTGCAGCAGTGATCTCAGTGTGTTATTGTGCTGCAGTAGTGATCTCAATATGTTGTTGTGCTGCAGCAGTAATCTCAATGTGTTATTGTGCTGCAGCAGTGATCTCAATATGTTGTGCTGCAGCAGTGATCTCAATATGTTGTTGTGCTGCAGCAGTGATCTCAATATGTTGTGCTGCAGCAGTGATTCCCAATATGTTGTTGTGCTGCAGCAGTGATCTCAATATGTTGTTGTGCTGCAGCAGTGATCTCAATATGTTGTGCTGCAGCAGTGATTCCCAATATGTTGTTGTGCTGCAGCAGTGATCTCAATATGTTGCTGTGCTGCAGCAGTGATCCCAATGGGTGGGTTATTGAGAATGCGCCAGGCAGGGGCGCAAGCCTGGGCACAGTGCAACTGGGCTGCACCAGGGCATGGACCAGGCGATATTCAATGATGCTGCACCATGGCTCAGCACCATTGAATATGGCACTGGGAGCACCCACACTGGGCACGGCGTAGTGGCAGTGCACCATCGCAAGTGGCAGGTGAGGAGCAGGGAGCTGTGCTAATGCAAGTGCAGCTGCGCAAGGTGCAGCAAGAGTGATATTCAGACGTGAGCATGCAAATGAGGCCATTATGAATGCATGGTGCAAATGGGGCCATTTGCATGTCATTATGGCCCCATTTGCATGCAGGTGTGCTGATCCCCAGCGACTTGCGTCTGGTGCCCTGCCAGGCTGCAGCCATTGGGGACTGATGTCCCCTACCCCTCGATGGGCAATGAGCCCCAACACCCGATCGTGGGCTTAAGTAAATTAGAATTACCCCTGGTGGTCCAGTGGACCTGCTTCCCAGCCCAATCTCAATATGTTGTGCTGTAGCAGTGATCTCAATATGTTGTTGTGCTGCAGCAGTGATCTCAGTATGTTGTGCTGCAGCAGTGATCTTGATATGTTATTGTGCTGCAGCAGTGATCTCAATATGTTGTTGTGCTGCAGCAGTGATCTCAATATGTTGTTGTGCTGCAGCAGTAATCTCAATATGTTGTGCTGCAGCAGTGATCTCAATATGTTGTTGTGCTGCAGCAGTGATCTCAATATGTTGTGCTGCAGCAGTGATCTGAATATGTTGTGCTGCAGCAGTGATCTCAATATGTTGTTGTGCTGCAGCAGTAATCTCAATATGTTGTGCTGCAGCAGTAATCTCAATATATTATTGTGCTGCAGCGGTAATCTCAATATGTTGTTGTGCTGCAGCAGTAATCTCAATATGTTGTGCTGCAGCAGTGATCTCAATATGTTGCTGTGCTGCAGCAGTGATCTCAATATGTTGTGCTGCAGCAGTGATCTGAATATGTTATTGTGCTGCAGCAGTGATCTCAATATGTTGTTGTGCTGCAGCAGTAATCTCAATATGTTGCTGTGCTGCAGCAGTGATCCCAATGGGTGGGATATTGAGAATGCGCCAGGCAGGGGCGCAAGCCTGGGCACAGTGCAACTGGGCTGCACCAGGGCATGGACCAGGCGATATTCAATGATGCTGCACCATGGCTCAGCACCATTGAATGTGGCACTGGGAGCACCCACACTGGGCACGGCGTAGTGGCAGTGCACCATCGCAAGTGGCAGGTGAGGAGCAGGGGGCTGTGCTAATGCAAGTGCAGCTGCGCAAGGCGCAGCAAGAGTGATATTCAGACGTGAGCATGCAAATGAGGCCATTATGAATGCATAGTGCAAATGGGGCCATTTGCATGTCATTATGGCCCCATTTGCATGCAGGTGCACTGATCCCCAGTGACTAGCGTCTGGTGCCCTGCCAGGCTGCAGCCATTGGGGACTGACGTCCCCTACCCCTCGATGGGCAATGAGCCCCAACGCACGATCGTGGGCTTAAGTAAATTAGAATTACCCCTGGTGGTCCAGTGGACCTGCTCCCCAGCCCGATCGTGGGCTTCATAAATAAATATATTCCCTGGTGGTTCAGTGGACCTGCTCCCCAAGCACGATTGAGGGCTTAAGTAAAGAATATTAGTCCCTGGTGGTCCAGTGGACCTGCTCTGCAGTCTGATTGCGGGCTTAAGTAAATTAAAATAATCCCTGGTGGTCCAGTGGACCTGATCCCCAGTCCAATCGAGGGCTTCAGTAAAATAAATGTCCCTGGTCGTCCAGTGGACCCAGACCCCAGCCTGATTGCGGGCTTTAGAAAACGTAACGTCCCTGGTGGTCCAGCAGTACCCCCTCCCCACCGCCCTCAGACCCGCCACCCCTACCCAGTCAGCAGCAGGTGGCAGCTCCCTCACCGCAAGCCGCCTGTCGACTGGCAGACATACAGTAAAGCTGTGCATCTACTAACCACTTGTGGGCTAATGGGCATGTGAGATTATACTGTACACATTAGTCCAGAAATGTGAATGGTTACATTCACATTTTGGACTGTGTAGTACAGTGCGGTCTGCACGCCTACTGGCCCATGCAGTGGTCCAATGGGCACAGCTGTACCAAAGCACCGTCATTCATGGTGGGGCGTGGCCGGGTGGCTTGGTAGAGCTGGGGACCGCCCCCCGCCACTTACCAGGGGAGAGCAGGGTGGCAGGTCTGAGTGGGCAGGTGGGAAGGGGGATACCACTGGACCATCAGGGATGTTATGTTTTGTAAAGCCCACAACTGGGCTGGGGCTCAGGTCCACTGAACCACCAGAGACATTTATTTTACTAAAGCCCATGATCAGGCTGAGGATTGGGTCCACTGGACCACCAGGGATTATTTTTGTTTACTTAAGCTCACAATCGGGCTGGGGGGCAGGTCCACTGGACCACCAGGAACTACTTTTCTTTACTGAAACCCATGATTGGGCTGGGGAGCAGGTCCACTGGACTACCAGGGATGATTTACTATCTGTCCTCAACTGGGCAGGGGGGAGCACGATGCCTGGACTGTGTTCCAGGAGGTCGGGTGGCCACCCACGGCAGGCGGCTGCCGTGTTGCTCATGGCAATACGACATCCCACCTGTGGGTGTCTCCCAGCTTGCTCCTACTTTTTACGGGTGAATCTTTGCACCCCCCTGTGCGGCACAAGGCAGGTTTGTGCCTGCATATGCACTGCACATCCCAGGCTGAATATCAGGATGCACCTTATATGCATGGGCGTGCCCCCCCACTTGTGCCACATACATTACTGGTGTGCCCCGGTGCATTGGGATTTGTACAGCGCAACATCCACCTTTGAATATCATGCTGAGGGGGAACATCAGTGGGGTGCGCATGGCGCAACACGCAACCCCTTTGAATATCCCACCCAATATGTTGTTGTGTTGCAGTAGTGGCAGTGCAACGGCTTTGAATGCCATTGCACAGCTGCTTTCCTCAAGCCAATTAACCCGGAAGATGTTTGTTTTTCTTTTAAACTTGAATTTATAGAAACAGTTGCAGTCACTAGCTACATATTGAATCCGTAATTTAAGCCCACCACCAACCCTCAAGTTCCTCCCCTAGAAACCAGCAGTTTACTGAAAGGAAACACAGTGCTAGGCATTGATACTCGTACACTATAAAATATAGTGTATGGGCTTACATACACAGACAGACCAGTGTCTTCATCTCAGGTTTTCTAAGGCAACCAAAGAACCTTTCAAGCTTCATTTTCAAGGTTCTGGTTGTCATAGACACCTCATGATGCAGACATAGTCTTGTTTTGTATGGCTGCCCATATATTATCCCCATGTTGTTTTAAATTTTGTGTTCTCTATATTTCACATATTGTATTTAAATATGTTTTACCCTAACTGTGAAGCATTGTGAGTTGCAGTTTGCAAGAAAGACTCTACAAAAATAACCTGTATTGTAATGTACTGTACAGTATTGTGCATTTGCAACATTTTATGAAGGTGGAGGGAGTGGGTGAAGTTAAATTTTCATTAAGTGAGGTTCACAATAGCATATTATACATTAGGAATGGCTCTACTCGTTGCTGAGACAGTTAAAGCCCCCCGTCTTCTTTCTTTCTGTTTAATAATGCAAAAAATCTAAGTGCGTTCAAATAGACACTCAGAATAGTTCTGCAACAGAATTGTAATGCATGTGTCATAGCTGTCTTGGTAATGTTAAAGAGATGTTAATAACGATCAATTTTATTTTTAATGTAAATATGTATTGTTGTGTTATTTTGATGGCTCATGGTTATGTATTACTCATAAGAAGAGAGGTATGCTCAAATTGTAGGTCAGGCATGCAATTCATGAAGAATCATTTTAAGAATTATTTTAAATGCCATAATAAGATATATTTATTAATGGGTATTGGACTCCTCTACCATAAACACTGGTCTTTTTTGTTTAATGGAGTTACTTTATTTTATTTTATTTATTTATTTTATTTAGTTTTTGTTGACCGGGTAAGTGCACTAGACAAATCCTGCCTATTTTCAGGCACGACCCGGGGGAGGGGGATACAGATGAATGCAAACTAACTTTGAACCAGATTAAGCTGTTGTTGGTATTTTTAGTGAATGAGGGAAATTTGGGCAGGACACTGGGGAAATTCCCCTACTCTTTTTGATAAGTGCCATGGGATCTTTAACATCCACCTGAACTACCACCAATCCAGGCAGATGGGACCTCGGTTTAACGTCTCATCCGAAAGATGGCAGATCCTATTTTTAATCCTTTTGGTCTTTTTTTCCTACTGAAGTAGAACTGCCTTGAACCTAGACAAATGCATAGTAACATTGGCAATTAAATCCGATAAAGACCTACTGGCCAATGCAATCCGCCCACCCTACCTGACTGCTCCGGTCCTAGTGGCTACCCAGCCTCATAGTTTCTGCCCCCTCCTCCGAATACGGCTCATATGCCTGTCCTCCACCCCACCCTCAAAATGGTTCACATATTTGGCCTTTACCACTCTTTCTGGTAGGTAGTTCCACTTGTCCACCACTCCTTCTGTGGCAAAGTGTTTACAGACAGATTACTTTCCCCTCCGGAAGCTATTTGTTTTAAAAAAAAATTGGTTCCAAGTCTGTTATTGTTCCATCTTCACCAACCTTTTAGTGAATTCCATGTTTTTGTTTCTAATTTACACACTGCTGGTAAAGATACTTTTAGAATTAAATGATGTAACACATGACCCTGTTAAGTTCTTCCATTGTTGTCATCATACATCAGCATTCTACTATAGAACTCTTTTACTGGAAGAGCAATACATTAGATAATACAATGATAACATGGCCCTTACCACTAGGGTGTAAATCAGAAAAAAATAAAAATTCACTAAAAGGCCAGGAAAGACGGAACAGTGCAAGTATTGGGACCAGCATACGAAAAACATTTCTATAGGGCAAAATCACTCACAGGTTCAACACAGTTATCCTTAAAATCCTGTATGTGTCCTTGATGTGTCATTATTTATTTTTCTGTACGATTACTGATAAATAAAAAGTAAGTGCTAAGAAAAAAGAAAAGTAACATATAAACACAGAAGAGAATGTTAGTCAGTTGATAATCTGTAATCACTGCTCAGTGTTTATTTGACACCACTGAGAAGTAATCTCCAACAGCAGAGACAGATGTACACAATGCTGGGAGTGGACTGATCTAATAAACCTAACATGCCCTGCACCATCAAGGTCAGTCTTGAACTAAGAGTGCTGTAAAAGAGCCTTTTGGTTATTGACTCTGTCCAAGAGATTGGATAAGACAAGTAGAGATAACACACCCCATTCTGTGTCATTCAGCAGGCCATTACAACCATTTAGCAAGAGCTGTGTAAGTCCCATGAGCAGTCCTAAAGATAGAGTGGAATGCTACGAAGAGTACATAACATCTGACATGAGGGTAGGGACACCGAAAATGACAGCATATAAAAGCCTGGCAGCTCATCTGATCTATGCAACCCTGTCCATTTTTGGGACTGTGCCCTTGTCAGTTCTCCTACACCCTCCCCCCCCAACTTGTCCCCTTATGCATTATTACCATGTGCCTGTTCCATCCACTTTTGAACCCCCCCCCCAACTGCTCCAGGCCTGATAACCTTCTCTGAAAGATTATTCCACTCTGTCACCACCCTTTCTTAAAAAAAAGACTTCCTGACATCCTTTCTGAACCTTCCCCTTGCCAGTTTCAGGGAGATACCCCTGGTACCCATGCTACCACTCACTGTGAACAAGCTCACTGCTGTCCAGCTTGTTGATTCTGCAGGGTTACTTGAACGCCTCAGCCATGCCACTCTTCTTTCACATGTGTAATGCCCCAAAGATGGGGCATCCCAGAAAATTAACCTCAATAAAAAGATTAGGGGTTTGCAGGAGCCCAGGGTGCCTGCCTTAGGTACAGTCTGCAGGGTATTTAGGTAAAAAGGGCCTCCTCAGTAGTTGTTTCCCCTCCCTGTACAGCATAAACCACTGTAAATAATAGAAAAAGTGCCATGAGCACTTAAAAATGGTCAAAAGATAGAATTTAGTGCAGCTGCATCAACAATGGCTTGGAAGGAATACTGCGCTGAGCTGCTCATGCACAGAATTCCAATCCAGCTATTCCAGAACTAGAATTTTTAGTTTAAAAAAGTTTAACAGTTTTTGGAGAGTTCCTGCTGGCTGTGGAGAAGAGAGGACGCAGATGGTTAAGGGGAACCGGTAAAGAGCTTACCTGGTGGTTGAAGCTGTTTCCTGAAGGCCAGTGTGTGTGCCTGCGATGGTTCCAGCCAGTGAAGATCCCCTTAGAGCTCCGTTTCAGTCCTCGGTGCCATCAGGGCACCAGAAAAAAGTAAATCGGCCATTTGACATGGTTTGGGCTGTGTAGCCCCGTCATTTTATTATTTTATACCCCCAAGTATTTTAAGTTTATTCCGGTTCCCCGTTGGCAGCCCTGCCAGCTGCACTGCGCCGCTCGTCCTATCAGCCTTCCGAGGGCCCCAGTCATCGCCCTAGCTGCCTGTAACACTCCCTCCCTCCCTCTGCCTGCAAGACCTCCCGCCTCAGTCTGCCTCCTGTAGTCATGGTGTGGTGCGGGTGGTCAATGTTGACAACATCATTATTGCTGTCCATGTAATCCTAAGGGGACTGTATTTTTATTTGAAAAGCGCAGTAGGCACAAAGAGAGGTGGCTGAGCACCGCAGGGGCATCGAGTCGATAGGACCCTTGATTTTAATATGCAGAGGGAAGGCGGGGTTTAGCGACACCCACAGGAGGGGCCAGCAAGGCAGGCCAGTATAGCGGCCTACAAATATTGATGAAGGGGCGAGATTTAGGGCAGTGACTCAGGACTGAGTGATAGAAGGCTCAGAGAGCCTAAATATTTAAAGGGACAATTCAATTAAAAGGGCACTCTAGGCCCACAGTATAAGGAGGGCTACTAGGCACAATATAAAGAAGGGCACCAGGCACACTGAAATAAGGGCTACCAGGCCCAAAGTAAAGTAGGGCTATCAGGCCCACAGGTAAAAAGGGCACCAGGCCCAATTATTTAAAGGGACGATTCAGGCCCACAGTCTAGAGGGCGCCAGGCCCATTTCTGTTAGGGCATTGGGCCCAGTTTTGAAAGGGCTATTTGTCCACTTTATTTAGGGCATCAGGCCCGAGTTATTGTAGAGCATCAGGCCCAAGGTAAATGTAGGGCATTAGGCCCGAGGTAAAGCAGGGTTCAAGGGCAGACCCAGCCTAGTGTAATAGGGCAACCCAGCTTAGTGGTAGTGAGGGTAGCCCCGGCCTAGTGGATTAGGGCAAGCCAGCCTAGTGGTAGTAAGGGCAGCTCTGGCCTAGCGGATTAGGGCAAGCCAGCCTAGTGGTAGTAAGGGCAGCCCCGGCCTAGCGGATTAGGGCAAGCCAGCCTAGTGGTAGTAAGGGCAGCTCCGGCCTAGCAGATTAGGCCAAGCCAGCCTAGTGGTACTAAGGGTAGCCCCGGCCTAGTGGATTAGGGCAAACCAGCCTAGTGGTTCTAAGGGCAGCCCCGGCCTAGTGGATTAGGGCAACCCAGCCTAGCATTTAGTAGGGCATATAAGCTCCATAGTGAACAAGGAGTTCAGGCCTTTAGTGTTCCGGGCAATCAACCTAGGGCAAGTAGTACCCTCAGTATAGGGGTCAGGGCATTCTTAGCAAAACGTTCAGGGGTAGCCAGATCCTATCCAAAAGGACCCTACATTTAAGAAAAGAGGTCCATCCAAGGGCGCTCAGTTCGCAGATACTGTGAAGCTACTGTAACCATTGTACTGTTTACACAATTGTTATTGCTGAAGTACTTGAAAGACTGTGAACTTGCTAAGAAGCACCAAGACTGTGTTGTACTGGATTGTGGTTATTTATCCCTGGTTATCTGAACTATTACCCCTAGTTATCCAAACTATTGCCCTAAGCATCAGAACCATTGCTCTAACTATCTGAACTATTGTTCTAAGTACCCAAACTATTGTTCAAAGCATTTGAACTATTGCTCCAAGCACTTGAACAATTGCCCCACCTGTAGTAATTACCCAGAAATTTATAGTTTGCCTTTCCTCGGCAAATCATCGGATTATTCCGCAGTCCCCTTGGCAGTGCAGGAAGGTGCATCTTCAGCTATATTGTTACTACTGTATGGGGACAGTTTCAATCTTCCACCACACTGCAGTCCCATAGTGTGGTCCGTAATACTCCACACTCAGAATCGGTCTCTATCCAGAAGAGGACGTCTTCTCAGCATTCTTCACTCAAGTGGGTTCGTCCATCAGCTCATCTCTTCCACCTGTGTCATACGCCGAATTCGAGTCTGTCGCCAGTTGTACAAGTCGTACCCGCTGTTTCTTGTTTTCTCAGCTCAAAGGTATGTCCGCTGAAGAGCATCATGTCAGCCGTGCCAGTGTCGTTTCATATGGTTCCTGTTCCAGATGTCCCGAAGTTGGTCACCCTCCACAGAAGAGTGTGCTCATCCTGGAGAACCTGGTCTGTGCCCCTGGTTGTTGGCCGAAAGTCGAGTCCGTCGAAGCCCAGTATGGGACGTGTCCGCCGTTTCTTTGTTTTGTTCTAATTTCTGATGCCAAGATTGCAGAATCAACCATCATCTCTTCAGATTCTTCTGGTTTCTGGTCCTGTCGGAAATCATTCAGAGCTTAGCTGGCCCTTGGTGTGCTGCAGCATCCTTCAGGTCGTGGTAGTCCTCCATTGGATTTGTCGCCATACAGGTCCTGATTTCTCTTCGTCCTTGGCGACCCTGGAAGTGGGTTTTGGCAGAGGAACCCTTTGTTTTCAGTTGGGAATCTGACAGCCCATCAGTGGGTTATTTCAGGACTCAGTTGCTCTGGTTCTTTATTCCGGCAGCCTTGGAGAGAGTGGGTTTTGCCGAAGAATCATATGGTCTGTTTAACAAACCTCTCACCACCCAGTGGCCTTGACAAGGTCCTGCTGAGAATTACATTAGCATCTATTGTTCCATTTGATTTCTCTTCGTAGCTACCATCGTAGACTGATGGTGTACACAAAGACGCCAGATCTCTGGACTCTGGTAACATCTGGACTTTGGTGGAAGTGTGTAGTGATAGTTGACCATAATGCTGTTCTGAGTAGCGTATGTCATCTGATCTTCACCTAAGCTTACTGAATTGTAGAATAATAATAGAGTTAGAGTGGCAGTAGGCCTCCGCATCTATTCTACTCTTGTTGTAATCATTTTAGCAGTCATAGATAAAGTACCTGTCTTGTTTATCACCCTATTGTTTGAGTGACTTTTCCTTTCTCTTGTGACTGTGTCTCCTCACCCTCTGGTACAAAATAAATGCCCTACGGGCACTGAATCTCTAGGTCGACTCCTGCCTCTCCTTGTCTTGGAAACGGTCATCTTATCCACAATAATTCAGACCTTGGTGCCTCATTCATCTCTTTTCACCACCTGTAGAGCAGAGTACCACAGAGCACCACTCTAGACCATCCCGGAGCATCACAAACAGAAAATTATTGGCGTATGCTGTACAGGAAGGGAAAACAACTACTGAGGGGGCCCTTTTTACCTAAATACCATGCAGACTGTACTTAAGGCAGGCACCCTAGGCTCCTGCAAACCCCTAATCTTTTTATTGAGGTTAATTTTCTGGGATGCCCCATCTTTGGGGCATTACACATGCCACTCTTCTTTCACATGTCCTCCAGTCTGTACGTGTTTAGATCCTTCAAGTGCTTCTCATAGGACCTATCCTGTTGACCCACATCATTCTGGTGGCTTGTTTCTGCACCAGCTCTAATCTGTCATTGTCCTTCCTCAAGTGTGGGCTCCAAAACAGCACTCAAAACTTCAAGGGAGGGTGAACCAGGGATCTGTTCCAGAGCTGCATTACCTCTGTTTTTCCGTTACTGTTCCCTTACAGCATCCGGTCTGCCTTGCTCACAGCCCTACTACTACTACTACTACTAAATTATTGTGTCATTTGTATGTATTGTATGTTGACTGTTCCTCATTGCTGTAATTGTATATTTTGTTGTAAGGAGACCTGAGCCCTCGGGGAAGGGCATCCAAAAGAAATGAACTCTACTACTACTACACTGTGATGTTGCTGTCACATTTTATGATATTATTAGTATTGATAAGGTCCCTTTCCTCTGGTGTTCTCTCCACTACCACCCCATTTATCTTATACTCCGTTCTTGGGTACTATGTGCATTACCTTCCACTTTTTGTATTAAATTTTAGCTGCTACACCCTTGACAACCTCTCCAGGGTTTCCAGACCTTTCCTTATGGCCCTTATCCCCTCTTTAGTATCCTCTCTTCCAGAGACCTTGGTGTCATCAGATTAAACATAAACTCTACCATCATCTTTTCTAGCACCTAATGTTACTTGACAGTTGACCTTTAGATTTGACAGGTCATTATTACTGAGAAGTACTGTAGCCATTATTAATAGCAACTAGTCATCGGTGTTGGTGACTACCAATTAGTGCTGCTGACCGGTCATTAGCACTTTTAACCAGCCATGAATATTGGTCACAGGCAGGATTTCTGGTATTGTTGTAACCAGTAATTATTACAGGTTAGTACCCATTAGCACCGATAGCTGCTTGTAAAAATCAGTTAGCAATCAGCCAATAGCATTGCCAGATGGTCATAAGTACCTGTGACCAACTATTAGTTTTGACAACTGGTCAACAGCTGGTAATTAGTACTGGTGACTAGCCATTTGTGCTTACAGGTGGCCCTTGGTACTGAAAACTAACTACTCTTGCTGATGGATAATTCTTAAAGGTAGTGGTTAGCAATTATTGTTAAGGGCTATATGTTTATATATACCGTTTCGGCATCTCTTATACTTATGAGAACTTTTATGAGTACTTTGGATAAGAGAACTGCAAAGCAAAGTTGAACAGTTCTGGTACACAAAGGACTTTAGAAGACACTAATAACCATAAAAAATGCCATAACGGGGTTGGCCCGGTGGCGCTGAGGGTTGAGGCGCTGGATGCCACACCTCACTCCACGCTGGCGACCTGGGTTCTGGAACAAGCCTGGGTCATCGGGGGTCAGCAGGGGGGGACTAGGATTGAGCGTCCGACTACAGCTCTCCTAGTCCTGGGGATAAGGGGTGGATGTACACCGCGCTCTGCTGGTCCCTGGGGATGCCCAGAGGTACTACAGAGGTGTGGGTACCTAGTGGGGGAAGCATGGCAGACATCTGCACATTAGTGCATTGATGTCATGGCATGCCTGTTCTTCCATTGGGCGATAAAGGAAAAAGGCAGCATAAGCCCGCGGCAGCTTGATGGCCGCAGTTTCGCCGACTTACCAATGATGCCTGGATGGCATGTTCTAGTAATGGTTCCTCATCAGGCGCAGGGACTACAAGGGGAGACCCCTTTTGCAGGTGTAGCTGCATCTGGCAGCTGGGCATGTGAACTTCGGGGTCAGAGGGGAAACGGAGAAACGGTGGCTGGATGTGGAGCGGGACTGTGGCTGCAGGTAGGAAAAACTGTTAAATGATAAAAAAAAAAAAAAATGCCATAATGGTATATAAACATAACTCATGCTGAAAACATTTGCTTTTAAAACACTGTAACTTGTATTTGAAATCAATATATTTTACTTTGAAGAAAACTACAGAACCCCCTGTGTCAGAAATGGACTGTGCCAACTCTAAGGGTTATTACAGTGTGTAGAATGTTTATTTCATTTTTTTAACTCTTTGTTAGGTAACCAGGTAAGGCCCACTAGGTGCAAGTGCCTGTATTCAGGGGCAGCCCGGGAGAATTGGGGAGGTTAAGTGACTTGCTATGAGTCACAAAGTATGCAAGCAGAAGTTGTGGGAATGAAACCCAGGTTTACTGTAAATTCTAGGCTACACTGCGAGCCCCAGAAACAAACAATCCCGACTGGCTGAAAATTATGTTATCATTTATATTATGAGTTTATGTGTCTAGTTGGAGGGATTCCTATGAATATGAGTGCAACCTCTCCTGTTTTTAGTATGAGAGAACTGAGAACTAAAGGTAAGTAGTTATGGCATCCTAAGGACGAAAGAGACAATGCTCTTCTATCTGTAAGAAGCCCTCCAAACAGACCCATGTAAACATTAGAGATGCTGCTATTTCTTTTGTAAAAAATTACCTTATTTTTCCCTTCAAAATGTTGACAGAGCGTGTGGACTGAGAAACCCAAAACTGCGGAGCAATGCATGAGAGACTTTTACGGAAAGAAGAGCGTCTCGTGCAACAGAAGGATTGCTTGGGAAGGTCACATGACTCTCCCACAATCTGTAATAGCCATTAGTGTACATGAATAAATATTGGTACCAACAACTAGCCATTACAAATTTACCATTACCATTCGTGGGCCAAGTGGTCCTTATCTGCTGGCAAATTCTATGTTTTTATGTTTCATTAGTACTGATGATTAACCATCACTATTAGCATCTAGCCATTAGCAGTGATGGCTAGTGTTAGTACTGGTGGCTAGTCATGTTCACAATACCAGATTTTAGGAGTGCAAGTATTTATGAACAGTAAATCACAATGGAAAATAAAGGCCCCATACCGCTTATTCTGCATTTTTGTTCTGACCTTGAAGACTTTATCATGAGATCAGATGCTTACTATTATGATTATTATTCAGGTATCTAGCAGCTTTTTTCACCTGCACAATAAACTACAGAAAACAGTTGAACATTCCCCAACAGGAAGTGTTTATTTATATTCCACAGGACCAGGTTTAACAGTTGCAATTTCTCTTTCTCTCCTCAGTGCAGTTGTAGTATGCAAGTAGTAAATCATTTTAGTCATGAAGGAACATTAATAGGGATCAACCCAGTTGACCCATGGCTCATTTTCAATGGGTTCCCACTTTCAAGCATCTGCAAAGTTATGACAAGTAAAGTAAAAAACAGAAATAATATATAATAACATGAAGCTACAGTATGTGTTTTCCCACACTGAGTTTGCTGCTTGGTCACTTCAACCAGCCCCCAACTAGATCGCTTACCCTGGCCCTGTCACCTGACTTTTGAGGGGCTTCCTGCTGCAGGACCTGGCTGGGGGTCCCCATTCATCAGAATGGGGCCTGAAGGGGAATGGGCTGTCACCGCGCCACGATCATTTGCAGCTCACACACGTGCAACAACGCAATGTGCGGCCCCATGGTGCTGCCACCTAGATTCCTCTAGGTGGCATTTGAGCCATGGGACAGATGTTCCCCCTCCCTGAGGAAGGAGAGCTGTCCTATGGATGCTCAGTCTCCTCCCTCCCCAGTCAGCCCCCAAGTGACCCAGGTCCATTCCCCCACCTAGGTCGCTGGTGGTGAAACAGTCAATGCCTTGGCCCACCCTGCCACTGGGCCAGCCTGAGGTTACAGTATTACGATAAAAATGAAAAAGTTTTTTTTACCATAAAATATCCAAACTAGATACACCTGATGACCCAAAAGATTTAATTTCAGTCTATACCGTAGGTTGGAGAGTGAAAATAGCATCATGTCCATCGGAGACAGCAGCTTACCTTCTGTAAATATAGGATCATTCCCTTCAGTACAGCATGGAAGCTCTTCCAGCCTCGCCTACCCCGAGGAGCTGTCAAGAAAACATTAAAAGTAGCATTAAGTGCAAGGAATAGACTGTGGTCAGCATTTAAATAAATGCTCCAAGTATGATGCCCTAAATTTACCAGTGCATACACCTGCAGTCAGTTTTGGAGGCTAGTTCTGTGTAAACAGTATCACTATTGGTCAAAAAAAGGAATGGGTCTGAGTTTGGTACCTGCTCGGTAAACACCACCTTGGCCTGCTCTCTGGCTGATACCATTTTATGGTTGTGAGTCAGATTGATTCCAGTGTCTTATCATTTTTTTCTCTTCTATGTCTGTCATTCTCTTCTGAAAAATTTGTCAGTTTTGCTTGCAAGGAAGAGTAGGGGTTACTTGGGGGAGATTGAAATGTTCTCAACACCATGAAAGGTATGAGGGTACTGCATGAGATGAATGAACATGAGGTTGCAAACTAAAATTCCTAATTAATGTGTAATTACTAGGTATCCAAATATCAAAAATTCATAAACAGTAGAAACATTGAAAATATTTTTTTTAGAACTGCCTCTCTTTTTAAATATTGATACATGGTGCCAGTCCACCAGCACAGCAATAGCAGTACCAGTCACAATGCCAACAACCTGGGTTAGGGAGCAAACCTGAATCATCAGACAGCCAGCTGGGGAGGGTCAATGGACTCCAGTCTGCTACTACCACTGGGTGGCCACAGGTGGCAGTGCAAGCAGAGCCATGGAACATAGGCGGGATGCTGACGACTTGTGATGCACACATGTGTGTGCCCACTCATTGTGGGGTTCCCAGGGTCCCATGAGGGCTAGGGACGGAAAAATGGGAGAAAACACCTTCCACCCCTCACTGCAGCCCCCCCCCACTGACTGAGGCACTCCTTTCAGGGGAGCATTAACAGATTCTCCATCTGGGTACTGCAGCCCTCCCAATACCTCTGCCCGGGGGGGGGGCAAGCCAGGGTATCTGATGGAGATGGAGACAAGTCCTAGAGAGAGTGGGTGAGGGGGCTGTGTGTGTGGGCAGGACTGATGGGGGCTGACTGGTGGAGGAGGAAAAAGCATAGTAAATAAAAAAATATAACACTCTCTCTATCTTTCGCTTTCTCTCTCTATATATATATGTATATATAAACATATATATTTAGAAAATGGGCTCTTTATTTGGAGGCATCTGATTGGCTAGTTCCCCTTCAAAAGGGGTACATTAACTTTCAATAGATGCCCACCAAATAAAAAGTACCAGTCCAAAACTGCCTGATGCCCACTCTGATATCATTGTGCCTATCCTGCTTCACCATTGGCTAAAGCACTGGGCACTTGGTTTGAAACAACCACCATTTTTTTCTCTCGCTAAGCGAAAGATATTGGGTTGGTACCAAGGTCCTCTAGTAACAGATTCCCTCCCCCAACTCAAAAACGTCACCACAAAAAGACCCAAAAAGAAAACTGAAAGCTCACCCCCCCCCATAATTCGACAGTGCTGGAATTCGCCACATACAAATACTTGCACCACTTTGAAAGCTACTTGCCAGTTGTCTCGCTGAGTGCCGCTACTGATTATCCCACTTGTCACTGCTGATGTTTCTGTCACACACAACACCCACTCTGTAATACAGAGTTACTTTTGCGTTTACATCAGCTGGGCACACCGGAGGTAATGGCTACATCTTCCCAGGCACAGCACTGTATTAAATAAGCAAACAAAAAAAAATGGAAAAAACCCAGGCTGCAACCACACACACACACACACACACACACAGAGGCTGGAACAAAAGCTTTTTTACTTGTTTTAAGCCGTGTGTGTGTACGCTGGTGCGCGTGTGGGGGGTGTAACTATGACAACCAAACTGGCATGTCTGTGGACTGAGCAAAACAAAAAAAAACATCCAGAACTGTTTCAAATAAACAAAAAATGATGCCATACTGAGTTCATCTGTTCTTTTGCAATGTGTGCTGTGGGGGGGGGTCACTTCAAGAGAATGGCTCTCGGGAAGGGGGGAGCAACACATGAATCAACAGCATAAGGAATCAGAGGGACTACTTTACCAACAACAGTTTTTCTTCTACTTTTTCTATTAATTTTAAACTAATTTCCTCTGTTATTTCACTTTTCAATTAAACTTGACACAGATGCCTATTTTCTAAGTGCAGTAATACCCTCCAGGGTGGGCGGTATGGGCAATACCGGACCTTCCAGGGGCTATAAGGCCCTCTGCCTGCGGTGTCGGGCCTCATTACGCCCCTGAGCGGTCTGGTATGCCTAATACCGACTAATTCTGTCGGGTATTATTGCTGTATATACACATACACACGCATATCACATATATATACACACACACACACATATATATATACATATATATATATATATATATATATATATATATATATATATATACACACACACATATACACATATATATAATAATAATAATAATTTTATTTTAAAGCCTTTCAAATTTCAAAGCGCTGTACAATCATATAAAAGTAAAACCATACAATCATCATTATAATACAATATAAAACAGTCATAAAACCACAATTTTATAAACAGATCGCATTATACTATAAAAAGGCCATGTGAAACAAATGAGTTTTAAGGCCACTCTTAAATTCCCCAAGGGAGGTGCACTGCCGTAACCGACGGGGTAGAGAATTCCAGAGAGTGGGGGCAGCGTAAGGGAAAGCTCTACAGCCAGATGAATTTAAACACACTCTCGGAATCTCTAGCAACCCCTTGTCGGCCAAGCGGAGCAAATGGCCAGGGCAGTAAGATACAAGAAGGTCTTCCAGATAAGCTGGACCCTGATCGTGTAGGGCTTTGAAAGTCAATAAACAGACTTTAAAGGTGATCCGCCACCTAACCGGAAGCCAGTGCAGTTCGAGCAGCACCGGGGTAATATGACAAGACCTACTGGTTCCCGTCAGAACACGGGCTACCGCGTTCTGCACTAGCTGAAGGTGGCGGATTTCAACCCCAGAAAGCCCAAAATACAGGGAGTTGCAGTAGTCCAGGCGAGAGGACACAAAGGCGTGGACCAGCATAAGTAACATGTCGGACGGAACAAGGTGTTTCACTCTAGCAATATTCCTAAGATGGTAAAAGGAAGTCTTGACGACAGCTGACACCTGCAGATGCAGTGTCAGCCTGTCATCCAAGATAACCCCTAGGTTACGCACCTGTTCAGAGGTCGGAAGTGAAACACCCCCAAGAAAAATTCCTGACGGTGAAACAACAGGCGACCCCTCTATCCGACAGCCTGGGTCCACCACCAAAACCTCCGTCTTTTCTGCGTTCAACTTCAGCCAGCTAGAATCCATTCAACCCTGGATTTCTCTCAGACAGCTGTTAAACACTGAGACAGCTCTATCCTGGTCAGGAGCGAAAGACAGGTATAGCTGGGTATCATCTGCATAGCAATGAAATCTCAGCTCATACCGTCTTATAATGTCTCCGAGTGGCAGCATATACACCGCAAACAACATGGGAGACAGCACAGAACCCTGAGGCACCCCATATAACAAAGGCACAGGGCCAGAGGAGGAAAGTCCCGACACAACCCTTTGTGATCTTCCAGTGAGGAATGAGGTAAACCATCGAAGGACGGTTCCTGATATTCCACAAATCTGCCTCAGGCGTGCTAGCAACACCACGTGATCCACGGTGTCAAAAGCTGACGAGAGATCAAGAAGAACTAAAATAGAACGTCTCTTCTGGTCTCTTGCCCTCAAGAGATCATTAAACACCCGAACCAGCACAGTCTCAGTGCTGTGTCTTTTTCGAAAACCTGATTGGAAGGGTTCGTAGATGTCATGGATGGCTAAATGGTTCTCCAATTGGGACGCCACTACTTTCTCAATCACCTTCCCAATAAAGGGAAGGTTTGAGATAGGTCTGTAGTTTGTGAAACAGTTGGGGTCCAAGGAAGCTTTTTCAAGAGGGTGTCACCACGCTCTTTCAGGAGCTAGAAACTCACCTGATTCAAGGAGCACCAAACTATTTGCACAAGGATTGGGCCGATGATGTCACAACAACCCAATATTAGGGAAGTCGGCCCAGGATCCAAACTACAGCTCGTAGGACTCACACCATGGATAATCCTCATGACATCCACAAAGTCTGGCCTGCTGAAGGAACACCACGAAGACAGAGGTACTGTGAACTCATGCTGTTCAACGGCATCCCCCTTGGAAGCCACCGGACGTAAATCCATTCTGATGTCAGCCACCTTATTAGCAAAGAATTGAGCGAGCTCCTCGCACTCTAATTGCGAAAAAGCCTTCCGAACTTGTAGACAGGCTGGGCTGCACAGCCTGTCCACAGTTCGAAAAAGCTGAGCCGGTCGATTCCTGGCTACTACAATCTCCCTGGACAGGAATTCTGCCTTCTTATGGGAGATTGCAGATTGATAGACAGAATAATGGTCCATCAATCTAAGGCGGTCGGCATCAAGGGCGGATCTGCACCAGCAGCGTTCTAATCTTCGCCCCTGTCTCCTCATCTCCCTCAGCGTCCCATCAAACCAGGGTGCCTTGGGACGAAGGGAGAGGGGGCGTACACGAACAGGAGCAATAGTATCCAGAGCCAATGTAACAGCCTTATTATAGGCTGTCACCACATCTCCCTCAGCGTCCCATCAAACCAGGGCGCCTTGGGATGAAGGGAGAGGAGGCATACACGAACAGGAGCAATAGTATCCAGAGCCAGTGTAACAGCCTTATTATAGGCTGTCACCACAGTCTCTGGACTACTGCTCGCCAACTCAGGGGCCGAGAGGTCGAGAACCGCCACAAGGCCCTGAGGTGTAATATCCCATAAAGGGCGGTATCTTGCCATCTCCACGGGGTAGGCCTTCTCGGGGGGGTACTAAAATTGAACCTCACCGTGTAGTGGTCTGACCAAACGACTGGTTTCACCCCCAAATCGAAAGCATCAATCCCAAGGAGAAAGACTAAGTCCAAAGAGTGCCCAGATTTATGAGTAGCGGTGGAAACCACCTGTGTAAAGCCCAAAGAAATCATTAATTGGAGGAAGTGATTACCAAATTGCGAGAGTCCATCGTCGATCCAGGTGTTGAAGTCGCCCAGAACCATCAATCTGGGCGACTTGAACGACATGTTGACGATGAAGTCTGCCACTTCCTGTAAGAACCGTCTCCCATCTCCTGGTGGACAGTAGATGAATACGATTCGAATGCCAACACCTGCTACCACTGTGCACTCAAAGGACTCAGCCTCCCCTGTAACCACACTCGTGAGGTCCAATTCTGTCTTGAAACAGACTGCAACCCCCCCACCCCTGCAGTCCAATCTAGGGCGATGTATCACCGAGTACCCGGCTGGAGTCATAGCTTCCAAAGTGGGGCCTGGATTACCATCCAGCCAGGTCTCGGTGATGCAAGCCAGGTCCACCGAGCTAACAAGATCGGCTATAATGCCGTCTTGTTTCTGCGGACCTAGCATTGCATAACACCGCCGAGTTGAGCAGACCGAGCCGTCAAGCTCATCTGTCTCACATAATTCCGTAGAGCCCTTGGGTATGGACACCAGACATGCTAAACCACGATCTCGTTCCATTTAGCCCCAGGTGCCTTCTGAGATCTAACTACGACGAAAACCCCCTCGTCCATCCTCCTGGTTGCCTCCTCTGCCCCCTCTGGGCAATTCCCAACTCCTACAGTGCTGATAAGTATCACACCAAAGGGCCGGGGGATAAAAAGGGCGGAGGGCGCGGAGCAGGGAGGATGACTAGCACACCGCCGTGGAGGTAGTAAGCTGACACATGCCGCAGCAAAAATACTAAAACCACACAATAACTCTAAAATTCAAATAAAATCCAAAATAAATTCAATAAATAAATGACCTAAACTAAATCAATAACTTTCTAATCCCCCCCAGAAAAAGTCAAAACTATCCCAGCGACAAAATAAAATAAAATAAATATAAACCAAATTAAATCAAAAACCAAAATATACAGAACACATCCCTTCCCCCTGTCTCCCAACCCTCTCACGATTTGGGAGAAGAGAAAATAAAATAATAAACAAAATCACCCCCAGCTTTCTCAATACCGGAGGGCACTTATACATTT